>CM064913.1:49234329-50542827 GCA_032727855.1 Quercus ilex subsp. ballota | reverse complement strand
CTGGGCCTCACTCCGTCTAACGATAGCAGTGTTTATGGCACACATAGGGGAGAAGTGTGTAGACACGGGATAGGAAACAAAAAAATGGCGAAGATTCCGCGTGATAGTCGAATGAAAAATGAGCTTATTACGGGTCGTCGTATCCCTATATACATCTATGAGGGAGAGAATAAAGTGAGAGGGAAAATCTATAGTGAGTCCCTCAAGAAGGGATAACAAAAATCGAGCATGAGGCTCTGTGATAGAGTTATAGTGAGACAATGGATGGAGAATAAATGTCATCACCATGTTAAGGAATCTCGAATCTTTTGCAAATCCAGAACAAGGTCTGTTTCATAGAAGCGAGACGAGAGTTCGTCTTTGGACACAGTCTGAAGACAATCATAGCCGGAGTAGTCAACAAACTCTACCCTCGGTACGAGTAGCATTTGGATATAAGATCCGGAGTGACTACAATGCGCGTACCTCAAACGCGAGTGACAAAATGAGGTATAGAATAGTCAAATCCATGCATGTTGGAGTAAAACTCCTGTATGATCACGGAAGTACAAGTGACCGAGATGCCACACAGTGACTTCTAACCCCTACTGTAGATGACAGTGGGAAGGTCAGTATCGAAAAAGTCTAATAGAACGACTTGGCGTTCCGAATGAATGCCGCGTCGTGAGAAGTTTTTCAAAAAGTCCTTACGGGCTTTATCATCACAGAACTGGACGTGAGATGGAGTAGAATCAGTGGGGAAAGAAGAAGAAGATGCCCCCAGAACAAAGAGAGTTCCAGGACGGAGTAGATTTTTGTTTAGGTGCCATAGAGCAACTATCCGAAAGAAAGAGAGAGGGAGAGAGAGACACGCGGAAAAGCACCAACACAGATCAATATCAAAATAAAGATAAATGAAGGTACGTATGCATGAAAAATGCATGAACATGTGACATGTAACATTAAAAACATCATGGGCTTAGCCCAATCCAATCCTACCAACACACAACATTTTAACATAGTAAGCACACATCTAGAATGCATGAATCATTGTTAAAAATGCGAATGTGATGCAATGCATGAACATTTAGGATCATTTAAACAAAACTCATCCCAAAAATTTTGCAAAAACCTCGTCAATTTTGAAAAACCCCAAAAAAATTTCAAAAACCCAAAAACCTAGATCTATATGAATGAAATGCATGAAAAAAAGGGAAAACAGGATCTTTCCAGTGAAGGAAGAATCAATCTAGGCCGAAAATCAATTGGCAATGAGGTTTGGAGTGAGAGAAAAGAGTTTGGGAAGGTGAGGAGACAAGTTCTGTTGAGAGAAATCGGGAAGAAATAAGAGAAATATCGCGATGTCCCTATATATGGAAACATACACAACTCGATGGATCGAGAATTAAAATTTGCCAGAAGGAGCTATCGAGAAGCTATCGAGAGGTGTCCACAGCAAAGTGACCTCGATGGATCGAGAAGTTGTCGAGCAGCTTTCGAGCATACAGAAACTTGCTCGATAGATCAAGAAGCTGTCGAGAAGCTATCAAAAACCTCAATGGATCGAAATTGCGATAACAGCTATCGAGAAAAGAAGCACGAGAGGCTCGATAGATAGCCTAGCTATCGAGAGGTGTCGAGAAGCTGTCAAGATTGCTCAAAAACAGTTTTTCAAAGAAGAAAAAAAACACAAACATGAATGCACTCAACCATGCTACTCAACCAAAGGTCCAAACATCATTTTAAGCTCTAAAATACATCTCTCACCAAGAAAAATGTCATGAATTTAGATCCAAAAAACACACACACACACACACACACTAAACAAGTCTAACTAATTTTATGTTTCAAGAAAAGTTCAGACAGTTTAGTGAGCAAACATTAACATATGTATTCCTTGTGATGGCCAAACTACTTTGTACCTGCACATGTATCAAAAGTAGCAAAGAATATTGCGTGTTGTGTGTGAAAATCATTACAAGATTGCAAAAGTGTCTACATGTTATGACGATTTGAGATATGAGAAAATCATTTTAACTCACACACAATCATAACTGCTTGATGGGGACTATCACCTTCGAGATACATCCTATAACTCTCACATCTCCTAGAATACACACTTGCAATCATATATAAAGCATTTTGATTCTTTTTTATTTTATTTTCTTTGCATATTTTTCTTCTAAGCAAACCATGCGTGGGCATATAAGAGAAAGAAAAGAAATACCCAATTATGTTAAGCTTTTGACATTGCACTTTTGCTATGCCAAAGCATATAGATGTCATTTCATGATTGGTGGACAAAAGTGGTGAGATGGTTATTTATGCCTTTCTCTTAGGATTTTCTAGTCCTTCTCGTCAAAAAGAGTAATACGAGTGTTAAGTACAAGAAATTACTTAATCTTACTCATCACAAACACAAGTCACAAAACTCATTTGCTTAGTTGTGCATAGAGATGATCATCTAAGCTACAAAACACACAAAGTACACAAATACCAATGTACACATAACACACATTGTTTTTGTATTTTTCTGATTTTTCAAAAAAAAAATTATGAAAAGAAAAATAAAACAAAATTGAAAATAAAGAAACAAAAATATGTTAAACAAAGCAAAGCATAAAACTAGACTGACTTAAAATAAGAAAGCAAAACACACAAGTAATGCATACTCAAAAACAAGAAAGGGGAGAGAGAGAAAAAGTGACTAAATCACTTGGAGTCTTTTTCCTTCCACACATTGGAAGAACCTTTCCGTTTAGCAAACCCTTGATCTAGCGATGAGGAGGAATGATCTAAACTGTTCAATTTCGAAAGGAACATGAGAGCTTTGAGAAGATCTCCAAGATAAGCAAAAGAGGATGGAAACTGATTCTAGTTTCCCGATGAGATCATACTGTTGCTCTGTTGAGTGGCTAACCACTTATAGCAATTTGGTTGAGTATGTCCAGTCACTCCATAGTGATAACAGAGATGCTGCATTTTTTGTTTAGGCTTTTGAGTGTTTCCCTTCTTAGCCTTAAGGTTTTTAATCTCTTTTTTTATCAAGCTTAAGCGGTACTCTTAAGATAGATTTACTCTTGTCTATGTTTTCACTAGCTAAAACAGTTTTTACATCATTGTTCTCAAATTCAACATTATTAGCAGGTGAAACAAAAACAGTATTACTAGTAGAAGCAATATTAGGAAAAGAGAAATCATACCCTAAACTGGTTCGATCGGAAGCAGATTGTTGAAGGCTGAGCATCTCGTTAAGCTTTGCACTTGAAGTCCTTTCCAATTGAGCTTTGACTTGGAACAGGTCTGCCTCAAGTTTCTTGGTCTTCTCAATCAAGAAATTATTCTCAAATCTCAATATTCCAATGGTTTGATTGGCTTCATCAAACTCCATGAAGATTTCTTCTCATTCAAACTCCACATCACTGAGCTTCTTGGTGGCCAACCGATACTACTTCTCATGCTTTTTCGAGACTTTGTATAATTTTGCATAGGCTGTGTGGATGTCATCTTGCTCATCCATCTTCTCAAATTTAGACTCTAGCAAGTCCTCTTCTTCATCCACATCTTCAACAATCCCCTCAATAGGATTTACAGTGGCAGTGAAGGTATTTAGGATTCCATCATCCTTATTATCAAAATCATCCTCAAGCTCGGTGTCGCTCAAAGTAGCAGCAAGTGCCTTGCTCTTCCCAATGGTCTTGAGATATGTAGGGTAATCTTGTTTCATGTGACCGAAGCCTTGACATCAAAAACACCTTGGTCCTGAGGGAACAGTGTACTGACCGCTATCCTTAGCATCCTTCTTTCCTTTGTCTTAATTCTTGAACTAAGACGAACTGGACTGCTTGCAATCTTTGTCAAATCCTTTGGCATTGGCATTCTTCATAAACTTTTTGAGCTGCCTTTTAATGTAGGATTTCATTTTAGAATCCTCATCATCTGAAGACTCTTGCTCTTACTTAATTTCCCGATCCTTGTCAAACCCAACTCATAGGTCTGCAAATTGCCTACCAGCTCTATCAAAGGAATTTTATCAATATCCTTTGATTCCTCAATTGCGGTGATCTTGGCATGAAATATCTCGAGTAAAGATCTGAGCACCTTTCTAACAATCATGAGTTCGGGAATGGTTTCCCCAAGATTAAAGGCTGAGTTCACTATGTCCTTGAGCTTGGTATAGAACTCATCGAATGACTCATCCTCCTTCATTTTAATCTCTTCAAAGCTCGTGGTAAGCCTCTGAAACTTTGAATCCTTGACAAACTTAGTTCCTTTATAGGTTGTTTGGAGGATGGTCCATGCTTCCTTTGCAGTTTCATTAGAGGACATCTTCTTGAACTTCTCATTCATGACCGCATTGAATAGAGCATTCAATGCCCTGCTGTTGAAATTAGCTGCCTTGATCTTAGCATTATTCCAATCGACTAGCGCTTCCTTTGGCTTGGTCCAGCCTATCTCTCCAGCTTGTCATACTTTTTCATCTAATGACTGCAAGAAAGCTCTTATGCGTACTTTCCAGTATGCATAGTTAGTGCCATCAAATGAATGAGGTATATTAAGAGACTATCCTCTATCCATGACAAACAGGGGTCAATGGATCACATAACAAAGATTAAAACCTAATCAGAGTATGTCTGCTCTGATACCATTTGATAGGTCAAAGATGTATTGACCCCTTGTGATAAATTAATCAATTAATTAGCCAAGTTAATTAATTAATCCGATTAGCATGCAATACGCGTGGTAGCACAAACAAATCACCAATTAAGTTAATATGCAGCAGAAAATAAAGTTGACACAGTGATTTGTTTACGAATGGAGAAAACCTTCAAGGCAAAAACCCCACGGGGTGAATTTAAGATCACCTCTCCTGAAAATCCACTATTATCACAACAAACGGTTATAAGTAAAGGAATCTCAGTACCTTACACTAACCGACAGTTGAACCCTTACCCCAATACCCAATTGGACTTTTTCTGTAGTGACAATCTTTTCTTTCAATGCACGACTCCTAGTACGTGACTAACCACCAACTTGAGAAGGATGTTGGCTACAATGTTCTTCAGTTCGTCAACACGATGAGAATCACGAAACTCCTTGGTTACAAAACCCTACGGCGTACAAACGTAGCAGCTTCTTGAAGAGAAAGATGAGGGCAAATTGTCTCCAGTCACAATATGCTTATGAAAAACCTTTGTACCAAGTTGCACTCTCTTGCATTAGCTGTGACAGCCCTTAAAATAATCTTTATATATGTTTAGGGTTGTGAGAAAAGAAAACTCAAACATGTATACACGGATTGGATGAAAATCAGAACTGAAAGTCTAATTTTCATAAATCTCAATAGATAGGGTCTCTATCAAGCAGCTGTCAAGCATCGGGCAAAAACTGTCTTTTAAATCTCGATAGATGCTAGCTGTCAAGATTTATAATCTAGCAATTCTTCACTTGATTTTTAGAAAGATTTACATGGCTTTAACACTTAGACTTGAAACCTTATTTCTTAGAGTATTAAACACATCCTAGATTTACCCAATTACAATTTACATGGCTTTAACACTTAGACTTGAAACCTTATTCCTTGAAGTATTAAACATATACTAGATCTACCCAATTACAAGTAAAGTGCGTTTTGTCAAAGGATTAGCCAATTCTATATTAACATATGTTCCTAACATGATTCACATATATCCTAACATCTAGGAAATTCAGAATTAATTTGAAAATTGGAAATGAACTTATGCTTCTGATTAGGTCGGCACTTAAGGTCAGAAAGGTAAGTAACGACCGCCACTACTATCGTAGGCCCAAATACTGGAAAAGCCATGAACGTAAAGTGCTTATCAGCACTTATATCCTAGGCATAAATGCCGATTTTTTCCTGCTCCTAACATTAATACCAGCTTGATATTATTTTTATAGTTTAAAGAATGTAAAGTGCTTATCAGCACTTATATCCTAGGCATAAATGCCGAATTTTTTCTGCTCCTAACATTAATACCAGCTTGATATTGTTTTTATAGTTTAAACAGTGGATTTGATGACTACATGTAAAATTTGGGAGAAATTACACTTCACCTCTAAATTATACTCTATTTTATATTTATTTCATAAATTATGATAATGCATATTTGCTCCTAAACTATTACCCGTGTAACACTTTGCATCTCATCCCATGGGTAATTGTTTAGGAAATTAAATGTGTACACTCATAGTTCTCATAGTTTATGAAGGATAAATGTAAAAGATGGTATAATTTTAGAGGGGTAAAATGTGAATTCTCATAATTTAGGGAGTTAAGTATAAAATATAGTATAATTTAAAGTAGAAAGTGTGGATTATCATAATTTAGTGGATAAATATAAAAATATGTATACTTTAGAGAAATAAAGTGTAATTTTTCCTAAAACTTACAACGCTATTTAGTTGTCGTTTATTTCTTGATCTAGGCCCAGGTGGATGCTTGGAGTTATATATGCTGTTATGGTCTAACTTATACAGCTTTAAAGTATTGAAAGTTTTTTTTTTTAATTTAATTTTTTTTTAAGATTGAAAAAAGCTTAAGCAGACGCTTAGCCGAGTCTGATTAAGCACACAGCTAAGTTGATGGCTTATTTATTTGTTTCTCTCAAATGAAGAACAGGGCTAATTAAGTTGATGTTTGATAGCATGGATGGAGACCTAAGTGATTCTTTCTTTAATCTTTTGCTTATCAATTTTCTCCAATGTTGCGTGATTATTTTAACTTTTGTGTGTATAGATTTTCAATGCCATGACCCCACTATGGATATAGGACACATACCAAATTGAATTAAAAAATTATAATAAAAAAATATGAAAGTGATAGGCCACGAATCCCTCATATTTTAATGAATAAAGAGCCTTAAAAAAAAAAAAAAAAAAAAGGAAAAAGAAAGAAGAGGGCCTCCACTGGTTTCATTTTGGAAGTACATCAATAACCCCAAACCAGGGGGGTTTTTTTTTCTATAAAAAAAAAAAATACTGTATCCAAAATTGATTTAGCATAACCTTTTGACTCTCTCAATTTTTTCCTCATCCCTAGCCCTAGCTAGCTCTGCTCGTTGATTCGATTTCTAGTTTAGACTAATCACAAGCAAATGATTTTTGCCTGGTGTTAATTAATTTTGTGGCTTGACTTCAAACTTCAAAGTGTATGTTTCAATTACAGTATTAATTATTGTACGTAGTAAGCTCTACTGGAAAGAACACATGAAAGACAAAAAAATATATATGAATGTACAAAGTAGAGGTTAGACTAAAACAAGAGCTTCTTATTTTTCCTGTTTGTGTTTCATGGCTATATAAGCATATGCCCTTCTCTGTGATATATGTGGTTCAACTTATAAAACATATGACAGCGTGAGAGAACCACAACTTCTAAGACTTCCTGATATGGAAGTTAGTAGAAAACTTTCAATGGTTTTGGCACCCGTACACCACATGGACCATTTCTGAATTGTATGCTATAATGGAGCCCAGTTCATGACGTTGAGGGATCCTCTCCATTTTGACAATAAATGGAGAAGGCTCCACCTCTACCCTAATCCCTAAGCATGGATTAGGGTTTTTTATTTATTTATTGTAAATAAATTTCATTAATGATTAAAAAATATTATAAATTTCAAGGTATATATATCCAATATTATGTCATAACATATACATGGATAAATGTAAGAAACGATGTAACATACCTATATATGAATAAAAAAGAAAGAAAGAAAATATAATTGTTTAATATTTTCATTAGATGCATATGATAAGTAATATTATTATAAGTTATATAACATTAAGTGGCTACTGCATATATATGAGAATTAATTAAATATGTGATTTCAGATTTGCACTCTTTCTTTTATTAAGATCAAAGTAGAATGGAAAATTTATATAACGTACAGTTATTGGGTTCAAAATACGCAATTTGGAGTCAGAAAGTCTACGCAATTAAATAGCTGTACCTTACCTAATACCCTATACTATTCCCACGTATTTATCATTGATGATTATATAGTTCTTTTAATAATTGACTCATTGTATAAATGTGAAGAGCATCCTATCCTTATTCCCTCGATAGCCTTGGTGGTTGAGCGTAAAATAAATATCCACTCTCGACGTCAAGCAAACGATGCAAGTGACGCATGTTTTAGACTAAGCCCCAGCCAGTAATTTCCTCCATTTTTTCTTGAATATAGGGATAAGGTCATTCTTCTCAAAGAATGTATTGAGTTAATTTTTTTTTTAATTAAAAAAAAAAAAAACCCTTTATTCATAGTTAATTTTTTATGATTTATTTTATACAGCCATTGTGGAATCATTCTCTTAAAAAATATATTTTTTAATATTAAATTGTATAAACAATTCAACTTTGCACCAACATAAAACATTACAAAAGTGGAAAGAGATAAAATGGGAAATTATCCCAGGTTACTTTATGTAGCAAACTCCTGCAGTGGTGGACGGTGGTACAAAACAATTTGATCTTTTTTTTTTATCATTTTATCGGCCCCTTTATATATATAGTGAGGGTACGATTTTCACAAAATAAGCAACATATTCAAAATTTGAAAGGAAGACTAATTAACGTAATTTATTATAATTTGTTTCGGACGTATTAGGTTAACCCAATAGATTGTGATGTGTGAATTCTAATTTGATTCAACTATAATACAAACATTTTGTACTCTAAAATTTAAGATCTAGATATGCAAAAGTCAAAACTTCGAAGGGATTAAAAGTGGTTGGGATTAGGAAGAATTGAGAAAGGGAGGTACTTTGAAGTTGGGGGCGGATGGGCATTGGACATACTATTAGAATTTGTCAAAACCCGTGGATTCCACAAGCCCCTTGAATTAGGAGTAGGTGCAAAGAAGAGTTGGGGTTTAGGTTTATGCCTTTAAAGATTGGTAGGAGTCAAACTCAATGGAAATGAACAAGAGTTATATATTGTCTCTACAACCACGAAGAAGAAAAGAAATTGCCCCACTTTCTAAGATGTACGGCTACAAAAATGTTGTGGTTTAATATTTGGGAATAGGCCTGTGTTCAGTGTTTTTTTGCATTGAACACGCTATGATACGGACATCATAGTGTGTTTAATACAAAAAGACACTAGACAAAAGTTTCACCTAATATTTAGAGCCTCAAAGTTGACGTGATAATGACATTTTTAATTTTTGATCTCATGTGACAAAATAAGTCCAAATCAATTTTCATGGTTAATTTTTGTGATTATTGACATAGTGTGTGTTGTATCTTGTATGTGTAGGCATATGAAAAAGGTTTCCGTGTAGGCTACAATAAACACCCACCCAGGTAGGAAAGCCCGGTCACCCATTCTTACCATTTCTTTCACAAAAAAAATAAATAAAAAAGAGGATTAAGTGTAGGTTACAATATGTGTGAATGTAAAAGAGGATTAAGTGGCTACATTGTAAACAACAGTGATCAGCAAACAGAGTGTACAAATCAGAAAATAGAATGCCAGTATATATCAAGATATTGTGAGCCCCCTCGATCGAGTGTCAAGCGAGGTTAGTCTTACTCAAGCTAGATAGTTACAGAAAGGCCAACTACTCCAAAGTGGCTAGAGTTACTTTGGGTTGGGACTTCAAATTTCTTGTACTGGTTTGTAATTTTATATCCTTTTTCTGAGCAAATAAAGACTTTAACAAAACAAAATAAAGCAATAAAAATAAAAATAAAAATAAGAAGTCTTAAAAAGAAGTCCAATATTTTCATTTTTACTATCATACGATTAAATTATTTTAAACCGAAGTAACAATTGCCTATACATGTTGATTATGTTTTCTTTGTATTTAGTCCAATTTCTGAATAAAATGTTACGTGAAAAATATAAACTAGGTATAATCTACATATAACGATTTACCTTCAGATTTTTACATAATGGGAAAAAAGAAGTTACACATACAGAATTAAACCTTTAACCTTCCATATACTTCTTCTAACTTTATTTTTATTTTACATGCAACAAATGCACCTCAAGAGATTGATAACGTTATATGGTCCACATCTAGTTTTAATTTTTATGTTATTTTGTGATGATAATAAGATCAATGGACACGTTTGAACCGTAGTTTTTATGTTATTTTGTGATGATAATAAGATCAATGGACACGTTTGAACCGTATAACTTCAAGTAGTTATGTATCATTTAACTTGAACGGTGTAAATCTAAAATTTTATGTATTATTTAATATAAATTTTTTTTGATGTTTTTGTTTATTTTTTCCTCTTATTTGTATTGAACGAAAGACAAAGAGATAATTGGGCTTCTTTTGTAAAGGAGTTTGAGTAGTGTTATTTGTATTTTTTTGAAATATGTGTAAGTAAAAAAATGTGTAATGATGTTTAAAAACTAAAAATAAGTGTTTGAAATGCCCTACAAAATAGACCCTAGTTTATATATATATATATATATATATTTTTTTTTTAACATGTGAAAAAAAATTAAAAGTCATATCAGATGGACCAAACCCTTAAAAGATTGAGATGGGTTCATAGCCTCATAGGTTTGGTAATCGATTAGGATGATTTTTTTGGAAAATTTTTTTACTTTCAACTCAATATGTGATAATTGATAAAAATATATATATGCGTATTTTTAGTCGAATAACATATATAATACTCCTATTAAAAAAAAAAAGTTATAAATCAATTATGTCCATATTCTTTTGCTAGTTTTATAGTACTAGTAAAGCTGAGATGTGCACGTGTCCAAAGGTAAAAATGGCCCCAACAACTCCTCTAGTCAATAGTCATATACTGGTAGGGCACCAACAAAAAAAAGAAAAAAAAGATACTTACTGTAACAGGTCAAAGAAATTGACCTTGATGGTGTAAACTACGTACTTCACACGCCAACAACATACACAAAGAAAATGATAACAAAGAATTAATTAATTTTATCAACAAAAGAAAAAACAAAAACGAATTAATTAATTATAAATTGATTAAATATCGAAACTGTGTCAGTCACTCTCATTAGTTTTGTCTTTGAACGGCGACGTCTCATTCAACTTTCCGAATCCATCGACCACACTGTCGCTATCAACGTTGTATGTGCTGCCACGCACTCTGGGGCTCACAATTGACCGTTGATTTCTTTGCTTCCCAGCGGTTGACGTGAGTTACATGAGAAACACGAGATTCCATTTTCCAATTTCTTGTACAAATATAGTTTTTTTTCTTCTTTTTTTATTATTATACGAGATTACAATTTTTTTATGGAAGGCTAAATTACCAACTAGGTCATCTTTGTTTAATAATGTCTAGTAATTGCAGTTAAGTTTAAATTTTCACGTATACATTCGACTATTTTTTAATTTAAAGAAATTATTAGAAAAAAAATACACATTTTTAATTTTAATTAACGTATGTCCCAGTGCCCTATTCACTTTCATTAACATGTCATAGAAGAAACTGATGAGTGGTGCTCGAGTGATCTGGGCACAATGTGGATCGGTTATTGGCAACATGGATCAACACAGATTGAGACTTAGAAATATGGTTTAGCAATGGATTTGCAATGTAGATTGAACTAATCTTCATCTCCTCTTTCAAGTAGTTATGGATAAAAACACAATAGCCAAAAAAAAGGGTAAATTAGCATTTGTTATGGTTCGATGAAGGGACTCAATAGCCAAAATAAGGGTAAATTGGCATTTCTATGTTAAATTTCGTAGAATTAACACCAAAACAAACATCATGAGAGACATTAAAACAAACATCATGAGAGACATTAAAACAAAATTTTAGATTCGGAGGGTTAATTATGTGTTTCAATGGTTCAACCGTTCAAGATTAGTATAATGGGAGTGACAGTTTTATGGTGAAAAATTATAATTTGCCCAAAATAAAAATACAACATGTAAAATAACATAAAATCTTTAAAATATGGTTTAAAATTCTAAACATATTATGTTTTGGAAGTCATATCAAGTCATCTAGCTATGTAATAAACTAATGAGTGAATGCAATGTAATTCAGTTTTACATTTCTTTTTTCTTTTTTTTATAACTAGAGTTAGTTTCATCAGTAAGGAAGTCAATATCATACCGGTACCACCGCACACCCTTGGTGCGATGGTCACTCCACAAGTATAAGTGTTTGTGGAGTATGGGGGGTAAGGGCCAGGGTTTAAGTCTCCAAGAGAGAGTTTCACACACATATACACTTAGATTAGACTAGAGTAGAATTATATCTTATATAAAAAAAAAAATATATATATATATATATATATCATATCAGTATCAGCCATACTAGGAGAATATACTGTCCTGCCCATTAAAGCGGTACCAGTATTCCTTCAAAATGTACCACCTGTATTGGCATGTACCGACCAATATTGGCGTTTTAGCTAGTACAATAAAAAAATTAAAAAACATTTTATTTAATCTAATATATTGATTAATGTACTTAAGCTTAATATGTATGCTTATAAAATATGTGAATATTAAATTTTATGTTGATAAACATAAAAATTCATAAATTCATACTTACATAAATAATATATATATATATATATATATATATGTGTGTGTGTGTGTGTGTGTGTGTGTGTGTGTGTGTGTGTATATTTATGTGTAGCAATATATAAATAGCAATAAAACCGAAACGGTAAAACGATATCAACCGATATCAAAATATTTTGTTTTTTTGACCAAACTGAAATAGTCTTTAGTACAAAATTAACTCCCTTGTCTGCCAGCCTCTCACATGGTGACTTTGTATAAAGCTCACCGTGCACACACACACCTACAACTACTGACCCACAGGACCAAAGCTTCGCATCATCATGTTTAGCGCCCAAGTTGTTATTGAATTTCTGGCCCAAGATATAGACGGATAGGAATAAACGTAGTTAGAGTGAAAGCATATCTTAAATTTAAAAGCTTAGTGACTTAAAAGTTAATCCTTTTATATTCTATTTTGAGTTCAATTGGTTGCTTCACTCGAATGATCATAATATTATTTGTTTAGTGCTGAGTCTTGATAAATATCGCCTGAGATATATATACTTAGCACTGAGTCCTCCTATAAAGGATGATCTCTCTTTAGCAAACCAATATAATGTGCATGATTATTGTTTAATTGTTCTATATGGAATTATTAATGATCTCGATCGTAAGCTTTGAGCACACACTTTAGAAGGCAGTACGAGACAAAATGTAGTCCATTGATGTAGACACTAGTACAACTGTACAACTTCCCTTTTCAGTATCATTTTACCCAGTTACAACCTACTAAACACACAACTTGAACATGGGTAACCGGATGATGGGCTCATTGATTTGAGAGGCGACCAAAATTGGAAAATCTTAGGTTTAATTCATCTAACCATTAATTCATGGGGTTTCTAGAGTGTTTTTAGGGGGAAAAAAGTAGAATAATATGACTTCCCAAATTTTTGAAAACATATTTGATATTTTTCTTAACTATATAGTTATAACTTATAATAACGAGAAATGATGGATTTAAATTCTAATTCTTTTAATAAAGTAGAAGGAATCGAGCAACTTTACAAGAGGATCTTATTCCCTTTATAAGGCTCTTGGCAACATATTTAAACTATTGAAATCACTTAAAATGAGAATTTATATATCATTTTTGATAGGGGGTTGGTTTGGGATTAGCCCTAAAAAAATTTATTCAAAAAATGATTCGGTCAAACCATATAAACTTCTTGAGACAATAATACCATTGTACTAATAGTTTTCAAGCAAAACCATATAAACTTCTTGAATGATTAAAAGAGAAGATTAAGCCACGTGCAAGTAGCACTGCTTCAAGCTTAAAATGGTGACAAAAATTTACAACTTTCGGATATTAAAATATCAAAGGAGTTGGCTAAATGGTTTCTAGGCCTGATGAGTCAAGATAATCTTGTTTATCAAAAGAACATGACAACAATTAAGAAGTTTTTTTTTTTTGGAGAAGAGAAAACAATTAAGCAGTTAAACAAAGAGAAAACGTTAATCCTAATGCAATTAAATAAAAGTTGATTTGGAAAAATTATGGGGGAATCACCAATTAATGGTCGGCCAAATTTACTTAATTAGCGTGTTGAACATTTTTAAAATAATCTAGAGTCCAACTCCTACATACGTGATGGAGCTTAATTAATTAGAACTTTTTTAATACAACCCTAATCTCTCTCTACATATAAAATAATTGTTAAACATTTTCAATCTCAAAATCGATTAAAAAAAATTCAAGTTTAAAATCATGAAATTAATTATAGATTAATGGACCGCGTTCTCTTGTGTTTGGAATTGGATTGTGACGATTGCAAGCAACCATTTGATCTAGAAGCTTAGACCCAAACAAGAAAAGTTACATATAAATATATATACGTAGACCGATAATGGCATTAAAAGGTGACCAGGTATAAGTTACCTATGGCTCTAGAGCATATCATAGGATACCCAATACGACTTGAAATAACAATATGAAAATAGTGAAATACTATTAATTGCATATATCATATTCGTACGTAGGATACCCAATACAACTTTGTATAACAATATGAAATAGAAGTACTATTTGATTTCTTTTTCGTGTAGGATGAAATTCTATCCAGGTTCATTTATCCGACAATAAAAAACATTATCATTTGAGATTACCGCTAACTCACATCTTTCTCTCTTTCAATGATGTTAGGTGTTAAAACTAAGAAGAAAAGAAAACTATCCTCACCAAATCACCAAAACATGCATCACTTAATTTTTTATCATAGCCAGTCCTTAATTAGTTTATTCATAAATGATAAATTTTGAAAAAACTGAAAAATAATATTGAAACTTGCTAAGAGTTTTGTAATTTAGTGCTTTTGCCTCGTCATCTTAACGAGGAGAATTAAAGTTTAAATATTCTCTTTTCTGCTTGTTTGTAACAATTGAATTATAAAAAAAAAAAGTAAAAAATTTTGAGGCTTACTATATTGGTGAGATATATGGAATTTTTTTTTTCTTTAACATAGTTTGTGTAATATTTCTAAAATATACTTAGATAAGGAGAGGACGAGAGTCATGAGACCCATCTCATAATGTTTCTTTTGGCAGCATATACTGCAGAATTTTCTTTGCTTACCAAATATTTGTGGGGTCTTGAGTCTTGACTGTTTTAGTGCTGTCATTACACTAATTAGCTGAATATAATTCTTGCAACAAATTCTACTTTTCCCGTGTACCCTTCATCCTATAAAATAGTATTAGAATCCTCCAAAAAGACAAACTCCTGTGCTATTCTTCAATCAAATTCGGAATTAGAAAATTTTATAAAAAAAATTAACTCCCTAAGCGTGGTGCGTTAGCAGGAGTCCAAATTGAGTCATATCTGCGGGTCTAGAAGTTGCTTGGTTTGAGTCATGCACTTCGCAAAAATGTTGTGCCATAACGTGAATAACCCTAACACACCTAAGAGTGCCCCACGCCATGAATTATGCAAGTTCAAGTGGGCCAGGTCAATGTCACACATATGAGACTTTTTTTTCTTTTCTTTGTTCATAAAAATATATATATATATATATATATATGTCGCATTTGTTTGTGTTCCAGGTGTTATTTCCCACTAATTTCCAACAAGATTATAACCCCCTTAGCTAGCTAAGAAATCAAATTCTTGTAAAAGATTATATTCTCAAGAAAGATGCTCAAAATTTCAAGACACCATTTTCCCACCCGAGTTTTATTTTACTTCTTTTGGCATCCACAAATATGGGTTAGTGAATTTTATTTTTTGGGATGAGTATTTTTGGACCAATCATAATTTTACTTTTCTTGCATACATGGGTTATTCGCATGCATTACAAGATCCAAAAGAAAATTTAGAAAAAGAAGAAAAAGGTATAGCAATACCAAAAGCAAAAGACCAAAACCTGGGGTGCTTTAGTTATGAATAAATAAGCTAAAGTATTTGTTGCAATATCAAAGTGGAACATGCCACCCTAGGTGTATGCTGCCTAGAAATATCAGAAATTTATAATAGAAAGTGGTATGAATGTTAAGAATAGTTTTATGAGAAAAAGAGTTTGGGATTAGCAAAAGTAGGAATTTTTTTTAAGGAGAAATATAGTGGGGGCAGAGAGAAAATAATTTAAAATAAGGCAACGTGAAGCACCTGAAGTGGGAAAAAGAGGAAACAAAGAGATTCTCTGTCTCAATTTCTTAAATTCTGGCCTAGTTCCTCTACACCTGGTATTATGTATGCAATCATTCTTATAAGCAATCGTGTTGAGGAAACGTAACCACTAAATATTCTTATATTATTAGTACGAAACGATTATTTTTATATAATAATTTACTGAAAGATATGATTTTAAAAAAAATAAATTATTCCATGACTTTCATCATTTTTCAGTAATATTAAATTAAAGATATCAATTTAAAGTATACTAAAAAAATCTACCAATTTTATTACATGAAGATGACTAATTGACTTCTCAACTAATAGATGTGATTAATACCCAATCAATAACATAACAAATAGATCATAAATTACATTTTAAACCATATAATATAGTGAGTGTAATAAATTAAATCATATAGTTTCAAAAGTAACAAATAAAATCTTATAATTTCAAAAGTAACAAATTAAAACTTGAGATTTATAAACAATTATAAGTTAAACTTTGAGCCTCAAAACCACAAACACAATTTTTTTTTTTACTTAACTAGATTAATGTTTAATTTGTTGTTTTTTTGAAGACTTAATATCTAATATGTTTGTTTTAAAATTATAGAATTTAATTGTTTTTTATTTTAAACTTATAGCGCTTAATTTGCTATCTCTCTTAAATTATATACATTAAATGTAATTTTTTTTTAAAAAATTAATTACTTTTTTAAGTTCTCAAATAAAAATATATATACTACATAACGCTCTAATCTAGATAGTACCTCTATGCATAGAGAATTGGAAAGTGTCAGTTCAAGTCGCTTAAATGTGATAGAGAGTGAGAGAAAGCAATGGGTGTTCATTGAACATTTGTTAATAAATTATTTTTAAAAAATTTCGATTCCACTTTTTAAAAAAAATATAAGAAAAATTTGTCAACAAAATTATTTTTTTAAATAAATAATTATATAATTGTAACCATTCTAAAAATAAAAATAAAAAATAATGTTAACCATAGATTCACTCTTTTATTACAGCATGACAAACAATAGTAGGTACACTCCAATGTGTGAGGTGGCAGTATGTAATACGTTAATTGTGGTAGAGAAAAAGGCGTTTTCTAGAATCTACAGTGACAACTTTAGCGGTATATGAGCTGTCACCAATGGGAGGAGCTAAATAGCTAATAGAGAAGGACTGGGCGGGCCTCCTGTGTGTATAGGGGCATTAATCCTAGCCCTATCTTCCTGCTTTCTTGCATTTTTCTTCTAACTGATTGCGACCCACGATGACAATGACGTGCTTGATGCATCATGGGACCCACATCACATGCCTCTACCAATACCCCCTCAACAAATAAAAAAGCGAAAGTTTTGTAATGGGACCCACAAAAATGTAGGGGACCACGCTTTTTTTTGGGGGGTTTTGGGTGGTACCACAGCTATAATCCATAGGGTGTAAAATAGGAAGGGAAAAATGGGAGCAAAAGCAAAATTGGAATCTCTTCTATTTTTCCAAAGCCTACAGTGCCAACACTGCTAAACATCCACGCTTTTAAAACTCAGTTTTAATAAGAACAAAAAGATCTGCTTGCTGTCAATGTTAAAAAGATGAGCCAAAAAAAAAAAAAAAAAAGTAAAAAACAAACATGGATAGGTAGGGTGCTCTCATAGATCTTATCAAACAAAAGAATGGAGGAGACTTTGTTATACTAAAATTAAGCAAATTAGCACTACAGTAGTATTCTCACCAAACACGCATGACAACATTTTCCTAATCCAAAAGACAATTAATGAAATTAAAAAGTTTCCCAACAAAACCATATTATTGTATCAACGACTCAACTTGCATGCCTCAGTCATAGATACATTCAATGGGTGATGAAGCCATCATCGGGTACCCACTTTACATGAACTTTCTACTTGTCCCATCACCATACACGTGTAAAATTAATAAGTGCAGTGCACACGTACGCACAATCACAAAAGCAAAATCGGCAGAATATCAGATTCCATAGTAAGGAAGACCTCTCTCGGCAGTGCCATGTGAAACTCTGCCAATGATATCAGAGTGATGCGGTTTTCCGGTCATTACTCCAAAACTCGTACACACGATAAAGAATGTATATATATATTGGATTTTATTAACGTGTGTATAAGTGCATATAATAGTATACTATTTTTTTTAAAAAAAATTATCAAAAATTAAAAAAGATGTCATAACGGATTTGAAAATAGGAGCAAAATAAAGAAAAATATGATTTGCTTTTATTGGGGGGAATGAATGAATTGGATAAAGGCCTAGGACACTACGTGCCTGGCACTTGTACCATTGCTAATTTGCTATGGAGGATTTCTTTTATGGCTCATTTAATTTGTTATGGAGTGTTATTACCCTTAAAGTTTTTACCTTCACAGTGATGCGGGTTTTCGGATTATTACTCATAAGCCTATACACACAATAAAGAATATATATATATATATAGAGGATTTTACTAACGTGTGCTCTAAGAGCACACAATAATATATTATTTTTTAAAAAGAATTTATTAAAAATTGAAAAAAATTGCCCTAACGGGTTTGAGAATAGAAGCAAAATAAAGAAAAAGACAATTTGCTTTTATTGGGGGGAATGAATTGGGTATAGGCCTAGGACATTACGTGCCTGGCACTCATACTATTGCTAATTTGCTATGGAGGGTTTCTTTTATGGCTCATTTAATTTGATATGGAGGGTTTTTACCCTTAAAATTTTTACCCTCAGAGTGATGCGGGTTTTCCGGTCATTACTCAAAAACCGGTACACACAATAAAGAATATATATATATATATATATATATATTGAATTTTACTAACGTATGCTCTAAAAGCACACAATAGTATACCATTTTTGAAAAAAGTTTTATCGAAAATTGAAAAAGCTGTCATAACGGATTTGAGAATGGAAGCAAAATAAAGAAAAAGACGATTTGCTTTGGGAATGAATTGGGTATAGGCCTAGGACACTACGTGCCTGACACTCATACTATTGCTAATTTGCTACGGAGGGTTTCTTTTATGGCTCGTTTAATTTGCTATGGAGGGTTTTTACCCTTAAAGTTTGAAAGTGTTTAGATTTTACATCTTAAAGTTTCGAATTTGAGGATGCGGGTTTTCCGGCCATTACTTAAAAACTCGTACACATAATAAAGAATGTATATATATTGAATTTTATTAACGTGTGGCAATAGTATACTATTTTTTTAAAGAAAAATTATCAAAAATTAAAAAAGTTGTCATAACGGATTTGAAAATAAGAGCAAAATAAAGAAAAAGATGATTTGCTTTTATTGGGGGGAATGAATGAATTGGATATAGGCCTAGGACACTACGTGCCTGGCACTTGTACCATTGCTAATTTGCTATGGAGGGTTTCTTTTATGGCTCATTTAATTTGCTATGAAGGGTTATTACCCCTAAAGTTTTTACCCTCATAGTGATGCGGGTTTTCGGATTATTACTCATAAGCCTATACACACAATAAAGAATATATATATATATATATATAGAGGATTTTACTAATGTGTGCTCTAAGAGCACACAATAATATATTATTTTAAAAAAAATTATTAAAATTTGAAAAAATTGCCCTAACGGGTTTGAGAATGGAAGCAAAATAAAGAAAAAGACAATTTGCTTTTATTAGGGGGAATGAATTGGGTATAGGCCTAGGACATTACGTGCCTGGCACTCATACTATTGCTAATTTGCTATGCAGGGTTTCTTTTATGGCTCATTTAATTTGCTATGGAGGGTTTTTACTCTTAAAATTTTTACCCTCAGAGTGATGCGGGTTTTCCGGTCATTACCCAAAAATCGGTACACACAATAAATAATATATATATATATATATATATTTTGGATTTTACTAACGTATGCTCTAAAGGCACACAATAGTATATTATTTTAAAAAAAAGTTTTATCGAAAATTAAAAAAGCCGTCATAACGGATTTGAGAATGGAAGCAAAATAAAGAAAAAGACGATTTGCTTTTATTGGGGGGAATGAATTGGGTATAGGCCTAGGACACTACATGCCTGACACGCGTACTATTGCTAATTTGCTACGGAGGGTTTCTTTTATGGCTCGTTTAATTTGCTATGGAGGGTTTTTACCCTTAAAGTTTGAAAGTGTTTAGATTTTACATCTTAAAATTTCGAATTTGAGGATGTAAAATTCAAACACTTCCAAATTTAATGGGTAAAATCTAAATTTTGAAATATTATGGTGTAAAATTCAAACACTCTCAAACTTCAAGAGGTAAAAAATTCAAATTCCTGAAATTTTATGATATAAAATCCAAATACTCCCAAACTTTAGTGGTATAATTTGCAATTTACTCAACAAATTTTAAAAATTTTCTAAATCAATACTCTTAAGACATTTATTAACCTTTATCTTCTTTTTTTCTTTTTTAGTTATTTATTTTTAAATACAATAGAATTAATTTATGGCATCTGCTAAATGATAATTACTCTTTATTACTAAGTTAGTATATTAATTAATGTTTTATATGAATAAACCCAAATTACAAATCTATTATTTGTAGACAGAAAAATTTTTCAATTAAAATTTCTTATTTAAAAAAAAAAAATGTTAACAAGCAAGTGAAATTTTAAAAATTAACTCAACTAGTTCTACACTTCATAAATTTGGTAAAAAATTAACAAAAAGTAAAAAATTTAACATAAAACAATTTCGTAAGACACGACCGTATTTAAAATAAGAAAAAATTGAATTTTGTTTAAGGTGATTTGTGCTCTAACTTTAACACAAAAGTTAAGGATGTTACAGACAACAAAAAGCTGCGGCTCCCAACAGACACGTATATTTGGGATCCAATCATGTCGCACATCTTTTTAGGATCCCTTTAATCATCTTTTGTCTTTTCCTTTTTGGCATTTGATTTGGCTAAAGTGATCAAGTACCATTTATTTCCATTTTGCTTTTAAAAAAGGAGGAAAGAAGTGGAAAAAAAAAAAAAAATAAATAAAGACCATTGTTAATTTTCATGTTGCTAGAAACATTTTAACTTTTGCATATTTGATTCTCAACTTTTTTTTTTAATCTTTTTATTTCATTTCAAAATTTTAATTATATTTTAATAAAATTGCTTTAGTTGGTATACATTTAAAAATTGTTTTAAAAGATCTTTATAATTATTCAATTGATGAGAAATGTTGAGGTGTTGAGGTGTTTAATTGGGTTCATAAGAATTTAACTCCTGATTGTTAAATATGCAAATTCGTGTGATGTGTTCATTTAAACCAATAATAATATCAATGCCAAATATTAAAAGAGTTTAACGACTATTCTTAAAGTAATTATTTTAAAAAACTTTTGATATAATTCTTATTAGAAATATAAAAAGTCAATAAAATATTTTCTTTTTTTTTAATTAAAATTTTTTAAAAATACTTTATAAAATAATGTTTTGGAAGTATTTGTTAACTTTTTTCATATTAAAAAACAAAACAACACATTAACACTCACTAACCTGACTTGTCAATATTAAACCAAATTGTCTTTAATGCATTAGCATAGATTCTATAAATTTTATTTCCCTTCTTTTAGTATAAGTTCCTACTTTTTTCAACTATTTTAGTTAACTACTTTTCAAGACTCGCATATCATACTAAATATATTATTTATATATTCATTTTTTTTCTTAGTGTTTAAAATAACCACTTTTCTCGATTTCAAATGCCAATAAATAAATAAATAACTGTATCACGATCTAAGATCCTATGATCTAGCATCATACTATTTAGAGCGTACCAAGATTAGACGAGATCACAAGCTGAATCATAGGATCTTACAAAATTGCAATCCTACACCAGTTATACTCTATTTTGCCACATATACTTTAATTTTCTTGTTATTGGTCATTTGAACTAAGTCCAAAATAAAAAGGAATTTGGTGGTTGGTCCAAAAGTAATCCCCAATTGGGCTAAATTAGACAACACAAAAAAATAACATCATTAGCAAGCATGGACAAACAAAAGGACGAGATTCAAAATTCAATCAAATGTTAGATTTTATCTAAATTTTAGAAGTTTAGGTGGCAAAATTAAATTTACCCAAAACTTAGGTGTGGATTGAAATTTAGTCATACTTTCTAGAATGCCTCTTTGATAAATCCATAAATACATGTGACACTAGCTAGGCGAAAACGACTTGATAAGTGCAAGAGTCAAGTGAAGGCTGTATACGTGCCATGTATTTTTCAATAGACTATAATGTTTTACTTGTTTGCTTGCTCAACATCCTAATAATAGATCATTGTTACCTAAAAATGAGAAGTCCATTTAAAGTGATGGCACTTCCTTTTTATGGGTTTCATCCAGTAATATTTCCATTTTAAAAAAAAAAAAAAAAAAAAAAACTTGAGAGATTTGATTTTTTTCATATTTTTTAAAACTTGCATTCATTTTTAGTACGTTTGGATGACAGGATTCGGGTATGTGGATTTGAATTTGGATGATTAAAATTCAATTTCATTGTTTGGATAGTTTGAAAAATGTCAAGAATTTTAAACTTTGAAATTCTTCATTTTGAAATAACTTCTAAACCCATAAATTCCAGAAATCCTTAAGACGCACTTCAATATATTTTAAATTTTATAATTTCAAATCATCAACTTAAGTATAAAATATTAAAATGCTTCCAAATAAGGAATTTTTAAATTTATAGATTTCGAATTAAAACATTTCAAATTCATTACTTTAAAGTTTAAAACCAAATCATATTTAAGTATTCAAATATAACCTTTAGGGATGGTGAGGTAAGAGTGAGGATGAAATTGACAAGCAAGGCCGGCATAATTTTTTCTTCAAAAATTTTTTTTCCCATTTTATTCTATAGAAGTGTTCAAACAACATTTTGTCATTTTGTGTTACAAATTTACAAGGATGGGATCCGTGTATTATGCATAAACGACATAGATCGCTTTGATGTGAGAAAACTTATTATTGAAGAAGATAAAAATCAAAACCCGAATTGGCATTACCACTGAAGTCATTTTACATTATCTTTCCATGAATTACAATCATAATTAGGAATGAATTCCCTTTTAGTTCTTACCTTTTCCTTCCAAGTTTATTTTTATTATTTATTACACCTGTATGGTCAAGATTTGTAGCTCAAGCCCAAGAGATATGGATTATGAGCCTACTGAACCCATAACAATAAATTTGTACAGAGTGGGTGAAAAAGTTAGGCTAGTTATGAATCACACAGTGACTAACAAAGACAGTTAAAGATGAATTAACATGCAAGCAGGCTTGAACAATTGACCTAATGAACGTCCGAAGAGATTTATATTGAATAAAGATGATTACAATGTTTAGAGTTACCGTAAAATCCCCTCCTCTTCTTTTTCTCCCTTTTTCCCCTTTATATAGCATCCTCACCCCTCATCTTCATCGTCCACTTGGTCTTCATCTAAGCATCCACTCGAGTATATGTCATGTCAAGTCTTCTTTTTAGTTTTCTGTGAGTGGTGGTAGCTGAGATTACACTGTTCAGGGGTTTTCTCCACATAAATGCGGCCAAAAAAGTAGATGTAATGCATTAAACACGGTTGTAGCAACTTTTCCCTTTAGATATTTCTTCGTTCTTATCATCTTCAGACACGCTCAGAATTTATCTTCGTTATTGGAACCATTAGGAAGATCATTCTGACCCTCCACACATTTGATTGATCAAGAATATTCGTATCCGAGGAGGAAGACCTCTTCGGAAAACTTACGAACTCTTCGGAATGCATCCCTCATTCATTTCTAGGTATGATTCTTCCATATGGACCATTTCCCAAATATTCTCTTCTCTTCGGACATCTAATAGTCTTCGAACAGGGCCCCAGGCCCAATACATTAGGCTGGACTTTCACCCCCCACAACACCAAGTCAGATTTAATAATATTATAAACTTTGTTGTTTTATATGATGCTTCCACCCTATGGGTAAATGTAGACGTTACATATATTACCATGTATTTATGACATGTAGGCATGTAGCTTAATATATATACCTTAAAGTAGTTAAGATAATTTACTCTAAGTGGATATGTAATTGGAAACGTTTCAAGAAGTTTAGGTTTTATAAACTATTTTTCTAATTAAAACCGTGTTACCAAAATTTAAGAAACCTAGAACTATTTTTTTGACTTTTGAGTATCTATTATAATCTTTTTTAAATAAAAATATTGTTTTATTGCTTCCAAATTTCCAATATTTCCTGTATATTTTCTTAAGGCATGGGGAGCTACCATCTGCAACACTCACCCGGCGTATATTTTCTTGTTTAATCTTATTGATTCTAGTAAAATATTTTTTTATATTCTACCTATGACTTTTAATTATTACCAAAAAAAAAAAAAACAACATATGATGGTCATACGGCTAATGACGATGGTAATAATAACTAGTTTAGTCCTTGTAATGTCCTACATTAAAACTTTAGGATGTTATTAACTTATTATTATTATCGTCATCATTATTATTATTAATATTATAATCAACCTTGACAAAATATATTAGCTCAATTAATAAAATTTTTTATTGCACTGTAAATGACGTGATCAAAAGTTTTATAATTTAATTAGTTAACATATTTTGTTGTTTTTAACAAAAATATTTAAAGTTTAAATCTCTTCTTTTTTTGTAACTATAAAAAAAAATAGTAATAAAAGATGTGAGTTCATAATTTCCAATTTTATCTACACAAAAATTAATTAGTGTCTTGATATATATCAAATATTTAAATTTTTTTCAAATAAGGAAGTTGAATTTCTCCAATGGAATTCCACCTACACCAAAACTAATCAATGCTTGGTAGTAATTGACAAAAGGATTATATCATATCTATTTTTAGATTAAAAAAATCAACAAAATAGAGAGACTAAAATGCATTGAAAGATTGGACTTCCTATGCACTTTTGTCCTTCTCTGCATCATTACATTTTTCAGAAGCACTACGGGGAGCAGAAATTTATCAAAGATTTCTCTACGCCTGTCCATTTGCACGTCCTTCAGCTGGCAATTCACAAAGGACTTGCATTCCATTCAGCCTCTTTCTTTCTTGTTTAGAAGAAAGATAAAAAGCATTTGCTTTCCAACGCACAAGTTTTGCTCTCATGAACAATATAAGTACTGTAGAAGACCAATTAGGCAATCACTCAATCCTTACTATTGTTTTGATCTCTCATCTGGTTTGAATGCAGGCGCAAGTTAACTCTTTTACGTGGGATATTCATCAAGGACACAGCTTGTGTCGACTTGATAAGATTAGGACACGTGTCCAAAACTGGACACAAGCTTAACTTATTCATCAATAGGCCTGAGCAAAAATTGGGCAGCATGCTGGCCATGTGTCCAACCGTAGTTTTATACTATAGTTTATTTTCTTAAAACCAAATAAATGACAATAAGCATAGCTCATCCATTTGTGAATTCATTCCCACTTATTAATTATTACTTTTTTAGTAGTGTTTATTTTACACACTTTTGCACACAAAATACACACGCGATTTTGCTCTCAGGTCAAGATTTCTAAGCGTGAATCACGGGTTATTACCCATTCGTTTTTTAATTAAGTACAAGGAACAAATAAGGACGGTGTTCTTAATGGACAATTTACCAAATCTAGGAAGCCATGGTAGTGATATTAGCGCATCCTTAATTGACAATAAAATGAAAAGAAAAAGACATGGGAGTAGAAACCGAGAAAGAAAGCGAAAAAGAAGAAAAATAAAGAAGCAAAGAAAAGCGAGTCAATGATTATTTCTCCATTACAGGAAATTGCTTCCCAAGTATTCCAAGGTTCTTTTTTTTTTTACAGCAGAGACTTCAATTACGATCTAATCATATTCCCTCCTACTCAGAGAGAGAGAGAGAGAGAGAGAGAACCCATAGGCGTCATCTTTCACCAACCAAACCCCACGTGAACCCTTCTCTCTCTCTCTCTCTCTCTACCTCCGCTTGTACTGCTCCAACTCCATTTTTACCATTTTCTTTGCTAGATCCACCGTTTTGCTTTTCTCAATCTTAAGCTTCCTTCAACCACTACCCCAGCTCTCCAACTTTCACTTTGCACAGTGGGAGACATTAGACCAAAGCTAAAAATTACACAACCCCACTTTCAACTTTACAATATTCTTGGAGCTCACTTAGCTAGATACATCACTTTTTTTTTTCTTTCCTATTATTTTTCCACAATATCTGAACATGGGTTATTTTTTTTTGCTACTTTGCTTTGCTTTTTTCAATTTAGTTCCACTGCTCAGAACAGTACCACTGAAGTGTCGGAGGTTGCTCATCCGAGAAGAAATTACATGCCTCCTCTCCGCTAAAGAAATTGTGCTCCTCCATTTTCACAAACTGTGGCTGGTACGTTTTCTGGAACTGAAAGCAGCCCATTGGAGACGATGAATTGAATTTGAGAGAAGAACTCGAGGCCGCCTGAGAGGGGGACATCAAGAGCTGATTTTGAAGGACCCCAGATGAAGAAATCGCTGCGTTGGGACTGTTATCCTCGTTCAAGATCGCGCTCGAGTCACTGTCTGACGAGCCGTCTTTGAAGTCCACGCTGAAGAGTGTGGCTCCCCCAACTCCATTGTTGTGGTTGAAACACTTAAAGTTCAAGTCTTTGGAGTCAGATGCAGGTAGAGGAGGAGAATCAGGAGCTGGTTTGCTCTGTTCCATCGCTTTGTTATCGGATTCGGCCACCACTATCTCTTCCTTCACTGAAAGATTAATGCTTTCTGTGTTTTCTTCATGGAGCTTTGCTTTCAACTCCTTTATCTGAAGCAACAAAAGCCAAAAACCATTCAAAATTTTGATACATATATCACCGACAACATACCTTATGAAAGTACCTTTTGAATAATATATATAAAGTAATTGGAATATGCTATTCACGGGAAACATAATGAACTTGACGCATTTACTAGCTAGAGAATTCAAAAACCGTGGATTTTATTTTATAGTGTACCTCTTTGAGCAGGGCTTCATTGTCATGTTGGAGATTATCGCAGTTGAGCTTGAGAGCTTCATAATTGGCTTTGAGAACTCCGTAGTCTCTTTCCAATTGCTTGGTTTTCCAACGGGCACGTCGGTTTTGAAACCAGACTGCTACCTGTCTAGGTTGCAAACCAAGTTCTTGAGCTAGCTTCACTTTTCTCTCGGGTTCGAGCTTGTTTTCGACCTCGAAATTCTTCTCCAAGGCCTTCACTTGTTCCACGCTTAATCGACGTTTCTTCTCGGCTATGTGGCCAGATTCTTCAACACAACCTTCTTCATCTAAGCCATCCAACATGGACTGGAATTCCCTGCTATAAACATGGTTGGTTCTTGGACTATGTTCGTCTACATCAATGAAAAAACAAAGAGACAATTAAAGGTTAATTCTTTTGTCCCCAGCACAAACCATGTAAGACCCAGAAAGGAAAAAAAAAATACAGCAATGAAGCATGGAAAGTTCCAAAACAGGAAAAAGACTACATAGATACAACAATTGAATTTGAAGCACAAAAAAGTTCTTGAAAATTAATGGGCATGTCTGAATCTTAGAAATACAACATTGAAAGGAGTTAATGAATTGTTTGTTAATAAACCTGTAGTTGGGCAGATGGACATCAAAGCACCCAAGGAGTCTGAGCTGCCAAGTCTCTTCATGACTGAGAAAAGAAAAAGAATTTTATACAGATCTTATGAGATCAGGACCCTTTTCTTCTTTTTTTTAGTCTTTTTTTTTTTTTTTTTTTTAATATTTTCAGTTGGATCTTTAAGTGCTCAAGGGGTGCTTAATACCAAGGTTTCACTCAAGAGAAACCAATGAGAAAGAACCCCCATGATTAGGAGCTGACCAAATTGAACAAAGCTGTTTACAATTGTTCAGCCACTTCTCTCTCTGGGCTTTCCCATCTTTCTCTAGTTTCAATACTTCCTCTCCCCCCTCCGAACCCATCAAGAAAAGAAAGCAAAACCCCACAAAACCCAAACAGGCAAGCAAAAAACTCTAAAAATCAAGCCAAAACACAACCCAACCCACTAAGACAAATAAAAGTGATCAACTAATACACTCCCTCACTCCACTCTTTCTCTCTCTACATCATTACTCAATCAACTTAGGAGCCATATTTTTGCAGACTATTATAGACTGACTGTTCATCTACGATGGAAAACCGCAGAGCGAGAGAGAGAGAGAGTGTGAGAGAGAGAGAGTTGGAGTGCGAATGGGCAGATCAGTGAACCAGTTCATAACCCAGCTGGCCTCAAACTTTCTCTCTCTTAAATAAACCAACTTTGGTCATATATGTGGTTAAAATCTTACCGGGGTTAGGTACACTGCAGTTAACAAATTACAAATGAAATGAACCCAAAATTCAATCCAAATGAAACTTTCTGTCTACCGGCCATATCCGGTGGCTTTCCGGTTTTCGACCGTTTCATGAGAAATATCTTTTTGGGTTTTACAGACCGAAAATGCTAAAGCACCACTTTTGTTACCGTTTTTATCACAGCTTCTCACGGGGGCAAGTTGTAAGTGTTAGAGTAAAAGTCATGGTTTTATGTAGGTCTATTTTTTTATTATTCATTACTTACTATATGTATAAGTTATATTAAAATTAGGGTAAAAGTTATGATCTTAGTATTTCTCTTTATAAACAGAGGGTATTGATGGTGGAAGTCTTTAAATTGCTTCACTTGGCGCTTAATTCAAGCAATAGACCAACAAGGCCCGGTGGTATTAGAACTGTGTAGTTAAATTATTAAATTTACTATATTTTAATGGTTTAAACTTTTAAGACAATTAGTAATTTAACAAATGATACACATAATATTACCCATTAACATCATGTAGCGTGGACTCAGTAAGTTCACGTTGGAGACTTTTTCAATTCAGCAGAAATAAAAATAAAAATAGAGGGGTATAACTTGAAAATATACTACGGTAAAAGTTTGTATTTACTTATTACTGAGCCAAATAAGCTTGGGATTGACCTAGCTACTGTCTACTTTTTATAAATCCCATAATATAATGGGGTTTTCAACACTTGCCAAATATGGCTAAGGTTTTTTAATGAAAGTTTAAGGTATTTATTCTTTAAAAACAATTTCTATTGAAAATACTAAGAACTAAGATGTGTCAATTGTTTTACATGATTTTTTTGGCTATGTGTCTACGAGTACTTTAACTATAGTGAAAGCTTGTCATTATTTGGATGGCACCTCGTGTATTTTTTGTTGTAGATATGAAACTTGTCCCACCTTTAAGTATTTTGACATTTTGTGAAGTGTTCTTCCGTAATTAGGTGATATATATGAAGTATGATATCCATTACTATCAGAACCATTTATCTCCTTACCCCAACTATAAAAGAAAACAAAATCGTTTCTTGTTTTGAAAACTTATTGGAAAGTTAATCAATTTATGGACAAGCTAGTTGAATTGGATGGCACCCACTTTGATTCTTGTTGTACATACGAGACTAGTCCCACTTTTATGTATTTTGACATTTTGTTGAGGGTAATTACTTACTTTTATCCTAATAGTTTATTTCATGTGTATTAATTTTAAAATTTTATTTATGTTAAAAGAGGAGGGGGTGAAAATGAAATTCAAGGATATAACCATAGTGACAAAGCTAAGGGTGCCCGGGGCCCGGGGGACTACTGCCCGACTTTGATATTTCCCATTTACGGTAGCATACAAATTTATTTACCGACCCCTTGGGATTTTGGGAAAAAAATTAATATCATTTAATAAAGGCTTAAATTGTCTTTTAGTTTTTCTAACTTGTTCTAAAAATAAAATTCCATTAAGTTCCCTTTTAAAATTCGTTTGGGATTTCCTTAAATTTTTTAATTAATCAAGAAAACCCTTTAAATTGTACAAAGAACACACACCCAAAAAAAAAAAAAAAAAAATCTGGCCCATTAAAAATAAATACAAAATATTTTTTTATTATTTTTTAACAAATTCCCAAAATCAATTAAAAAAAATATGAGTACATAATTATATATATACCATTACTAGACTCACCATGCTACCATCGCAGACTCGCACTCAATCACTGAGTTGCCGTATCATCGTTGAACTCATCATGCCTTGGATCTCCGCAGCTTGACTCAACATTTCACAATTGTCATAGGTCCATTTTGAAGGCTTTAATTTCCACTCGATCAATGACTAGTGATTGGATTTTGCTTCGCATCCGAATCAGATCGCACACACACAATATTATTGTTTTTGTGAAAGCTAGGTATAGAATAAATATTAGTCAATAAACTTTTAATGTTTATCATATATTCTTTAGTTATATTTGATAGTTGCTTGCTATTTACTTGTTTCTTTTTGTACATTTAAATTTGATAATAGTGACTTGAGTAATTGAGTTATTTTTGTATACTTACATATTATTTTTATATTTGATAATAGCAAATTGGATTATTATTTTATTAAGGTATTGAAATAAGGAAAAATTTATACTTGAATTGTTTGATTTTGTCTTTGTGCACGTAAACATAATATGCACTTCACACTTTTAAAAATAAAATAAAAAATTGGCTATATAACTCATTTATATAATTCAATATTTAGACTTCAAAGTGTAAGTAATCACTAATCTATGAAGAAGCCATCCATAATTGATGCATATTTTAGAAAGGTGTTCAAATTTTAGAAGCTGATGTTCAATCCTCTATCCCAAATCCTAAAACTCTAGATGTTGATTGCCTAGAAAATCTCAAAGCTATAAACCTAAATACATAGGTGTTACTAGAAACTTTTGGTCCAAATCAATTATAAATAATTTTAGTATTCTGAAAGAACATAGGACACAACTTTTTTGAGCTAAATTTAATCCATGAAATAAATTATTTATTTTGAGTCTAGATTTTATTTATTTTTTTAATATTTTTACTTGAGAATTTTTTTTATATCTAACTTGGCTAAAAAAAAAAGGTTTCTAGTTCTACCCTTACATGCTGGGTTTTTTTTTTTTTTTTTTTTTTCATCTTGAAAAAAAAAAAAAAAACCATAGATTGTTCCTTCTGAGAAATATCATATTTATGGCTATATATATATACACACACATAGAAAAGCTATTGCAAAAGTTTGAATGTTCTCTCTGATAGTTTAAAATATATAAATTGGGTAAAAGTACAAAAAAAAAATCTTTGAAAAAATATATACTGATGTGTTTGGCAAGAATTATACTTTGATAGTTTAGTTGCTTAAATGTAAGGAAGAAAAATGGCTTTAAACAAATAAGTTAGACTAAATAAATCGACTTATAAATTTATAAACTTAAGTAAATACACAATATGTGTTTGACAATATTTATTGTGGGAGTCAAAAACAATTTTAAGACGTCACAACAAATTTGTATTGGATGGGCAATAATGAATCCACAATGAGAGATTTTAACAAGAATGATACGCTAAAAATATGGATTAAGAACACAAAGAAAAAGCTTGCTTAGGAAAATAATACCTTAGAACAAGCATACATTCACATTCTCTTTTTCTCTCTCTAAAGTTTCTACTCCCCTAATAAGGCACGTTAAGCTTTTCTTTATACTCTCGTCTCGCCCTCTTTCCTAGAACATGCTATCGTCATGCAGCTGGTGAGATACTTGTCCCATCGAACACCTCTTACCTCTTTCTTATGATGCCTTAGAACAAACACACATTCACTCTTTATTCAAATTATCTTTTTCTCTCTAAATTTTCTAGTCCCCTGATAAGACACGTTCAGCTTCTCTTTATATTCCTGTCTCGCCCTTTTTCCTAGAACATGTTGTCATCATACAGCTGGTGAGATGTTTGTCCCATCGAACACCTCCTCCCTCTTTCTTATGATGAAGATGGACTTTTAGGACTTAAAGCATTGTTTAGGCTAGTCATTCAGTAATAAATGCGACTATGCTAGGTATGTGGGTCTAATTAATGTGGAAGTGACTGTTACTTTGTCAAGAAGCTTTCCTTTGGATCCTCATACGTTTTTGCGTGACCCTATGATCTTCCCTGAATGTTCCGAGGGTGCTGAGGTCCTCGATAACTTTACATGTGGGGCTGCTTCTAACAGACTTCGGCAAACGAGCATAGGACTGTCCTCCATGGTCGGACCTTAACTCATTGGGCTCAAGATCTTATTTTATTAGTAGGAACTTGGTTGATCCCCTTGGAAGGCCCAATATCATTTAAGGTTAATACCACTCTGCTACACTTATGTTTTCCTAACTTGTTTATTTAGAGGGAGAAAAATGAATTTAAACAAATAATTTGGCTAAGATGCACTTCAAAATTCTGATTTGAATTTGGTACAATACATCTAAATCACTCAAAAAAATTTCAACTTTTTAGCTCTTTAATCTTTAACCCTTTTAACTTTTTTTTTTTTAATTTAATAGCTAAGATTAAAAGTTCATTTATTAAATTTTGATTTCTAATCATTCAAAAATATTGCACCTAGTATTGGTGCTCAATTCTATGAAACATGATAAATTTTAGGGACACAACAAAATCTTTCAACATTTTCACACTATCCTTGCTTTGAGTTATAGTGGGTTTGAGAAATATATATATATATATATATATATATATATTGTGCGCACCAAGAATATGGTTAACGGGCTCGACTTATACTTGGGCTCACAATTTATTTGTGTGGTGGGCTTCGGGTTTCCTACAATGGGTTTTCTACAATGGGTAGTTCCTACTATGGGAGACCCAAATGCATGCTCTAGCCCTCACAAACTCCACTCTTCTTTCTCCCTGAGTTGCCCACCTTCCTCTTGATAATATTATCCTTCACTCTCTTTTTCTTCAGAATTGCCAACCCTCTACTTCTCACTCTATTCTCCTACTTATAGTGTGAGATAAGTGGAAGGGTTATGATTACTTCCAAACCTTACTAGTGTGGATTGGGGTCCAATTCTGTCATCTCTAAGTGGATGCTCCGTTCGGAATGGTGGTAATGGTATTGGAACTGGTTCCCACCTTCAAAAGACTGTTCGGTAGCGATTTTCCTGAAGGCAATACCAGGTAGCTGAGAACGCACGACGTTCTCAGCATGTGTACTTCCTAATTTAGGTGTAACTTGGTCGGCATGTGCTCATCTTCGACACGCTTATAGGGAGGCCTATTCTGGTATGTGGGCCCTAATTGGGCCCGAATGTGTGTACGGATCAAGGTCAAAGGTCCAATATTGTGATTTCGTGCATGTGCCTTGGGGTCGAGGTCAAAAATTCGATGGGCCCGGGCTCGTACCCCGTACATATATATATATATATATATATTTTTTTTTTTTCCATTTATTATTATATATGGTGAGTTGATACCTCAGTTTATTATAAAAATGTATTGTGTCCATAAAATAGCTCAAAAAATAAATTAGCAATTTTTTAATAATAATTCAATAGTTAGAGAAAAATTATTCAAACTCTGAACTTTTTTGTTTGAGACACTAAAGTGAATTACAAAATTCTTTACAAAATCTTTTATTTTTTATTTTTTTGAGAATGTATTGGCAAATTAGCTAATACTTAAACAAATACTAACCTTTAAGCACGTGCTCACACATATGCTCAAATGCTTTTCTATTTTTTTAGTAAATGTTAATAATTTAAATTCATTATAATTTGAGATTATTACATTTTTCAATCACAAAATGCCTAAGGTTGTGATGAAAAAAATATCTAAAGGTGTGATGAGTGTAATGCGTTTGTGGATAAAATATTTTTTTTCATCACACCCTTAGGTATTTTGTGATATAGAGATCTATTATTAGAATAAAAAAAATATTTTTTTCATCTCTATATTAAATTGGAACAAAAAAAAATCCAATCCAAATGGAAAAAACCTTTTAAATAGTAGTAGTATAGAAGTTTAAGCAAACACACGCTAAAGTGATTGTTAAACTTTTATTTATAAAATTTTCAATTTACTTAATTCTTTCTTAATTTAATTAATATTAAATTCTTTCGTGAGTATTGTCCCACAAAATTTGTCGACGACTTCATAAATTTCAACATTGTCCCGAGTCTTCAGGTACAAACACTCTCAAGGCTCATGTATTTTCCTTCTTCAAATTACTTATCATTATTATTATTATTTTTTAAGTAAAAAAAGGTAGAAGATCGTGTATTGATTCTGTTGAAGGCTCGGCTTATGAGGCTCGGCTCCATTTCGGCTCAGGAAGATTTGGATGGCGTCAGCGTATCATCGCCTACATGCTAATACTAGGCGATGCTCAGTGCTATCTATGGGCGATTAATATTTGAAAAATGATATATTCACAATATTTTTATAACAAATTTTAAGTGATAAATTGTTACTAGTTGTTGTTGTTGGGGTCAAAAAAGTAATCTCAGTGGTAAGTTCAAATTTAAACCAATAACAATTAACCATCTTTGATTTGTTGTAAAAATATTATAGACGTACCACTTCTCTTAATATTTTAATACACAATATATTTTGGTGCAATACCTACAATTAACCTAAATCTACGACAAATTTCACAACAAAATTCTTAAGATCAAATAAAAAACTCAATTTTTATTACAATTGTCTACATGTTTTTTTTTTTTTTTTTGTTGATAATAATAAATATTTTTAACACACACACACGAGGAGATGGGAGAAGGTCTTAAAGAAATTTATAGTGGTGTATATCCAAAAAGGCCTAACTCTTGAATATACAGCACATGCTTTAAACTTATTTAACTCACACTCATTTTTCAATGTGGGATTAACAGACAACCAATCACAAGTGATTGTAATTATGATTTTTTTTTATGTGGTACTAAAATTACTCATTTCACGATATATCTAAGTATTAATTTGTGATGATTCTAAAAAAAATATATATTAATTTGTGATTAGTGTACAATAATTTTACCTTTCATCAAGTATCAGCGGTAGTTTTAAGTATAATTATATAATCCAATCATAAAAACATTTCAAAGTTGTCAATTCCATTTAAGTAACCACTTCAATCTATTCATACTTTTGGTACAAGATTTGTATATATAAACTTTCTATTTCGGTATATATATATAAGAGATAGTTTATTTGAGCATATCATTTTGGGGGTTTAGATAATTTTATTATATGCATAAATATTATGTCGGTGGGAGAGACATAAGGAGTAATTAAAAAGATCGAATAGAATATAAACTTAGAAAATATTTTAATATTTAGTTAGTAACTCGTGTATATATGTACACACACGAATTACTAACTAGTTATTATAATTTAGCCAAACAAAAGTTGCAAAACCATTTTACACAACAAACAAACTATTTACAAAAAAAAAATTAGGGTAAAATATCATTTTCGTCCTTAAACTATCACAAAAGTTCGTTTTTCGTCCCTAAATTTTCAAAAGTTCTATTTTCGTCCCTAAACTATCACAAAAGTTCGTTTTTCGTCCCTAAACTTTCAAACGTTCTATTTTCGTCCCTAAACTTTTCCAAACGTATTGATTTTCATCCCTCCCACATCAGCACTCTGACAAGTCACGTCAGCACTCCGTCAGAACTTTTGAAAATTTAGGGACGAAAATAGAACTTTTGAAAGTTTAAGGACGAAAAACGAACTTTTGTGATAGTTTAGGGACGAAAATAGAACTTTTGAAAGTTTAGGGACGAAAAACGAACTTTTGTGATAATTTAGGGACGAAAATGATATTTTACCCAAAAAATTATAATTTAGCCTTTTGAAAGGTTCTAAGGTAACAAATAACACCATGAGTTATTTGTTATAGGAACTCATGATGATTTGTTATAGTAACAAATAATACCATGAGCAAAACACATAATTATTATATATGTTCTCTTCTTCATAGACATGGTAACAAAATCTATTCTTCATAGAGTATTCTCCTTATGTTTATGACGACCTAATATGAATTATTATGTTCTAGAACCCTAGTGTATAGATCCCCATGTCTTTGGTCATATGGACCACAAATTGAGAAATTAGTTTACTTGAGGCTTGATCAAAATCAACTACAGCCAAGGTACATTCAGCAAAAAAAAAAAAAAACTAGAGCCAAGGTACGAGTCAAGCTTTAATGAACTCGATTGATCGAGCTACAGTTGAGGCAATCGATTCAACAACTTCTAAGTAGTTACTAGTGTCTTCAATGTAAATCTTCAAACACTATCTTAAACACTAAACTTTAGCAACTCCATTACAATTAAACAAGATTTTGGAAAGGAGTAGTTTACGAACACATAATCATTTTGACCCTAACTATCAATTCCGATAAGGCACCTACAAAACAAAATATCTACTATTGTGACAGGATACTGATAGGTTACTCTGAAAATGTGTGCATTGCATCCTATGGATTTTTTTTTTTAATACCTATATTATACTTGGATTTGAGTCCACACTCACACATATATCAGGCAGAGACTTAAAATTAAATGACAGGTCATATTCACTTGATCAAACAATGACCACTCATTGAATATTAATAAAAATTTAACTTCGATTAGTAAACGAGTTTGTACAGTTGTAAAATTTAAGAATCATAGTTACAAATTAATAAACATTTGCTTAGTTTAACATTTGGAAGTTGAGCAAAATATTTTAATTGTTGGAATGATTTATCTATCCTTAATGGATTTTTTGCTCGGCATCAAATATTAAAAGTCACTGCACATCCAAACCAAATTATTCTAAATTACAATAATTGTAAGAAATTCAATTTGTCTCCTTGCATCTTGTTTCATGTGAAAATGGAGTAGATTTAAAAAAAAAAAAAATAGCAAATCTATCAAAAATCAAATGAATGTTAGTTAGCTTATTTTGGTACGTGTCCTATATATATATTTTTTTAATGGCGGACTGAATGAGGAACTTGTGGAGAGAGAGTTCAGATTCATTTTGATTAGATGGATAGAAAAAGTGAAGGAAGGAAGGAAACTCTCCTTCTTTTTAGAATCTGGCATTGTGGCCCACCAAAAAATGGGCCATTTCAATCCTAAAACATGTTTGGTCTTGTTCAAAACAAAGCCGTAAAACCTCTACACTGGCCCAAGAAAAAGAGAATTAACTTAGACCTCTAAAAGTTAACAAAAGCTCCAAGAAGTTCAATTTATCTGGTGCTTGTTTGATATGGCCATGTAATTCCTTTATTTATATCTGCTGTAGTAAATTCTTGTTGGGTAGATTAGCAGTGGAAGAATTAATGTCCTTCCCTTATATAACATAGACAATAACAATATATATCATACATGCCTTGATATCAACATGTTTGGAATCTAGATGGGTTGAGCTATTTAGGATGAGGTAACAGATAACTACGAATATAAATTCAATGCTAAGAGGAGAAACCCACTAAAATTACCGACAAAAAAGTAGATCAGACCGACCAATTTCTTGTCCAAAAAGCTTGTGGTGTATAATAAGTTAAAGAGTTTTTGTCACATGCAGCTCTTGTGTGGTCAATTTGCACAAGAAAACAATCTATCAATATGGTTCCTACGCAATACAAGGCCTTTTAAAGCAGTTCTCAACCTGGGATAGGCAAATTACACGCGGGTTTATCTGTGGTATGTTCATCATAGAATCAGAGCCCATCATTCTATGTGACAATACACATGAATTAGTAATGGGGAGGGACCCTTACATCTCTGTTTAACAACAGGAACAACTATGGTCGGCTTCTCAAGTTCCCAGTCCTCATTGTCTGGTTCTGGCTGAGTTGTGAGCATGTGGAATATGAGAAGGTTTACACATAGAGCCACTATTTTTTTTTACCAATCATATTCTGCCGCGTCACAGTTTGGGCAAGAAGTTGTGAAAAATTTTATGGTTGGCTTCTCAAGTTTTCAGTGATCCAGTCCCCATTGTCTGGCTGTGTCGTGAGCATGTGGGATATTCTTCGAATCCTCATACAGAAGTTCACAATTGAATTGCTTTGCATCCTAGAAAGGTAGAGAAGAGACACATTGTCCTTTCAAAATTAATTTCTTTCACAACTTTTTAGGCTAACTAGTCATCACTTTAACATAGGTCCATAAGTCCATTCCTAATGTTATTTTTATCATGCATCAATTATGACATTATCTCAGTTGTTTTGAAAAAAAAAGAGATGTAAAATTCTTGTGTCACTAAACTTATTACTATTATTTAGAGGTTTTTTATGGGAAGTGTGCTATGGTTTTCTTGGTAGGATTTTTTGAGTGGTACAGGATGTGCAACCAAATAATGAATTGGGGTATGGGAAGGGCTTCGTATATATTTTATGAATAACTTGCTTGGGGATTGATTATGGATGTATTAATTAATTGGAAAACTGACTTGTATGAAAAGCTTCTAGGTCGCAATTTCTGGTTTTTTTTTCTCCTACCAAATGATAAGCGCAACTTCAAATTCAAAAGCACCGTAACTTGTTGATTTTGGTAATGATAACTCCTTGAAAAAAGCCACCAAAAGCAAGAACTCCTACACAGTAGTACAGTACGCATAATGATCAAGTCTCTCTATGACCCAAAAAAAAAAAAAAAAAGTTCTCTCTATGACCATGGCACTTATCAATGACCAAAACTTGCTTGCTGGTGTTGTAAATTGTAAGAGCTTATTCCCACTTCTCCCTAGCTAAACTGCCTAAAAACTAGATTGAGCTTTAGTACAGCTTAGTTTGCACTTTCTTGCACAAGTTGAAGGACAAGAAACTTCCATAAGAGTAAGACTGCAAAACCCCCAAAAGACATTTTGACATGATTCTGATGTGTTCCAATGTGGAACACATGAACTAACTTAATTTGTTTTAAAAGATAGGGCAAAAATCAAGCTTGACAAGAAGACAAATACGCCACTTATCACGAATTTCCTTTGTAGTTTACTAATACCACGAGTCAATTTTCTCATCTGGCAAAAAATAAATAAATCAAAAGCATGTTGGTAACAACTAATAAAGTCTAAGAAATCTCTAGTTGGGCCATAAGCCAGCTATAGTGGGGCCCGAGTACAACCTTAAGATCGTAACCACAATGAGCAACTAGCACCTAATCCTCTTATTAAAACCATGAGCTTGTAATATTTTTTCCAAAACCAATGGAATTTAGTGCCTGTTTGATACAGTTTTTTTTTTTTCCCAAAATGGACTAAAAAGTTATAATTTGAAAAAGTGTTGCTTTAAAAGGAGAGGAATAGAGTTAAGTGGCAAAAGCGATTACACCATTTACCAAAATCTGAATCCCACAAAAATGTATCAATCAAGCAGATGGAGTTGGAAATGCTACACTTGGTTTTATATTGAGAGCTAGGCCTATTTGTATTTCCAGAAGAAGAGAATGGATGGTCAAGGTTGAGTTAATTGCTTCAAAAGCGAAGAGGAACAGACAGAAATGGTTTCAATGAGTTCCCATATGCTTTTTAGACGTAGAAAAGAGAGAGGTCTTTTTGTTTTGGGCTTTAGCTCATGGGGCCTATGAGAGCTGGTGTGCATAAAAATCCAACATGATGGTTGATGGGTACAAAACAAAGAAAGAAAGAAAGGAAGAAAAACAAAAAAAAAGTGAGAAAGGAAGATAAATAAAATATGATAGGGTGGGTGGGGTTATGTAAAGTGTGGACTATGGATACCCTAATGGTAGGCAGCTTTTCTCTTTTCGCTTTCTTTTCTAATTTTTTGAGTGGTGTCTAAAAGCAAATTTGAAAAGTATAGAACTCAAGACTTTCCTGTCATCTCCTTTAAGATATTGTATAGAAGGTTTAGACCGTTTGGTAGGACTAATGAATACTCCTAGATATATGATATCACATATATAGTATATACAAGATAGTAAGAATACAAGCAAACCAAAAAATTCTACATTTTTCCAAAAAAAAAAAAAAAAAAAAAAAAACCATTCCACTTTATATAACCAATTAAAAAATTATAGGCGAAAATGAAAGCTGCAACCTTTATATTCGGCTAAAATTCATTTTAGTCATCTAATTTTACTTTTGTTCAATTAAGTTTACTAAGTTTAAAATTTATTCAATTCAAATCTTCTGCTCAATTCCATTAAAAATTTTTCTTTGCAATTAACTAGTAAAAAAATTTATGAAAAAAATTATACAAAATTAATAAAAATAATTTCTGAAAAAGAAACATAATTCCTCATTTTTATTAACAAATGTTTTTTTAACAAAATTAGACGCAATGTCTGAATTGAATAATTTTGAAATTTAGAGGACTTAATTAAATAAAAGTAAAGTTATAGGTCTGAAATGAATTTTTGCTAAACTTAGAGAATATAATTTGTATTTTAGCCAAAATTATATTAAAAGAGGAAAAATTACATTTTTCCACCATAAATTATATCACATTTTATACTTTGTCCCTTGAACTATTGAAATGCACGATTGACCGCCAAAGTTATAATTTTTTTGTACTTAACTCACTGCCATTTGCTTTGGGATTAAGCCTAACAGAATTTAGCATTAAAATACTGATTTACCCCTCCCTCCAAAACATACAATCGATGATAAATTGATTTTTTTGATGCTACATTTCGTTAGAATTAATTGAGAAAGTGACAAGAGAGGATAAAATGTTACATGGGTTTTAGTTTAGGGGCTGATCATGCATTCTTGTAGTTCAAGGGATAATTATAAAATGGAGTATAATTTATGGTGAAAAAGTGTAATTTCCAAAAAAAAAAAAAAAAAAATTAAAAAAGAAGTTTAGTGGCTTACTCATTACCTAGGATACCAAAAGAAAAATAATAAATTTGGGAATAAAAAACTATACATATTTCAGAACAAGATCCCCTCAATTTTATTAAAATATATGAAGTGAAATTATTTTGTAGTTAAAATTTTATTTTTTTGAATTTGTGAGTTTCAGTCAGTTCAAGCAGTAAAGAACGTTTATCATGGAGTGGACGGCATAAGTTGAATTTATATTTTATCTATTAAAAAAAAAATTCTTAGATTTGATAGTGTATAGTGTGACGCATGCATGTAATACTGAATAAAGTTATAATATTTAATTTTAACCATAAAATAAATATATTTTAAATAAAGATGATCTTTAAAACCTGTAGTTTTTAGATGACAATACATGGCCCCAGGTTTTGTACTGCTGCTAAACAAAGGCTTAGGCTCTCATCAATGAAAAATATTTCAGTTGAGTTGAATTAAAATCCATTATTGGCTAATCTTTACTTGATTAAGTTGGTAGAATACAAGTCCAACAAGCTTTTTTTTTTTTTTTTTTGAAGAGCAAGTCCAACAAGCTTTAAGCCAATTTATTATTATATTACACTTAGGCTCCGTTTAATTCATTGTAAAATAGGTTAATACAATTTAATACAATAAGATATTTATTAGTCTTCAACATAAATAATAATCAGCGTGGTATTAAACCCCATCTTCCTTAGACGAAGTGGAGGCCAAGCTTAAGGAGAAGAAAATCAGCGTGGCGTTGATTTTGTGGCTAAAAGTGTTTGGACTGTGAAGTTCTTTACCAACAAGGACTACAAAGGATTTGTAAGTAAGTTTCAAGATTGTTTGTTGAGGTGTGAGAGATGATGAGTTCAGTGAGGTGAGGGAGTAGGGGTTCAAAGAGAATGAGTCATTTCAATTAACAGTTTTGCTTTTATGTACAGTTTTTTAAAACCTACTTTTCTTTTTTCTTTTTTCTCGATTTTTTGTTTTTTTTTTTTTAATTTTTTAATACTTTTTACAAATATATTTTAGCACACTTTCAACAAAAGAAAATCAGCAAAAAATTAAATAAATTGTTCTCAAATAATGTTTTTGGAGAAGGACTGTAGTAAAAAAATATGGATGTATTATTTATTTATTTATGGTCTATATTAGGCATATGGTGGAACCCATTGGTGGGAGAGGTGACTGTTGGTCCGTCTCAACTTGTCCTTCGCCCTTGGGTTAAAAGGGCACCCCATCCACCAAGGGTGGGTAGCTATTAATATCAAATATATATATATATATATATATATTGTAGGGGTATTGGGCCAGGAGCTCGTTATTTATATGGATATTGGGCCTAAGGCCCAGTTCGAGGTCGAGAGGTCGTCCGAAGAGGAGTAGACATTGTCAAGGGAGTCCGTGTTAGTAAATAAAGAAGTTAGTTTTGGTCATAATTGCCTAGGAGGGTGGGCCGAAGATGAATGTCTCCTCGGCTAAAAAAGGTCGAGGTCAAGAGAAGTGGTCTACCGTTTAAAGAAACATTCTAGGAAGTTCTGTTGGTATGGATAGGCATAATAGAGACATAGGACAGGGGGAAGTCCTAAAATATCTAAGGAGAAAGTTGTTGCTACCGCATTAAATGCACTGCAGCTAACTCTCTGGCCGCATTAATGTGGAGATAATACTTGAATAGTGGTTATTAGCCTTACAGCTATTACATGAAGACTTATGGAAGGTGCTGATGGGACAAGTATCAGCACCAGCCATCTGTCATGCACGTTGAGGATAAAGATGAAAGGAGAAGAGGGTATAAAAGAAAGAAGAGGCAATGGGAGATGTGAATCGAGAAATTAATAGAGAAACACTATAACAATCAGAAACCAAATTTGTAATCAAACTTAAGAATCATATATAAGAATCAGTCTCCTCGGACTTCGCCGAGGATAATTTTCTTCAGTTTAAACTTGTTTATTTTCATCCTTTTATGATCTGAATCCATTTTAGTACTTGTCTAATTCATTAAAGCCTAGTCTTTCCAACCCACTCTCTACAAATTCATTATTTTTTACTTTTTGGGCCTAAGTCCATCCACCTTTTGGGCTTAAGTCTATCCACCTTTTGGGTTAGAGACTTAAATCAGGTCCTTACAAATATAATAATAATAATAATAATAGGTGAAATTGAGAGAAACTCAAATTATAATTCTAAATTAGAGTTTCAATTTTGCACCATATGTCTTAAATTATTTATTCTTAAAGAGTTTTATTTCTTAATTTTAGAATAAAATGTGGGACCATATCATAAATATTCATCCAAGTGAGTTATTAAGTACAAAAACCAAAGAGTTTAGAATAAATGAATCGTAAAAAAAAAAGGTGCTTCACAATAATTTGAAAAAAAAAAATGGACAATTTACACTTTATACCTAATAATATCCTTAATTTTTTTTAAAGAGTTAACAAAATATAAAAATAACTATCAATAATATTTAAATTATATATATATATATATATATAAATTATATTATGCATCTTATTGTGTATCTTTAAGTATATCCATGCATATGCATGAGGTTACAAGCTAATTGATTAAAAGATTGAAATAGTGTTTTGACTAATCCAACTTGAATACTATAATAACATTTGTAAAGCTAGTTCAAAGAAATTAAACTTCTTTTTACTTTTAGCTATATATATATATATATATATATATATATAATACCTATTTCTTATTAATTTTTACCATTATCAAATCGCATTCATAATAGATTATAACTTGTGTACTAAATGTCTAAATCCAATGAACCTAACTAAAATCAATTCTTCTTACATCATATTCTTCACCTTCTATTTCTAGCACCTTTAACCTGCAGAAACTATCTATACCTCCTGTCACTGGCAACATCATTTCTCTTGGCCCATAGTCCAAATATAATAAAGGCCAAATAATTCCTTACTTATTCTATGATCACTATATATATATATATATATATATATATATTTAGGGTTAATTACACTAAACCCACATGTAGTTTGGGGGGAAAATCACTTTGCCTACCTGTAGTTTGAAAAGTATCACTTAACCCACATGTGGTATATTCCGTTTGTTTTTTGTAACGCACATATGTTAAAATTAGGGGTAAATAGGTATTTTTGCTCAAATTTTATGTCTCTCTCCTCCCAAAACAAAAAATAACACAAAAAAGCAAGAGAAACAAGATCAAAAGGGAGGGTTTTGAGGTAAAAAATTTTTTTTGCACCCAAGCAAATTACACAATGGAACAATACCACTCAATCGTCACCCACAAGCACCAACGCTGCCAATGATGCCACCAATTTCTTCCTCCCTCCTCCTCCCTGAAACCGAACCCACAACAGCATCACAATGTCCTTCCTCCATCCTCAGCGCCGAAACTGAACCCAACAGTAAGTTCCATTCATGCTCTGCTCCTCGATCCCGTTGGTGGTGGTTGAAGAGACGACCTCAATTCCGTCACTGTTGTGTGCATCCCAGCCTGCTCCTTGCCCCGTGAAAGTTCCAATCACCGTCGTTCCTCTGTGGGTATGTCTTCTTCTTTATTCAATTTTTTTTTAATATTTAATAAAATTGATAACACAAATTTCACTATCAATGTGTGATTATTACTTATGGGTTCTTCAATGTTGTTTGTATCCCTCGCCGATCCTTGCCTCGTGAAAGTTCTGATCACCATTGTCCCTTTGTGGCTAACTTTTTCTTTATTCAATTTTCGATAATACATTAAAAAAAAAAATTGATAACACTTGTTTGTTGTGAATGTGTAATTATTATTTATGGGTTTTAGTTAGAAGCCTTGGTTTTGTTGTTGTTGTTGTTGTTGTGCTTGGCCTTCGATTTCACAAGATTGGCAGCAACTTTGAGTTTCTTCTTGATGTTAGAAGTGACTTTCTTGATCTTGCTTTTGTAGCCAAGTGATTTTCTCTATGGTTTCACAAAACCAAAGTATTCAAAATCCAAATCAATGGTACTGTGAAGCCGAGGGACCAAAGGGGACCAGATTGAACTCTGAGAGTAGTTGCAGTCGAAAGTAGAAGACTTGTCAGGAAATTTTTGAAGCAGATTTTTTGACATCAATGGATCCATGTAGTAAACCACTTTAGTAATGCCCATGAGAGACATATTTGATCTTCTTCTCTGATTTTTTTTTCTCTTTCTGTGGTTGATGATTGAAAGCTAATAATTTTTTTTTTATTTTGATTGAAGGGCAATATTGTATTGTTCGGTTATTTGTGTAGGTTGATCTGGGTTTTTTTTTTTTTTTTTTTTGGGTATGTTCTTCATATTCAAAATTTGTGTGAATGGAGAGAGAGAGAGACAAATACCACTTTTTAATCTTGTTTCTCTTACATTTTTGCTCTATTTTTTGTTTTGGGAGGAGAGAGACATAAAATTTGAGCAAAAATACCTATTTACCCCTGATTTTAACAGAGGTGGGTTATAGAAAACAAACGGAACATACCACAGGTAGGTTAAGTGATACTTTTCAAATCACAGGTAGGCAAAGTGATTTCCACCAAAACCACAGGTGGATTATGTGTAATTACCCCTTTTTTATGTAAGTATTATATATGTTTCTTTCATTGTCTATTTCATGCAAGACACCAATACAAGATTAATTGGTCGTTTATAAAACTAGAATCACAACAAATCATCTGCTAGTCTTTTGCACTACTTGAATCACATGCAATGAACTAGTAGAACTACTGCATTAAAAAAAGTTTATTACATCAAGTGTTAATACAACCAAATATATATAGTAGTTTTAAATAAAATATTGCATCTACAAGTTAAAATAGTTGCAAAAATAACTTAAAAGTGTTAAATTATTACATCAACAATAATAAGTTGCAATAACTTACAATTTTCAGTTGCAATAGAAGCTTTAATATTTTAGAAAAAATTGTTACAATAACTTAAAATAAAGGAATCCTTGCAATAAATTAATACCAATTATTTTTGCAATCTATTGTAACGAAAATTTTGAATTAATAGCTTATTGCAACAAAGTTAGCATTACAATAATTTGATATTAATTATTTTACAATCTATTGTAATGACAAACACGAAACTGCAACAAATATATCGTTGCAATAACTTGGTATAAATAATTTCATAGTCTATCGCAATGACAAAATGAAGTAATTATCTATTATAATGAAGATATCATTACAATAATTTAATCCAACTTATTTTGACAAATTATTTGCAATCTATTACAATAAGTTTCGTGAAGCAATAGTATACCTACAAGATATTTGAAATATTAAATTGTTTATTGTAACAAAAAAAAAAATATATATATATATATATATATTGTGGGGGGTAAAAGCCCGGATCTGGTAAGTGGGCCTGGGGCCCTGTTCTTTATGGTATATTACATCTGAAGAGCGCAAGCGGGCTGGGACATTGTTCCTCTAGACTGGGGTCCGAAGATGGCCGAGAAGTGCAATCCGAGGAGTTGATTCATCGTCCGAGGAGATTTTACTCCTCGGATACTCGTAGTACTGGTTAAATACATATACGGGAGGCCCGAGTGCCCCTCCTGGCAACCTGGGCAACAAAAATAAGCTCTGGGCACTCCGAATGATGATAAGGAGGAAGAAATATCTAGAAAGGCTGCTACCACCGCATTTAATACCCTGCAACAGCTCTTCTGGCCGCATTTATGTGGAGAAGACCTCTGAACAGTGAAAGCCCAGCTACCGCCACTCACAGAGTTAAAGTGGGTACATGATGTGACGCGCGCTCAAGAGGATACCTAGATGAGGAACAAGTGGACGATGGCGATAGAGGAAAAAGGGGCTATATAAGGAGGTCGATCCCTGAGAAAGAAAAGAAAAAAGAAAGAAAAAGAAAGAAAGCTGGACTATAGTTTTGCATGTTGTAATTACTGTTCATTCAATAAAATGCCTCTTCGGACCTTCATACAATAAACCTTTGTCCTTGTATTATTTCTGCCTTACGTAATCTAGCCACCCTTTGTTTAATTCGGATCTGGCCCAGCTCTTTCACCCACTCTCTACAAATTCATTGTGCTGGGTTTGTTGGGCCTCTAACCCCTATCTTTAGGGCTTGGACTGCAGAAACTGCCCCCACAATTGGCGCCGTCTGTGGGAAGAGTTTGTGCAGGGGAGAAAACAACAGTAGGTGATGGCTGAACCGAATCAGCAAGAAGCAGAGTCTAGGGCATCTCAACACGTGGACCCTTTTTTCAACTTGGAAAGAAGACAAGATCAAGAAGGTAGTGTACATACTGTGCCTTGTGACCAGAATCGATCACATGGTGGGAGTTACATATCCCACGCCGAAAAGAATCGAGATCTGCAGCGGGAAGTTGAAAAACTAAAAAGGGAGTTACGCCATGCAAAGAGGAAAAGGGCTTCCTCGTACTCCGATGAGGACCCCGATGACGAGCCAGATGTTACTTACCAACATAAGTCCAGGACACCAGACAGCGAATCCTACTCCTATGAACAAGGAGCCCATCGTGAAGGGCAACATAGAATTCCATTACAAGAAGACATGGGAAATGACGCCATGAGCAGGGCTTTAAATCAGATTTCTAGATCACCCTTCACGCGCAGGATTGAGGAAGCGAAACTCCCTCGGCGCTTTAACCAACCAACATTCACCGTCTATAATGGTAGGACGGATCCCGTGGAACACGTAAGTCATTTCAACCAAAAGATGGCTGTCTACTCCAGGGACGAGGCACTGATGTGCAAGGTTTTCCCCTCTAGTCTTGGACCAGTGGCGATGAGATGGTTCGATGGACTAATCCCAAATTCCATCAGCTCCTTCAAAGAGCTCACCCAAGCCTTTGGTTCGCGCTTTGTTACCTGCCGAAGGGTGGCCCGACCTTTGTCGTCGCTGCTGTCTTTAAGCATGCAGGAAGGGGAAACCCTGAAGGTGTATTCGGATAGATATTGGGAGATGTTTAACGACATGGAGGGCAATTTTGACGCAATGGCCCTGGAAACATTTAAGCTCGGTCTTCCTACCGACCATGGTCTAAGGACATCTTTGTCTGGCAAACCTGTTACTAGCATGCGTCAGCTAATGAATCGCATTGAAAAGTATAAGAGGGTCGAAGAAGATCAGCAGCAAGGGAAAGGCAAGGACAAGGTTATCCCCCAAGAGAGGAGGGACTTCAGGTCGGATCGATACCATAATAACAAACCAAGGAGGGATTTTCCTGCGCAGTCAGGATCAGCCAATCCCCAGGCAGTCAACATAGTATTTAGGGATCCAGTCCACCAAGTTTTGGAAAAGGTCAGGAATGAGCCATTCTTTAAGTGGCCGAATAAAATGGTAGGGAATCCTGATAGACGCAATCGCAATCTCTATTACCAGTACCACCAGGATCATGGACACACGACCGAAGACTGCAAGAGTTTGTGGGATCATTTGGATCAGCTGGTCGGTGAAGGGAGATTGAGACATCTCTTGCATCACTCTAGTGGTCGAGGGGGCCAGGTTAGCTCGGAGCCTAGGAGGGACGATCCTTTAAAACCTCCTCTGCGAACCATCAACGTTATCTTTGCAGCACCAGGAAGAACAGGATCCTGGCCATCCAAGGTCATGTTAGTAGATCGGCTGCCTGCGGGGGACTTTGGCCAGGGTCCGAAGAGAAGCAAAGTGGACGGTCGTCCAATTTTAGGGTTCTCGGATGCTAACACGATGGGGACTATCCAGCCGCATGATGATGTGCTGGTCATAACTCTCAGAATCGGAGGATACGATGTAAAACGGGTGATGGTCGACCAAGGCAGTGCTGCAGAAATTATGTACCCTGACCTCTACAGGGGGCTGAACCTCAAACCCAGTGATCTAACGCCGTATGGTTCTCCATTGATCAGTTTTGAAGGAAGGGCCGTGACCCCTAAGGGCCAAATACGATTACCTGTGCAGACGGGCTCCGAAGTGGTGGAAGTGGACTTCATAGTGGTAGACGTATTTTCGCCATATACAGCAATTGTAGCCAGGCCTTAGCTTCATGCTCTGGGGGCAGTTTCTTCCACCTTACATCAGAAAATCAAGTACCCATCCGAAGGCCAGGTTTGCGAAATCCGCGGGGACCAACTCACGGCTAGACAATGCTTGGTAGCTGCCATTCAACACGAGCCAGAAGCAAAGTCAGCAAAAACCGAAGAGAACTTATAGCAACGAAAGCATAGGTTATCGCCCACTAAAGATCTGGATAATGGTGCAGGGTGCGAGGACTTAACAAAAGTTGTCATTGGGGATGATCCTGAAAAATTCTTTCAGGTCGGATCCCATTTACCTTTACAGGAAAAGGAGGAGTTACTGAAAATTCTTAAGGAAAACCTTGACGTATTCGCCTGGAACGCTTATGAAGCCCCTGGGGTGGATCCGGAATTCATATGCCACTATTTGAAAGTAAATCCCACGGTCATTCCCAAGAAGCAGCCTCCTCATCGTCCATCCAAAGAACATGCCGAAGCAGTCAGAGAAGAAGTGGCAAAGCTCAAGCAGGCTGGAGCTATTAAAGAGATTTTCTACCCAGAGTGGTTGGCAAATACTGTGGTAGTGAAGAAGAAGAACGGGAAATGGCGAGTATGCGTGGATTTCACTGATCTAAACAGGGCGTGCCCTAAAGATTCGTTTCCTATGCCAAAAATCGATCAGCTCGTGGATGCCACCGTCGGACACCCCCGGATGAGCTTCTTGGATGCCTTTCAAGGCTATCATCAGATACCTTTAGCCCTAGATGATCAAGAGAAGACCGCTTTTGTAACTCCCATTGGAAATTACCATTATAAGGTGATGCCATTCGGCTTAAAAAATGCGGGTTCCACATACCAGAGGATGATGACAAGGATGTTTGAATCACAGCTAGGCAAAAATATCGAGATCTATATAGACGACATGGTGGTAAAGAGCAAAGAGGTGGCTGAACATGTAAAGGATCTAGAAAGTACTTTTAGAGTTCTCAGAAAATACAAGCTGCGCTTGAATGCTTCTAAGTGTTCATTTGGGGTGGGATCAGGCAAGTTCTTAGGATATATGGTGACTCACAGAGGAATTGAGGTCAACCCAGACCAGATAAAGGCCATTAACGAGCTACAAGCTCCTCGGAATCCGAAGGAAGTTCAGAAACTGACGGGGATGACCGCAGCCCTAAATCGATTTATCTCACGGTCAGCGGACAGGTGTCGGCCTTTCTTTTCCTTGATCAACAAATGGAAAGGGTTTGAATGGACAGAAGAGTGTGCTACGGCATTCCAGCAATTGAAGGATTATTTGGCTCGACCGCCAATTATGTCCAGCCCCGAGCCGGATGAAGTCTTATTTGCGTATATCGCTGTAACCCCTCATGCGGTAAGCTTGGTGCTGGTCCGAGCAGATGGCGGTGTCCAAAAACCAGTTTACTGTGTAAGCAAATCGCTGCATGAAGCCAAAATCCGTTATTTACCCTTGGAAAAGGCTATTCTGGCCGTAATTCTGGGTACGCGAAAACTCCCACATTATTTCCAAGCCCATACGGTCATTGTTCTCACCCAACTTCCGCTCAGGGCAATACTCCGAAGTGCGGATTATACTGGAAGAATTGCTAAATGGGGAACGATCCTAGGGGCTATTGATATTAAGTACATGCCACGCACCTCGATCAAGGGTCAAGTGATTGCTGATTTGGTAGCTGAGTTCACGGAGCCCCGACTAGAAGAGGTAAAGCCGACGCCAGACATGGATGAAAAATCAGTTGGCATGATCTCTCAACAAGGTCCTTCCCTTTGGGAGGCGTACGTGGACGGCGCCGCGAATCAAAAAGGTTCTGGAGTGGGGCTAGTATTGCTATCTTCCGAAGGAATTATTATTGAAAAAGCACTAAGGCTAGGCTTCTCGGTAACAAATAATGAGGCGGAATACGAAGCTCTACTGATGGGGATGAGCATGGTCCAGAAGATGGGAGGAAGGGAAGTAAGGCTGTTCTCGGATTCAAGATTGATCGTGGGTCAAGTACAGAGGGAGTTTGAGGCAAAAGATGAAAGAATGCAGGGATACTTGAGTCGATTGAAACATCTGCAAACCAAGTTCAAATCTTTTAGCCTGGAGCATGTGCCCAGGAGTGGTAATACACACGCTGACTCCTTAGCCACACTAGCCACCTCGTCGGCATATGATTTGCCGAGAGTTATCCTCGTCGAAGACTTGTATCAATCTACCGATGCAAGAAGAGAAGTGATCCAAGTACATCAAATCAGGGCCGGACTCAGTTGGATGGACCCTTTAATTAAATTTCTAAAGGAAGAGGTCTTACCTGAAGAAAAGGGGGAGGCCGATAAAATTCGAAGGAAAGCGACCAGGTTCTGGTTATCCGAAGATCAGAAGTTATATAAACGGTCCTATTCGGGGCCTTATTTATTGTGCATGCCTCCTGAAGCGGCCGAGCTACTACTAGAAGAACTGCACGAAGGAATCTGTGGAAGCCACACTGGGGGTAGGTCTTTAGCTCACCGTGCTCTTACTCAGGGTTATTGGTGGCCCAACATGCAAGAAGAAGCCCTGAATTATGTCAAAAAATGTGATCAATGCCAACGATTTGCCCCACGTATTCATCAGCCCGGAGGAACTCTTAACCCGCTAACCAGCCCGTGGCCTTTTGCCCAATGGGGCTTGGATATCGTGGGGCCGTTCCCTAAGGCTGCAGGAAACAAGAGATATCTGCTGGTCGGCACTGACTACTTCATGAAGTGGGTTGAAGCAGAACCTCTGGCGAACATCCGAGACGTAGATGTGCAGAAGTTCGTATGGAAGAATATAGTTACTCGATTTGGAGTTCCACACAGTTTTATCTCGGACAATGGCCTCCAGTTTGATAGCAAAGCATTTAGGAGTTATTGTAGCGAGCTGGGAATTGTGAACAGATATTCCACCCCAGCGTACCCCCAGGGTAATGGCCAGGCAGAAGCTGTTAATAAGGTCATTGTGAGTGGCCTGAAAAAGAGACTTGACGACGTGAAGGGCAAGTGGGTTGAAGAACTGCCACATGTTCTTTGGGCTTACAGAACTACTCCACGCAGGTCTACTGGAGAGACTCCTTTCTCGATGACCTATGGGGCTGAAGCTGTCATACCCCTAGAGACTGGATTCCCAACGTTAAAAACTAGCTCATTCAACCTGAAGGGCAACAATGATCAGCTAGAAAGGAGTTTAGACCTGATCGATGAAGGAGAGAAAATGCAATGGTCCGATTGGCGCATTATCAGCAAAAGCTCAAGCAGGGTTATGACGTCAACGTAAGGCTCAGACCTTTGGACCCCGGTGATCTGGTGTTAAGAAAAGTGGTCGGCACTGCGAAGAACCCAGCTTGGGGAAAACTAGGACCTAATTGGGAAGGGCCATATCGCATTACTTCAGGGGCTGGCATTGGAGCGTACTTCCTTGAAGATTTGGATGGCCATGTGATACCGCGCCCTTGGAATGTAAATAACCTTAAAAGGTATTATTATTAATCGAATTTTCCTTTCAATCTATATAACGACAGGTTATATAGTCAGTTCTTTTAAGTGTTTAAACTTAAATCCTGTCATGCCTGTAGTCCTCGGACCAGATGATTTGGGTTAGTTAACACTCCCTTACAGTTTTTTTAAGTGTTTAAACTCAAATCCTGTCATGCCTGTAGTCCTCGGACCAGATGATTTGGGTTAGTTAACACTCCCTTACAGTTCTTTTAAGTGTTTAAACTCAAATCCTGTCATGCCTGTAGTCCTCGGACCAGATGATTTGGGTTAGTTAACACTCCCTTACAGTTCTTTTAAGTGTTTAAACTCAAATCCTGTCATGCCTGTAGTCCTCGGACCAGATGATTTGGGTTAGTTAACACTCCCTTACAGTTCTTTTAAGTGTTTAAACTCAAATCCTGTCATGCCTGTAGTCCTCGGACCAGATGATTTGGGTTAGTTAACACTCCCTTACAGTTCTTTTAAGTGTTTAAACTTAAATCCTGTCATGCCTGTAGTCCTCGGACCAGATGATTTGGGTTAGTTAACACTCCCTTACAATTCTTTTAAGTGTTTAAACTTAAATCCTGTCATGCCTGTAGTCCTCGGACCAGATGATTTGGGTTAGTTAACACTCCCTTACAGTTCTTTTAAGTATTTAAACTTAAATCCTGTCATGCCTGTAGTCCTCGAACCAGATGATTTGGGTTAGTTAACACTCCCTTACAGTTCTTTTAAGTGTTTAAACTTAAATCCTGTCATGCCTGTAGTCCTCGGACCAGATGATTTGGGTTAGTTAACACTCCCTTACAGTTCTTTTAAGTGTTTAAACTTAAATCCTGTCATGCCTGTAGTCCTCGGACCAGATGATTTGGGTTAGTTAACACTCCCTTACAGTTCTTTTAAGTGTTTAAACTTAAATCTTATCATGCCTGTAGTCCTCGGACCAGATGATTTAGGTTGGTTGACACTCCAATCATGCCTGTTTAAGTCTAAATTTAATGCAATTGCTATGGCTGAAATATCATTCCATGATGATCCATGATTGAAACTGCTAAGTATATCGAAATTATTCCTATCTCATGTTGCCTTTTCATTGATAGTTCCCACACATTCTGCTTATTTTTAATAACACCCATAATCATGCACGCTAATAAAGTGATATTAGGGTCCCATAGCATTAAAGTATGAGACTTGATAACAAAAGTAAAAGAAAAATTACTTCATTGATTGAAAGAGAGTAGCTTACAAATCTCTTATAATAAAAATAAAAGTAAACATAAAAAAAAAAAAAAAATCCCGAGTTTATTCTTTTGCTGAAGGGATCACGTTATCAGCAGCCTGGCCCGTCCGAGCAGCAGCTTCTGGGGCTTGACCCTTGGGCTCATCTGAAGTCTTCTTTCCCTCCAACCCTTTGCCCTTGTCTTTCTCCGGGTCAGCTGGTTTATACTTATCACCTGGCTGACCAGTTTCTTTAGTGGCATCAAGGGTGGAGGGAGGAGCTTGGTTGGCCAAGTTTTGCTCTGAAATCTCCGGAAGCTGTGGGGCAGGAGGGTCAGGACCTGGGAGCTCTCGGATTTCAGGGTCATAGTATATGCTCCCTAGTAGCCTCAGGGGGGAATCCGAGGGGACCCCAGCTGCATCCAATGCCTTTTGCCAGGTTATGTCGCAGTAATCACGACTAACCAAGGCAAACTGCTCAATAAGCTGCTACCCAGTCTCATCCACCCCCAACTGATACGCTGCCCTCCTTTCAGCTTCAATTGACTCCTTGGCCAGTTGAGCCTTCCGTTCGGCGGCTAGGGCGCTCTCTTTGGCTTTTTTGAGTTCAGCTCTGAGACCCTTCACCATCTCCCTTTCAGTCTCCAGGTTGATCTCTGTCATATGCAACTTTTTGCGCTGCTTCTCGGCTTGGGTCTCGGCGTTCTTCAGGCCGGCCTTGAAGCTGTTCCTTTGACTGGTCATGTCTTTCAGTTGCTCTGACATTTTAGCATAGTCCTCCTTCAACTGACCCAGAGATTTTTCGACCTCAGATTGAGACTGCGCTGCTGCTTGAGCTTCGAGGTAGGACTTCTTGTTCCATTCCTCGGCTACGTATATTTGCTGAGTAATCTGCATGACAGCATTTTCAACATCAAATGAAGAAGGGAAGTAAAATCAACTGCGAATAAAGTCTGAATTAAAAATGAATATTCACCACGGCCACGTCCCTCTTAAGGGACAGGAAAAGCTCCTTCTGGTTGAAGCGCTTATAGGAGTCCATGTCGTAGGGGAGGAGGAGTGGCTGCTGCAGGGCCTCAGCTACGTAACCTGCCCTTCCCCCATCATAGTTGCGGAGGGAGGTGTCCCAAGGAAAAGGAGCGCCATCCAGCTCTAACCTCGGGGACCAAATACGAGTTCCCCCTCCTCGGCGGACGTCGGCCCCACCCACGTCCTCTCGGCTCTCGGTGGAGGAGGCCCTCTTGCTCCGGTGGTCTCGTATCACTTTTTGCTGTTTATTTGTTTTAGTGGGCACAACTCCCTCCCTCTCCTCAGGCTCGTATGGCCTCTTCTTCTGCAGGTTTGGGATGGGCTTCGAACCTGGATCAGGGACCTGGGTAGGCACTGGGGGCAGGGACACCACCACTTTAGACGTCCCAACATCCTTGTGCTCGGTCTTTTGGCCCCTCTTCTTCATTAAACTCCTTAGGTCCATGTCTTCGTCCGATGAGTCTTCAGGGCCGGCAACAATCACAACCGGCTGAACACTTGAATGCCTGTCGATCTCTTCCTCGGCGTCCGAGACCTCTACCACTTGTCCTCTTGGAGCTTCCCCCTCGAAGTGGAACCGGTCTATTTGCTCCTTAAGGGATGAACCAGAGGATCCAACTCTTTCACCTTCAACCTCTTATCCAAGGGGAACTTGTTGAAGGGGTTGGACGAGAGGGGGTATGTTCTGAGGGTGTGGATGTGGTACGGGTGGAAGTTCGTACGGTGCCAAAAAACCCCTCCAAGACACGTCAATGCGGTTGAGATGGCGATTTCCCTGAGTTATCGCGTTACCCACCGGTTGGAAGTCCTTGGGCTTCGCTTTGTACCCTAAGATGAGGGGAGCCGATCGCAGTTGTCCGTCCTCGCTAACGAAGATCTCCGACCGCAATAAAAAGTTCAGCGCAGCAACGTTGGTAAGGCTGAGCCGAGGAGTAATGTGTTCTTTATCTGTTACAAATCACACCAGAGTTTGATTAGAAAATTGGAAGCAACAACACAATCAAAAATGGATCCTAAGCCTACGGTCAGAGTGCCTAGAACTAGTGTCCCACCTGGCTCTCCATGCTTGGTTGGACAGTGAGGGCCGTTATGCCACGCGCCCGAGACGATCACATAGTCGTCCTTTAGCCCTTTGTTGGACTTGGGGAGGCAGGAAATTAGCCGAACAATGTCGGACCGGGATTTTAAATAATATCCCGCCCCTTGTTGGCTGTGGAACTCGTACATGTGCACCACGTCGTGCCAAGTGAGTCCCAGTCCTAGGTGGTGATTAAGGTCTTCAATTGCTCCTAGGATCCTAAACATGTTAGGCGCGCACTGCCAAGGGGTAATCCTATGGTTCCGGAGGTAACTAGTGGTGAGGAGACCCATAGGAATCGTCATTCCTCCCTCCAGGAAAGCAATGAGAGGGATCACCACTTCCCCGATTTTCCGATCAGTCAATATTTTCTCAGGAGGACAATACCTCACCCCCACGTTTAGGGGTATGCGGTAGGTGGCCCTAAACTTCTCCAACTGGGCAGGACTGTCTACCATGTACTCGAGTTTGCCCATCTTTCTTAAACGGAAAAACGAAAACGCAACGCAGAAGATAGCCGAAGAGAAAACAGATGGCTTGAGGCGATGAGAACTTACAAACACGAAGCTAGAGATCGATCTTTGACTTCGTAGGTAGATTCTTGAGGGCTCTGAGAAAGATTGGGGGCGGCGATTGAGAAAGCTCGGAGCGTTGAGATGCCTGATCTTGTTGGATAGAATGAACGTTTCAAGGTAAAAGAGAAATAGTAACCGCTGAGGCCTTATATGAGGACGATGGAAGGGGCAGAAATTATTTCGCCCAAATCCCAAGAAAGAACCCTGTCCGTTGGATCAGCAGTCCGCCGTTGGATGCAAAGGACAAGACGCCGGCTGAAGTAATTAATGTGGCGCTTTGGGAATACGGAAAACAACTGCAGCAATGATGGAACGCGCACATCCACATCTACACACGTGCCAATTTGAATCTTCGTCTGTTCCCAAGCTAATTACCCCATGGCAAGTCAAAATCTCACTTTTTCTCCTCGGATGTGAGGGAAAAACAGAGATTTTGAGGGGCTATTGTGGGGGGTAAAAGCCCAGATTTGGTAAGTGGGCCTGGGGCCCTGTTCTTTATGGCATATTACATCCGAAGAGCGCAAGCGGGCTAGGACACTGTTCCTCTAGACTGGGGTCCGAAGATGGCCGAGAAGTGCAATCCGAGGAGTTGATTCATCGTCCGAGGAGATTTTACTCCTCGGATACTCGTAGTACTGGTTAAATACATATACGGGAGGCCCGAGTGCCCCTCCTGGCAACCTGGGCAACAAAAATAAGCTCCGAGCACTCCGAATGATGATAAGGAGGAAGAAATATCTAGAAAGGCTGCTACCACCGCATTTAATACCCTGCAACAGCTCTTCTGGCTGCATTTATGTGGAGAAGACCTCTGAACAATGAAAGCCCAGCTACCGCCACTTACAGAGTTAAAGTGGGTACATGATGTGACGCGCGCTCAAGAGGATACCTAGATGAGGAACAAGTGGACGATGGCGATAGAGGAAAAAGGGGCTATATAAGGAGGTCGATCCCTGAGAAAGAAAAGAAAAAAGAAAGAAAAAGAAAGAAAGCTGGACTATAGTTCTGCATGTTGTAATTACTGTTCATTCAATAAAATGCCTCTTCGGACCTTCATACAATAAACCTTTGTCCTTGTATTATTTCTGCCTTACGTAATCTAGCCACCCTTTGTTTAATTCGGATCCGGCCCAGCTCTTTCACCCACTCTCTACAAATTCATTGTGCTGGGTTTGTTGGGCCTCTAACCCCTATCTTTAGGGCTTGGGCTGCAGAAACTGTCCCCACATATATATATATATATATATATATATATATATCATTGCATCAAAGTTATTATTAAAATATTTGGAGTTCATTGCAACAAAATTTTTTATTGCACAAACCTATTACCTCAAATTTTATTGCAACATCTTGTATCAACTATTACAATGACTCTAATGTTATTGCAATGGTTTTTTTCTTTGCAATAAACATTTTTTCTTGTAGTGAACTAACTATCATCTGCACTATATTGAAATTTGTAGCTGTAGAATTATTCTTCTATAGGGGAATTTACAAGCAATGTGTCAAGGATAAATATAAGAACTAAGAAGAACAACCAATTATACTCTGGTGTTTGATCATGTGTGCATGTGTGATGTTACCCTTTGTGCTTTTACGTTTTAACTTTTTTTTTTCCATAACAATATCTCTTTGAAGGAAGAGGGAACAAGAAGACAACTAAAGGACTACAAGCGCTCATAATTTTTTTTTTTAACAAAAACAAAAAGACTACAAACCTCAGGAAAACCCTTGCCTTTAACTTCTATTGCTAATTCTTGGTCTTCAAGATTTGCATTAGTCATGAAAATAGCTGCATAAAAAGAAAACACACCAAGAAAAAGGAGACAACCTAAAAGACGTATTTACAAGCATTGTTCAAAAAGCAATTCGATTATGACTTTTGGACTTGGAATATACTCAAATAGATGCAATGAATATATTTCTCACTTGAATAATATCTGAACCTTTACCTAGCTTTAGAATAGCATGCTTGGTTTCATCAAAAAAAGAATAGCATGCTTGGTTTTCTATATTGATCAGACCCACTGGTGACATTAAAAGCATGGCTAGGTGCAGCGGTTTTACTTTAATCACTGTACCACATTTCTAATTTTGATCTACCTTTTTTAGTTTTTTTATGGGATCTAATTTTCTTACCTTGATGACACATAATTCTCACCCATTGGTGTTAACCAAAAGCATGCCTTGGCGAAGAATTCAATGCCAAGTGTATCAAAGTAGACATGAAAGAAAGAAACAGTTGAAGTGACTCAAGCAAAACGCCTTCAATCAGGTGCAGCTTAACGCAGAAGCACACGCATTTCCTCCAAATTACAATTTGTACAAGGCACACAAAAAGCACAAGTTGTATTTTTGTATAATTTGATGCTTATATTGCATGTCAAGAAATTAGGAATTTATTTTTGAGAGACCAAAATAAAATATAAATGATTTTTTTTACATATTATATACTATATATATAATATATTCGTTGGGAAAAAAACACATAAATACAGCTCCAGGAGCAAATAAAGTATTTTATAAATAATAGATATCTAAATTAACTTGTAGCATACATTCTTTTAGATGACTAAAATTGTCAAGTATATATAAAATGTTAGTTGAAGTTTAATTCTAATTAGCAATTTCACTTTTAATATAAAGTGAAAAGGAGGTCTTTCCCATCTAACCTGACTTGGCTTTTTACTGATAGATCTTAGGAGCAGATGAAGAGGCCCCCCACCAAGCTATCAAATTGCATATATAGTTGCTTGAAAGCAACTTCTCCAAAGGGTTTGCCACTTCATTTCCAAGCAAAACTTTTGTTCTTAGAATCCAATGTACTCTGAAAGACTGAAATGATTGCTGCCAGTGTGAAGGTTTATCTAAGAGCCATAAGAACCCCACGGTCTTATCTTCAATAAGAAAGAAGATATGTTACACACATCTTCAAATGGTTGCATTCATTAATACCTGCATATGTGAAAATTCAACACGTTCTGCATACAAAAACTTGAATAAAACTCCAAATGAATAATAATTCTTTATAAATAGACGATGCAGGATGTAGTTGTAGACAAGGAAAATTTCCGACCTATCACAAGCTGACACGTCACATTACCAAGTCCACAAAATACAGCCAATTACAAAGCACCACATATTGCTGCTAGGTTTTATTATCACTACTCAGAAACCAACAGAAATTTGCCAAGTGTCATGCAAAGGCCAATCACACATCAACACATGTGTAAGCGATGACACAAGCAACCTCACACGTGTAAGCGATGACACAATCAGTCTAGCACGTGTAAGCGATGATGTAAGCAAACCAATCAAGCTCTGCCACGTGTCACCAATCAAGCTCCGCCAAGTGTCACTCATCCACCCCTAAACTCCTATAAATAGAAGCCTTCCTAAGGCATTTGGAGAGATCAAAAGATGGGGAGAAGAGGGCACCAAGCCATCTGAAGCACAAGCAGCATCAGAGAAGATTCAGAAGTCCAAAAGCTCTGCTAGAATCAAGCCCTGAAGCCTTTAGTAACTTCAAGAACTTCAACCCTCAAACACGAAGAACATTCGAAGCAGAATCATCAAAACTACCTGCCTAGATCTCAAAGTTCACTGGAATCAAGCTCAAAAGCCTCCAGAAACCTCAATAAACAAAAATCAGTGAAACTCTACGAATTCAAGCCTCTAAAGTACCGAAGAACTTCCAACACAAACTTTCAAATACGAAGAACATTCAAAGAGGAATCATCCAAACTACCTGCTTAGATCTCAAAGTTCACTGGAATCAAGCTCAAAAGCCTCCAGAAACCTCACAAACCACAAATCAGTGAAGCTCTACAGATTCAAGCCTCTAAAGCCCGGAAGAACTTCCACCACAAATCTTCAAAGACGAAGAACGCACCAAGAACACGAAGAACGTCCGAAGAACACGAAGAACAAAGAATTTCTAACAAGCTCATAGCCAGAGATTCATTGTAATTCTGTTTCAAAGGTCTTCGATCCATTCTTCAGCCAAATTGAAGTATATTTGGTGTTCAAGTTAAAATCACATTACCACAACTTCAATCAACAAATCTTTCAAGGAGATCGAATCAGAGGATCACTATTTTGTAATCACAGAGAATTGTACCACACATCTTCATCAATACAAATTCGCATTTGTGAAACTATTTTACTTGTTTGACTCATTTTGAACCTAGAAATTTAGTCGTCCACAGCAGTATAGGGATTAGTTTTGGTTATTTTTCTAAATGATTTTCATGTAATGTTCGCATTCCGGAATTATAATTTTTAGGTCTTTTAAAATCTATTTTTAGGTGTTTTTAGGATCAAATTCAAAATTTCTAGTATACTTTAAAGGTTTGAGGCAATTTAAGAATGTTACTTGCTTAAATTATCAACTAAAAAAAAAAAAAAAAAAACGTTACTTGCTTATTGAGCTTTCTAGTTTCTTGTACCTATAATTAAGTTAGCCTAGGCTGGGGTGTAGTGATGCTCATGGCCCCTTCAAAATTTGAAGTTTTTCAAATATTTATATATTGGGCCCCCAAAGAATAAGATTTGGCCCAACGACCACATTCTCACCCCTCATCGACGGATGAACTTTTCAGTTTTCACAATCAGTTGGTACTTAGGTAATTTACATTAAAAATAAAATTACAAAAAAATTTAATTAATTATATGATAATGGAATTTTATTTAATGGAAAATTTAACAAAAAATTTTGTTTCTCAAAAAAAAAAAAAAAAAAAACGTCAAGCATAATTTTAATTGAAGATGTTATATTATCTTCAAATATATATGTGTGTGTGTGTGTATCAAAGTTGATAATTATGCATGTAATTTATTTATGAGTAATTATGACTTGCTCTAGTGATAGAAAATGAAAGATTTGTATTTTGTTTGTGTGTATTACTTGAATATGTATTGACTAATGTATCATCAATATGATAATTTGGCTCATCCAAACAAAAATTCCTAATTCTGAAACTAGATAGAAATACAAGAAAACAAAAAATTATTCATATTTTAATAAAGTTTTCTTTTTCAAATTTCTCTTCATAATTTGATTTTCAAAATTATTTTTCTGTAATTTTCAAAAATATTTTAAGTTTTTATTTCATTGTTTAATTGTTTTTATCAAATTCAAGACCTTATAGTTTCTAAAAAAAAAAAAAAAAATTCAAGACCTTATAGCACATGTCATAAACTGGGACAATAATGTTATTACTTGTAGCTCAATTAACACTTATTAATGTTTCTAACAAAAACATCCTGAGTTCAGTCATAATTCTTTTCTTTGTTGGATGGAGCTCGTATGTATATAATATATACATAGTTACTTTCTTTCATACTATATATTATTCTGACTGTTATACGTAAATATTTTCCCTGTCCGCTCAAGAGGATCAACATTTTGATAGTATATTGTTCTTTTTCATCATTATCAAACACGTGGATTTTAATTCTACTTTACACTGCCAAAAGAATTTTTAATTTTCTTTCTCCTTTTGCTTTTCCTCAAAAGAGTATAATTTGCAATGCACACCATTCAAATGTCTCCATAAGTGATAAGTCCGAAGTCCATGGTAGGAGGAATCAAAAGTTTGGATTCGATGCTTCTACACAAGTAATGAGGCCCAGAGAGATGAGACGTGTGAAGCTAAGCCTTTAAGGATGTGATTAGATAATGGATTAAATAGAGCTGGAATTTGAAGTGTTTGTTTGACCGAGCACATCATAATCATATCTGTTTGGGTAAAAGTCTAATGACCATCATTTGTGGGAAGAAGGCTAGGGATGATTTCTACAAGCTTAAGGGTCTGTTTGGTTGGAGTAGTGAAAAAGTGAGAGAATAGAAAATTGTAAGAAGATGGAAAAGTGAGAGGATAGAAAAGATTTTATTTTCTCTCTTTTTTGTTTGGTTGGAAGTGGAAAAGTAGAGGGATGGAAAAAATGAATTTGAATAAATTTACTCATATACCCTTGTTAAAGAATGATGCCAAATTAAAAAAAAAAAGTGACAAATAACCACACAAAAAAGAGCAATCACCCAAAATTTTTTATAAAAATAAAAAACATGTTTCAAAAAAAATTACATCCAGTAAAAATAAAAATAAACTATCACGCCCAAGCCCTAAAAAAAAAAAAAAAAAAAAAAGAGGCAATGTTAATGCCCAAGAAAAAAAAAAGTGACAATTGGCAACGTTGCTGCCCAGGGAAGAAAAAAGAAAGAAAAAAAAATGTAACTTTTTTTTTTTGAGAAGAGAAAATGGGGGTCTTTATGGAAAAAAAAATGTAACTTAAATTGAAGGTATTTGTGTAAAGTGCATCTTTTAGCACTTTTTCCTCCTCATTTTCCTCCCAAATTGGGAGGATAAAAAAAGGTGGGCCCGAGGAAAAATTTTCCCCCCCTATTTTCTGTCTCTCTTGTTTTTTCTGCTCAACCAAATAGTGGAAAATGCTATTTTCCATCCTCCCTATTTTCACCCCAACTAAACATACCCTAAAGCTTATGGTGGGATATTCATCTATCCAATCTGTAAACTTGGTCAAGTATAATTAAGAAATATAGGAAGTTTTGCCATGCTAGAGTTAGATAATGATATTTATCAACCATATCCATAATCCATTAGACCCCATTAAGTAGATTATGCAAAATAACTTGTAAATTCATTGGTTAAATTCAAATATAATAATGTGTTTATAAACAAATTCACAAGAATGGGACTCGATTTAAGTGTATATAATATTATATGTCTATACATATACATGTATACAAATATACCATGATCCAATAGACCCCATTCAGTAGACAACATAGACCATATTATACCACTACTTGCAAACAAGGGCACCATGACCAGTAAGCTAACATCTAATCATTCTAACTCATGAAACATTTTTAGTTTGCAATAGGGGAGAAGTGGTTTGGTAGATAGGGGAGTGATTTTTGGTAAGTGGCATAATGCGTAGTTATAAGTTATCCCTTTGGTTAATGTGTTAGCTTGGAACATATGAACCAATAGTTTGACTTCATTCTATTGTATGCGTGACAATTTCTTGATTGTTTCCTCTTAATTGTCCCTATCAATGCAAGATGTCACCCACTACATTAAATTTTTCCACCTGATCTTTGAATTTTCAAGAAAGCATATTCCTTTTATAGTTAAAGCCAAGTGTTACTTTCACCTTATAATTTCTCAAGTAAGCTAAGTTTGCTACAACCCTCTACCCAATATAAAGCCTCTTGAACTTTAGAAAGCCATGGTCTACTAGCAGACCAAAGGCATCTCTATTATGCATAAATCAAACCACACCCATTACAAAAGGAGAATCAAAGAGGAAGGCACTCATGAAACATCAAGATAATCTAGTATCATTCACAATTTCCCCTTCTAAATCTCAGTCACTTAACTTCTAAAAAACCTTTTACCAAGCATGCATACACTAAATCTCACTATCTCCAATCCAAACAAACTCTTGCTTGTATCTTATTATTATCTACAACATTTTTACATTTTTGGAGCTTTATAGCGGAAGCTTCTGCGAACTAAGTTTATGGTCACACTAACTTGAATGTTTTACTACAAATTTCATCTATGTGGACCTGTGAGAATAATTGCTCACTGGCTTACACGCTGCAGAATGTCCCACATAATGCTGTGGGATGATTCAGGTAATGCAGCAAACATTTTTATTGTGTCTGACACTACTAAATGCCTTCCACTACGACAAAATACTATGACATAATATCACAATAGCAAACTGTAACTGAATACTATGGTAGATATCACAAGTCACAACACACTGTAACTGAAAACCACGGCGGAATGTTTCAGTAGACTAGACTTCCCTCTGTTATTAAAAAACTTTATATTCTTTTTTGGGAAATGGTGCAAAAAAGATATTAAAAAAAAAAAAAAAATCAGCGGCACTTATAAAACATAAAAAATGAGATAAAGCTGTAAAAGAGACAAAAAAAATTGTCAGAAAAATTTCAAAAAAATTGTTATTAATGGGCACTTTGCAATGCTCTTTAACATAATCCTTCTTTTTTATAGTAAAAGAAATCCACAATAAAATACAAAATCAATTTTTTAAAATAATTTTTTTTTTCTCTCCTTTTATCTTATAATGGAAAAAGCTCTTATATGTTATTTGAACACTTATGATGTTATTTGATTGCTTAGGCCTGAAAAACACAATGGTAGCCTTTAAAGAATGACCCATTGACACAAGTTTCGAACTTAACTCCTTGAATTACCAATGTCTAACCGGCAAGATATTAAATCACGTCATGCGTTATAGTCCCCCACCCCCCCTCCCCCCCCCCCAAAAAAAATTCAACACATTAAACAAACTTATGATAACCTCAATTTCTTTTTTAGAGAGTTTCAACTTATGACGTTCACCTCATAAGTTCCAGTTAACTCAACTGTTAAAGTTTCTGATAGTTGAATAAGAGATTTGGGGTTCAATCCCTGCCTACACCAAAAACTGATTGGTGTCTTGGTTTGATGATAAAGAGTTATCACAAGGAGCAGACGCCATAGATTGAAACTCTCTCTAAAAAAAAAAACTTATGACGTCCACCTCCAATCCCAACCCTCTAATAAGAGCTCACTAAGACACTAATAAGTTTTTGGATGTAGCCGAGAATTGAATCTCAAATTCATTATTCAACCATCAAATTCACTATTTTTTTTTAAAAAAAAAAAAAAAAAAAAACTTATGACGTCCACCTCTAATCCCAACCCTCTAATAAGTGCTCACTAAGACACTAATCAATTTTTAGGTGTAGGCGAGAATTGAATATCAAATTCTTTATTTAACTATGAAATTCTTTACCAGTTAAATGAACTAAAACTCACTACGGTAAACTCAACCTTAACTCATATTTTCACTTCTTTATCAAAATATATATATATATATATATTTTTTTTTTTTTCACTTCTAATAATAAATTTTTTTATTTAAAAAAACTCATATTTTCACTGCCCTTATTCCCCATTTCTTGGTGTTCGTGATTATTCTAATCCTATCAAGCAACCCCTCCCTCCCTCATAATATAAGCAGAGAGCTTGATAGTGTCCAAATCTCTCTCTCCCTCTCTACCATTTCTTTATTCATTTCTTTCTTTCGCGGGCTTTGTCCATTCCGTTTTGCCAAAAACGTTATCTTTAACTCAGACACAAACACTAACACATTCAAAAGGCTCAGACCTCAGAAGCTCCCAACTCTCCCGGAATGGCTTCGATCAACCTCAACCATTTCTCTCTGCTGCTTCCTTCCCGTTTACAGTGAGCTTTCTTTTACAATTCCCATATCACAAAAACAAGAAGTCTTAATTTTTCATTGTTCTTATACGAAATAAGAGTATAAAATGCTTTGTTTTGGGTTTGTGATGTGATTTATAGCTGCTTTTTTTTTTTCGGTTTGTTTGTCAATTTCAGAGGGCAGAGTGGTGTGTATTGTAGTGCAAAACCGTTTATTGCAAATGGGTACCCTTTTGATTTTGATTTGGCAAATGTTACAAAAAGATTGAGCTTGAGTTTCAACGGTGATAGTAGAGTGATAAGAGCTTCAGTAATACCTGGAGGGCATGACAATTTTGTGAATAAAGAGTTGGGTGGGATTGAAACACAGAGTGATGAAATTGGTTTTGGAACACTATCAGCAGAGATCAAACCAGCAACTAGTGGTTTCTTTCACAATGATGAGTATGATCTGGACCGTCCCACAGATGGGTTTGCCTCTATTTTGGACGCTATTGAGGATATTAGGAAAGGCAAGGTTTGTTTTTGGTGGGCTTTGGCTTACTGGCTAGATAATTGTGTTTGTTTTGTTTGGGATGGGATAATAAGATAAGAGGGTTATTAATGTGGGTTAATTGTTGCAGATGGTAATTGTTGTGGACGATGAAGATAGAGAAAACGAGGGAGATCTTATAATGGCAGCATCAAAAGTGACGCCGGAGGCTATGGCGTTTATTGTCAAGCATGGAACTGGGATTGTGTGTGTGAGCATGAAAGGGGAGGACTTGGAGAGGTTGCAACTTCCGTTGATGGTGACGCAGAAGGAGAATGAAGAAAAGCTTTCAACTGCATTTACTGTGTCAGTGGTATGAAATCATTGTGAATGTGTTTGTGGACTTGAAATGCTATTGTAGTTTGTTTTCTTGTATAAGAGATGAAACATAAATGTAGCTAAGAAAACATGTACTGTTTTTCGCATTGTTTAAAATAGAGCAGATGACTAGATATTTTCAGAAGACAATAATTTTAGAATCAGTGAAAAAATTCACTGTTGCATCAGTTACATGGCTGAAATGTTTGAGCAAATAACAACCACTTCATTTCTATGGTTATTGTTGCGTTGATGCAAAATATAATTGTAATGGTCAATTTGGAGAAATATGCCTGAAGCTCAATTAATTGTTGGAACTTTGGTTGAGTTGTCTTTAGCAGACTCATTAGTAGGTTTTTAGATGAAGGATGTGAGTGTTTAATATTGATCAAACTTTGCAACTATACCACCAGTCAGAACATGTGGGCATGTTGTGAATTTTGATGTTCAATTAGGTGGCCACAATAAAGGTGACCTGATCCTGTTCCTAGACCTAGTGGTCCATGTATTATATGTGATTATGCATGCATACTTCCTAAATGCTTAAATTCTGGGTGTCCAACGAATTTTAGTACCCCTAAAAATATATGGAATAAAGACAGCAATGTCTACATACATGATGGAATATTATACATATGATTTGACTGGATATTTGGAATAATGGAGGCTGAAGTTGCAAAAAGAGATGGCCATGCTGATCCCAATCTTTGTTTGATATTGATAGTGACGATGTAATGTTTATTCTAATTTTTTCAAGTAATTTTTCTTTTGCTTTACCATCCAGAATAGGTTTAATATGTAAGATATCACCTTGGATATATCTTTAAAAGAAAAAGTTTTTTTTCCAAATCAATTTGGAGGAATCTCCTCCAATCATGTGGCAATTCATAAGACCATCCCCGCATATAGTTTAAACTAGTCACATGACTCATTAAAAAGGTCATGTGCCTAAAAGTACGTGTGAATGGTCTTTTCAACTGCCATATAGTGGTTGGAGGAATTTTGCTCCAAACCGGTTTGGAGTTAAACTTTTTCCATCTTTAAATTGCTTGCTTTCTATGATTAAAGTTGATTTATATGTCTGACTTCAATTGTTTTGAAAATCATAGGATGCAAAATACGGCACAACAACTGGTGTCTCAGCTCGCGATAGGGCAGCCACAATATTGGCTCTTGCATCAAGACATTCTAAACCTGAAGATTTCAATCGCCCAGGTCATATTTTCCCTCTCAAGTACAGGGAGGGAGGGGTCTTGAAAAGAGCTGGACACACAGAAGCTTCTGTTGATCTTTCTATTTTGGCTGGGTTTGATCCTGTTGCTGTGTTATGTGAGATTGTGGATGATGATGGTTCAATGGCTAGATTACCACAGCTTCGCCAGTTTGCAGAGGCAGAAAACTTGAAAATTATTTCCATTGCTGATTTAATCAGGTATTTCAGCAATTTTTCATGTTTTTCCTAGAAAGTGTATTAATTGTAGTTGCCAAATAAACACTTCTTCCAATGCTTGAGGACAAATATGTAAAACTATTCTATTAATTGATAAAGTCTGCCTCTTCAGAAATGTCTATAAAAAAAAAAAAAGCTGGCTTCTTTTCATGGTTCTTGGTGGAATTTTTCATTTACAAATTGTTTTATATTCTTGTTACTTAAACTAATATAAAGGATTATCTCTTCTCATACCAACTATTGGTTACAATTGGCAGGTATAGGAGGAAAAGAGATAAGTTGGTGGAGCAGGCTGCTGTTGCACCAATACCCACAATGTGGGGGCCATTCAAAGCCTACTGTTATAGGTCATTGCTGGATGGGATGGAGCACATTGCGATGGTTAAAGTAAGCAAATCTTTATAATTAGATTATATGCTGTTAAAACTATCTAAATTATGTAATGCCAATATAAAATAACCTAATATGATAATTATCAATCAAAGGGCGGTTGCAGTTGTGGTTTGAGTCATGCATAATGTGTCTGCCATACGTCCTATTTCGTTAATTCATACTCCTATGGTTGACTTTCTAAAATGTTGGCATTTTCCATCTGTCTTTATTTTCATTAACTCTTTTAATCTGTATTCTGCTACAAGCCTACAAGTTTCACTTCTTATAAGTGTCCTTTTAATACCCCTTGTAAGTTGTACCATGTGGCATTTAATGCCTCTTTGTAGCATATTTTAGTTGATTAGGCCACTTTGAGTGGTTTAGATGGTAGTGTCCTATGCGACATTGATGCAACCACATATGATGTTCCTGGATTGAGTCAAAACTGTGTGGAGGAACCACAGACCCTAAGATTAGGAAGTGCTTGTTTCAAAAAGTCTGAACATTTTTTGGTGATTTTGAGATGAATTTGGAACTTAAAAGGTTATTTTCTATTACACTGAGGTTTAAAAATGAATGTACTTATATATATGGGCTTTACAGAGCGTTCAGTTCAAATAGCTTATCTATATAAATAATGGATAACAGTGGTGGAGAGTTATTAAGATGAAATTTTGAAGGTCTTTTCAGGTTTTGTTAAGCCTTCAGTAGGCTTGTTTATGGCAATTTCAGGTTATAGAAACAGAGATGAATGTTTATCAGGATCAGATTTCAGAAGTTCTCTCTCTCTCTCTCTCTCTCTCTCTCTCTCGTGCACATGGAGTTTTTGAATCCTGTAAGAAAACTTTGAACTTCTACTTTCCTAGTTTGCTCTCTTCTATGTCTTCTTTTTAACTAGGAAACTAAAAGCTCTCAAAGAAGAATTGAAAAAGTGGAATAAACAGGAATTTGGGGATATGGGAATGAAGAAAAAGGCATTGCTGAATAATTTGTTAATGTTGGATGAGAAAGAAGGTGGCATTGGGCTGTCACATGAAGAATGAATCCGAAGGAGTAGTTGAAAAGTGAAGTATAAAGGATGCTTTGTTGGAGGAAATTTCAGGAAGAATAAATCTAGTGCCTTATGGCTAAAAGAAGGTGATAACAACACTAGGTTCTTCCTCAGGTTTGCTAATTCTCATAGGCATATCAGGAAAAGGGGCGCTGAAGACCAACAGAGGGCAAGTTGAAATTTTCTATCGTTGATGAGAATGAAAAATTGCTGTGGGAAAGGGAGTTTGATAGGGAGGAAGTAGTTCAGACACTAAAGGAGCTAAGGGGTAATAAAGTTCCAGGAGTGGATGGTTTCACTATGGCCTTCTTCCAACATTACTGGAGGGTGGTTCGAGTTGATATTATGGCATTCTTCAAAGAATTCCATGAATCCTATATGTTTGAAAAATGTGTAAACTGACTCCTTGTTCATTGCATTAATTCCTGAAAAGAATAATGCTATAAATATTAGGGATTTGACCCATTAGTTTGGTGGGAAGGTTTACAAATTGTTGGATAACAGATTAAACAGCTATGTTGGAGAAACTAGCATTTGAATCACAAATTGCATTTGTGGGTGGGAGACAAATATTGGATATGGTTCTTGTTGCTAATGAGTTTCTTGATAGCCAAATAAAAAGTGGTGTTCTAGGTTTGATTTGTAAAGTAGATATTGAAGAAATATGTGCTCATGTTAATCACGATACTCTTATTTATTTGCTTGAGGAGAATGGGGTTTGGTAATAAATGGAGTCGTCAGATTCACTAATGCATTACTATGGGTTTTCAATGTTGGTGAATGGTTCCCATACAAGCTTCTTCAATAGTTTGAAGGGGTTAAGGCAAGGTGATCCTCTTTCAAATTTGCTCTTTAATCTTGGTTATGGAGGTACTGAGTAGGATGCTACGAAGATGAAGAGGGCTACATCTTTGGTTTCTATGTTGGTAATGGAATAGAAAGTGGTTTTATGATCTCACACCTATTGGTTGGCGATGATTTGATTTTGTTTTGTGATGCAAATATGGATCAACTCCTTTATATGAGGATGGTGTTGGCATGCTTTGAAGCTGCAACATGTTTAAGAGTAAATCTGAGTAAGAGTGAAGTGGTCCTTGTAGGAAATGTTGGAATTTTTTCTGAATTAATGGATGCCCTTGGTTGTAAGATTAGCAGTTTGCCAATGAATTAATTTGGCATGCCTCTTGGATTGTCATTCAAGGTGAAAACAGTGTGGAACCTCATTTTAGAGAAAATGGAGCAGAGATTATTGTGTTGGAAAAATACACTCTCAAATCTCAAGTCTACCAACGTACTATCTTTTCTTGTCTACCAGACCTACTTATGTGACAGATAGGTTGGAGAGGTTATAGAGGGATTTCTTGTGGAGTGGTTTCGGAGTTGAGTTTAAATTTCATTTAGTGTTAGTTTGGATTGCGCTAAAAACGGCTACGTCTGTGTTTGCATTTTAAACAATGGGTCTCATGCACTGTTCACAGGACCCGCAAGTACGGATTTCAGCAAATTTTTCTTTAAAACTAGGTCCACGGCACTATTCACACATTTAAAAATTATTTGGTACAGTGTTTTCAGTTTTTAGTTTTCAGCAATAAACGGTATCCAAACAGACCCTTAATGGATTGGAATATAGTGTGTTCCCTAATTGGAAATGGGGGGTTTTAGGGTGCACAAGTTAGGCATCTTTAACCAAGCTCTATTGGGTAATTGGCTATGGCGCTTTGGGGAGGAAGAAATACACTCAAGGAGATGGGTTGTAGAAGAGAAGTATGAGGAGGATTGGGAAGGATGGATAATGAAGCAAGTTAGAAGATCCTATGGTTGTAGCTTAGTAAAGATTATTAGGGTGGGTGAGATATGCAAGCCCATTTTGAGGTAGGGTTTGGTAATCAAATGAGCTTCTGGCAAAACAAGTGGTGTGGGGACCAACCTTTGAAGGATGTTGGGTTATAAATTGACCCCAGTTAATTAATCCAATTATCCAAGTAGCTTAATTAGTCAAATTACGTGCAAATTAGATTAAGGCACAATCAAATCACCAACTAAATTAGAGTGTAGCGGAAAATAAGTTTTGACATAAAGTGCGTTTTGTTGAACGATATGCCAATTACATAAAAACATGATCCTTACAAAGGACTTGTACTCAAAGTTGCATGCAATTACAGCTGACAAAGATGCTTCAATCACTCTTTGTTCTTGGAGTGTTGAAATGGTGGGAATTTAAGTTATTGGAATCTCAAGTTTAATAGAGATTTTACTGATTGGGAGTTGGAGTTGGTTGAATCTATGCTTGAACGTATTCCAATATGCCAAATAGAGAGATCTCTGATAGAATGAGGTGGAAAATGAGTTTTAATAGAAATCTTCATGTTCGTTCTTACTATCCCATGTTGATGAGTGCAATTGAGAAGCATTTATTGTGCCAAGGCTCCAAAGTGGTTGCCTTCTTTGTGTGTATAGCAGCTTGGGATACGATGGTGACCATTGGTGATCTCATAAAGTAGGGAATTGCATTAGTAGATCGATCTTGTATGTGTAGTTGCAATGGAGAGATTGTGGATCATTTGTTGCTACGTAGTGACCTTGCACATGCTTGGTGGAGTTTTATTTTTTCATGTTTTTGGGTTACATTAGGTGATGCCAAAAAGGGTAATTGATCTTCTAACTAGATGGAGGAATTGGTTTGATAACACTTTTCTATTGTTTAGAATTTGGCCTTCTTATACTAATGTAGTTATTTTGGAGGGAGCGGAATTATTGCACTTTCAAAGATGTGGAATCTTCAGAGGAGCAATTGAAGACTCTTTTCATTAGATCATTATTTGATGGTCTTGTGTACTAGGTCTTAGTGAAACTCATTCCATTGTACAGTTCATCGAGTCTCCCGTTCACATGTTTCTTTATATGTAATGCATCAAGTTTTCTTGTGTATTATTAATTATGTACGTTAAGTAGTCTTCTTCTTCAATAAAATATCTTATAAAAGGAAAAAAAGCCTGATTTTCTTTGAGGACTTGTCCTTCATATTTGAATAGCCTTAGCTAGGTTATGTTGGAAATACCAACATTTGTGAGTTTGAAATCTTCTTGAATTGTAACACTCAAATTGCAGTTCATTTATTTTTGGTCATTAGTTGAGTCAACTTGTATCCACATGGAATGTTCTTTTGCCTTTTGTTCCCCCCCACCCTTTCCTCTCCCTTAATTTTGATGATTTTCATCAATTACAGGGAACATTCTCATGTTACAAAGAAATTAAAAGTAATTATTTCAATCAGTTGGATTTTGGTTGAACTGGTAATTGAAGTGACTTTTCTGTAGCTTTGTATTATAAATGCATGGTGTCTTGTCTAGGTTCAGCCATTCATAATGAACATTTATATAATGAATTTCATAATGATGATGACAATGCCTTACCAGATTCTTCCTTTATACCATTACATTTGTCCTTCTTTCCTTTTTGAGATGCCCCATAATAGATGTTTGCTTTCCAAAATCAATGCACATAATTATTTGACATTCCTGAACTAATGTTTACTAATTTTGAAGAATAGAATAAAACACCAAATCAAAAAATAGTTTGTTAGGAATATGAAATAATTGTTGTAATCCATTTATTTAGTTAATTAGTTGAGATTAGGATGAGTTATTTAGGATTTGAGCACATGTAGCTCATTTAACACATGATTTAATTCATAGAGCACATGTTGAATTAACTAGCTAATTATCTTAAGCCATGTGGGCCATTGAGATTAGAGCTAGTCTCCTATAAATATATAATTGTAATTTAACATTAGATATCAATTGAAGAATAAACCAATTTCTTAGTGCATTAGTGCATCTCTCTCATAATCTCTTTCTTTCTCTATGGAGGGTGACTACCTTGAATTAAGTCAATTTCCCTACAATTCTCATCAATTCCCCTATAATTCCTATCCAATCCCATTAGGAGCCACTAGGTTCCTAACATAGTTTAATAAAGCAATGGCTTTTTTCCCCCTGTAAAAGCAATAGTGATCTCCTTTATTTTTTCTTGGGTTTATTTGGGTTTTCTTGAGAGAGCTTTTGTACCACTTTCGTAATCTTCTTTTTCTTAGTGAAACTTTCTCTTTGTCATTTATGAATGTAGGCAATTTGCCAAATCACATAAATCTTGTGTTCTTTATGTATGTCCTTGTTGATTTAGTTTTGGCTTCATTGTTATTGGTTTAAATCCTAAGAGTGGTATTGCACAACGGTAGGGAAAACTAATGACTTTCATTTTTTTTGGATTGGAATGTATTAGAGAGAAGATGCAAGAATTATGGAAATTTGAAGCGATCCTTAATTTGTAGATGATGATGTTTGGTAAATAGTGGGTGGTAAAGCATTTTTCTTTTCAACCTCTTTGTTCATCTTCTATATCACAACGTGGACTAGCTTGTTGGAAATTGCAGTGTTTTGATAATGACATAATTTTCCTTTAAACCAGTTTGGAGGAAAGTTACTCCACTCCAAATACATCAGCTCCTTTTCACATCGATGGAGTAATATATAAAATGATATAGAGCCACTTCACTTGTATGTACTTTTCCCTTTACATTTGAATTCAGAAGGTACTCTACAGGCTATGCTAGGCAATGAAGGACTGCTTACTTTTTTTCAGTATCATGACTCTTGGAATTGTGTACTTTGGCAGTTAAAAAATGGACTTGAATGAATAGTTGGGATAGTTTCAAGGTAAAGTTTAATATGGTATATCAAGACTTATGTCATCATGGATTCATTATTCCTTGAGCATATTGCAGAAACCTTTTGAACAAATATATTATTTTATGTTTATCTGATACATAGTTTTTTAGTGGCAGTTTCAAGGTTGTGGTCTGGTGAATTTTTAAGTCATTGGGCTGGAATGGCATTTTCTCACCTATTCAGAATTGATTAAAACAAAAACCCAATTGCATGTTACGGAGCATTTGAATTGGACATCTTTTTATATGAATTTCTCCAAGGATTTTGTCATCCACCACCATGCAAATTAAACAGGTTTTGTTTAGCTTGGGAGATGAGGAGATTGTCCATCACTTCTTGGCTAGAGGGGTTGAAGGCTTCTTGGTGTATTAGCTTTCATTTGCTGGCTATCTTGATATAATTTGGGCTTCAAGACTGGTTATAAGAACTTCATTAAAAACTAGGATCACATTGCTCATGTCTTTTGTTTAATGTTTTCCCAAACATTATGCATCTCCTTTGGTTTTGGTGTCAGTATTTTGTCTTCTTTACACAACTGAGGGTAAAAACTGTTTCTGCTCTGCCTAGATGCTTGGTTGGCCATTATTTTACAGTCAACTGATATTCTCTACTCAACATGTGTCCCTTCTGTTTTCAAATTCTACATTTATCAATAAAAAACTCAGCTATACGTCTTTTTCTTTCATTTTTTATTTATTTTCCTTTTTACATGTAACCACCCCCGAAATTCTGGGATTAAGGCTTGGTTGTGGATTTTGTTATTATTATTTTTTGTGATCTAGTCAATACATGGATGAAAATCACAAGTTCACAACTAGGGGAAATTGTAGTTTGGCTTACAAATGAGAGGAAAAAATCATTGGTTCACCTTCATTCGCTCCCAAGAGTAATAAAAGGTCTTAATATATACAGGGCGAGATTGGGGATGGGCAAGATATTCTTGTGAGAGTACATTCCGAGTGTCTCACTGGAGACATATTTGGATCAGCCAGATGTGACTGTGGAAACCAGTTAGCACTAGCAATGAAGCAAATTGAGGCAACAGGTAGGGGTGTATTGGTGTATCTCCGTGGACATGAAGGTAGAGGAATTGGTCTTGGCCACAAGCTTCGTGCTTACAACCTTCAGGATGATGGGCGTGATACAGTTGAAGCAAATGAGGAGTTGGGGTTGCCCGTTGATTCTCGGGAATATGGCCTTGGTGCACAGGTATTGTCTCTTCAACACTTATTTTTTTGAGAAGTGTCTCTTCACCACTTAATTAGATCTCATTCATGCCCATATTTCCAGTGTGCGCTTCGTGTTGCTTATCTGAATGGATCTCATTCATGAACCATCTCATTGGTGATTGTGGCCATTCAATGGCTTACTTCACTAAAAAATTGCCACCATTTCATTTTTATATTAATCATTGGATATTGGGGTATCAAAATATTGGATGAGACCATATTTTAATAAAACAATTAAAATATGTATGCATTGATGCATGCGCATGTTTCTCTCTTTTTATTATTGTAACACTAGAGTTCCTTTCCTATATGAGATAAGGATTTCACTCAGTTAAGTAGTTTCTCTTCCATGCATCCTTTCATTTAAATATTTGGACTTTGGAGTCAATCATGCTTTTATAATCAAAACTTTTAGGTGGAATATAATTCTCCTTCAATTTTTTTAGGTTATTCATTAGTTACACAACTTACGTTGATGTTATGCTCAGCATATATGGACTTTCTGTGTTCCCTCTTGGCCTTCCTTTATCTACCACTTGTTTTTCTTTTTCTTTTGGTCGGCAGTGCATCTTAAGTAGCTGAATATTCAATCCAATTTATTGCAGATACTTCGTGATATAGGTGTCCGGACAATGAGGCTAATGACAAACAATCCTGCCAAGTACATTGGTCTTAAAGGTTATGGTTTAGCAATTGCAGGCAGGGTCCCATTGTTGACACCAATAACTATGGAGAACAAGAGGTATTTGGAGACCAAACGTGAGAAAATGGGGCATATCTATGGATTGGAAAACAATGGTCATATAAATGGGATTGGCATTATTGGAGAAAATGGCAATTTGAGCGATGACAGACCACTAGGTGGTTCATCTGAGACATAGGAAGGTTCAGTCTACTAGTGTGTGATTTAAGTTGACAACTCTAGCTTATCTATTGATTCTATTCTAGTGGTAGAGAACATGTCACACTCATGACTTGTAGTGCTAGATACAAAGTTCCAATTACCATGATAAGAAATGCGTTCTTGCTTAAAATTTTCATTAGGTGCGTATCTTCTAATCTTTTCTTGTAGAAGTGTGGTTAAAAGATACAGACTTTTTCTTTTCTTATACACACATTTTTTTTATTTGCTTGCTTCTTCTCTTTTAATGATCTTGATAAACACAAAAGCATGGCCTGTTATTTACACATCATATGGCATTTATTGGAGACGTTTTTAAGTGGCCAGTAGATAATATAATATTCCTTCCTTCTAGAGTATATTTGAAACTTTGCACTCATGGTTTCACCCTCATTTTTTATAGTTCTCAAATTATCTTAACAAGTGGGTTCCAGTTAGCTCTACTAGTAAAGTCTTTGATGGTTGAATAAGAAATTTGGGTTCAATCCCTGCCTACATCAAAAACTTATTGGTGTCTTGGTCTAATAATAAAGAGCTATTATTAGAAGTAGACGTCATAAGTTAAAACTGTCTTAAAATATATAAATATATATATATATATATATATATATATCTTAGCAAAAATTAATGGGAGTTTCACCATTTGTCCATGATAATCAATTTAAGTATAACATTTTCTTATTGCTAATGCAAAGCTGATATCAGAATAGCTTTGCACAATGGAATCAAAACCATAAATAAGCAATTTATTTTTTTTAATCAAAGAAATATATAAATCATTCGTCATTTTTTAGCACTACTAGATTGCAAAGCTTTTGCAAACTATGAAAGTACCCATTGTCGTTTTTTAAAGGACAATGTTAGCATCTGCTACCAAAGAAAAATAATAATGATAGATAAGAACATTTGCATTAGTTAATGCAAAATAGAAAAACGTATCAATATAATTTTACATATTTAACTTCCAAAATCACTCACATTAGTTAAGTTACAAATGTGTAAATTTGCAAAGTTACTATAGTAACTGTGTAAACTTATTCTGACATTTTGCATATAGTTTTTTATTCTTACTTTACATATTCCGAGGACAAAGGAAGAGACTGAATGGTGGTTGTTGTCAGGAGCGGAGCCAAGAGGGGGCAAATGCCCCCCTGACCTTCTAATTATGGACTCACGATAGTTTTTTTTTTCTTTTCTGATTATTATTAGAAATCTTATGGCACTTCTGGTGTTTTACATTAATTGAAAATCAATATTTTTGAGGGAATCTCATCTAGCTAATCCATGGGTTTTATGGCTCAACAAGTTGCTATTGCTACAAAGTTTCAAAAGTTGGGAAATACACCTTGTTTTAAAGTCATGAAACAGGGGAGTTTCACGCTAGCTCCCTTAGCTCTCTAAACTTTTGAATTTAAAGTGTTTAGAGGAAATCCTTACTAGCTTTTAAGATGTGCTTAAAGTCGCATCATTTTCAAAGGTGTTTTGTAACTTTTGTTAGTTCTAAGTAACCAAAGTCATTTATAGCCAAGGTTTGTTTTGACATTTTTGCAATTATAATTGAAAATCATGAACATGATTTTAGATATGTGTTTCATTCACATAATATGTAACTATAATTATTCTTTTTAATCTTCCCCTCCTAAATTAAAATCCTAGCTTTGCCACTGGTTATGTGTAATGAAAAATAAACAATTTTAAAAACTCAAGAAAATTAAAAATTTTAATGAAATATAGTGTAAAATAATAATCTGATATTAAATGTTTTGAAAAGTGAGTATGTAATTTTTTTTTTAAGTTCTTTTTTAAAAATAGACAAATATTTTTACATGAGCTAAGTGTGAATGATCTAAAGCTTATATCATTGTATGTTATATGTGTTTTAAAGCTGTGTATGAAATTTATGTAAAAATTACTCCTATAAATCCTTATGCAATTATTGTAACCAAATGAGAAAAGTAATTTGGATTCTAATAATAAATGATTTACAGAAAGGGAATGAAGAGAAGCTGATTATATGGTTTTTATCCACACACCAAAAAAAAAGAAAAAGAAAAAAAAAGGGTATATGGCTTATGGTAGAGTGGGGATTGGGATCCAATGCAATTGCACTACATAATTACCCTTTTCTTTTCGCACAAAAAAAAAAATTTTTATCACAACTACTTTTTAACAATTTTTTTCATTTAAATTGAAAGTTACTCCAACTCTAATTCTTAACCATTCAATGCTATCGTATCAGGTTCAGTATCCAATATATTGCTCAATAATCTCAATCCGGCATGAGAGATAGCATCAATGTTTGTTTGGCTTTGACAGAATTGATGTGACTATTTCCTTGTAAGCCAAGGTTTTGGGCTTTTAGCTAGCTTATCATGGAATCTACAACTGCTATGGACCCCACGTTTTCTAGGATAAAACTTCAATACTAAGTTCTTATAAATTTTTTATTTAAAAAAAAAAAAAAAAAAAAAAAAAACACTTCAATAATAAGTCCTGCGTTGCGTTTGAGGCAGACAAATAGACGTATAATAATAATAATAATAATAATTAAAAAAGAGTTGGTTGAAGAAGAATTGTGAATTGTCTTTCTCACTTGCTAGAATTGGGATTCCATGGAAATTCTTATTCCCTCAAGCTGTCTGGCTTTTATGGCTGCACCGAAATAGCTACATTTTCTGGAATAAAAGAGTTGATGATTCTCTCCATTTGCAGTGTATTAAGAAAAGTGTTGAGTTCTATGCTATTGTTCCAAATTCTTCAAACAAACCTCCTCGAATACAAATCCAAGTTAAATGGATGAAGCCCAATCCTGGTTGGGTAAAATTGAATACTGATGGGGCAGTTGGTGGTGCTCTCGGCATGGCTGGTGGGGGTGGAGTGTTACGCTGCAATAGAGGGAATTGGGTAGCTAGTTTTATTAGGAAGCTTGGTGCGGTGTCCAGCACTAAGGCGGAACTCTGGGCGCTCGAGGATGGCCTTTTACTAGCTAAACAACTTAATATCCAGCATATTAACATTGATATAGATGCTGAATATATTATTCATTTACTTTCTGACCCAAACACTATTAATCTGATGCTAGAACCTCTCCTAAATGATTGCAGGACCCTGATCAACTTGATGCCTAACTGCACTTTGTCCCACATATTCTGGGAAGCTAACAGTTGTGCGGATATTTTGGCAAAAATGGGAGCCGAGCTAGTTTCTGGCTTTCACATTTTGTATGAACCACCGCCTGTGGTGGAAAATGTGCTAACTTTTGACAAACCTAAGCTATTTTGCAATAGACTGATTACTTAATGTTATTTTCCTTCCATTGTTTACCAAAAAATAAAAATAAAAATAATTAAAAAAGAGTCGAGTCAATACTCAATAATAAATCAAATGAAAATAAATTATTTTAATTCCAATCAGTAGCTTTTCAAGACAATTATTTATAAATAAATTAGGTGGATAGGAGAGACTAATCGATTTTACTTAACACAATACTATTCGCTTTACAACTTTTTTTCTTATAAGTCATTAAATTTTTTAATTTATGATTTATCTTGATTCATAATTAACACTACCTTTATATTTAATTCTAAATATTACAAATTAAATCAATAATTTTAAGAAAAATATTATGTAACAATAACAGACCAGGTTATGAATTTTTTTTTTTTTTAAGATATGAAAAATATTGTTTATGCATATTTATTGAACGATTTATTGTAGTACTACTAGGGTAGCAGGTAGGGATGGCAATTTTTCCCTGCCCTGCTTGGCCCGCCACTCCCCGCTTCGCCTCGCGCGGGTTTTTCCCGCCCCGCAAAGGTGGTGCGGCGGGGATGGTGCAAGATTTTAGTCCTACACTACGAGGCGGGGCAGGGCGGGACGGAGATGAGTTTAGACTTTTTAGACCCACCCTACCCCGCCCGTCCCCGTCACCATCCCCACCTCGCCTCGCGTTGCTAAGGGTTAAACAACCATATCAATATTAGCTTATTTTATTCTACCCAATGTGGTTCTTTGCCTTTATTTGTTATGTGTTATACTATGGGATATATATATATATATATATATATATATATTATGATTGTCTTGTTAAACACTTGGATATATTATTCATTAAAAAAATTGTACTAGTTATAAGGCAAATTAACAAAAAGTAGAGTTTTACGGAATGAAGCAGTGATTAACGAGGCCCCAAGGGGCGGGATGGGGTGAGAAAGTTTTTTCCGTCACGCGGGACGAGATGAAAATGGGGCAAGATAAAACTATACATGATGGGAATAAAGACCCCATTCTTCGACCTCGCTTCGCTCCATTGCCATCCCTAGTAGCAAGGTTCCACCCAAATTTTTTTAGTCCTAAAATAAACAACGTGAAAGTTGTGTAGCACTAGCATGGAGCTGTACGGAGGGCTTTGATTGGTGTGTAGAATAGTAAGATTCACAGAACAGAAGGTACTCTTTTTTATAATGCTTTTTGGTGAGTAGACACAGAAGGTACTCTTCTCTTGTCTTCTTATGCAGGTTCCAATTGGGGGCATCTTTCAGCGAATCAGATATTATATATATATATATATATATATTTCTTTCCTATTACTTCTTTCCTCATATATTTCTACCAAATTCTTTTGCAACCTCTCTACAAGCAACACAAATTCACTATTCTCAATTTCCCAAATTCCGCCCTTCAAAGCAAGGTGGTAAATATTGTACCAATAGTGGTCACACTAAGGTATATAAGCCATTCAACCAGAATCGATACTTCTCTGTGGGTCGTATCGACCTACACTAAGGATTTTTGAAGTGTTTTAGTTGGTATATATATATATATTGTGGTACCCTAAAATGGTACACATGTATTAACTAGTTCCGAAATATTTAATCCCACGACCAAATTGAAACAACCTTCGATACAAAATTAACTCCCTTGCTTTAAAATCTCAAATTCAAAACTCACACTTTTCAAACTCTTTGTTTTTGTTGTTGTGAATTGCTCCTTTTTCACCTTCATCATCTTCTTCTTTCATTATGATGCCTCCATCGTACATGGGAATCATCCCACCTCCTATTTAAGGATGAAACCTTGAAACTTAAAATCTCCCCTCTATACAAGCATTTCCACAAATTTTCAACCAAAAAAATCAAGTCATAACTCAAACAAGCATAAAACCTCAAATTAAATGTGCTTTTGTTACACACAAAAAATAATAATAATAATAAAATAAGAATCAATAAGACAAAAGGTTAGAGAAATTTACTAAGAACATATAGAAGTTTATTGCATTAACCAACAAGCTAGGAATCTATCAGTAGTCATGTGAATTGAAAACCATGTGAAACATTACTTGTTAGGTTCTAAAGTTTAGAGCAATTGGTAAATTGTGAGTACAAACTTTTCTAGATATAGATTCCTAGATCTATAGCTTTGATTAGACAATGCTCAAGGTGTTACAAGCTAAAATACAAGAACATTCAAGCTACAAAAATGAGAGTTCAGAATCTATGAAATCTGATTGATCGAAAATTAGATCCAACCGATCGAAAATCGCAGAAAATCAGATTTTGCATAATTTTAATTAAGCCCATTGGCCCATTATGTGATTAGGGTTTCAAATCTATTTCACATAGTATATAAAGGAAACCCTAAAGCACGTTTTGCAGAGACTTTGGAAGTGCTCTTGTGAGATCTAAAATGTATTGTGCCTTCCTCTATTAAAGTCACTGCCGGAAAATCATTCTTATATCATTAGATCTGGTAGATCTGAAGTTGTTGCTACAAGATCAATTACTGATGGTGATCTAAAACCTTTAAGTGGGATCTCAAAGTCACAAGCATGGGTGCTTGTGTTGTAGTAAATCCAAGGAGAGAAGGAGTATGGATTCAGAGCTTGCACGTGGTCGTGTCAGTAAGTTACTACATGAGGTAGCAATAGATTTAGGGTTAAATCTGATTGTAAAAACTTTAATTCTCTTATAGTGGATTTACTTTACCTTGAGGATAGTTAGGTCAAATCATCCCCATGTTTTTACCTTAATACGGTTCATTTCATCGATTTTCCTAGGTCATCATATCGTGGTGTTATTTACTTTTCAGCTTTTGTGTATGATATGATATATGCTTGTTTAACCTAGATATGAATAATAAACCTAATAATCTACTTGGTTTATTAATTAGGTTAAACAATCTGATTTAAGGGGTCTAAACGAACAAACATTACTGTCATTGAAGATGTAGAAGAGTCCTTGGAGATTAAATAATGAGGAGTTTGATGAGGTGGGTTTGATATATCATTTATCTATACTATTTATAAGATGATTCCTCTCTTTAGACTGGACTTTTATGTGGTTCAGAAATACCCCTAAAACATATGTTTAACCGGGAAAAAACTTGAAGACAACCCGGTAAAAATATATCTCAAACTCCACTTAAAACGTCTACAAAATATGACACTCTTCTACTTATCCATATTTTCAAAACAAACTTATCCAATAATTTTTTTTTTTTAAAGAAAATTATGACACTAGACAAAAAAAAAAAACCTCATCACATGCGCAAATTTGCACGCATGATGAGACTAGTATATGATTTAAGAAATTTGATAAAGTGAGGGGAAGTGTGACAAGAAGGAAAAAAAGAGTGACACTAGCTAAGCTAGTAATGGTATGGTTTGGTCTGGATTTTTATGTGGTTCAGAAATACCACTAAAACATATGTTTAACCAAGAAAAAACTTGAAGACAACCCAGTAAAAATATATTTCAAACTCCACCTAAAATTTCTACAAAATAGGACACTCTCCTACTTATCCATATTTTCAAAGCAAACTTATCCAATATTTTTTTTTAAGATAAAATTATGACACTACACAAAAAAAAAAAGTCTCATCACACGCACAAATTTGCACGTGTTTGCGCGTGTGACAAGACTAGTATATGATATAAGAAATTTGATAAAGTTGAGAAAGTATACCATGTTTCGGTAATACAAACTCAGCATCTGTTTTGGTATTTCTTACCCAATAAATGAGTGACACCTGTTTCAAAAAACTACATCAGACTACTCCAATAAATTAATCACAATCTTCTATATTACCGGGAAGATAAATTAATCATTTATTGGAGTAGTCTGATGTGATTTTTTGAAACAGGTGTCACTCATTTATTGGGTAGGAAATACCAAAATAGATGCTGAGTTGGTATTACCGAAATATGGTATACTTTCTCGATAAAGTGAGGGGAAGTGTGACAAGATGGAAAAAAATAGTGACACTAGCTAAGCTAGTAATGGTATGGTTTGATGAGTGAGAGTCTCTGAAGAGATTGCCATGGTTTTGGTTTTGTTCAAACATTAATACAATTACAAGCTACTAATACGTGCTAATATGTAGGGGTGTCCATGCAAACCGAAGACCTGCCAGAATCGACCAACCCGACTGGAACTGACCCCTCACGGCCGGGTTGACACCTCCGACAGGTCGGTGACGGGTCTCAAACCATCAGAACCGACTCCGGTGGGTCGAGTGGCAGGTTTCGTCCTCAAAAACCCGAGCTGCCCGACAAAACCTCAAAGAACAACTAAAATCACGTAGATCTGGCGACGATCTGGCGCTTCTCAGCTCTAATCCGGCCAAGTTTGGGCTCCCTTCACTCCGATCTAGTCTCTTCCTTACTCAGATATGCTTAATTCCGGCGAATCCAACCCAGATCTACTCAAACTCGGCCAATAATTCGGTGAGCCCGACCCAATTCAGCCAAATCTTGGCCAAATTTTCATAGATCCAAAGGAATCTCGCCCAACACTTTTTAGATCCGACCAGATTTGACAAGATTCGGCCAGATTTCGGCCAAAAACCAGCGAATCGGAAGACCCAAAACCGACCGATTTACACCTAAAAACCGATACAACCTGACCCGGTTGATCTGAAATTTTTGGCGGGTTGGCTGCGGGTCGAAAATTTCCCCACCCAATAATATCGAGTCGAGTCCGGGTTGGGCACAAACCAGACCCGGCCCGACCCGTGGACACCCCTACTAATATGACTTATTAATTGGCACTTAAAAGGCCAAATTAGTTATGAAGATAGACGAAATTCCCATTTTAAAAATAAAATAAAATTTAGTGAATAATTTTTTTTTTTTTTTTAAAGCTCAAACTTAAATGACCAAATTGAAAACAATCCCAAGCTTGAAGATCAAAAGGTTTACTCTTTAACTTATTTGAAAAATATGTACAACTGTACAACTTTTAAAATTTTCTTTTTTTTAAAGTATAAATATATTTTTGTCTAACTTATTTTATAAGAAAATAAAATAATAAAAATAAGTTATCACATGAACATTTTGTATATAATAAAAATAAAATAAAAAAATCCATCCCTCTCACCGGATGAAATTCATTATCCATTTGGTAGGGATAAAAGTAAAAGTAAAATTAAAAGAAAAGCAAAAAGGTAAAAAAGAAAAAGAGATTCAAATTTTCTCTTCATTGGTAAATAAAAAAATATAATTAAAACGTGGAAGGAAAGGTGAGGCAATTTGGTTTAATAATTCCATGTCTCCAATTATGGGAGGAAAAGTGATGAGGGGAAAACTGGGATATGACAGTAGCATTACTCATTTTATCCTTTATCAAATGAGTAATGCTACTATGATATGAACAAATCTTTCTCTAATCAAGTATTGTCCGCTTTGGGAATGGGCACAAGATTGATACCACCCTCACGGATTTGCTCAATCCCACGTCGGGGAGAGACGCCTCTCCCCGATGTGGGATTGAGCAAATCTATACAAATACTATTTAAATATTTCCACTTTATATATTTCTTTAAATGATGGAATTGATAATTCTATATACAAATACTATCATAACAAGAACTTATTAATAATTACCATAATTTTTATTTTTCATATTTAAACAAAAAAATAAAAGAAAAAAATCCATATATATATTTTTTAAATTCTCGTACATTGTATGTGTTATTGGCTAATTTTGGTTTTTAAAAAATCTTTAGGAAATTACATATCGCTTTGAGACTAAGAGAGACCCAAATTCTACCATTTCCGTAAAAAAAAAGAAAAAAAAGAGACCCAAATTGTAGCGAGGTAATATGTAATTTGCTAAAGATTTATTTAGTCTCGAAGCTTGTTATTACTTATTACTAGTATTCTTGTAGAACTTGATGCAAGAATTGTTGTTCAGCTTTTGAAGAATAGTCTTGACAAAAAACCTTCGAACAATAAGATTGATTATGTCTACCGCAAAACCAATTAGATACTCAAACTAAACTTGAGAATCTTCAAAGTTCTGTCGCCTATTTTTGATGACTCGTCGCCTGTGTTTGAGAATTTAGCAGGGTTGAGTTATTTATAATGGTTTGACATACTTTTGTTACTTTTTAAAAAGAAATTTCATTTTGTTTTAATAAGAGACTGTCACATTACCTACTAACTAAATAAAATGTTAGGATTTTTTTTTTGATAAGATTAAAACTTACTATCACTTGTCATTATATATTTAAAACAAAAAAACGTATAGTTAAAAATGTGACGGAGATAAACCAAACCCATTTTATAATAAATTGTTACACACTAATTTAATGCATTACCGGCTTATCCTCAAGAATATTGTCCTCCTCCTTTATTATAACTATCAATTAAAAAAAGATTAATGCTTCATCATTTATACTGTTAAAAAAGAAAAAAGAAAAAAAAGAAAGCGTAGGACAATTCAAATGGCCAATATAGTGAAAAGCTCTGGTTGTTTATGAGTTATGACTCAGGCCACTTTGTTGTTAACTTTATTAAAAGCCCCACCACCTCCGCTAATAGTGCCAATACTTGAACTTGGGTTAGGCGAATAGTGCCAATCTTATTCTTATCTAAAATGCGAGATAAATGAGCCGTTTGGTACATGTGTTTAAACATATATTTTCAGTTTTTAAATAATATTACAAGTATTTTTACACACTTTTTTATCAACACGTTTTTTTAAAAAATACAAATAACATTACTACAACATTACCAAACTACCCAAAGCCATCGTAATGAGAATGGTGATTGGATTATGGGATTTGCTAGATCACTGGAAATAACTTCTGGAGTCATGGCAGAGTTATGGGCTTTAAAAGATGGTCTCACACTAGCTTCTCAACTTAGAATTGCTGACCTTTGTGTTGAGCTTAATGCTGAGTTTATTGTTTTACTTCTCAGTAATTACTCGATAAATAATCTCATGCTAGAGCCTTTGCTTGGTGATTGCAGGACCCTATTGAAGAGATTCCATAGTACTACTGTCCAGCACATTTTCAGAGAGGTAAACCAATGTGCTGATGCATTGGCTAAGTTTGGAGCAACCCTTTCGTTGGATTTTGTTAATTTTGTTAACCCACCGCCTATGGTGAAGGATTTACTGACTTTTGACAAAGTCGAACTTTTTTATAACAAACTTATTAGTACTTAATCTATTTTAACGTTGGTTTACCAAAAAAAAAAAAAAAAAACAGACACAGGTTAGTCTTTTTATTTGTTTGTTTTTTTCTTCATAGAGTCGTGGGTAGGCTTTTGATGCTTTAAAACTTAAAAGGGGCCTTAAACTTTTAAGGTCTTAAAAACAGACACATATGGGACAAAAACGTCAAAACATAGAACTTGTGTCACGTGATGGCATAATAAATTGCAACATTGAGGTTTATTTATTTACTTTGCTAAAATTAAATTTTTTTTTGCTGGAAGTACTATAGATAAAAGTAAAAAATAACTAAAATAATATAGTAAGACTTATAAATAGTACCAAAAAGTACAGCAAAATACATGAATAGTAGCAAAAATAGAATACTAAAATAAGCTCGCAAAAATAATCCATGTCAAACGCATACTTACTAAATGTGAGATAATCTAAAGAGAAAAATATTTTCATAATAATTCTACAAAAAATTTTAAATAGTAAGTGTCCGTTTGAGATCAGCTTATTTTGTTGAAATTGAAAATTTTTTGCTGAAAGTACTATACATAAAAGTAAAAGTTAGCTGAAATAGTACAATGAAACTCATGAAAAGTACCAAAAATGGCAGTGAGATCCATGAATAGTAGCAAAAATAAACTGAATAATAAAATAAGTTGGCAAAAATAATCCATGCCAAATGCATACTAAGAGTCTGTTTGGAATCTGCTTATTTTGCTGAAACTGAAACTTTTTGCTAAAAGTATTGTAAATAAAGGTAAAAATTAGCTGAAATAGTACAATGAGACTCATGAATAGTACCAAAAAGTGCAGTTGGACTCATGAATAGTAACAAAAATAAGTTGAATAGTAAAATAAGTTGGCAAAAAATAAGCTATCCAAATGAAAACTAAGTTATTATCAGTTGTTATTGGTGAGTAAAAAAATAATTTTAGTAATGTGTTCAAATTAGAACCGATAACCATTTATCATACAATTTTTTTTTTTAAATTTAAATTGTTATGAAAATATTATATGCATAACATTTTACCTTAGTCAAAAAATAAATATGTGTATGCATTGCGAAGTAGTGGGTTGAAATAACTCTCTCCCATGTCAGTTGGAAGAAAAATTCTACCCCTAATGAGATAATTATTACTAGAAAAAAATGTAAAGTTTGTTTACTTTTTTTTTTTAAATAATAAAAGAAGTAAAATTAGATAAGCATTGTAGGGATGTTAGACCCAGTACAATATATTGGGCCTGAGGCCCAATCTAATGACATGAAGTAGTCCGAGAAGGGGTGAACATTATCTGAGGAGTCCGCGTTAGTAAGTGAATAGGTTAGTTTTAATCATGAGGGTCCATGAGAGCAGTCCGAGGATGAATATCTCCTCGGCTAATCAGAGCCGAGGTTCGAAGTGGTGATCTGCCATCCAGGACAGCGTTCCAGGAGATTTTATTGATATGGATAAATATCACAAAAACACAGAAGAGAGGGAAGCCCTAAAATATCCAAAATATCTAAAGAGAAAGCTGCTACCACCGCATTGAATGCTCTGCACCTAACCAACTGATCGCATTAACGTGGAAGTGATACCTGAACAGTAATTTTCAGCCTTACAGCTACTACCAGAGATTTCAGGAAGGTGCTGATGGGACAAGAATCAATATCAGCAATCTGCCCTACACGTGGAGGGTAAAGAGGAAAGAAAGAAGAAAGTATAAAATAGAAAGAAGACTTTGAGAGAAAAGATCGAGAAATTAAGAGAAATGATCGAGAAATTAAGAGAAAAACACTGTAGCAATCAAGAATTGAACTTGTAATCAAACTTGAGAAGAAATATATAAAAATTGATCTCCTCGGATTGTGCTGAGATAATTTTCTTTAGATTAAAACAGTCTATCTTCATTTTATTGTCATCTGGATCCATTTTACTTGTTGTCTGACTCATTAAAGCCCAGTTTTTCAACTCACTATCTACAAATTTATTGTATTAGGCTCTTTGGGCCTAAGTTCATCCATTATTTGGGCTTGGGAGCCAAATTGTGTCCTTACAAGCGTCATTATGAATATATCCTTCTCTTTTATAATTTTTTGAAGATAAAACTAAATATGCTCCAAGAGTGGTTGAAGCATCCGGTATATACATACATATACATATACATATATTAAGATTTAATTTTCTTCTTAAAACTATAAGTCTCTATTAAAAAAGAAGAAGAGAGAAACCATTTTTTTTTAAAATCATAATTTCCTTAAAAATGTAGATAGACAAACGATACTTTAAACAAATTCAGAAATGCTATTATATATTATTATGATTTATAAAAATTTGTGTTTAAAATTTTAATATAAAACAAAGCTTTATTTTTTTTTTAATAACCAAACAAAGTTATAGTTGAAATCTATGATATATAAAACTAGTTAACAACTCGTGTAATGCACATAAAAATTAAAAGAAAAATGATTTTATTTATAAAAATTGGTTTTCTTTCTTTCTCTTTTATTTTGTATAAATATGAAATATGATAATTATTATTTTTTGAGTAAATAATAATACTTATTAGAACACACACAAAAATAGTAATATTAGTGTTTTAAACTGAGTTTATAATACATTATATAACCAGAGTACAACTACAAAAGGACCTAACCTTTGTAGTTGTAGACTGGGGTTATAAACAGTGGACACTAGACACGCACAACCAATCTGGGATAAACATCCCTACTTTTCTTTTCTTTTTTTTTGAGTAAACATTAAATATAAAATTTGATAATTATGGTAGTTATTAATAAATGTTTTTATATGAAATTATTAATAGATAATTTTTTTTTATATAAATAAAGGTATCTAGACCTCTTCAAGTATCTGACTATTCCCTTAAGCATGTGCAGTCCCATTATTCCAAACACACTGGGTTATTACCAAGAAGAATCCCATGTGTATTAATGAATATTTATTATGATTGTATTTGTGTATAAAATTATTTATTCTATAATTTAGATAAAGTATAAGTGACAATATTTTAATGGAGAGTTTAAATATATGATAGAATTTAAATTTAATTAAAAAAGTTAAAATATTGACTTGTAAAGTCCAAATGTCAAACATCTTCGGTTTTATATCTAATAATAATAATTTTATCTAAAAAATTACTATTTTTCATATAGATTATAGATATTAATGAGAACTTTGACCATTTTTGGAAATGTTCTAATGTTTTGGTTTTGGTTTTTATAATTCAATAGTTACAACAATAGAAATGATGGATTCAAATCTTGTTTTCCTCATGGAAAAGAGCATTGTGGGGGATAAAAGCCCAAATCTACTAATTGGGTCTGGGGCCCTGTTCTTCAGATTATCTTACGTCTAAAGAGCAGTAATGGGCTGGGATAGTGTTCACCTGAGGGTAACGGACCCAAAGATGGCTGAAAAGCATAATCCGAAGAGGTCAGCCATTGTCCGAAGAGGTTTTACTCCTCAGATACGAATAGTTCTGATCAAATAAACTTACAGAGGGCCCGAATGCCCATCCTGGCAATGTTGGTGGCAAAGATAAGCTCTGGGCACTCCTGGGGATGATAAGGATGAAGAAATATCTCAAGGAAAAGCTGCCATCACCGCATTTAATGCCCTGCAGCAACTTTTCTGGCCGCATTTATGTGGAGAAGACCCCTGAACAGTGCAACCTCAACTACCGCCACTCCCAAAAGCTAAAGAAGATGCTTGATGTGACCTATACTCAAGTATGATAGCAGATGGAAGACAAGTGGACGGTTCGGATGTTTAGGGAAGAGGTTATATAAAGAAGGAGAGCCCCTGATAGAAGAGGAAGAAAAAGAAGGAGAACAAAAGAATTTTTCTTTACTGTAGTTCTGGAATTTGTAACCTAAGCACATTCAATAAAACTCCTCTTCGGATCCCGAGTCCTTCATGGTTTTTACGTGATTGCATGCTAGATTATTTGCCTATACTACAACCAACCTTTGTTTAATTCATATCCGGCCCAGTTCTTTCACCCACACTCTACAAATTTATTGGTTTGGGTTTGTTGGGCTCATATTCCACACTTAGTGGGCTTGGGCTACGAAAACGGACCCTACAAGCATGAAATGTACGCTTTGTTTGTTTTGACGTAAAATATTTTCAGAAAAATATTTTCCTATTTTACAGCGTTTGTTTTGTAGTAAAATATTTAGTCAAAAGTAAAATATTTTCAGTCAACCAAATCAACTAGGCAAATTTATGTAAAATATTTTACACTTAAAATTTTGGTAAAACATTTTACATTTTCTTTCAAGCTCTCACCCCGATACTCCATCAGACCTCACTCCTTAGTCCCTCTCACACTCTTTCCCTTCTCACTCTCAAGTTCTCCCTCCCACAAACCAGAGCCACCAAGCCACTCTCAGCTTCGTTGGCGCCACTCATCTCAGGCAGCTCTCATCGCCGGCTCCACCTTTGCCATCGTCGCCTGACTCGCCTCCACACCTCCACCCACCGAGTTTGGTTCAACCACTCAAACCCACCAATTCTTTTTTTGATCTGACCATACACCAGCTCTTACTCCACCGATTCTCTTACCACTATCACACCGGCTCTACCTCCACCTTCATCAACTCACCCACCGGTTCTCAGATCTAGTTTTTTTTTTTTTTTTTTTTTACCACTACATGGGTTTATTGATTTGGGCCTTTTGGCTGGTTTTATGGGTTGTGGTGGGTGGCTGGGTATTTGAGTTGCAGTGGGTGGCTGCATTTTTGGGTGGTTAAGATGTTTGTAGGTCCGTTGATGGTTGCGTTTTTGGGTGGCTGAGATGTTTGTAGGTTCATTAATGGCTGAGTTTTTGGGTGGCTGGAATGGTTTGTGGGCCATGGTGAGGACTAGGTTTGTGGGTTATGGTGGGTGGTTGGCCGGCTTTGACCTTTCTTTTTTTGTTTTTCATTCTCCAATTTGTGGATTTGAGTGGTCAGTGGAGTGTTGGGGTGGTGGGTGGGTGGGTTTGTGCCGATCTAGTGGTGATTTGGGTGGTGGAGTGGTGGTGGTTTGGTTTTGTGAGATTGTTTGTTTTTGAGCTAAAACGATAGAAAGTCTTTATTTAACTGAAGAAATTACATGTAAAACTAGTAACTAACAACTACATGGAGTGGTGTACACAGAGAAAGCACCGAAATACAATGGAAAACCCAACCCCAAAAACATTATACTCAGCCTGTTCAAGCCTATGTAGCCATTAGTTGTTGATATTCCTCCAAAAAAACCACTGACACCCTTAAGGATTGTCTTCGAGTGGACCTGGACTTGCTCAAAATTGTTTTGTGAGATTGTTAAAATTCTTTTAAAATATACAATTTTTTTTTTTTTTGCATTTTCAAGAATACAAACCAAACACAGAAAATGAAAATATTTTCAGTAAAATATTTTACATTTGCAAATATCGAACGTCGAAACAAATAGAGCGGTAAATGAGTTGCAAGGCCCTTGAAGGCCACTTGTTATAATATTATCACATAAGTTTTTGAAAATAAAACTAAACTTCTTCCCTGGAGGATAGATGAAGTGATTTAGGTGAGATCTAATATAGATCAAATTTTATATTCAATCGTGAGATTTGGTGGGCTAAAGAAGACCTTGGCCAATCCACATGGCCTGCATCAGCCAACCATTGAGAGTCGGGGACATCATAAATTGGTTTGCGGGGCATCACAATAAGTCCTTTGTTCCCATAATTTTTTTTACATCATCATTCTAATGTATATATAATTTAATTTTCATAATTTTGAATAATAGTAACCTATATTAGCTTAATCTAAATAAAAAGCTCATTGTCCTATTGAAAGAAGCAACAAAGATTGAATAAATTATGATTAAATTATGTTTGATTTTCTTTGAACAAATTTAGAAGTATTTTAGTTTAAAAACTAAATGTTGGTGCAAACACAATAATAATGGAAACAACACAAAGAGAAACTGAATAATATACTAAATATTATTAATTTGATGAGATGAACACAACACTATTTGAACTGAGGCGTGACACTCGCTCTCTTTAAGGAGATTCAAGTTCTTGGTTTGCTAATCTTTATAACCGGTGCAAACCTTCTCTGACTTGTCTCTCCCATAATACAACAGCCTAATAAATGTTGTATGGCTAGAACAGCTTCTGCACAAAGTGTTCAAGCCCAAAGTTCCACTAGAAGAACACCTTTCTTTGGCCCGAAATCTCTCAAGTATTTAGGAATATTATTGAATTCACTCTCTCACACAATACTCTTTGCTTTAACTATTTATCTTCGTTCACTCTTTATATGAAATTAGTCCATAGCATAGGCATATATATATAGTCTTCCAACCCTTCACATAACCTACATTTTATTTATTAATTTAGAAAAATTCTCTTAATTTATTTAATCTAACTTACATACAAGTAACTCTTTCTTTAACAAATTTTATTATAACTCATCTCTTTATTTATCTTCAGTTATTTTGAGTTTTAACATATTTAATTTAAAATGTACTAACACTAAATAGTATTCATTGTAACAACAAAGATTGAACAATTTATTAAATTAAGTTTGACAATTCTCTAACCAAACTATAATTAAATTAAAAAATAATCTCTCTATTTTGGCCTTTTGTTATTTGTCGTTATTGATTAGATATATACTATTTGTGGGTACCGTAGGCATGCTTCACAACGTCCTAGGCCTGCTAGGCGTGCTTGGCAACGTCCTAGGCATGATTGGCAACCACCTAGGCCGTCCTCGGATGGCCTTGCATTCACCTTGGCATGCTTGGCATTCACCTCGGACGGTGTCCTAGGAGTCCCACATCGAAGGAAAACCCCCTCACTTGCTACCTTATAAACTATGAAGCGAAGGGAGTAGTGTACCATTAGTTTATAGTTATTCGCTAATGGTACACTACTCCCTTCACTTCATAGCTTATAAGGTAGCAAGTGGGGGGATTTTCCTTCGATGTGGGACTCCTAGGACATCGTCCGAGGTGAATGCCAAGCATGCCGAGGTGAATGCAAGGCCATCCGAGGACGGCCTAGGTGGTTGCCAAGCACGCCTAGGACGTTGCCAAGCACGCCTAGCAGGCCTAGGACGTTGTGAAGCATGCCTATGGTACCCACACTATTATATATAATATAAATATTTTTTCCCATTTTTTTTGATGCATCACACGGCTACTAATAATGTTTTATAATTTACAAGAATCATATTAAATATTTATGTGATACATATAAATATATATATATATATATATATACATATATAAGAGAATTCATCTCTTTCGACAAGACTTTTATGTGGTTCAAAAATACCCTCATTAATGAAAGATAACCTCATTTAGAAAAATGATTATAAATTTCAAATAACAAATTTCATTTTGAATTTAAAAAAAGAAATCCTAGAATTTAGGATTTTTTTCCCCTCACATTCAAAAAAGAAATTACTGTTTATCTCTAAAGTTCATTATTTTTATTTGTTTGAAAAATAAAAATATATATTTCTAAATTATAATATATGCAAATTATTAATTTTTATTTAAAAAAATAGAAAAACCTTTGAACACGTGGATGTTTAGAGGTTAGTATATATATATATATATATATATTGTGGGGTCAAAGAATTTGGCAACCGCCACCCATTTTATACTAAGCCCAAGGCTCACGCTGAGGAGGAAGAAATGTCTGAGTACGAACGAAGGAAATCCAAAGTATCAAGAAATATTGTCGAGGACGATCCTGTCCTCGGCCAACCGAGATCACAGAAGGGAAGAGCAGCACACCATTAAAGGCAGCCTCCCAAAGCATCCCAAGGAGAAGGACAAGTATAATGGGACAACCATGGGAGCATGGTGGAGGAGCAATTCAAGAAGAAGTTGTCACCTCCGCATTAAATGCCTCCAACTAACGTCCTGATCGCATTAATGAGGAAATAACTCCTGAACAGTGCTGTCTTGGTTGCTGCAACTCACAATAGGTTTGGGAAGATGACTGGTGGGACAAACACTCAAGTAGTGACCTGCATGATCAACAAATGGAGGGTCAAGATCAACTGGAAGGAGCTATATAATGTAAGAAATTCTCTAGAAAAGGGGGATGGGAAATTAGAAACAGAAAACACAGTAGCAATTTGTATTATCATTGAAACCCTTGTAACCAAGCTCTGAAGAAATAAAAAGAACAACAAGCTCCTCAGACGAGGGCCGATGACAGAATTTCACACTTTAGTCCACGTTCTTATTATTCAACCCATTCATAACCGTGTCTAGTTGTTGTAACCCTCACTAAGGCCTAGTTTTTCAACATATTCTCTATAAATTTATTGTATTGGGCTAGTTGGGTCTGAGTTCACCCAAACCCAGTCCCTATATATATATATATAACTTTACATTATATATGTTACAAAAAAAAAAAAAAGGTTAAAAATTAGATTATTAAAAAAAAAGATAAAACTTTAGATTATTTTTTTAAAAAAAGAAAAAGTTGAATCTAAAAGCAAAAAAAAAAAAAAAGAAGGCAAATCCTAAACACACACGTAATTAAATAATAAAAACTAAAAAAAAAAAAAAAAAAAACAGAGGCTGGTATTTGTAACATTTTAGAACCAGAATGCGTTGGAGATTGCTCCCAGTCGACTTTTCCAATTCTCACTAAATTGTGTCCTCACCAAGTCGTCGACTGCTCCATCAAGACTAATAAATGCCACTATTTTCCTTATAATAAAAAAAAGTGAGCGAACCCAAATTCAAAGCCGAAAAGAAAAAGAAAAAGAAAATCCAAAAGGCAAAGCAAAAGCTAAAACTAAAAGCACGGACTACAAATACAAATTGCGAATAGTAAATCGCTTCGGTCTTTCACAAAATTCACAGTCAGCCCCACACTCACCTTCTCTTCTACGCAATATTCGTTACCTTCTCTTCTCTCTCTTTCTTTCTCTCACTAAAAAAAAAAATACACACTGACTCGGACTCGGACTCGGACTCGGACTCAGACTCAGACTCTCAGACTCGCTGTGGTTATGCAATGAAGAAAACCATCACCCACCATCACCCACCGCATCACTCCCCGCGTGGACCTCACGCTCCTTTCTCCAATTCCCGCCCTATTCAATACCCTCACCGTCCCCGGTGGCCCGGTTTTCCGGCGAACCACCGTCTCGATCGTCCTCCTGGCCGCACTGCCCCTCCCGTCCGCGGCAAATTCGTTGTCGATCTCCTTACCGACCGCCGTGGCCCTCCTCGATGCTCCGATGTCGACTCCCTTATCTCTCAATGCAAGCTCTCGCCGGACTCTCACGCGTCGTTACAATCCGGAGGTGGAGTCCGGTTGTTTTTCTTTGAAAAGGCCGACGCCGTTCAGGCCGTGGTCAATCTCTGGGACTCGCGATTCGAAGGCGTTCACTGCTACGTGCCTTGCCTCGCACGCAACCATCAGGACGCCAATTCCGCCGCCGGAGAGCTCGAGGACCGGCTCCGAGCCTTATTCGCGGACCGCGTGGATCGGCTGATGGAAGGCGAGGAAGTGAAGAAGTGGCGGAAGAAGTTGCAGAGTACGTTGGATGAGATCGACGACGTGTCGTATTTGCTGAATAGGCCGAACAACGTTAGCGTTTGTCAACAGCTCTGTGACAGGAAGAAGGGGCTGAGTGCGGAGAGAGACTTGATTGGGAATCGTTTGGGAGAGTTCAAGTCTGCAATGAATTGTATTCAGGCTCATTTGGAAGGAAACAAGGACGGAATGGAGGGCGTGCAAGTGTTGAAGTTCCGTGCTCCTTTCGATTGGAACCGAATTTATTGCTTGATTTCGAGGGAGCGTCGGCGGCTAGAGGATGGTTTGCCTATCTATGCTTACAGGAGGGACATTCTTCAGCAAATTCATCTCCAACAAGTACTTATTCTTGCCCTCTATTTAAAATTTTGTTTTTGTTTTTGTATTTTGAGGTACTAATTAGCCATTTGTGAAGAATACACGCGAAAGATCGCGGTTTTGGTTTATTTATTTATTTGTTATAGGTAAGAACTATGGGACTAAGGCTTGTTGTTTTGTTGTGTGGAAAGGAGATGATCAAGTTCAAATTTTTTAAGTGTTTCGAGGGATATTAGTGGGGGGGGGGGGGGTGAGAGTAAATTGATGATGATGATGATGATAATATGTTAAAAATTTGGACTTTTTGATTGGTAAGTTACGCACATGCATATGGGTGGGTCTTGAACTTATGATCTCTCCTACTGCACCTTGTTCTTAAGAAGGGGAGGAAGTGCCATTCGAGCTAGAGCTCATTGGGATATTCAAAATTAGAACTTTGAGGGATATTGGTGAGAAAGAGAATTGGATTATAATATTTTTGTTTATATGCATGTATGGGGTAAAAGGAATTGTAGAGCATAGTGTGACGTAAACTTTCCATCACTTGGAAGTCTAACAAAATGGAACGAAAATTTGTTGAAAAAGCTCTGTTGGAAGGCCATGGCAAAATTGGTTAAAAGAAGAGAAGGGCGAAGAAGAATTTTACCCTTTAAATGTCTTCCTTGCTCATAACATGGATTGATGATCATCACTTTCTAGACATAAATCAATTTCTAGTTGCTCATCACTTTTTGGAATTAAAAAGAAAAACAAATTACATAACTAGTCAAGTCAACCTCGAGAGGAGTTGGGGAACTTAGATGTGTGCTTCTATCAAACCCAATGCTAGTTCATGCCAACTTTTGATTGTTAATTTCTATTCAAATTTTTTTTATCCCGATTTAATGGGAAGTAGTATCGGGTGTACGAGGGCAACTCTGAGAGGTGTTCACTGATTGTGGATGTGTGTTGCTTGTAATGGTTTCATTTATAAGGTTCCCACCATGAAAATAATGTGGACAGGGAGAAGTAAAACTGCAATTCTGGATCGTTCAATTGAGAACAGATTGCAATTCATGACATTCATGCACTTGTACATTTAACTTATCAAAAAATATTCATGCACTTGTACAGTTCTACAACAATATTCTTAGCTAATCTGCTGTAATTTAAAAGTAGATGATGATGCATGCAACTAACATGGAGTACATACATGAAGTTAATGATTTGCTTCATCAGTGTTCTACATTCTCATGGGCATTGCATGATTGGGAGCAAGAATCTTTGGATAATTTTTTTTTTTTGGCAAACTATATGTGGCACGAGTCAATTGGAGGGGAATGAATAAGATGAGTGAACAATGTATACAAATTTGAAATTTGAAATTATTTTTTATTATTGGGCTTTGCAATGAGTATCAGTGGAGGATTTTCCGTAGCGAGCCATTTGTAAGGCAAAGGTTCTGATGAAGGAAGCTCTTTTCACTTGGACAGAGGCTGCTGGTATAATTGTAAGGGTGGATAACCTAAGAAAGCACAAGAAATCATTGTTGATTGTTATTGCATGGGGAAAGCTTAAAGAGATACTTTGCCATTGTACAGGAGCTCAGGACATTAGCTTCTGCTTTTTGTGGGATATTTTGGGTAATGCCTAATTCAGTGAGGTAATATCTGGTGTGTTGGAAAGGCTTTAAAAAGCATCAAAATTTTGATTTGTGGAATGCTATTCCTTTATTTTTGATGCACTACATTTGAAGAGATAGAATTGCAAGGACTTTTGATGGAATTGAAGTGTCATTGGTTAAACTGAGATTATTATTTCTGAGTTTTCTGATGAATTGGATGAGATAGGGGGGTTTTACTTCTTTACTCTTTGTTGGTTTTCTTGGATTTTTTTTTAGGCGTATCTATTGTACACTTATCATGTACTAAGGTTCTGCCCTTTTTTTGTTTTTTAAAAGAGTATAATTTTATTACTTATCTCTCCCTCCTCCCCAAAGAAAAGAAAAGAAAAGAAAAAGCATGTAATTAAAGGTTAAAAAATCTGGAGAATGCTTCTTTAATATGTAATCATTTAATATTACTGTGTACCTGGTTAGGTATTCCCCCCCTCCCCCCTAAAAAATATTTATATTTCACTTTTTTATTTTTTATAATTTTAATTTTCATGTTTTTAACTCAAAAACAGCTTGAACCATCTTTAGATGCCTAACTTATTTATTTATATTTTTTTTATCTGCTTTTGGCCTTTCTTATGATTGCCTCCATTTGTACAGATAATGGTTTTGATAGGAGAGACTGGTTCAGGAAAGAGTACGCAGTTGGTTCAATTTCTTGTGGATTCAGGAGTTGCTGCTAAAGAGTCTGTTGTATGTACTCAGCCCCGCAAGATTGCTGCCCTCTCATTGGCGGATAGGGTCAAAGAAGAAAGTAGTGGGTGTTCTGGAAATAAATCAATAGGCTGCTATCCCGCATTTTCATCTTCTCAGAAATTTGATTACAAGGCAATATATATGACAGACCACTGCTTACTGCAGCATTACATGAATGATAATAATTTATCTGGGATATCGTGTATCATAATTGATGAGGCCCATGAGAGGAGCTTGAACACCGATCTCCTTCTGGCATTGATCAAGGGTTTATTGTATCGTAGGGATGATTTGCAGGTTATTATAATGTCAGCTACTGCTGATGCAAATCAGCTCTCTGAGTATTTTTTTAAGTGTGGAATTTTTAATGTGGTGGGAAGAAACTTTCCAGTTGATGTCAGATATGTTCCTTGTGTAACTGAAGGAACTTCTGGTTCTGATTTTGTTGCTTCATATGTGTCTGAGGTTGTGAAGAAGGCAACTGAGGTTGCCAAAACCGAGGAAGAGGGTACAATTCTTGCCTTTTTGACTTCTCAGATGGAAGTAGAATGGGCCTGTGAAAAGTTTGTTGCTCCCTCTGCGGTTGCATTACCTTTACATGGGAAGCTTTCTTATGAAGAGCAATTTCGTGTTTTCCAAAACTACCTGGGAAAAAGAAAAGTTATATTTGCTACCAATGTTGCGGAGACATCGCTAACGATTCCTGGGGTCAAGTATGTAATTGATTCTGGCATGGTTAAAGATAGTAAATTTGAGCCTGGCAGTGGCATGAATGTACTCAAGGTTTGCAGGATCAGCCAGAGTTCCGCTGATCAACGAGCTGGGCGTGCTGGGAGAACAGAACCTGGAAGGTGTTATAGACTCTACTCAGAATCTGATTATGAATCTATGCCTCGTAACCATGAACCTGAGATTCGTAGAGTTCATCTTGGAGTAGCAGTTCTTAGGATCCTTGCTTTAGGCATCAAGAATGTACAGGAATTTGATTTTGTTGATGCACCTAGTGCTAAAGCTATTGAAATGGCCATTAGAAATCTTGTTCAATTAGGAGCTGTGACATGGAATAGCGGTGTTCTTCAATTAACTCTCGAAGGCCAGTGTTTGGTTAAATTGGGTGTTGAGCCTCGGCTTGGTAAACTTATCCTTGGCTGTATACATCATCGTCTGCCACGAGAGGGTGTTGTTCTTGCTGCTGTAATGGCAAATGCCAGTAGCATATTTTGTAGAGTTGGTAATGATGATGACAAACAAAAATCTGATTGCCTTAAGGTTCAGTTTTGTCATCACAATGGTGACCTCTTTACTCTTCTTTCTGTTTACAAGGAATGGGAGGCTACGTCTCAGGAGGAGAGAAACAAGTGGTGTTGGGAAAACAGCATCAATGCCAAATCCATGCGGAGATGCCAAGACATGGTCAAGGAATTAGAAGCTTGCCTCCAAAATGAACTTCAATTTATCACTCCAACTCTTTGGAAATGGGATCCTTGTAAGTCTACTGAGAATGATAACTTTATGAAAAAGGTAATACTCTCTTCCCTTGCAGAAAATGTAGCTGTGTACTCTGGATATGATCGACTTGGATATGAAGTGGCATTAACTGGACATCATGTTCAGCTGCATCCCTCGAGTTCGTTGCTAATATTCAGTCAGAAGCCTAGTTGGGTGGTTTTCGGGGAAATCTTATCCATTTCTAACCAATATCTGGTCTGTGTTACTGGTGTTGACTTAGAATCTTTGTCTGCCCTTGACCCTCCCCCCCTGTTTGATGTATCTAAGATGGAAAGATGTAGGTTGCAGGTGAGGGTGTTGACTGGTTTTGGTAGCACTCTCCTTAAAAGATTTTGTGGGAAGTCCAATAATAATCTGCTGGGTCTGATATCACGTATACGAACAGACTGCATGAATGAACATATTGGCATTGAAGTCAATGTTGACCTGAATGAGATTCGGTTATATGCCACTTCACAAGACATGGAAAAGGTTGTTAGTTCGGTAAATGGTGTGTTGGAGTATGAACGGAAATGGTTGCTTAATGAATGCATGGAGAAATGCTTGTATCATGGAACTGGTCTCTCACCATCTATAGCACTTTTTGGGGCTGGTGCTGAGATCAAACATTTGGAGCTTGATAAGAGATCTTTGACTGTTGATGTGTACCATTCAAATTTGGATGCCATTAATGACAAGGAGCTCATAATGTATTTTGAGAAGTTTGGTAGTATCTGTGCCATCCACAAGTTTACAGGCAATGGACAGGACAGTAATGAGAAAGAGAAGTGGGGCAGGATAACTTTTCTTACTCCTGATGCCTCTATGAAAGCCGCTGAACAATGTGAAGAAAAATTCAACGGCTACTTAAGGGTTGTTCCCTCACAGCCAACATTGGGAGGGGATCATAAAATGTTTTCATTTCCTGCTGTTAGAGCTAAAGTTTATTGGCCTCGCAGGATGAGTAAAGGGTTTGCTATTGTTAAATGTGCAGAAAATGAAGTTCGATTTATGCTTAATGATTTCTCTAACCTGGTAATAGGAGGAAAGTATGTTCGTTGTGAAGTTGGCAACAAGTCTCCGGATAGTGTTATGATATGTGGAATTGATAAAGATCTTTCTGAAGCTGAAGTTTTTGAAGTATTGAGGTCTGCTACGAGTAGGAGAATACTGGATTTTTTCTTGGTGAGAGGAATTGCTGTAGAAAATCCACCATGCAGTACTTGTGAAGAAGGACTCGCAAAAGAAATCTCTTCCTTTATGCCTAAAAGGAACCCCCACACCAACTGCTGCCGAGTTCAGGTCTTCCAACCTGAACCAAAGGATGCTTTCATGAAAGCTACGATCACTTTTGATGGAAGATTACATTTGGAGGCGGCAAAAGCTTTAGAGCAACTGGAAGGGAAAGTGTTGCCTGGTTGTCTTTCCTGGCAGAAGATAAAGTGCCAACAGTTATTTCATAGCTCCTTGTCATGCCCAGTGCCCGTCTATGGTGTGATACAGAAGCAACTGGAGTCTTTACTTGCAAGCTTCAGGCATTTAAAGGGTAATTCTAGTTATGCATATTCCTTTTTTCTTATATGGATGTTTATCTGTTACTTTTGTCTTTCTTAAATTTTGTTTTTCCTTTTTGGTTTTTTGCGAGTCTTGGGGTTGTCTTTTGTTTGTGCTTGTTTCTCATTTTAATGTTCGGTTTGATTCTACTCGGTTTGTGATGATTTTCCTTATCTATACTACTATTGAAGGGGTTTCTCCTGTTTGGACCGGATTTTTTTTTTTGTTCCAAAATACCCCTACATCCTAGGTTTAAGTAGAGACAGAATTAAATGATAGTCTGGTAAAAATACATGTCTAACTTGCATTAAAACATTGCCTGCAAAATAGGAACACTCTTCCACTAACCCACTTCAAAGCAACTATACATTTATTTATTTTTAAATAAAAATAAGTTAAACACCCCACGTTTATCCCAAAACAAATCTAAATATAAAAAAAAAAGAAGAAGTTATTAAATAAAAACTAAACTAAATAGATATATACACTTTTTTTTTTTGATAAGTAGATACATCTTTAACTCTTACTAAAAAGTTGCCTACAAAACAGGATTACTCTCATGAAGATTTTCAAATTGCTTTATCCATTTATAAAAAAATTAAAATTAAAACAAACACACTTCTCTTTATAAAAACACATCTACCATTATTGAAAAAAAAAAAAAAAAAAAAACCAGCTGTACACCCACATTTTAGTCACACAAACAACTTCGAACAAATTTAAATCTTCCCAAAAAGCATGCTCAGAGGCTCTTTTTTTATTAACCTTTACATAAAAAATAGAAAGCCTTTGCGCGCTCAGAGGCTAGTTAAATTTAACCACCTGTTCTTTTATGTTAGAGGCTGTTGTGATGTAGGTTCTTTTTACTAGCTAGTTCATATTATCATTATTAGCACGGTCAAGTCAAACATTTATGAAGCAAGATGCACTTTGGTTGAATCCTTTCTTTTGGATTTGGTATCTCATGATAAGGTTTTTAGGAAAAAAAAGGGGGGGGGGGGTGTTTGCATCTCACTCTCAGAAGAAGGATGCAGATTACATGATGGCATAACAATTCTTGAAAAACCATGAGAATGAATTAATTAACATTTTTAGGTATATTTTATATAAATATATCTTTTAGACATATAAGACTCACCAACATTTTTTAAAGACCTGGCTCCCCAAGAAAAAATAATTGGACCTGCCCAGCCCCGCCCCGCGGGGGTATATGACATTTTCGTGTCTTTCTCCCCTTACCAATTTGACACTTATTCATTTTTTAGCTTTGACTTCTAGCATTGGCTTCTTTTGGAAGCTTTATCATCTTTTCCCAAACCTTTTACAACTCCTACTTTCCTTTTCAAGTTCCAACAACTCAAATGTCTTTTTTGAAAGGCTTTACCCAAAACCCAGTCGCCAGTCCCCTTCTCCTTTGGCTACCCGGTGCTTTATTTCACATCTCACTTGTAGATTATTGGCAGCATCAGCACAGGCCACTGCCATCTTGGTGCTTTATTTTAGCTTATAGAAATAAGTTAAAGCATTGAAATGTTTGAAAACAGTACACATCTAAAAGTTAATTGAAAAATATATTGGTTCTTTTAAATTAGAATTAGAAATTAGTATTATTCATTTCAAAAGGGAGCAATATAATGAATGCTACATAAGCCTGTACATATGTTTTGATATATTCACGTGGACATTAACTGATTAACATCCACCTAATAAAGTTAGAAAATCTCTATGAAAAGTTAGGTTCCATTGCTTTTGTCTGGCTTTTTTCATATTTTTTTTTTTGATAAGTGGCTTTTTTCATATTTTAAATCATGTTATTTATCAATTTTTTTTTTAAAATGTTATGTTTAGATCAGTGTTGTTAAAAGTAAGCTTAGGCATGCTTAAAGCTCAAAGCCCCAAGGTCTAAATGCTACACTTGGCCGAAGCAAAGCTCGTTTAATGAAGTGCACCTGAGGCACACTAATCTGGTGCATTTTGAAGGAGCAAAAAGCATGCCTAGGCACTTTTTTTTTTTATTATTTTTTTTTATTTTTATTTTTTTTCTTTTTAATAATTTGTTTGCTAAGAATATATGAATCTCTAAAATTAACGGTTCAATCTTGAAACAAATGAGATGGACATCTATGTATTATATGAACACTGTTCTTAAGTTGCTTTATTATACAATTTTTTTTATTTATTATTTATTTTTATTTTTTTACATCTCGAAAGACATGAACAAGGATAATTTTATATTCTTTTGCTTTTCAGTCTTTGCCTTTTGATATATTTTAATTTAACCTTATTCTTAATTTTGATCATAGCTATCACATCTATATATTTTTATAAAGCACTAGATAATTATATAAAATTGTTATATTTAAACTTTCTATATCTGGATTATTATCATGTGTTCCATTCATAATTGTTTCAAATTTACTGTATAAAATTTTTAAGAAATTGAATTTACTTATGTAAAATTTGAACTCTCAAACTTTGTACAATTGTACCATCCATTTTAGCTAATAGGAAAATATATGTGTGTGTGTATATAATATTTATTGATAAGTAGCTAATAGGCAAAATATATTGCTAATTTGTTTTTATTAACTTTTATATTATTATATGTTATATATCTTTGTATTAGTGGTTATTATATATTATATTTGAAAAGTGTGAGCTTTACTTCAATCAAATGTGTGCTTGCGCTTTGAGCCTAGCCTCCAAGAGGCTTGTGCACTTGACTCTTTGACCAAAATTGGTCCCTACATGACAATGAGAAACACGCACTGTCGCATCTCCTATTTTGATGGCCATGTGAGAAGTGACACAATGTTATGGACCAGCCATTGAGTTCAAACCCAAAATTGGGTTTGCAGAGAAGGGGGGGGGGGGGGGGGGTTGGGGGAAAATAATCCCATAGGAGTGAGACTAGTAGCGAGTGGAACTCAGAGGAGGTAGCTACCTACCATTGACAATGAAGTTGTAGGAATTAGTGGATCACATCCTTTCTACGCTTTGTAAGTAAAGTCTGAAGCTTGGAGGGAGAGCCAATGGGCTTTGAGCAGCACCCATTTGAGTTTCTGAGTGGCCAGAGTGCAGATCAAGAGCACCCAAAAAACACTTATCCTAAACATGCTGTCAAAGACCTTAAGGAGTATAGATTTAAGGCACCGAACTTTTTCTTTTTCAATTTTTTTGGCCATTGTGTCAGAATTCAAATATTAATTTAAATGGACACTCCATGTACATGCCACAGACACCATGATTTTTAATAACTAGGACTTTGTTTGAGTGGCCTCGTATTTGGGGTTTTACACGTTGTACTTCTTTGCTTGATTTCATTAATTCTGTTAGCCTTTCCCTTTGATCTGTTTGTATCCGCCTTTTTGCAGTGAGTTTACGAATAAAGTTTTTATTACCTATAAAAAAAAAAGCATTCATATCAAATTGGTCACATTAAAAAAAAAAATTGATATATTTTCTTTTTGTAACTATTGATTTATTAAAAAAATGTTTAATAATTCGTAATCATGTTAGGATCATGTATGGACTGCATGGGACAATGTTTGTTTAGCAAAGTAATCTGTAGAAGTTTATGGCGTTCCTAGTAGAGAGAGGTCGAAAATTGGCTTATCAACAATTGCTAATTGAGAATGTGAGACCAAAGAGGTGATGATAACTTGTGATGCTGGTGAGGAAGATTGATCCTCACTAGACTTAGAGAAGGAGAAAGATTGAGAATTGTAAAGTGAAGAAATTGAGAAAGAAAGATTTTTTGTGATAGGTAAATAGTGGGGAGGGCGAGGTGCACTTCAAACCACAGACATGGGGCACCACAAAAGATGCCATTACTGCTTGGCTATCACTTGAATCCCGAGAAATAAATATTTGAGAGTGAAGAACTATGAAACAAACAAAGCTAAAAATGGTTGAAGAAAATGGGTTTTTCCCTTCCTAAAAGAAGAGTCAACCAGCTCAACCTCTGGGTCAACCTGACTTGACCCGCCATTTTAGCTGATTTTGACCTTTTCTCATGGGTCAGAAAACCCTTATCCATACCCCTTTTTATCCTTTGAGTTCAGGGGTGTTGGATGGGTACAGTTAATCGGCATTGGTTATAGATTTTCAAACCTGATGGGATCGGATCAGGTGACAAGTTGATTTGAACTTGATCCATGAACACCCAATATTCACACATGATATTGTACTTAATTGGACAAAGGTTCGCTGTGCATCCAAAATTGTTAATAGGAACAATCGCAATTATACATCATTATTGTGTTAACGGAGACACAATTAGGCATTGTGTGCAAGATGAATGCCTTGCCTGCTGTTATGTATTGGTACTGTTGATGCTCTGGGTATTGGAAAATTATCTTATGAATGTTTTCATGCGGCCTATCTCTCACAGCATGTGTGGGTCTCACATGTTGTGAGAGCTTGGTCTCATGAGATAGCGTCTCCTGGTTATATATCTGCTAAGCTTGAGTTGCTCTCTTGAGGTACCATCTCTATCTCACTCTTTTAGTATTGGGCTAATTCCCTGGACTTTATGTATAAACCTGTCCAGTGTTTGTCTTAATGGTAAACCAAATTGGAAGGATTATTTGTTTTCTTGAAGAGTATGGGGTGCCACAGAAAATTCCTAAAAACACACACATATATATATACACACACACACATATATATATATATATATATATATGAACACCTTCATTCTTTATTTCAATATTGAGGAGCAAGATGGAAGTGTTTTCTTATGTTATTTTTAGTGAGATTCTGTAAAATAAGTTTGCTTCATGTAGTTTCCAAATTTTGTTGATGCTGCTGGAAATTTTAAATGGCTTTCATTGTTTAACCTGAATGACTAGGTGACATGAATTAGGGAGGGGTTCATTTTCTTTTTCCTTATGTGGTTGTGATACCTTTCTCAGCCTTTTTGGCTAAGGATTAAGTGCAGTATCTGTTATGTGATTGTGTTTAATGATTCCAAATTTTGTTAAGTAGGACATCCCTACTTGGGTAATGACACTTTTGGGGAATTCCTTTTGGAACTTTTAATTGGCTTTCATTGTTCAACCTGAATTACTTGGTGAAATGAATAAAGGAGGAGTATATATCTTATTTTTCCTCATGTGGTTTTGATACCTTTCTTGACTTTTTGGCTAAGATCAAGTGCAGTATCTGTTACTTATGTGCTTGTGTTTTATGATTCCAAATTTTGATAGTTAGGACATTCCTACTTGGGTAATGATACTCTTTGGGAGTTCTTTTTGGAACTTATAATTGGCTTTCATCTTTCAATTGGAATGACTAGGTGAAATGAATAAAATAGAAGTTTTATCTTATTTTTCCTTGTGTGGTTGTGATACCTTTCTCGGCCTTTTGGCTAAGATCAAGTGCAATATCTGTTCCTTGAGTGATTGTGTTACGATTTCAAATTTTGATAATTAGGACATTCCTACTTGGGTAATAATGCTTTTTGGGAATTCCCCATGCAATACTGCAGCAGCTTGAATCTTTTCATTGTTGTTGTTTAAGATCCATTTTTTAGGATGTGATGAGCCTGTTGCAGAATAATTATGTAGGTTCATTAAAAAAAATTATGTAGATTCAGGATACTAGTTCCACAATTACTGTGCTAACAGTTGTGAGTTGTCTTTTTCGCAGGTGCAGAGTGCACTCTAGATAGGACTTATAATGGTTCCTATCGAGTGAAGATATCTGCAAATGCTACAAAAATTGTGGCAGATCTGAGAAGACCTGTGGAAGAGCTTATGAGAGGGAAGACCATAGTCCATGACAGCCTCACCCCAACTGTACTACAGCATCTATTCTCCAGAGATGGAATGAATTTGAAGTCGTCAGTACAACAAGAGACAGGAACCTTCATTTTCTTTGATAGGCATAGCCTTAATGTTAGGGTGTATGGTTATCCGGAAAAGGTTGCGTTGGCAGAGAAGAAATTGATTGAATCCCTTTTGACCCTTCATGAAAGCAAGCAACTTGAGATCCATCTTCGAGGTGGAGTTTTGCCTCCCAACCTAATGAAGGAAATGGTGTGTAAGTTTGGACCAGACCTCCATGGTCTCAAAGAGAAGGTACCTGGGGCTGAGTTTACTCTCAATACTCGACGGCATATCATCTCAATTCATGGCAACAAAGAATTAAAGCCAAAAGTAGATGAGATCATTCAAGAGATTGCACAGATGAGAGTTGGTTCGACTGAAAGTTTTGACAATAAAACTGCTTGTGCCATTTGCTTGTGTGAGGTTGACGATGGTTTCCAGCTTGAAGGCTGTGGGCATTTGTTCTGTCGGTTGTGTCTGGTAGAGCAGTGTGAGTCTGCAATCAAGAACCATGATAGTTTCCCTATATGCTGTGCGTATGAGGGCTGCAGGGCTCCTCTTTTGCTTACTGATTTGAGGTCTCTCTTGACAAGTGATAAGTTGGAAGAACTCTTCAGGGCTTCCGTGGGTGGATTTGTGGCATTGAGTGGGGGCATGTACAGGTTTTGCCCATCTCCAGACTGTCCTTCAGTTTACCGAGTGGCAGATCCTGGTAGCAGGGGCGAGCCATTTTTATGTGGGGCTTGTTATGTAGAGACTTGTACCAGGTGCCACTTAGAGTATCATCCGTATCTGTCATGTGAGATGTACCGGGAGTTCAAGGAAGATCCAGATTCTTCCTTGAAGGTGTGGTGCAAGGACAAAGTAAATGTGAAGACCTGTCCTTCATGTGGGTTTACAATCGAGAAGCTTGAAGGATGCAACCACATTGAGTGTAGGTGTGGGAAGCACGTCTGCTGGGCCTGTTTGGAGTTCTTTGGAACCGGTGATGACTGCTACTCCCACTTGAGGAGCGTACATGGGTTCATGTGAAGTTAAACTATTGTGTTCATATTAGTATTACCTTATATCTATAGGCTTAAGTTATCAATGTATATAGCCCAAATGTATATATTAGTTGTATACGCGCATGTATTACAGATAAAGGTTGCTGCCCAGACTTGCTTATGTACATGTGTTCATCGGATGCCTTCATCTCTCGGCAGTAGTCTTCCTCTTTACTGCCGATGCTTATGTACATGCGTTTAAAAATGGCTGCCTTTGTTTTTCTCTCTATCCAATCTTTTCTTTTTTATCCAGCACTTCCCAAATCCTACTCCTGCTGGCTGAGTTACAAGCGGTTTCAAAATTTATTTATTTATTTTTTATAATTCAATTATTGGAAATGAGGGAATTTGAACCTGAATGTCTTGTTTGGAAACACCGGAAGTTGTTAACCATTTGAGTTGCCTCTTGGTTGGTTCCGATTCTTATCAAGGTGGGAGCAATCTAAATTAAGAGTTGGTAGTGGCTGCAAGACAGAAAATTACCACAAAAGAAGTTCCTTAAATTTTTTTTTTTAATCATTTATACAATACTACATTTAACAACCATTTCCTCGTCCCAGTTGTCTATACACAATGTAGGCTGAGCTTCGTTGTGACAAGGAAGGAACAAATGAAAACATTTACAAATGTTTGAAAAAGAAAAAAGAATAAAGAAAAACCCATCTCAAAACAAGTATCTATAACCAAATGCGAAGCCCACACCAACAAATCCCAAGCAAAATGCCAAAGCTAAAAACCATGTCACACCTCCACCATCCTCATCACCATCCCCCTCTTTCAACAACTCTTCTGCACCCTTTGATCCCCCACGACCACAACCAGTGTTTTGGTTTTGTTGCTGTAGCCATTGTGATTGCAACTTTGAAACTTGAAGCTCAAGCAATCTCACCCATTGCCGATAAGCAAACAATCTCATTGCCTCCTCTAGCAAAGCATCGGAAAGACAGTTCCTTTCATTAACCAAACTCGCTGCTTTCATTTCTGCCTCTCTTGCACGCGTTTGTGATGACCTTAAGGCCTTCAAAAGCTCCAACTTCTCATTCTCACCGCCACTTCTATACACGTTAAACTCTTCGTTCTCATCTTCTTTAGCCATCATGCCTCCAAAAACTCTATTCATGGACGACATGACCGTCTTATCTGAGCCTGTAAAAACCTTCATAGGCGGAGGCAGATCACAATTCTGCATGAGGTCAATGCTAGGCTTTTGAGATTGCTCAAGACCCATCATCATCATCATCTCATTCCCATCAAAAGCCTTGGAGTTCAGCTTCTGGTTGTTCAATACCCACCCTGCCATAGGTGATGATTTCATGCATACAATATTTGGTCAATTCTGATTGATTAGCTTGATGGGTTTTGTTCAGAATTTACGAAAGAAAGACTCAAAAATGTGTTTGAAGCGTAGAAGGAAGAGGAGGGTTGGTGGTGGAAACGGTGGTTGGGTAAATGGGTAAGACTTTAGAGCAATAAATTAGGGAAATAAGCGTGGCGTGAAGTAATGGGGTAGTACATGTCACATGTGGTTAGGTATGCCATGGATACTATATAAATTTCAATATTCTGAGTTACAAGCTGCTTTAAATTAATACCGGGGATTTGGAAATTCGTTGCTTGTGTGCTTGGACAAACAAACGTTACAACTTTTTGTCACTGTGCCAAGATTCTAATATCCCCATCTAATCTATGAAAACGAGGCTCGTACTCTTCCTAAAATATAAAGCCATCGAAAAGGACAACTTCTTCTGACTTCTGAGTTAATGTTTCATGTGTAAGTGTTTGGCTGGATGGACTATAACTCGTGAAAATCTTGTGTCCAAAGGCTTATTAGTTAAGAAAATGTCTGTTTGTAAATTCAGAGCATGGACTATTTTATTTAGCTTTTATAATTGAAACAAGTAGTAAAATGATCAATTCATGCATCCTACCCCAAACTTGAAAATAAAACTCTACCCCAAACTTGAAAGGAAAAAACATTTCACTCCCTTGTAGTTTTAATAAATTAACACCCTTCCAACTTTTGTTTATATTAGTAAGGAAATATTCTACCCTTATATAATTTTTGAAATGGAGGATAATTTTTGAAAACGCCCTTAAAGTACACAACATTTTTTATATTAATTTAACAAAATTTTGGTCAATTAGATGTCAAGCGGGGAAAGTGTTTTTTTGCTTCAAGTTTGGGGTGGAGTGTCATTTCTCCAAATCTCAAGAAAGGGAAATGTAATTATCTCTTTTATATTAAAAAAAAAAATTAAATACTATATTTGAATGATATTTTGAAAAATAATATTTTATTTGTTAAGTTATTTTGAATAAATATCCGTACTTTCTTTTGATTTTGTATTTTGATTTGAGTTTTTAAGCTTTTTGCTTTTATAATTGAAATAAGTAGTCAAAAGATCAATTCATGCATCCTATTTTTAATTACTTTATATTAAAAAAACATTAAAATATATATTTGAAAAATAATATTTTATTTGTTTAATTCTTTTGTATACTTGCATATTTATGTTTAAATTGAGGGCGATTTTTTTTTTAATAGTTTATCTTTGTTCTTAATGTATTCTTGAATTGATTTGTTTTTTTTTTATATTAAATGAATTAATTATTAATTCAATGGTTGAACAAATGATTCAATGGTTGAACTAGTGAATAGTGATGGAACTATTATACCACTCAAAAAGTCTAGAATCACAAAATTTTTCACAATTTCATGCACAATTGTGATGTGGCAAAATGTGAGTGGTAGAGAAAAAATGATAAGTCTATGTGAAAGTGACAAGTAGTCAATCATAGTCTGTCACGTAAAATAATTGTGATAAAAGTTACTCCCTCCGTCCCACTTTGTTTGTCTTCTATTCCATTTTGGAATGTCCCAAAATATTGTCATGTTTCTAAAAATAAAAGTTATTAATTTACTAATGTTCCTATTATACTCCTATTTTATTTTCAAAACTATTTGAAAAGAAAATCAACAAGAAATTTATTTAAGGGTAGTTTTGGAAACTTATACATTTTAAAAGGTAGACAAGACAATAAATGATATTTCCTTAAAAAGTTTGACTTTTTAAACTAAACAAATAAAGTGAAACGGAAGGAGCATGACCTTTTATATGGTACTAAAATTTGTGGTTTTATATTTGTATTTTGACTGATTTATTTGGTAAGAAGCTTGCGAAATTTGAAACTGAAATTGATAAAGCCAAATCCATGCCTGTTAAAAGGGCTGTTCAAAAGATTCTATTTTGCTCAGTTTGCAAGATTTTAGAAGTTGGAAAATATTTTTTAATTCATTTCTCTTTCTTGGAATAAAAGAAGAGTTAAAAATGTTATTTTATTTCAATTGATATAAATCTTTGTCTTAATATAAACATTTCTACATTTTAATTAGCTCAATTGATAAAGTTTTTTACTCTCAAATAGGACCTGATTTTGAATCTTACCTACACCAAAATAAATCATAGATAACTTAGTTTGATAATAAGGAATAATAATTATGAAGTGAATGTCATAGATTTAAAACTTTATGATATCTACCAAAAAGATATAAATGCTTATATTATTAGCATGTTCTTTTTCTTTCTCTTTATTATAGTTACTATACATTTTACTAAAGAAAATTTACAAACTAACATACAAATATACTGATATGATTAGTACCGCTTTAACAACTAATAAATAAAATTTTAAGTAACGTTTATGTGATTAGTGACACATCAATTTATAAAATTTATATAATAAAATTTGTCACATCTATAGGATAGTTGAAAATAAAAGGCATTATCATTACATATATTTGGCATGGTATTCATTCTACAAGTATAAGTTTTTGTGAGATTGGAAGGAAGGTAAAAGTTGGGGTTTACATTTTCAAGAGGAAGCTTCACATGTATATGCTTAAATTAAATTAGAGTAAGATTTCTATTTCAGATAATAAATTTTTATTAAAATGTTCGAAAATTATTTATTATATTAATGTTGTCGTTATCTTGTGCTCACTGCTTAGAAATTAGAATGACTCAACCAACATGAATAAAACCATCCTCTTTCTTGGTTGCGGCCAAATGTCATGCATCTATAGCAGAGGAGTAATTATAAAGGCAGTTGTCATCCGTTTTCAAGGTCTGTTCCTCTATTATCATGCCGGTCTTCAGAATTGTGTTTAACTAATCCTTAGGTTTTATGACATCATTATTCGTAAATCATGTTTATGGTTAGAATTTCCCTATCCTTTCTCCATTATCCACCTACCTCAAAAAAAAAAAAAAACCCCTTAGATTTATATTTTCTTGCTTTTATTTAGGTGTGAGAATTTCATTAAATTTGGCTTCAGTAAAATATAGAGGTGCCAATCAATTGAGTTATAAGGTTCTTGGCGAAACATTATCTAATTGTACTAAGAATAAAGTTTATTTTCAAACCAGTTTAGCGCTACCTTCTCCAACCCACTATGTGATTGTGAATAAGGGTGTGCATCAAAAATCAACCACACCAATCCGACAAAATGACCAAACCTAATTCAACCCCACGCCTTGAGTTAGTTTTTTTGGATTGGAATTTTATTTTGAGCCTTGGGTTGTGTCAAGTTTTGGGTTGATAGTTTTTCAAACCCTTCTAACATGTATATAACTTTATTTTATATTTTTAGTTTGATTGATATTGGTACTTCGAGAATTAGTTTTGATGGAAATTTCGATTATAATTCAAACTTATTATATGAATTGTAAAAATTTATTTAAAAGGTATTTAAATAATTGATGAAAGCTTAATTTCTTACTAAGTATAAAATATGCATGCATAGCTTACTGACCCATGTGAATTGGGTTAGGTTGGAAATTTGTCAACCCGATCTTATCGGGTTGGGTAGAAAAAACCCTACAATCCAACCCATGCACATCCTTAAATTTATAAGAGAATCTGTGTATATTATTCAAATAAGTCAATTAATGCATTTAAAAAATTATATAATTAAAAGGGTATGGCTTGTGTCCAGTGGAAGTTTTCACTGGACACGTTGGATGGTGGATACATGTCCATTTTTGGACACGTGTCCACCATCTAACGTGTCTAGTAAAAATTTTTATTGGACACAAACTTAATTTTCACTAGACACAAACCGTGTCCTAATTAAAATTACATATAGATGATCAAATTTTTTTTAATCGTCACACAAAGTAGATTGAAAGTAATAACTACCTGTAGAGTTGGAGCTAAGTTGTACTAATATTCTTCTTTTGTTTGTTGACCTTTTGGTTCTTCCATTTAATGGTAATTAATTGAGCTTTGGACTTTTTTTTGGGGCTTAGCAATGGTGCTTCGGGACTTTGAAAAGTTGGTGGTCCTTAGTTTTCTCTTTCTAGCCTTTTCAGGTTTTCCAATTTAATGTTGATCTGTTATTCTTCTTTTACATTTTCATTTGCTACAATTCTTTCTTCTCATCTTCTAGCTGAAAAATACCATCCATATGACTATATGAGCGTCTAAGGAAAATAAATGTTGCACCAAGCCAATGTTGCATCTAAGTTCCACCCTCAACCAAAGGAAAATAAATCTCCTTACCCATTTATCAGAACCTTAAATTGAAATCAATGTTGCACCAAGCCAATGGTCACAGCTGACACGAGGGAAGTATGAGCAGTTATTAGGTATTACTAGAGCATGATGATATAGTGCTTCATTTTATCACATTTATAATATATCTCATTAATTAAATTTAGGGTTTGATATATCATAAATATGAGAAAAGGAAACACTATGACAACGTGTTTTGGAAGTACTATGTCGCTATATTTTAGAGCACTTAATATTTTTTAGAAAAACATGCTTCTAATCGGATGCTTTTTTGGTATTAGATTTTCAAAAAATTGAAATTAGAAACAGATGCTTTTAGGTTCTTTTATTTATTTATTTATTGAAAATTAGAAAAGAAAAGAAAAATTGAAGATATTCCTTGTACATTAATGCTTCGAAAATTAAATATTTTTTTGACCTCCGTCCTCCCTTTTGTTTTATGATCTAAATTAGAAATATTTTTTCTTAGTTGTTTTATTTATTTATTTATTTTAATTATGTTAGCTAGGGCCCTAACTAAGATTAAAATTATTTTTATAAGTCTTTTATTATAATTTTAAGAGGGGAACATTCCTTAAGAAAGGAATATCCATGTCTATACCTGATGCCATTAGTCAGTGGGGTGAGAAATAGAGTATCAATTATATTGAGAATTTTAGGATATAGGCTTATTTGTTGAAAATCGGGTATAATATATAATGAGCTAATTTCACTAATTTATCTAATTTTAAAATACGTTTCTTAGTAGCCTAATGGGCCTGAATATTTTGGGTTGAGCCCGGGACTATCGACAAGAAGCCAGTTTGAAGCCTTTATAGGCTCTCTCCCTTCGTTGAGATGGGGCTTTCAGTGGGACATTGCCCAATTTCTCTTTGGAAAATTCAATTTATCTCATTAATAAAAATTGAGACTAAAGCATTGAACACTCATCAAAAAAAAAAAAAGAGACTAAAGCATTGAACATGTTGCTTTAACGGACTATCATTCACTATTTTATGCCTAATTTCCCTACTTTCCAACCGTGGCCACAGACGTGAGAGTGAGATAGTTTCGTTTCATTATTGTGGGCGAAGACTGGAACAGTCAACTGTATTTACTATTTAACTCCGTAATCAATGACAGTAGAAAAATATGATTGGAAAAAAAAAGAGAGAGAGAAAAAAAGCTAATACCTTTGTAAATATAAATATTGGACAAAGCTTAAATATAGTATATTAGGTGCTATTTTTTAGGTTTTTTTTCTTAAGATTCTAGCTATGTGGCTATTTACTTAAAAAATACACTTTCAGGATTTTATCCTATGAGAAAAAATTTACATGGCAGAATTTTAAAAGAGGGAATATAAGAAACAACATCTAAATACTGTAGCTAAGTCTTGCTCATAAATATATAAATTATGAAAATTAGAAGTTTATCTTTAAGAGGCAGATTAAAAAAAATTAAAATTTTAAAAATATATTATGTTATATTATGTTCAGTAGTATGAAAATGTATTATATATAAGATTTGAAATGTAAATTAACTACCCTATAGAAGATATTTGATTTTTAAAAAAATACATATATTAAATTTGACAAACTTGTGCCAAGATCTAGAAAAAACTATTTGATATCTTCCACCTATCCTTTATTTATTTTATACACACTTAAGTGGAGGAAGGGAAATTTGAATATGGGATGTCATTGTTGAAAGTACCATACTATGCCATTGAGCTATATGATTTATGGCTCTTTAACCTTTTGCGTGTGTATGTGTGCATGGTCTTCAACCTATCTTTAGTCAACTATTATTTAGGCACTAGATAGATACAACAATAACAAAAAGAATATATATTATTATTATTACTATTATTATGAAAACTAAGGAATAAATAATTTTTTTTATTCTTTATTTACTTTATGTGATTAGAAAGGTTATTGATATACTATACCTACATTTGAAAAACATAATGTGGATTGATGGGATTGACGAATTCAACCTCACTGAACGATCTCATCAAGACCAACTAGTCCGTCCTCTGAGATGAGCTAACCATATGTTCATATCACTGACGAAAGTAACGAAGCCATTCAATGCAGCTAATAATGTCCCGAGCGGTTACAAGACCAGCTGTACAGACCGTTGGAAGCCTCAATAAGACCCACATTACTGAGCACGAAGCGTTGCCAAGAGAGACATTAAAGCCACATTAACAACTACAATGGCTAGGGGCTGTGGAAACATATATAAAGCTCTCACAACACCAATACAAGGTACATAGACACACCAAAAAGCAGTATTAGTTATTCTGATACTCTGTTATTTCCTAAAAACTTTCTTATATTGACTTTGGCATCGGAGACGTTGTGGCTGACACCACACCGGTGACCACCTTAAGGGAACTATCTTACCCTTCTTCCCAGTGACATAGGTGAATACTTGGCTCCATCTGGACGTACTTATCACGACTGACGAATTTGCATTTCATCATGGATATTTCCACTATACTGTTTTCCGTCATAGTGTCATAGCCTTAGGTCTTATAACTAAATGTCCACATGTTAGGTAGAGTTGGATTTGCGCTCAACTTGGACCCAACCCAATCCTAGACTTGCCATCAACCAAAGAGTATTAACGGATTGGATAGAGTTGGATTTCCATGGGTTGAGTTGGTTTTGGTTGAAATCGGGAGAAGCAGTGGCGATTGAGATTCTAGAGGATCTTTGTTAGAGATTGTGAGATCTCCTCCAATCTGGGTAGAGATCTGAACATAGAAAACAAAGATATGAATGAAGATGGTAGGGCTTGGTTGGATTGGGTTGATCAATTCTTGGAAGGTGAGACTCGCCACTAGACCCATCAGAATAAGATTTTCAAGCTGCAAACTTGTTGCTAACCGCTACTTTCACTGGATCAAGTGGGTTTCAAATTGGGTTGGTTAGAATTAATTGTTTTGGCCGGTTCAATTTTGGACAACCCTACTTACAATGGAAAAATTGCTCTACCATTATAAACATTTCTTATCTAGTACTGATCAAACTGAGCATATATGGTGATTTTGTTAAACATTGTGTGCCTGGAGAAGGGCTAGTGCAATAATGAGTGCCCATAATTAGTTGAGATTGAAATTTCTTGAATTTTTTATCAATTAATTAATTGAAAAAGATAAGTGGAAGGAAAGCCTTATACATGAGTCTCAATCTCATCTTCTGAGAAATACTTTGATCCTTAGCCTTTAGGTTTATTAACAAAATAGGAACTAAAATTTCTTGAATGTTAATTATTAATTATATTCATAAGTTTAATTGTATTTACAACTAAAAGGAAAGGGAAATGATATCCTTACAACATTTTCACAATATTATCATAACAAATTCTAATTGACAAATTGTTATTGACTGTTATTGGGGAATAAAAAAGTAATTTAAGTAATGGATTCAAATTAGAACTACTAAGAACTTACCACTTATGATTTATTGAAAATGTATTTTGAAAATATTGTGGACATATCACTTCTTACATGACATTAGACCCGCCACTTGACCCATTAGAATAAGATTTTCAAGCTACAAACTTGTCGCTGACCACTACTCTCGCCAGATCAAGCGGGTTTTAAATTGGGCTGAGTAGAATGAATTGTTTTGTCCAGTTCAATTTTGGACAACCCTACTTGAAACGAAAAAATTTCTCTACCATTACAAACATTTCTTATATAGAATTGATCAAACTTAGCATATATGGTGATTTAGTTAAACATCGTGTCCTTGACGAAGGGCTAATGCAATAACGAGTACCCATAATTAGTTGAAACTGAAATTTCTTGAATTGTTATTGTCAATTAATTAATTGAAAAAGAAAAGCGGAAGAAAAGCCCTAAACATGAGTCTCAATCTCATCTTTTAATAAATACTTTGATCCTGACCCTTTAAGTTTATTAACAAAATAGGAACTTAAATTGCTTGAATGTTAATTATTAATTATACTCATAAGTTTAATCGTACCTACAACTAAAAGGAAAGAGAAATGGTATCTTTACAACATTTCCACAATACTATCATAACAAATTCTAATTGTAGAATTGTTATTGATTGTTATTGGGGAATAAAAAATTAATTTAAGTGATGGGTTCAAATTAGAACTAGTTTGAACTTACCGCTTATGATTTATTGAGAAAGTATTTTGAAAATGTTGTAGATGTATTACTTCTTATATGACATTAGACCACCACTTGATCCATTCATAATAAGATTTTCAAGTTGCACGCCTCTTGCCGACCACTATTCTCGCTTGATCAAGCGGGTTTTAAATTGGACTGGGTAGAATGAATTGTTTTAGTCAGTTTAATTTTGGACAACCCTACTTGCAATGGAAAAAATTGCTTTACCATTACAAACATTTCTTATATAGTATTGATCAAACTTAGCATATATGGTGATTTAGTTAAACATTTTGTGCTTGGCGAAGGGCTAGTGCAATGATGAGTACTCATAATTAGTTGAAACTGAAATTTCTTGATTTTTTTTATCAATTAATTAATTGAAAAAGACAAGGGAAAGAAAAGCCTTATACATGAGTCTCGATCTCATCTTCTAATAAATACTTTGATACTTAGCCTTTAAGTTTGTTAACAAAATTGGAACAGAAATTTCTTGAATGTTAATTATTAATTATACTCATAAGTTTAAGAGAGGTGCTAAGTTCATAATATTTTTACAATAAATTATAGGTGGTTAGTTATTATTTGTTCAAATTTGAACATTCTACTAAGATTACTTTTTTGCTTTAACAATAACAACTAATAACAACTTGCCACTTAAAATTTATTATGAAAATATTGTGGACATAACCTTTTTCTAAGTTTAATCATACCTACAACTAAAAAGAAAGGAAAATTGCATCTTTACAAAATTTTCACAACACTATCATAATAAATTCTAAATGACAAATTGTTATTGGTTTTTTATTTTTTATTTTTTTATTTTAATTTTTTTATGAGAATTGTTATTAGCTTTTATTGGCGAGTAAAAAAATAATTTAAGTGGTGGGTTCAAATTAAAACTAATACTCCCTCCGTCCCATATTTCTTGTCCTCTATTCCATTTTGGGATGTCCCAAAATATTGTCCTGTTTCTAAAAATAAAAGTCATTAATTTATTAATGTTCCTATTATACCCCTATTTTATTTTCAAAACTACTACAGAGTATTTGAAAAGAAAATTTTTTGGTAAATTTATTTAAGGGTAGTTTTGGAAACTTATATATTTTTAAAAGACAGACAAGATAATAAATGATGTTCCCTTAAAAAATTTGACTTTTCAAACAGGACAAGAATTATGGGACAGAGGGAGTAATAACTTACCAATTATGATAGTGTTTGTTTGGATACCGCTTATTTTACTAAAAATTGAAAACACTGTAACAAAATAATTTTTAAATATGTAAATAGTGCCGTGAGACCCATTTGTAATGAAAATTTTATTGAAAAAAGAGGTTTGTGGGTTCCGTAAACAGTACACAGAACCCACTGAAAGCGCATTGATTTTGCTGAAACGCGCTTTAAAGAAAATGCAGACACAAGATAGTGCTTTTCAGCACTATCTAAACGCATACTTAGAGACCGTTTGGGTGGCACGTTTTGCTGCGTTGCGTTTTGCCTTTTTTTTTTTTTTTTTTTTTCACGCGGTTCAGTCCACTTTTTTCACTGTAGCACTACTGTAGCGGCTACTGTTCATTGAACAGTAGCCGCATAGTTTGACTTTTCAGCACAATTTTACTGTTTACGGACCCACAAATTTCACTTTTCAGCAACTTTTTCATTAAAAATGGGTCCCACGATACTATTTACACATTTAAAAATTATTTCGCTACAGTGTTTTTCAGTTTTCAGTTTCAGTTTTCAGTTTTCAGCTGTATCCAAACAGACCCTTAATCAAAAAAATATTTTAAAAATATTGTAAATATGTCACTTCTTACCCAGCATTTTATCGCATTGAACGCGTTTATACCGTGCGTGGTGGGGTCAAAGAAAACGTCTGAGGACTTTTTTCTAGTGCTTCGTTGAGTGATGAATAAATTGTCTATGGCAATTCTCTCAAATTGTCTATATCAATAATTTAATAATATATTAAATAAATTAAAAAAGAAAAACCTTTTAAGTATAGATCGGACCAGCTTCTTTGGAAACCCTAGGATTAAGTTAACGCGGAAATGACTTGTAATGTGCATTGACTTCCACTCACTGAAACAAAGAAATACGAAGCTACCGAGTAAATGCCCTAGTCTTTCACTCAAAGCGATGTCCCCACAACAAAGCACATCGTGGAAAAACGAAGCTAAAACCCAGAATCATTCACTACACATCAATTCAAACCACAAGTTGCGGTGGAAAGTAAAAGACAGTTTTCAATATCTTCTTCTTGTCTCTCTTTTTTTTTTTTTTTTTTTTCTTGCATACACAGCACAAAGAGGTATGTGTATCTAATTCTATCCCCTGTTTTGTTCTTCCTCTGTTTCTTGCTCTGTTTTCGTTATGGGGCTTCATCATAGAAAACATCTTGTAAAAAAAAGTTACCAAATTTATCCTCCAAAATCGATGCTGCCACCAATCCCAACAGAACTACCAGTACCAAGGGCACAACGACAACCACCACCACGGCTTTCTTCGGGTCCTGAAAGTTACAGTCATAGCCAAAAGTATTTATTTGAAATCAGTTTGATTGTCACAGCTTGTATGGTTTGTGGAGTTCTTTTGGTTGGGATTATGTATGCAATAAAGAGGAGTTGCGACTCGAGGAGGAATGGAAGAATAAGGAGAAGAAATGCACCAATACTTTTTGATACCCAAGAAGATTTTTTTGATGAAGATCATGGACCTGTGATTGACCATCCCATATGGTACATCAACACCGTTGGTCTCCAACAATCTATTATCGATTCTATCACGCTTTGTAAGTATAGAAAAGATGAGGGGTTGATAGATGGGACGGAGTGCTCTGTTTGCTTGAGTGAGTTTGAAGAAGATGAAAGTCTTAGACTTTTGCCTAAGTGTAGCCATGCTTTTCACGTACCTTGCATAGATACATGGTTAAGATCACACAAGAATTGTCCATTGTGTCGTGCCCCTATAGTTAGTGACAGTGCTGGTTCTCAGGTAAGTGCAGCTGTGCCTAATTTGAGTGCTCCGGGTTCAAGCCAAGAAACCCAGTTAGAGAATGTTGAAAACCATAGTGGAGTGGAAAGCAATCAAGTTGGAAGTGGTGGGACTAGTGAAAGTCAGGCTGGTGATGTTAATATTGGTGCTTTACCAATTGCGGATGGTAGATGTGCTGAAATATCAATGAAGAATTTGCATAATTCTAGCTGTGGGAATTGTCATTCTCGAGTACTAAGTAATTTGGCTGACAATCAACGAGTTGTAGAACAAGAAATGCAACCAATGAGGAGGTCGGTTTCGCTGGATTCTTCTTCTGCCTCAATGATTTATCTTGCTGTAGCTAATGTTGTTACTGACCAAGAAAGTTCAAAGGCTCAATTAGTACCCGTAAAAAGTTCGAGAAAAAGTTTTGTTGCTAAGAGGGATAGCGAAACTTCAAGCATATACAAACTGATGAAAAGTTCTTCAATTGGGCGTTCTCTGCAGAAGGGGCCGGTTTCAATGAAAAGGTCTTTTTCGTCTAGTAGGAAATCCAGACATTGCAAAAGTTCAAGCTTAATCCTTCCCATGTGAAGATGATGGTTTCACAATTTTTATATCCATAGTTTCGTGTTGGTGACCAAGTCAAGAAACTTCACTGGTATTCTCAAAGAACTTGGACATTATCTACTACTATTGTTTCTGCACCAATATGTATGTACATTATAAAACCATATGCTGCTATATGAAGGACAGAAAGAAGCTGTCTCTGGAAGTCTGGTTCTTGTATGATGAAGCAACATCAATAGGATATTTTTTATGTCACAATATTAAGTCATTTGCTAGCAATTCGAACATGTGGCTATAAATGAGTGCGGTTCTAATATTTTGCTTCTGAGTTCTGAAAAAGTGAATTTGCAGTTTGGCTATTGTTATTAAAGTTCTTATTTTGAATGTTTATAGTTTTCAAGAGAAATATAATGATATTTCAGAAATTATATTGTTATAAAAGTTTATACCTTGAATGTTAATATTTTTCGAGATAACTTATAATGATATTTCAGAAATTAGACTAATTTCATTTTTCATTTCTCTTACCACCAACCCCCCCTTTTTATTTTTATAAATGCTTCTCTAACATTTATTCATTATATTTTCCTTTGCATGGTAATTTCCATCTTGTCGGCTTATCTCCACTCTACAATTCTAATTATAATGACCTGAGTACTGGTATATGTAATTGCCCTTGTGTTTCTGTTGTTTTGCCACTATAACTTCTACTATGTGGGAGGAGTTATATATATGCTTAAAAAATTTGATATGAAGAATTAGGGCCCGTTTAATTTGTGTGGAAATTGCAAAGTAATGCAAGACTGGAATCCCATTCCTGTGTTTGTATGGTTAGTTGACCGTGAATGAAGGGGGAAACATCAAACAGTAAACCATGATGTATATCCATACAAAATTGCCTCGTGGAGTGGGGGATGATAAGTTGTCTCTGAGGTTGAATAGGAGTGGTCATTTTGATGTTCACTCTTTTTGTAATGCTATCTGTGGAGTCGATGCTCATTCATTTCCATGGAAAAATATTTGGTGCTAAGGTCCCCAAGAGGGTGTTTTTTTTTTTTTTTTTTTTGGTGGTCAGCTGCATGGGGTAAGATTCTCACAATTGATAATCTCATCAAGAGGGGTTTATTGCTAGTCAATTGGTGTTGCATGTGTCGTTGCAATGGGAAAATCTAGATCATCTATTGATCTATTGTGAGATTGCATATGCATTGTGGAGTGAAATCTTTAAGATGTTTGGGATTTAATGGGTGTTGCGGGACAAGGTAGCATCCCTCCTTGGCACAATTGGCTAGATAAACATTCCTTGAATGTGTATGGAACTTGATGCTGGTGTGCGTGATGTGGTTAGTATGGAAAGATCTCAACAGTTGTACTTTTGAGGAGAGTGTGAGATGTATTGATCAATTGGAGTCCTTAATGCTTCATACTTCTTCGAATGGTCTCAGACATGGGGTCCATTTTTTATTTCCAACTCTCTCTTGGATCTTTTTGATTGATTTGCTTGTATTTTTTCAAGGTGCTTTAAGTTCATTGTCGTGAACATAGGGTATTCCTTCTTTTGCATTTTCTATTACTTAAATTAAAAAAAAAAAAAAAAATGAAGAATAAATTTCATTCCCAACATAAGAGTGAATGGGACTCTGCTGAGTGGTATACCATCTTGCATTCCATCATCCCATGTGAACCAATTCCAGACATATTAGGCACTTCGATGTTAAAATAAGAGAGCTTTATAAATGGTACCGATTAATTGGAACTTAAATTAGCTTGAAATTCTATGTATATTCATTCACATGAAGATCTTGCCGCCTCAACAATTGGTGATCATTATCAGGAGTCTTGAATAGTATAGACTGGTATACTAGAAAATGAAAGCTTGAATTTACTGAAATATTTAATCGACCGAATTAAATTTTGATTTGTCAACATGTGTTTTCCATAATAATGAACTTTCTCTAGAAAATATTAGTATAAGAGTCCTGAGGCAGCCAAGTGGGAGATTAAAAATATGGCATTGGACATCCATTATATACTCTCTTTACTATCAGGTTGGGACTTTTGCTATATCTCAAGATCTGCAATTTTTGTTACTCACAATCTAGCTGCATGGGCTGTTTGTTGTAACACTTGTGACCTTTCCCTATATCCCCTATCCTAGCTGGATTTTTGTTAATGAGTGAGATGGGTGTGGCCCCTTTATTCCTTTGTACTAATTTTCTTGGAGTCCTTTTGGGCCTCAATAGATGTGTAACTAAATTGAACAACCAGTCACATAAAGCTGCTATCGAAGTATTAAATGGAGAGCATCTGTTCCACGAAATTGACTCTTTCCATTAAGGATACTGTTCCAACGCGTATTGAAAAGTTTCAAGCAAGCTTAGGGATTGATTGTTTATACTTATTACAATATGGTGTGTATAATATGACTGGTATGCAGAAGACTATTGCATATACAAACTTCACCTCCAGCCTAAGGCTACTAAATGCTTCAGGGCATTCAACCACATAGGCAAATTCACAAAATTTGCATACTACATCGAAGCAGGGGCAGAGCCAGAAATTTTGGTTTGGGGGGGCCGAGTTATGATGCTAATATATTAGTTAAAACAAACCTCTACACACACACATATATATAAATTAATTTACTAAGAAAATTTATCATCATCTAAATTTTAATGAGTATATAAAAGTGATGTATTTTTTCTATTAGACATTTACAAAAATTTATCATTTTCTACATAGTTTAATTTGTTAAACCTCATAAATTATATGATTTTAATATAATTTCTCTTTCTTTTAAGAGCACCATTGAAATAACTCAAAATTTGGGGGGGCCAACTTCAATTTTTACATGCTACATTTTTTAAAATGTAAATAATATACATACTATAAATTAATTTTTTAAAATTTTGGGTTTGTATGTGGCTCCGCCACTGCATTGAAGTGCTACTACCATATATTTCTCAAGGGAGTTTGTTCTTTACAATTCTGTAATATACATGTTTTTTTTTTTGGGAATTAAAATTGCAGAACTTTATTGATGTAAAAAAGCAATACTCATTAATATTAAACATAGCTCAGTGTGTCCATAAGCCATGCACTCTTCTCTGCAGAAACTAACAGCAGAGAGATGAGTGAACTTAGCAGCAACCATACTTAAAACGTGAACTACAAAAATTGCTCTCCCAGGCTCCCAGACACTAAAAACCAGCATATACATCATATCTGCAGCAAGATGGCTTAGTTTGAGAGGTCTGTGAAAGGAAAACTAAAGAACCCAGCTGAGCACTCCAATCCTGCGTAACATTTAAACTATTACTCGTCTAATACTTTGCATCTCATTCTATGGTTAATAGTTTAGGAAAGTAAGTATGCATTCTCATAGTTTAGGGGGTAAGTATAACATGGGATATAGTTTAGAGGGGTAAAATGTGCATTCTCATAATTTAAGGAGGTAAGTGTAGAATGAGTCATAGTTTAGGGGGTAAAGTGTAATTTACCATAAATTCTTAACTTATTTATGTAAGGGTGTTTTTGATTTTTTTATAAGTATCTAAAATATATAGGGATATGAAAGAAAATATGACTAAGGTGGGACGGGACAAAATTTCATCCTGCCCCCTCCCCGTTCCTCTTTAGATGGCAATTTTACCACGATTCATGTAGAACCACTCTGTTCTATGCGTTGAGTAATATATATAAAGGTTGAAATTAATGTAGTGATGTGACAGTGAAATCTCTAACACTGTTTTGTTGTGTAAATGGGTCTCCAAAAACAAACACCCAATACGTCCATGTAGCAAAGAGAAAATTTCACTGGGAATTAAGTCCGTGTTTGTTTTGGTTTCAAATCAATTTCGGAAATGCTTTTTTGTAAATGCGGATATTTGGTTGCACATGGAAAATAAATTTTCCGGAAAATATTTTCAGTTGACTGTGTGTTTAATGGCTTTGACCTGGAAATTGGTTTCAGTCAAAATTTTCACTTCAAACCATTTCCGGACTCACGCGCAAAGAGAGAGAGAGAGAGAGAGAGGAAGAGCCCCGAGCTCCAGTCCAACGACCACAAGCCAATCGCACCGCGCAATCTTGCCGCGCCGTCGCTCGATCTTGCCGCACTGCACCGATCGCATCACACCGCGCCGATAGCACCGCACGATCTCGCCGCGCCGTCGCTCGATCTCGCCTCTGCCGCGCGATCTCGCCTTCGCCTCTGCCGCGTGATCTCCCCTCTAGATCAAACCCAGTCGCCTCTCTCTCATCCTTCTTCTCTTAATTTGACCGGATTTGATGAATTTTTTTTCTGGGTTTTGTTTCTTTTGGGTCTGTTTGGTTGGTGGGAAAATGTGAGTGTGGAATTGGGTTGAAGAACAAACAAAAGGCAATAAGGAATAAGGGCAGGTATTGATTCATTTTCCACATGTTTACAGCTGAGGAAGTGTATGGAAAATTGGGTGGCTTGGCTATGTAAAGCATTTTCCGTAAAATGTTTGAATGAACCAAACACCGGAATTGATTTTCCGTAAAACGAATTCCGAGGCAGCCAAATAGCTTGAATACATTTTCCTTTCCCGAAAATAGCATTTCCGGAAAATATTTATTTTTCGAAAAATATTTTACATGAACTAAACACAACCTAAGAGAAAGAAGCACTAGAAAGGCCAATACAATCAATAGTGCTCTCTTACTCAAACAATAGACAAACACTCAAAATCACAGTGTTCTTCTAAGCGTCTTATTTTCTCCTCATGTGGGAGGATACTTAAGCCAAAGTAAAAAAAATCATTTGTAGTATTTTTCTATTTATAATGCTTTAATACATATTTCTTGGTGGAGAAAGAACACCTTACTTAGTGGACAAGAAATAATCAATTTATCATTATTGCTTTTTTGGTTGAGCTTTAATTTGTTTTTGGAACTTAAGGCATATGTGATTTGAGAGAAGTCTCACCTAGGTGGAGATGCATTAAGGATTTGTATTTGGTGCATATCAATTTGCACCTAAGTTTATCAAATCCTCTCTCTATCTTGGAATGAATTGAGCTACCAAATACAAATCCTTAACACATCTCCACCTTGACAAGACTTCTCTCAATTCATAAACGCCTTAAGTATCAAAACCAAATTAGAGCCTAACAACAAGAAAAAGAAAAAGAAAGCAAAGCACAAATTATCCCCGACTACTTCCAAATGCACCAATAGGCGTCAAATGCATCCAAAGGTGTGCTGAAACATGAAGCATATTAGTCAAGTCCAACCAATGTTCAAACTTGGCCCCACCTACTACCTTTGTAAGCATATTGGCAGTCACAATTTTCTAAAGAAGAATATTTTTTTGATCAACAAAGTACTTATGATCCTTGGACAAATATAACATTAGGCGTTGTAAGCCTATTTATTGAATTTCTCTAAGTATTTTTTTTTAAAATTTTAAATTTTAATATATCTTTTTCCACAATACTCAGATTTACGAAATAATCAAGAAATTCCTCAAAGAGAACAACTCCAAACGTCTAAGTAGCGAACCTTATCTTTTATACCAATTTGTTGTGATAGTAAAAGTTCTGATTCCATTTTGTTGTGTGGAAGGGTCTATGATGCATTACTCAAACCAAGGAGTATGAGTTCCCTAAGTTGGCTAGTACGCTTTCTCGCAAAATCTAAGGAATCAAACATGTTAATTTTTAAAGTGGAGATTTGTTGAAATGACTTGAATTTAAGTGTTTAGCTCCTTTTTAGGTTTGACACTTTACCCCTCTAAACTATTCCTTCTTGGTTTGAGTTATGTTAATATGCCACAGACCCTTTTGCACCACATTGAGTGCCTATTATTTCCTGCATTAGTATACATTTTGGTGAGCAGGGTCGTCCATTGTGAGTAGTTGAGGAACATCAACACTACTGTAGTCTTAACATATATAGTTAATTAAAAGTGTTTGAAGTCTACCAGAAAAAAAGAAAAAAAAGCCTTTGAAGTTATAAGTCATGACGCAATTGAGTTGTAGCTGAATCCTGTAGAAGCTTAAATATAATTCTCAAGGATATCAATGACTATCACTGACTTTAACAAGACCGGACAAAATAACGTATTTTCCATTCATGCATTATTGGTGTCTAGCTATAGTCTATACAAAGTGCTTTGGTGCAGATATCTATGCCATATAAGTATCGATTGAAACTTAGAAAGCTTTAGATATTCCGAGGCTGTTCATGGCAGCCGTGCCTTGTACTTCACCCAATAGTTGGCTTTATGCCTTTACAGATTTTCTTTTGAACTTTATAGCTCTTCTTTGTCCTTACTTCGAACCTCGTAATGAAAAATAGAATCTCCTTGATGTTGGCCTTTTCAGGGTACTTTTATAAAGACGATGAAATTTTTGTCCCATTTTTTAAAAATTTAAATCTCCATTCTGGGAACTATCGTTTGCTTCAATTAATCCCTTAATAATACTTACTTTCATCCTAGAAAGAAGTTGAACAACCATAAAAAAATTGACTTCAAACGTTTCAAAGTTTTATCATTGGTTCTTGATATCGATGGTAGTCCTGCTAACGTAGGAATGGTATTTGAAAATAGATGGTTAAAATAATGATGCGTAGTGCCTAATTTATAGTTACACACACACTCCTCCTATCCATGCAAAGTCACAACTATATGAATAGTCAAGTCCCTTCTCACAATTGCAACCCTTTAACAAATATTGTAATCTTTAATTAGTAGTCACACTTAATATAATTTAATGATAATGACATTTTTTATATTGTCTCATTTTGTGGCCGAAATTCATCTCTTCCTCTCTATTATATACCTATCCAAAAAAAAAAAAAACCATAACAAAAATTGAACTCAAAAGTTAGCACTCGTTACCATCAGTCCCTGATATGGATTGTAGTCCTATTAACGTCAAAATTACATGTAGGAGTGGTATTTGAAAGTTGATGGTTGGAATAATCTTTTATTTATTTATTTATTTCCTCTAGCAAGATGCTATTTGAAAGTAGGTGGGTAGAACAGTAATGTATAGTTCCATGCACACTCTTCTATGAAAAGTCACAACGCTAAGAATAGTTGTACTTTATCCCTCCTCACAATTAATTACAATCCTTTATCTAATGTTGTAAGCCTTTAGGTTGCCGCATTCTTTCCATATCAACAAAGATGTGGACCGGAACCAGAGAAAAAAAAAATTAAAAAATTGAGAGGGAGAAATATGAATTCCTAAATGGTTTAGTTATAATTGGATATCATGTGTGTTATCCAACCTAAATTCCCCTAGATGTTATTTGTTAAGTTCCTTTAAAATCTTCAAGGAGAATGCAGGATTCAAGAGGTTGCTCGTCGCTGGGAGAAGTTTTCACTCTGGAAACTTTTAACAGGGCGTGGCATTGTCATCCCTTCCTTGGAAGGAGAGTGTGTCCCTTACGATAACACTGTTATTGCAAGGCTAGTGGTTTTTCTTTCTAGGGCTTGGGAAACACTACTTGAGTTTTCAGGTCGTCTTGCCCTAGGGATTGAAGACTTAACTAAACACTGGGGCTCTTTATCTCTCTCAGATAGAGAGGGCCCTGGTCTATGTCTGAAGAGCGAGCAAGCCATTACTAAATATGGCATTGTTGCAAGATTCCTAACCAAACGTCCCTTAAACATTGATGCCATTGCCACCGCCTTCACCCCCCTCTGGAGATCCAAGTCGGGTTTCTAGGTCAAGAACATTGGTGATCATGTTGTCCTTTTTTCTTTTGACAACAATACAGACATTGATCATATTCTTTCATTGGAGCCTTGGAGCTTCGACAAGCACATTATGGTTCTTTCCTGCTATGATAATGATGCTTTAGTCAAAGCATAAGAGCTAACGAAGGTCGCTTTTTGGGTTTAAGTCTATGACATCCCGCTGCGTTTAAGGAATAGAGAGATTGTAGAACAAATATGTGAGCCAGTAGGACAGATACTTCACCCCAACGAAGTTACGGACTGGGATGGAGGCAGCTTCATAACAGTCAAAGTGTTGGTTGATATCTCTCAGCCTCTTTGCAGAAGAAGACTCATAACTCTAGAAGATGGCAAGGTTCACTGGGTCTTCTTCAAATATGAACGCCTCTCTAACCTCTGCTACTGGTGTGGATGTCTCACGCACGATGATAGAGATTGCGAGTCCTGGATTGAGAGCAAAGGCAGCCTTAAACCTGAAGACCAGCAGTTTGGGTCTTGGCTCCTAGCACCTCCCTTCATTGCCTTGAGGAAGAAAGTAATTTCGGTCCCGGGTTTCTTTGCAAAGAAAAAGGCGGGCACTTCCACCCCCTCCATCGCCCCCCTCCCAATCCGCTGATGATGTAGCATTAGTACTCTCCAAAACCTACACCCCCTCCTTCGAAGGCAGTTGATGTGATTACCAAGAATCAGGGGATCAAATCTGTCAGCAGAGTGGATTTTGCTCACCAAAAAATATTTAAGAGAACCAAGGCGGATTCCCTTTCGAAATCTTTGAAGCCTGATAGTTTTGAGCAGCTAATTCAAAATATTGATCGCGAGATTCACTACTTTGACAAGGTGGCAGCATCCTTTTTGGTTTCAAATGAATCCTTGTCCGCCACAAAATAGGCCAACACGTCTCAACCAGCCCACCCACCAGGCCTAATCATTGAGGGTTCTCACTTGCAGCCCACTAAGCCCACTCCCCTCAGTGACTTGTCAAACATGGACATGGATCGTATGCACTCCAAAGCCCATTTTGAAGGTAAGTGGGTGCGAATCCAAAGGCCCACCCGCCTCAAGGAAAATCAGAGCTCAGATGTTTCCTTAGGTAAACAAAATTCCATCAATCACCTAGAATCCTCCATTCCAACAAAAAGCAAAGCTCGTGTTTGCGCTGTCCATGATGAAAATTGTCCACCAGCGGCGGAGGCTGATCTTCAACCCCATCGAGAAAGATAAGTTGGCTTTGCTAGAATGTGCGCGGGCTTGGCAACTTGCGCATAGTCCGAGAGCTCGAGGTAGTCACTCGGGCACAAGATCCCGCTGCCTTGTTTTTGGCTAAGACGTGGGCAGGAGAAGCTAGGCTATGATGATTATGTGACGAGTTGAAGTTTGATCATTGTTGGGTTGGTCCCAGTGTTGGTAAAGTAGGTTGTTTAGTTTTGCTGTGGAAGAAATCAGTACATGTAGAAGTGGTATCTTCATTTAATAACCACATCGACACCATCATTGAGGATGTTTTAGATGACCAATGGAGATTCATGGGAGTCTATGGTTTTGTTGACTCTGCTAGGAAGCACGAAACTTGGACTCTTCTCCACAATCTTCATTGTTGGTTCTCAATCCCATGGTTGTGCACCGGGGATTTCAACGAAATTCTCTGGTCATATGAAAAGCTTGGCCTTGGATCCAGAAAAGAGAGTATGACGAAGGATTTCCGCGATGCTTTAGACGAGTGCAGTTTCATGGACCTCGGATATCTGGAGGAAAAATACACTTGGAGGGGCAAACGTGTTGGTGGATTGGTCCTTGAAAGGCTTGACAGGGCAGTGGCTAACAATGGGTGGTTCTCTCTCAACCTGGGCACTAAGGTACAACACCTCCATACTCACTCTTCTGATCATAAAGCAATAATGATCAAATCGGAAGGAATAATTCCTCGTCCAAACCGTCCCTTCAAATTTGAGCAAATGTGGCGTTGTGATGGTGGTTGTAGTGTTACTGTGAATGCGGTTTGGGGGTCATCCTTTCGGAATGCTACCATGTTTGCAAATTGCAGGTAAAATCAAAGCTTGTGGAGAAAAACTCTTGGATTGGAGCCATCAGTCTTTCGGTAGTATCAAAAAACAACTTGAAATTAAAGGGAGAATGCTCACCAAGGCCGAGATTGATGCAGCCAAAAGGAAATTAGACTATGATGTAGTTAAAGTATTAAGAGCAGAAGTCAATGATCTTCTGGATAAAGAAAACTAGAAGTGGCAGCAACGTTCGAGAGCCCTTTTCCTTAAGTGTGGTGACTATAATACAAGCTATTTTCACAGTAAGGGTTCCCATATATTTCGACAAAACAGAATCTCGGGGTTAAGAGATTCTTCTAATTCATGGTGCATGGAGGACAACCAGATCAGAGATATAGCCTGTGATCATTACCTCTCCCTGTTCACCTCATCCCATTCGATGGAGTTTTCTGAGATCATGGAGGCTATTAAACCTTCTATCACAGAGGATATGAATGCTTAACTCCTCAGACCTTTTCTTAAAGAAGAAGTAGAAGATGCCATCAAACAGATGAAACCCATAACAGCCCCGGGCCCTGACGGTATGCCACCCCTGTTCTATCAGTCTTTTTGGTCTTTGATAACGCATTGAAATGTATACTTGTTATATATTTATGTGGGCGTTATCTCCTTATTACTATGCTTAATTTATATAATTAAGCCATGATTTGCATTAGTCCCTATTATTTATCTTTACATAATTTCTTGAATAAAATGTCATTCATTGTGTGTAATTTTCTACTTTCAGGAAATCATGTGAGAAAGATAAGTTTACATGAATTTGTGAGAGAATGAAGGCCAAACTAGAATTAAAGTGGAGCTAAATGACCATGCTTAAATGTCTAAGGAGGTGCAGCTGGAGTGCTTGGATCGTCTACCATGATTGGAAGCTTCAAATAAGGAAAGAAATCAAAGAGGCAGAATCTGAAAAGGAAAAATCTGATTTGAGCACTGATCAGTATTTTGGGCGTATCTCTCTCCTCAAAAATCCAATTGACACAAGACCAGATGGGTTGGAACTGTGACTTAAATATCTACAACTTTCTAGTTTTGAGTTTTTCTAAATTCTCAATTTTTGAATGCCGAAATTAACTCACAAGTTACTGCTATAAACCTGGACGGAAATTAAAATAGTAAAAGTTTTATTTTCTTTGGACACTTTTGACATTAGGGTTTTGAAGGGAGGCTGTGTAGAACGAATTTTGGAGAGAAAAACTTGTATTTTCCTTTCTCTAATGGCAGCCTAAACTCTTTGCTAGGGCTAGAGGTTATGTTTCTTCTATATGGTATGAATATTCAATGTGATTCTTTCTAGGATTTTATCAACGACATATTTGATTGTTCAATTAGATTTCTTTTGATGTATTAGTTCTTTCATGCTTTCAATAAGTTCAATCATGTTTTTCTTATTATTGAGATGAATTTCTAATATTTTCAAATAGAAATATGGTTTTAAAGTGAATGAGTTTTTCTGAAAACTTTTCTAACTGCATTATTAATCTAGGTTATCATGCGTTCTTGAATTGTCTCAGTTCAACCGAATCATAAGTATTTAATTGTATAAGAACAATCAACTATGAAATATATAATTTCTTAGATCACAAAGAATTTCATATCGATATAGGGAAACACCCCGATGCCCTAGTATTTACATTATTGATTTAAATCAGTTTTTATTGTTATTCTTGTTAACAATCACCTAGCAAAGGTACTTTTCTTCTTCACCCAAATTGTTGTTTAATTATATTGTCTTTGAATTTACCTTGTTCCTTGTGGTTCGACCTCGGTACTCCGAGAATTATATTACTACGATCTCCTACACTTGGGAGTGAGTAAGCAGTCTTTGATTGGTAAGGATATTTGCTTTGCAATGCTTGATTGTTTGAATAATTGCAAAATTCCTAGAGAAATAAACAGAACCAATATCACCTTGATCCCGAAGGGTAAATCCCTTGAGTTTATCACTGATTATAGGCCGATCAACCTGTGTAATGTAGTGTATAAAATTGTCTCTAAAGTCCTAGCAAATAGACTTAGAGTTATTCTGCCAACTGTAGTATCAGAGAACTAGAATGCCTTCCAAGTAGGGAGGGTTATCACAGACAATATCCTTATGGCCTTTGAAACTCTCCACTACATGAAACACCATCAAAAGGGTAAATCATGATACATGGCTCTAAAGTTGGACATGAGCAAGGCCTATGATCGGGTCGAATATGTTTATCTAGAGACTATTATGAAGAGAATGGGCTTTGATGTAAGATGGGTTGCTCTAATCATGGAATGCATTACGATCGTTAGCTACTCTATCCTTATTAACAGTGAACATTCGAAAGTGATCCAACCATCAAGAGGATTAAACCAGGATGATCCACTGTCACTCTACTTATTCCTCCTCTGTACAGAAGGCCTTCACAGTCTTTTACAGTAGGCGGCGGAATCTAGACAGATCTGGGGTGTCTCCTTATGCAAAAAGGGCCCTAAACTGACTCACCTATTTTTTGCTGATGATAGCTTGGTTTTTTGCAGAGCCTCCCTAGATGAATGCCAAAAAATTCAAGCTTTGTTGGAATGTTATGAGAGGGCCTCTGGGTAGCAGCTGAATCGGAACAAAACTGGCCTATTTTTTAGCAAATCCATTATTGTAGACATTTTGGATCAGATCAAAGAATCACTTGGTGTGCAAGAGATCAAACAATATGAAAAGTACCTTGGCCTTCCATTTCTAGTGGGAAAAAAGAAGAAAGCAAGCTTGCTTTATATCAAGGAAAGGGTTGTGGCAAAGCTCCAAGGGTGGAAGGATTAGCTTCTCTCCCAAGCTGGCCGTGAAGTACTCCTTAAAGCAGTCATACAGGCAATTCCCACCTATGCAATGAGCTGCTTCAAGCTCCCGATCACCCTTGGCAATGACATTGAGGCCTTGATTAGGAAATTCTGGTGAGGCCAAAGGGGTAATTAGAGGAAGATCCATTGGACCAAATGGAGCTCACTATGTCAACCAAAAAGTTTGGGAGGCATAGGTTTCAAAGAACTCCAGAAATTTAATGACGCCATGTTAGCCAAATTGGTCTAGCGGCTGCTAGACAACAAGACCTCACTGTTTCACAAATTATTTGAAGCAAATTTTTTCCTAAAGGGCTCCATTTTTTATGCTAAAGAAGGTAATGGTTCGTTCGCCTGGAAAAGCATATTGAAGGGTAGGGAGGTGATTAGTAGAGGCGTGTAGTGGAGGCTAGGAAATGATTCCTTGATTCAGATCTATCACGAAAATTGGCTCCTTGATCCTTATAATAAGCAAGTGGTGTCTCCGAGGGACTTCCTTGGCAGTGATGCTCACGTCTTAGTCCTAATTGTTAGGGAACAACACTGTTGGATTAAGGAAGCAATTGACAACATCTTCTTGCCCCATGTAGCTGCTTTGATCAAGTTGATCTCGCTCAGTCTTAGTGATTGTGAGGATAAGTTGTTTTGGCCTCATAATCCTGACGGCACATACTTAGTCAGATCGGGATACAGACTTCTTATGGAGGAAGAGTTGAAAGACTTACCATCATCTTCAGATTTGTTGCTCACTAAAAGAATATGGAAGGGCATTTGGAGCTTAAGAGTCCCCAATAGAGTCAAAACCTTACTATGGAGAGCTGGGTCAGATTCTCTGCCTTCAAAAGCTAATCTGATGAAATGATAAATTGTAAGCGATGACCTCTATCCTAAGTGTAAACTCAAGAATGAAACTTCGCTTCATGCTCAGTGGTCTTGCTGTGCAATAGCTCCAATCTGGGAGGTCAAGTTTGCTTGGTTACTTAAGATCTCCAGGAATTGCAATTCATTCTTGGATGTCATTCAGCTTTGCCAAGAACACAGCGACCTCTTTGAGCTATTTGCTACAATTGTGCCTCTAATTTGGGCTTGTAGGAATCAGCTTCGTGTTGGTGAGAAAATGGTCCAGCTGGAGAAGATTAATGCCATGGCCGTGGACAACTTGCAGGAATACCAGAGAGCATTGTCATCACCTCACTCACCCCTGAGGGCAACTATAACCTCCAGATGGCTTCCTCCACCAGTGGATTGGGTGAAAGTCAATTTCGATGGGACAACCTTTAAAGAGAAGAACTTAGCAGGTCTGGGATGTATTGTTCGAAATGACAAAGGTCTTTGTTATGGTTGCCTTTACACAAACTATTCCATTGCCTACCTCAGTAGAGATGGTGGAAGTGTTGGCAGCGCGTAGTGCCATAGGTTTTCGCAAGAACTGAGTCTAGATCAGGTGATAATTGAAGGTGATTTAGAAACTATCATCAGAGCATTAACCAGAGGTGGATTGGATTCTTCAAGCTTCTGGCACATCATCAGGGACATCAATTTATTCTCCTCAGCCTTCCAGAATTTATCATTTTGTCATACTCGTAGGCAAGGAAATATAGTAGCTCATAGGATTGCAAGATTAGCGTGTAAGTATTCCCAATTTCATGTCTGGATGGAGGACTTACCCCCTAATATTGCATCTGTGTACCTTTCTGATCTTCCTTAATATATTTCCTCCCCCCTCTTCTTGGGGTGGTTTCTAAAAAAAAAAAAAAAAGTTGTAAGCCTTTATTAATAGTCACTTTATTTATCAAGAAATTTGTAACTCAATTGACGCTTTATAGTGTTTTCAATGGAAATGTTTAGATTTCAAATCCACTTATTTCATTATAATTATCGAAATTATTAAGAAAAAAAATACACCTATTAGTAGATAACACTTCTATATGAAAAGTTGTAACCATCCCAAAAAGTAATACAATAAGTAATGGGATACAATTAATTTGACCGTGATGCCACACTTATAGCTCCTGGTATATTCATGTTATGGGAATATAGTAATTTGAACTCTCTCAAATGGGCTTGACAAAATGATTATATAAAATTGATCAAAATAAAGATAAATTATGTTTTTATCTTATGTTGAACTTTTTCTTCACCATTCCAAACCCCAAAAAAGTATCAAAGTGTTACACTTCAATTTTCATTCTCAAATATAAATAAAAAAGGATTATTGTTGAGTGTCCTTCAATGGCAATTGGACCGTGGTAAATGTAAGAAGGAAGAAAGGGGACAAGTACCATTTCATTCCTTCCCACGAAGTGAACATGTTTTTGTACCTTCCTTTCGCGTTTCAAGAATAATTTTCATCACGCAGCCAAAAAAAATAAAAATAAAAAAGGATTATTTTTATCTTAATCATTAATTATTACCATATTTTTTTTTAGAAGATGAAGGATTACAATTTGACCGGGAATAAGAGCATAGGAGCTGGGGCCTCCCTGAACATAGTTGTTTTTGAAACTAGAATTTTTTGTTTTTTACTCCTTTGCTTGATCAAACTTAAATTAAAAATAGGGAGCCTATTTTTTTTTTTTAGCCCTTTTCTAGCCTATATATTAAAATATTAAATTAACGCATCCATATATATTTTGAGTTGTTGCGATCAACCATCGTATTAGTATCATAAGGAAAGTTAATCATTTAAAGTCTTTTTGGCTACAAAAATGACATCACATAATAAAAAGATGACGTATTATTATTTTATTGGATAAATTGAACTTGTGAGATAAAGTTGTAGGGTCTATATTTGTGGCCCAAACCCAAGAGATATGGAATATGAGCCCAACAAGCCCAATACAATAAATTTGTAGAAAGTGGGTGAAAGAGCTGGGCTGATAGTGAACTAAACAATGTTTAACAAATGTTCGACAGATAAATAAGTGCAAGAACAAACTTGAAACTTGAATAAATTGTTGTCCGAGGAGACAAACTTTTGTTTATATAATTCTTAGAGTTACAGTAAACATTTCTTCTCTCTTCCTTTGTTGATTTTCGATCTCTACCTCATGAGAGGTCCTTTACATTTATATAGTTTTCTTTTTGTCCATATTGATCGTACACTTGTTCTTCATCTAAGCATTCACTTCAGTACATATCCCATTAGGTATCTTCTTTAGTTCTCCATGAGTGGTGGTAGCTGAGACTACATTGTTCAGGGGTTTTCTCCACATAAATGCGGTCAGAAAAGTTGTTGCAGTACATTTAATGCGGTGATAGCAGCTTTTCCCTTAGATATTTCGCTGTTCTTATCATCTTTATGTGTGTATGAAGTTCATACTTATCGTTGGAACTTCCCGAAAGATTGCCCAAGCCACCCAGGTATTTGCTAGACTAGTATTCTTTGTATCCGAGAAGGATATATTCCTCGGATTATATTCCTCTATTACTTCCCTGCATGGTTCTCTAGTTTGAGGCATTTCCCAATCATTTGCTCCTCCTCGGACGCACCCATATATTCAAATAGGGCCCAAGGCCCAATATATAAATTTGGGCTTTTATCCCCACAATAGCCCCTCAAAATTTTAATTTTTCCCTTGCATCCGAGGAGAAAAAATAGGATTTTGATCTGCCGCTGAAATATAGGCTAATAATGTAAAAATTACCTGAGTTTACACGCGTGGGAGCATAGATTTAGGCACTTCATCATGGTTGCTGATGTTTCGGTATTTACGAAGTGCTATTAATTGCTCCAAGCGGCGCTATGTCCTTGGCATCCAACGGTGAGCCATTGATTCAACGGACGATATTTTTCCTCATAATCTAGGCGGGATAATTCGCACTCATTTTCTGGCCCCTATATAAAGCCTTAAAGGAGAACATTTCCTCCTTTACTTCACGATTCTCAAACTCTCCAGCGAACTCAAGCATTCAAACTTACAAAGCTTTTCAAATCATCAGTATCATTTCTTCATAAATTCACAAGAATCTTACTAAGGACTTAAGGATCACTCACCAACCCAGTTTGTGTAAGTTTCAGTTTCTTCGCACCCATCTTTTTCTCTTCGGCCATCTTCCTCGGCCTTTAAATTCTCATTTCCCCGTTATTGTTCTTAGTGCTTCCTTCTTTCTGGTTATCTGAAATGGGTAGATTTAGGTATTTGGTGGATAGTCCTGCCCAGATAAAGGTATTTAAAGAAACGTATCACATACCACAGGGCGTACACTTGCGGTATTATCCCCCAGAGAGACTACTAACCGATCGAGAAGTGGGAGAAGTCATAATCCCAGTCATAGCTTTCATAGAAGGGGGAATGACTCTCCCTATGGGCTCCATTACAAGAGACTACCTTCGTAATAATAGGCTTAGTCCTGACCAGTGTGCACCTAACATCTTTAGGATCTTAGGAGCGGTCGATGCTTTGAATCGACATTTAGGCTTGGGGCTCACCTGGCTTGATGTAGTACATATATACGAGTGTCATAGACAAAAGGGGGCGGGATATTATCTTAAATCCCGGTTCGACATCGTTAGGCTCATATCCTGTCTTACCAAGTCTAATAAGGGGATGAAAGATGACTATCTGATCGTCTCAGGAGCGTGGCATGACGGTCTTCATTGCCCAACCCAACCAGGAGAGCCAGGTGGGATATCCCAGATCTAGGTTCCCTAGAAATAGATTTAGGATCTTCATCACTAGCGTTGTACCTTTTTTTTTTATATTCGTATTTTACGTTCTGATTGTTTAATTCTGTTGTGGTGTTAACAGATAAAAGGCACGTATCTCTTCGGCTTAGTCTAACTAACGTTGCTGCGCTTAATTACTTACTGAGATCAGATATTTTTGTAAGTGAAGACAGGCAACTTCGGGACGCACATCTCATTCTTGATTTCAAGCCATTCTCAGACACATTTCAACCGGTCGGCAACGCGATAAGGCAGGGAGACCATCGCATAAACTGGATAGACGTTGCTCGGCCAAATTTTTTGTCTCTGTTCTATCTTGCCCCCGTACCACATCCAAACCCGCAGGGTGTACCACTACTCATCCAACCGGTTCAACAGGTTCCCTTTGAACCAGTCGCAGCAGAGGAAAGAGTTGCTTCCTCGGCCTCTTCACTTGAGGAACAGATTGATTAGTTCCAATTTGAAGAAGAGGCACCAAGAGAAGTTCAAGTGATTCCAGTTTCGGACGCCGAGGAGGAGACTGACAAACAGTCCAGCGTCCACACTCCTGTTCTAATAACTGCCTTTCCAGATGATTCTTCGGAAGAAGAAGAAATGGCAAGCCTAAGGGACTTAATGAAGGCCAGGAAAAAAGCACCTGAGGCCAAAGAGACTGGTCCGTCTCAATCAGTTGTTAACCTTCCTCCACCACCTCCTCAGGTCCCTTCTGACCTCGGCTTAAAGCCAATCCCTGATCCGAAGAAGAAAAGGCCCATTACAGATATTGAAAAAGGTCAGGTGGTGCCTCCAAAGGGAACTAAGCAACAGAGAGTGGCCAAGGACCATCGAGGGCAAATGGCTTCATCTGTTGAGAGCCGAGATGACACTCTCATCGCCGATGTGCACCGATGACATCGCACCTGGTCCCCAAAGCTAGAGTTAGATGGTGTTCCCTTCCCTTGGGACACCACAGTTAGAAATTACCAAGGGGGGAAGGCAGGTTTCATTGCTGAGACCTTGGAGCAACCACTTCTCCTGCCAAAGGATATAGAGGCTTATAGGCGCTTCAATCAGCATGAACTCTTTCTGTCCCTTAAAAGGGACTTAGCCATGGTGAGTGAATTGATCCATTTCTTCAATTAAAATGCTAGTCATTCTATTCGTCCCTTTTCTTTACTTTATACTAAAATTTTCCATTCTACTATGTAGATTACCCAACAAATTTATGTGGCCGAGGAGTGGAATAAAAACGCTCGCAATGAAGCCCAGGCGAAGGCCTATTCCCGGTCCGAGGTTGAAAGGAAGATGGGTAGTCTCAAGAAGGACTACGATAAGCTGTCCGAGCAGCTAAAAGAAATAACCAAGCAAAGGAATAGCCTTGATGCAGGCCTTAAAAGTGTTGAGAAGCAGGCCGAAGACCAACACAAGCAATTGAACATGACCGAGATTAATCTGGAGACAGAGAGAGAACTGGTGAAAGGTCTTCAAGCTGAACTTCAGAAAGCCAAGGAAACTGCCCAATTAGCCAAGGCAACTGCCCATTGGCCAAGGAGGCAGTTGAGGCTGAAAAGCAGGTAGCATACAAGCTTGGGGTGGAGGAGACCCAAGTCAGACTCACAGAGGAGTTTTCCGCAGTTAATAGAGATTATTGTGATATAACCTAGGGTAAAGCCCTTGACGCTGCTGCGGTTCCTGCAGAATCTGACCTGAGGCAACCTGGGAGCATCTATTACGATCCTGAAATTCGCGAACTCCCAGGTCTTGACTCCTCTCCACCCAAATAGCTCCCGGAGGCCTCAGAACAGCCTTTGGTAAGCCAAGTTCCTCCTGCCCTTCCTGAAGCTCTCCAAGAGTCTAAGCAAACTGATGGTCAAGGTAAGCAAGCTGAGGATCCTCAAGACAAGAGTAAGGACTTGGGTAAGAAGGCAACTCCTTCTGAACCCAAGGACCAAACCCAAGATGCTACTGCCACCTAGTCTGACAAGGCTTAGATACTTAGGATTTTTATTTCATCTGTATTAGTCTCATATTATTATTATTATTATTATTATTATTATTATTATTTTAATATTGTAAGGTATTGAAAAGTACTTTCTTTTTGATCAATGAAATTGTTCTTCTTTTATTTTCTATATCTTCATTGCACATATTATAAGATTCATTGTTATTGCAAATGATACTAACCGATAGCTACTGTAATCTGAGCAGACTTAACAACGATATCCTGCTAGTTATGCAAATAACTTATACAAATACTGGGAAAAAATAGATCGTATAAGAATTGTTAATGAACATAAGAAACAATGAATGATATGAAGGTTTTATATATTTTCTGGTACTTAAATAATTAGATGTTTTACTTGAATTGGTTTTTGTACCACACTTACAAAGAATACTACTGAGCATTGTTTCTGAACCAAGTACATGACCGAAGAGGCTTATCATAAGTTAGAGTCTATTTAATCTCCGAGGGCTTCAGGTGTAATTGCATTTAAGTTTAAACATTAATAAGAACTGTAAGGAGATGTTAACTAATCCACATCATCTGGTTCGAGGACTTCGGGCATGATTAGATTTAAGTTTAAACATTTGCAAGAATTGTAAGGGAGTGTTAACTAACCCACATCATCTGGTCCGAAGACTTTAGGTATGATTGGATTTAAGTTTAAACACGTATAAGAATTGTAAGGGAGTGTTAACTAACCCACATCATCTGGTCCAAGGATTTCAGGCATGATGGGATTTAAGTTTAAACACTTATAAGAATTGCAAGGGAGTATTAACTAACCCACATCATTTGGTCCGAGGACTTCAGACATGATTGGATTTAAGTTTAAACACGTATAAGAATTGTAAGGGAGTGTTAACTAACCTACATCATCTGGTCCGAGGACTTCAGGCATGATTGGATTTAAGTTTAAACACTTATAAGAATTGCAAGGGAGTGTTAACTAACCCACATCATTTGGTCCGAGGACCTCAGACACGATTGGATTTAAGTTTAAACACGTATAAAAATTGTAAAGGAGTGTTAACTAACCCACATCATTTGATCCGAGGACTTCAGGCATGATTGGATTTAAGTTTAAACACTTACGCCTAAACCTTTATGCAATGAATAAACATATTGATCAAAGAAAGAACTCGATTAGTAATAATACCTTTTAAGGTTGTTTACATTCTAGGGACGTGGTATTACATGACCGTCTAAGTCTTCCAAAAAATATGCCCAATGCCAGCCCCCGAGGTAATACGATATGGCCCTTCCCAATTGGGTCCTAATTTTCCCCAAGCCGGGTTCCTTGCAGTGCCCACAACTTTCCTGAGCACTAGATCACCAGGTGTTAAAGGCCTTAGCTTTACGTTGGCATCATAACCCTGTCTGAGTTTTTGCTGGTAATATGCCAATTGGACCGTTGCTTTTTCCCTCCTTTCCTTAATCAGATCCAAACTCTTCTTTAGCAGTTCATTATTGCTATTCGGACTGAATAAACTGGTTCTCAATGTTGGGAACCCAGTCTCCAGAGGGATAACAGCCTCAGCCCCATAAGTCATTGAAAATGGGGTCTCTCCAGTAGACCTACGAGGCGTAGTTCTGTATGTCCAGAGTACATGTGGCAGTTCTTCCACCCATTTACCTTTCGTGTTATCTAGCATTTTCTTCAATCCATTTACTATGACCTTGTAAACAACTTCTGCTTGCCCATTCCCCTAGGGGTAAGCAGGGGTGGAGTATTTGTTTGTGATTCCCAATTCGCAACAATAATTTCTGAACGTTTTGCTATCAAACTGGAGACCGTTGTCCGAGATGAGGGTATGAGGAATCCTAAACCGAGTGATAATATTTTTCCAGACAAATTTCTTTGCGTCTACGTCTCTGATATTAGCCAAAGGTTCAGCTTCAACCCATTTAGTGAAATAATCTGTGCCGACCAGAAGGTACTTCTTGTTTCCTGTTGCTTTAGGGAATGAACCCACGATATCTAAGCTCCATTGAGCAAAGGGCCATGGGTTGGATAATGGATTGAGGATTCCACCCGGTTGATGTATGTTTGGTGCAAACTGTTGACATTGATCGCACTTTTTAACATATTCATGAGCTTCCTTTTGCATATTTGGCCACCAATAGCCTTGGGTAATGGCTCTATGTGCCAAAGATCTATCTCCAGTATAGCTTCCACAGATTCCTTCATGTAACTCCTCGAGGAGTGATTCAGCTGTTTCAGGATGTATGCACAATAAATACGGCCCCGAATAGGATTTTTTGTACAATTTCTGGTCCTCGGATAGCCAGAATCTAGTAGCCTTCCTCCGAACTTTTTCTGCTTCTAACCTTGTTTCAGGCAAAGTATCCTCCTTTAGGAATTGAATTATAAGGTCCATCCAACTTGGCTCAATTTTGATTTGATGAACGCGGACTGCCTCTTTTCTTATCTCTGTGGGTTTATACAAGTCCTCAACAAGAATAACCCAAGGCAGATTCTGTGCCGAAGAGGTTGCAAGCGTGGCCAGAGAATCAGCATGTGCATTACCATTTCTGGGGATGTGTAGCAAATTAAAATATTCGAACTTTGACTGTAGACACTTAACTTGGCTTAAGTACCCTCACATTCTTTCATCTTTCACCTCGAATTCCCCTTGTACCTGGCCGACGACTAGCCTTGAGTCCGAGAACATTTCCATTGACTTTCCTCCCATTCTCTGGACCATTGCCATTCCCATCAGTAGAGCTTCATATTCTACCTCATTATTTTTAGCCGTGAAGCCTAGTCTTAGCGACTTTTCAATAATGATCTTCTCTGGGGATATTAGTACTAGCTCCACTCCAGACCCTTTCTGGTTTGCCGCACCGTCTACATATACCTCCCAGAACGAGGGGCCTTTCTGAGAGATTACGCCAACCGATTTTTCATCCATGTTCTGTGCTGGTGTTAATTCTTCTAAGGAGGGCTCTATGAACTTGGCTACTAGATCTGCGAGGACCTGTCCCTTTGTAGAGGTACGAGGCATATACTTGATGTCAAAAGCCCCTAGGATAGTGCCCCATTTGGCTATTCTCCATGTGTAGTCAGCACTTCTAAGTATGGTTTTAAGTGGGAGTTGGGTAAGAACAATAACTGTATGTGCTTGGAAATAATGAGACAGCTTCCGTGTACCAAGCACTATTGCCAGGAGAGCTTTCTCTAGTGGCAAGTAACGAATCTCGATTTCATGCAGCGACTTACTCACATAATAAACTGGCTTTTGCACACCACAATCCACTCGTATTAACACCAGGCTTATAGCATAAGGAGCTACAGCAATGTAGGCAAACAAGACTTCATCTAGCTCAGGACTGGACATGACTGGTGGCTGAGCTAGATACTCTTTAAGTTGCTGGAAAGCCAAAGCACATTCTTCAGTCCACTCAAATCCTTTCCACTTATTGATCAGCAAGAAAAAAGACCTACACCTATCTGCTGATCGAGAGATAAATCGGTTCAGAGCGGCAGCCATTCCAGTTAATTTTTGGACCTCTTTGGGATTCCGAGGAGGTTGTAAATTGTTGATGGCCCTTATCTGATCTGGGTTGACCTCAATTCCCCTGTGAGTTACCATGTAACCCAAGAATTTGCCTGATCCTACACCAAACGAACATTTGGATGCATTTAAACATAACTTGTATCTTCTGAGAACTTCAAAAATGTTTCCAAGATCTTTCACATGCTCAGAAACAATCTTACTCTTCACCACCATGTCATCTATGTAAATCTCAATAATTTTACCCAGTTGCAGCTCAAACATCCTCGTCATCATTATTTGATAGGTGGATTCTGCGCTTTTCAAACCAAATAGCATCACTTTGTAGTGGTAGTTCCCACTAAGGGTGACAAAGGCAGTCTTCTCTTGATCATCCAGGGCTAATGGTATTTGGTGATAACCTTGGAAAACATCTAAAAAACTCATCCGAGAATGGCCAACAGTTGCATCCACTAGCTGATCTATTTTAGGCATAGGGAATGGATCTTTAGGGCAAGCTTTATTTAAGTCAGTGAAATCTACGCATACTCGCCACTTTCTATTCTTCTTCTTTACCACCACAGTATTCGCTAGCCACTCAGGATAAAAAACTTCTTTAATAGTTCCAGCTTGTTTGAGCTTTGTTACTTCCTCTTGCTCTGCGTTAGCGTGTTCCTTGGATGGGCGCCGAGGAGGCTGTTTCTTAGAGGTGATTAATGGGTTGACCTTCAGATGGTGACATATGAATTTAGGATCCACCCCCGGGGCTTCGTAAGCATTCCAGGCAAATACATCGATGTTTCTCTTAAGGAATTCTATAAGCTCTTCCTTCTCCTCAAGAGGTAATTGAGATCCAACTTGAAAGAACTTCTGTGGATCACCTCTGATAGTAACTTTTATCAAATCTTCACACCTCGCACCCTCAGCTGAATCATTGAGGTGCAATGCTAGAGGTTTTGATTGCTATAAATCCCTTCCAGCATGGGCCGAGGACTTAGCTTCGGGCTTATGCTAGATGGCAGCCACTAAGCATTGTCTCGCCATAAATTGATCTCCCAGGATTTCATTAACTTGACCTTCAAACGGATACTTAACCTTTTGATGCAGAGTAGAGGAAACAGCCCCTAGCGTATGAAGCCAAGGTCTAGCCACAATTGCAGTATAGGGTGAATACACGTCTACAACAATGAAATCTACCTCTACTACCTCCGTACCAGTTTGCACGGGTAATCGTATTTGGCCCTTCGGGATAACAACTCTTCCTTCGAAACTGACCAGGGGAGAACTGTATGGAGTTAAGTCATCAGGTTTTAACTTCAGCCCCTTATAGAGATCAGGGTACATTATCTCTGTTGCGCTGCCCTGGTCCACCATTACCCTCTTCACATCATACCCTCCAATTCTGAGGGTGATTACTAAAACATTATCATGGGGTTGGATGGTTCTAATCTTCTTTTCGTCCGAGAATCCTAAAACTGGTGGAATACTCGCTTTAGCTCTCTTCGGATCGTGATTAACGTCTCCTGTGGGTAGACGAGCTACCGACATTACCCTAGATGGCCAGGATCCTGTTCTCTCTGGTGCGACGAAGATGACATTGATAGTTCCCAAAGGGGACCTTGAAGAATCATCCCTTCGGGGCTCCGAGTTCACTTGACTTCCTCGGCCACTGGAGTGATGCAAGAGTTGTTTTAACTTACCCTCGTGGACAAGCTGTTCCAAATGATCCCAAAGACTTCTACAATCTTCTGTGGTATGCCCATGATCCTGGTGATACTGGCAGTAGAGGTTATGATTACGTCTCTCAGGATTTCCCACCATCGCGTTCGGTCGTTTGAAGAATGATTCATTTTTAATCTTCTCCAAAACTTGATGCACTGGCTCTCGAAATACTACATTGACTGCTTGAGGATTCATCGATCCAGACTGTCCAGCAAAATCTCTTCGCGGTTTATTGTTATTGTAACGGTTCGACCTGAAATCCCTCTTCTCTTGGGGGATAACCTTGTCCTTTCCCTTTCCTTGCTGCTGATCTTTCTCAACTCTTTTATACTTGTCAATACGGTCCATGAGCTGACGCACATTAGTAACAGGCTTACCAGTTAAGGATTTTCTTAAACCATGCTCGGACGGAAGGCCGAGCTTAAATGTATTAAGGGCCACTCCATCAAAATCGCCTTCCATCTCATTGAACATCTCCCAGTACCTATCTGAGTATGTTTTCAAGGTCTCACCTTCTTGCATGCTCAAGGATAGCAATGAAGCTAAGGGCCGAGTGACTCTTCGGCAGGTGACAAAATGAGAACTAAATGCTTGAGTGAGTTCTTTGAAGGAACTAATGGAATCTGCTTTCAGGTTGTCAAACTATCTTATCGCAACTGGTCCCAGATTGGAGGGGAAAATTTTGCACATCAAAACTTCATCCTTGGAATGGACAGCCATCCTTTGGTTGAAGTGGCTCACATGCTCCACAGGGTCTGTTCTACCATTATAGATAGTGAACGTCGGCTGATGAAAACGACGAGAAAGTCTTGCCTCTTCAATCCTACGTGTGAAAGGCGATTTGGAGATTTGGTTCAAGGCCTTGCTCATAGCATCGTTCCCTACGCCTCCATGTGATGGACTCCGATGTTGCCGTTTACGATAATGTTCTTCTTCATAGGAAAAAGACTCACTAACTGGTGTTCGAGATCTCTGTTTATAAGTGACGTCTTGTTCGTCGTCAGAATTATCATCAGAGTATGAAGAAGTCCGCCTCCTCTTTGCATGGCGCAACTCCCTTTCAACTGGTCAATCTCTAGTTGCATGTTTTTGTTCTTCTCTGCATGAGACACGTGACTTCCACCTTGTGGCTGGCTTCGGTCAGTATGCGTAGCATGTACACTACCTTCACGATCAAGTCTTTGCTCCAAGTTGAGAAAATGATCAACGTGTTGGGATGCCCTGGATTCTGCTGGTTGTTGCCCTGGTTCAGCCATCGTCAACTGTGACTTCCACTTTCGCTCAAGCTCTTCCCACAGACGATGCCAATTGTAGGGTCTATATTTGTGGCCCAAACCCAAGAGATATGGAATATGAGCCCAACAAGCCCAATACAATAAATTTGTAAAGAGTGGGTGAAAGAGCTGGGCAGAGAGTGAACAAAACAACGTTTAACAAAGGTTCAACAAATAAATAAGTGCAAGAACAAACTCGAAACTTGAATAAATTGTTGTCCAAGGAGACAAACTTTTGTTTATATAATTCTTAGAGCTATAGTAAACCTTTCTTCTCTCTTCCTCTGTTGATTTTCCGATCTCTACCTCATGAGAGGTCCTTTACATTTATATAATTTTCTTTTTGTTCATATTGATCGTATACTTGTTCTTCATCTAAGCATTCACTTCAGTATATGTCCCATCAGGTATCTTCTTTAGTTCTCCATGAGTGGTGGTAGCTGAGGTGCACTGTTCAGGGGTCTTCTCCACATAAATGCGGCCATAAAAGTTGCTGCAGTACATTTAATGCGGTGGTAGCAGCTTTTCCCTTAGATATTTCGCTGTTCTTATCATCTTTATGCGTGTATGAAGTTCATCCTTATCGTTGGAACTTCCCGGAAGATTGCCCAAGCCACCTAGGTATTTGCTAGACTAGTATTCTTCGTATCCGAGAAGGATATACTCCTCGGATTATATTCCTCTATTTCTTCCCTGCATGGTTCTCTAGTCCGAGGCCTTTCCCAATCATTTGCTCCTCCTCGGACGCACCCATATCTTCAGATAGGGCCCAAGGGCCAATATATAAATTTGGGCTTTTATTCCCACAAAAGTTATGTGGCACTTACGGAAAATATGGATGAAGGGATTGTTGATGTAAGCTGAATATAACTTTAGGAATAAAATCTAAATTCTAAATTTCAAGATGTAAAATTCAAAGACCCTAAACTTTAGAGCGTAGTTTGCACTTTAGCCTTTTATTAATTAACAAGCTGATGTGGCAAGAAAATAATTGGTGCTATTTAAACAACAAAATAAAGAAAAATGCAAAAGCTACCACAATTTTTTTTAAAGAAGAACTACATAATACTTAATACACCAATGTCAATTTGTTTAAGACTTTCTCCCCTCTCCTTGTGTGTATGTGTCAAAGTGGTCGATATCGTACAGGTACCAGCCAGTATATACCGCACCAATACGTATACTGGTATCGAAATTCTAATGTTTCGTACCAATATAAATATCGGGCATACCAGCTATATTGGATGATTTCGGGCATTACCGGCTGATACGCCATACCGGGCGTACCAACCATACTGGCTAATTTCAGGCATTACCGGTCGGTATAAAAAAAAAAAAAAAAGCTTTTTTTTTTTTTAATTTTTAGTTTTGTAATTTTTGAATTTTTGTAAGGGCAGAATAGTAACTTATTTGTATTAACTTATTAGTATTATTTGTTTTCTTAGTATGCAATGAACAATTAAGCTTTTTATTTTTTATGTTGTGTTTTTTTTCATTTTAATTGATGCAAAAGTCTAAAATTATGAATAATTTGTTCTGAATTGAGATAATATTTTATGGTAAACTTTTATATTCATTATAACACACACACACACACACATATTTATAAATATAAAAAATAACGATAAACCCAAAACGGAACACCAGTATTGACCGGTATCAAAATATATTATTCCACTGGTTAAACTGGTACAACCTTCAGTATGAAATTGACTCTTTTGGTGTGTGTGCTAAAAATACTTAGTATTCTAAAAAAAAAAAAAAGTCTTACAAACTACGTGCTACTACATAAAAAAAGAGTAATTTAAACATTTGTTTAATATGTTTTTTTAAATATATCCATTGTATTCTTGCCACATCAATTTGTAATTTTTTTTTGATACAACATAGAAATTCTATTCTATCATAATCTAAGTGTATATGTGTGTGAAACTCCCTCTTGGAGACTTAAACCCTAATCTTACCCTTCATACCCCACAAACACTTATACATGTGGAGTGACTATTGTATGTACCAAGGGTGTGCGGTGGTATCAATTTGTAAATTTAAGGTAGTAAAATTTATAACTTTAGCATTTTCCATAAATGAATGTTGAACTATTTGGTGATTGCTAGCTAATAGGTCAAATTGTAATAAATTTATGTAGTAAAATTTGCACTGCATAGTATCACTCAAAATAAAAACAGCTTAATGTTTTCTTTTTAAGTTATTTATTATTATAATTACACGTTCTAAAATTATTGATGTGGTAAATGTTTTTAATATACACATCATTAATAATGTTTACATTCCATGTTAAACCATATTTGTTACTTTGTGAGTCAATCTCATAATTAAAATCAGATAAAATAAAATTACATCATAGCCATGAGCCTTGGGCTCATTGGCATAGTCCTCTTCTCCTTTGTTAAATCCCCCTCATTGTTAAAAATACATAATAGACATGACAATGTCTTCCTTAGTTTTACAAATTTTTGAAATATTAAATTCAAGCATCCCTATATATATATATATATATATATATATTGATGAACAGCATTCCTATATATTTTGAGTTTATGCGATCAACTATCGTATTAGTGGCATAAGGAAACTTGTAAGAAAAATAAATCTAACATTAATAATTGACATTCGAACAGTAATGATAAGGTAGAGTACTGTGCATAATACCAAGTCGTTTCTAAAACTTTTACTAAAATAATTATATTTACAAAACTTACACGCGCGCGCGTGCACGCACATATATAGGGTTGGGTTCAAGTTACATATGCTGTAACTCTAAGCAATGTTATACTACCCAGTAACTTGTTATTGAATTCATATTTTGAAAATCTCACCGTTAGACTACATATTCTATATGTTTTTAACATGCATGCTAAGTTTTATACCAATCAGATGTTATTTACTATTCGATCCATAAACTCATATTTTATGCAATATTTTAAACTGCAAAAACTTGAATTTAAATAATTGATTGATGACATAGCTATTGATCTTTGATTACCTTGAAACTTTGTAAACATGGAGAATATAAAAAGATAATGTAATCCAACGATTGATTTATCAAAATTCGCATCCAATTAAAAAATATTAAGTGGTATAACATTACTTAAAATTACATCTAGTGTAACTTGAACCCAACCTATATATATATATATATATATATGTGTGTGTGTGTGTGTAAAGTTACACATTTTTTACATCATAGATTTCTAAGAAATCTAACAATTGAAAAAAATATCATTAAATGTTATTACTTTTTACCATATTAACAATATTACCTAATTAATACTAACATTCTCTCTCTCCTTATTTATTATTGCTTTCAAAATATCAATTTAATTTAGAATAATACTATACATACATAACAAATCATTGCATACTTTAATTTGAGAGACCATCTAGTATATCCTTTTTTTTGATGAACACCATCTAGTATATCCTTTATAAGCAAATCATTGCCTTAAAAATCATTATAGTACAAGAGGTGTACGGTTTCATTTTCAAATGATTTGTTTATCCTTTATAAGAAAAGATTTTTATATTATATGGCGGACCAAAGCATGAACAGAGATAATAATTTTTCACTATTGTTGTATTTGCAATGTGAAAACTTTTAAAAAGAAGCAGATTACTTTTGTGTTCAATACTTCAATCGTATATATAATTGTATAAATTTTATTTCAAATAATTTAATTTCATCATCAAATATCTATTTAATTTCTCTTTTAGGATGAATCATTTAGAAAGCATGTTGTTGAAAATGGCCTGTGCCCTTTAATCAAGTGAAAAACTTTAAATAAGGAGTGATAAAAAGGTGTCAAGTTATAACATTTAATGATGTCTTTTTTAAGCGTTAGATCTCATAGAAATCTACGGTGTAAAAAATGTGTAACTCTACTCTTCTTATTAAGGGGGAGACCACAGCATGAACTTTTTTTTTTTCCTTCCATGTCATCATCTTCTTCCTCTAATCTTTTTTTTTTTTTTTTTTTTTTGCACTAAACTTTCAAGCCTCCACCATTCAGAAAATGCTCAAGATTAAATTGTAAATATAAGCTATCTTTATTTTGTTTTAATAAACATGATTACCATTTTGTGAACTCATTTATTATGGAGGGAGTATTGTTAATTTTACCATTACTTAACCACAGTATATGGTTTGAAAAAAGGAGATTTTTTTTTTCGACCATTTGAGTTTTGGTAGTACCTTGAATAAAATTTGTCATGAGGATTTTAGAAATACTTAGCCTCAACAATTGTTCTCTAAAACAATTATGATTTTGGCCATATACTTCTAAAATTTTCTAGTACCTCAAGACAAAATACTGTTAAGAAATCAATGGTGATGGCCTAAAATTACATAGTGCAAGAAGAAAGATGTGAGAGAGGATGAGAGGAAGAAGATGACGACGTCGAGGAGAGTGGAGAGTTAATTCTGTAGTTTCCCCCCCCCTTTAATAAGAAGAGTTAATGCCTAAATCACTAATTTCTAGGGAGTAATAATGACATTATTATGAGTGTTTTTTGACTCTTAGATCTAATAGTAATCAATGGTCTAAAAAAGGTGTAACTCTTGTAAAGTTACACCAAGTATAATTTGAACCTATCTCATACATACACACACACACACACACACACACACACACACACACACACATATATATGACATGAGTTCAAGTTACACCTGGTGTAATTCTTGTAAAGTTACATATTTTTTATACCGTAGATTTGTAATTGATCTAGCGGCTAAAAAAATATCATTAAATGCTATTACTTTCCATCTCATTCATAATTAATACTAGTATTTTCTCTCTCTCCTTATTTATTGTTTTTTTTTCTTGATTAAAGGGCACACTGCCATTTTTAACAACTTACATTTGTATACTTGAAAAAAAGAAATATACAAGAAAAATATCTGAGATAGATAATCATTGAGAAATAGAATGGTCAAGTAACTTCAACTAAGTGCTTGGAAATAGTAGTTCATTTTTTATATGATCGATTGAGACGAACAAGTTTATTTTCAATTAGACTAGAACTAACTCTCTCCTTATTTCTTTTGTTACCTGTGCTAGAGGTTGACATGCCAAGGGAATAAAAATTGAGTGTAGTTCTTGATAGAGTTGATTTTATAGGAGTTAAGTACCTATTAATAAATTTTAAGAGTACAGGTTCAATTTGAAACTAAAAAATCTATAAGTTTTAATTTGTAACAATCATAAACATTAGGGTTTAATTTTAAACTTTTGAATCTATATATGGTTTAATTTGAAACTGATAGAATTTGGATTGGCAAATATCCGTGACATTGCAATTTAAATTCTTGGTCCGAAAATTGTCTTAAAGCTTCTCCATGGTATTCCGTTGGAAGAATCTTGTTCAAGCAAAAAGTAATTCTGTTCAACCAAGCTACATTATAAGTTACGTTTTTTCCTTCATCTCGAGATTTCACTCCTTGGTTGATTGTGGCTCGCTCAAGCAAGGACCCATTTCAGTGAGTCATTAACTTCACTCAAGCCACCACTTCAATTTTTTGTTTCATATAGTTTTTTTTTCCAAGTATAGAAATGCAAGTTGTTAAAAATGGAGTGGGCCCTTTAATCAAGCAAAAAACAATAAATAAGGAGAGAGAGAAAATACTAGTATTAATTATGAATGGATGGAAAGTAATAGCATTTAATGATATTTTTTTAGCCGTTAGATCACTTACAAATCTACAGTGTAAAAAAGGTGTAACTCAGGTGTAACTTAAACCTATCTATAAATACATATATATATATATATATATATATATATATATGTGGCACATGAATGCTGCTTGCACGAGATCGCTTAGTTCTCACTTCTCACAGGCAACAAAATTGCTCAGATTAAGCAACTGCATGATACATATAGTTCCTATAAAATATTGAAAAGCTTAAGTCTAGCCATACTCCAACCCTATAATCCAAATACAAGAAGCAGAAAACACTTTACAAAATACATAAGATTCTATGGCTATTCAAGCAAATTGAACTTCCTTTTGGATCCAACCCACCATCTCATACACAGCAGCTGCAATCTCATTCACAGAGGTTAGCTTTGAATCATCTTCAACCTGTTTCAAACCCAGCACAACCCCACATTAATAATGGGTTTGAAATTTTTAACAAAATAAATGTATGAAAAGTTAATTTTAGTATCTCTATACATCAAAAGTCTCATACCTCATTGGGTATCATGCTGTTTCTACATGAGGAGAACCTCGGTTTAAATCTCCATCTTTCACATAAATTAAAAAAAGAAAAAAACCCTTCTCAAACTAACCTTAACACTGAAAGAGTAGAGGACCATATTATCCACAGTTGTGACATTAAGGTGAAGAACGATAAGGTGCAAGGATTGCAAGGCGGCCACCATTTTCAAGAGTTGCTTGGGATGTTTTCTTGATAGTATTTTGATATTGGCATGGCTTTCTACCATTGTCACTTCAATGTCTGCAATGGCTGACCGCTTCTCCATCATTGATTCACTGGATTCATTAGAACAGGTATACTGAGGCAAGGTAAAGAACCCAGAGAAGAGACCAGAGGACAAACTGTTGTCTAGTCGTTGCTTGATTCCTTTTTGGGCTTCCATGGACTGGAGGATTTGCTCTAGCTCCTTCACAAAATTAATGGCTCCCCCTAGTATTGATGCCTGGTCACCCTTCTCAAATGTACACACACACACACACAAATCAATTAAAACAAATTTTATACTTTTCTCTATCTTTGAACAAAACCGAAAGTATCATGTTTCTTTTGCATTTAAAATTTTTAAAAGTACTTTCAAAAAGCATGCTACTAATCATCTAAGGAAATAGAAAGAATAGCTACCCTTTTCACATAAGAAGCAGGCATCATAGACTTAAGCACAGTGAGATAGTCGTTCATTTGCTTCCTTCTATTGCGTTCCACAGCTATGTGAGTCATTCTCTGATTCTCCATTTCTTCCTTGTTCTTGGTTCTTCTGATGCGCCGCCTTTTTCGCCTGCCTATTGTTGCTGCTGCTGGAGCTTCCACCAAAGAAAGTCCCTGAGCCAAGAATCCACGATCAGTGATCGTGCAATTATCTGGGGAGGCAGTGTTCGCGTCTCGCTCCTTTACACCTTGAACCATTGAAGAAGGTAAAGATTCCGAGTTTGCAATGGAGACTTGCTCTACATTATTGCCAAGTTTTTCAAAGTAGACTTTGTCTTCTTTAAGACCCAGGCCATAGCTCCAAGTTCCACCTGCTCCTAATGCATAGATATCCCTGCAACCATTATTGAACGAGTCCTGTTGGAACGCTACAGCTTCTAAAGTCATTCTCTCCCTCTCTCTCTCAGAGACTAGCTAGCTAGTCTAGTAATGATATATAAAATCAAGAGGATGTTTCAAAAGTCTTAACAGAAAGTGAGAGGCTGAAATATATGTGTTATAACCTATTAAATTTAAGCCAAATGTTAAGATTAAAATAATATAGGTCTAATTAAATAAAAGAAATGGTATAAAATTGAATAAAAAGTGTATAAAACTGACAGAACACTGATATAAAAACAATATCTGATATAAAGTTTGGTGTTAATGGTGCCTGTTACCACAATTCAAAATTTAAATCCCAAACTCTACAAACAACTGGTAAATTTGGTTTCCTCAGCAATGTGAAGCTTGGGGGTTGTTTGGTTTGAAAAAATTCCTCACTCATCACTCATCACTCAATTTTCATCGCTCATCACCCATTACTCATCACTCATTACTTATTACTTAAAATACCCTAACTCCCTAAAGGTGGCATGTTTGGCACACTGTTTCCAACTTCTCATAACTCAATTTTTTGTACTTTCTGTGGGACCCATACCTGAGCACCATGTCAGTGAGTCTTGTTAGTCTACCCGCCTCACACTCATTTCACTTCATTTTCTTCATTGCTCATTTTATTTTGCCACCACCACAGTCACAGTGCCAAAGTGCAACCAAAGAACCCAACAAAGGAACCCACCACAGTTACAATACCACTGTTTCTCCCAAAATTTTTCCTTCAACCCTGTTTCTTCCAAAACCCTCAACGAACCCAGCAAAGGAAATCCACCTTTGACCTCACCCAACGCCGATCTCCACCATCCCAAAATTTTATTTTTTCGAGCTGATCTTGATTGAATTCAAGGGGGTCTGATCTTGATTGAATTAAACTTAGATTTCTAAGTTTAATTTTTGTGGGTTTTGTTAGTTTTTTTTTGGTGCTGAATCTTCGTCCTTCACCTCAGTCACGCCAACCAATCCGACGATGTCGTCCAACCCAAACTCGACCACTGCTCAGACTAGCAATGACATGGAGAAGAAAGGTGCGAAGGGGAGCCACCTACAAGCGTTGTGGGTTTATGTTTTTGGCATTTGGGTTTTGAGGTCCCGTGATGTTGTGATGCTCGTGGTGGCGGTGAGTTATGGGTCTGTGGAGGTGGCGTGACCCAGTGGTGTGAATGGATATGATTTATGTTTTTGACATTTGGGTTTTGAGGTTTGGTGATGCTGTGATGCTCGTGGTGGTGGTGAGTTATAGGTCTGTGGAGGTGGTATGTGATGCTTATGTGGCGGTGAGTTATGGGTTTGTGGAGGTCTGGTGAAGAGAGGAGATGAGAGCTGTGTGTTTGATGAGGAAAAAAAAAGATGAGAGAGAGAGGGGGGGAGAGTACGTGCTCATGAAGTCAGATTGATGAGACAAGGCATGAGTGGGTCCCATCCGGTTGAGTAAAATTACAAAAATGCCACATAACTCAGTTTTCCATAACTTGAAAACACCTAAAATGTGTTTTCAGTTTTCATAACTCATCACTCAAAAATCAGAGAATTGAGTGATGGAAACAAAAACTGAAAACAAATCCAAACAAACCCTTCAGCCATGAGACCCACCAGTTTTGAGTTATGGGTGATGAAAACAGAGTAATGGGTGATGGAAAACAACAAATCTAACAGCCCTTGATCTCTCTTTCTTGGTAAAAGTCCTCAGTTGATCTAATAAAATATAGGCGAAAAACTCAATTTAGTCTTTACATTTTCACGCGATTCCCACTTTGATCCCTAACTTTTTTTTCCCATTGCTTTTAGTCCCTATCTTGAAAAATGTGTCTCGTTTTTGTCCTTGCCGTTACATCAGAGACGGAAATTGCACATGTGGCAAACGGCATAAGTTAAAAATATTAAAATAATATTCACAAGTCTCGACGTTTGCATCTAAATTAAAAAAAAAATTAATTTACTAATTTTAACTAAATAAAAAAATTAAAAATAGAAATAAAAACCAAAAATCACAAGAACACAAACTCAGATCTAAGAACACAAATCCAAAAATTAAAAAATGTGGGTTTGCTTTGATTTTTGTAATTGAGACTCAGAGAGAGAGAGAGAGAAAGAGAGACTATGAGAATGGGTTGGATCGGTGAGGCAATGGATTCCATCAAATCCCTTTGGATCCGATAGGTCTTCACATAGGCCGTCAGTCTTGGTTCGCTTCTAATTCTTCAATCCTTTTTTTTTTTTTTTTTCATTGATTCGCGTTTGGAATTGGAACTCTATGTGTTTTTTGCTATCTTTGGGTGATGATAAATTGTGGGTATGCATTAAAAATTGAAGCGTTATTGAAAAAAAAAAATTTTTGTTGGGGTTTTCTTTTGAGGCTTAAGAGAACAAAACCCAATTGTTTGTTGAGGTTGATGTGATTCTGTTTGGCTCATTTGAATTGGGATTTCCAAGTTTTATTTTCTAGGAAACAGAAGCAAACCCAGAACACAAACCCAGAAGACGACGGTGGAGTATTCTTCATCTTCTTCGTCTCTGACGCTCTTTTCCGTGCTTTCCTCTCCTTCTTCTCGTTTAGAACTGGTTCTCTTCCTCTTTCTCTAATTGTTCATCAGTGATTCTCATCTCTCTTGCTCCGTAACTTCACCGCCTCTTGCAACGCCACCTGACCTTCCTCTGCAACAAAAAGAAACGAAATTCACATATATACACACAAACACGTACATAAATGATTTTTTTTTTTAATTTTTGGGTTTGTGTTCTTAGATCTGAGTTTGTGTTCTTATTATTTTTGTTCAAGACACATTTAAATCCCAATTTATGTGATTTTTGTTTTTTATTTTTTTATTTAGTTAAAATTAATTTTTTTTAATTTAGATGCTGATGTGGAAACTTGTGAATATTATTTTAATATTTTTAACTTATGTCGTTTGCCACATGTGCAATTTTTGTTTCTGATGTATTGGAAATGACAAAAACGAGACGCATTTTTTAAGATAGAAACTAAAAACGGTGAAAAAAAATTAAAGACCAAAATGAGAATCTCGTAAAAATACATGAACTAAAATGAATTTTTCGCCTCATATATACAACTAGCTGCACTAGTCAGCCAATACATATAGTTGCATAGTGAATTGTGCATGAGAGAGAGAGGAAGGGTGATTCTCCTTTTTATTATACAATTATAAGATCATTAAAGAAACCAATGATTGTGTTACGTCCAATTATAAGCGCGTATAGCACGCATTCTTCATAGAAAGAGCTGGTACATACAGTTTATGATTGATGAATTATACGGTTAAAAAGCAAGTTAATTCAGTTGTTAACTACGCGCTTGTGACTTCTACTAATGATTATTCCTTTATTGGGTAATAAGTAATAACGCAGATTTACTTAAGCATCTTTATTATTATGAGTCTGATTATGACACACATTAATAAATTTATTTTTAAAAAATTTTTATTGAGAATTAAAATATAATTTCTAATAAATTTTTTTTAAAATTGATTTACTATAGTGTGCACTTCTAGCACACGAGTAAAATCCTATTATTATTTCATGTAATCGTAATGACTGTTCGACATAATAGGACGCAAGCAAACGAGACACAGAGAGTGGGTCTATGTTTGTGTGCGAGAGTACGTGGTGGCACAGACAGAACGGAGCAAAATGAGTCACTAGAGGAATCCATGTGAGTGACCACACAAAACCAAGGGGGGCAGAGTCTGCAATCATGTAAGTAATCTCCCTTTCCAATGACTGACTGAATATGTGCTCTTTTGTGACTTGTATTCAACCCACAAAAACATCTCCTCTTTTCGGTCACTTTTTTTGACTTGTTAACCTTCTCTCTCTCTCTCTCTCTCTCTCATAAACTATTTAAAGAAATTTTGTATAGATGTACACAAGCTCACAGAAGAGAACATGAAAGTTTAGGCTTTGATTAGCCCATTGACTCAAATACATGTTTTCAGTTTTTAAACAATATTATATATATTTTCACACATTTTTTTACTTACACGTATTTCTATACATATTTTCAAACACATGTTTTCAATTTTTAAGTGCAATTATCAAACACCCTTTTAATGACTAAAGATGACATCTTGACCCTACATGTCGATGCCATTGAGATATGAAGGCAATAAACATTAGCGAAGAGAGCTATGCCTTTGGCTCGTGCCTCTATCGTGCGCATCACTGCAAGGTAGAGAGGACATGGGCTGGTACACTATGTAGGTCACCAAAAAATACCACGAGAAAGGATTTGGTTTCTCCTAGTCGGGTGCTACATTATCCTCCTCATTGACCAATACATGCTCGAACCACATTGTAGGACACGTGTAGCCTTAGGAATGACAATGAGTCGGGTTCGGGGCAATTTTTTTTTTTATACCCGAACCCGACCCGCGAGCCCGCCCTTGTGACCTAAACTTGGCCCGTTTAACAAATGAGCTTTTTTTAAAACCCTAAACTCGCCCTGCTGGGCCTCACGGGCCCCATCCAGCCATGCCACTTTTGGGCCTAATCCGTGCCCCAATAAAAAAAAAATGTTTGCCTGATCTGATTTTCTCAGCAACCAAATAGTAGGGAAAAATGAACACTCAAGAAAACCCAAATCTGAATAGATCGGAATCCCAGCAACATACACCTAAATCGAAAACCCACAAAACCCATTATTTTCTCATCGACCAACAGATTGAAAACCCTTCTTTTTTTCATTACAATATTTTCCCACATCAAAAGTAAATACAAGAATTAACATATAAACCCTAAGTCTGAACAAGAAGACCTTACAAAATCAAATCAAACAAGCTGATCCTATTTAACAAAAATAGCACTTAAACTAGAAAATACAAATTTGAACAAAAAGAATGCTTTTTATTGCAAAATCTTGAGTTCACAACAAGGTGAGGAAGATGAGAAAGATGTGGCCTTGTGAAGTGGAGGAGGATCCGTCAAGGTGAGGGAGGAGGAGCGGCGTCTGCAGGCTACGACAAGGTGAGGGAGGCAAGGAGAAGAGACCAGCGAGGTGGAGAATGGAACGGCGCCGGCGAGGTGAGGTGTGCAGGGAGTAGTGGCGCCGGTGAGGTGAGCAGCAATGATCTTGTTCGAATGATTCTTCAAGTGAGAGTGAGACTAAGAGTGAGAGTGAGGGAGAGAATGGAAGGCGACTTGGCAAGATAGAAAGAGAGGGTGAGAGTGAATGTGAGGGTCTAAGGGATTTAGGGTTACAATTAGAAAAAGTGTGTATCTATAGTTAGAGTTTTTAAAAATTTTTAATATTATATATATGGGTCGGGTTCGGGTTGGGTATTTCTAAAACTCAGACTCGACTCGAACCCATTTCAGGTTTTATTTAAAAAACCCAAACCCGACACTACTGTTTTGCGGGTTGGGTAAAACCCGCCCTATTAAGGTCGAGTCGGGTCGGGTACTCGTGGGTCGGATACTTTTTGCCATCCCTATGTAGCCCCCTTCGCCATTGCAACTCTCTCTCCCTCTCTCCTTCTACTGTCTTTATACCTTTCAGAGTCACTCCTTATGCCCACTCTCCATCCAGCACGACCTTCTCTCTCCTCCAACTGAAGAGTGGTACTATGCTAGCTATCCTAGGGTTTGTGATAGGCAATTGAATTAGGATACTTGTCTTTGTACAGCTAGAAATATTCCTCGTACCATAAGAGGAGAATGTTTTCGAGCATCCTAGGTATTAGAATAAAGGGAAATAGAGTAGAGAAAGAAATGGAGAAAAGAAAGAAAGAAAGTGTACAAAAGGCTATGTAAGAACCAGCATTTTCCCAGAAAATACATTACAATCTTTACAGGGATAAGGATATCAAGTCCTTTATCCCCCCGTGATTTTTCACCCTAAATCTCGGGGTTTTCTATGTAACTCTCTTGTCATCCTTAATCTTTTCATTTGCTGCGCCTCCGGCCTCCATCACTTTATTAGTTCACAAAAATATCATTTTTCACACATTACAAAGATGATGTTTAAATGTACTATTAAGACTTACAAAATACAAACTTTCACGTTTTTCTAAACTTAACTTGCACGTACAATAGGAAAATGAAAAAATGATTAACATTTTTTTTACAACTTTCTCAATTGTTCGTATAAATTTTTTTTTTTTTTTAAATTTATGATTAATGTGTACTCTAGGAGCAGATGTTAACCGGACTCATACATACATACACACATACATACATATATATATATATATATATATATATATTCGTATTTGAATGAAAAGGGGGACATCATCTCTTTATGGATGAGGATAGTCCTTTGTTATGATTGATTTACAATTATAGGTGGTTTATTTATTTATTTATTTTTAATTAGGTGTTGGTTTGGTATGAATGATTTTTGTCGGTTTATATTACTTACAAAATAAGTGTGTATATATATATACACACACTTACTTATAAAAATTGTACATAAACAAATAAATTAAAAAAAAAAAAAAAGCTAGACCAAAAAAACATCAAGTTCATTGCTTAGTAATAGTGAGAGGGTAGACGATAGAGAAATGATTATCACAGTATTATCATATGTTAAACAAGCTAACTTATTTTTTGGTCCTTGAAAAATTCACAAAGTTTCAGTTTGGTCCTTAAAATATTTTCATGTCACTTTGGTCTTTGTGTTTCAAGAAATGTGTCAATGTGGTCCATTTGTCATAATGCCATGGTCTTTTGTGCAAAATTAGCCATCTTGCATGTGGGTTAGTATTTTAGTAGAAATAATGTCACTAAACGATAGAAATGCCCTAACTATTTTTGATAATATTCCCCAAATCCTATAAAGTTGCCTCTTTGTAATAGCTCCCGTAATGGAATAGTTATTCATGTATAATATCAATTCGGTCATTTGGTTGCATCTTTATTATATGGATTAGTTATTACATTGGAATAACTATTCTTTAAATTGAAGAATAGCTATTCCTCTTTAAAATGGATGTAATAGCTATTCCTTAGTGTATATAATAGGTTTTAAAATTAATATATTTCCAAAAATATAATTTTCCTTATACATCATCTTTTACAAGTTTTCCATATATAACAACCAAACTTATGAATAGTAATAGTTATTCTATTACAATGTCTTCTATTCCCAGTAATAAAGATTATTATTCCTAATGTAATCTACATTCAGTGTACTAAACGTACCCTTAATGTTAGGTTCTAAAAGTTTAGAACAATTAGCAAACCATGAGCACAAACTTGTCTAGATATAGATCTTAGAGTCTATAGAGTATATTAGACAATGCTCAAGATATTGCAAGTCATAATACAAGAATAAGGAAGTTGCAGGTTTAGGAATTCGAAACATGTCAGTTTCAACTGATTGAGAAACAACTTCAACTGATCAAGACACGAGTTCTATAGAATTTAATTAAAACTCTGATAGGCCACAAACTGAACGACCCATTGTGATTAAACCAATTAATTAATTAGCCAAGTTATTAATTAATCAATTTAACATGCAAACGCGTGGAAGCACAAACAAATCACCAATAAACTAATTATGCAGCGGAAATTAAATGACATGGTGATTTGTTTACGAATGGGGAAAACTCTTACGGCAAAAACCCCTCCGGTTGATTTTCAGGTCACCACTCCCGAAACTCCACTATTATCACAACAAGCGGTTACAAGTAAAGGAATCCCAAGTACCTTACCAACCTACAGTTGAACTCTTACCCCAATACCCAATTGGACTTGTTCTATAGTGACAGTTCCCCCTTTTTGTTGCACGGCTCCCAAGTACGTGACTAACCAATGCGCGGATCCCAGTACGCGACTTCAATACCAACTGAAAGAGAGGTTGGCTGCAAAGTTCTTTAGTTCATCCTACACGATGAAGATCAAGAAGATGCTTGGTCATAAAACCCAAAGGTGCAAATACACAGCAACTTCTTCAGAAGAGATGAACTAGGGCAAGAACTTCGTCTCTGGTCACAATTTGCTACAACAGAGTTTTCTCAATGCTTGTGCAACTTGTGAACTGTTTGATGGCGCTAAAAACAATCTTTTTATATGTCTAGGGTTAGGAGAAAAGAAAGCCTAAAGACACATTCACAGATCCCAAGAAATCATATCAGAATTCTGAATTTCTTAAATCTCGACAGATAGGAGGTGTCAAGAAGCTGTCGAGCAGGTGTCGAGCTTATGAGCTTGAATAGCTTTCTTAAGCTCGATAGATGCAGCTGTCAAGCCAGCTGTCGAGCTTTAATGAATTTGCACTATCAGCTTGTTTTCTTGGACAGACTTGATGACTTCAATACTTGATCTTGAAACCTTGTTTCTTGAAGTATTAAAAACACCTAGAACTACCCAATTACAAGTAAAGTACGTTTTGTCAAAGGATTAGCCAATTACATAAAAGAATGACATATGTTCTTAACAAGTGAAACACATATGTCCTAACAATCTCCCCCTTTGGCAATCCGTGACAAAACCACAACAAACAAATGAACATATGAGAGAAATCATAAATCATTCAACTCATATTCACTTGTTGAATACAATAAAATCTATCCTAACACAAACTCTTGAAAAACTTTGCAAGAAAAGAGTTTATGGCAAGTGGACTTTGACAACCTGTATTTCTGAAACACTTTAAACAAAACTCATCAAGGCATCTTGTGTGAAACAGAAATAATAGATTGCATACAAATATAAGAAACATGTGTATAAAGATAGAAAAGAAACAACACATGTAGAGATAGGTGAAAGGAACATACATCCACATATAATGAATATAAGTACAATGTATGTAAAACTGGTCACAAGACCTCATATACAAGAACAATGTATCTAAAAGGTAAGAAAAGAAAAGATACATCATATCCTCACTAAATCCCTCAAGTATCAACAGTATCAACACTCCCCCTAACAAAAATGTCGTAGACTAACTCTCCCCCTAAGATGACTACTCTCATATCCCAAAACTACTCCCCTTTTTTGTCATGAGTGACAAAGGGTAGAGTGTCAAGTAGACATCTCATCAGTAGAGCTAACATCTCCATCATCATCATCCGAAGCATCATCGTTCTCTTCATCATCATCCTCAAAATCAGAAGCCGCTAGAGGAGGTGGTGAAGGAGTAGCCTCAGGAGCAAAACCACCCATGGTCGACTGCCGTCGTGCAATATGACCAACACGAATATTCACCTGATACAAGTTAGTGGAGAGTGTATCGAGTTGAGCATCCATGCGCTGCAGCTGCGCCATGATGTCTCCAAGTGAAACATTGCTCATAGAGGAAGAAGAAGCTGATGTAGATGGAGCAGATCGGGATGGAGCTGAACGAGAGGAAGGAGTGGAATCCGGCTGTCTCGACCTAAACTGAGCCTCACTACGTTTTACGGTAGCGGTATCTATGGCACAAATGAAGGTGAAAGGGTCGGACACGAGAAAAGGAATGGAAAAATGGCGTAGAATCCTCGTGATAGCAGAAGGAAAGATGAGCATATCATGGGTTGCCACATCCAAATGAACATCTATGACAGACAAAATGAAATGAGAAGGAAATCTATGGTAAGATGCTCAATGAGGGATAACAAAAATCGAGCACGAGGCTCTGTGATGGAGTACAAAAGTCATCACCATGTTTAAGAATCTAGGACCTTTAGCAAAAGGCTGACATAATGTGTACTGACGCTCACCCCACTCCGAAGGTGCTCACAGAAAGCATATATGAGCTCATCCCTGGACACAGTCCTCAGACGATCACAAGAAGGATAGTCAGGAAACTCTATCCTAGGAACCCGAAGCACATCCGCAACAAGCTGCGGTGTGACAGGGATGCGCGTACCTAGAACGCGAGTGAAAAAGAGAGGTACTGAACGATCAATCCCGTGCATGTTGGAGTAAAACTCCTGAATAAGCACGAGAGGACATGTGACCGGGATGTCACACAGTGACTCCCATCCCCTACTATGAATGACAGAGGGAAGGTCAGTGTCGGCGAAGTTCGCCAAAATGACTTGGCGTTCCGAATAAACACCTCGTCTAGAAAAGTTCTCCGAAAATGTCTTGTGGGCATCATCATCACGGAACCGAAGATTATGAGGAGTAGAATCAGAAGATGAAGAAGCTCCAGAACGCAGAGGGTTCCGAGCCGGAATAGATTTACGCTTAGGTTCCATAGACACTACTAACGTAAATAGAATAAGAGAGAGAGAAAGAAAGAGACAATCAGAAAAGTCCCAAAGCAATTCAAATATATCAAATATATTGAATAGAGAGTACGTATGCATGGGGATGCATGAACATGTGACATGCAAAAGAAATTTCATCATGGGCTCAGCCCAATCCAAACCTACCAACACACAAACATAGTACACACATCTAAATGCATGAAAATACCATTCTAATGCAAATGTGATGCAATGCATGACATTTTGAACACATTTAAATGAAAACCCATTCCAAAATTTCAAGAAAAACTCATTAATTTTGAAAAAACCCCAAAAATTTTCAAAAACCCCAAAACCTAAGATTCAAAACATGAAATGCATGAAGAATGAAGGAAAAAGAGATCATACCAAGTGATTTGAAGCAAGGAAGGGCCGAAAATCACGTGGGTTGAAGGTTTTGAGTGAGAAAACAGAGTTTGGGAGGTGAACAGTCGCGGACAGATCGAGAGAGATCGAGAAATGAGAACCGGAACGCGAACAGAGCTTATATAGGAACCTCAGTAAATCTCGATAGATGAGGTATCGAGAGGTGTCGAGCCATCTGTCGAGGAAGGTGTTGAGAAAATGCACGTCGACAATTGCAGGTGTCGAGGAGGTGTCGAGGAATGAACACTAGAACCAAGAACAGAAGCTCGATCGATCCACCAGGTGTCGAGAAGGTATTGAGGAGACAGAAACTTTCTCGATCGATCCACTAGGTGTCCAGGAGGTATCGAGATTGCGATAAAGAAAAGCTTGAGAAACTCGACAGATAGCAAGGTATCGAGGAGGTATTGAGGAGGTGTCGAGCTTGCTTTTTAAAACAGTTTTTTGAGAAGTGAAAAACATAGACATGAATGCAATCCAACATGTACCTCAATCAATGATCCAATCAACATATTAAGCTCTCAAAATCATCTCTTATTAAACATTTTAAGCACATGGATCCTCAGAAACACACACACACACACACACTAAACAAGTCTAACTAATTTTATTTTTCAAAAACAAATCAAGACAGTTTAGTGAGCATACATTAGCACATGTAAACACTTGTGATGGCCAAATCACATTGTACCTGCATATGTAACAACCTGCATATGTAACAAGAGTAGCAAATAATATTGCGTGTTGTGTGTGAAAAACATTGCAAGATTGCATATGTGTATACATGTTATGACGATCTGAGATATAAGAAAATAACTTTAACTCACACACAATCATAACTGTTTGATGGAGACTATCACCTTTGAGGTACATCCTATAACTCCCACATCTCCTAGAAAACACGCTTGCAATCATTTTAAAGCATTTTTGATCTTTTTACTTTTTATTTTCTTTGCATATTTTCTTTTAAGCATATCATGCATGGGCATATAACAGAGAGAAAAGAAATACCCAACATGTTAAGCATTGACATTGCACTTTTACTATGCCGAAACATACGGATGTCTTTGACATTGCACTTTTGCTATGCCGAAGCATACGGATGTCTTTGACACTGCACTTTTGCTATGCCGAAGCATACGTGTGTCATATTATGATTGGCGGGTAACAGTGGTGAGATGGTCATTTATGCCTTTCTCTTAGGATTTTCTAGTCCTACCCGTCAAAAAGAGTGATATGAGTGTTAAGTTCAAGAGATGACTTAATCTTACTCATCACAAACAAGAGCCACAAAACTCACTTGTTTAGTTGTGCATAGAGATGCTCATCTAAGTTAGAAATGATACAAAGTTTAGAAGATTTTGTTTCAATGGCCATCCAAGGTACACAAGTACCAATGTACACAAAACACACACTGTTTTTGTATTTTTCAATTTTTCAATTTTTTTTTATTTTTATATCAAAAACAAAATAAACAAAACTAAAAATAAACAAACAAAAACATGTTATCAAAGCAAAGCATAAAACTAGATTGACTCAAAAAAAATGCAAAACACACAAGTAATGCAACAAACAAAAACAAGAAGATAGAAGAAAGTGATAAAATCACTTAGAGTCCTTTTTCTTCCACACCTTGGAAGAACCTTTCCTTTGATTGAACCCTTGAACTAGTAGTGAGGGGGAAGAATTTAAACCGTTCAAGTTCGAAAGGAACATGAGGGCTTTCATAAGATCTCCAAGAGGAGTAAGAGAGGATTGAAGCTGATTTTGGCTTCCAGATGCTATCATGTCGTTGCTCTGTTAAGTGGCTAGCCACTTGTAGCAATTTGGTCGAGTATGACCGGCAGCTCCACAATGATGACAGAGATGTTGTTTCTTCTGTTTTGGCTTTTGAGAGTTAGCCTTCTTAGCCCTAGGGTTTTTAATATCTTTCTTATCCTGTTTAGGGGGTGCTCCTAAGATAGATTTACCCTTGTCTAGGTTCTTACTAGCTAATTCAGTTTTAACATCAATGTTTTCAATTTCAGTATTATTAGCAGGAGAAATAAAAAAAGTAGCACTAGTAGAAGCAGTATTAGAGGAAGAAAGACCATACCCTAAACCTGTTCGATCTGAAGCAGATTTCTGATTGCTGAGCATCTCATCAAGTTTTGCACTTGAAGTCCTCTCCAATTGAGCTCTGGCTTGAAACAGCTCCGTTTCAAGCTTCTTGGTCTTCTCAGCCAAGAAATTGTTCTCAAATCTCAGTGCACCAATTGTTTGATTAACTTCATCAAACTTTGTGGAAAGCTCTTCACAATCAAGTTCCACATCACTGAGCTTCTTGGTGGCCAGCCTATACAGTTTCTCATGCTTCTCAAAGAGCTTATATAGTTTCTCATAGGCTGAATGGATATCATCTTGATCATCCATCTTTTCACATTTAGTGTCCACCAATTCTTCTTCTTCTTCCACTTCATCAACAATCCCTTCAGTAGGATTGACTGTGGCAGTGAAGGCATTTAAGATTCCATCATCCTCATTATTGGAATCATCTTCAGACTTAGTGTCACTCAAGGTTGCAGCAAGTGCCTTACTCTTCCCAACGCTTTTGAGATATGTGGGGCATTCATGCTTCATGTGACCGAATCCATGACATCCAAAGCACTTTGGTCCTGCAGGAACAGTATACTGACCGCCATCCTTAGCATCCTTTTTCCCTTTGTCTTGCCCCTTAGACTGAAAGGAACTGGATTGTCTTTGGTTCTTATCGAAGCTCCTTCCATTGGCATTCTTCATAAATGTAAGGTTGAAATTTATCAACCATCTTGTTGGCTTTATTCCGTGCCAATTTGCTTGTAATTTAATCACTTAGTAACCCTGTATTTAGGTGGGATTATTGTAAGGGTAGTGTGTGTGAGAAGATGTGAAGAAAAGCTCATGTATGTGCAAAGAAGCAGAGCTTCGCGGTTAGGACTCGCGGGTGGCTCGCAGCTGCAAGTCGCCAACTTCAGGCACGTGAGATGCATGCAGGGAAGCTGAAAGGTCGCGCCAACTGTCGTACTACAGGACAAAAGTCCCAGGCTGGCCAGGCCGTTACGTCGCGACTTGATTTCGCGACTTGGACAAGCCGCGAGACCAAGCCGCCAATTTACCCTGTTTGGCAAAAAACTGTCTCTTCCTATTCCCATCTCACCTCACTATATATAGACCCTTATACCCACCAAATTGAGAGAGCTTCCAGAGAGAATTTTGTGAGAGAAAGCCTTAGAGAAAAACAAGATTGCCTTATCCCCAATCTTCATCTAAGAAACTCTACAAATTTCTCTACTCTTTTCCTCTCCATTGTCATACCCTTGAGAGGTCTTTTACCAAATCCTTATCTCACCACACCCACGTCTGTGAGAAGGTTTATTTGGTACTGAGGGAAGCAGTTTGGAAGGAACCAATATACATTAGTTGATGCTATGGTCAAGTAGCGGAATCCGGGAAGCTAAAGAAGAAATAGGTTCGGCGTAACCTCGTTGGAGCAAGAAGCTTGGAGGGCTTAGGTACTTGGATAGATTAGGCTTGGAGGGTCTTCTGCTGTTCATGTATCCCAACTATATTCTTTAGTGGATTTTATCACCGCTTGGAGGGCGGCGGAGAGGTTTTACGCCGAGGACTTTAGTTTCCTCTTCGATAACACATAGTGTGTTGTCCGTGTGTTTGCATCTTTCTTCCCTTTATCTTTGCCTTATATTTACTGCTGTAGATGTGTTTATATTTGCCTTAGATTGTTTATCAATTCTGTTATAAGCTTACTATCATGTTCTGCACATTAATTGTTTGATATAAAGCTTGAATTGGTAATTTTGTAATTTGGGGTCTAAACGTTCAAGGGTGTTTCATACCCATATTGAACTTTCAATTGGTATTAGAGCGGGTACACTTGTTGTGGTTTAAATACCTAAGTGTGATCCTTGACCCCTTGTGTATTTGCCATGGATTGTGCTTTGTATGCCTCTTTATATGATTTGGTTGGTGATGAATGTAACATGCCACGTGTTTGTGAAAATGCCTCTATGAGTGATAATCCTCATGATTGTGATTCTATGTTACATGAATCTTTGGATGTTATTGATATTCTAAATGACAAACTCTTCAAGAAAAAGGCTAAGAAATTTCAAAAGAATTTGAGCAAGTTATTTTGTGAAAAGGATGATTTGATTGCTAAGCTCAATGAATCCAACAAATTGGTTGAGAAATATAAAAAACTTGCTGAAATTTCTCTTGAAAAGCTGAAAGAGTTTGAATGGTTGAATATGGACTTGGATGCTAAACTTGTTTTGTCTAACAAACTTGTTGATGATCTTAAATGTGAAAATGAATCTCTTAAGATGCATGCCAAGTGTTTGATTGCTGAACCTATTGCTAAAATGGATGATAATATATGTTGCAACCATGTTGTGGTATCCGATTTTGTGCCTAATGTGTGTTCTACCTCTAAAGACAAATCGGTGTACATTCATCCACATAAAAGAAACCAAAAGGTGGAGAGAAATGCTATTAAATCAAAGCCTCCATTTAGGTCTCAACCTAAGGCTTTGGATGGATCTAAGTTTGTTCCGACTTGCCACCATTGTGGTGTGATTGGTCATATAAGACCTTAATATTATAAGTTGAAGAGAGAACAAAACCATGTTGTTGAATCCCTTCCCAAAAAGCCTAGTGGACCTAAACACAGTGTTTGTCACCATTGTGGTGCCTTTGGTCATCTAAGACCTCACTGCACTAAGTTTCATGCTCTTAAAAGAATTAAAAGAAAAGAGAAACTTGAGCTTCTTGGAAGTTATGCTATGAAAGCTAAACTGGATTTGAGTGAAAATAGCATGTTGATTAAGAAAATGTTTAATGCTCTTAACTCCTTGACTATGTGCATCTCCGGTTCTCATTCTTCCAACCCTCGTCTCACTTCTCTTGAGACACTCATTCCAAACAATCGTTCTGTTTGGATGAGGAAGGGTTCCTATGGTTGAGCTTTTGCTCTTTTGGTCCTTGATCTAATTCTTTCGATCTTTATAGGACCCTTCATGCATTAGATGCTTCATTGTCATGCATTTGTGCATCATGCATTTTTTTCTGCATTGGTTTGTTTTGTTTTTTATCTTACTTTTATGTCTTTGTTTTGTGTGAGTAAAAATCCAAAACCACATAAAAAGTGAAAAATTCAAAAAATTTGATTGTATATATTTGAGCACATATCACATGTGAGTTTTGCCTTGTACCTTCGTACAAATGGCTTTATGCATTTACGAGCTTAGCTTGTTCTTAATGCACTTATATCTTTGTGGGAAAAATCTTGACATCTTTGTGTGATTGTTGTAAATCGATCTTCAAGCTTGTCATGAATGATTAGTCAATAGTCTTGTTGGTTTTGAGACATGCATAGACTTGTTCCTATATATCTTCCCACTCTTTATTTTGTTGTTTTTGCTTAAAGAGCTCATCAAATGTAAATCTCCAAATGAAAAGAGATATTGAGCTGCAAAAGCCTGTCGCACATACTAGTATTTGACTAGGAAAAAGGGAAAGCGACCAAAATAAAATGTATGATGCCCCAAAAGCTAAAGGCTTGTTCATCAAATTGAAATATCAAAAGTTTCAGGCATCAATCTCAAAATGAGATGTATTGATTCAAAATGATCAAATGTTATGATTTGTAAAGAAGCCAAATGAAAAGCTTCAAAGATATGTAATCATTTTCTTGTGGGAGGTCATATATGTTCATTTCTATAATTGAGATAGACCACTTGACTTAGTACTAGTTGTGTATGACTTGATTGAATTGATCATTGAAATTTCACTCTAGACTAAGGACTATTCCACACTTGATACACACACACAACACACATGTCTAATGTTCAATGAATGCTTTATTCATTTGTTCGATTGTACTTGTTTAAATGTGATGTGTGTGTGCTCAACTATATATGGATCAATCCAAAAAGATTTTTGATCATTTTATATATTTTTGGAAGTGTTTTTTTATCACTTTTTGTGTTCATGTTTAATGCTTACACTGTTTTTCAGTGTTTAAACATGTTTTGTGTTAAAAAACAGGTGTCAGAGTTTTTCGCGACTCACTCGCGACTTACTCGCGACTCTCCAGTCGCCAACCCCAGTCGCGAGTTTCATCCAGAAGCTTTGGCGACTCACTCGCGACTTGCGAAATTTTCGCGACTGAACTTCGCGACTCGCCCAGTCGCAAAATGCCCAAAAACAGATTTTTAAAGGGCTTTTCGTGGGAAACCTGTTTTAAACCTCTTCCATCCTCTGTTAAACCCCTCTTTCACTATTTTTATATCAAAACTCAATCAATTTGAATGGTTTTTCATTCCATTAACATCTCTAAGGTAATTGTGAACTCTTTTCATTGTTTTTTATCCTTAGACTATGTTTTGGAGAGTTTTGTGCTCTTGGTTGAGTTTTTCATCATAGGGGTTGGGAAAACTTATTTTTTGTATGAGATTGGTTTCTTTTGATGATTTGCTTTGGATGTTGGCCCCTTGTGGCAAAAAGAACTTGTATTAAGGGTGGTTTTCATGTTGTTCATGTATTGTTTCACTTTGTTCTTCATAGTGTGCATGCTAAGTGTTTGATAAAATGCCTCTTAGGCATTTTCTTGCTTGTTTGGACTCCAATGAGTACCAAACTTTGGGGTTTCTCCTGATTCCTCATTAGGAACATGCTTGGTTCATTGGTTGTGTACTTAACACACCTTGCCCCACATGTGCATTTTCCATGCATTGGTCATGCATTGCACTTTGCCACCTCTTGCACACACCTTGCTATCCTTGTCATGCATTGGTTCATACATTGTTTCTTCATCCTAGCATGTCATGTCTTAGGTTTGAGTTTCATTTTCTCATTCATCTTGCACCCCTCATGCATTATCTTTTATCCTTGTTCATATCTTCTTTTCTTTCCCTCATTCCTCTTGTTTCATTTGTCTATTCGTGACAAAAAGGGGGAGAGTATCATCATTTCTATATGACTCATGTGCACACTCTTAGGGGGAGAAATTCTACCTTGTGCACATTCGTAGGGGGAGAAAGCCATAGGGGAGATGCATATACCAAGGGGGAGAAGACATCTTTTTTGAGAAAACCTTGATTTACTTTATGCTTGTTTTTCTCTTTGCTTTATGGTGCTTTGATATGCTTTATTGCTCTCATTGCATCGTGCTTGTGTGTTGAACATGCTTACATCCTTATGCTATTGTGTTTTGTTGAATGCATGTTCGAATGATCATTTGCTTTACTTTGTGATCATTGTATTCATTTCTATATGACTTTTTTGGTGTATGATCAAGTTGCTCACATGTTTCACGTCATGTTTACTTGATCGTAATTTACTTGTTACATTATACTTGTCTGCTTATTACTTGCTTTACCTTGAGGGTCTAATGTGTTTTGTGCAAGTGTTTTAGGTTACAAGTATATATGTTTCAAGTTCATCACAGCTCCTATGATTCATGATAGGGGGAGTGATATGATAAGGGAAGTACTTTATAGTTTGTACCTGCTACCTTTGTAGGTTTTTAAGGTTTATGTTTCTGTTTGTACCCATGTTGCTTATGTAAGCTTTAAGGGTTTGTTTTGTTCTTATGCACGTTTGTAGGCCTTTGTGGTTTATGCCATATTTTATGCAGCCTTTGTGCTTTGTTAAATCAGTACTTCCAACTAAATGTCTTGCATTTTCTTCTAAGTACTGTCACTCTTGTGCCCTTGTAGGATTTTTCCTAGATGCACATACTTTATGTACTGTGCATTGGTTAAGTGTTGGTCATTCAAGCGATTTACCTTGTGTTTATTATCTTGAATGTCCGGATGTTCATTCCAAGTGTGAATGAGCATTGTGATCACTTGGCTATAGTGATTACTTGTTTTGGTCTTGCCATGGTTTATTGCTTTATTCCATTGTGCATGATCGCATTGTGCTTGCTCCATATGCATTACAAGTTTCTATATACAATGAACTTATTGTGTTGTTGTGTTTCAGGAGTTACTTGTTCTTATGGTTCTAAAGCTTCACAGATTCTAGAGTTAGGTGTGAGTGAGTTTTCCAACTATTCCCAACTCACGCGTTAAGTCTAGAGTGATAGGTCACAATCTGAATGACCCCTTGTGATTAACCCTAATTAATTAATTTAGCCAAGTAATTAATTAATCAATTAATCATGCAATTTTATGGAAGCATAAACAAATCACCAATCAACTAAATATGCTGCGGAAAATAAATAACACGGTGATTTGTTTACGAATAGGGAAAACCCTAATGGCAAAAACCCCACCGAGTGATTTTCAGGTCACCACTCCCGAAACTCCACTATTATCAAATCAAGCGGTTACAAGTAAAGGAATCCCAAGTACCTTACCAATCTATAGTTAAACCCTTACCCCAATACCCAATTGGACTTGATCTGTAGTGACAGTCTCCACCTTTGATGCAGGCTCCCAAGTACGTGACTAACCAATGCGCGGATCCAAGTACGCGACTTCAGAACACCAACTGAGGAAGAATGGTTGGCTGCAAAGTTCTTCAGTTCATCCACTTGATGAATAGCAGGAAGATGCTTGGTTACAAAACCCTATGGTGCAAATACACAGCAACTTCTTGATGGAAGATGAACTAGGTCAAGAACTTCGTCTGTTGATCACAATTTGCTTAAACAGAGATTGCTCAATGATAATGCAACTTGTGTCACCCAAAACGGCTCTTAAAATAATCCTTTTATATGTTTAGGGTTAGAAAAAAAGAAGGCCCAAAAACATATTCACGGATCCCAAGAAAATCAGATTGGAAATCTGACTTTTTAAATCTCGACAGATAGCAGGTGTCGAGGTAGCTGTCGAGAGGTGTCGAGCTTTAAAAACTTTGCACTTCAGCTTGCTTTCTCTTGGATAGACTTGATGACTTCAACACTTGACCTTGAAACATTGTTTCTTGAAGTATTAAAAACACCTAGAACTACCCAATTACAAGCAGAGTGCGTTTTGTCAAAGGATTAGCCAATTTACATAGCTAAGTGACATATGTTCTTAAACAAGTTAAAACATATATGTCCTAACAATCTCCCTCTTTGGCAATCCGTGACAAAACCACAACAAACAAATGAGCATATGAGAGAAGTCATAAATCACTCAACTCATATTCACTTGTTGATTACAATAAAATCTATCCTAACACAAACTCTTAAAAAACTTTGCAAGAAGAGAGCTTATGATAAGTAGACTTTGACAACCTGTATTTCTGAAACGCTTTAAACAAAACTCATCAAGGCATCTTGTGTGAAACAGAAATAAATAGATTGCATACAAGTATAAAGAACATGTGTATAAAGATAGAAAAGAAACAACACATGAAAAGAGAGGTGAAAGAAATATACATCAACATATATAAGAGATAAGATAAGTACAATATATGTAAAAATGGTCAAAGGACCTTATATACAAGACCAATGTATCTAAGAGATAAGAAAAAAATACATATAGCCTCACTACATCCCTAAAAAAAAATGACAACACTCCCCCTATCAAAAATGTCCTATACTAACTCTCCCCCTAAGATGACTACTCTCATAACCCAAAACTACTTCCCCTTTTTGTCACGAGTGACAAAAGGTAGAGTGTCATGTAGACATCTCATCGACAGAGCTAGCATCCCCATCATCATCATCATCATCATCATCCTCAGAATCTGACGCTGCTGGAGTAGATGGTGAAGGAGTAGCCTCTGGAGCAAATCCACCCATGATCGCCTGCCGTTGTGCAATACGACCCACACGAACATTCACCTGATACAACTCAGCAGAGAGTGTATCAAGACGAGTATCCATGCGCTGCAGCTGCGCCATGATATCACCAAGGGATACATCGCTCGAAGAGGAAGAAGGAGCAGATGTAGATGGAGCTGATCTGGATGGCGCTGAACGGGAGGGAGGAGTGGCACCTGGCTGTCTCAACCTGAACTGCGCCTCACTACGTTTTACGGTAGCGGCATCTATGGCAGATATGTGTGTGAAGTGGTCGGACACAGGAAAGGGAACGGAAAAATGGCGTAGAATCTGTGTGATAGCAGAAGGAAAGATGAGCTTATCACGGGACGCCGAATCAAGATAAACCTCTATGATAAACCAGATGAAGTGAGAAGGGAAGTCTATGGTAAGATGCTTAAGTAGAGAAAGCAAAAATCGAGCACGAGGCTCTGTGATAGAGTTATAGTGAGAAAGAGGATGGAGAACAAAAATCATCACCATGTTAATGAATCTAGGACCTTTAGCAAAAGGCCTACATGATGTGAACTGATGCTCACCCCAATCAGTAGGGCGCTCACAAAAAGCAGAAATGAGCTCATCTTTGGACACAAACCTCAGACGCTCACAAGAGGGGTAATCTGGAAACTCTATCCTAGGTACCCTAAGCACATCTGCAACAAGTTGCGGTGTGTCAGGAATGCGCATACCTCGAATGCGAGTGACAAAATGAGGTACTAAAAGATCAATCCCGTGCATGTTGGAGTAGAACTCCTGTATCAGCACGAGAGGGCAAGTGACCGGGATGTCACACAGTGACCCCCATCCCCTACTGTTAATGACAGAGGAAAGGTCAGTATCGGCGAAGTCCGCCAGAATAACTTGGCGTTCCGAATGAACACCTCGTTTAGAAAAGTTCTCCGAAAATGCCTTATGGGCATCTCCATCACGGAACCGAATATTAAAGGGAGTAGTATCTGAAGAAGTAGAAGCTCCAGAACGCAGAGGGTTCCGAGCAGGAGTGGATTTACGTTTGGGTGCCATAGACACTACTAACGTAAAAGAATGAGAGAAAGAGAGAGAGAGACACTCAGAAAAGTCCCAACACAGTTCAAATATATCAAATATGTTGAACAACAAGTACGTATGTATGGGAATGCATGAGCATGTGACATGCAAAGGAAAAAACTTCATGGGCTCAGCCCAATCCAATCCTAGCAGCACACAAACATAAAGCACACATCTAAATGCATGTAAATATCATTATAATGCAAATGAAATGCAATGTATGACATTTTGAAACAATCTAAGTACAAACCCAACCCAAAATTTCAATAAAAACTCAACAATTTTGAAAAACCCCAAATTTTTATGAAAAATCCCAAAAACTAGGTTTTCAAAACATGAAATGCATGAAAAAGGAAGAGACAAGAGATCTCACCAAGTGATTGAAGCAAGGAATGAGCAAGATCCAAGTGGGGTTGAAGATTTGAGTGAGAAAATCAAGTTTGGGAGATGAAAAGCCACGGACAGATCGAGAGAAATCGAGAGAAATAAGTGAAAATCGCGATCTGCCCTTAGATAGGCACCTCAGTAATTCTCGACAGCTGAGGTGTCGAGAGGTATCGAGAAATCTGTTGAGGAAGGTGTCGAGGAGACAGAAGAAATCTCGATCGATCCACAAGGTATCGAGACAAGTGTCGAGAAAGAAGACTCAAACAGCATAAGTGAATCTCGATCGATCCAACAGGTGTCGAGAATCTATCGAGAGGACAGAGACTTTCTCGATCGATCCATCAGATGTCGAGGAGGTGTCGAGATTGTGATAAGAAACAACTTGAGAAGCTCGACAGATGACCAGGTATCGAGGTAGCTGTCGAGAGGTGTCGAGCTTTAAACACTTTGCACTTCAGCTTGCTTTCTCTTGGACAGACTTGATGACTTCAACATTTGATCTTGAAACATTGTTTCTTGAAGTATTAAAAACACCTAGAACTACCCAATTACAAGCAGAGTGCGTTTTGTCAAAGGATTAGCCAATTTACATAACTAAGTGACATATGTTCTTAAACAAGTTAAAACATATATGTCCTAACATAGAGTTTGTTTTAGGGTTTTGTCACGGAATAGCCAAAGGGGGAGATTGTAAGGTTGAAATTTATCAACCATCTTGTTGGCTTTATTCCGTGCCAATTTGCTTGTAATTTAAGCACTTAGTAACCCTGTATTTAGGTGGGATTATTGTAAGGGTAGTGTGTGTGAGAAGATGTGAAGAAAAGCTCATGTATGTGCAAAGAAGCAGAGCTTCGCGGCTAGGACTCGCGGGTGGCTCGCGGCTGCAAGTCGCCAACTTCAGGCACGTGAGATGCACGCAGGGAAGCTGAAGGGTCGCGCCAGCTGTCGCACTACAGGACAAAAGTCTCAGGCTGGCCAGGCCATTACGTCGCAACTTGATTTCGCGACTTGGACAAGCCACGAGACCAAGCCGCCAATTTACCCTGTTTGGCAAAAAACTGTCTCTTCGTATTCCTATCTCACCTTACTATATATAGACCCTTATACCCACCAAATTGAGAGAGCTTCTAGAGAGAATCTTGTGAGAGAAAACTCTTGAGAAAAACAAGATTGCCTCATCCCCAATCTTCATCTAAGAAACTCTACAAATTCCTCTACTCTCTTCCTCTACATTGTCATACCCTTGAGAGGTCTTTTACCAAATCCTTATCTCACCACACCCACGTTTGTGAGAAGGTTTATTTGGTGCTGAGGGAAGCAGTTTGGAAGGAACCAATATACATTGGTTGATGCTATGGTCAAGTAGCGGAATCCGAGAAGCTAAAGAAGAAATAGGTTCGGCATAATCTCGTTGGAGCAAGAAGCTTAGAGGGCTTAGGTACTTGGGTAGATTAGGCTTGGAGGTTCTTTTGCTGTTCATGTATCCTAACTATATTCTTTAGTGGATTTTATCACCGCTTGGAAGGCGACGAAGAGGTTTTACGCCGAGGACTTCGGTTCCCTTTTCGATAACACATCGTGTGTTGTCCGTGTGTTTGCATCTTTCTTCCCTTTATCTTTGCCTTATATTTACTGCTGTGGATGTGTTTATATTTGCCTTAGATTATTTATCAATTCTGTTATAAGCTTACTATCATATTCCGCACATTAATTGTTTGATATAAAGCTTGAATTGGTAATTTTGTAATTTGGGGTCTAAACGTTCAAGGGTGTTTCATACCCATATTGAACTTTCAATAAACTTCTTGAACTGCCTAGAGATGTAAGACTTCATCTTGGAATATTCATCATCGGAAGACTCATCAGTGTCACTACTCTTTGCCTTCAAGGCCATGCTCTTGCCTTTACTAGTCTTGCCGATTCTGGTCAACCCTAGCTCATAGGTTTGCAAATTTCCAACCAGCTTAGTCAAAAGAATCTTATCAATATCCTTTGATTCTTCTATTACCGTAATCTTGGCATGGAATCTCTCGGGTAGAGAGCTCAGCACTTTCTTTACAATCTTGGGTTCAGGAATGGTTTCCCCAAAATTGAAGGCTGAGCTCACTATGTCCTTGAGCTTGGCATAGAACTTATCGAATGACTCATCCTCCTCCATCTTTATTTCTTCAAAGCTTGTAGTAAGCCTCTGAAGCTTTGAATCCTTGACAGCTTTTGTACCCTCATAGGTTGTCTGGAGGATGGTCCATGCTTCCTTTGCAGTTTCAGTAGAGGATATCTTCTTGAATTCCTTATTGGTGACTGCGTTAAATAGGGCATTCAACGCTTTGCTGTTGAAGTTTACCGCCTTGATCTTGGCTTCATCCCAATCGGCTGGCACTTCCTTTGGCTTGGTTCAGCCAATTTCTACAACTTGCCACACCTTTGCATCTAAAGACTGCAAGAAAGCTCTCATGCGTACTTTCCAGTATGCATAGTTAGTGCCATCAAATAAAGGAGGTATGATTAATGACTGTCCTCTATCTATGACAAACAAGGGTCAATAGATCAATACAGCAAAGATATAAACCTAATCAGAGTGTGCCTGCTCTGATACCACTTGATAGGCCACAAACTGAACGACCCCTTGTGATTAAACCAATTAATTAATTAGTCAAGTTATTAATTAATCAATTTAACATGCAAACACGTGGAAGCACAAACAAATCACCAATAAACTAATTATGTAACGAAAATTAAATGACACGGTGATTTGTTTACGAATGGGGAAAATTCTTACGGTAAAAACTCTACCGGGTGATTTTTAGGTCACCACTCCTGAAACTCCACTATTATCACAATAAGCGTTACAAGTAAAGGAATCTCAAGTACCTTACCAACCTACAGTTGAACCCTTACCCCAATACCCAATTAGACTTGTTCTGTAGTGACAGTTCCCCCTTTTTGTTGCACGGCTCCTAAGTATGTGACTAACCAATGCACGGATCCCAGTACATGACTTCAATACCAACTGAAAGAGAGGTTGGTTGCAAAGTTCTTCAGTTCATCCTACACGATGAAGATCAAGAAGATACTTGGTCACAAAACCCAAAGGTGCAAATACACAGCAACTTCTTCAGAAGAGATGAACTAGGGCAAGAACTTCGTCTCTGGTCACAATTTGCTTCAACAGAGTTTTCTCAATGCTTGTGCAACTTGTGAACTGTTTGACGGCGCTAAAAACAATCTTTTTATATGTTTAGGGTTAGGAGAAAAGAAAGCCTAAAGACACATTCACGGATCCCAAGAAATCATATCAGAATTCTGAATTTCTTAAATCTCGACAGATAGGAGGTGTCGAGAAGCTGTTGAGCAGGTGTCGAGCTTACGGGCTTGAACAGCTTTCTTAAGCTCGATAGATGCAGTTGTCGAGCTTTAATGAATCTGCACTATCAGCTTGTTTTCTTGGACAGACTTGATGACTTCAACACTTGATCTTGAAACCTTGTTTCTTGAAGTAATAAAAACACCTAGAACAACCCAATTACAAGTAAAGTGCGTTTTGTCAAAAGATTAGCCAATTACATAAAAGAATGACATATGTTCTTAACAAGTGAAACACACATGTCCTAACAAGCTCAATAGCCCATTAAGCCCATTAAATGATTAGGGTTTCAGATTAATTCACCTAGTGTATATAGGAAATCCTAAGGCATGTTTTGTGAAGACTTTGGAGCTTCTCTTGTGAGATCTAAAAGGTACTGTGCCTTCTCCTTTCAAAGTCATTACCAGAAATCATTCTTATACCATTAGAACCGGTAGATCTAATGTTGCTGCTACAAGATCAACAATTGCTGGTGATCTAAAACATTTGAATGGGATCTCAAAGTCACAAACGTGGGTGGTTGTGTGCAACAAATTCAAGATAGAAGAGTCTGTGGATTCGGAGCTGCATGTTGTCGTGTGAGTAAGTTTTACATGAGATAGCTTTAGATTTAGGGTTTAAATCTATTGTAATCTTCCATTCTATCATAGTGAATTTGTTTGCCTTGAAGATAGATTAGATTAAATCCTCTCCAGATTTTTTACCTTGAAACAGTTGGTTTCATTGGTTTTCTTGGGTAATCATATCGTTATTTTATTTATTTTTCTGCACTATATGATATGATTGTATGTGTTTAACCTAGAACTGAATAATTAACCTTAGTAACTATTTAGCTAATTAATTAGGTTAAACTAATTGATTTACAGGGGTCTAAACAAACAAACACGTAATATAAGCATATCTGAATAGTACCAAATCTAATCACAACTTTCTTTCATGTTGATTTGAAGAAGCAAATTTATATGAAACAATTAGAATGATGCAATAGATTAAAGAAATATCTTTTCTGGGTTGATGTAGTATATACTATCCACAACAATGATACAACAAATTTTGACTCATATATGATTTAGACTAGTTATATTAATAATTGTGAATATGATATATGCTAATTGCTGCTAAGAACATTTGTGAGGTTGAAAATTTGAAATCCTTATCATGTAAGGAGTTTGATATCAAAGATTTGGGCATCACTAGGAAGATTCTTGATATGGAAATTTGCAAAGATGGAGATTGGAAAATTAAGGGTGTCTCAAAATCAGGGACGGATGCAGGATTTCAAGCTAGGGGGGGCCGGAGATAAGCGAAAAAAAAAAAAATTCAAACGCACATCCATATAGTCACTGGCGGAGCCAGGAAATTTTCTTAGGAGGAGTAAGTTAGTTTTGCCTACATTGTGTTAATAGGTTAAGCATACGTTGACTCAAAATGCAAAAAACTCAAGTTAATTTGGCCCAAATTATGGCCAAAATTAAATTACTTTATTTCACAAACTAACTTTAAGTAAACTTGTGCCTACATTTTTTTCACTGTACTAAATTATTTCTACTTAGGTTAATAGGTTTGAACTTACCTTTTTACATTTTAGAGCTTTTCTAAGGAGTTACATCTAATGTTTCAGCATTTAGGATAAAAAATTGATTAATAGGTATGAAATTTTGAAGATTTATACAATAATTTTTGTTAAAAAAAAGTGTGAACAATGAAGTGCAAATTACTATTTAAGTGCAATTAGATCAAATCAAACAATTAAAAAATTATTTGTCCTCCTATTATTATCAGATATAAATAGATAATCTAATATTCTAATATAAACCACATTATTATATATTATATTATTATTATTATAAATAGATTTATACAATATATATATATTTTTTAAGGTTTTCATGGGCTTTTGAAAACTCTTGGGTTGGCTGGCTGGGGGGCCTGAGCTAAAAACCAAGGGGGGCCCAAGCTAAAAACCAAGGGGCCCAAACCTGTTTTTTTTTAAATTTTACATACTAAAAAATTTTTTTTTTGGACCCAGGGGGGGCCCGGGCCCCCTTTGCCCTGCACCTGGGTCCGTCCCTGCTCAAAATAACTGTCAAGATGGTATTAGAGAAGTTTGATATGGAGAATGATAAACTGAACACTCAACACTGTGGGCAAATCACTTTAGGTTATTTGTTAGTAATTGCACAAAGGCAAAGGAAAGAGCTTGAAGATATGTCAAAGGTTCTATATGCTAGTGCAGTGGGATGCTTGATGTATGTAATGGTCTGTAATAGGTATGAACATATTGAGCATTTTTTTGGTTACCTTCTTCAATTTGATTAAATTAATTTCTATTGTTCTAACTTGGAGATATTCTTTCTCCATTTAGCATGTGTATAGCGTATAGGAGATAAAACAAGAAAAAGTTCGAAAAAAAGTAGTGAAAGTAAATCTTGATTATTGGAAGTGACTTAATACAATATATATATATATATATATATATATATTTGAAGTGACTTCAACATTCAAAGTAAAGGCCAATGGTATTTTATTAGCTGGATTTTCAATTTCAAATAGCTAGCAAGGTCTCTCTTGGTCATGTTTTGGAAATTTATTGGATTATGTTCTAATTAATTATTATTGAAGGATGTTTACAAAATTACAATGTGAGATCGATCTATTCACAAGTTGTATGTTTTCAAGTGATGCTTGATGGTTAATGTGAATGCTTTAGAGGAAGCATTGTCATTGTTCGGTAAAGGAGACGAATTTTGGGAATCTACAATTCTACATATTCTTGTTGATGGGGAACACTGACCCCGTGACCCATAACGTCTATGTTAGGCTTTGTCTCTTCTCTGATTATTTTTCACCCTTGGAGGCTAGGTTTCTTAAGAATCACGGCAGATCTTTAATTTATGGACAAGATTGAAACCAAATAAGTTTAATGATCACATATAAACTAAAAAAAATAATTACATACTAATTTTCAGCTAAGATGTGAATATTAAGGCTGCAAATGTACAAGAGACATTGTTGTCAACTATTTTATGGCTTTGTCGTAAATGAGATCTAGTGGGTTGTATGGCTACTATGGACAATGATGACTGACCCGATTGAATAGTAAGGGCACAAATTGGTAGGCCTAGGGAAATCTTTTTAGTCTAGATGCATGACAACAAGGGGATGGAAACATGTGTCATCATCACACCCTTAGATTCATAAGGGAAGAGCCCAATGCTCCCCTTTAAATAAGAGCCAGTTTGTGAGTCTTGTGACTAAGAAAGCAGGCCAATAAATTGATCCCCAACTGAGCATTCATAAGAGCATAGGAACATTGGTGACAAGCCGTATTAGGGGTCTAAAAAACGTTTTTCAATTAGTGTTAGAGCCTTGGTTCACTGTTGTCGGATTAATTTCTTTCCGTGATTCTTAACCTTTGTTGTCATTAGTGAAGATAATAATTAAGTGTGCCTGTGTATAATGGGTTTTTGGAACCTCATGATGATATCGTATTTTATTTGATTTTGATTTTTATGCCAAAATATCAATTTGAGCACTAAAAATCTAAAATTCCATTTTTTTTACATGGAAAAAAATAAATAATGACATAAAATAAATAAATTTTTCCCGACTGGGTGATGAATAAATTATTTTGATGATTCAAGAGCCCAAGATCATAAAACTATCTCATTTGATCAAGTTTGACAATCTAACCAACAGTCAAATTAGACATAAATTCATCCAACCTCCATATTTCAACCTAATTCACCATTTAAAACCATTTGACTCATTTTTACCAAGTTTGGCAAACCTTGATCGAGGTTTGACTAAAAATCTGACATTTCGATCGTGATAAATTTCACCCATATGAAAGATCATGAAATTCCCTTTCAAATGATAGTTTACAAACCCAAATTGGGCTGAAACGGATAAGATATCGCAACAACATTGAATCTTTGGCTAAAATACTAAGCCATTTTTGCTCATAAACTTTATTTTAGTTTAATCTTAATTAAATTATAATCAAGCGACCACTAATTAACCCAAATGATGATTCATTGGAAAGATCTCATGATGAACTTTGATTTGGTATACTTAGATGGCAAAAACTCCACTTGAATAAAAATAATTTACCAAAAATATTGAAGCGGAAACTTTATGCATAAACATGATTTTGTAACCATTTTCCCAAGCCTCTAGTTTATCAAATCGGAAGATGGGGACAATAAAATGGACATATTTAGAAAATAGACATTGTAAGCTTTCCAACGACACCTTACTTGATCAAAACGGTGGCCAGCAAGGCCATAAAGTAAGTTTGCAAAGTTAGACCAAATTGAACAAAACCCATTTTTTTCTTGTCCAAAGCTATATTTTAGGGTGTATTTGTGAAAAACACTTGTTGCTATATTTTGAAGGTAGGATGCAAGAACTTTCAACCACAGCAAGAACACAAAAATCAGAGTTTCAAAAGGTCTCTAAACGATTGCTCAAACATAGGACCTAAGAGTATTCACATCAGTATGTGTATTTTACACATCCATTTTTACACTAAAAACCTACTTTTTCTATTTTACACATTCACTTTTACAAAACACTCACATCAGTTCATTTATTTTACAAGATATTTCAATAAAATATTCATTATACTCCATTTTTTTTATTATTTATCTAATGGTCATACTTTTTTTTAATTTAAACTTATATTTTAAGTAAACTACTAACACTGGTGGCTCGGCCAATGGAGCCGCTCGTGTTGGAGGTCCGATGGCCGAACCGCCAAAATAGTGGCTCCGGCGAACGCCGTCGGATTGGTCTCGCCGCCCACCGTACCGCCAAATAGTGACCCACCGGTGGGTGGATTATTAAAATAGTGGCTTCGACGAACGCCGCTGATGCCTAAACTACCAAAATAGTGGCTTTGGTGACCGCCCACCGGATTGGTGTCTCCGACCATTGTACCGCCATCACCGATAGGCCGATTGTTGTAATAGTTGCTCCGACTACTGCCGTCGAATTGATGTCTCCAACCACCGTATTGCTAGAATCGGTGACCGAATCGATGTCTCCTACCAACGGTCATTTTTTTTTTACCTAATGGTCATAATTTTTATTGTTATATCCACCGGTCATAATTTTGAAATTCAAACGGTAATTCAAACCTAACTTTAAACTCAATGGTAAATTCAAACCTAAAGGTCATATTTGTTTAACTTTAAACCCAATGGTAAATTCAAACCTAAAAGTCTTTTTTTTTTTTTTTTTTTTTTTTATAACTTTAAACCCAATGGTAAATTCAAACCTAAAAGTCATATTTTTTTTTAACTTGGTAAATTCAAACCTAAATGTCATTTTTTTTTTTTACTTTAAACCCAATGGTAAATTCAAACCTAAAGGTCATATTTTTAACTTTAAACCCAATGGTAAATTCAAACCTAAAAGTCATATTTTTTAACTTTAAACCCAATGGTAAATTCAAACCTAAAGGTCAAAATTTTGAAATTCAAACTCAAGTCACATTCTTGCTCTATAAATATGACCATTTTCTCTCTAATTTCCATCCACTTCTACAAAATTATCTCTTCCATTCGGTTTTTGTTCTCTCTTAATGGATTTCCATAATGACATTGATTTTATTTTTCCAGATGATGAGCCTCCATTTGACTCATCTTCTGATGATGATGAGTTGGAACTTACTCTAGCTATTGCCATAGAAGAATTAAACAATGAAGGAGCATCAACATCACGACGTCGTTCGGCTCAACCTCGTAGGTTTATCTGGCGTAATCCTTTGCAAGGTCATAACAGGCTTTTCCATGATTATTTTGCTGAAACACCAGTGTATCCTCCTAATGTATTTCGAAGGAGGTTTCGAATGAGTCGTTCTCTTTTTCTACGTATCCATTCAAGAGTTGAAGCTATTGAACCATACTTTGTTCAAAAAAGAAATGCAGCTAACACACTTGGGTTGTCTTCCCTTCAAAAGATGACCGCCGCAATCAAAATGCTTGCTTATGGAGTGTCGGCTGATTTCATGGATGAATACTTGAGGATTGGAGAAAGCACTGCAATAAAAAGCTTTAAAAAATTTGTTAAAGCGGTAGTTTCAATCTTTTCTGAAGAGTACTTGAGGTCACCAAACAACAATGACATTGCAAGGTTGTTAGCGGTTGGCCAACATCGTGGATTTCCAGGAATGCCAGGGAGCATCGACTGCATGCATTGGAAATGGAAGAATTGTCCAAGTAAGTGGAAATGTCAATATATTGGTCATACCCATGATCCAACGATAATTTTGGAAATCGTGGCGTCGTATGACTTTGGATATGGCATGCATTTTTTGGGTTACCGGGGTCTCACAATGACATCAATGTCCTAGAGCGGTCTTCTGTATTTTCTAAGCTTGCTGAAGGGCGTGCTCCTCCGGTTAATTACTCGATAAATGGTAATGACTATTCAATGGGGTACTATCTTGCAGATGGTATATATCCATCATGGGTAACATTTGTCAAAACAATTCCAGCACCACAAGACCGTAAAAGACAACATTTTGCTTCCGCACAAGAGGCGGCCAGGAAGGATGTCGAACGTGCTTTTGGAGTACTTCAAGCGCGATTTGCAATTGTGCGTGGGCCTGCACGTTTTTTCCACCCTGAAACGCTTAAGGACATTATGATGGCATGTATAATATTGCATAATATGATCGTTGAAGATGAGCGACATACTTACCTTGGAGCAAATGACTTTGATTATGATCAAATCGATAATAATGGACCTGAACCGATGTCACATAATCCCACTTGTAACCTTATACAGTTCATTGAACGTCATAATTCCATTAGAGATAGAGGAATTCATTCTCAACTTCAAGCGGATCTTGTCGAGCATCTATGGCAACTACAAGGCCAGTCGTAGGAATTTGGAATTCTAAATTTCTAAGTATTACTACTTTTATTTAATGTGAACCTTTATTGTTATTTAATCCTCAATATTTACTTTATATTTCCAAATGGTCTATTTCACTATTCTTTAAAATGTTTTGTTTTATTCTTTATACTTTTATATTTATGTCAATAAAGTGAAATGTGGCACGACAATCAAAAGACAACTGCAAACACAGCACAGTTATATCATACATTGACATTCTATACATAATAATTCATTTGGTAAAAGTCCATTCATAATTCTATAATTTAAAACACAGCACAGTTATAGTTATCCTTTTTAATTCTTCTATCTTTACTGTAGAGGAGTCGGACCACAATTAGAGGAGTCGGACCTATACTGCAGAAGCAAGAAATATGCAGAAAAATAAAACAGTTTCTGCAGAAAAATAACAGTATGTAGAAAAATAAAACAGTTTCTGCAGAAAAATAACACTATAAGTTGCCTAGAGCTAAACAAGCAGCAGCAGCAGACAATAAGTTGCCTAGAGCTAAACAAGCAGCAGCAGCAGCAAATGCAGGCATGCAGCCGCAACAAGTGACACCATAACATTATCAGAAAAACAAAACAGTTTCTGCATAAACAAATAATTATGCAGAAAAATCAGCAAGTACAACCACTTGTAATTATGCAGAAAAATTAGTAATTATGCAGAAAAATCAGCAAGTACAGCCATTGCACAACAGAGACATTGCTTCACCCAAAATAGAATGACAAGAACATAATCACAAATTAAATTCAATCATCAAGTGCTATTGTCCATGCACAATACAAAATTTACAACATTGCATCTGTTCCCTTGCACAAGTAAAGACTACAAAAAATCATCTATGTCAACTATGTGCTAGGTATCTTTGCACTATACAAAAAATTACTTGATTAGATATTGTCAATAATAACATTCAAATTATGATGGATATTTAGACCTTAACATCTCTAAGATTTCCAAGCGACGTAGACGAATATATTCTTTTTGCTCAGGATCCATGGTTCTTGTATCTTTCATCATAATTTCATCTTCCATTTTCCTTTTTTCTACTTCATTCTTCTCTTCCTTGATACGAATCAACTCTTTTCGTTCTTCGGATGCAACGCGCATTAACTCTCTTCGGTCTTCTAATGCAATGCGCATACTTTCCTTTTTCTCCTCATGCATTCTCCTCTTTTCTTCCTTGATTTCGTCCAATTGGGAGGAAAGTATTGGGACCACGTCATCACAATTCTTTCTTTTCTTTAATTTCTCCTTTTCAGCCTTCTTGCCTATGCGTCTCTCCAAGGTTTCGCCGGTGTTCGTCTCATCATTATCTTCATCTAGATTTATTGAGCTTGCAAAAGTATGAGAGGATTGTGTGGCTGGTTGTCTTTTACGGGCCTTCAAATTCTCTCTTACAATCAACCACTTAGCTTCATTCCTCAAAATTCTCCAACAATGTTCCAATTGAAATGCAGTTTTGCAACTATCTAGATACATAGCTTTTGCATCTTCAATCTACAAAAGTAAATAATGAGAATCATAAAACTAAAAGGGTATTGATGTACAATAAATATTAGATGTTTCATCGAAATACCTTGTCATGCTCAATTTTACCACTTTCATTCCGGTTCTCAATTTGGGCTAAGCATCCACAAAACTTGTTGGTCTCCTTTTGAATTGTTTGCCACCGACTATTTAAAGAATCCTTGGTGCGGTTAAATTTCTTGTCATTGTGGAAGGTGGACCAAATTCTCTCCCAAAATGTTGCGTGTTTTTGGTCCGTTGATGTCACAGCATCTAAGCTAACATTGAGCCATGCTGACACTAGCTTAATGTCTTCATCTACAGTGAAGTTGATTCCCCGTTGACGTCTCTTAGTAGTTCTCTTTTTTGCAATGGGGGGTATAGATTGTCCCATTTCAACTTGGGGTGGAGATTGACGTACATTCACGTCTGAATGTGGAGTCGACATCAAAATGCTACTGTCAAGAGACTCAAAACCTTGTTCATTGTCTTGTAAAATGTCAAGGAAGAATGGATTTTGATTTTGTGAGTCCATCACCTAACAAACACCAAATTAATTCAGAAGCAGCACTAATAAGCAACAAAATTGAAAACAAAAAAGAAAAGGCATTCCTCAAAACAAATTCATCACACTTTAAATAAACAATATTGGCACATAGTAAAAACACTCAGCATTACCAAAAATAAAAAATAGCTAACTAGCATGGAATTAATGGGTTATGAAATTCTCTTTTATTTCGGATAACTGTGTGATGTACATAAATGGGTTGCTTTATCAATTTAATTTTTCTTGATGATGAATATCTCTTTATGTACAGTACAGTTGGATGGGTTTTTGTAGTTAGTCTTTTATTATCACCTTCCCCTAAATCAAACAAGCAAAAACATCATAAGTAGACCCCAAAATAGCTACATGCATGCAACAAAATTAAATTCTAAAAACAAATCTGAGAATAGATCTGCATAAAACTAAAATATTAGCTAATAATTAAACCGAACCGACTAGGTGCTAAACAATGGAGACAAATGTAAAGTCTGTCTAGGTCTTTAAGTCAGGGACCACAATGTGAACTTTAAGAACTAATCTGGGTCCCAACTAAAGGACTCCTAAATCAGTTAGGCACCCATTACAAAATTATGAGAAACAATTCAACAAAGGGATATAGGCTGCTAGTTACTTATAAAAAAATAAAAAAAGGGATATAGGCTGCTAGTCAATTCATTAATATACCTAGATGGTTCTCTCTAATTCCAATATTTTTATGTCCGCAATTCTCTCCATGATATTCTTACTCAGAGTAGGTTGCAAAAACAATCCAATACCCATTGGAAGTCACTAATTATGGAACTCGAAGACCCAAAATTTTCTGTATACGAAAAACAAGTTGGGAAAAAGACTTAACATTAATGGAAGCAAAGACAATTCAAGTTGGGTCTTATGGCAAAAAATAACTTCATAAAACACCTCCCACTTGACAATGCTAAAGTATGAATAATCCATATCCAGCTGCAATAAAAACCACTGATATCCAAAATATTTTCTAACATTCTGCGAAAAGAAAGAAAGTTTGTAAAAATAAAAAATAATTTTTTTTCGTTAAACTCAATTCAACTATGCATTAGTCCCAAATAAACTGAGATTAATTAAGAATGCTTGTTATTAAACAAACAGCAAATAAATGTGTACATAAAACAGAAGAAGTACCAAACAATAGTTAAGATATAATGTCTCCACTTAATAGACTTCTGCAAGTATCATTGGTACACAAGTACTAATGATTTGTGCAGAACGCAAGGGGTCACGACACACATATACAGCATTAAGTTCATAAGACACAAAGTATATACCTTGTTCAATCAATCCGAAAACAGGGGAGAAACTAATCAGTCCCAAAACAGGGGAGAAACTAATTATATACCCTGTTCAATCAATTCAAATTCTTCAAACACTCCCTACACACAGGGAAACTAATCCCTATCAAAAGACAAAATTTAATCCTTACCTGAACTCTAAAATAATCAAATATAAATACACACAAAATCTGAAATACTAATAAATTCCAAAAATAAACCTTCGGGTGTGCTCTGAAGAATCCCTAAAAAAAACCCCAAACCAGAAAAAATTTGAAACAAGAAACCCTAAAAAAAAAAAAGTTTAGAGAAACTCACAAGAATCTTGCTTGAAACCAAAAAGCAAAAATACCCTAAAATCTCAATGAGAAAAACTCATACCTTTTTAGAGAAATTAGCCTCAAAGTCTATCAATGGAGAAGATGCGTCTGTCAATTGATCCACCCTGCAAAACCCCCAAACCGATTAAATAGAGAGGATGAGTCTGTCAGTAGAGAATGAGCAAAAGCTGAGTAGAAGTAGACGAAGAAAGAAGATGAGAGGAAGAGAGGAATGAAACAGGGAGAGAGAAGCTGAGACCTGCGTTGGTGTGCTCAGTGAGAGGAGAGAGAAAAATAAGAGCGAAAAAGAAAAATAAGTTTTTTATATTGTACCTGTGTGGACTGAGATAGTATTATTTTAATGTTTACATGAGCTACAGTACCCGTGTATATTTACACGGGTACTGTAGCTCATGGAAAAATATGGCCAGCTTTACATATTTTTACACCCACTGATGTAGGTGTTTTTTTACTCAAAATGTGTAAAATTTGCACTGTATATGTATTTTAGAAGACTTTAAATGAGCTGATGTGAATGCTCTAATAATGGGGAAAATGGGACTATTAATATGAAATTCGAATTCAAATAATGTTTGACTATTGTATGCAATCCCATTATAAATATGGGTTATCTTGTAATGTGTTATCAATCATGTGAATCCAAATGTATACATTTAGCCTTTTGTGGTGAGGACATGTCATTAAGTCAAACCACAAAGGAAAAATGGTTCCTCTAACTCTAATCACCTAAAGAAGGTCTCTCTGCCGTTAAGAGATTAGGGTTCTTTCCCTTTTCTTTAGGCAGTAGTAGTTTTTGTCCCTTCTGAGAAAGAGACTTGTCTTTTTCTTTACTTACTTTTGTTTGTTCGATCTGATTTCTCTATCCTCTCGAGCCTCCAAAGGGTTATCTCGAGACTAGTGGGGTACTTTGTTTCGTGGGGTCTGGGAAACACTAACTCCTTTTCCTTTTCTAATCTCTGTTCCTCCTTCCCATCGGCTTTCTTCTCAAGGGCTTTTCCTCATGGAAGATTTAACAAAAGATTGGAGTTAGTTCTCGCTCTCGGAGAAGGAAAATAATGGCTTTACTCTGCCACGGATCCAAAAGTCTAGAGCATTTGTTGTGGCGGCTAATTTTCTCACATCCGGGTTTCTTGTAATGGAGGCAGTAGTGCGCACCTTCAAGCAGTTATGGAGGTCACAAAAAGGATTCAAGATTTGCAATCTGGGCAACCATATAGTTCTATTTGAGTTTGATAATGCCCACGATGTGGAAAGGATCCTTCAAAATCAGCCTTGGACTTTTGACAAACACCTTGTGCTCTTGAAAAGATACGAGGAAGGCTCACAGGTAAAAGATCTGATCTTTGATAAAGCCTGGTTTTGGGTTCAAGTGCACGATATCCCTTTTAGCTTTATGTCGAGAAGAGTGGTGGAAAGTCTGTGTGACGCGGTGGGGGAGGTCTGCAGGTCCCCAGGGTCTACAGAAGATGATGGTGGAAATTTTTTTCGAGTTCGGGTAAATATTGACATTTCTCTCCCTTTGTGTAGGGGGAGAGTAATTACACTTGAGAATGGAGAAAAATCATGGGTTCGCTTCCAGTACGAGAGGCTCCCTAACATGTGTTACTGGTGTGGTCGCCTAGACCACGATGATAAACAATGCAAACTGTGGTTTCAGAGTAAAGGATCATTGTCTACTGACAAACAACAGTTTGGTTCATTCCTAAGAGCTAGGGCTGTAAACGAGCCAAGCTCAAGCGAGTAGTGCTTGTTTGAGCTTGGCTCGTCAGTAAAAATAAAATGCTCAAGCTTGGCTTAAGCTTGAGACAAGCTTAAATATAATGTTTGAACTCGAGCTCGTGGGAAAACCCAAAAGCTTGAGCTCAGCTTGGCTTGGCATGATAAATTAATCAAGCCAAGCTCGAGCTTAACATTAAGCTCAAACTCAAGCTCAAGTCAAGCTTTTTTGCTGGGGATCTAACAAAATTGCATTATCAAGTGCTCAAATCTACTCAAATCTCCAACAATCAAGTAAACAAAAATAAGAAAATAATATACTCATTTGTTCATGCTTCTAATTCCACCTGTGATTAGCAATTGCTCAAATTAAAGCTTTACATAATTAAATCTACCCATTCCAAACTACATGCCAGACTCCACAACCACAATCCACTAATTACAAAGTTAAGTCATTATCAACGAATTCAACCAATAAGATTTTTCTAAGTTATATAGAAATTTCATAAACAACCATAACTTGGAAATCAAAACGATTTTTCAATATCAAACAAACTACAGTGCAAACAACTATAAAAATATATAGAAAATTTTTAAACATGAAAATTTACCGATGGTGAGAGAAGGCTATGAATATCTTGGAGGATGGAGGTAGAGAGTCAAATACTACACCGGAACTAGAGCTGTTGTTGGAGCTCTTTGCACACCCAATAGAATCCTTAAATTACATGGTGATTCGGTGAACACCGGACTCTAAATCCTCTTTGCTAGAATCTAACTCTTCCAAATCTAGGACTTGTTCATTTGTTGCAAAGAGATATAGGGCAGATTTGGTGGAATTTCTTGGCCTCACGAGAGAGTGAGAGCTGATCAATTCCAACCTTGAGAATTTGGGGAAAAGAAAGAAACTGATGATAGAGAGAAAGATTGAAGCTTCTCAAAGAAGTTTCGGTCTTTCCAAGAGAGCCTAAGAGTTTTAGGCTGCAGACTGCATAGGACAGACATGGACTCATTGAGTGATAGCCGAGAATTTCAGTTTGAATGAAACTAAATTGGGTTTTTTTTGTTCAATGATAGTTTCAGTAGAGAGAACTCAGAGAAGAAACTAAACTAGTAAACTGACTTGGGTTTTTTTTTCGATGGAAAGACCGAAACTAAACTAGTAAATTAACTAGTAGAGAGAACTCAGATGGAAAGGATACTTAGCATTACTTTTATTTACTTTACTTAGAAAATGACTAAACTAGTAAACTGACAACAAAGGGACACTTAAGGGCTAAGATGGTGAAATCCAGCTGTATGCACGAAGTACTATTGTACTGGAGAACTCTAGAAGAGTAGAAGTGGAAACTGAAAAGTCTAGAAAAAGCATGAACTCTGGTCTTGTTTTATTTTTTTATTTTTTTTGCTAAAAATGTTTATATAAAAAAAAAAAAAAAAAGGAAAGAAAAAAACTTAAAGTAATGGGTACTAAAAGTGGTCTCATGTGGAAAATTTTATTATTAAAATATGTGTAATGTAAAAAAATTTAGTTTATTTAGCAAATATATATCAAGCTACACACGAGCTTAAGCTTGGCTTGTGTTGTATCGAGCCTGATTGTTCACGAAAATTTTTTTTGCTCAGGCTCGGCTTGTTTAGCAAACAAGCCGAAAACTAAGGCTCATGTTTGGCTTATTTATAAACAAACAAACATGAACGAGCTTTTTATCGAGCCGAGCTCGAGTTGTTCACAATCGGCTTGGTTCGTTTACAGCCCTACTGAGAGCTGCCCTTTATCAAAGAGGTAGTAAGAATGTATTTTATGTACCTGGGTGGTTTGAATAGGAGACCCCAGGGAAGGAGAATGGGGAGACGGCAGCCTCAGGTGCAGAAGAGGATGGCGGGCCAACGGGAGATTTGACAGAGCCCCAACTTGTTGTGGTAACGGAATTGGGAGGTAACACCACTATCTCCAACTCTCTTTCTCATTTTGAGTCAGCCACTATACTAGGAAAAGATGAGTCTTTGGGGAAGGTATGTGTTGGAATTAACTTAACCCCGGAGCAGCATCCCACAATTTCTTCTGAGATGGTTTCAAATGATTCTCCTTTCCTTTCCAAACTAGCTGAGATTGATGAGGGTATTAGGAAGTTTGATTCAGTTAATAATGTAGAGGGGATTACGTATTTTCCTAAGGCAATTTCCTCTACTTACTATAGCTGTGCTCAAGGCCTTACGAGCACTCAAAACTCGGTGCCCCCTTCTGAACCTACTACGATAACTTAAAAGGAAAATCTTAATCCCCAGGTTTTATGTGACATCACCAACTCCAAGGCCTCTCCTTCCCATGCACCTGTCCAGGGGAAGTGGACACGGCTTGTGAGGACAGGGGGTACAAGCCTTTCCCTTCCTGAGGAGGGTACTATTCCTAGATTGGAGAAAAGAAATCAGGATGACAGTAGAGTTCTCTCGGAGTTACAAGGCAAAAGGCGTCAGGTTTCCAAAGGAGATGGACCCTGAACTAAGATATTGGCGGAAGCTGGTCACCAGCTCCGCTAGATGCAATGAATCTCCTATTTTGGAACTGTCGTGGGCTTGGGAACCTGCGTACAGAGAAAGAGCTTGTAAGTATTCTACAGGCAAAAGATCCCTCTGTCGTGTTTATAGCCGAGACATGGGCAGATGAATCAAGGTTAGACCGTACACTTAGTTACATTAATTTTGATCAGAAGTGGGTGGTTCCAAGAACTACCAGAGGGGGTGGCCTGGTTCTGTTTTGGAAGAATTCAGTAAACTTGAAGGTTGTAGGCTCCCACAGATACTACATTGATGCTATTATTAATAAAAATGAGAGAGACGAATGGAGGTTCACAGGCTTTTATGATGAACCCAATGCAGGAAAAAGGAATGAAGCTTGGGCAAAGCTCAGAAGTCTGAACAGTAACCAAAACATTCCGTGGTTGTGTGCCAGCGACTACAATGAAATTATTAGACAAGAAGAAAAAAGGGATGGAGCTTTAAAAAGTTTTAATCAGATGCAACTCTTCAGAGATGTAATTGATGAGTGTGGGCTTATGGATTTGGGATTTGTGGGTCCAAAGTTCACGTGGAGTAAACATTTTGAGTCAGGTCAATCTATTTGGGAACACTTGGATAGGGGTCTGGCAACAAACAATTGGTTTTTACGGTTCCCAAGTACAAAAATCTACCACCTCCACTGTTACTCTTCAGATCATTTACCTTTATTTATTAACTTATCTGGCTTGGAGATCCCGGGGAAAAGAAAAGTATTTAGATTCAAAGAAATGTGGCTCTCAGATGATAGGTGTGGGGAAACTGTTGAAGCTGCCTGGACAAGTACTGAAAGCCCGGATCCTAGTAGTGCAATTCTAAAGAAGGTAGCTAAATGTGAACATGACTTAACTTGGTGGAATAATAACTGCTTTGGAAATGTGAGAAAGACACTGGCAGATAAGAAGAAATTGTTGGCTGCTGCAGAAGTGGAAGCGATGAGAACGGGGAACAACTCATAGGTTCGTCTATTAAAAGCCGAGGTTAATGTTCTGATTGATAGAGAGTCTAGATTGTGGAGCCAAAGGTCTAGAGTTCTGTGGTTAAGCAAAGGAGATAGTAACTCCAATTTTTTTCACAGTAAAGCCACTAAGAGACTTCGGAAAAATTCAATTCTAGGTATCCGAGACCCCACTGAGAGGTGGCTGAACCAGTCAGAGGATATTGGTCAGGCCTTTATCAATTATTTCTCCGAGCTCTTCTCTTCCTCTTGTCTGACTAACCAGTGTGGTGCTCTAGACAAAATCCCCTAGGTAGTAACTGAAGAAATGAATGCTAATCTGGTTGGTGTTTTTCATGAATGGGAAATCTTGGAAGCTGTCAAGCAAATGGCGCCTTTAAAGGCCTCGAGCCCTGACGGGATGCGTCCGTTGTTTTATCAACATTTTTGGCCTTTAGTGGATAAGGATGTGACTAGTTCTGTCCTCATGTGGTTGAATTCAGGTATTTTGCCCTTTCCCATTAACCACACTTTCATTACTCTTGTTCCCAAGGTTGATAGTCCTGAGCTAGTAACTGAATTTCGCCCTATAAGTTTATGTAATGTTTTGTACAAAATCTTCTCAAAAGTCCTAGCAAATAGGCTGAAAAAGTTTTTACCTAACCTTATTACTGAGCACCAATCAGCATTTGCAAAAGATCGGCTTACTACAGACAACATTCTAGTGGCTTTTGAAACATTACATTGCATGAAAAATCAAAGTTCTGGTAAATCAGGTTTTATGACCCTCAAGTTAGACATGAGTAAGGACTATGATAGGGTCGAATGGACTTACTTGGAAACTCTTATTGTGAAAATGGGTTTTTGTACAAAATGGATTACTCTGATTATGGCTTGTGTGAGATCGGTCACTTACTCGATTTTGATTAATGGAGAGCCCCAAGGCCTTATTACACCATCTAGAGGGATTAGGCAAGGTGATCCCCTCTCTCCCTTCCTCTTCCTCTTATGTACGGAGGGGCTGCATGGTTTGATTGAAGATGCCGCTAGATTGGGAAAGCTTAGGGGCTTCTCTCTATGCAAAAGAGGCCCTAAACTAACACACCTGTTTTTTGCAGACGATATTATGTTATTTTGTAGAGCAAATTTTGAATAATGCAGCAATATTCTAAAGCTCCTTGGGGAGTATGAACAAACTTCAGGCCAAAAGATCAATAAGGAAAAAACAACACTTTTCTTCAGTAAGTCTACCGCTCAAGCAACTAAAGACACTATCAAAGGACTTTTAGGAGTTCAAGAAATCAGGTTCTATGAAAAATACCTTGGGCTGCCATCTCTGGTGGGAAGAGGTAAGAAGGCCAGTTTCAATTACATCAAGGAGCGAGTTTGGAGAAAGTTGCAAGGTTGGGAAGGTAAGCTTTTATCACAAGCTGGGAGGGAAGTTTTAATCAAGGCAGTAATACAAGCCATTCCGACCTTTGCTATGGGGTGTTTTAAACTCCCTTTGGGCTTTTGTCATGAGATTGAAGCTATGGTCAAGAAGTTTTGGTAGGGGCAGCGTGTTGATAGAAGAAACGTCCATTGGATGCAGTGGGATGTCCTTACCAAATCAAAACTGGTAGGTGGTTTGGGCTTTAGAGATCTAATTCATTTTAATGATGCACTTTTGGCGAAGCAAGCTTGGAGACTGTTGAATAATAGGGAATCACTTTTCTACAAGGTTTTCAAGGCCAAATTCTTTCCCCATTGCTCCATTTTAGATGCTTAGGACTCGGCTTCGGGTTCTTACGCTTGGAGAAGCATTCTTCGGGGTAGGGATGTCATCCTTGAGGGAGCGTGTTGGCAGGTTGGAAATGGCAGATCCATTAAGATTTGGCAGCACCATTGGCTGCCAATTAAACATCCAACTCAAGTCTCTTCCCTTGTGTTGGAGTCTATGGAGGAGGCAGCTATGGACTGCCTGATTAATACTGATACTAGAAGCTAGAATGAAGAGATGATTGATGGTATATTTATCCCTTAGGAGGCTGAACTTATTAAAAAGATTCCTCTGTCCCGGTTTGAGGCTGATGATTCTCTTTTCTGGCCTTTGTCTCCAAATGGGCAGTACTCTTGCAAACTGGGGTATCGATTTCTAAGGGAAGATGCGGACTTCAATCGGCTTAAAAAACCTCTAGATTATGAAAAAGGCTTGTGGAAGGCAGTTTGGTCTCTTGATGTCCCTAATAAAGTAAAACACCTTATTTGGCGTGCTTGTAAGAATTCCCTCCCTACAAAAAGGAATTTAGTCCGTCGACAGATTATTAATGACCATACTTGTGACAGATGTTCAGGTGGTAGTGAAGATGATCTTCATGCGATGTGGAGCTGCTCTGAGCTTGATGGGGATTGGGGTGCTATGGTGTTGTGGAGGTTTCGGTCTCATACTTCCTTCCAATGCTTTGGTGAGCTTATGGCCTAGATTTTGAAAAATAATAAAGATCCAGAATTGTTTACAATGATTGTTTGGTCCATTTGGACTCAACGGAATCTTGTGAGGAGCAATCAGCCTTGTTGTCCCACAATCTGGCTGGTTCAGTTTGCTTTGGACAGGCTCAATGAGTTCAGAGCAATCAAACCAGCTGCCCTTCCTCAACGACGAAAGTAGCGGACCTCTTGGTCTCCCTCTGCCCTGAATGTCTTCAAGATTAACTATGATGGAGCCCTCTATTCAGACACAAACAAGTCAGGTATTGGTGTGGTCATTCGTAATAGTGAAGGTCTAGTAATCGCATCTTTGGCCCAACCGCTGAACCAAGCTTTCAAAGCAGTGGAGATTGAGGCTCTGGCTGCTTCTCGTGCTCTTGAGTTTGCTACTGACATTGGTATTGATAATATTATAGTGGAAGGTGACTCATTGGTAGTGACATAAGCTCTGAAATCAAAAGATATGGAGCTGGCTGCTTATGGTTTGTTAATCAGGGATGCTTGTTCCCTAGTTGGAAATTTCTCAGTAGTGTCCTACTCTCATATAAAGAGAGAGGGCAACAAAGTGGCACATGGTTTAGCTAAGTTAGCTGTCAATTTAGCAGAGTGCGTAATTTGGATGGAAGAAGTTCCTCCTTCTATCTATCATCTTGTACACGCTGATTTAGCCCCTCTGGTTCAATAAAGTCTGATGTCTTCTTTCTCAAAAAAAAAAAAAAAAAAAAGTCAAACCACAAAATTCTCTCTCTCTCTCTCTCTCTCTCTCTCTCTCTCTTGCTTCTCCTTTCTAAATCAATTTATCTTTTAAATTTTATCATTGTATCAGAGCAGAATATCTTAAGTTCTATCATTATCTCCCTCCACTTTACCTCCCATTTTAAAATCCCATATGTTGGACCTCATCTTCTGAGAGATAGTTTGAGCCCACACGTGAGAGCAAGTATTATAATTATATTACTAAATAATTAAATTTATCATTTCTTAAAAACTTAAACTTTTAGGACAGTTAATAATTTATCACAAATCACTTATTATTATGAAAAGAAAACGTTTATGTTTAAACGTTCATGTATAAGACTTTGCTAAAAAACTTGTGTTTATTGAGAACTTATAGAAAAGAAAAATTCTTTTAAAAGGGAAGCTATAATACTCCATAATTACGCTTACTGATACTTTCCGCAAGCGAGGACGACGAAGCATCAAGCACCCAACAGTCACTGCCATGCAAAGGAGTTCAAAGTTCAGATAAGTGTTCAGATAGCTTAGTCTTGGGCTGGAAGGAAGAAGTTTAGCCTCGAAATCTTTGATGTCTCTTGCCACTGGATCTCGCTTTAACTATCTCACCATTAAATCTTATGACAATCTGCTTTCCAAGAGACCACAAATGCCGTCGCTTTTGTCAATCCCTCTGTTTGATAGTGTTGGGTTTCTAGATTTAGATCCGCAAACTTCTCGTTATTTAAAAATTAAAATATTTTTTAATCTTTATTTTTATTATTAGTTCTCCAAAACTTTATTTTCATTTTACCTCTTCATCTCCCTATTACTTTTTACCTTAATATTTTAATATTATTTTCTCTCTAGCCTTTTATCTTCTTTTATTTTGACTATTCTTATTCTCAATATCTTACTATAAATTTGACATTTTCTTTTCCATTCTATGCATAGTTGTCTCACACAAAAATGTTACTTCTCTCTCTCTCTCTCTCTCTCTCAATTTGTTTTTCATTTTTTGTTTGATTTTTTTTATTTATTGTATCCATACTTTAGGTTGATGAATTTTTGTATTAATTAGAATTCTACTTTGGGTTGATGTGTTTTAGTTTTGTGTGTTAAGTTGTTATATTTTTTATTCTCTTTGATTATTAAATATTATCCTACTGCATTATACATATAGGATATAATAATATAATGCTCATATTATATTACACAGCATGACTTGGATAATTTCATGTTTATTGCTATATATTTTATTTTTACTCTTTTTTCTTCTCATCTTATTTTATGCAACATTTAAATTCAGTCACACCCTCTGTACTATTAAATTATGCAGCATAAATCAAGAAAAATGACTAGAGACACACCTGCCTTCCTTTTGGGAAATCAAAATATTTGTGTAATAAAGGGTCATATAATTTATAGTTTAGATAACACTGTTTGAATGTGTCTAGGCCTATAGATTGAGCAATTTGTAGACTTTTTATTTTTATTTTTATAAGTGCAATTTGTAGACCTAAAAGGCTATTGAGAATGGAATTTTTGATTCAAGACTAAAAAAAATATGGACTACTATTTATCATTTAGATTAAAACCTTTATCATAGAGATATATATATATATATATATATTGCTACAAATTTAAATCATGCAAACTTAATAATTTTATATTATGTATTAGCATCGTCTCTGCTTCTTCTTCTTCTTCTCAAAAATATTATGTATCATCTTTAAATGATGCCAACAATATTGATCTTACATAAAAAGTTACATAAAAAATTGAGAAAAAAATGTTTTATATTACAATCTACTAAAAATGCTTTTAAAATATTTAAACATTTTCTATTTTTTTATATCACTGACGTATTTTACAACTACCAAATGTGGTAACTTAGGTCTTAATATTCTTAAGTTGTTTCGGCAAAAACAAAAAAAAAATTAAAAAAAAAATTAAGGTTGTCACAAAAGAGGAGTTCATGTAAACTTTTTTGTAAAATGAAATATCTATTCTGTAAGACTACCAAATTTGATAATTTGCAAATGATGGAACCACTCGCAACAATATTTGCATAGTTATTTAGCTCCAGCTAAAACAATCAAACATACTTTTAGTTTTCAGAAAACACATATCTACCAGTAGTTAAACATTCATCTTGGGTAGTTTTAACTGTTCATATAAATTTACCTTTACATATTCATCTATTTTAATTATATTTTTCTATAATAAAAAAAACTTTAATTTAGATATTTATAAGTAAACAATGAAATAATGATTCATGAATAATCAAAAACCAATATATATATATATATATATATTATCTTTACATATTTATCTTGTGCTATTGTAATTTTACATATAATTTTGCATTTATATATTCATCTATTTTAATTTAGATGTTTATAACTAAATAATGAAATCTATAAACAAGGTAATTAAAACAATCTTATTTCTACGATTCAAAAAGTCACCATTGTTTTTTTTTTTTTAAAAGACCTTTTACATTTCCTTGAATTTTTTTTTTTTTTTTTTTTTTTTTTAACTAATCTAACCACTTCATACATTAAAAAAAATATAAAGCTCATTACTACTTTCATTAAGATATTATAAATGTTGTTGATTTCAGTTAGTTCAACTAGTAAAGTCTTTGATGGTTGAATAAGAAATCTGAGGTTTAATCCTCACCTACACAAAAAATCGATTAATGTCTTGGTCTGATAATAAAGAGCTATTATCAAGAGCGGACGCCATAAGTTGAAACTCTTTATTAAAAAAAAAAAAACGAAGATATTATGGATGTCTTAATTGATTGAGACCAAACTAGAGAAATGCCTTTCATATTTCCCTGAAAATTCAGAAGGGGAAAAAACTTTGACATACCACTAGGCACTAACTAACTACATCTATAACTATTTAAATCATCCATGATATCTATTTCTTATTGATAACCATAAATGAGAAAATAAAAATAATTTAATGATATGGAGGATCTCATCTTATTTCATTGTTGAATAAATAAGATGAGAAGTAAAAAAAAGTAAAAAAATAAAAAATATAACAATAAACACTAATTAAATTATCCAAATCATGCTATATAATACAATAATATTATTTTTTATATACTATCTTTAATTCTTTATAATCCAATGGGATAACATTTAACAATCAAAGAGAACCAACAAAAAAAAAAAAAAACTCAAAACACAAAAATAAATCTCATTAGCCTAAATTAGAGTTCTACAAAATACAAAAATTTATAAACCAAAGCGGAGATGCAAGAAAAAAAAAATCCACCAAAAATATTGAGAGAGAGAGAGAGAGAAAGAGAGAGAGATAGAGAGAAATAACTTTTTTGTGAGGGAAAGCTATGCAAAGAATGGAAGAGATGATGATAAATTTATAATAAGAGAGTGTGAATGAGAAGAGACAAAATAAAGAAAGATAAAAAGAAAGATGAATAGTGATATTAAAGTAGAGAGTAATGAGGAGATGAAAATGTAAGGGATGGAGAAAGGTTAAAGAAAGTGTAAATATTAAAAAAAAAAAAGCGAATGTTAAAAAAATTATAGGAAAATTGAAAAGAAAAAAGAATAATGACGTGGATGTTAATGTGGCTTAATTAGAGCGTAACAATAATAAATACTACGTTTCAGCTTGTAGATATATATAGACATAGATTGATGATTAGATTATAGATTATAGATTATATAAGAGTTGTTTATCGATTCTTAATTGTTCTTCTCCAATCACAACTTTTTCCACCGCTTATTGAAGTGATTGATTGTTAGTAATAGACAATCATTTTCACATCCCTTATAGACACACCTAAACTCATACTTAATTTCACAATATGTTTGAGTGTTAACTTGTGATTGGAATTAAGTACTTACACGGAAAAACATAACGATACTTGCTAGAAAATAAAAAATTAGGTGCACCAATCACATTGTTACTTACTTAAGCATGTTGTAGATTTGAGTGTGTAGTGGGGTATGTCTTAATATTATTATTATCTCATGGATAAATCACTTTTTATCCGCCTTTCAAAGTAGGCCACTTGCAATAACAGCGGCACAAAAGTTTTACCATTATACTTTCTCTTTTCTGTCTCAGACATGATAAACTTTTGGTCGGATTAAGATCCGGTGCAATAGCTACCATGCAATTCCTCTCACATTGTTTTCACTATTTCAAAATTCTTAACTCTTTTTTAACTCTCAACTTTTTTACTTTTTTAACTTCCTTGATTCAATGGTTGATATAAAAAGTTAACAATTTAACTTTTAATTTGAATTGTTGAGAAAGTATTGCAAGGTGCAATAGCACCATGTCTTAATTCCCTTTGATCCAACTATAGCAAGTAGACGGTTCAAACAAGTTGAGTTGGGTTCGGTTTGGGTTGATTCAGTTCATGTTAAAAGTGTTATTTAAAGCGGGTTGAAAATAGTCTGATTAGTCAAATTGAGTTGGATCGACTCGTATTTTTTTATATGAAATTTTTTATATTTAAAAAAAATTACAAATTACTTAGTATGAAATGCATTTATTTGAATTCATCCATTGGAGGAAGAGCTCAACTCAACTCAACATATTGATACTTATTCAATAGTTATAAAAATCAACCATTGCACATCCTTGGTGCAATAGTCACTCTACAAATATTAGTGTTTGTGAGGTATGGAGAGTAATGGTAAGAGTTTAAGTCCCTAAGAGGAAGTTTCATACACATATATTGATATACATAATTTCTATCTTGTATAAAATTTTTTACAAGATATAGCAAGTAGGTAAAAATTTTTAGTTACAGCAACACCATTGCTGTAACATGTATTTTAATTTAAGAATTAGTGATTCTAAAAATAGCAATTTAGCACCACTATTGCTAGAGCCCTTAAATCTGTTTCTGCAAACGTTGAAAAAGGAAACCTCCGAAAAAAAAAAAAAAAAAAAAGAAGAAGAAGAAAAGGGAGAAAGAAGAAACAAACTACATCTCTCCCACTTGAAGCTGATCATCCACGAGCTTAAACAAAACCAACAAACGAACAAATCACATGGAAGTCTAGATTACCTCTTCAGTTTGATTACCTCTTTCCCCATCCATACCTTGCTCAAAAGCTCACATATAGCTCTTGGCTTTTTAGTTTTTTAGTTTTTTTTTTTAACCATTTCCTACCTTTCTCCAATCAACCAATTAAAACGAAAATAAACCCACCAAAATGCCTTCAAAATTCTCCAACATCCAAAACCAAAAGTTACGTTTTTTTGCTCTTTCTTAGTTTTCCAATTTTCACGACTACTGCATGTCAACACTTTTGCCGCCACACTCTTTTCTTTCTTTTGTACTCCAAAAGATTGTTTTTTACTTCTACTCTTATTTTAATGGGTTTTGTTTTGTTTTGCCTTTGGACAAAAGTTTCAACTTTCAACAAAATATTAGTTAATGGGGTATCGAAAAAAGGTATACTTTGTGCTTGTTTACAAGGCTGAATTTGGCATTAATTGAGTGATAAGGAAGGAATTACTGAGATTCTTCCATGTGGGGTTGTTGGGGAGAGCTTGGAATTTGAATAATCTTTTCATTCTTTATTGGTTAGCCAATGGATACTATATTTTACCTTTCTTGAACCTTTTTGAAGGGGGGGGCCTGCATTCTTCATGGAACTCACTTTTAGCAAATGGGTATGTGCATTTCTACTGTGTTGTTGGCTCAACTTCTCTAAGGGATACTCAGGTATGCTCAAATCTATTAACTTCAATTTCTTGGATTCTCTGATTGTTTCTTGAGAATTGAGACTGGTTTTTCTTATATTGCATCTGTTGGTTCCTTAAGTGGAGGGATTACGTGGGGATTCTAAAGTTAAAGCAGTGAACTTGGGAGGGTGGCTGGTTGTCGAAGGTTGGATTAAGCCTTCACTGTTTGATGGCATTCCCAATGGAGACATGCTTGTGAGTTTCTTATCCAAGTTTTTTTTTTTTTTTTTTGGGTTTATGAGTCTTGGTCCTCTTCGATATATTCTGGGTTCTTTTATGGCTGATTTGGCTGACCCATTTCTGGGAATGGCAATGCAGGATGGAACAGAGGTACAATTTAAGTCAGTGACAATACAGAAGTATGTGTCTGCAGAGAATGGAGGAGGTATGTATGTTACAGTTAGCAGAGATGTTGCATCTTCGTGGGAAAGCTTTAAGGTGAGATGCCCGATCACATTGTTTGGTGCATGTGATTTTCTATTGCCTCTGATATATATTGGTGTGTAAATTGTGATAAAACTGCTACTAATCCCAAAAGCTTCAGCTGTCTGGATAGGATGATTTAATCATTTAACTATTATTCTAACACTCCCCCTCGAGTGAGACACAGACTCTCGCAATTGTCCCAATGGTTTAAGTTCTCAAGAAATTGTGAATTTAATCATTTAACTAATATTCTAACGAATTGGTTTTTAGTCCTAATTAATTGAAGGAACTTTTTATGTTGATTTATTCAGTGAATTATCTATATTTTTTTTCTCCTTTTTCTTATAATTTTTCTTCTCCCTAAAGTATTAATGCTAATTGTGTAAAATTTTCCTTTGTTTGAATTCCTTGAGTTCAATCTTTGTGTGAAACTTGAATATACTGTGAACATGTTCAAAGCTGGACCTAATTGATATTTTAGATACAGAATCTAGTTACGATAACTTATGCATAATAAGTTACTTTACCTATCTGTTTGCATGAAACATTACAAGGTGAGGAAAGTTTTAAAAATCACTGAAGCAAGACTGGGCTGCACATAGGCAATATTTGTCTTGACTTGGAAAGAAAAATAAATGACTTTAAAGATATAGATAATAGAAGGAAAGCGAGACAAAATTTTAGTTAAAGGAACGAGGGAATGGAAGCCTGTGTCTCTGATTTTTCATCTGCAGCTTGCTAAACAAGAGTCATATACTTTATGAAGTGAGAATGAAGAGTTGTATTCTTGCTTTTGTGTTTAACAATCCAAAAATTTGGATGAGGCTTTTTGGTAATGGAATCATTTCTCAGATCAAAATGGGCAAAAAATCCCAACTATCTCATTTGTTGTGGGGATGAAATTTTACTGGAACATATTTTCCTGCAGAGTGAATAGGACAAAGTACCAAGAAGAAGAAAAATTAAGGTCAGATTTTCATGTTTTACAGTGATTAGTACTTTGAGTTGCTGGTGCTAACCCAAAACATAAAAAAGTTTATCTTTGCATGAACATTTGTTATTTAGAGATGTATGAATAGAATTGGGCTTTTCCAGGGTTTTATTTTCTTCCTTTATTTATTTAAGTATTTATTTCTCTTTATTTTGAGGAATGGGAAGTAAAAATTTCATGGATAACTGCTCCCAGGAGTAACACAATAATGTGCCTGTTGAGAGATGGTGGAATAATCGAATTTTGAGGTCCCTACTAGTTGTATCAAGCAACTGTCATTACTAGTTCATCTTCATTGAAATAATCTTATATTCATTTATCATTGCTTGGAGGCTAAGAAGTAATGTTTTGTCTTTTATGTATAACTGAATGAACATGACAACCTCTTTTGATGTTCTGAACTAATTATCATAACCTCATTAATTAGTTTGTGGATTTCAATACGAGAAGTGGTCCTGATAAAATGTTCTCTCTACTTTATCCTCCTACAGTTATGGAGAGTTTCAGAATCAGAATTTCAGTTTCGCACCTCCCAAGGCCAATTTCTAACATGTGATGGAGTAGGTTGCTCTATCTCTGCAACAGCAGAATCACCTTCCATGTCAGAAACATTTTTCATTGAAAGGAATAACAGTAGAGTTCACATCAAACTCAAGAGTGGAGCTTATTTGCAGGTATAATTTTTCACCCTCTTTGTGTGTTTAGGAAAAGATTCAAAAGTAACCACATTGTCTGCATTGCATTTGTAGCAAAAAATGATGTGCAGGCATGCTTGTTAGCTTGCAGTGTGAATGTTCCATTACCAATTGGAGCATAGTGTTAAACATCTTCAGCCATACCTTTTTTTTTCCTCTGTGAATCAGTTTCCAAAATCTCTATTTTGGGATCCGACAGTCATTTGGATTTGAGAATGATTTATCAACTGATAGGGAAGTTGTAAATAAATTTAAACCATTGATAACAATAAAATTGTGCAAAAGTTTCTGCTTAATTAATAAAAATATAAATCAGGGACAATAAGAATCAGAAATAATGCAATTATTTTTCATGATAGTCATATATTCATGAATCAACTCTATTTATATACTTTGGCGCACTTATTGAAGATTCAGAGGACTTTGTCAAGTTGTGCTCATAAAAAGTTTGAGATAATCCAGTGGTCAGAATTAGGCTTTAATTGGCTTGCAGCCATCAAATACTTTTAAACCATGTCATATGCACCACTGTGTCAAAACTAAACCTGCCGCATTTGAGATTATGTCATCATGCAATTGCCTCTTCATAGGATGTTAAAAATTATTATTTATAGAAATGTGATAGCATATACTCCCTTTTTAGGTTACAACAGAAAATCAGCTTACCGGAGACTATCCAGGGATGCCAGGATGGGATGATAATGAAGCCACATTTGAGATGATGATTGTAGCAAATAACTTGCATGGAGATTACCAGCTTGCAAACGGATATGGACACAATGATGCCAAAAAGGTTCTTCAGGTAACTCCATATCTTCTGCAACACCTATTTGTTTCTTTTCTTAAAAATCTTTTCAACCAGTATACCAGGTGGAAAGGCACCCTCTATATTAATTTATCTGGGTATTCTCATAAACTTAGGTAATCTGCAAAGATGTCAAGATCCAAAAGGTAGAGATTAAAATTAAAAAGCAGGGGGTATTTAGCACTGGTTTATTTCCACACACAGTATATTTTTATTTTTATTTTCTATTTGACTAATTTAATGAGAAGTAATGAATAGTGGTTGTAAAGGGGTGAGATAAAATTTAACAGCTTAAATATTCATAGTAGCATTTCCTGACACTACAACAGCATTTTGGATTGGTAAGTATTACTGAAAGTAAAATGCATAAGAAAGACTTCTTTTAGTAAATGTTTAGCAATCAACTCTTTTTGTGTTAGCCATGTGTTTATCTCCAAATCTGTCTGCACTTATCTAGCAAATGAGCATGGCCATGTGATGTCTTCAGAATGTTTTAGTTAGTATTCTTATTTTACTTTGGATAGGTATGAAAAAGATTTTATATATTTATGAGCCATATAAAGCCCCTTGAGAACAATCTCTTGGTTTTAATTTATTATAAGACTGAAATATTTTCTAGATGAGAGTTATATATTCTTTCAAGGCAATGAGCTAGCTAGCATCTCCTCCCCTTGCAAGTGTTAGGTGGAAGGTGAGGTTGTGGGTTAGAGACCCACTGGGTGTGTGCATAAATTACCAATAAAAAAATATAGTTAAAGATTCCTCCAGTGTTATCTTCTTTTCTTATTAGTTTATCAACCTTTTGAAACTGCAGAGACATAGAAACACTTTTATCACTACCGAAGATTTCCATTTTTTGTATAGACATGGAATAAATACTGTGAGGATCCCAGTTGGCTGGTGGATTGCTTCTGATCCTAATCCTCCTGCTCCATTTATTGGAGGTACTCTGGAAGCTCTGGATAATGCATTCTCATGGGCACAGTAGGTCTTGCTTTCACCTTATTCTGTTCTGATTGGTGACACTTCGGAACTTAGCATTTCCTTCTGATACTGTACTTGAAAATTTTTGGTGCAGAGCCTATAACATTAAGTGCATAATCGACCTTCATGCAGCTCCTGGCTCCCAAAATGGGATAGAACATAGTGCTAGTCGAGATGGTTTTACAGGCTGGCCTTCTCCAGATTACATCTCTCAAACATTGGATGTTATAGATTTTCTAGCTTCCAGGTACATTCTGCAGTCTGCACAAGTTATTGGATTGTTAAGATATAGTCATTGTTCAGAGTTATCCGCTTGTTCTTTTAAATATCTATCAAAAGTGTCAGATTTTTTATGGTTAGTGTTGAGCATTAAAACCTTACATACTTCTATTGAAATGTTATTTTATCTAGGAATCATATTAGTTTTCTGGGGATGATTAGTTGTGGGGTTGAAATGAGTCAACTTTAGATCCATTGCAATTCTGCATGTTTGTTTCCCATCTAAAAGAATGTTTTTTTTTTTTTTTTTTTTTTTTCGGGGTGGGGGAATCAATTACTTAAGAGGGATTCATCACCATAATAATGTTTAAAAATATAGAACCAGGCTTGTATATTGAAATCAGAAAAGGGAATTCTATCAATAAAATTCTTGAAACAATAGAGTATGATAGTCAACAGAACTCCATTTAGTCATATCATTGGCATATAATGAAGAACATAAAGAATTTATTTTGGTGAACTGATAGCAAACAAAGCATTTTACTAATTGTGGCATTAAAGTATCATCTTCATTTGACTAGAAGATTCACCCAGGTTCTTGCTGCTCTTGGAGGAAACTCTCCCACTTACAACATACTTCATATATTTCTGACTAGCACTTATGGCTACTACGCTTTCATGAAAGCCATCATTGAAGACTTCACAAAGCATGGTGCATTTGTTTCCCTTATATACCATCTTTTCTGTGCCTCCCTGCCGCTCTCTTTCAAACACACACACACACACTGAGAGAGTTGTGAGGTATTATTCTGTAATATGATTTGTTGAACGATGGTAAAAATTCCAGTTGAAGAATCTCTATGTTTTTCACCTTGTAATTTTAAGACACCTTAAGGATAGTTCAGCCCCTCTGAAATTTACCATAAAATATGGCTTCTTTCATTTGCAGGTATGCAAAACATCCAACATTACTAGGAATTGAGCTCTTAAATGAACCATCAGCAGCAACAGTTCCATTGGATACTTTAGTTTCATATTACAAACAAGGCTACCAAATTGTTCGAAAGTACTCATCAATGGCTTATGTAATAATTTGCCAAAGAATTGGCAATGCAGATCCCTTGGAACTTTATCAGGCCAACATAGGCTCTCACAACATAGTGGTGGATTTGCATTTCTACAATCTCTTTGACCCTTTCTATGTTAATATGAGTGCTGCGGATAATATACAATTCATATACAAGAGCAGGGAAGACCAATTACGGGCCCTCAACAGCACAAATGGTCCACTTGTTTTTATTGGTAAGTCAAAAGTCTGCGTTCTGTCTTTTATTAAGCACTACTCTACTTAGAGGTCCTACACATCAAATTTTGAATTCAGATATCAACATTTCAATTTCAAAATGAACCTTTTCTTTCTTAATATGTAGGTAAAAAAAAACTAAAATTAAATTGAAATTTTTTGTGCATAGAGAGGACAGCTATTGTTTCTTTGTCTTTCTTAGTATTCTGAATTTGAAACCCTAGTTTCCTTAGTTTCTTCTGACACAAATACTATTGTTTCTTAGTATTTTGAAAGTGGATTGATTTCAGGGGAATGGGTGAATGAATGGAATGTGACGAGTGGGTCTCAGACAGATTACCAAGAGTTTGGGAAGGCCCAGTTAGAGGTTTATGATTCAGCTTCCTTTGGATGGGCATATTGGACACTAAAAAATGACAGAAAGCACTGGGATTTTGAATGGAACATAAGGAACAATTATCTCCAACTAGGTAAATACTCTTGGCTCGTCTGGTTTCTGTCTTGCATGCACAAAATGCATAAAATGCACAAATCTTGGTAGTGAATCTAAGTTCCTTAATTACTTCTTACATTTGCTGTTACAAGCAAGTCAATTTTTTGGTATCATATGAAGTCTATATATTTGTGCAGGTGATTCACCCAACAAAAAAATTTTCAACAGTTTAATGTTGCTTGGGTTGACATGTGCCTGGTTCTGCATTCATTCTTTATTGTGAAGTCACAACTAAGTTGCATCATGACCTACCGTTGAAGAGGAAGATTCTACCATGCGGCATTTCTTTGATTTTTGGCTTCTCAACCATCACATTCATGTTCTTTTTCAAAATTGCAAAGTGCAATAATATTGCTATAGCAGAAAGAATCTACAGAATTTGTAGATGATACTGTAAAAACTTTTAAGGCTATATGTGTTACACTCAATAATATTCAGAAGAAAATTTTCTTCCTAATCTCGCTTTCCTAGTAGCCTTCTGTGCAAATGCACTTTCTCATGTCAATTCATTCTGTTATCTAAAGCCATCTTTTGTAAACAAAAATGTAAAGTCTCTTGACCACCTGACCAACTGAAAAGTATCCTACAAAAAGAACAACCAGAAATCCAAAATATGATAAAGGCAGATAAACGAATCCCATGACTTCCCCAATTGGTGTGTAAAGAATTGCAATGCCAATGGCCGAAATCACAACCGTTGAACAGATCACAGGCCATGAGGCAACCTCCTGAATGAAGGGAATTTTCTCTGTCCGGATCAAGTGGATAATTAAAGTTTGCATAAGAAGTCCTTCGATAAACCAAGCAGAATGAAAGAATTTGTTGTCTCCTAGAGTGGTAGCTTGGTAATAGAAACAAAGGAACACGAGAGTGGCTACATCACAGATAGTACACACGGGCCCGTTCCATAATATGAACAAAGGTAAGCCTTTCCTGGACCATCTTTGTGGGGTTTTCACATAATCTTCTTCCATCTTGTCCCACGGGATAGCAATTTGACCCACACTATACAAAAAGTTTTGCGTAAGAAGCTGTTTTGCAGTCAGTGGCTCATACTGAAGGACCAGGGTTGCTATTAGGAGTGAAATAACACTTCCTACATTAGCAATAACTGACATTTTTAAGTACTTCATAGTATTCCCAAAAGTAAGCCGACCCTGCTCAACTCCGGCAACAAGGACGTTGAGGTCTTTCTCTAGTAAGATAATGTCAGCAAAGTCTTTTGCAACTGATACTCCTGAGTCAACTGATATACCTACATTGGCAGCATCCAATGCGAGGGAGTCATTTACACCATCTCCTAAAAAACCAACAACATGCTTGCCAACCGTCTGCAATGACTGTACTACTCGGAGTTTCTGAGTTGGAGTAAGCCTAGCTAGTACTGTTGCTCGTTTAACAGTCTCATGGAAGGTATCCTGGCTGAGTAGCTCAAGCTCGGGTCCAGTAGTTACATGGGTTGTTTTGATGCCTACTTCCTTGCAAACCCTTATCGCAAGGGAGAGTGAATCACCTGTTAATACCTTTGCTTTCACCCCCTTCTCAGCCAACAGCCACAAAGCTTGCTTTGCTGAGTCCTTGGGTGGGTCAAAGAATGTTACAAGGCCGAGGAACACCATGTCTGATTCAAAAGCCTCATCATTGGCCATGCTTCCATTACTGTGTTGCTGCAACATAAGAAATAGAACTATGAGTAAATACTTTTTAAGCTGACTCAATTCTTCTGTATTGGTTATCATTCTCACTCTCCCACAGTTTGCAGAATGACAAGAAACACTAATTACAAATATGATTCGCTAGAAATCTTAACACACTATGTTATAAATGGGAAAGGATGGAATCATAGGGGGTTTTTATGAGGAGTTCCTGTATACTCATGCATACACATTACACACAACTGTGCAAATATACCGACGGAATTTTGTACTTAAAGCTCCCTGATATGAAGGAAGATCTTTTATACCTTTTACTTCTGCCAGAAATAATATGAAGAAATTTGCTTGGGCTGCATCAACTAGGTAGTTAGTAACTATTGAACTTGAACACTCCTATTATATGTGACTTCGTAGTTCAGATGTACCTTGGAACTGTAATTAGTTTAAACTCAGCTGAGCTGATTGCTATGAAACCATGTTTTCTGTCTAAAGTGTATTAGTTTTGGTTAAAACCAAGTCCAACAAATTAGTATTTGGTAGTTCGTTTACTGTGCCACTTATTGTCTTTTACCAGTACTATGACGTCACATCAGGCAACAAAGGAAAAGGAATGTTTTGAATATATAAAGCAAGCAGAAGCTATAAGATTTTTCAAACTCTGATGGATAGAATTAAATATTTTAGAACACAGGAGAGACAGAGAGAGATCCTGACGCACCAGTTTCAGCCTCTTTATTGCTACTCCTATAGTCCTTAATCCCTCATTGCTTACTTCTTCTGCCATACTTAGAATCCTCTGATAGTCTTCTGAGGATAAAGTTGAAATTGCACCACTGTCAACATGCTCAATGAAAGAACAAACTTTCATTACTTCTTCCAGTGCACCTTTTGTTACCATGAATCGTTTGAGGAATTGATGGTTTCTATCTTCTGCATATGACTCTGTTTCCAAAATAACAGAAACTCTTCTTCTTATGAAATCAAATGGGATCTCATCTATCTTGCTCCACTTGGATGGCTGGAACCTGTACCCATTTGTATATACATATGCCAAAATTGCATCATCCAGAGGATACTTCTGGTCAGTCTTGAAGTAGGAGTTAAGGAATGCAAACCGTAGAACCTTTTCTTTGGGTAAACCCTGGCTGTCAAGATGATTAACCATGATTGCACGGTTCATGGTAAGTGTACCTGTCTTATCAATGCATAAGACATCCCTGAACAAAAAGAGGAAATAAATGAAAAACGGGACATAAAATGTTGTAATCTCAAAATGAAATTGTTGATGAATTAGCAATTACAAAATGGATGATAGTAACCAGTTTAAGACTCAAAAGGGTTTCTCCTTTGCCTAGTTTAGCATCTAACTGTAAATATTATTCACTTTCAAGTTCATGGAAATGGCTTGACACCTGGCTTGGTCAGACTTAGTTCATGTTGTACTGGAACAGTATGTCCTCCTCCATCAAATTGTTTGGATAGACCTATTAATATGATAAAATGAGTTAGTAGCACTTTTCTTTAATAGAATGTGAACTAGGGTTATTGAAAATTTTAGTTCAGTATTGACAACATAAAACCCGAGACAATCACTACAACCCAGTCAAATTCTAACATTCTTTTCTCTAATAATTAACATACAGTTCCACCACCCAATAATTTACTTAATAACCGAAAACATCAAATGGTACTGCTTTTGTACACTTGATCTTGTTAGAAGTATTAGTTAAATGATTAAATTTATCATATCCCAATAGCTTAAGCTTTTGGGACAATCGGTAATTTAACGGATCTACTAACCATGACATATCATGGTGAGATTTAAAGGAACTTGAATACTTGATCAATCATATATAAGATAAATGCATTCTTTTCCTGTGAATTTCTGATCCTTTTTCCAGTTTGGAATGAAGTGGGGAGGGACGGGTGCTAATTAGGGCATTCTAAGATGCAGAAAATGGTTTCTGATATTCAGGGTCAACAGGACTCTGCATTAAGTTCAAGATTTTTATAGATATGTGTGTTTATGTACATTTGTATGTAAACTGCAGCAAGTTCAAGAATTTTATAGATAAACATGTTTATGTAGTATTGAAACTATCTTCCAGTAAATTGTTAAGTAAATTTAAACTTACATCGATCCCATGTCTCGAATGGCAGTTATGCTTTTGACTATACATCTATCTCTGGCCATGGAAAGTGCTCCTTTAGCAAGACTTGTGTTAACAATGAGGGGAAGCATTTGAGGAGTCAGTGCACTTGCAACTGAGATTCCAAAAAGAAAACTTCCGCTCAAAGAATGGGATGTAAAGTAATCAGTTAAGACTATGATTGTGACTACTACAAGCATAACAGCAATAAGCACATAAGATATGCGGCGGACACCATTCTCGAAGTCATCCGGTGGTTTCTTCTTCCCTATGGCTGAAAACATGGTGCTCATGTAAGTCTTGGATCCAGTGGAAACTACTAGACCGGTTCCACTGCCTGATACCACATTTGTTCCCTGAAATATTTTATTAGAACCAATATTATACTCTCAGTAATTTAAACATAATAACCAATACGCAACCAATTATGAAAGAGCCTTGATGAGAAGACAGACTTGTCAAAAAAATGTAAAGGACAACAAAATAGATAAAAATACTACCTGATCTACCCCCTCCGACCTAAGCCCAGGTCCAACAGCGAAATCTTTTAGATTTCAATCCCATTTGTCATTGGGTCCTCCAAAATTTATGATTTTGGGTTCTTGGGTTCATTAACATTGTAGAAGGTCTTGCTTTAAAATCAACTTCTTTATTGTATCAAAGTAAACTGTCCTATGTATGACTCTCTGATTTTTTCAGTAATGATGATGTTCTTAAAAGTGAACGGATGAAGCCCTAGGTTCATTTACCAGTTGACACTTCAAAATAAAGAAGTTCAGATATGGTTAGCCCCAAAACAATGATAATTTAGAAGCACAGAATAATCATCAGCTTCAGTTATTTATGCAGTGGTCTTTCTATATGTTCTGCTTGGAAACATGATAAAAAAAAATAATGTACATGCTGCTGAATGATGTTACGTATCTAGTTTAAGTAAACATAGTATTTAATAATGTTTTTAACATAAAAGTGTTAGGCAGGGAGAGAGGGGGGGGGGGGGGGGTGAGAGAGAAGAAGAAGAAGAAGAAAGAAAGAAAAGGATAAATAGTAAAGACTCTGTAAAACATGATATGAAACTTATTTTTAGCCAACTCTACTCTACTCCCCTCTACTCCCCCTCCTTCCCCCTCCATCCAAACAGGCCAGAAAAGTTGGGGCATACAGACTACATAAAAAAAATGGCATTTTAAAAATTCAAGATGAGACCTCTCTTAAACATTCTGATCAAGTTTTTTATTTTATTTTATTCATCAATGCAATATCTTATAATCCTAGTGTTGGAAAGACAATCATACCAGAGTTCTCCTATAGCCATAAAATTGAAACAGATCTGCTTCTCACAAACACCAAGTGAAGTAAAAAATTTACCGAGTATGATAAGTAGCTTTTGACTGCTAGTGATGTAATATGGGTTCAAGTAAAGTAGGCAGAAAAGCCCATGTCCTGAGCTCAACTTATATTTGAGTATGGGGTATAAAACTATAAATTCTGTTGTCATTTAAGACTTCCTGAAAAAATCCTGTTTTTCCACGATGCCATAATTATATTTGAATATTTTTTTCATACATTCGAAGTAATTATATCATGTCTAATTTAATTACGTAAAATTAATGAGAGAATAAGGAAAAGATCAAAAAATTATCTTTTTTTTTTTTTTTGGGAAATTCCAGGAAACTCTGTTATTGTGTGTGTGTGTGTGTGTGTGTGTGGTGTAGAACAATCACAGGAATAAGTATACCCACCATGAAGCAAATATTCCTCAAATCTAGTAAAGGAGTGCTCTGATCTTCTTTGATGTCAGCCGTTTTTTCTGTTGTCATGGACTCCCCTGTGAGTGAGGACTGACTGTTCAAGAAGCAGGATGTGATCATGTGATTTAAAATTGGCTGTAGAAAAAAAATGAAGAAATGGAATGAAAGAACTCAGAAATCCTCATCTACAGAAAGGATAAAGTTTTCCAGGTAGCATACCTTACAACAAGGTGTTTTGAAGATAACAGCCTCACATCTCCAGGAAAAAGGTCCCCAGGTTCAAAAATGACAATATCACCAGTAACAACATCCCTTTGATCAATTTGAACAATTAATTCAGTCTGAACAACTCTTCCTGCACATCTTTGAACTTTGACTGGACATCTTACTAATTCTGAAAGTTTCATAGCTGCTTTTGAACTGCTATGTTCCTGAAAGGCAAATGGAAAATTAGTAAAGACCACAATTTAGAAATGGAAATTTATGGCACCAATCAACTCAACAAAGTAAAGAGATACCTGGTAGAATCGCAGGGAGACACTAATAAAAACCAACACAAGCATGATGCATCCATTTGGATTGTCACTGGTTATGTATGAAAGCACAGACAAAACAATAAGAATGATATTAAAAGGATGAAAAAAGGCATTCCAAAGAAGTTGCCACCAGCTTGGAAAAGAGTGATCAAGAGGAACATTTGGGCCATTTTCCTTCAATCTTCTCTCAGCTTCGGTGAAGCTCAAGCCTGCACAAAAGCAAAAGGAAGACTAAGATATTTCATTGTATCATTTAATGCAATAAATTTTGTAGAATAATAGGATCAAATTTGACAATTTAGCTGAAGTGAAAAAGGAAAAGATTAAAAAAAAATCACCTTCCATTAAAAAATAAGAAAAAGATTTGTTTAGAAATCCCCATCCTCTTTGCCTTGACATGGGTAAGTCTTACAGAAATTTTTGGTAGATAATGCCGTACATGAATGCAGATGTTAATAATACAAAGAAATTTTGCTTGTTTACCAATCTTTCCCGTTTGCTTGGAGAAAGTATTACAATGACTTTTCTATTCCCTTCATCATTTAAGATCATATCAGTGTGAGAACTTCAAATTCTACTTCAAGTAATATATATAGGCTTAGTTAATAAGTGCCTTGAGGATGCAAGTTAAGGTGCATTTAATACTCTGTCATGTGTATTGGATTGGTGTTGCATGTGTAAGAAGGATGTGGAGAAGATTGATCATTTAATGTTACATTGCCATGTAGTTAAAGAGTTGCAGAATATTGTATTCTCCTTATTTGGGGTTCATTGGGTGATACCATGTTCTGTTATGTTTACTCAAAAAAAAAAAATGCTCTGTTATGGATCTTCTAGCTAACTAGTTGAACAAGTTTAGGCTGTTTAGCAGACTTAAGCCTACGGTGATTTGGAATATGATCTCTCATTGCATTATGTGAGCTATTTGACAGGAGAAGAATGCTCAAACTTTTGAAGGAACTAAGAAAATCAATTTATGATTTGAAGCTATTTTTCTTACGGATGTTGCTAGAGTGGACAAATGCTTCGGGTGTTATTACTTTTAATTCATTGGCTGAGTTGTTAGATAGTTGTACTTTATTTGCACTATAGTTTTGATGTTTTTGTTGGATCCTTAGTACCCGGCCTGTGTTCTTTGGTTCCCTTTATTGATTTCTTTAAAAAAAAATACTAGGACCACAACTTACCCACGTGGCAAACTGTAAGTGGTGGAGTAAATATGGTAGGTCCATGTGAGTCTACAATTTCACCACTTACAACTCACCGCATGGATAAGTTGTGACAAGAATTATGATCCTAGCATTATTCATTTCCTTTTTCAATGAAGTTTTATACTTATCAAAAAAGGTGCATTTAATACTCCATGAAATGATTTTTTTTTTTTTACATAAATAATAATAATAATAATAATAAAGTCAAACTATGCACAAATATCAAGAAAGCATATCCAACCACAATGAATTTGTATACAAACCAATTAATTATTGACAAATGTATTTTTTCATTTTGAAAAGTGTGTATTACAACTCTTAATTGAATATTTATAATTTCTTAACTTGTGCTCTTAGGGCACTCATTAATAAAACCTACATATATATTTTTTTAATTTTTATTTACATCTCACATTTCATATATTTAAAGGAAATTGTAGTGGCAGTGAGTTTGAGATTTCTCATGACTTATTGAAAATTGAAATTTAGGGATGTTTTTGCTGATCCAGTCCTTCAAATAAATTGCTTTAATTTTGTAGATAATGTTATCTGAAAAAAATCTTGGTGCATTTGCAATATAGTCTTATAATCAGCATTATAACTTCTGCTTTCAGTATAGTAGTTAAAACCATCCAACTTCAGTATTATAACTTCCGCTTTCAGTATAGCATTATAACTAAAGCCATCCAATTTTAACCAATGTAGTTAAAACCAGTGCATCTAGACACAAAACCAATTGGTGACAGGTTCAAACCTTAATCATATTTTGAGATAGTCATCCTGCACACTCTACTTCAAAATTGAGAGAGATAATTAGGCAAAGGACAGTCCTGAACTAGACCGAGAGTAGGAAAATACCATGACTATAATAAGTATTAGAAGATAATGAGTCTATTACCTTTCTTGCGGAAGAAGTAAAAAAAAGTATGACCTCTAATAGAATAGAATGTTAGAAAAGAACTCATGTGGCCAATCCAGACTAATCTGTTGAAGATACATAGCCAATCCCAAAAATTTGAGACTAAGGTTTGGTTGTTGTTCCTGCATTCTAGACTAACAAGATTATGTGCAGAACTTGACAAGCCCTAGAACCAGGCAGAAAAATCCACACTAAACACCAACCTATTGATGACTTCTACCAGATGTGGCTATTCAATTTTTGCAATTGTACTTTGTACACAAACCTTTCAGTATACTATTGATGGTATAGAAGGTAATTGCAATATGTTAGCCGCAACACAAACTAAAATTTCCAGTAGACTCCTAATTACATGTCCCTACATATGGTATTTGAAACTATATGCCTACAGTTTATTCATCCTCCTAGCCCACAGGGAATACCGCATAATACCAATTTATTTAAGTACATTCTTGACATATTTGAACGAGAGGGGATCATCAAGTACACTAGAAAAGTGGTCACGCAAGAGATGGAGCCATTTTTTTCGTGAGCAAGTAATGCAAAGGGTATTTCATAAATATTTCATGCCCCATATGAAGCAGAGAATAGTTTATTAGGTCTGTTTCTAAATAGTTTGAACACACTCGTACACATTTCCAGAGATGGTTCCGTGCAAACTAGAGTCAAAAACTGATATCCCCATTACGCTCACTGCTTTTCTTTAGCAACATCCGTTAATGCTTCAATTTGTTAGACATTCTTCTTTCCAAGAAGCTTCATTAAGCTAGGAATAGACACAAATATGATATGAAATGTTACTCTCAGGGTCGTTAGCAGGGAAGTAGCTATTCATGGACATTGCCCCCCATTTATTTTTTTATTTGGGTTAAAATTATACTACTTCAATAACAAGCCTAGAAAAATTAACCCAACAACAAAAATTATCAATAGCAAAGCTAGAAAAAATTAAGTTCAATCAACCAATTTTACTCCAAACAAACAACTCGGCCTGTTAAAAAATTTTAAACAAAATAATTTTACACTTACCCAACAGCAAACTCACGCATCAAAGATACAGCCAAGTTCCCTTTTCATAAATAGTTGCATTGATATGTTTTAAGAAATGGTGATTTTGTGTCTTTATCTTTGTTAATAACTTAATACTAAGTCTGCGTTTGGCATGGATTATTTTTGTCAACTTATTTTACTATAGACAAAACTTAGATACTGTTCATTAGGTTTCTCTCTTAAGATTTAGCCATGTGGCTATTTAATTAAAAATACACTTTCATCCCATAAGAAAAAATCCACATGGCAGAATCTTAAAAATAGAACCTATGGAATAGCACTTAAGTACTGTACCTAAGTCTTGCTCTTTTACTATTCAACTTATTTTTGCTACTATTCTTAGGTCTCACTGCATTTTTTGTACTATTTATGAATCCCACTGTACTATTTCAGCTAACTTTTACTTTTAACTACAATACTTTCAGCAAAAAATTTTGAATTTCAACAAAATAAGCAACTCCCAAACTGACCCTAGATAGATATTTATTTCAAATTTCATAATAGTTTTTATTTTTATATACTTCTGACCTCTAACTCCAAGTCTAGCGCTGGCCTAGTTGATAGTCAAAGTCAGATGAATTTGTAAAAATGGTACAATATCATATTTGAAGTCGGATGAATTTCTAGAAATGGTACAATTTCATATTTGACTTGAGGCTTCCAATTACTTTTACAACGATCTTATTATATATTATAAATTTATAGCTAAATTACAGATTTAGCCTCAAATTATTAAGCAAATTTCAATTTGGTCCCTCGCATTATAAATTGTGTTAATTTAGTCCACTCAACTTTTAATTGGGTCAATTCTAAACCTTAATCTTTGAGAATGGGACTCAACAACACTCACACGTGCGCCCACAAAAAAGAAAAAAGAAAAAAAAGTACCATACAAAGTTCAAACAAGAAATTCAAGAATTCTAGGGAAAATTAAAGAGAAATATCAAGTACTTTTTTTGGCATTGTATTTACCATGCCGACAATTCTAAAACTAAGATATGAAGACAAGATTCTCACCTCTTTCGGTGGATCGAACATACTCGAAAACCAAGTCCTTATCCGACTGGGCCAAGGCGTATAACCAAGAGTACACCTTCTCTTCCGCCTCTGTCCTTGACCCCCCATCAATTTTATCTACAAAATTTCAAAGAGACATAAACACAAACACATAGCAAACAAAAACCGTAGTCCCAAAAAAAAAAACCTTAAAACAGAAACCCAGAAAAATCACTTACTTCCAGACATAAGGCGGCGTAGAAACCCGAAAACAGAACTGGGGAATCCATCATTGGGTGCATCGGATTTGTCGTCGACAAGGTTTTGGCGAGTGGGGTCAGACGAAGAAGGAAGCCTTTGGTTTTTGTTTGAGGTGAAAATGGTGGTGAGTTTGGGGCGTCCCATAAGAGCTATGTGTTGTTGGTCTATGGGATATGGAATATGACATACATGAAAAAGAGTAAACCAAGAAGATAATAAAAATGACGATGTTGATAAGACAACTTAAGCATTTTGTTGAGGGTAAGGAGGTTTGAAGAGAAGGTATAGAGAGAGAGTCAAATTTTAGTTTAAGAAAAAATTGGTGTTTTTTGATAGTTTGAGAGTTTGTTTCTCTCTCTAAACTCAAGAGACACTTTTTTGCCTACTAGCTTCAACTACCAGACTTCATATGACTGTTTGGTGTAGTTTTATTATGTTGCAGACTGAAAGAACCAAAAACCTAAATGGCGGTTAGAGACTGTTAGTGCATCGTGCGTACCTCTCTCCTCCGGTTTGTCCTGCTATACGCAGACCGGGTTCAGAATAGCTCTTTTTTTATGTTTGTTTTTAAGTTTGAACTTTGAACTTTTGAATCCAAACCGGGTCCACTTTGATTGTGGTTGTCAAAATGAATTTGTTTATGAGTTTTAATTTGATCTTTAGAATTTGTTGGGCAACATCTAAACATCGACACCTAACTTAGTCGTTATGGTTTTATTATTTATAACTTTATCGGAATTAGCATAATTGTTTTTAGTTTTCCAAACAAGAGAGGAAAAGTAAACACCTTGACTTGCAAAGTTGCAAAACAATAATAGGATGTTGTTTTAGTGCAATTGTTATTACCTTATATTTTAATAAAGTTTTAATACAATTTTTATAGTAAATATGAAAAATTATCAAAAAAAGTCAATTATTTTTTTGTTGCGAAGGGCTATGTTTATAATATTTTCATAACAAATTATAAGTGTTTAATTGTTATTGGTTCTAATTTGAATCTACAACTTAAATTATTTTTTGTCCACCCATAACAATAAATAATAACCCACCACTTAAAATTTGTTGTGAAAATATTGTGAATATATCATTTCATTTTTTTTCTTTTCTAATAAAAAGTTTTCAAAATAAGTTCTTAAATTAGGACATCCCTTAATTTTATACCGTAAACAAAGGAGTACATTTGATTGTCTTATTAGCCTTTTAAGATATCCATTGGCCAAGCAATTAGGGCCCTAGTAAGACTAAGATTAAGGTCATGTTAGAATTGAACCCACGTGAAGAGTATATAGGACGTTCAGGCATTGGTTCCTAAAAGGTAGACATTATTATTCTGATAAAATAAAAAAGGTATTATTATTATTATATACATGCTCATGAAGGGTATTTTGACTACCAAATATGTTTGTTCGATGATGATATATCTTCAACAATCTTGATGTGATTAATTATCACTTAAATTTTATTGTGTTTTTATATCGGCCATGTAAAAAGGCAAAAAGCCAAAAAGCCAAAAAAAAAAAAAATGTAAATTTTACTAACTACCCTTATGGTCTGTTTGGAAGTTTAGAGAGGGAGAAGGATAGAGGGGAGTAGAGGAGAGGAGAGTAGAGGAGAATGGTTCCCCTCCACCTTATTTGGATGTTTTTAAAATTAGTAAGGAGGAATGAAGTAATTAGCCCTTCCCCTCATTTGGATGTTTTAAAAATTAGGATGGAGAGGAGGGGAAATGATCAAAATAGACAAATTTACCCCTATTTGAAAATGGACTTGTAACATTGGTCTATGATTAATTTGTTAGAAAGGGTAAATTAGAAAATTTACTTGGACAATAATTTATCTACTCTACCCTCCCTCCAAATCTCTCTAATTTTGGGGAATTAAAAATGAGGGGTTAGAGGGAGTTGAAACCCCTCCAAACCCTTCCAAACCCCTCCCCCTCCTTCCTTAAAAAATTTCCAAACAAGACAATTGGATTACTCTCCCTCTCTCTACTCTACTCCCCCACATTTTTTAAACATCCAAACATGCCATTAAGGTTTGGATAAATACCAAAGGAGGTCCAGAAGATTATAAAACTGATCATTTCAGTCCTTAAGTCCAAATGGACTCTAATACCGTTATTTATTTTTAGTTTCTCTCTCTCACCCTCACACGGGACCTTCTTTCTTCTCACCTTTTCTTCTCATCACTCTCTCTGACTCCCTCATCCTTCTTCCACTCTCAAACCTATCTTTGACTCTCACGTTCCTTTCTTCTCTCTATCGTGGTCTTTGCAACAGTGTGGTGGTGTGGGTAAGTAGTTTTGGTGAGTTTCGGTGTGGATTGGTGTTGGTTCTTGTGGTCTTTGAGTGACAACGTCAAGCTATGACTTAGTAGTGGTTCGTGGGTTTTGGTGTGGGTCGGTGATGGAGGTTTGTGTATTTTGGTTTGGATCAGCAAGGTGGGTTTGCTTTGGGTTAAGCAAAGGTTTTGGGGGTCACGATGAATGGTAGCTGGCAGTTGCAAGATCCCAATCTAGCAAAGCTCATTGTCATGGGTATGGGTTTTTAAAAAAATTTGTTGATTTGGGTTTGTTTGGGTTTGGGCCGTGAATCATATGATGTTGGATAGTTGGAACTATTTGGGTTTGAGGAGGATGAGTGGGTAGTGATAGGTAGTGCCGTGGTGGATGGCAGTAGTTGGGTTGATCTCTGTTATGGGTCTTGGTTTTGTTTTGAAATGTTTTTGATCTGGGTATGTTTGAGGTTTAATGTTGGATGGTTGTTTGTTTGGGTTGATTTGTGTTTGATTGTCTTATTGGTCCTTTGTTGAGTTTGAAATCTTATGCCTAGCTTGAGCTTGACAAAGAGAGAAAGTTTCTGGCGTGAAGAAGAGAGAGCAAAGAGAAAGGGATGAGAGGACTGAGGTTAATGGTGTTATAGTCCGTTTGGACTTAAGGACTAAAATGATTAGTTTTGTAATCTTCAGGACCTCCTTGGTATTTGTCCAAGCCTCAAGGATAGTTAGTGGGGAAAAAAAAAAAAAAACGCATATGTTATTTGTCTGTTTAACTTGCTTGTGAACTCAACCCATTATAAGATACACAAGTCCACTAAAAGAGCATTTGGGCATGACACTCACATAATTTGAATCGTCACTTTAGGATAATTATTACCAATTAAGATAATTAATTTATCTTCACAAATATAAATAAATGATTGAGAATTTAGGAATTAAAATGAATGACAAGGACTACCGAGGAAATAAAAAACTATATATGCGCCATATTATTATCTTAAAGATATAACTAATTTATTTATCAAAGAAAAAACATCAAATCATTATGGTAACTGGTTTCACCTTTTTTTTTTTTTGGGGGGGGCTAGATGATGTCATACTCAAATGTTCCTTTATCTTTGTGGTTGAGAAATTATCTCAAATTCCTAATTTGATTTAATTTAAGTTTTCTTAATACGGAAGGAAATGTTTTTTCTTAGTGTGAAAGACAAATTAATATTTATTAGAATGGAATATAATTCTTTGTTGTTGAAGTAATTGAATATTCATTATCCATCAAGGAACAGAGTTGGGAGTTTGTGGATAGGCATTGTTGCAAAGAGTATAGTGGTCTTAGTCTAAGGGTCTTACATAAGGAGAGAAGAAGACTCCTACAAGAACATAAATAGGTTTCTTCAAAGAGTAATTTGGTAGTTTTTTGTAAATGAAAGCAACCAGCTTTGCGTTTTCATAGTTTGTTTGTTTGTTTGTTTGGTTGGTTGGTTAAGTGTGACTATGTGAAAGAGTTATTGATGTATTGGAATTTAGGGTTTTTTGAGTTAATTTATATTTGTGAGATATTTGGTTTGTGAGGTATGTGGGTGTTATTTGTGTGAGAATGTAAAATTTTGAGCTCTATCTATGAGAGAGTAGTTGTAATTAATATCGATAATGATGAATTTTGGTTGGTGTTGCCCCTAACCATGTTAAATATAGTTGCTTTTATGTAAACATCACACGAGCCCTAATTAAAAAGCTCTTTTTTCTTCTCACTTGAGTGAGGTAGGTAGGACATGTGGTTGGGCCTGGGAGTTGGGTTTGGCTTATAAGGTGGACTGCTTAGCTGTAAAGAGTACGGCTTGAGTAGGGCTTTGTTTCTATTTTTTAGTTATAGTACTCCTGATGTTTGTCCTTGGCGGAATGACTGGACACAAATTGTCAAATATACAATGGATATCAATGTATCATAGGATTTACTTTTCGTACTAGCAATTTTGGCATTTGCGTAGTATTTCTGAAGTTTGATCTACAGGGGATTTAACAAGGACTAAACATGGATTAGACAAAAAAAAAAAAAAAGGAAATAAAAAATTCAAAGGCTTTTTCAATGCTTGACTTCAGAACGGTGATAGTTGATAATTCGCAAAACATCCTTCTCTGTAGGCCCTAATGGAGGAATCACTGAAGCTTGAAAGAAGCTTATTGGCAGGGATTTGTCCTATAAAACTACTCATATTCACACATAGAAGCCAATCCATATGCTGATTGGCTTGCCATTGCCAACAGTTTTTAAAGCTCTGACTCTGGGTCTCAAACCTTTTACTTTTCCTCCCAATTGTTTGAAAGTCCATATGTTTCATGATAGCGTTGGGCTCTTGAATCTAATCTATTTGCTTTTAGTTGGGCTTAGCCCACCCTATGTACCCAAGGGTCTTTTTGTGTAGACGACACAAAATGGCCCAACGCTATACTTTGTTTTTTGAGAAACAAACGCATACAAACACATATAAGAGAAAGGAAAAATAGTTCTAACTTTACTAAAAAACCATCGTAACTTTTAAGGAAATATAGCACAAGTTATACTACAAATAATACATTTTTTTAAAGAAATGTGAGATAATTACTCATTCATTTTTTTAGAAACAAACACACATACAGACAAGCGAGAGAGAAATGAGTTCTAGCATAAAAACATACTCCAAACTCTACTCAAACCCAACACTCGACTTTATTATCTGTCTCCATGATATAAAACATATTGGTCTCCTCTTATCCATAAATAAGTCTAAAAATCTTGTTACATACTCAATAGTGTACACTTTGTACATATCATATGTTTAAAATTTTATAATCTTGAAAGCCCAATTGTTTGCTTGACTAAGCCCAAGCCCATGACAAAAACTAAGTCTGCCATCACGTGGAGACCTAGCTAAAATAAATCCTTGTTTCTCTCCTTCTTGCCTTAAACAACAAATTTATCCAGCTCCTTTCTCCTTTTGTAGAAAGTTCACAATGACCTGCGGCATATATGGATGGAAAACTTCCTCAAATCTTGTCTTTCTCCTTTCACCTAAATCACCCATGATTATTCCTGTATTTCAGAGCTTGAGATTGAAATCCTATGCATATTACCGTTGCTGTCAAGGATTTTTCCATAGAGAGTATACCGTGATTTTTGCTGATAGAAATCGTAAGTATGGTACTTTTGTACATGAGAATTTTCTATATAAGATTGGTATCAAAAGATGTATAAATATATTAAATATATTTTCCCTCTTTGATATACTGAAAATTTCTAATTGAGCATCTTGTGACGAGTTTGAAGCTTTGCTTGTGAGTGCACACTAATAGAGTTACCGTTGTATCTTGAAGAGCGACTGTTTGAGTCATTTGCACCAAATATCATAACAATGGGGGCGAAATTGTTTCTTAAGGACAGCGGATTTAATTCTGTACCTCGCCTCAAATCGATAAGTTTATGTTCTTTGCATTTTTATTCCATAACATTGATATCAATGTATCTGTCTTATACTTTTGTTAATTAATTTGAGAAATCTCAGAATATATTTCCAACAATATCCAAAATTACATGTGTGATATTCACTGTCCACAATAACAACTGAACAACAACAGTGTGCACATGGTATGATAATCAACTACTCATGAAACATTTATGTTACAAAGTCTATAGCTATGTGTGCATCCCACATAATCAGACACATATTGGTTGTCCATTTTATTTGAAAGGACACAAGGAATCAGCACCAGCTCATGTAACTACTTTACCAATTTTGAAAGGAAGACCCACAGAAAGTTATAGAAAGATCGAACACTACTACCCATACAAGCTAGCTAACAAAATAATGGAAGTAACATGCTTTCATCATGGTACATGGAGACGTGGAACGTTATTGTTAATCCTCTCCATGATTAGATCTTGTAAATAATTAAGGATATATTGGCTTTTCAAATCATATCCTTAACCATATTTTATTTGGGAAAAAAATTCATCTTGTCTGCTAAAGAACAAGTACGTACAGAAATTAAAGGAACGGGACAGAAATTTGGTAGCTGTACGCGGGCCAGTATGTCAAGTTATGCAAAGTTGGTGGTTTAACAAGTTAATTAATAATGTTGGTGTAATGATATCTGGTTTAATTTATTTCATTGGAGCTATAATATAGTGAATCAAATCTTTTTTAAAATTTAATGATAACATATCTCTTTGATAATAAACCTAAAACACTTTCCCCAAATAATAACCAGCATCACAGTATATATTGGCTTTTTTATTCTTCTTTTTTGTTAATTAAAATTAATCATAGAATATTTAATACATAGTAGCCAATCTCTTGGCTCGCGTGGTAACTATGTTTCTCACTTTCTCCTAATGCAAAAAGTGAAATTTGATAAATTATCAATTAAATTCAAAAGTAGAATAGAGACAAGGTTAACCCTCAAAATCACATCCTCTAATATCAATGATAATTTATCAATTCTTCTAAAAATTTAATCTAAATTTAATTATTTAAACATTACTCTATCAGGTATTCAAATCCTAGAGACGTAATCCCATTAAAAACTTTTGTGATAGAAAAATAAACGAGGAAACCACGAGGCACCAAAAACAAACGTGAAAATAGAAGTACTCATTTTAAGCTATAGAGGAGATTAAAAAATAGAGAAGAAGAAGGCTTCATAGCTGAACGTTCTCTTCAAACTTCTGACATTTTTCGAACTACAAAAGCCAATAAAAATTGGTACAATTTTTAGGCTAAAAAGGTGAGGGTAATAATAAAGCTGGATCGATCATAAACCATCTCCATAGGACTTGGAGTTATCAATTTAATGGGCTAGCTAATTAAGAATAGGTCAGCTTGAGCGAAAAAAGAAAATACTTAGCTCCTGACCAATGCTTCCATCTGGATCAATCAAATGAAAGGACTCAGAATTAGCTGACCCACAAACTCTCTCAAAGTTGGACCTAAGGTACAGTAGCTCATCTTCGCAATTAAGCTCCTTCCCATTAATCATGCCAGCACCCACAACAACCTCACTCATTAGCCTAAGTGCATCCAAATCAGCCTTACAAGGCTGTCTCTTAACTGCGTACCCAACTTTCCGTCCATTACAGTACATAGTCCACACTGGCATGGACAAAAGAGAGCAAGAACCAGTAATATATGTTGTTGGTGTGGCACACTCTAGCGCAATTCGAAGTATACCTCCTTGCATTTCTCTTGCTAAAGTTGTTGTGGGAACAGCCAATTCTAGGAGGAGAATTGGGTTGGTGGAGTTGGAGTTGGTTTGTATGCAAAGGCTAACTTTCCCACGGCGATAGCCAAATATGGTGCCAATGATGATTGTGGAAGAAGAAGTGAAGGTTGGGTGTGGATTATTATTGTAGTTTTGGACGTGGTTTTCTTGTTTGATATCTTGGTCTTGTTCTTCTATAAAGGTGCAGTTGCAGCTTGGGATAAGGAGCTCCATGAGAGAGCGTAGAAGCCTCCATGACCGGACTTGTTTCTGGCAGTCCACGGTGGTGACACCATTGGCTATGTTGGTGGCAGTGGCACCACCAATTGTTGGGTAGGACATGGTGTACCTTAAATTAAAGGAAGGTTCGAGGGTGTGACTTCGTGAGTAGTTAGCAGATGGTATAGGATTATATAGTGAAAGTGAGTTGCGTTTGTTTCATGACATGTGTCCTCTCATGTAAACTTGTTTAACGAATATCCGTGAGCTCACCAAATTGCAAAAGGCATTTTAGTACACACAAGAGTGCTCAAATTCTGACCAAAAAAATTTAAATTAAACATGAGGACCTTCAATTGCAGATTTGCAATATTTAAAGACCATGACAAGTGGAAATGATAAATATTAGACGCCAAAAGTTTGAAATATGTGCAGTTGATACTAAAGAATGGAACTGACCACTATTTTATTGAAATAATGAAGCCTATCTCACAAGAAAGATAAAAATAAGATTGGAGTAATGCTGCCAAACAGATAAATTTTACACTGAGTTATTGCATAGTGATGTGATAATGTATTTCACCACTAAATGCACAAAAGATGTTGAACATATATTTAGAAGTGTAGCAAGCGGAGAGGAGGAATTCAAACACCAGAATCCAGATTCAGGCTCGAAATAAAAGAGCACCTAATTAAAATTAAAATTTTCAAATTTAAACGACATTAGAGGGAGACCTAATAATATTGTTTTGCTACGCAAGATTCTTGGTGTGATTAACATATACGTTGATAAAAATGTTCTCCATAATTTGTACGGAAATTTATTATCATTTATTATATAATATAATATGAATTTTTTTAGGTTCTAAATATTTAGCATTAAATGTTTAGGTTCTATATTTATTGTATGTCGGCAAATCGAGTACAAAAACATGTCTAGTATAAGATATTTGTGTCTTAGGAGTGTTTTAGACATTGCTCAAGTTGATACAAGCTAAAATTCAAGAACATACAAGCTGCAAAAAGAAGAATTCGAAATTTGAAAAACTTGATCGATCGAGAGAGACATTCAACCGATCGAACTGCGATTTTGCAAAAACGTTTAGGGTTTGAGTTCAACACTACTAGGTATAAAAGGAAAACCCTAATACACGTTTTTCAAGTCTTGAGAGTTATTCCTGTGAGATCTGTGAAGTTCTGTAACCTTCTAACTCTACAAGCACCTACTGAAGATCAAATCCATATTGCTATTTGCTAGTATCGGTGGAGTAAAGTTGCTGCCAAGCCTTCAGCTATCAAGCATACTAAAGATCAAAGCATGAACAGGTGGTTCATGTGAGAACAAGATTTGGATCAAGGAAGTCTATGAAGTCCCAGCTCAGTTTGGTAACTGTGTTAGATTTATTATGAATTGATATTCTAAACCGTAAATCTCAACTTGATATAGTGGGTTGTTCTCTTAGGATAGTTCCCCTCAAGTTTTTTTTCCTTGAAATGAGTTGTTTCATTGGTTTTCCTGAATCATTATAGCTTGTGTTATTTACTTTTTCACTGTGCATGATATGATTTATTATTATTTAATCTAGATCTACATAATTAACCCAAGTAATAACTTGACTATTAAATTAGTTTAAACAAACTATATTTCCAGGGGTCTAAAATCTAACAAATCTTAAAACAATAAGTTATATAAATCAAGTGGTTATCTTCTTTTTGTGTTAAGTAACTACAATTTTTGTATTTTTGTTCCAAGTAGAATTGCCTTTTATTAAAAATTTAGGTAAATGAAATAATTCTCTTGTAATTTAGGGTCGTTTCAAATTAAACCCCAATTTTTACCAAAAAAAAAAAAAAAAAAAAAAAAATCAATTAAAACTAGGAACCTTGTATTTTCAAAAATATATATTTGTGGTTTTATTCTAGTTTACAATACCTATAAGAGAAAAACTTAGATACAAGCACCTTATATACTATGCGTTAGGTTCCCTTCCTAAAAATCAGCCATGTGGCTATTTTACATATATTAGTAAACAGGCGTTAAAACTACTACTTTCTGTTAGAATAATCAATTAATCTAGCATTGAACTTCAATGCTTTCTGTCTGTTCGTTCCCAAGGCTTTCATTGAAGGATTGAAATTAGGAGAGGATGAAGGCCGTAATCTTTTTAGGAACACATTCACTAACCCATTTCAACAGGAATACCATCTAATTGACTAAAATCACAATACTTCCTGGCACAACCCACAATATACCATTTACAGCCAACCATAAAGCCTTCATTATACCCAGATATATCATGCCTTGACAAAATCTCAATCCATTATTCAATGTCCTTGCAGAATCTTTGCCTTTTATTTATATTAAATACTTCTTGTAGAATTTTCCAAATTCAAACTCAAGATTAATAACAAAAAAATGGAAGAAGAAGAAGAAACCAGGGGAAAAATAAACTAGAAATTGATGGGAGACCAGATTTTTTTTTTCCATCCCCCTCACACCACACATTATAGGTCCACAATAACATCTGAAGTTCGCACAACTAGTAAATCCTGCAAATTCAAGTCTATTCACAGCAAAGTCCCTAAACCCATCCTTACCCTTCATACCCACACAAATCCCAGATCCATCAATGAAAGCCTTGGAGTTCCACCTCCCATTCGAATTCCAAGCCCACCATTACTCCTATAAGAGTAATCCCACCAAAAGTGCATGATTTCTATTCAAGAAGGCATGGGTGCGTAATTTCCAGCAAAAGAGAGAAGAGGGACAGAACTGAGAGAGAAGAGGACTAGCTTGTTTTGAGTTAAGCGTTTGAATTTAACGTCTGTTTACTAATTGTAAGGACCAGATTTGAGTCCCTAGCCTAAAAGATAGATGGACTTAGGCCCAAAAGCCCAAGACAATGAATTTGTAGAGAATGAGTTGGAAAACTGGGCTTTAATGAATCAAACAACAAGTAAAATAGATCTTGATGACAAAGGAATGAAGATAACAAATTTACACTAAGGAAAAATCGTTCTCGGTAATGTCCGAGGAGATTGGTTCCTATATACTTCTTTCAGGTTTGATTATAAAGTCAGTTCTTAATACTTCAGTGTTTTTCTCTTAGTTTCTCCCTCCCCTTTTCTCTTGGAGTCTCTTACATTATATATCTCCCTTTTAATGACCTTGGCCCTCCATTTGTTGATCATCCAAGCCACTACTTGAGTGCTTTTCCCATCGGACGCCTTCTCTGGCCCTTTGTGAGTTAGGATAGCCAAGACAGCATTGTTCAGGGGTCTTCTCCACATAAATGCGGCCAGAAAGTTAGCTGCAAAACATTCAATGCGGTGGCAGTAGCTTTTTCTTAGATATTTCTAAGCTTCCATCCCTCTTGTAAGTTTATAATACACGTCCCTATTAGTAGAACATCCTGGAAGGTCACTTTGAATGAAAGGATATATATTTGATCTGTGCTTTGCTCATCTGAGGAGATAACCTTCCTCAGACCACCTTTCTCAACCTTTCCATTTGCAGCCTATTCATGAGATTCTGAGTTGAATACCTCCACAACTGTTTATTTGCTTTCGGACCAACCAACATCCTCGGCTAAGGCCCAAAGCCCAATATACAATTTTGGGCCCTCATCCCCACAATAGCCCCTCAAAACTCTGGTTTTTCCCTCTTATCCGAGGAGAAAAAAGTGGGGTTTTGATTTGTTAAGAGTTAAGATCATTAAATTCTTTAGTTTACACGTGTGGGAATACCGTTTTGCACGTCTCATAACTGTTACTGACACTTCGGAGCCTGCGATGCGTCATTAATTACTCTAGGCGACGCTTTGTTCCCTGCATCCAACAGTGAGACGTAGATCCTACGGTTGACATTTCCCCTTAAATTTTGAGCGGGATAACTCCCATTTAATTCCATCCCCTATATAAAGCACCTAAGGAAATCATTTTTCCTCATTTCACAAGCTCTCAAGCTCTCTAGAGATTCCTAACTCTCAAACCTTCAAGGCTTCCTAAATTTCTAAAGTCTCTAAGTCTTTTTCTCTGAAAAATTCAAACCTCCAAGAAGTATCAGAAGCAACTAACGTACTCATTCTCGTAAGTTTCCTTTTTTCTAGGTTATTTTCTCCTTAGCCGGTCTCCTCGGCCTTCTATTCTTTGTTTCTTTCCCTTGAAAATTTCTTTCACATCTCTTTAGTTCACCTAGATGGGTAGGTTCAAACACCTTGTAGATTCTCTAGCGGGTATGGAGGGTTTTAGAGCTAAGTATCACATTCCGTAGGGAATAGCCCTACGGTATTGTGCTCCAGACCAAATAGTCACACACAGGGAGGAAGGGGAGGTTATCATTCCTATGATTGCTTTCATAGAAGGAGAAATGACACTTCCCATGGGTAAGGTGACCCGAGACTATCTAATCAACCATAGGTTAACTCCCCATCAGTGCACCCTAACTTATTTAGGGTCTTGGGTAGCGTAGACGCTTTTAACAAGCAAATGGGCCTGAGACTCACGTGGCATAATGTTGTTCATATGTATGAGTGCCATAAGCTCTTCGGTGCGGGATATTACCTCAAGTCTTGGCCCGACATTGTTAGACTGGTATCGTGTCTTCCTAAGTCTAACAAAGGCATGAAGGATGACTACTTGATCGCCCCTAGGGAATGGTACAACAGTCTTCATTGCCCAACGGGAGGGAGATCCAGGTGGGGTACCCTAGGTTTAGGTCCCTCAGCATGGGATTTAGCCCCTTTAGCTTTACCATCTTTTCTTTCTAACACTTTGTTTTACTTCGACGATGGATTTCGTTAATCTAACCATGGTTTACTCCTCAGATGTTTTTGTAGATAAAGGGCATGTTGCTCTCATACTCAGTCTTGTCAATGTCGCAGGTTTCAACAAGGTGCTGCAATCCGAGATTTTTATGAGTGAAGACGGGCAACTGCGAGCCGTCTACTTAATATTGGACTTCCAGCCCTTGTCAAATGCATTCCAAGACGTGGGCCAAGCAATAAGGGCAGGCAATCCTAGAATCCACCTGATAGATGTCGCATGGCCCAGTTTCTTGGCTCGGGAAGACCTCCCTCCAGTTGAACTTCCTCCTTAATGTTCCCCACGAGAAGTAGCCATTTCGAGGGAGGAAACAGCTTCCTCACATCTATCTCTTGAGGCTGAGATTAATCGATTTCGCTTTGAAGAAGAAGGAGATGCGCCAGAAAGGCCTGTAGAGCTCTCAGATTTGGAGACGGAATTTGATAGATCCTCCGCAGCTCATTCTCCTAGATTCGTGGTTGCTCGGGTTTATACCAACTCCGAGGAAGAAGAGATGACCTTAAATTTGAGGAGAAACCTTAAAGATTTAGTGGCTGGGAGAAAGGGGTCATCATCCAAGGATGCCCCAAAGATCCAACTTCCTCCCAATCCTCCCTTCCCCCTCTCACTTCCCCCCTTGGCCTGCACCCCGACCCAAATTTGTAGAAGAAGAAGAGGAAGGGGAGATTGCACCACCGAAACAGCAAAAAATAAACAAAGCTAGACAAAGGGAGATTTCGGTGGAGAGCAAGGAGGACTCCCTAGGGGCCGAGGTGTGCCAACCACAGCACACTTGGGCTCCCCGGCTAAAGCTGGACGACATTCTCATCCCCGGGACGCTTCAGTTCGGAGCTTCCAGGGAGGGCATTCAGGCTACGTTGCTGAAACCTTAGAGCAGCCTCTTCTCATCTCCAGAGATATGGACGCTCTTAGGCACTTCAAGCAACCCGACCTCTTCCTATCCTTGAAGGGGAACCTCACCATGGTAAGTAATCTAACAAATCTTCAAATTAAATGTTGAGTTAGGCTTTCACTCTTTCTCTCTCTTTCTCTCTTTCTTTTTTTTTTTTTTTTTTTTTTTTTTTTATACTAATGGGATTCCTTCGTGATTTTTATGTAGGTCACCCAGCAAGTTTTTGTGGCCAAGGAGTGGGTCCGGGATGCCCGCAATGAGGATAGGGCTGAGGCCCACTCCTGTGCTGAGGTTGAGAAGACCCTGGGAGCCCTCAAGTAAGAGCAAACTGAGCTGGCCAACAAGCTGACCACTTCGAAGAGGGCACGTCTAAGTGTTGAAGCTTTTTTGAAGAGCGCGGAGACCTAGGCCGGGGACTAGCACAAGCAGCTTCATATGATTGAGATTGAATTGGCCACCCAGAGACAGCTGGTCTTGGACCTCAAGGCTGAGCTGCAGAAAGCTAAGGACGCAGCTCGGGTGGGCAGGGAAGCTTTTAAAGCCGTGGAGACCGCATCTTATGAGCGTGAGGTGCAAGAAATGGAGACCCGGTTGGCAGAAGAGGTGGCGGGAGTGTGTAGGGACTACTGTGCCGAGACATGGGCAGAAGCGCTCAACTGGGCGGAAGTCCCTGCTGACTCCAAGCTGAGGAGAGTTAAGAACGTCTTCTTCCCGGAGGACATCCGAGAAGTTCCAGCCATGCTTCCTCCTCCTACTGCTAATCCTCTCCCTCCTCCTAAGCTACTCCCCACCACCTAAGCCCCTCCTCTTGATGCTGAAATCTCAACAGGGGCTGGAAAAGGTAAGGAGGTTCAGCCATCGGTGAAGACCAAAGACTCTGAGGACACCCTCACGATCAAGGATGTGGTCTCTAAGGTCAAAAATGCAGAACCTAAGTCCAGGGTTGGGGATTCCCAATCCAAGGCAGTTGATCCCAAGAAAGACTCTCACCCAGCAAAGGCCTAGTGATAGGGATTTCTTTTCTTATCTTTCTGCATGTATTTTTCTTTTGTTGTGGTGTTTTCACCACTGTTTGTAATATAACTTCCTTTTGATCAATGAAGAAACTTTACCTTTACCTTTATTTTCATGAATCTTTCTTTTTCCTTGTAACTTTTATTCTTTTGTTTGTATTAACCAAGATTACTGGCAATAGTGGATTGTTATTACTAATACTTTAACAAAAGCTAATAGTATTGTATTACTGCTAATTCAAATAAATTGAAGAAGTGCCAGCAATAAAGAGAATTATCACACACTTGTACTAAGAATGGGGCCTTTTGCAAGGAAGGCTGAATTTTTTGGAGACGAATAATATTCCTCGTAAAAGAAAATAATCAGGGCAGACAACCCTTATTCTGCTCAACACTTATATAAGAAATCCAACAACATTAATTCACTCAAAGTCACTAATCCGAGGAGTTGTGTGTAACCTAGGATCTATTCTGGTACTTAGGAAAATCAATAGGTTATGTCAATTTACCCAAAGCGTGTGGTCCGAGAAGCCAAGCATGTCCAAGGTTCTGTTTAATACTTAGAAAGATGTCATAAAGTGTTAATTTTCCCAAAGCATGTGGTCCGAGGAGCCAAACATGCCTAAGATTCTGTTTAACACTTAGAAAAGAAACCTTTAAGCATCAATTTACCCAAGGTATATGGTTCAGGGAACCAAACATGACCAAGGTTCTGTTTGATACTTAGATAGATGTCAGGGAGTATTAATTTTCCCAAAACATGTGGTCCGAGGAGCTAAGTATAGCTAAGGTTTTGTTTAACACTTAGAACAATGATTAAAAGATATCAATTTTTCCAAGGTATGTGGTCCGAGGGGTCAGGCATGACCATAGTTCTGTTTGATACTTAGATAGATGTCAGGGAGTATTAATTTTCCCAAAGCATGTGATCCGAGGAGCCAAGAATAGCTAAGGTTCAATTTAATACTTAGAACAATGATTAAAATATATCAATTTTCCCAAGGTATGTGGTCCGAGGGGCCAGACATGACCAATATTCTGTTTGATACTTAGATAGATGTCAATGAGTATTAATTTTCCCAAACCATGTGATCCGAGGAGCCAGGCATAGCTAAAGTTCTGTTTAATACTTAGAAAGATGTCATAGTGTTAATTTCCCCAAAGCATGTGGTCCGAAGAGCCAAGAATAGTTAATGCTTTGTTTAATACTTAGAAAGATGCCATAGAGTGTTAATTTTCCCAAAACATATGGTCCAAGCAGTCAGGCATGACTAAGGTTCTGTTTAACACTTAGAAAAAAAGCCTTTAAGCATCAATTTACCTAAGATATGTGGTTCAGGGAACCAGACATGACCAAGATTCTATTTGACACTTAAAACAATGATTAAAAGATATCAATTATTCAAGGTATATGGTCCAAGAGGCCAAGCATGAGCAAGATTCTGTTTGATACTTAGATAGATAGTAATGGGAAGTACAATGTACTAGCCACCGAGGTGATGCGATATGGTCCCTCTCAGTTGGGCCATAGTTTTCCCCATGCTGGGTTCTTTGCAGTACCTAGAACCTTTCTCAACACCAAGTCATCAGGCGCTAATAGTCTTAGCTTCACATTGACATCATACCCTTGCTTGAGCTTGTGTTGGTAATATGCCAACTGGACCATGGCGTTCTCTCTTCTTTCTTCAATTAAGTCTAAGCTCTTTTCTAGTAATCCGTTGTTATCGCTCAGATTGAAAGAGCTTGTTCTCAACGTTGGGAAGCCAGTCTCTAAAGGAATAACAGCCTCAACTCCATAAGTCATCGAAAAAGGGGTCTTTCCTGTTGACCTGCGAGGTATGGTTCAATATGTCCACAGGACATGTGACAGTTCTTCCATCCACTTTCCTTCTTGAGTCCGTTCACTATGACCTTGTTAACAGCTTCAGCTTGTCCATTCTCTTAGGGATAAGTTGGGGTATTTATTCGTAATTCCAAGATCACAACAGTATTTCCTGAAGGCTTTGCTATCAAACTGAAGGCCATTATCCGAGATAAGGGTACGAGGGACCTCAAACCGAGTGACAATGTTTTTCCAAACAAATTTCTTAGCATCTACATCCCTGATATTCGCCAAGGGTTCAGCCTCGACCCACTTAGTGAAATAGTCCGTGTCGACTAGCAAGTATCTCTTATTTCCTGCTGCCTTGGGGAAAGGACCTACAATGTATAAGCCCCATTGGGTGAATGGCCAAGTGCTAGATAGAGGATTAAGGACTCCTCTCGGTTGGTGTATGTTTGGTGTGAATCTTTGACACTGGTCACATTTCTTTACATATTCTTGTATTTCCTTTTACATGTTTAGCCACCAATAGTCCTAAGTGATGGCTCTGTGCGACAAAGATCTACCTCCGTTGTGGCTTCCACAAATCCCTTCATGTAACTCCTCAAGGAGTAATTTTGTTGCCTCGGGGTGTATGCATAGCAGGTGTGGCCTAGAAAATGAGCATTTGTATAATTTTTGGTCCTTAAATAGTCAGAACCGAGGAGTCTTTTTTCGTACCTTATCATCTTCTGATTTCTCCTCAGGCAGGATATCCTCATTCAAGAATAGTACCATAGGGTCCATCCAGCTAGGCCATACTTTAACTTGGTGAACATGGACCACCTCTCTCTTCACCTCTGTGGGCTTGTACAAGTCCTCTACAAGGATGACCCGAGGCAAGCTTTGCACCGAGGAGGTTGCAAGTGTGGCTAGGGAATCAGCATGTGTGTTTCCACTTCTAGGGATATACAATAGGTTGAAAGATTTGAACCCTGATTGCAAATGCCTAACTTGACTCAAGTACCCTTGCATTCTTTCATCTCTCGCTTCTAACTCTTCTTTCACTTGGCTAACGACCAATCTTGAGTCCGAGAACATCTCCACTGCCTTTCCACCCATTCTTTGAACCATGGCCATTCCCATCAATAGAGCCTCATATTCAGATTTGTTATTTGTGGCCCGAGAAGCCCAACCTTAATGATTTCTCAATGGTGATTTTTTTCAGGAGATACCAGGACTAGCCCCATTCCGAATCCCCTTTGATTTGCTACACCATCAACATATACCTTCTAGAATAAAGGTTTTTGCAGGGAGATTGTGCCGACCGATTTCTCATCCATGCCTCGGGTTTCTACCTCTTTATCCAACGGGGGTTCAACAAATTTGGCCACCAAATCAGTGAGGACCTGATCCTTGACAGAGGTACGAGGCATGTACTTGATATCCAAAGCTCCTAGGATTATGCCCCACTTAGCAATCCTCCTCGTGTAATCAGTACTCCGAAGTTGAGATCTTAGCGGAAGTTGGGTTAAGACAACAACTATGTGTGATTGAAAATAATGGGGGAGCTTACGCGTAGCATGTACTACTACCAAAATTGCCTTCTCCAGTGGCAGATAACGGACTTCGGCCTCATGTAGTGACTTGCTCACATAATAAATTGGCCTTTGCACACCACTATCAACCCGCACCAACACCAAGCTTACCGCATAAGGGGCCATGGCAATGTAAGCAAACAGGACCTCGTCCATCTCAGGACTGGACATGATAGGTGGCTGAGAGAGGTATTCCTTGAGTTGTTGAAAAGCCAAGGCACACTCCTCGGTCCACTTAAATCCTTTCCATTTATTCATCAACAGGAAGAAGGGTCGGCATCTATCAGCTGATCGAGAAATGAACTAATTAAGGCAGCAGTCATTCCTGTTGGTTTCTGGACTTGCTTAGGATTCCTAGGTGGTTGTAGGTTATTAATTGCTTTAATATGGTCGGGGTTAACTTCAATTCCATGATGAGTGACCATATAGCCCAAAAAATTTCCTGATCCCACACCAAAAGAGCATTAAGAAGCGTTAAGGCGTAACTTATGTTTCCTTAGAATTTCAAAAATGCTCCCAAGGTCTCCTACTTGCTCGAACGCCACCTTACTTTTCACCACAATTTCATATATGTAGACCTCAATATTCTTGCCCAATTATGATTCAAACATCCTGGTCATCATTCTCTGATAGGTGGATCCTATGTTTTTTAGATTGAAAGACATCACCTTGTAGTGGTAGTTTCCAGTGGGGGTGACAAGAGCTGTCTTCTTCTAATAGTCCCAGGCCAGTGGTATCTGATGGTATCCTTAGAAGGCATCTAAGAAACTCATCTGAGGATGGCCCACTGTTGCATCTACCAATTGGTTTATCCGAGGCATGGGGAAAGGGTCTTTTGGACAAGCTTTGTTCAAGTTTGTAAAGTCTACGCACACTCATCACTTCCCATTTTTCTTCTTTAGCACCACAGTATTGGCTAGTCACTCAGGGTAAAACACCTCCTTAATGGCCCCAGCCTGTTTAAGCTTTGTCACATTATCTTTGACAGCATTAGAGTGCTCCTTGGATAAGCGCCGAGGTAGTTGCTTTTTAGGAGTGACAAATGGATTAACATTTAGATGATGACAGATGAAGCTCGGATCCACCCTCGGAGCCTCGTAAGCATTCTATGCGAACACATCAACGTTTCCTCTGAGAAACTCTATCAGCTCTTCCTTCTCCTAAGGAGGCAACTGAACCCTGACCTGAAAATACTTCTCCAAATCGTCACCCACCACCATTTTTTTCAAATATTCGCATTTCGCCTCTTCGGTCGTTCTGTTGATAGGCAACATCGGAGTTTTTTTTATTACTATAAGCCTTTCTCAGCAGAGTTTGAAGACTCAGCTTCAGGCTGATGTAAGATGGCAGCCACCAAGCACTGCCTAGCCATGGATTGACTCCCAATAATCTCTTTAATCTGACCTCACGACGGATATTTCACCTTTTGGTACAAAGTAGAAGAAACAGCTCCCAGGGCATAAAGCCAAGGTCTGGCCACAATGGCCGTATAGGGGGAATAAGCGTCGACCACAATGAAGTCCACCTCCACAACTTCTGTGCTAGCCTGCACGGGTAGTCTAATTTGACCCTTCAGAATGACAACCTTGCTATTAAAACTTACCAAAGGAGAATCGTAGGCTGTCAAATCCTCGAGTCTCAAGTTTAGCCCCTTGTACAAATCGGGGTACATGATCTCAGCACTACTGCTCTGATCTACCATTACCCTCTTCACGTCATATCCCCCAATCCTAAGCGTGACCACCAAAACGTCATCGTGGGGCTGTATGGTTCCAACCTTATCCTCATCCGAAAAGCTTGACCTTGGTTAGATATTCACTCTAGCCCTCTTTGGTTCAAAATTGGAGTCCTCGACAGATAGCAGAGTGATAGATATTACTCTGGAGGGACAGGACCCGGTCCTCCCTAGAGCAGTGAAGATGACATTTATTGTGCCCAGAGGAGGTCTTGAAGAAGCATCTTTTCGAGGTTCTGAACCTGACTACCCCCCCCCCCCCCCCGACCACTAGAATGAAGAGGAGATCTTGAAAAAGCATCTTTCCGGGGTTCTAAACCTGACTAGCCGCCCTGACCACTGGAATGATGCAAAAGCTGCTTCAACCTTCCCTCTTAGACCAGCTGGTCTAAATGATCCCATAAGTTTCTAAAATCCTCTATGGTGTGTCCTTGGGCTTGGTGGTATTGGCAATAAAGGCTTTAATTGCACCTCATGGGGTTTCCTGCCATCTTATTCGGCCATTTGAAAAATGGCTTATTCTTAATCTTCTCTAGAACCTGGTGTACCGATTCTCAGAACACCGCATTAACCACCTGAGTACTGGCAGACCCCGACTGCCCAACAAAGTCTCTCCGAGGTCGGTTGTTGTTGGACCGGTCCGACCTAAAATCCCTCCTTTCGAGGGATAACCTTTGCCTTTCCTTTCCCTTGCTGCTGGTCTTCCTCAACCCTTTTATACTTATCAATCTGGTCCATGAGTTGGCGTACACTGGTGACAGGTTTTCCAGTTAAAGACTTCCTTAAACTGTGCTTGGTTGGGAGGCCAACCTTGAAAGTACTGATGACCACATCATCAAAGTCACCATCTATCTCATTGTACATCTCCCAGTATCTGTCCAAGTATGTTTTCAGGGTCTCCCTCTCTCACATGTATAAGGATAGTAGGGAATCTAAGGGCCAAGGAACCCTACTACAAGTAATAAAGCGAGAGCCAAATGCACGGGTAAGCTCTTTGAAGGAATCTATGGAACCCACCCCTAAGCCATCAAACCATCTCATTGCCACAGGCCCCAGACTAGATGGAAATACTTTGCACATCAAGACCTTGTTCTTGGAATGGATAGCCATTCTCTGGTTGAAGTGGCTCACATGCTCCACAGGATTCATTCGACCATTGTAGATGGTGAATGTTGGCTGATTGAATCGCCAAGGAAGTCTTACCCCTTCAACCCTTCGCGTGAAGGGCGATCTGGAAATCTGGTTCAACGCCTTACTCATAGCGTCATTTCCCAAACCTTTGCGAGGTGAGCTCTTATACCTACATTTATGATGGGGTTCCTTATCGTAGGAGAAAGACTCGCTGGGTGGGGTTCTTGACCTTTGTTTATAACTAGCACCCTTTTCATCATCAGAGGATACGTCAGATTTTGAGGGGGTTTGCCCTCGCCGTGCATGACGCAACTTCCTTTTTAAGTGGTCAATCTCCAACTGCATGGCTTTGTTATTCTACTGTTGAGAGACGTGACTTCCAACTCGAGAATGGCTTTTATTTGTATGCGTGGTATGCATGCTACCCTCTTGATCTCTCTTGCGTTCAAAATTAAGGAAATGATCTTGTCGTCGAGACCCCATGGATTCTTCCTGATGGAGACCTGATCCTACCATCTTTCACCGTTGCACTCACTATCACCCAAGTAATCTCCCCACAGACAGTGCCAATTGTAAGGACCAGATTTAAGTCCTTGACCCAAAAGGTAGATGGACTTAGGCCTAAAAGGTAGATGAATTTAGGCCCAAAAAGCCCAAGACAATGAATTTGTAGAGAATGGGTTGGAAAACTTGGTTTTAATGAATTAAACAACAAGTAAAATAGATCTTGATGACAAAGGAATGAAGATAACAAATTTACACTAGGGAAAAATCGTCCTCGGCAATGTCCGAGGAGATCGGTTCCTATATACTTCTTTCAGGTTTGATTACAAAGTCAGTTCTTAATGCTATAGTGTTTTTCTCTTAGTTTCGCTCTCTCCCTTTCTCTTGGGGTCTCTTACATTATATATCTCACTTTTAATGACCTTGCCCCTCATTTGTTGATCATCCAAGCCATTACTTGAGTATTTGTCCCATCGGACACCCTCTCTAGCCCTTTGTGAGTTGGGATAGCTAAGGTAGCACTGTTCAGGAGTTTTCTCCACATAAATGCGGCTAGAAAGTTAGCTGCAAAACATTCAATGCGGTGGCAGTAGTTTTTCTTTAGATATTTCTGAGCTTCCATCCCTCTTGTACGTTTATAATACACGACCGTATCAGTAGAACATCCTGAAAGGTCACTTTGAATGATAGGATATATATTTGATTTGTACTTTGCACATCCGAGGAAATAACCCTCCTCGAACCACCTTCCTCAGCCTTTCCATTCGCAACCTACTCATGGGATTCTGAGCTGAATACCTCCACAACCTTTTATTCGCTCTCAGACCAACCAACGTCCTCGGCCAAGGCCCAAGGCCCAATTTACAATTTTGGGCCATCATCCCCACACTAATATAAGTGAAATAGCCACATGGCTGATTTTAAAGGAGGGAACCTAATGCACAGTATATAAGGTACTGTATTTAAGTTTTGCCCTACTTATAAATAGGAATACTTATTCCATTATATTATATTCTATTTTCAATAATACAAAGTAACATTCTTGTGAGTTCTAATTAGCTCAACTGGTAAAAATTTTTATGGTTGTATAAGAGATCTGGGGTTTAATCCTTGCTTTGACCAAAAACTGATTGGTGTCTTGGTCTAATGATAAACAGCTGTCATTAGGAGCAGACGCCATAAGTTGAAATTCTAATAAAAAAAAAAAGTTTGAAACTCTAAAAAAAAAAAAAAAAAAAAAAAATAACATTCTTAATACAATCTCCATTTATTATACCAAACACAACTTAAATATTACATGTATAATATAATTTCATCATGTGCCTCGTTATGATTATAGTTATTCAAATTATTAATATAGTTTACTTTGAGTGAAACTTTTTTGTCAAAGTTTTTTTATTTTTTTTATTTTTTTATTTTTTATTTAATACTGACAGGACTGATGAGTTCACTGATAGTACTGACGAATTCATTCACCAAGGACGACGTCCGAAGTACAGACGAAGATATCTCTGGACGAGGAAATTGAGTCCCTTATCAGTAACGAAGACGGGAAGACCATTCAATGCAGAACAATTATACCCAGAACGGTTACAAAGCCAACTGTATGAACCGTTAGAGCATATTAAAGCCACATTACACAGAATCAAACGTTACCAAGAGAAGCATTAAGACCTCCATAACTACACCAACGGTTAGAGGCCATGAAGGCATATATAAGGCCCATACATTGCCAAGTACAAGGTACATACACACTAAGAGACTTTTTTTGCTCTATTACTTTACATTGCTCATTCTTGAATAGCATCTTATACTGACTTTGGCATCGGAGACGTTGTGGCAGGCACCACATCGGTGACTACCCTTGAAGGCCGGAGATTGCTTCCATCTGATAATCTTGACTGACGAACTTACGCTTCATCAGTTTGGCGCCGTCTGTGGGAATGACATTTTCGTGTTCATAGTTTCTGATCAATTGTTACTTTCAGATGGAGTCCAATCAAGATTTCACAGCCTTAGCTCAGCAAGTTCAGACTTTTGCAGCTACCGTCGAAGAACTTACTAGGCAAAATCAGGAAATGAAGCTATGACTTCAACAAGAGGATAATCGATCTAAAGAGAACCAAGATGAGGAAGGAGACAGCCACAGAAGAAGTGACCATTGAAGGCCAAACACTCCCGCCGAGCAGAATTCAGACCTTCTTCGAGAGATGAGGAGGGAGATGGACGAGTTAAGAAGCGACGTCAAGGAAAAAATAGAACGGAGTGTGGATCAATTGGTCAGGGCAACAGATTCGCCTTTCACCACGGCAGTCCTCGAATGTCCCGTGCCGTCGAAATTTTGGTTGCCACAGCTTGAACTGTTCGACGGGCTCAAGGATCCTCAAGATCATCTTAATACCTTCAAGACGACATTAGGGCTTCAGCAGCCCCCAGACGAGATATTGTACCGTTCCTTCCCTACCACTCTTAAAGGAGCTGCAAGGGAATGGTTCACAAAGCTACCAACGTCGTCTATCGACAACTTTGAACAGTTGAGCAGCCCCTTTTTATGTCATTTCATTGGAGGACAACATCCAAAAAGGCCAGCGGACCACTTACTCACTATTAAGAAGGGAGAAAAGGAAACCCTGAGATCATACGTAAAACGCTTCACTCGGGAGACACTGGAGGTAGACGAAGCTGACGATAAGGTGCAGCTGACGACTTTCAAAGCAGGATTAAGGTCCAGAGATCTCGTGGCTTCGCTTGCGAAGAATCCTCCAAAAACAATGGCGGAGATGCTCTTGAAAGCGCAGAAGTACATGAATGCTGAAGACGCGTTAGCAGCCATAAAGGACATAGAGAAACCAAGAGACAAAGGAAGGAAGGATGACGAGCGCAGGGGACAAAAGAGGGATCATCAGGATCGTCAGATCAATGACGGGAACAGAAGGAAGGACGATAAAACCCCAAGAATGGTAAAACTTACCCCTCTTGTTATGCCTGTTGATAAAATTTTAACGCAGATTAAGGATGAGCACTACCTTAAATAGTCGTGGCCACTGCATTCGTCTCCTAACGTCCACGATAAGAACAAGTATTGCCGATTTCACAAGGATCATGACCATTACACAGAGGACTGTAGGGACCTAAAGGAACAGATAGAGGAGTTGATACGGAAGGGGAAATTGCAGAAATTTGTGAAGAAGGGAGAGTACAATAAATTTCAAGACGAAAATAAGAACCAGCATGAGTCCTCATCTAGGGGCGGTGACTGTCAGTTCCAACCTCCTCAAAACGTGATCGGGGAAATACAGATGATCACAGGGGGGCCCATCACCGGAGGATCATTCAGGTCCCTTAAGAAAGCATATCAGCGGTAGGTGAACAGCGTCTACATGACACCCCCGTTGAGGCAGAGACGAACTGATCAGGACATGACTTTCAACGAAAGAGATGCTAGGGGAGTGAAACAGCCTCATAACGACCCCTTGGTCATAATGCTCAATATAGAAGTGTTCAACACCAAAAGGATCCTCGTGGATAATGGTAGCTCCGCTGATATCATCTACTTCCCTGCATTCCAGCAATTGAAACTGGATCCAAAGAGATTGCGACCATTCGATTCCCCCCTCGTCAGTTTCAGTGGTGACAGGGTATATCTCAAGGGCATAGAGACGTTGATAGTAACTGTGGGGGCCTACCCAAAGCAGTTGACCCGTCAACTAGACTTCTTGGTGGTAGATTGCCTCTCATCTTACAATGTAATCATAAGAAGGCCAGCACTCAACAAGTGGAAGGCATCCACATCAACCTACTGCCTGAAGCTAAAATTTTCGACAGAGAACGGTGTTGGCGAAGCTAAGGGAGATCAAGTTTTAGCTCGAGAATGCTACCAGGCTGTCTTAGCCGCAAATGAGAACCATACATGGATAATCGAGGAGAAGGAGGAAGAGAAGGTGGAAGCCCTGGAAACAGTGGAATTAGTTGAAGGAGAAGCAACTAAGACAACCAGAATAGGGACTACTCTAAATCCTGAGATGAAAACAAAGCTCGTCCAACTTCTTAAAGAAAACCTAGACCTTTTTGCCTGGAGTCACGAAGATATGCCAGGCATATCTCCAGATGTCATTCAACATAAGTTAAATGTAGACCCGGAGAAAAAACCCGTCAAGCAAAGACGAAGAGTCTTTGCACCAAAAAGAGACCAAGCAATCACTGACGAGGTTAACAAGCTTCTGACTGCAGGTTTCATCCGTGAGGTATACTATCCAGACTAGCTTGCAAGCGTCGTCCTGGTGAAGAAATCAAATGGGAAATAGAGAATGTGGGTGGACTTCATGGACCTGAACAAGACTTGCCCAAAGGACAGTTTCCCTTTTCTAAGAATAGACCAGCTGGTAGATTCTACAGCTGGACACAAGCTTCTGACGTTTATAGACGCTTTCTCAGGATACAACCAGATAAAAATGGCTGACGAAAATCAGGAGAAAACGGCCTTCGTCACCAGTCAAGGGCTCTATTGCTATAAGGTAATGCCTTTTGGATTGAAGAATGCAGGTGCTACTTATCAGAGGTTGGTGAACAGAATGTTCGACAAGCAGATAGGTAGGAATAAGGAGGTATACATGGATGATATGCTCGTCAAGAGTAAAGAAGAACTTGCCCATCTAGACGACCTCAAGGAGACATTCTCTACCCTCAAGCAATACCAAATGAAGCTGAATCTTAGTAAGTGTGTTTTTGAGGTAGCCTCAGGGAAATTCCTAGGATTCATGGGGTCCCAAAGAGGAATAGAGGCCAATCCGAAGAAGGTGCAAGCCATAATCAACATGCAGCACCCAAGACCGTCAAGGAAGTTCAGAAGCTCACGGGAAGGATTGCAGCCATCAATAGGTTCGTTTCTAGGGCTACGGACAAATGCCTGCCTTTCTTCAAGACCTTAAAGCAAGCTTTTGCCTGGACTGATGAATGCGAAGTAGCTTTCCAGGAGCTCAAACGCTACTTGAGTAATCCACCCCTTCTAAGCCCGTCCAAAGAAGGTGAGAACCTATATTTGTACTTAGCAGTATCAGCTATAGCCGTCAGCGGAGCCCTGATTCGAGAAGAGGAAAAGAAGCAGCTTCCAATTTATTACGTCAGCCAAGCCTTCCAAGGAGCTGAGTCCAAGTACCCTAAGATTGAAAAGATCACGTTCGCATTGATAGTAGCCTCACGCAAACTCAGGCAGTACTTTCAGGCAAATCCTATCCTGGTGATGACGGACCAACCTATCAAGAAATCCATGAGCAAGCCCGAGGCGGCTGGGAGAATGGTCCAGTAGGTGATTGAACTTAGCCAATTTGACATTGAATATCATACCAGGACGGCCATAAAAGCACAAGCTTTAGCAGACTTCATCGCAAAGTTCACCCTACCGGGCGAGGACGACCTCACTGACAAACCCAAGCAATGGACGATACAGACTGACGGTTCGTCAGCCTAAAAGAGGGGGGGAGTGGGGGAAGTCATAATCACCCCCGATGGAGAAATACTAAAGTATGGAGTTCAGCTAAAGTTTCCAGCCACCAACAACGAGGCCGAGTACGAAGGGATTCTGGCAGGTTTGAAACTCGGAAAAGAATTTGGAGTTAAGAACCTATTAGTCCAAAACGATTCAAAACTAGTAATCGGGCAAATCAGGGGAGAGTATGAAGCAAAGGAAGAGAGAATACAGAAGTACCTGAAGCTGACGAAAGTTCTGACTCAGGAGTTTGATAAAGTGGAATTTGTACAAATTCCAAGAAGCCAGAACATGATAGTAGACAAAGTCTCAAAGATAGCATCGTCAGAAGAACAGGCAACGGACATAAGTCTAATGCTGGAAGTCCAGAAACACCCCAGCATTAAGGAGCTTCCAACATTTGCAATCCAGAGCACAAACAGCTGGATGACTCCCATCATGTCTTTCCTCCAGGACGAGCACCTCCCAAGGAATGTAGACGAGGCCAGAAAGATCAAGAAGCGGGCGGTCAGGTTTATAATCCTTAATTGTATTTTGTACAAAAGGGGCTTCTCAATGCCTTATTTAAAATGCATCGATGAAGAAGAAGCTAAGTACACCCTGGCAGAAATCCACGAAGGAATTTGCGGTGATCATGCCGGCCCTAGATCCCTGGTAAGCAAGGTTATTCGAACTGGTTATTTTTGGCCTACTATATAGGTAGATGTAGTGGAGCTCGTGAAGAAGTGTGACAAATGCCAATGATTTGGGAATGTCCAACGACTTCCAGCAGAGAAGCTGACGACGATATCATCCCCTTGGCCATTCGCACAATGGGGGATCGACATCGTCAGTCCCCTACCCCTGGATAAAGGTCAGGTAAAGTTCTTGTTAGTTGCTATTGATTATTTTATAAAACGAGTCGAAGCAAAAGCACTAGCAACCATCACAGAAGGAGGAATCCAAAACTTTGTGTGGAAGAACATAATTTGCAGATTCGGGATCCCAAGGACGATCATATCAGATAATGGGCAACAGTTCGATAGCCAAGGCTTCAGGGAGTTCTGTTCAAACCTGGGCATCAAAAATCAATTTTCATCCCCAGGGCATCCATAGGCAAACAGGCAAACGGAGGTGACGAATCGAACATTGCTCAAGATTATCAAGACCAAGCTGGATGACACAAAGGGAGCCTGGCCAGAAGAACTACCCAACGTCTTGTGGGCCTACAGGACCACAGCAAGAACCTCGACGGGAGAAACCCCTTTCAGGCTCACCTATGGCACTGAAGCAGTGATCCCGGTCGAGGTGGGGGTAGCCAGCATCAGACGAAATGTGTTCAACGAAAAAGACAATGATGGTCATTTAAGGATCAACTTGGATTGTCTGGATGAAGTAAGAGAGAAAGCTTCCAACAAAATGACGGAGTACCAGAAGAAAATGGCCGACTACTACAATAAGAGGGTGAAGCTCAGACGACTGGAAATAGGTGATCTTGTCCTTCGCAAGGTCACCATAGCAATCAAAACCCGGCCCAAGGAAAACTTAGCCCCACATGGGAAGGACCTTACTGAGTCACCCACTACTCTAAGAAGGGCAGCTACCACCTGGAAACTCTAGACGGACAGAAGCTTCCAAGGCCATGGAACATCGAGCATTTGAAGAAGTACCATCAACAAATGTCTGGTCAATTGTGAATCAAGAAAATAACAAGATTCCGCATAGACGGATGTAAGTTACTGACAACTATAAGACCCCCTAAAAGGGTGTCAGTCACAGACCAAAAATGGCTAAGTAACAAGATTCCGCATAAACGGATGTACGTTATTGACGACTATAAGACCCCCTGGAAGGGTGTAAGTCACAAGCCAAAAAATGCTAAGTAACAAGATTCCGCATAGACGGATGTAAGTTACTAACGACTATAAGACCCCCTGAAAGGGTGTAAGTCACAAGCCAAAAATGGCTAAGTAACAAGATTCAGCGCAGACGGATGTAAGTTACTAACGATGACGATCCCTAAAAGGACGTAAGTTGAAAAAAAGAAGCTAAGTGAATAACCCTGCCTAGACGAGTACACAACGTGGACGACTGAAAGATCACACCAACATATCACCAACCAAAGATCATACAATCACAAGTACAAGTAAGTACGTAAATATAAATTAGATCAAAGCCCAAAAACAACGGGCAAATTACAAGCGTTTCTACAACCAAAAACCCATAAACACTAGGCTAAAAACATTGTTCTCAAAGTAGATTAATTGTTCAGAAATTAGATATAAAAAAAACATAATAGGCACCTAAGAAGGAAAAATAGAGAATTATTATTAAGTGTCAGGTTCGGGCTTCAACATCAGCGTCATTACCAGCAGCGTCCCCACCGGTAGGAGCGTCGTTGGCAGGAGCGTTATCAGGGGCATCAGGCTCGGTGGCAGAAGGTTGGGCAGCCTCGTCAGCAACCATCTCCTGGTCTACCTCTTCCAAATCCAGCTTTTCCATGTCTACTCTAGAAGGGTGCTTACCGAGATATCTCCTCAGGAGCTCAAAACCTTTGAAATACCAGCTAAACAGAATAGTATTATACTCGTTAGTTGTCTGAAATGCCTCAACGGACCTGGCAGCGATAGTCTTGAGACTCTCTTTAGCGCAGAGAAGCTGCTCGTCCTTCTCCAGTGTCAACTGACGCTCCGCTCTGAGACCGTTTTGTAAGGTCTTCATTGTTTCCTTCAAAGAAGTAGCCTCGCCCATGGAGTCGATAAGTTTCTTCTTCAAAGTCGAATTCTCCGCTTCCAAAGCCTCCATCCCAAACGAGAGGGACGCCACCTTAGCCCCTTGAGTAAAATACTCGGAAGTAATATGGAGACTTTCTCCTAGCACCTAGACTAGCTTATGGACATGACGCGCGACAACGTCATTGAAAGGAATGCCAGACAAAACCTTCAAATCCGCAGTAGTCACGACCTCGTGAGCCCTGTCTACCGCTAGCTTTTCGTCACTCCAGAGCGTAGACGAACGAGAATCGACCTTCTCCTTCTCTCTCTCCGACAACCGTGGCCTCTTGGATGTGGGAGTAGCACCAATCTCTTCCACAGAAGTTGTGGGGGAGGCTGTTCTTGTCATCTCGGCTCCGAAAATGACAGGATTGACGGAGGAAGCTGGAGCGACGAAGCTGCCCTTCCCGGTGATGTGAACCGTTCTCTTCCCGATATTAGACAACGGCTCATCCTTCTTGGACCTCATCTTCGCGTACATATCCTTATTGAATTTGGTCGTCATTTCTACAAGAGGAAAACACTAGTAAAAAAAGAAAATAGAAAAGGGAGAGACAAGACAGCACTGACGAACCCAACACTTACTCTTTTTTCCTTCGATTTCAAGATTTCGCAGGATAAGGCTAGAAGGATCTGATCCAAGACAGTAGAAGGCAAGAGTTCTTGGGTCCACCAGATCATCCCAACTTTCAATTGTCTGTGCGTATTCAATCGCCTTTTGCACTCGCTCCTTATACTTGCTCTTCAGTTTCGGCCGCCTTTTAACTGCGCAAAAGAAGAAGCAAAAGAATCAGTAGCAATAAAGGCAAACACGACAGAACTTAAGTAACAAGAAGAAACATTGATGCACCTAAGGTTGGGGTTCCCCACTGACGATGCAACCTCGGGAGTTCACCCCAAGCCTCGCTAGAGGGGGTCTCAAAATCGTCTCCAGACACAAAGAAAAATCTGGACTTCCAGTACCTGAATGACGAAGGTAACCCCTTGACGATTCTAGTTCTCCTTTCCCAAGGCACCAATTCATAATATTTGTGCTCCCTAGATGCTTTTAAGCAATACAAATAGACGAGCTTGTCAACCCGGAGCATACCTCCGTCTGTGATAGCTAACCATATTCCCATACAGCTGACCAGTATTCTCCACGAGTTTGGCATAAGCTGCCTGGGAGCAATACCAAAGTAATCTAATAGCTCCATGAGGAAAGGATGGACGGGAAACCTCAACCCACAAACAAAGGCAGACTCATAAAAGCATACCTCGCTTGGGAAGAAGTGACAGGCCCGATCCTCCTCATTAGGCAAACGAACCCTACCTGATCCGGGAATTGGAATCTATCCTTGAATCTCCCCAATATGTCAGCATCCAATCCACACTCCTCCTTGAGGGCATGAAAAGGCCGAACATCTCGAAGGGTAAAGATGGCGGTATCCCTCTCCATTGGGTCACCGTTGGATGACAACACAGTCGCGAGCTCACTAGATCTGACCTCAGACATCACCCTTCGTTCCCTCACCACACTCTCAAACCAATCTAACAACTGACGAAGCAAAGGCAACAAATCAGCCAAGGCGACACTTAAACAGTTTCCCTCAAAGAAGAAATCCTCAATAGTAGGGAAAACACCTAAGGACCCTCCCAAACGCGCGAAGAGAAAGGAAATTGATGGGCAGACTGTCCTGATTTCAGAACAACTAACCATAGAAATCCAAAAGAAAAACACACAAAGGGAAACTCTACAAGCTAAACCCCCAAGGAGTCAAAGTTAAACAAAAGGAAACGAAAAGAAAAAAGAAATCAGAGATTGTACCGTAAAAAGAAAAAGAAGTAAAACAAGAAAAAGAGAAAAGGCGTACCTTAAAGATGGCGGACAAGGGAAGCACCACCACACAAACACACCGGTTCGAAGAAGAGTTGCAAAAGTGAGAGAGATGAAGGAAATGCCTAGAACAATGATTGACAGTTTTCGAAAAGTGAAAAAGAAAAATGAAAAGGGGAGAAGTTTTAAAGCAAAAGCCCAGGAAACTGAAAACCAGCGGGAAGCCCAATAGTCGCACGAATTGGAATAATAACTCCCCCAGTCAGAATGTGCCACATAGGCCACAACCTGTGGAGTGCCGACACCACGCATTTAATAGAGAACGAAACCCCAAAAGTCATTTATAGCCCCAGAAACCTTTCGTATTATTCGGTCGTCACTACAAACAGTGACGACCACAGAATCGGGGGGCAACTGGCGGGACTGATGAGTTCACTGACGGTACTGACGAATTTATTCACCAAGGACGACGTCCGAAGTACAGACGAAGATATCTCTGGACAAGGAAATTGAGTCCCTCATCAGTGACGAAGACGGGAAGACCATTCAATGCAGAACAATTATACCCAGAATAGTTACAAGGCCAACTGTATGAACTGTTTGAGCACATTGAAGCCACATTACACAGAATCAAACGTTACCAAGAGGAGCATTAAGACCTCCATAACTACACCAACGGTTAGAGGCCATGAAGGCATATATAAGGCCCACACATTGCCTAGTACAAGGTACATACACACTAAGAGACTTCTTTTGCTCTATTACTTTACACTACTCATTCTCGAATAGCATCTTATACTGACTTTGGCATCGGAGACGTTGTGGCAGGTACAACACTGGTGACCACTCTTGAAGGCTGGAGATTGCTTCCATCTGATAATCTTGACTGATGAACTTACGCTTCATCAAATACTACTTTGAAAATACTTAAGTATATCAAAATTTTGAAGAAATTTAAAAAGAATTTATTATTTATTTTAAATTATTTTGCCTTAATAAATTTTTGGTCTTAACTTATATGTTTTTCACCATGTAACTTGATATAATTTTTATTTTCTATTTATCATTTAATTTTGCTTATATCATTGAAACATTTTTTTAGGGAAGGTATAATTTTGGGTTAATCTGTGCATTGCACAAACATAGTACTAATTTTATATAAAAGAAGCAATTATCAAAATTGAAAGTAAAAACGACTAATAACCCCTATTATTCATAAGTATTTGCATACTTTTTTTTTTCTTCTATGATGGGAGGGTGTGTTGGTCTAGGGCGGCAACCGATCTTAAGATATGTTTGGAACATAGGAAATAGAAGGAGAGAAGAATAATGTAAAGGGAAAAGATGTTGGAATATGTTAATATATTAAAAATGGGTAAATTTTGATCATCTTCCCTTATTATCTATAATCTTTCCCTATCTCTCCCTCCATCCAAACAAAAGTTTAAATTTTTTTTGGAAGAAAATCACCTTTCAAGTTTCAGACAGAATTGAAGTTATAATGAGGGAGGATTTGGAGCAGCAAGAAATATTACATATAAATGGGCTGCCCTTTGTCTTCTAATTAAATAATATAAAATGGCTAAAATATGTTACACACTTTTTATTTCACACAACCATACACACATTTCGTGACTTATTATTTGTCCACTGAATTTTTTTTTTCTTTTTTTTGATGAATTTGTCCACTGGATAGAGTGCACACTCTACAACTTCAAGTTACAACCGTTCAAGTAATATTTTTATACAATGAATGATTCTTACATGACCATTTTTTCTGTCTGTAATGGGACCCTATTTTTGTATACTATACTAGCATTGGATTTTATTTCCCTTGGTTTGCAGTGTACCACGTCCATGAGAGGGACTTTCGGGGCTAAAACTATTGGTGTACAGGAAGGGGGAACATATGAATCGGGCGTGGTGTGATTTTTGCTTTCTAGCCTGGTTCCTCCACTCCTGTCCTTTGCCTTTTTCCTCTCTTGTCTATATAAAAATATAATAAAAAAATTTAGTTACAAACTTTGTTGTAACGTAAATTTATAACTTTCTTTAAAAAAATTAACATTGTTACATGATTTGAAAATCTAATTACTAATTGCATGTTCTTTATACTTTTAATATACATATTAAATTTTGTGTTAATCGAATGTTATTTACTATTTGATCCATAAATATATTTTTTTAATATAATTTTAGACTACCAAAACTTGCAATTTAAACAATTGATTAACGATATAACTATTGATCTTTGATCTTCTATAAATTTTGCAAGGATAGAGAATATAAAAAGAAAATGTAATCTATTATGTAATGATGGACTTGACAAAATTCACATCCAACAAAAAAATATTGAGTGAAGTTGTACTATCAAATTACAACCAAATTTAGCTAAATTTTTGTCCAAAATATAATATCTCCAGAAAGTAACACCAAGGACAAAATTGTTTCCAGTGTTTCATATTGAGAAAGTTACATTTCTTCTAGCCGTAAGAATGCTTACTTTTTTTTTTCTTTCTTTTTTTGAGAAAAAGAATGCTTACTTTTTATCTATATATATATATATATATATATAAAACCGAAGCCTCTGAACCTCTCACAATTTTTCACATCATCACTATTTTCTTTTTCTTTTTATTTTAGATTCTTTTTATTTTAGGTTTTATATCTTATATAGAATCCACCAGAAAAACAATAGACAAAAGTTTGAATTTTTATTAATATCAATAATATTGAAAAACGTATACAAACTTGGAGGCCTATTTAAGGGCTCCATAAAACTTGATGGACAAGAAAATATATTCTAAAATAAGCCCTAATTAATACCTAGCCATAATAAGAACCAAATTTGACCTAAAAACATTAAAAGAACCTAAAAACAAGGAAATAAATCACCTAGACCTAAAATAACGTTTTTTGCATAAAAATACCAAAATTAAATAATTACAAAAAAAAATTTCAATTTTTTAAGATACTCCACGTTAGAATTTAAAAAAAAAAATGACTCACTTTAGGTTTCAAAAAAAAAAAAAAAACTTTAGGATTAAGAAAAAAAAAAAAGAGACTCCTAGTAGGACTCTCTCTTCTCTCCTTAAAACCCTAGCAATTACCATCTCAAAACCCTAAACTCAACTTCACTTTAAGATTAAAAAAATAAGAAGGAGAGAGACTCACGTAAAAAAAAAAAAAAAAAAAACGTAGGTTTTGCCTTTTTTATTTGCTTTCATATGTGCCTAAAATTTTCATTCTATCCTATTGTTTTATTATGTTTAGAATTGATTTTCTTCCAAGTATTTGGGTTAATCTCTATATTTTGATAGTGTTTTTATGGGTTTGGTTTTTGGGTTGAAATTCTAATAATTATTTTATATTTTATATCGCAAATGAAGCATCTCTATTTTTTGGAGAAAAATCAAAACTGCAACCTATGTCTTCCAGCCCAAGGTGTGGTAAATTTTTATATGTTCTTACTTTATTGAGAATTTTTATTTGGGTTCATGTGATTTTTTGTTTTTTTATTAAAGCTTTGATTTTTGGTTGATTAATTATTTGTTTGGATTAATTTCAATTAATTATTTGTTTGGATTCAACGTAAAAGATAATGGAATTAGGTGTTATAAATTTGATAATGTTCCATGTTTTGAATTGTTTATATTGTTAAGACTCCTGGTAGGACTCTCTCTTCTCTCCTTAAAACCCTAGCAATTACCATCTCAAAACTCTAAACTTAACTTCACTTTAAAATTAAAAAAATAAGGAGAGAGACTCACGTAAAATTTTTTTTTAAAAAAACGTAGGTTTTGTCTTTTTTATTTGCTTTTTCATATGTGCCTGAAATTTTCATTCTATCTTATTGTTTTGTTACGTTTAGAATTTATTTTATTCTAAGTATTTGGGTTAATCTCTATATTTTGATAGTGTTTTTGTGGGTTTGGTTTTTGGGTTGAAATTTCTAATAATTATTTTATATTGTATATGGCAGATGAAGCATTTCTATTTTTTGGATAAAAATCAAAGCTGCAACCCATGTCTTCCAACCCATGGTGTGGTAAATTTTTATTTGGTATATTATATATGAATTTTTTGAATTTGAAGGGTTTTGTTTGGTTTTGAAGTAGAATTAGGGGATTCTATAAAATCTGTATGCTTTAAGTTTTGGGATTTTTGGTATTTGCGTTTTAGTATGTTGATCTTAATTCTTTACCTTATATGTTTTTGCTTTATTGAGAATTTTTATTTGGGTTCATGTGATTTTTTGTTTTCTTAATTAAAGCTTTGATTTTTGGTTGATTAATTATTTGTTTGGATTAATTTCAATTAATTATTTGTTTGGATTCAACGTAAAAGATAATGGAATTATGTGTTATAAATTTGATAATGTTCCATGTTTTGAATTGTTTATATTATTATTACTACGACTAAATAAGATTTGTTTTTATCTTTGTAGTTTATATCAGTTTTGAGTGTGTGTGTGTATATATAACTTTTGGAAATTTTGCTTCATTAATTTAAGAATTGTATATTACTTTGTAGGTTTCAGTGCAGTGAGACATTGACAATATAAGCATATATGTATGGTATTAACGTTTTATAAAAATCTTTCTTACAACCCAATAACATTCTATGTTAGACAACACTTCTAAACTATAGAAAAACATAGAAGTTAAATATTTATTTCCATTGTATTTTATTTAATTATGACAGATCTTTTTTTTTTTTAAACGCTAACTAGCAAAATATCTATAATATGCATATTATTAACCCAATTTTCTATTTCTAAATTTCTTAGATTTTATTATATCAATATTTTTTTCTTTTAAATTCTTGGTGGGCAAATCAGTATCTCACTAATTCTTTTACCTTAACGTGATGTTGGTTAATTATCCTTTTATTTAACTATCCCGTGCATCGCACGGGTTAGCGACTAGTTATATCGAATTCCATTAGTTTCAATGTTTCATCAACTGCCACTAAATAATTTTGTACATCATTAAACTTTTTTCTGTCCAAAATAAGAATGGCTTTTGGGTTTTAATTTCAATTAATAATAAATGATACTTTTAACTTGATATCCTTTTTTTTTTTAATGAATAAACATAGAATCTTACATTACAAAAAATATTATAAGTGAAATTTCTACACCTCAAAACATGTCCTCGACTCTTATGAAGTTATTGGAAACATTTTGACTTGTTATGCATTAATGTAACTCATGTAATATGGTTTATGTTTTGTAATATCAATATGTCAACATGATCAAATAATGATATATAAGTGTCATTACTCACTAGGATGGTGCAAGTGTCATATTAAAATGATATGCCATGTGTAAGATTTGCAATTATGACATAATAAATTACATAAATGATCTCTAATCTTTACACCTTGTGTCAATTTAGTTTCTAACATTTCAACTGTGTCAATTTGATCTTTAACCTTTTGGTGTTGTGTCAATTTGGTCCCTACTGTTAACTCTTAGACGAAAATCGCTGATGTGTCAAACGAACTGAATAAAAAATCATTTTTCTGCCACGTAAGGAACCAAATGGATAGCCACATCATATTAAAGTAAAAAAAAAAAAAAACTGTTCTCACGTGAATCTAGCAAATGAATCAAAAAGGAATTTATGAACTGTGCAAGAGCCATATCCAACTTCAAACAATTTAAAATGATAAACGAAGTAGTAAAAAAAAGAACATAATATGCAGTAAACACAAATATATATATATATATATATATATATATAGGGTTGGGTTCAAGTTACACCTGGTGCAACTTTAAGCAATGTTACACCATTCAATATTTTTTTAATTGGATGCGAATTTTGAGAGTCCAAATCTTCTGTTCCACACTTCCTGCTCCACTATATACTCTACAAATAAAAACATGCCATATGTCCATCTAATTTATTAAATGCTAAATTTATGCCTTCTATTATTTTAATTTCCTAAAATAAATAAATAAATAACCCATCATATTTAGGTAATTAAAATAATAGAAGGCATAAATTTAGCATTTAATAAATTAGATGGACATGTGGCATGTTTTTATTTGTGAAGTATATAGTAGAGCAGGAAGTGTGGGATAAAAGATTTGGACTCGAATTTTGACAAATCCACTGTTAGATTACATTATCTTCGTATATTTTCCATACTTGCAAATTTTCATGGTGATCAAAGATTCATGGCTATGTCATCAATTTATTGTTAAAATTTAAATTTTTGTAATTTAAAATAATGCATTAAATATGAATTTATAGATCAAATAATAAATAATATCTGATTGATATGAAAATTGGCAAGAATGTTAAGAACATATAGAACATGTATTTCAACGGTGAGATTTTTAAAATATTAATTCAATAAAAGTTATTGAGTGATGTAACATTGCTTATAATTACACTGGATGTAACTTGAATCAATCTCATATATATATATATATATATATATATATATAGAAAGAGAGAGAGAGAGAGAGAGAGATTGCCTTTTAATAATTTGACTTTTTAAATTTCTCATCAACGGGCTATTAACTATTAAGGTTTTTAGATTTTTTTTTTTTTTTTTTTTTTTTTTTTTGGTGTTAAAAGGAAAATAACATTAAACCCAAGAACGGGTACAAATGAGGAGTCCAAGTTCAAAGCCTCTGAAATAGAAAAAGGGCGTTGATCATAAATAACAAAAGGATCAGCTTGCATTATGGCCCTACAATCAGCTACCACTGTGTTAGTTTGATGGGAGTATTAGAATCATTAATAAGAGAGACAACTTCAGAAGTATAAACATTAATGATAAGCTTAGGAATACAAAGTAAACAAGCGAATAGGCTGCGTATGAAATAGATTCAAGTTGCACTTTATGTAACTTCATAAGAATTGCAGTCTTGCTTAACCAAAGATTTTCATGAATCTAATAGTGAAAAGGACAATACCTACCATGTCATCACTATTAAAAAAAAACTGACATATTTGCTACCATGTTACTTTGAATACCCTTATTAGAATAATCGTTCACTCCAAATACTTTAAAATATACCCTCATTAGCCTAAATAAAAATTATAACTTTTATAAAGTTTCACAATATATAACTTGAACTCATCTCACCGTGTATATATGTCAACTTTTTAATGGAATAAAAAAGAGAGAATCATTGTCCCATTTTGTTTTAGCATTATACTAACATTACTTTTTTCCCACTTTTTTAGAAAGAAGAAAGGAGACAGTGGATCAAATTCACAACACAAGTATCTATGAAGAAGAACAAGTAGATGCTAATTGAACTACAAGCTTGTTGGCAACTTTTTGTATTTTTGATAATTCAATAATTGGGGGAAGAGAATTTTGAACCCTAGAGCTCTATTTGGTTCCTCCAATAACTCATATTTTGTTTTCATTTCTGAAAATTGTAATTTTCTGAATCTGAGAACAAAAGCCGTTGGGTACCCATTTTGGCACTTGATTCTTACACATGAAAAATGCTACTTTTCTCATCTACATATCTTTTATACTTAGAACGGCTATCCACATGAAATGAGGAACCACACTACAACAAACCCACCAAAAATTCATGGATTTCAAATTCACATCAAACTACGAGAGAGAGAGAGAGAGAGAGAGAGAGCTAATTTTGTTTGCTAGGTCAAGGTTTGAGATATGTTGCTTGATTGGTTCTTCTGGTGGCTTGGTCGACTCGTGGTGGCTATCACGACAACATGTGGGTGTTTGTTGTGTGCTAAGTCTTGTTTTTTTTATGGTGACAAGATGGCTTATAAGCAACGTTATGGTGGTAGGTTATTTTTGTGATTTTGAAAGCTTAAGGTTGTAGAAATTGGTGGTGATTGATTTAGAGAGAGAGAGAGTTTATTTTGGCTAATGTAGATCATAAGCTGAAGTCCAACTGAGAGTCAAAAAAAGAGAATGGAAAGAGAGAAAGAGAGACGTTCAAGTGAGGAAGAAGCAGAACTTGTGAGAAGCGTAAAAAAATTCAAGGATAATTCCAATGATCCAGCAACGGTTTCACCCCGTAAGCAGGTAAGTTATAGAGATAGTTTAGTTGGAGAGATTCCCAGAGCATATGCTCAAGCGTTTAGCTTTGATAGGTGTGTAGTAGATGATGATGACTCAGACTCGGATCTTGATGATATCGTTGAGGGTATGGTGGATGTCCACCTTTCTAAGGAAACTAAGGTTCGTATGAAGGCTACTTAGGCGAAGGCACTGATTGTGAAGGTGTTTGGTAGATCTGTGGGATACAGCTACCTCACGTCCAAACTCAGCACTCTATGGAAACCATCGGCCAGAATGGACTGTGTTAATCTTGGTAAGGATTTTTTCCTTATAAAAGTCAGTGATGATTCGGATTATGATAAGGTTCTGCATGGTGGCCCTTGGTTTATTGGGGAGCATTACCTTGTGATCAAACCGTGGGAGCCTTACTTCAAGGCCTTTGAAGCTACTTTTGATGTTGTTGCTGTTTGGGTTAGATTTCCAGAATTGCCTATTGAGTTCTATGATCCTGAAGCACTCTGTGAAATCGGAAAGGCCGCCATTGGTCCGATTCTTAGAATAGACTCTTACACTGCCACAGGGACAAGGGCAAGTTATGCACGCCTATGCATTCAGGTTAACCTTTTGAAACCCCTGATCACTGCTGTTAGAGTGGGTAAACTGAGGCAGCGAGTTCTATATGAAGGTATTTCTGCCTTGTGCTTTTGTTGTAGTAGGATGGGGTCACAAGCAAGAGTCTTGTAGCTACCGTATCAATACTCCGAAACGGACTGGAGAAGACGATCTGGCATCTCAACCCATTGATCCTCTTAAAGCCACCCAAACCGAACCCAACTTCGGTGAGTGGATGTTAGTGAAGTGGAAAAAACGTTCTGCACAATTTGGGAGAGGCCGTGGGACCAGGATCTCCAACCCACAGTAGGAATCTAGTTCTAAAGTAACCAAGGGTGTTGACAATCCTTTTGGTAATAGTCTGACTAATTTCAAACCTGATGTCACTTTCAAATTTAATGTGGGTCAGGCTCCAGTAGACGTTGGGGCTATTTACAGCACTTCAGAGGCATGTGATACCAACTTCCACACGCAACCTATTAGCAATACTACCCCTATAGTTAATGGGGAAGATAGTCTGAGGCCTTCAAATGAAGTGATTAATTTCCAATCACCTCAGAAAGCGGGGTCACTGAGGGAGAAAGCCACTATTTCTCCTCGAGAAAGAAGAAACTCCTTTACTAAAGGTAGTAGGTCCTTGAAACGTCCTAACCCAGACTCTGTCCGAAGCCAAAAAGCTCCATTGCTTGAGAAAAATTTTCTTTCTGATCATGGAGTCTTCCAACCCCTCCTCTCCTCCTCTGACCCAAACGGGATGGGCAATATGGTACCATAAGAAAGTCATTGTCATCCCAAACGTGGTGATAGCTCAAATCAGAGCAGCCCCGACGGAAGCTTTGGGAAGGTTCGACGAGGACTTGGAAAGAGCTAGGAAGCACATGTTTCCGATCACACTAGCCAGTATCAGCACGGGGAACCTACCGTTGGATCATCCAGCATGGGGAGCTACCCCAAACCCATGGTGGAAGGTTCTCACAGATGCTCCACTGATATCAGAGACAGAGGCTCAGGAGTTGAATCTGCTAAGACGGCCATTAGTGCAGCCCCACTTGGACGAATTCGGATGGCTTGTACAGGAGAGGAAGGTGATAGACTTCAGGGGAACAGTGACATCTCATCTGGGGAACTTCCCAACCATGAAGCTATTTCAGACTACCAACCATTTGAAGAGGTGCGATCTACTTCTTTGCTGCCGGGAGGAAATTCAAGGGATTTTGAGTTATCTGGTAGTGTGGAAGCCGGAATGGGTGGATTCCAAGGACCTGTTGAGGAGGTTGGGATGGAGCATGATGGCCTCAGCCAGGATGGGTGCTAGTCCGCCTGAAATTCCAAATACTCATTGTGCAAAAATGAATATCATCCTGTGGAACTGTAGGGGTGCCCTGAATCCGGATTTTAAAAGATGTGTGATGGAGATTATGGTGAATCATTTTCCTGCTATGTTGATCATTACAGAGACTAGAGTTGGTGGTGTGAGGGCTGCTAAGATCATTGAAGAGCTTCCTTTTGATGGATTTTTCGCCACCGAAACTGTTGGGTATGCTGGTGGCCTTTGGCTATTATGGAAAAAAGAAGAGGTTGAAGTTTTTGTGCTATCTGCTACAGAGCAAGAAATCCATGCCACTGTCAAGGTATGTCACTCAAACCTTACTTGGCTTATTTCTCCTATTTATGCTAGTCCACGTGTAAATGAAAGAAAAATTTTGTGGTCCAATTTAATGCTAGTTGCTAAACTTCATAATCTTCCCTGGTTGCTCCTTGGAGACTTCAATGAGGTTCTCTGTGGAGAGGATAAACTTGGGGGAAGACGGATTAATATTAACAGAGCCCTTGACTTTAAAGAATGTCTGGATAATTGTAATCTCCTTGACCTTGGGTTTTCTGGGCCTAAATTTACCTGGTCTAATTCAAGACAAGTGCCAGACTAGATCCTGGAATGCATTGATCGTTGCTTTGCCAATCCGAATTGGAGACTATTGTTTCCTAAGGCTTCAGTGACTCATCTGCCGAGGGTCTTCTCTGATCACTGCCCTGTGCTCCTTGAACTCTCTCGTCCTTCCCCTGTGGACCAGAATAGACCCTTTAGATTCCAAACTATGTGGATTCATCATCCTGATTTTCCTAATGTTGTTAGAAATGCTTGGGAGTTGGAAGTTAATCTGGCTGTGGCTATAAAGAAATTCACTGAGAGTGCTAAACAATGGAATAGATCAGTTTTTGGAAACCTGTTTACCCGAAAAAGAAGGGTGCTAGCTAGGCTTTATGGTGTCCAAAAAGCCCTTGTTAATGGGCCCACCCATTTCCTTGTTCAACTTGAAAGTGATTTGGCGGGAGAATACTCTGCTATCTTGCAACAGGAAGAGGAGTATTGGGCGCTTAAATCTCATCTTAATTGGGCTACTTATGGGGATCGTAACACCTCCTTTTTTCATGTTTCCACTCTCGTGCGGAGACACAGGAATAAAATCAAGAGCATTAAAAATTCAGTGGGTGAATGGATAACTGAAGAAGCTGGAGTTAAAAAATTCATTTGGTCAGAATATGACAAATTGTTTGAAACAAGGTTGGTTTTCTCGACTCTTTCCTCTGATATTGAGAACTTTGCTTGTTGTTGTCTTTCTGAGGAGGAAAGGAACTGCCTGAGTATACCTATTGCAGAAGAGGAAATTAGGCAGGGCCTCTGGGCTTTAAAACCTTTCAAAGCTCCTGGTACCGATGGCCTGCATGCTGGTTTTTTTCGGTATTTCTGGGCTGATGTAAAGAAATCTGTGTGTAATGAAATTATTTCCATCTTTGATAAGAGAAGGATGCCAAAATGTTTGAATGAAACCTTGATAACCCTCATTCTGAAATGCTCTAATCTGGAAAGCTTTCATAACTATAGGCCGATCAGCCTATGTAATACCATTTACAAAGTGGTTACCAAGATCATCGTGGGCCGTATCAGACCCCTGCTTGACAAATTGGTCTCACCAAATCAGGCAACCTTCGTGCCAGGGAGGAGGGGCTTGGATAATGTTGTGATTGCACAGGAACTTATTCATACTTTGGAAAGAAGAAAGGCAAGGTCGGATTCATGACAATAAAAATTGACCTGGCCAAAGCATATGATCGCCTCGAATGGTCTTTCATTCTTAAAGTTCTTAGAGCTTTTCAATTTCCTTAAGCTCTCATAGAGTTAATCATGAGCTGTGTTTCATCATCCAGCATCTCTATTCTGCTTAATGGAGGTAAACTTGAAGCCTTTAAGCCTTCTCGAGGGATTTGCCAAGGTGACCCTCTCTCCCCATATCTCTTCATCCTGTGTATGGAGTATCTTGGGTTCCTGACTAACAAGAGTTGCATGGAGAAGAAGTGGGGAAGCTTCTAGGAATAATGTGGAGATTTCTCACTTATTTTTTGCTGATGACCTTTTGCTTTTTGCTAAGGCTAACACGGTTGGAGCCAAAGCCATTAAGGAGGTGCTGGATAAATTCTGTGAAGAATCCGGGCAACTTGTGAACTTTGAAGAAATCTCGCATTTATTTCTCGCCGAATTCCCATGAGGGTGTCAAGGAGAATATCAATGCCATTCTGAACATTCAAGCGACTTCGTCCCTGGGTAAATACTTGGGCTTTCCGTTGAGACACAAAGGAGCTGGCAGATCTCATTTGCCCGTTGTGTCAAAATCAAGAAGAATCTATCATACATCTTTTGCAGGACTGCCCTTTTGCTTTGAGATTCTGGAATAAGCTTGGAACCCCACAGTCATGTACATACTTTCTTCAACTAGATTTGCTTGAGTGGCTTAAGCAGAATTGTCTCTGCAACAGTCAGATCTGAGCCAACGGCATCCCTTGGTCCTCCCTCTTTCCTTTTGCGATATGGTGTTTGTGGAACCATAGGAATAGAGTGGTTTTTGAGAACTCAATTATTAACTCTAACCTTCATGCTGTGTGTATTAATCTGGCGAGGGAATATGTATTTTGTGTGGGGAAAGGGCAGCAACTAAAGCATCACATTTTCACTCCTATTCGTTGGCACAAACCTGAGCATGGTTGGTTTAAACTTAACTCGGACGGAGCTTCTCAAGGCAATCCGAGTAAGGCTGGAGGGGGAGGCCTCATTCGGGATCAACATGGGACTTGGATTAAGGGGTACATGAGAAGAATTGGTATAGCTTCCAGCTTCATAGCTGAATGTTGGGCCTTGAGAGATGGATTGTTACTTGCCACTCAACTGGGCATTCAGCAGATTGTTGTTGAACTTGATGCTATCACTGTAGTTAATCTTGTCTCGGCCAATTCTGCCTCTAACAAATCATATTCCCCTCTCCTCAATGATTGCAGGTACCTTTTAGGGCAATTTCATCGCTTCAAGATCACACATACCTTTAGAGAGGCGAACAAATGTGCAGACTTTCTCGCTCGTGCTGGCTGTTCACTTGCTAAGGATTTTGTTGTATTAGATCTGCCATCTAATGATGTTTTGTGTAATATGTTAAGCACTGATGCTGCTAGTTTGTATATTATAAGGCGCACAGCCTCAACTTCGCCTTTTATGGCTTCTTAGTTTAATACAACTTCCTCTTAACCAAAAAAAAAAAAAGAAAAAAGATTGATTTAGAGAGAGAGAGAGAGAGAGAGAGAGAGAGAGAGAGCATGTTGTGGGCCCCACCAATTTTGGATTTTTTACAAAACTGCCACTAAATCCATATTTGCTGAAAATAAAAATGTCAAAAAAGTTGTATTCATTTTATGTTTTCATATCCACATTTTTTGAATATTTGAAAACGAAAATGAGAGAACTAAAAGCAAATTCAAACAAGTTTTTCATTGATAGGTCTCATAAAAAACGAGAAATCAAACACTAACTAGATATCTCTCTTAACAACATTTATATATATAAAAAAAAAGTTTGACTTATTTTCAATACTTTTTTAACTGTAATCTATTTTTGTTTTAATGAAAAACTGTCACATTATCCACTAACTAAATAAAAAGTGGAGATTAAAACCCGGGTTTGACTTACTTCCAGTACTTTTTTAACTGAAATCTGCTTTTGTTTTAATGAGAGATTGCCACGTCACCCACTAACTAAATAAAATGTGGAAATTAAAACCTGCTACCACTTGTCATTGTATATTTAAAATAAAAGGACATGTTCAGTCAAAAAAGTATTAGAGGTAAGTCAAATCCTTAAAACCAACTATCACTTGTCATTATATATTTAAAATAAAAGAACATGTCCAATTAAAAAAATACTGAAAGTAAGTTAAACTATATATATATATATATATATATTTGAATTATAAAGCTTTGGCCGCCCATTCATAAAACTTCCATTAATGTATTCAAAATTTAATCACTTCAATAAAATAACAAGATAGAAAAACCCCTAGATACGTTTGCAGAACTCTGCCCGTATCCTCTCGTCCTTTCCATTTACCTTATTTGGTGATGAATAAACGTGAATGGTTGTTCCACTATATCATTAACCTAGGTACGACAAGCCTGTCTCATCCATAGTCCACTCACCAGTGCCGGTTTCAAATTTTTTTTTAAGATGGTCATTAAGAAACTTAAATTATACAATATTTAATAAAAAAATATAGCTATATCTCATTATCAATACTACAAGCTATATCTCTTTCAAAATTTTAGTTAAATAAATTTTTTTTTTTTAGATTTTTATTTATTTATTTGTGAAGGCCAAACATATTGTTAAAATGACCAAAATTTGGCTACAAACTTAATGTAGCCTAAGACTACAACTTTCACTTAACAAATTAACATAATTACATATTTTGAAAATCTAACCGTTAAATTGTATGTTTTTTTATGTTCTTAAAACACATGTAAAGTTTCATGTCAATCGGATATTATTTACTATTTAATCTATAAACTTATTTTTTGCTTATAATTTTAGACTACAAAAACTCGAAAATTAAACATTTGATTGATGACATAAACAATTTATTTTTAATCTTCTTTAAGTTTTGCAAACATTGAGAATATAAGGAAAAAAATGTAATCTAATTATAAAATTGTTAAAATTCATATTTAATAATAAAAAAACATTGAGTAGAGTTATAGCCTTAATCTACAACCAAGTTTGTTACTAAATTTTGTCCAAAATTTAATTATATTAGACCTAAAAAAATTTAGGGTGATCACATATTTTTTAAAGTAAAAAAATTATAAAATTTTTAAATTTTATATATAATAATAAATTTTTTTTCAAGCTAACGTGGAGCCGCCAGTGCCACTCATTATTTATACATATAACACACAAAGCGGACAAAATCCGGCGTGATTAAACCCATGTATAAAACCTTATAATCATTCAGCCATGCACAATTGAACACTGTATCACAATAGTTTTTCATGTGACGCAAACCTTAATTATTGAGCAGACACTTTAATACAACCCAGTAACAACCTCCATCAGTTACATACTTGCCACGTGGGTCCACCTGATTCCATTGCCTTCGATCCTCGTAGCTTCCTATATTATTTCTCCCCGCCGACCACACAACAATTCTCTCTTTCTTTCCTATTTTTCTCACTTTGGTTTACATTCGAGTCACTGTGAGGTGAGTACTAGAATGCTATGCTCTTATCGAAAATCACAGCTCGACCAACTCAATTCGATTCGAGTCTAAGTGAGAAAAGAAAGAACGTACAAAATAAGTTACAAGGGAATGTCTATGGCCCACTTGATGGTGGTGGTGCTTCTCATCGTGCCGGTGTACTATAGCGTCAATGCGCAGTCGAGCACGGAAACACCAGATAGCTCGTTCGATCTCGATTGGGAGATCAAGCCGTCGACGGCGGTTATCACTTTGATACTCGTTTGCTTCTTCTCTTTCTTGGGCTTCTTCTCGATCTACCTCCGCAGGTGCGCTCAAGCGCGCGTGGCCGCCGCGGCGGCTGCCCAGATCGATTCCTCTTCCTCCCCAGTGGCCGCCACAGAGCGCGTCACGCGCCGCCGTGGTCTCGACCAGGCCGTGATCCAGAAATTTCCAACCTTCACTTACTCGACCGTCAAGGGTCTCAAAATCGGCAAAAGCGCGCTCGAGTGCGCCGTTTGCTTGAGCGAGTTCGAGGACCACGAGACGCTCCGTTTGTTGCCTGCGTGCAACCACGTGTTCCACCCTGTCTGCATCGACACCTGGTTGAGGTCTCGAGTCACGTGTCCGGTTTGCAGAGCCAAGCTCGCCCCGGAGACCAATCGACTCGTCGACGATTCATTACAGTCGAGTGTGTCGAGCAACGACCCAACTCAGGAAAACTCGGGTACCCAAGTCGACGAACAGCAAAACCATGTTGTGGTTAATGTTGAGGAAACTGAAAGCAGAGATTTGCAATTGCAAGTGGACGAGACAGTGAATAGAACGAGTGGGAAGCTCCCTAGATCGCACTCGACGGGTCACTCACTGATTCAACCCGGTGAGAACACGGAGAGATACACACTACGATTGCCTGAGGAGGTGAGGATGCAAGTTTTGGAGTGTGTGAAGCTGGAGCGTTCGTCGAGCAACGGTGTCGTTTTGGCAACGGAAGACAACGTGGACCAACAACATGTTATGGGACGGTCCGTTAATCCGACGTTAGATACTGTTCGCCCGAAGAGTGAGGAATCCCAAAACTAATCGGCTATGTCTCCGGTGTAATTGTCATGGCCATTAATTGAAGTCAGAGGCGGTCGAGCTTTGTGAATCTGTGATAGTGAAATCGATTTGGAGTCAAGAAGTCAAGTGGGTCTTTTTTTGGGTCTTAAAAGTAGACAAGTTTAAAAATCAAGAAGATAAGGCCTACAATTTAAGATGTGACTCGGGACCATAAAATATAGCAAGCGGGTTTCACTTTTCATCCTTGTTCTTCAATCAACATTGTTCGTGACGACCACGATGCCTTTCTTCTGAAGTGGCCAAATTCGATTTTGGATGTTATTGGAGGTATTTTATATTTTATATTCTATAGAATTAGCCTGTCACAAAATTTGATTGGGCATGAGACAATAAATGGGCGGTTTGAATTGTTAAGGTTAGAAAAAGGTGTGTGGGCGGTTTGAATTGTTTCTCCTTTGATTTTAATTTTAGGCAGAAAAAACATGTAAGTTTAGTTTAGTATTTTTTTTTTAAGGAAAAAGAAAAAATTAGACAGAATTGTTCCAAGACGTTACTTACGTCAGATGCCTATTAGATTGTCGATGCACGTGATTGATAAAGGGAAATACGACATTGATTTTATTGGTACACGCATCAAGTAAGTAAATTGATTTGTTCCTTTATTTTTATATGGTTTACATTACCAGGTAACTTTAGGGTAATAGTTTACTATTTATTTTAGTAAAGTTTTTACACCACTTAAATGAGTTTTATTTCAAGAGAATCATTGAGACATTAATCTCTCTAAACAAAAAAAAAAACAAAAACGAGAGAAACTTTTGCTCTTCAAAAAAAATTAAAAAAGAATAACATGCTCAAAACATTAACCTCTATAAGACATGAATTGCTTTTGATGGCATTAAACTCATCATGGTGGAGGAAGAAATTTTGGTTGGGGGCCAAATGAGAGGAAAAAATTGTCAAGAGTTTTGTACTCAATTAGTATTTTCTTGTGCTTTTAACAAAAAAAAAAAAAAATCTAAAATTCAAATCTGTCTGCTCCCATTATAACTATCATATTTATTAAATATAATAAATAAAAATGACTGAAAATGTATTCAAACAATTATTGAATACTTACAACACTTAATCATTATGTTATTTTATACATAATATACTATCTATTTCAATGATTGTTAATTATATTTATATCTACTTGAAAGCTCAAAAATGTGTTAAAACACAAGAGCTGTTTAGACCCTAAATTAAAATTACGGCTAGATTGCTTTTACTCTAACTTATCTAAGTGCGAAAATAAGAGTAAATGAAGTGCAATCAACTGATACTACTCTAGTGCATAAACATGAATAACAAACAATAAAAGTAAAGCACAAGAGTAAGGAAAGAGAGATGCAAACACAAGATAACATGGCGATGTGTTATCGAAGAGGAAACCGAAAAACTAAGTGAAAAACCTCTCCACCGCCCTCCAAGCAGTAATCGATCCACTAGACAATCAGTTGGGATACATGCGTTAGCAAGAGACCCTCCAAGCCTAATCTACTCGATGTACCTAAGCCCTCCAAACTCCTACTCCAACAAAACTTCTCAAAACCGTGTCTTGTCTAGCTCTCCAGATCTTACAACAAGTTTCATGTTGCATCCGCCATCCTTGGCATCTTCCAATACTTTCCACTAGCACCAAAAACACTCTTAACACTTTGAATGTGTGTGGGTAGTGTTTGGGTAGAAATCTCTTCTCAATAGGTATAACAATGGGAGAGGGAATGAAAAGAGACTGCAAAGATTTCTCTATAAGAATGTGTAGCTCTCTCTAATAGGTGGGTGTGTTGTAGAAACCTCTCTTAGGGTTTTTCTACCTAAATAGCCTCATTTACATTTGTGGGCAACGAGGGTATATATAGTATGGATGAAAGGTAATAAAGTCACACTTAAAAATTCTCCAAGCAGAATGTTTCGCGACTACCTCATGAAAAGGCTTTATCCGTGAGATACTCGCGAAACTGACAGCTTAGCACGACTCTTCAGCTTCTAGTCATGTGCTTCTCACATGCTCTTCTCGCGAGAACCCTTTTTGTGAACTTCTCGCAAGCTACTTGCGAAATGCACTGATCTTTATTTCATGCTCAATTCTTTACCAACTTAATACTAAACCCAATATAATAAAATCCCACAAAATATAAGGAATAAAATTAAGACAATTACAACACTTTTTGTCATGGAATAAAACCAACATAAACCATAGTTGTAAATAACAACTTTACACTACTAACTATATAAAAAGTTGTGAATGCCTTCTCTACGGTACTTTTAGTTTAGTCAAGTTTTGTCTTTATTGTGAGCCAAAACGATGCATTTTTATTCTTGAGCAAAAGCAAAAGCAAAACAAAACTTGAAGAGAGAGAGTGGTGGGAGGTGGAGAGAGAGTGGTGGGAGGTGGAGAGGGAGTGCAATACCTACCCTGTGTCTGTCGGACCAAGAGAGACAAACGGGTGATAAAGAAAGATCTTCTTCCACTACGTTGTTCGGCTATAAATTGCTCAAGTTTCTCTCTAAGGTTAGTCGCCGCCTTTCAGACTCTTCATTTTTTTTTTTTTTTTTAAATACATCTTGTTTCTAATCTTTGTTTCTTTGTAAGTCATATCAAATATGAGATTTTGGCCTAAATTTGTTAGAAAGTTTTTGGATTTTGATTTGATTTGGTGTTGTTTGGGTACTAAGAAAATCAAGGAAAACCCGCTTATATGATTAAAGAAAAAAAAATTTGTGTTAACTTTGACTCTGCATCAATCTCTCATGGTATTTAATAAGGTAGCCAAAAACGTAGTTTTAGATAATTGATTCAATTAATATGAGACTTTTTCTCTCTCTTTTTGGTTTCTCTGTTTCAGACCCTTTCTTTCTCAACTTCTTTTCCATTTTCTGTCTTTTCATTCTCTGAATATCTAACTTCATATTTACCGGATACAGTTGTCTCTGATACCCAATAATGATTTGCTTAGTATCATGATTTTCTTGTGTTGATTCAATTAATAATGATTTGCTTGTGTTGATTTTATTTTTTCTATATGCTATTTGAATGTAAATTTAATGGTATGTGATACGGAAACTCTTTAACTAACTGGTTTGTGTATTTAACCATTTCTTCATCCAAACACATGCTTAGAAAGTATAGTTTGATTCCAAGGTTGTTTTATTATGCTTCTAATGAGTCAATCTTTGATTGTAATATCAGTTTATTTTTAATCTTATGTTGTTTTTTATATATATATATATATATATATATATATATATATTGGTCTTACCGCATGCTACTAGACCAAATGTGGAGGCAGTTCTTTCAACAAGACACACCTATTAACTTAACAAAATACAATATCATTTAACAAGGTTTTATTGTGTTGGGCAGAGACTAACCATTTTGGTGAAAAATTGTGGTTATGCAAAAAGATGGCGAGAGAGACAAAGAAGGGGCAAGAGGAGAGAGGCAACACACGGGGTTGATGAAAGGGAAAGAGAGGATGAAAAATACCAAATAGTGCATTTCTACCCCATGTGGATGTAATAAATATTCATTTCATTTTTACATAATCATCTTTAGCTCATATAAATATTAGATTGTTTTCATAAACTAATATGCTTTGCCAGTAATGTGGAAATTACTGAGAGCTTTTGTAAACAAATATAGCTTAATTCTATTCCTACAACATCTTGGCAAGTTCTTGGAAGATTATACCTTTTTCAATTTTTTTTTTTTTTTTTTTTGTTGCTATTCTCTTGTCTCCTATCTACATGTGATCTCATTTTGTATACCTTTTTAAGTTACGCTTATGGTGAGTGACATCTACTTCCATAAACTATAATTGACTTCGCAAATTTGAAAATAAATTAGGTACATATTTCACTTTTGGCTATCAAGCTGGTCTAAGTGGGTTAAAATAAAAAAAAAAAAAAAAAAAACCAATGATATGATTGTTGCAAATAGTAAATTGCCGTAGTTTTTTTTCTTTTTTTTCTTTTTTTGATTGCAATAACTAGGAAAAAGTATTTAGTTTATGTGCTTCTATTTACTAAGAGCTCTTTTAAGGGGTTAGTTAAAGATTATTTTCATGTGGTTTTTTAGAAAGTTGGGGACTAAGGTTAAATTTTGGTCTTGTGCTAATTATGCAAGTTGATTCATGGGAGCTTATAAGGCAGTGTGTTTGATGAAGAGCTTCAATTGCTGCATATATATGGAGTCATTCATTTTGAAAGTCTAACAATTGTGACAATGCTTTAGCAAAACTTAGTTGTTTATTGTTGGAAGATGATGGTATTTGTTATCATGAGAGCTTATAAGGTAGTGTGAGTGAATGTTGCATTTAGAAAATAGGTTCTAAGAAACTATTACAATAAAATAAATATTCTTATATAAAATAACTTCTCTAAGTTTTTGAATAATCAGAATTCTTGAATGAATGAGATCGGTATTGTACGACATACATTTTATAGTACATGATTTCACAATTTTTTAAATAGAAGATCTATATTAAATTTTTTACTTAAGAAGCTTGCGCATTGCTATAATGTCTTTTGGTTTGTTCAATTGACCCAGTAGCTATATATATATATATATATATATTTTCGCTCAATATGTACTGTTCATCACTTCATTGGTTTTTTTTTTTTTTTAAATTTTAGTCATCGGTTTGTGCTTTCTTTTCTTTCTTTTTTTTTTCTTTTTTTTTTATAATATTTATATGAGTTGGCATATATATTGTTATACTGACACAACAAATTTCACAATCATTGAGGTGTCAATTTCTTATAGGTCAAAATAAAATAATAAAATATGAGACTGTAACTAACCACAACTGAAAATAATTTTTTTGTGAAAATGTTGTAACACTTGTTGTCACAATATTTTCACAATTGTTGAGATCTTAGTTTCTTATAGATCAAATAAATAAATGCTAAGTTTGTAACATTTTCATATTAATTTCACAACAAATCATAGGTAAGGTGTTATTGATGGATAAAAAAGTAATATCAATCATGGGTCCATTTTAAAATCAATAACAACTTGTCATCTAGAATTTATTATGAAAATATTATAAAGATAGCATTTCTATAAAATAAATAATAATATATAAGACCGAAACTTACCACGGCTAAAAATAAAGGTATTGTGAAAATATTGTGACATTTTGTTGTGTTCCTAGACTTCTTTTTTGGTTTTGTCAAATTTAGTGAGCAAAATTTCATTGTTTCACGCACAATTTTCTTCTACTAGTTTTTTGTTTGTTGTTTCTTTTAATGCATAGTTTAAAGTGGTTGTCCCAATTAAAACTCAATAACAATTTACCACTTAAGATTTGTTGTGAAAATATTGTGGATGTAGTATTACTCTAAAATAAAATTATAAAAGTTCATACTAGGGCCCACCATAGCTAAAATAAAGGTATTGAGAAAATATCGTGACATTTATTGTGTTCCTGACTTTTTTTTTTTAGCCAATTTGTTGAGTCAAAATTCATAATTTTGCAGACACTTTTCTTAGGCTGACTTCATTTTTTTTTTTTTTTTTAACACATTGGTTAAAGTAAAAAACACATAGTTTTACTAACAAAAAAGAATTATAGAAAAAAATATTTTCCCCCTTTATGTTTGAGGTATTTTCATCCCCCTAACTTTAAAGTTGAATAATTTCATCTTTTATATTTTGTAAACAAGTATATAGTCCCTGTTGTTACTCTCTTAGTTAAATCTTAACAAAATCTTATGATTCCTAAAATATTTCATTGTGCAATATCTAAAATACCTCACGAAATTTTAATGTTCCAAAAATTTTCTTCATGTATTTTGAGTTTTATGTGTTAGTCATACTTAGGAAGTAAAAATGGTAATGTATGATATTCTATTTGTTACCTAGAGAACACTAATTTATTAGTGGTTTAAATCTTCTAGATTTATAATTTTATCTAATAAAAACTTCAATGACATATGTTCTTTTTTTTTTTGTTATTTTGTTATTTTTTTATTTGTTTTCTTTCTTAAAAATGTGTTCATTAAAAATTAAGTAAGCAAGCATCGTAGTTATGCGTAAATAAATAAATAAAAAATGATAAAAAAAGAAGTATGAATAAAAAAATATTTATTGCAAATGGTTGTAAGTATTTAAATGATGAAGAATTTCAATTATAGCATATATCATCATTTATTGTGAAAATTTAAATATTGTGACAATGTTTTATCAAACCTTAGTTGTTTATTGTTGGAAAATAACGATGAGAAATGATATGTCTACAACATTTTTACAACAAATCCTAAGTGGCAGGTTGTTACTGATTGTTATTATTGGGGCAAAAAAAGTAATCTTAGTGTTAGTTTCAAATTTGAACTAATAACAACTAACCATATGTGATTTGTTGTAAAATTGTTGTAGACGTAACATCTCTCTTGTAGATATATACTGTTAGTAGAATCTTTTTGTGAGTAGATATATACTGTCTTTAGTAAATAGGATCTATGAAATAAAAAAGTATTTTATATCAAATGATACCACATCATCCATATCAAAATCCAATAAACGAGAGACGTGTGCGAAAATAACTACCCACTAACATGTCTTTTAATTGTTAATAGGTTAATTATTTTTGGCTGACATGTCTCACACTTATTGGGTCTTGATGCCGCTGACATGATATCATTTAATATCAAATACCTTCTCCTAAGAAATTATCATACTAAATAAATAGTCGTATGTTAAATAACTATTCTAAATTTAAATATATTGTATAATACTACTTCATAAAAAAAATTCTATCTTAAACTTTTTTACTCAAGGGGCAGCACATGGCTTGCATGTGCAACCCTTACTAGTATTATTAATAAATGCTGATTTAATGATAAATTACAAGTTGAAGAAAAGTCATGCCTGAAAGTATTGTGATTCTAAAAGATAATTACCTAAAAGTATTGCTTTTGCTTTTGAAGACAAAAGCAGACACATGAAGGACATAGAGCCAATTGTAATCTCAAAAAAAAATCTTGCTTGGACTTCAAATACATCTGGCGGACTGGTACCTTGGTACCGTGGGAATGTGGGACAAAGAAATAAAGAAGAATAAAAGAAAAAGAAAAATCAAACTAGAACGACTAAGAAATCAGGAAAAAAGAAAAAGAAAAAGAAAAAAAGGTCTAAGGCTGGTCGGTAATGGGCGCTGGGTGTGTCTGCCCAAAAAAATAGCAGATCGATGGTGTACAACTTTTGAGATCGAAGAAGAGATTTGAATGATGCGTGCAATAAGCTTTTCCGCCGTCAAACCCAAAAGCCCAAAGTAAGCCAAAGAAGTTTTTCAATAAAAATGGAGAAATTAGAAATTATTAAATTTTCTTTTATTTTTTTTATTTTTTAAGTAGTGTTAGTCGCAATAATTTCACAATAAAATTTAGATGACAAAATGTTACTTGTAGGGGGCAGAATTTGTGGCCCAACCCAGTTGGAATGAAACTGGGTTAGAAAAGAGGCGCAATACAACTAATTTGTAGAGGTGGATGGTCAAGGTCAACATTTTATGTCTAGGTAGCCTCGGTTTAGCAATTTAAAGAAATAAAATTGGCAAGAACGGCAGTTTTAGTAAAGGATAGCAGTAAGGTAAAAGAGATTTCTTATTCAAGTTCTTCCTCGAGCTGGCCAAGGAGGAGTGGTTCTTTTAATACATAGTCCTCAGTTATACAATGATCACTTTCTATCTCTATTTCCCTTTTTCTCTTTCTGAACTTTTTTTTTTCTCATCCATCATCTAGGAGGACCTTCCTTCCTATATATAATGGCTTGGATTGCATCCCAGACTTCCACTTGGATAGCTGTTAATCCCTTCTTAGATACTTGTCCCATTACTGCCTTGTTGCAAGCTGTGGGAGTACTGTTCATGAGCCATTTTGTCATTAATGTAACAGGTTGAGTTGGTATAGTGCATTAAATGTGGAGGTGATAGATGTTTTATCTAGAAACTTCTTCCTTCCCTTACTTACACGTCACTACTACCTTCCTCGGCTTCCAACCTTATGGCCTTGGTGCTTTGTCTCCAGTCTCTTGAGAAGTATTTGCTCCTTGGGCTCCTCGGGCGGACTATCCTCCTTGATTTCCCTAACTGGGTTATCTTGACTGGATTGGGCTTGATTTAATGAATAGTTGGGCCTAGTTGCCCCTCGAGAGGATTCCTACTTCATTATTTCCTCTCTTCGGACTTCTCCCTCCCACATTACTAATTTTTATCTAGGTCCACCACTAATATCACTTTTTTTTTTTTACTTAATTGACACATACATTATTGTAAAAATATTGTCTATTTTTATTCTTTTTATGAAAATCATGCATACAAAATGTATGGAAATAAAATCCAGATATTGGGGGGGGGGGGGGGGGGGGAATTCATATATATTCTTAGAAAAAATTAAATTGCTAGGTATAATTATTATACTATTATATATCTAATAATTTTTTTTGAAAAATTTTGGGGGAACCTTGACCCCTCTCGGCCTTAACGTGGCTCCACCACTAATTAAACTAAACTTCCACACAAGAGGTTACTAGTAAATTTGTCTTTAGATACAATGAAACAAGAATTCTTCAAATAACAATCTTGGAGAATTCTGTAACTTTCTCTAATAGAGTAAAACTCATAAGAGGTTATATGTATACACAAGAGTTGCCTTTGGAAAAACAATAATGGAAAATTGCTCTGGTTAGTACAAGTATTAAAATTTGTGTCTTATCTATTACTGGCTGTTTGAAACAAAAATTCTCCCAAAATTTTTTTTTTTGGGTGTGCGCCTATAATTTTGCAAATACTATGCATTCTATAACCAGCTAGCTCAAGTGAGCTTAACCTAACTCAAGCAATATTTATGAACTCACTGAAGCGGTTGTCAAGCAAGCTCGAGCAAGCATCGACTTGACCTCACTAATGCTCGTTTGTGCTACTTTGTACATCACTCAAATTCCACTCGATGATCGGTTAAGTGTTGATCGACACTTTAAAATTATCCATACACCCTTTATGTGACCTAATTGAATTGTTGCTTGTATAGTGACCTCACTCAAGCAAGCCACTAGATTTTTCAATTTTAACTTGAATTTTCTCTCCAATATTTTACTTTCCAATTGTGGTAGAAAAGGACGACGTGCATGTACAAGGAATGACGATGATTAATACTTATCTTTAGGTTTTTATTTATTTAATAATTTTTTGTTTGTGCATAAAGAGAGTTTGTGTTTTGGGATGTGTTAGTTTTTAAAAATAAATATCTTTTGCTCAAATTAGGGGAATGATTGAGGAATAAATAGTCTCTATAATGAAAATACAAATAGACTATATAACTATTCAACATGAATAAAAATAATCATTTTATTATAGGATTTATTTTTATATTATAAACATGCCTTTACTAAAATGCATCAACAATTGTTACCAATGTTTATGTAAGTAAATAGATATTCAGAAGAAGGAAACAAAAAAGGCAAATAGATGCAAGCTCCCTTTTTTCTTTCATAAAAAAATTTGTGAGTAAATATATGCAAGTTCTAGATTTCTAACTAAAATGATTTGAGAAGAAAAATATATTCGTTACTAGCACTTAATTTTAGAGTATTACTTTATAAAATTTTAAAATATTCCTCATTGATAAAATTAACATGCTTAGTCAACAAGAAGAAACAATAAAATAAAAAATCAAGTAAAACCAAGAGAGTGAGAGGGAGGCTTTCTTACAACATGAACTTCAAAAGTTCTAAAGACACATACTTTATCATTACTTATACACGTGACAAGTGGTGATTTGATTATTTTTCACCAAGTATCAGTAGTGGTCCTATTTGTAAGTAATGTAACCCAATTGCAAGTTCACAAATGTGGTAATGGTAAAGTGTGTGTCCTTGTAAGAATTGGAAACAAAATCTAAAATTATTTCTTTGTTGAGAAAATTAACATGCTTAGTCAATCGATAAGAAACAATAAAAAAAAATCAACCAAAATTAAGAAAGAGAAAGAGAGATGGACTTTTTTTTACAAACACCCAATCTTAAAATATTCATTGCTGAGAAAATTAACATGCTAAGTCAATGAAGAAGAAACAATTAAATAAATAAAAAATCAAGCAGAACCAAGAAAAAGAGTGAGAGTGAGGCTTTCTTCCAAACACCAACTCCAAAAAATTCTCCAATAGTGAGGCACACATTTTAACACGCTCTGTTACAACTTATATATGTATCAAGTTGGTGATTGGATTATTTTTCACTAAATAACTAATGTAATCTAGGTAAGGTCTATGTCCGAAAATAATTGAACTTGCAGTCTAGCATCATCTCATCTCTAGTCACTCTCGGCAGTCCCCTCTTCTGTTTCATTATAATAACTCTTAGCAGTCTCTCCCTGCAGTTTTGTTTTTATTTACCATTATGTAGGACCAATTTCTGCGCAACCACACATGCTATATACACAGTAGCAGCATAGACAATAAACTTGCATATGGTCACTTGTTCCTTTTCAACACATGAACACCCGCATGATATCAATCCACAACTCCATTTGCATGTTGTCCAAACATAGATTTAACACCTATTGCCAGATGATCTCTATGTTCCAAAAAACTAATCAAGCAATAAGTAAAAATACAAGTACACAACACATTCCCATTGTAACCTCATTTGGCAAAACTCAAGCAACTCACTCAATAACCTGTCACAACTGGATAACTTATTCTAATTTCAGCCCAATTGATATCAAATGAGTGATTTGCGAATCCAACAGAAAGCCCCACCATTTTCCTGTTCAAGCAGCCAAGACAAAATAGCAACTCTCACAAGTCACAATGGATTCCCTAGTTGTATAATTCCGGATAAACTCCAAACAATGAAACCGGTTTTCTGACAGTAACACCTATACGACTCTCTCTCTACCAGCGCCCATTGTTTACAAAGCCGCCGTCGAAATAACACTCAAAACCCGTGTGTCTAAAATGTAGACAGAACCAGATTCCACCTCCTGAAAGTAAATTTTTATCGCACACGTCGCTTTCCTCTCTCAGGGACTCTAGCTCTATCCAGACCATGCATCAAACTTCCATTCAATATATATACCTTCCATTCCTTCAAATTAGTCAATGACTTCCAACACATATACCGAATCCAAAAACGTTTTTCTCAAAAAAAAAAAAAAAAAAAATCCAAAAACGAAAAGTGCTTATAGTTATTTTATTAGAACACTTCCACTTATGCTTTTCAACCCAAATAAGAAGAACCCAATTAGCCTTCAGAATCACAATTGCCCATGTCACTGTCTTTAACGCTCCAAGACGCCTTGCCACGTGGCAAAATTCCATCAAAAGCCACCACCCCACTTCGTTTTCTTCCCGCTCACTCTACTACGGCTTCTTGTTCCTCTATATTTCTAGGAAACTCCGCCACTTTGTTTCTTTGCTTATTCTAAACCCAAGAGAAAAATCCATTTCCTAATGAGACCCAAGATCAATCTCAGCCGTCCGATCATCCCCTTTCCTTGTCTAGTACTACCACTACTCCTTCTCTCGCTGCCTCACCACAGTGCCAATGCACAGTCAGGCAGAGCATCAACAGTCACTCCGCCCGTCGACGTGAATTTTAACCATTCCGCGGCGCTGGTCATCGTGTTCCTCGTGTGGGCTTGCTTCTTCGTGGCTTTCTTTTGCATCTTCTTCAACGATTGCATGGCCACACGCGCCGGTCCAGTCATTTCCGCGAACCGGTCTAGTAACTGTGGCCTAGACCGGGCCGTGATCGAGTCCTTCCCGATCTTCGAGGTTAAAAATCTCAAAACCGTGAAAGTAACAGCAACAACGCTCGAGTGCGCGGTGTGCTTGGGCGAGTTCGAAGACCACGAAAAGCTGCGTTTGTTGCCCAAGTGCAGCCACGCGTTCCATCCTGATTGCATCGACGCTTGGCTAGCTTCTCACGTGACGTGTCCCGTTTGCAGAGCTAAGCTTACGAATAGTGGTACTACTACTACTGCTACTACTACTGCGGCTACTACTACAACAACAGTGGAATCAACCGAGTCGACTCAGGAAACTGGTGGGGTTCAAAACGAGCACGTCGTGATCAACGTCGACGACGACCCCCCACCGAGGGGGAAATTCTTGAGGTCGCACTCGACGGGTCACTCACTGAGTCAACCCGGCGTAGAGATTAACACGGAGAGGTACACCCTGATATTGCCAGAGGAGGTGACGAAGCAGAAGCTCAGGCGCTCGAGTAGTTACGACGTCGTTTTCTGCGCAGTAGGGAGCTTGAGATACACACCGCCGTTTGTTTCTATTGGGGGTTCCGTTAAGTTAACGGGCGGTGAAGGAAGCGCAAAGGGATTCTTCACGTCCGTTAAGTGGCCGTTACATCGACTTAGTGTAAAGGCTGGGGGACCCGAAGATTTGTCGGCTACGTCTCCGGTTTGATTGTGAAAGAAAATTGTAGGGTAGCTAGTAAAAAGTATTGTGTTCATTCTACTTTACTCATAGTTATCACTCACTTTGTTAATTCGTCTTTTTAAATTATACATTGACAAATTCAATTTGCCAAATTCTTATATGTATAAAATGTAATTATTCATCTTTTTAAATTATACATTGACAAATTCAATTTGCCAAATTCTTATATGGATAAAATATAATTATATGATTTATGTCATAATTTATTGTTTTTTTTTTTTTTGATAAGGTCATAATTTATTGTTAGTGGTAGGCTTATTAGAAGGGTTATTTTTTTATTAAAAATTTTAATTACATCGTGGTGGGGTAAAGTTGTACTGATGCACTTTAAAAAAAATAAAATAAAATAATTATTATTGTAGGGTCAATTTTTGCAGCCCAAGCCCACGAAGATGTGGATTTTGAGCCCACTGAACCCAAAACAATAAATTTGTAGAGAGTGGGTGAAAGAGCTAGGCTAGAGCTGAATAAACAGAAATAACAGCAATGTTTTAGGAAGAAATTGTGTTAAAGCGTGCTCGGACGCATGTATACTCCACGTCCGAAGAGGTGTTTCTATATCATAAGCCTGGTTTACAATTCTTAGAAACTACAGTCATGAAATTCTCTCCCCCTTTCTCCCTTTTTCTCCCCCCCTTTTATCAGGGGCATCTCTCTCTTATATAGTACCCCCTTCCTCCATTTTCACCGTCCACTTGTTCATCATCCAGACGCCCACTTGAGTGCATGTCCCATCACACTCTCTCTTTAGCCTTGTGTGAGTGGCGGTAGCTGAAAATGCACTGTTCAGAGGTCCTCTCCACATAAATGCGGCCAGGAAGGTAGGTGCAGTGCATTTAATGCGGTGGTTGAGGCATGTCTCTTAGATATTTCCCTGTTCTTGTTATCTTCACGTGTGTCCGAGGTTCACTTCCCTCCTTATACTTGTCAGAAGGATCACTTGAGCTTCCCATATGTCTGTCAGGCAAAGATTCTTCGGGTCCGAGGGCATTGGACTCCTCGGACATATAAACATCTCCTCGGATATTGCCCGCGCTCCTCTCCAGACATGCTCCCTTTACATGGGCCTCTGATTAAGTGTTTTCATCTCCTCGGACGAACAGTGTTCCTTAAATGGGGCCTTGGGCCCAAGTTAGGTTGGGCTTTTCGCCCCCCACAATAGCCCCTCAAAATTGTAGTTTTTCCCTCGCGCCCGAAGAGAAAAAGTAAGATTTTGACTTGCCCCGGAGCAAAAGCTTGTAAACAGGCAAATTCGAACTGGCACGTGCGTAGGCATAGGAACTGACGCTTCATTAATGCCGCTGCTGTTTCCACATTCCCAAGGCGTTGCATTAACTGCGCCAGGTGGCGCTTTGTCCTTCGTATCCAACGATGTTTGATTGATCCAACGGCCGTGGTTTTTTCTTCAGGATTTGGGCGGGAGTGCCCCTGACTCTTCGTTTGACTCCGTATAAAACCTCAGAGGGAGTTATTTTTCTTCACTCTGCGAATCTTCAGACGCACCAGCAAGAACAAGCGCGTGACTCCGTCCAAATCTCTCAATCACCGGTTTCAGTCTTCCCCAGAATCTTCACGAATCCCTCCACGAGCTTGCAATCCCTTTTCCGGCCTAATCCTCGTAAGTAATCGTCCACCGAATCCTCTAGTTTCCTCTTCGGCCAGACATTTTAGTTAAGTACCATGGGGAAACTCCAGTACTTGGTGGATAGCCCTAAGCAGATGGAGGCGTTCAGGGCCACGTATCGCATACCCCCAAACGTGGGTGTGAGATATTGCCCCCCGGAAAAGATACTAACAGACCGAAAGACGGGAGAAGTCGTTATCCCTCTTATCGCATTCATAGAAGGGGGAATGACAATCCCCATGGGTCCCATCACCACTAACTACCTTCGGAACCATAGGCTTACTCCCTGGCAATGCGCGCCCAATATGTTTAGGATCCTAGGGGCGATTGAGGACCTCAACCTTCACCTAGGATTGGGACTAACCTGGCACGACGTAGTACATATGTACGAATGCCACAGCCAGCAAGATGCGGGGTATTACTTAAAATCCCGATCGGACGTTGTCAGACTCATCTCCTGCCTCCCAAAATCCAATAAAGGGATGAAGGACGACTACGTGATCGTCTCGGGCGCATGGCATGACGGCCATCATTGCCCAACCAAGCATGGAGAGCCAGGTGGGGCATGCTAGATTTAGGCACACTAACCATAGGTTTAGGGACCTTGTCTTTTAGTGGTTTTTGGTTCTTCTTATGTCGCCATTTGTGAGACTCTAACATGATTTCGCTGCAATGTAACAGATAAAAATTTCGTTGCTCCTCGGCTCAGCCTTACGAACTTCGCCGCATTCAATTTTCTATTGAGATCGGAGATATTCGTGAGTGAGGACGGACAGCTCCGATCGGCTCCACTCATTCTGGGATACACAGGAAAACCGAAGAGTTTTTAGCCAGTCGGCAATGCGATTGTTCAGGGAGACCATCGCCTTGCACGAATTGACGTCGGCCGGAGAGGTTTTTTGGCGCCGTACGATCTTGAGCCCGTGCCTCATCCACGTCCTCAGGCCATACCCCCTCTTGTCCAACCACTCCAACAAGTTCCCCTCGGACAAGTGGTTGAAGGTGAGAGGGTCGGATCTTCTACCTCCTCGCTAGAAGATCAAATAGACGGGTTCCAGTTCGGAGAGGCTTCAGAGGCGAATCGAGTGATAGAGGTGTCAGACGCCGAGGGGGAGACCGACAGGCAATCAGGCATTCACCTTGATTTGCTAGCTGCTCACTCTGAAGATTCTTCGGACGACAATATGGATTTGAGGAGCCTGATGAAGACCAGGGGTAAAAAGGCCGAGCAGAAAGGTGTTGGGACCTCCCAAACGGTGGTGAACCTGTCCGCAGCGCCATCACATGTTCCTGACCCAAGCTTAAAGCCCATTCCTGACCTAAGGAAGAAACGGCCCTTCATTGATGCTGAGGAAAAGCAAGTGCCGCCACCCAAGGGGCCTAAGCAGCAGAAAGTGGTGAAAGACCACCGAACTCACAGGGCCTCATCCACTGAAAGCCGCGAGGAGGCTTTACTGGCAGATGTCCGACGAGGAGGAGGACCCCGAATTTGGTCTCCAAAGTTGGAGTTGGAGGGCGCTCCGATCCTGTGGGATACCTCCCTCAGGAATTATGACGGAGGAAGGGCAGGCTATGTTGCCGAGGCTCTGCAGCAACCGCTCCTCCTCCCCCATGACATGGAGTCCTTCAGGCGTTTCAACCAGCAGGAGCTCTTTCAGTCCCTTAAGAGGGATGTAGCCATGGTAAGTGACCTCAATCCGTTTAGCCGAATCCAGACTCGCTTCTCTTTTACTGCGCTTGACATTAGGAATCTCTGTTGTGCAGCTCACCTAGCAGATCTACGTGGCTGAGGAGTGGAACAAGAGGAACCACCTCGAGGCCCAATCAGCATTATGTTCCCGCGATGAGGCGGAGAAGGCGCTGGGCCAGCTGAAGGAGGATTATGCCCGTCTGTCTGAAGACCTCGAAGAGATGACCAGCCAAAAGAGGAGTCTTGATGCTGGGATCAAGAACGCCGAGAAACAGGCTGAGGAGCAGCGCAAGCAGTTAAACATGGCAAAGATCAATCTGGCGACCGAGAGGGAGCTGGTAAAGGGTCTCCGGGCTGAACTGCTGAGGGCCAAGGCGAGCACCCAGGTGGCCGAGAATAATGCCAAGCTGGCCAAGGAGGCGGTTGAGGCCGAAAGAAAAGCGGCTTACCAGTTGGGACTGGAGCAGACCTCGTCCCAGCTCATGGAGCAATTCGCTATGGTTAGCCGAGATTACTGCGGCATAACTTGGAGCAAGGCACTGGACGCCGCCGGAGTACCGACTGACTCTGTTCTGAGGCTGCCCGGGAGCGTATACTACGATCCTGAGATCCGAGAGCTCTCGGAGGATGACCCCGCTGCTCGGCTTCCAGAGGCTTCGGAGCCGAACATAGTTAGTGAAACTCCCCCATCCACCCTTCAGGCACCAGAAGGGGCTGGTCAGCTAGGTGTCAAAGGCAAAGAGTCAGCCGAACCAGCCAAATGCAAAGGCAAAGAGTCAGGCAAGGAGAAGACTCCTGCTGGGCCTAAGGATCAGGCCCCTGAAGCGCCTGCTCCGACTGACCAAGTTGCTGGTTTTGTGCCCCCTCCAGCAAAAGAGTAGATACATAGGGCTTTTCTTTTTGCACTTGTACTTTCTTTTGTTTTTGTCCAAGGAATTGTAAACTCTTCTCTTATTTCTGGAATGGCTTCCCCTTTTGCTTCTAATGTTTTTAGTACATGTCTTATTACTTATTACTGCTACTCGTAACTACGCATTATACTTACAGACTTGATTGATACATTGCATTGATGCCGTGAGTAAGTGAAATTGATGTTGAAAAGAACAGTCCGGATAAATGTTACTAATAAGTAATAATTGCCTCGAGTAGTACAACTAAGGGAAACAGTCATAAGTAAAAACTAATTTTGAACGCAAACGAATGTTAACTAACTCACATCATCTGCTCCGAGGACTGCAGGCATGATTGGATTTAAGTTTAAACACTATAGAACTGTAACCGAGTGTTAACTAACCCTAATCATCTGGTCCGAGGACTACAGGCATGATTGGATTTAAGTTTAAACACTAGAACTGTAACCGAGTGTTAACTAACCCTAATCATCTGGTCCGAGGACTACAGGCATGATTGGATTTAAGTTTAAACACTATAGAACTGTAACCGAGTGTTAACTAACCCTAATCATCTGGTCCGAGGACTACAGGCATGATTGGATTTAAGTTTAAACACTATAGAACTGTAACCGAGTGTTAACTAACCCTAATCATCTGGTCCGAGGACTACAGGCATGATTGGATTTAAGTTTAAACACTATAGAACTGTAACCGAGTGTTAACTAACCCTAATCATCTGGTTCGAGGACTACAGGCATGATTGGATTTAAGTTTAAACACTATAGAACTGTAACCGAGTGTTAACTAACCCTAATCATCTTGTCCGAGGACTACAGGCATGATTGGATTTAAGTTTAAACACTATAGAACTGTAACCGAGTGTTAACTAACCCTAATCATCTGGTCCGAGAACTACAGGCATGATTGGATTTAAGTTTAAACACTATAGAACTGTAACCGAGTGTTAACTAACCCTAATCATCTGGTCCGAGGACTACAGGCATGATTGGATTTAAGTTTAAACACTATAGAGGAGACTTTAGGCAGTGAATTGGCACATCGGTCGAAAAATAAACTTGATTAGTAAAAGTACCTCTTGAGGTTATTTACATTCCACGGACGTGGTATTACATGACCATCCAGGTCTTCCAAGAAATATGCCCCAATGCCTGCTCTTGAAGTGATGCGATATGGTCCTTCCCAATTGGGTCCCAGTTTTCCCCAAGCTGGATTTTTTGCGGTGCCCACAACTTTCCTCAGCACTAGATCACCAGGCTCCAGAGGCCTCAGCTTTACGTTAGCATCATAGCCTTGCCTGAGTTTCTGTTGGTAATGTGCCAGCCGAACCATTGCATTCTCCCTCCTTTGCTCAATCAGGTCCAAACTCTTCTGTAGTTGCTCATTGTTGTTGGCTGGACTGAATGAGCTACTTTTCAACGTCGGAAACCCGGCTTCTAGAGGAATGACAGCCTCAGCCCCGTAGGTCATTGAGAAGGGGGTCTCGCCCGTAGACCTACGGGGCGTAGTTCTGTAAGCCCACAGCACATGCGGCAATTCTTCCACCCATTTGCCTTTTGCATCATCCAGCCTTTTCTTTAAGCCGTTCAATATGACCTTGTTGACATCTTCTGCTTGCCCATTACCCTGAGGGTAGGCAGGAGTAGAGTATCTGTTTACAATTCCCAGCTCGCTGCAATAATTCCTAAATGCCTTGCTATCAAACTGTAGGCCATTGTCCGAGATGAGAGTGTGAGGAATTCCAAACCGAGTGACAATATTCTTCCATACGAACTTTTGCACATCCACGTCTCTGATATTGGCGAGTGGTTCGGCTTCAACCCACTTGGTAAAATAGTCTGTGCCGACCAGAAGGTACTTCTTGTTTCCTGCAGCTTTGGGAAAAGGTCCCACGATATCCAAGCCTCACTGAGCGAAGGGCCATGGGCTAGATAGCGGATTAAGAATTCCCCCTGGCTGGTGAATGTTTGGGGCGAAGCGCTGGCACTGATCACACTTTTTGACATAATCGTGGGCTTCCTTTTGCATGTATGGCCACCAATAACCTTGGGTGAGGGCTCGGTGAGCCAGGGATCTACCTCCAGTATGGCTCCCGCAAATTCCTTCGTGCAGCTCTTCTAATAATAACTCAGACGCTTCAGGATGCACGCATAACAAGTATGGTCCCGAATAGGAACGTTTGTACAGCTTATGGTCCTCGGACAGCCAAAACTGGGTTGCCTTCCTTCGAACTTTGTCAGCTTCTCCCTTCTCTTCTGGCAACGTATCTTCCTTGAGGAATTTGATTAAAGGATCCATCCAGCAGGGCCCGGCCCTGACCTGGTGAACCTGGATTGCCTCTGTTTTCGCCTCTGTAGGCCTGTGCAAGTCCTCGACGAGGATAATTCTCGGCAGGCCACGGTCTGAGGAGGTAGCAAGCGTGGCCAAGGAGTCAGTATGCGAGTTACCACTTCTGGGGATGTGCCACAAACTGAAAGAGTCGAACTCTGATTGCAGATATTTGACACGGCTCAAGTACCCTTGCATTCTTTCGTCCTTCGCCTCAAATTCGCCTTGTACTTGACCTACGACCAACCTTGAGTCTGAGAACAACTCCACGAACTTTCCCCCCATTCTTAGGACCATAGCCATTCCCATCAGTAGGGCCTCATATTCCGCCTCGTTATTCGTTGCCGAGAAGTCCAGCCTTAACGATTTCTCGATAATGATCTTCTCGGAGGACATCAGTACCAACCCCACTCCAAAACCTCGTTGGTTTGCCACGCCGTCTATATACACTTCCCAATGGGAGGGATTCTGTTGTGAGATCATGCCAACTGATTTTCCATCCATGCCTGGCGTGGGCTTTACTTCTTCTAACTGGGGCTCCGTGAACTCTGCCACCAAATCCGCAAGGACCTGACCCTTGACCGACGTGCGGGGCATATACCTTATATCGAACGACCCTAAGATTATGCCCCACTTGGCAATCCGACCAGTATAATCAGCGCTTCGGAGTATAGCTTTGAGTGGGAGTTGAGTAAGAACAATGACCGTGTGGGCCTGGAAGTAGTGAGGTAGTTTCCGTGTGCCGAGTACTACCGCTAGGATAGCCTTCTCCAGAGGTAGGTAACGAATCTCGGCCTCATGCAGTGACTTGCTCACGTAATAAACTGGTCTTTGTACGCCACAGTCTGATCGTATTAACACCAGGCTCACCGCACAAGGAGCCACGGCAATGTAGGTGAAAAGTACCTCATCTGGCTCAGGACTGGACATGATTGGTGGCCGAGCTAGATAATCCTTGAGCTGCTGAAATGCCAAAGCGCACTCTTCAGTCCATTCGAATCCCTTCCACTTGTGGAGCAGAGAAAAGAAAGGCCGACACCTGTCTGCCGATCTAGAGATGAACCGATTTAGGGCAGCTGTCATTCCGGTTAGTTTCTGAACTTCCTTGGGATTCCGAGGAGCTCGTAGGTCGCTGATGGCCCTTATCTGGTCGGGGTTAACCTCAATCCCCCTGTGAGTCACCATGTAACCCAAAAACTTGCCGGACCCTACCCCAAATGAACATTTCGAAGCATTCAGTTGCAGCTTGTGCTTTCTTAGAACCTCAAAGGTACTTTCAAGGTCCTTAACATGCTCGGCGACGACCTTGCTCTTCACCACCATGTCATCTATGTAAACCTCGATATTCTTGCCCAGCTGTGGCTCGAACATCCTCGTCATCATCCTCTGGTAGGTAGCACCCGCGTTTTTCAAGCTGAATGGCATCACTCTATAGTGATAGTTACCAATAGGAGTGACAAAAGCAGTTTTCTTCTGGTCATCCGGGGCCAATGGTATCTGGTGGTAGCCTTGGAAAGCGTCTAGGAAACTCATCCGAGGGTGGCCGACAGTGGCATCTACCAGCTGATCAATTTTCGGCATAGGGAACGGATCTTTGGGGCAAGCCTTGTTTAAATCGGTGAAGTCTACGCACACTCGCCATTTCCCGCTCTTCTTCTTTACCACCACGGTATTTGCTAACCATTCAAGATAAAAAACTTCTTTGATAGCCCCAGCCTGTTTGAGTTTCGCTACCTCCTCTCTCACTGCGTCCGCATGTTCCTTGGACGGGTGCCGAATAGGCTGTTTCTTGGGGGTGACTAGGGGATTCACCTTCAAATGGTGACATATAAACTCCGGATCTACCCCTGGGGCTTCATAAGCGCTCCAGGCGAACACATCGAGATTTCGCTTGAGGAACTCTATTAGCTCTTCCCTCTCTTGAGGAGGCAGCTGAGATCCAACTTGGAAGAACCTATCGGGATCATCTCCGATAACCACTTTCGTTAGATCCTCACATCGATTGCCTTCATCTGAATCTTCGATGGGCTGTTCCCGAGACTGTAGCTGCTATAAACTCCTTTCGGACATGGCCGAAAACTCGGATTGGGTCTCATGTTGAATGGCAGCAACCAGGCACTGTCGGGCAGCGGGCTGATCCCCTTAGATCTCATGGATCTGCCCTTTGGATGGGTATTTGACCTTCTGGTGCAATGTAGAGGGGACAGCCCCAAGCGCATGAATCCAAGGTCTGCCTACAAGTGCCGTGTAGGGCGAATATACATCCACAACTATAAAATCCAGCTCCACCACCTCGGAGCCGGCCTGTACGGGTAAACGTATCCGGCCTTTCGGGGTGACAGGCCTTCCTTCAAAGCTTATGAGAGGGGAATTGTATGGCGTCAGGTCCTGGGGTCTCAGGCCTAGCCCCTTGTAGAGGTCTGGGTACATTATCTCCACGGCACTGCCTTGGTCCACCATCACCCTCTTCACATCATACCCAGCTATTCTGGGGGTGATGACTAATGCATCGTCGTGGGGTTGAATGGTGCCCATCATATCTTCGTCCGAGAACCCTATCTGCAGCGGGGCCCCAGACTTAACTCTCTTCAGACCTCGGCTTGACTTCCCTGCTGATGGTCGGCCTACCGACATAACTTTCAATGGCCAGGATCCTGTCCTCCCCGGCGCAGCAAAGACAACGTTTATAGTCCCTAGCGGCGGCTTTGAGGGGTCATCTCTTCGTGGCCCTGAGCCCGTCTGGCCCCCTCGGCCGCTGGAGGGGTGCAAGAGGTGTTTCAGTCTACCATCGCGAACCAGTTGGTCCAAGTGATCCCACAAGCTCCTACAGTCCTCCGTGGTATGCCCATGGTCTTGATGGTATTGGCAGTAGAGATTATGGTTGCGCCTCTCGGGGTTTCCTACCATCTTGTTCGGCCATCTGAAGAATGATTCGTTCTTGATCTTTTCCAAGACCTGGTGCACTGGGTTTTTGAACACGGCGTTGACCGCTTGAGGATTCGTCGATCCTGATTGCCCAACAAAATCCCTCCGCGGTTTACCATGGTTGTAACGGTCCGACCTGAAATCCCTCATCTCCTGAGGGATAACCTTGTCCTTTCCCTGGCCCTGCCGCTGGTCTTCTTCAACTCTCTTATACTTTTCTATGCGGTCCATCAATTGACGCACGTTGGTGACCGGTTTGCCAGATAAGGATGTCCTCAAACCGTGGTCAATAGGGAGGCCGAGTTTGAAAGTGCTGAGGGCCATTGCATCGTTGTTACCCTCCATATCGTTGAACATCTCCCAGTATCTGTCTGAATACGCCTTCAAGGATTCGCCTTCCTGCATGGACAAGGATAGCAGTGAAGAGAAAGGCCTAGACACTCTTCGGCATGTGACTAAACGGGAGCCGAATGCCTGAGTGAGTTCTTTGAAGGAGTTGATGGAGCCTGCCCTCAAACCGTCAAACCACCTCATGGCAGTAGGCCCAAGACTGGAAGGGAAAACCTTGCACATCAGAGCTTCGTCTCTGGAGTAGACCGCCATCCTCTGGTTAAAATGACTCACGTGCTCTACGGGGTCAGTTTTACCATTGTAGATGGTGAACGTTGGTTGGTTGAAGCGCCTAGGAAGTTTGGCCTCCTCAATCCTGCGCGTGAAGGGTGACCTAGATATCTGATTCAGAGCCCTGTTCATGGCATCATTCTCCACGTCCTCACGTGATGGGCTTCTTCGTTGTCTCTGGCGATGGGACTCCTCTTCATAGGTGTAGGACTCGCTGGCTGGTGTCCTAGATTTATGCTGGTAAGAGACATCCTGCTCGTCATCAAGATCCTCCTCAGAATATGAGGAAGCCCATTTCCTTTTTGCATGGCGCAACTCTCTTTTCAGTTTTTCCACTTCTAGCTGTAAGTCACGATTCTTCTCTGCATGGGACATATGACTTTCGCCCTGTGACTGGCTCTGGCTAAGGCGCACAGTGTGTACGCTGCCTTCACGATTTTGTCTCCTCTCTAAGTTTACGAAAGGGTCCACTTGTTGGGATGCCCTAGATTCTGCTTGTTGTTCACCTTGTCCTGCCATTATCAACTGTCGTTTTCACCCTCGCACAAGCTCTCCCCACAGACGGCGCCAATTGTAGGGTCAATTTTTGCAGCCCAAGCCCACGAAGATGTGGATTTTGAGCCCACTGAACCCAAAACAATAAATTTGTAGAGAGTGGGTGAAAGAGCTAGGCTAGAGCTGAATAAACAGAAATAACAGCAATGTTTTAGGAAGAAATTGTGTTAAAGCGTGCTCGGACGCATGTATACTCCACGTCCGAAGAGGTGTTTCTATATCATAAGCCTGGTTTACAATTCTTAGAAACTACAGTCATGAAATTCTCTCCCCCTTTCTCCCTTTTTCTCCCCCCCCCCTTTTATCAAGGGCATCCCTCTCTTATATAGTACCCCCTTCCTCCATCTTCACCGTCCACTTGTTCATCATCCAGACGCCCACTTGAGTGCATGTCCCATCACACTCTCTCTTTAGCCTTGTGTGAGTGGCGGTAGCTGAGAATGCACTGTTCAGAGGTCCTCTCCACATAAATGCGGCCAAGAAGGTAGGTGCAGTGCATTTAATGCGGTGGTTGAGGCCTGTCTCTTAGATATTTCCCTGTTCTTGTTATCTTCATGCGTGTCCGAGGTTCACTTCCCTCCTTATACTTGTCAGAAGGATCACTTGAGCTTCCCATATGTCTGTCAGGCAAAGATTCTTCGGGTCCGAGGGCATTGGACTCCTCGGACATATAAACATCTCCTCGGATATTGCCCGTGCTCCTCTCCAGACATGCTCCCTTTACATGGGCCTCTGATTAAGTGTTTTCATCTCCTCGGACGAACAGTGTTCCTTAAATGGGGCCTTGGGCCCAAGTTAGGTTGGGCTTTTCGCCCCCCACAATTATTATTCCAAACCCCCTTCTTCAACGTTCGAATAACTAAAGAAGGCGTGTAAAGATAGAAGATCATCAGTAGCAAGATCAGATTGTTAAACAAAATAAGAAGATCAAAACAACTTGTACTTTGGTATTGAGACTTGAAACGACTTGTAGCTTATAGTATCAGTTAGTGACAGTTAGTTAGAATAGAAGACACGTGTTCCTAACCTATTAGACCATTAGAAAATCTTAAGCGTTTAGCGTCATTTTGTTAGAGTTTGTTAGATTTTAATGTTTGCATAAATATTTTAAATCCTTTGTAATCTATTTAATTAATCAATACTACAAATTCCTTTCTTTGGATTCTAGATATTCTCTCTAGAATTGCTTTTCTTTTCAAGGTGGAGGGAAAGCAGAAAAATACTTCACTATTGAATTATAAACATCAGCTAGTGGATTTTGTTAAGTATCATTTTTTTTACTTACTTTTTACTTACTAGTTTGGAGGGCAACTCTTGTTTAGGATTTTATTTAAAATTATTATTATTATTTTATTTATAGTTTGAGTTGAGATTTAAACTGATATTTTCATTGGACCAACTGAGCTACACAATTCCCATAAAAAAAAAAAAAAAAAAAATTGAGCTACATAATTAGTTGAATAAAAAAAAAAGCTTTGAGTTGTGGGACCCAACCCGGAAAGAGAGAGACAACCTGGGCTATGAGCCCATATGAACAGAGAGAGTATGGGCTATGAGCCCAATTTGTGTAGAAGATGCTTAAATAGGTCGTAAATCCCAATTATAAGATGAGAAAATTAATAGGGATTGTGTAACCTTATCTTTGAAGTGAAGCCCATAGACCATAAAGCCTATTACGTTAAGTGAAGTGAAGTGAAGTAATTTAGCTTAATAAGAGGCCCATTTCTTCTAGAGAAATTCGAAAGAAAAAAGGCTACCCTGTACGTAGGCAATTATAAAGAAATTATTTGGGCTTTGATATCCTAATCTTATGATATGAATTTTTTTTTTTTTTTTGAGGTCATGATGTTGCTTTTGAGTTGGTACTAACTAAAGAATGAGACTGTGCAAACGCGGTAAGAGAAGAAGGGGAAAAAAAAAAAAAAAAAAATGAGGCTTGAAGCATTGAAGCACAAAACAGTGACTTCTGGATTCGCCAAGACCAAAAGACTTTCGTGTAGACTAAACCATGTATTTTTAAAGACTAGTCTAAATGGCTTTTTGGTAACTAACTACGACATTTCTGATCATTTGAAAGTGGGATTCTCATGTGATCCAATCTCAATCACAATGGTTGACAAGGAAGCTTGTAACGTTGAAGGATTCAATTAATTTCATGATTTGAATTAAGTCAATTGAAACTTTTTTTTTAAAAAAGCGATTCTATAAAAAAAAGAATTAAATAATTGATAAACATTATTATTAGTATTATTATAAGTTATTGTGTAATATATATATATATATATATATATATTTGAGAGATTAGTTAGTTAAGTTAGAACATAGAATATCTAGTCTACTAACAGGTCTAATATCACTAACGGTATACTAACAAAACGGCCTTTAAAGCTTTCGCTAGACTAACAAGACTTAGGCCGTTTTGTTAGTATACCGTTAGCTTTAAACCTTTAAAGCTTTTGCTAGACTAACAAGACTTAGGCCATTTTGTTAGTATACCGTTAGTCATATTAGACCTGTTAGGACACTAGGTTTAAAGCTTTCGCTAAACTAACAAGACTTAGGCCGTTTTGTTAGTATACCATTAGTGATATTAGACCTATTAGTACACTAGATTTTCCATGTTCTAACTTAACTAACTAATCTCTCAAAAGAAAAGTGACCATTGTGTAATATGTATATATATATATATATATATATATAAGGTTCGATTGACATTTTAAGAATTCTGGCCTTTAGCAACCAAATTTCCAGCGATGACCAAAAAAGCATCACTATAGAGGGATTTTTTTTCCCACTTTTGAAAAGTAATGGGAATTAAATTTCTAATGTTGACAATTAATTTTATAGCAACACAACTATCGTCATTATATATAATAAATATATTATACATATAATTTCTTTAAGGAAAAAAAATACCAAATTAGTTCTTATATTTTGGTAATAATCAATACTTTTTATAAAAAAAAAAAAGCAATTCTATTAAAAAAAAGAATTAAATAATTGATAAACATTATTCTTAGTATTATTATAAGTTATTGGGGAATATATATATATATATATATATATGTGGGGTCAGAGAATCTAGTAACCCCAGCCCACTTCGTACCAAGCCCAAGGCTCATGCCGAGGATGAAGAAACGCCCGAGGACGGAGTGTAAAAGTCCAAATTGCCTAGGAGCCTTGCCGAGGACGACCATGTCCTCGGCCAACCGAGACCATGGGAGGAGGAAGTAACGAGCCACCAAAAACAGCCTTCCCGAGCATCTAAAGAGAAGGAACAAGTACAACGTGTCAGCCGTGGATGCATGGTAGAGGAGCAAGCCTAAGATGAACTGTCACCTTCACATTAAATGCCCACAACTAATATTTTGGCCGCATTAATGAGGAAGTGACCCCTGAACAGTGCAGCCTTGGCTGCCGCAGCCCACATAAAGAGTGGGAAGGCGGCTGATGGGACAAGCACTCAAGTAGTGACCTGCTTGATCGACAAATGTAGGGCTAAGATCAATTGAAAGTGGGTATATAATGTAAGAAATCCCTCTTGAAAGGGGGACGAAAAAACAGAAGGAAATCACAAGTATAAAACATTCCAGCAACCTGTAACAACGAAAAACCCCTGTAACCAACCTCTGAAAGAATAATAAGAACCTCAAGCTCCTAAGAGGAGTGCCAAGGAGCAACATTGCATATTCGAATCCACGTCCATGCTATTCAATCCACATGCAACCATGTCTGGCCGTTGCATCCCTCACTAGGGCCTAGTTCTTGAACCCGCTCTCTACAAATTTATTGTATTGAACTAGCTTGGCTTGAGTCCACTCACTCAACAGTAGAAGTGCTCAAACTCAGTCCCTACAATATATATATATATATAAAAGGTTCAATTGACATTTTAAGAATTTTGGCCTTTAGCAACCAAATTTTCAGCGATGACCAAAAAAGCATCACTATAGAGGGAATTTTTTCCCACTTTTGAAAAGTAGTGGGAATTAAACTTTTAATGTTGACAATTAATTTTATAGCAACACAACTATCGTCATTATATATAATAGTCGTCTTTTAGTGATGACCTTGTGTGTCATCGTTCATATGTGGTAAAAAAAAATATAATAAATATATTATACATATAATTTCTTTGAGAAAAAAAAATACCAAATTAGTTATTATATTTTGGTAATAATCAATTTGATCATTGTTATTTTCAATTTGTATTTATATATAGAATTATATATTTATATTTTATTATTTAAAGAATATATGGTGTTTTAAGAGTGATTGGAAAGTTTACACATAGAATATAATTTAAACTCAATTCATAAATATATATTAGAATAATGATGTGTAAAATTGTAAGGCTCAATAATTTATATGGCATAATATTATGGGGTAGTCAACTTAGTCAAACTCCAATTCTCTTATTTGAGAACAAAAAAATTTACTAATCGAGCTAAATAATTAAAACCTACTTATATTTAGAATTTTAATATTTAATATTTTCTTTAAATAGTAGAATAATAATATATTATTTCATGTACAAACATAATCATAACAAACACCTAAAACTAAAATATATAATTACATACTTGCATATATTTAAATACAATCATGATAAATAATTAAATATCTATTAGTAGTAACAATAATGATAAAATTTCACATTTTAAAAAGTAAAACAAAAAAAAAGTTATTAAATGTTTCAGTCAGTGTTATTAAACCCAACCCGGCTCGACTGGTCAGACCGGTAATTCGATGACTTGGCATATAAATTGATCTGGGTTATCAATTGGATCGGATGTGCATAAGATCCAGTCAAAATTGGTAAAACCCGACAAGTTCTAAGTAAACCTGTGACCCGGCTGGGTTTTAATAACCTAGCTGGGTTTGTGAATTGTGTAAAATTATATTAGTAGGTCAATCTCATTGGCTTATTTTTTGTTTAATATGTGATAATATGGTAGTTTAAATAAGAGAAAAAATTAATAAATAAATGCACTTTTCAATTTCACGAAGCCAATTAGCACGAAAGTATGAGTATATCAATATATGCTATATAATTTATTACTTAAAACTTTTTTTTCTCTTCTTTTGTTTATATTTTTTGGGCTTTATTTGTTTATTGCTTTAACTTTAAGTCTTTAAAAAAAATTCTCTTCTTTTGTTTATATATATTTAATTTTTAAAATCAATTTATTTAATCATGCGGTTCGATCGTTGATCCACTGATTGAATCAGTGACCTAGTGACCCGACTAATACACCAAGTCAACGTCTAATTTGGGTTTAATAACTATGGTTTCAATGCATCCTAAGGATTTGACTAGGATATATTAAAGGGAAGCCCGTAGTCTAATACAAGGCAATACTTACTGAAAATTTCCTTGCAAAAGAAAGATGACCCATGCCTGTTTTGTAAATTTGACTATCTTTATATTTAGTGATAAAACTTTACTGCCAAGATAACAATTATACAAATCTTCTGTATTATTTTTTGTGTATCACTTTATATTCTACCAATCATAACTTATCATTTATTAATTTTATTTTTTTATAAAATAATTAAAGTTTAAAAGAAGAAAAAAATCAATATATAATAAATTGTAACCGGTAAAACATAAAATAATACAAACAAGTGGGGATGATAAGAATAGACTGATTGAAACTTTCCGGCATCATATTTTTCAACCACAAGAATGAAAAGCACCCACACCAACAAAAGCACACATCACTGTACATATAAATTATATCCAGCACCCAATTTTCATAATCAACCCCACCGATACACAAACCTCTCTCTCTCTCTCTCTCTCTCAATGGGACACACCGCAAAGCTGAGAGATATCATAGGCCTAATCAAAGATAAGGCTTCCCAAAGCAAAGCAACCCTACTCTCAAAGCCCAGCAACCTCTCTCTACAACTAGCTCTCCTACGCGCCACCAACCACGACCCTTTCAACCCTCCTAATGATAAAAACATCGCCACCATCCTCTCCTATGGTCACAGCTCACGCGCCACCGCTTCCACCGCAATAGAAGCCATCATGGACCGGTTACAGAGCACCGGTAACTCCTCCGTGGCCCTCAAGTGCCTCATCACCGTCCATCACATCGTCAAATACGGTAGCTTCATCCTTCAAGACCAGCTCTCTGTATACCCTTCTAATGGTGGAAGAAACTACCTCAAACTCTCCAACTTTCGAGACAATTCCAGTCCCATATCTTGGGAGCTCTCTTCATGCGTCAGATGGTACGCAAAATATGTAGAAACTCTCTTGTTTGTTTCAAGGGTTTTGGGTTTCTTTCTTGCTTCTTCTTCAAACACTGCGGAGAAAGATAATCAGGAAGAAAAAATTTCATCTTTTATGAATAAGGATTTGCTTAGCGAGATTGTTGCTTTGGTGGGTTTGATGGAAGAGATTTGTAAAAGACCAGATTATTTAGATGTAGAAGGTAACAACAAATTGGTAGATAAGGCTATGGGTTTTGTTGGTGAGGATTATCTGTCAGCAATAAACGAGGTTTCGGTACGAGTCAGCGAGTTTAAAGAGAGGGTGAGTGATCTGAGTTTTGGTGACTCGGTCGAGTTGGTTTGCGCTCTGAAAAGGTTAGAGGATTGTAAAGAGAGACTGTTGGTGTTGTCAACTGGAAAAAAGTCACTGATGGAGAGCATTTGGGGTTTGATAAGCGAGGTTAAGGATCGAGTTGGGCCAGACATGGTGTCCAAAGATGAGGGAAAGCTGGTCAATTGGGTGAGAAGAGAGAAGGTGAGCGAGTCAGCTCGGTTTGGTGAACGTGTTCTGATTTCAGGGGACTCTGTCGGATTTCCTTCAAGAAGGCCCAGACAGGGTTCGTTTTCTTATTCTAGAGGGTCGATGGAATCGTATACGTGATATAAGCATGATTAATATAAAATGTCATGTTTTTCTTTTTTGACTTTTGGGCTTGCATTTTTAGCGTGATTGTAAGTTTTGCTTTTCGGCCATATGAAATTCTTGTGTTCATATTTCATACAAATTGATTTGTGTGGAAATACTCAGATCACACATACAGTAGAAAAACTATTGGTAGAATGAAAAATATGAAATAGAAACGTTGCTCATATGGTGTATTTGTAAATGGTTATACGGATCGATCTGATTAATTTTACTTGCTTTTTTTTTTTTTTTTTTGGTAAAATAAAAAATGCTCAGGAAGGGAGAGGATAAAAATCCCTACTCTCTAAGAGCGATACAAACTAAAATGAGCATCAACACACTAGGGGAGAGTAAGAGGACTCGAAATCAAGATTTAAGTCTTGGGTTCGAATCTAAAGTCAATCTGGCCGTTAGAACACATATTTCACACATTTTCACCGGTGCAACTTTTTTCTTTTGGGGAGATTTAATCTTCTTTCTAAAATATCTTGTAGCTGTAGGGTTACCTTTTTTGGCATGCTAAAATTTACATATTTTTGATGGTATGATTAAAATAAAGATGCCTTTGAGCAAACATAAATAAATAAAGGTGCCTTCGTATGATGATAATATTATGCGGCCCCTGCCTAGTTTTATATTTATATAATATGGTTTGTTAGAGAGAGACAGCGGGGAAAGACTTAGGTAACTTTCTTAGTCAGTGAGTTCTCCCTATTGGCTAACTTCGTCAGGCCATTTATGAATCAATAAATCCTGGGGACCCGGTGGGCAGTGGCCAACAACGTTATCTTTATTTTGAATGTACGTACAGCCGCGACGGCATCCAAGTGGCCGAAAGGTTTTTATTTTTCAGTAGCTTATTTGTGTGTAGCATTTATAAAATATTTAGTTTTTGATAATTTCTGTATTAAATTTGTGATAAGGGCTAAGATAAAGATCAGAAAGTAAAAAGAAAAAGCTTTTTGCCTTTTTTTTTCCAAACACTCTTAATTAAGTAACCTTACTCTCTAAGTAACACAGTTTCATTTAGGCCGGATTGAGTATAGGTCTTGTCAAATTTGCTTAAAGGCCAATCTGTCACGCAATCCAACCCTGTCAAGTGGGGGAGGAAGAAGTGGCAATTGAGTGTCAAAACCAACTTAGCTCTGGCTACGCTTAAGATTTAGCCAAAAAAAACTGTTCAGGGCTTACAACACCAACCAATTCACTAATTAGAACAGTTGCAATACATTACTCTTATAAACCCTTAAAGCTATGTAAATAAAAATGTATTTGAGCTCCTAGCTCTTGTTTGGTAAATTAACCGATTCTTTCAAAAGTTTAAGTTATTAGGATATGGTAAATTTAATTATTTAACTAATACTCATAACACTTGTCCTAAGTAAGTTTAAACTCTATTTTAATAAGTGAGACCCAATATGTGAGATTTTAACTAATAATTCTCATTTTGATTGGGAAAACCGCATACCTTAACCTAGCCGGAATGTTATCTTTGAGTGATAATCAATGACCAAAATTATACATGTAATTGATAATACAATTCCGTTATTCCTATTGGTTGCTGTGCTTTTCTTTTAATTTAATTTCTTCCCAAGGCTTCCCACTTCTCTGCACACATGTTTACTTTCTCAACCTGCATGTTCAACACTCAAATGATCAAGATAGGAAATTTTGAGCGTGTATCTGGGAGAAAGCGTACATAATATTTATCCAAAAAAGAGAGCATAAATAACCCAGCAAGGGCTCAAGGGCTAGCTGTTACCTCCTTCTTCCAGTCGCACCGGTAGACAATCACGGCCAATATGAGAGTTTGGACCCCGGCTCCACCAAATATCATTCCAGCCCATATGCCGTATTGTGTTTATTATTATATGCAGTGTGATCAGAACAAGTTAAAAATATAGATCCCATACTAAGTATTCATATATCAGAGTTGTTACTATGTAGGCGAGAATTTCTTATTACACGTGACACTTTTCTCAATGTGCATTGCATATACACATATCAACGCTGGAGACGGTAAAGAAGCAAGAGCGAATTGGGCAGGAAAATGAACTTGCTATGTACATAAAACTGATTTGTGAACACTACCCCGATATTAAATACATTAAAAAAAAAAAAAAAGTTTATGTATGGATAAGAAAGAGATAAGAAAATGAGACAATTTTTTTCACTTATCCTACAAACTCCTACATGTCATGGCATTTGATTGCAAGATCCCCACATAGTACTATAGTAGCAATTCCATTGGTTGTTGGGCAGAGAGTATGTTCAGTAACCTATAGAAAACATTTGAATACCCTATAGATAACATAACAGTTTGTGACCTCTACATTGAATTCCCAAAACAGGATATGACTTAGGAGCATGTACTTGTTAACAGAAAATAACATAAGGAAAATACTTATTTTACATAAATTGTTTACACAATTTTACACAGTCCGAAAAACAATTGAAAATGTAACTCGAAGTCACAATTTTGACAATTTGTGTATAATAAACACAACCCATAACATAATAGCAGCTTTGAAACACCTTAGCAAGACCTAAATTATGTTCACCATGTTTGCAAGATTTAAAGAAAGGAAATGCAATTAATGAGGGGAGAAAAAAGGAAAAGAAAAGAAACGATCAGTAGTATTCATGTTCCAAATTGAAAGCCAAAAGAATTTGTCATCCATTTTTTGGATTAACGAGAGGAGAAGAAAGTAAAGAAAAAAGTCCATATTTAAATTTTTTTTTTTTTATCATTACACTTTTTAACCAAAACAAGAAGTTATGATGTGAGTGATATTTTTATGAATGAAGGAAAATTTCATTCAATTAAACAATTACTGTTCCTCCTAAACCTCAAGGTAGAGGAAGCAACCAATTATGCGTTTCAAATTGCACAAGCATATCAAAATATATACAGCAGCCATAACGAAACTAATCCTCTACTATAAATAAATGTGGCACAATGTATGAAGTACTAAGGAACTGTTTCTCCCAGTTAAGTGTTGGGAATTTAAACCAAAATTTCAACAAGTGAGAAACAAAAAAAATAGAGAAAACACACGTCAAAGAAAACAATCACATGCACAAGACAGTATTTACGTGGTTCAGCAATTTGCCTACGTCCACGGAGTTGCAGAGATTTGACTATTACCAGGGAAAAAATACAAAGTGTGGTTACAGTGTTTTTTTCTCTCTCTAAAAACACAACAACAATAGTAGTAGCAAACTCTAATCACAAAAGCAGCTTTTATATCCTGCTTACAGGGTTACAACGGGCTACAAAACGGGCCAAAAAATAAACTAGGCTCCACAAAGCTCAACAAATCTCCCACTTGGAGGCTAGTTTAATTACCAACATCAGCCGCTATCCTCCAAAAGCAATCCCTCATCCCTGCAACTCATCCTCCTGTCCTCAAGCTAGAAGGCCAACTAAAGCTGCACACAGTTTCAACTTCTTAATAGTGACAGCCTTAGTCAACATGTTTGCCGGGTTCTTAGATCCACATATTTTCTCAAGTATTACCAACTTATCTTCAACAAGGTACCGGATAAAGTGGTATTTTGTCTGTATATGTTTCGACTTTAAATGAAAAGCCGAATTTTTAGCAAGAAAAATTGCACTCTGACTGTCACTGTGTAGAATGCCAATCTCCTGCTTCTTACCCAATTCATCTAAGAAACCATGTAGCCAAATCATCTCCTTTCCAGTTTCAGTTGCTACAACATACTCAGCTTTTGTAGTAGACAAAGTAACAATCTTTTGCAGATTTGAAGCCCATGATATAGTCGTACCACCCAAAGTAAATACAAACTCAGTAGTACTCTTTCTACTATCAATATCACCAGCAAAATCAGCATCTACATAACCCTGCAGTTTCAAACTTGCACATGTGAAGTAAAGACATGTATCTGATGAACCCTTCAGATATCTCAGAATCCACTTGACTACCTCCCAATGCTACTTTCCAGGCCTACTCATGAATCTGCTCACAACTCCCACTGCATGTGCAATGTCTGGCCTTGTACACACCATAGCATACATTAAGCTGCCAATAGCTGAGGCATAGGGCACCTTGCTCATATGGTCCCTTTCTTCTTCTGTTTTCAGTGACTGTTCTTTACTTAATTTGAAATGACTACCCAAGGGTATGCTCACTGGTTTAGCTTTATTCATGTTGAACCCGCTGAGAACTTTCTTCACATTCTCTGACTGTGAAAGTTTCAATATACCATTAGCCTTGTCTCTAATGATTCTCATACCAAGGATTTGCTTTGCAGCTCCCAAATCCTTCATTGCAAACTGTTTTGACAATTGCTTCTTCAGATTATTAATCTCCTTAATGCAAGACCCTACAATAAGCATATCATCCACATACAATAGCAATATAATGTAAGAATTGTCAAAAAACTTAACATAGCAACAGTGATCAGTTTCACATCTCTTGAACCCAATTCTATGCATAAAACTATCAAATTTCTTGTACCACTGTCTAGGAGCTTGTTTTAGGCCATACAAGCTCTTTCTCAGTTTGCAGACTAGATTCTCTTGTCCCTGAACAATGAACTCTTCTGGCTGAATCATATAAAGGTCTTCCTCCAAGTCACCATAAAGGAATGTCGTCTTCACATCTAACTGCTCAAGATGTAAGTTTTCTATAGCCACCATTCCCAGCACTAGTCTAATTGTTGACTTCTTCACAACTACAGAAAATATCTCTGTGTAGTCAATGCCTTCCTTCTGCTGGAACCCTTTAACAACTAATATGGCCTTGTAACGTTTGCTATCATCATGCTCATTCTTTATTCTGTATACCCACTTGTTGTGGAAAACCTTCTTTCCTACTGGCAATTTAGTCAGTTCCCATGTCTGATTCCCCAACAAGGAATCCATCTCATCCTTCATGGCTAACTCCCACTTGCTTGAATTCTCATCTTGCAAAGTTTCATCATAACACTCTGGCTCACCAGCATCAGTCAACAGGAGATAATTTAAAGCGGGTGAATAACGCTGTGGAGCTCTAATGTTCCTGGAAGATCTGCGGACTTCAACTACATGTGTACTCTGATCTACCAGTGAATCTACATTCTCCTTATCTTCTTCACCCCTTTTCTGGACAGTATTTTCAGTCAATCCATCTAAGTTAACAAACTCAGATTTCTTTTGATCTATCTCTGTAACATCTGACACTACAGTTGACCTGTCCTTGTATATAACATGTTCATTAAATATCACATTTCTACTTCTGATGATTTTCCTGTTTTGTTCATCCCAAAACTTATAGCCAAATTTCTCATCACCATAGCCAATGAAAAAACATATTTTAAACTTTGCATCAAGTTTACTACGAGCATCAGAATCAATATGAACATAAGAAACACAACCAAAAACTTTTAAATGTGAAAATTTTACCTCTTTACTGCTCCAAACCTCCTCAAGAAGTCTGAACTCCATAGGAACTGATGGCCCTCGGTTTATCAGGTAAGCTGCAGTGCTAACAGTATCAGCCCTAAAAGTTTTTGGTAGTCCAGTATGCAACCTCATACTCCTAGCACGCTCATTGAGAGTTCTGTTCATGCGTTCAGCCACACCATTCTGCTGTGGTGTCCTAGGAATGGTCTTCTCCATCCTAATTCACTGTGCAGCACAATACTCACTGAACCCTCCATCTATGTACTCTCCTCCATTATTTGACCTCAAACATTTTACTTTCAAACCTGTTTCTGTCTCAACCATGGCCTTCCACTTCTTAAAAGTTTCAAATACATCAGATTTATTCTTCAGAAAATAAACTCATACATTTCTGCTTGAGTCATCAATGAAAGTGATGTAATACCTTGAACCTCCAAGGGATGCAACCGGAGAAGGCCCCCACAAATCAGTGTGCACTAACTCCAATTTTTCAGCCTTCAGTGTCCTGCCAGTTTTCAAGAAGCTCACCTTTTTTTGCTTTCCTAAGATGCAGCTTTCACACATGTCAAAATCAATGAACTTTAATTCTGGTAGTTTTCCTTTTGACAGCAGCATCTTCATCCATTTCTCACTTATGTGACCAAGTCTGTAGTGCCATAAGCTTGTATCAGTACTTGCATCAGCAATTGCAATTGTGTCTCTTGAACTTGAGGTCATATATAGAGTACCAGTCTTCTTTCCACGAGCCAATACCCTAGCTCCCTTTGTAACCTTCCAAGTACCACCAACAAATAGTATTGCATGCCCTTCATCATCAAGTTGTCCAACAGAAATCAGATTCCTCCTCAGGTCAGGAATATGTCGAACCTTCTCCAGTAACCAAACAGACCTATTGGGCAACAATATCCAGATGTCTCCCATACCTACAACATCCAAGACTGAACCATCAGCCAAATACACCTTACCAAAATCACCTGCAACATAATTCTATATGATTTCTCGATGTGGAGTGGTATGAAACGAAACTCCTGAGTCCAAAACCCAATCATCAAGCGGACTGTCTACTGCAAGAAGTAATGCATCTTGTACCTCTTCTGTTACAGTATTAGCAGAATCATCTTCATTCTTCTTCTTAGGACTTTTGCATTGGTTCCTAAAATGACCTGTTTTTCCACAATTCCAGTATTGTACTTGTTGGCCTGATCTAGATTTACTTCTGTTCCGATTAGAATTTTTGGATTTTGATCTACCCCGATTTGAATTTTTGTTATTACCTCTGCCTTTTGTCTCAAGGTTTAGGGCAAAACCAAATCCTGAGGTTTCACTAGCATCTCTTCTGCAAATCTCCTCAGCCAGAATTAAATATCGTATATCATTATACTTGAGTTTTTCTTTTCCTGTAGAATTGCTTACTGCCATCCTCATTGCCTCCTAACTGTTTAGCAAAGAAGCCAAGACGATTAGAGCACGAATCTCATCTGATAGAAATTTAGACCCCTTAAACCAACCAGATTAACCTAGTTAATTAGCCAAGTGATTAACTTAGTCAAATTATGCAATTCTAGGTTATCATAAACATACAATCATATCAAAAATATAAAGTAGCGGAATAATAAATAACACAATGATATGATCATCCAGGAAACTACACGGTAAAAACTTGGGAATGATTTGATCTAGCTATCCTCAAGGTAAATCTAAATCCACTATGCGAAAGAATCGAAGTTCATACAAAAGGACTTACAAGCTTCCCACTTGACTTTCTAATACTACCTACCAGTAGAACTTACTGACACGACCACGTGTAAACTCCGAATCCATGGACTCCTTCTTTCTTGGATTCACCAATCAGCTACAAGCACCCACGCTTGTTATTCTTTAAGCTCCAATGGCAACAACCTTGTTGATCACCAAGATGTAGATAATATCTCTACCTTGAAAACTCTAAGTTTATGTGAAGAAAAACTCCTCAAAGATTTCACAAGAGATTTACATAAACCACAAATATGAGCAATAAAGACTTAGAGAGGTTTGGGTACAAAACCCTAGATACAAAAGAAGCACTCTCTTCTCTCTCTCAAAAGTCTCAAAAACGTGGCTTAGGGTTTCCATTATATAGTGGAAGAAGTAGATCTGAAATCCTAATCCTTAATAGGCTTAAGCTGCTGTTTGGGCCGACTTAAAATTCTGCAGATACGATTTTCGATTGATCGAGCTTGTTTTTCGATCGATCGAACCAGACAGAATATGAAGTCTTCTTCCTGCAGTTTGTATGTTCTTGAATCTTGACTTGAATCACCTTGAGCATTGTCTAATAAAACTTATAGACTCTAAGATCTATATCTAGACAAGTTTGTGTTCACGATTTGCCAATTATTCTAAACATTTAGAACCTAACATCATCATCAAAATCAATTTCTACAGATGATAATTGATTTGTTATAGTGTTAAATTCGTTCAAATGTTGTGCTACTGATGCATTCTCTGTCATCTTTAAATTGAACAGTTTCTTCATCAGATGCACCTTATTGTTTGCTGACGGCTTTTTATACATACCAGACAAAGCCTTCATCAGATCTACTGTGGTCTTCTCCTTTACAACATTGTGTGCAACAGACCTAGACAGAGTTAACCTAATAACTCCCAATACCTGTCTGTCAAGAAAAGCCCATTCATCGACCTTCATCGCCTCAGGTTTTGTCCCCAAAAGAGGCAGATGCAATTTCCTCCCATAGAGATAATCTTCAATCTGCATCCTCCAATACGCGAAGTCTGTGCCATCAAAATTTATTATTCCAGACGCCTTTCCTGCTTCCTCTGCCATTGCTCTCACTCAAACCTAACCCTAGGCTTTGATACCAGTTGTTGGGAATTCAACCGAAATTCCAACCAGTGAGAAACAAAAAAAAATAGAGAAAACACACGTCAAAGAAAACAATCACACGCACAAGACAGTATTTACGCGGTTCAGCAATTTGCCTATGTCCACAGAGTTATAGGGATTTCACTATTATCAGGGAAAAAATACAAAGTGCGGCTACAGTGTTTTTTTTTCTCTCTTAAAAACACAACAACAGTAGTAGTAGCAAACCCTAATCATAAAAGCAGCTTTTATATCCTGCTTACAGGGTTACAATGGGCTACAAAACTGGCCAAAAAATAAACTAGGCTTCACAAACCCCAACATTAAGTTCTCAAGTTTAATAGAGAGAGAGAGAGAGAGAGAGAGAGAGAGAGAGAGCACGTACCGTAACTCCTTGGTGGAAGCCCAATCCAAAGAGATATCCAAGTGGTAGGCCTATCAAGTAATAGCAACCCAGATTTGTGTGCCACATATGATTGCCATCCTGACCCCACAGCCACTCCTACAAGAAAATGTAGCTTTCGTGTTCTTAGAATCTCTTTGTGAAATGCCAACCAAATTAGTGGAAGACTTATTAATGATTAGAATCCATATATTGACCAAGAAAGCGAGAAAAAAAAAGTGTACCAGAGAGAACTGGCTGAACGCTATTAAGAAGAATGGTGAATGCTAAGAGGACTTTGAGCTTGTCCACCACTTCCAGGACAGGTTCGCTAGAGGTGAATAAGAGAACAATTTTGTCGTTGAAAATCATTATCACTAACCAAAATACGAAGCCGATCACAGTAGATGTTATTACTGACACCATTGTAGCAAACTTTGCTCCTTCTCCATTCCCTGCTCCAAGCTCATTTGCTACCCTCACTCTGGGTTATTCACAAGCATCACCCAAAGTAAAAAAAAAAAAAAAAAAAATTTTTTTTTTTTTTTTTTAATAATGCATGATTTCCTATAAGGGACAAATAAGAATTATACATGATTGCCCAAAAGGGAGGAATAAGAAAGAAAGAAACAATAATGCATGATTGCCCAAATGTAAATCCATGCGTGGTTGCTTGCTTCCATAGACAGTGTTCCTTTCGTCAGTAAATAATTGTTTGCTTGAAAATGCACAAGTAATAAATAAGCTCTCAATTATCTCAACATTTAAACTTTCCAATATTAAAATTTATTTTTACATTAAAAAAAATCAATCATATATATATATATATATAGAGAGAGAGAGAGAGAGAGAGAGAGAGAGAGAGAGAGAGAGAGACGCACACACACAAATGGATAGCAACGGGGTGGGCCTAGGTCGGATCGGGGTTTTCTATCCTCACTTCGTTTCCACTTTAGGGTGGGGAAAATTGGCACATGATAGTGTAAGGAACAAGATCTTCTACATTTCACCCAATTAAGATTTTATATTTTGAATACATGTTGCCACAACATTTAAAAGTTTAAAATAATATGGTAATATGTACACTTTTAAATTTGTAAACTTAATTTGAAAATAATAAAACTATATCTTATGGAGATCAATGATCCTTTTCCAGGTTAGGGATGAGACAAATCATAGGTATTTTTTGTCAATTTTAATGAGATAGCTTTAACATCATAACATGAACGAGGTACATAGAAATAAAATAAAGTAGATGGGCTATCATAAGAGAGATATGAGATAGAGAAAGCAAATGTTTTTGATAATAGAATACGTATAAGAAAATAAAGTTTATATGTAAATAATTTCAATATATAGTAAATAATTAAAAAATGTAAGTATGCTTTCGGGGTAGGGTGAACAAAATTCGTCCCCATCCCACGACCTCTTCAAGTCAGGAAAAACCAGCATAGTATAGGGCGGATCAAGCAGGAAAGGGAATTTTTCCCATCCCTAAATGCAATTGACATAGACAACAAATTAACCCAAAATACCTTATGAGATCTATGAAATTTTGGTTTCAAAATTTGTAACCATTGTCTTGGGGTCATCATAGGGGAATCTTCCATGTAATTACCTAGTGTGTGTGGAATAGAAGAACTACACTCATCCACCCAAGAGAATAATCAAGTGCTCAAATAGCTTTAGACACCCACATTTAGGTGGAAAAATAAACAAATTATATTTAGGGTCTGTTTGGATACCGCTTATTACTGAAAACTAAAAATACTATAGCAAAATAGTTTTTAAATGTGTGAATAGTACCGTAGGATATAGTTTTAAAGTTAAATTTGTATTTTTCCCAAATTGCGGGTCTCACAAACAGTGCCCATGAACTCACTAAAAAAAACACAACTGCTGGGAAACGTGCAAAACACGCTTTCCAAACTCACACTTACTTTTATAAAGAAAATTATATAAGTAACAATTATAAAACGAAAGGAAGGTAGATAATTTAGAAAAGAATTCAATCTGAGGCGCTTAGTTATTAAGGAGGGACTATTATTTGGAGATATAAGTCAGTAGCATAATAATACACAGGTATGCCTGATAGCTCGATCTATGACACTTATTTATTTATATTTATTTTTAATTAATGTCACTAATATAGCAGTATAGCCCTTAGAGCATTCGCATTTGCTCGTGTAAAATTTTCGATCTATTTTAATATAGAATTTATTTTTTCTATTTTAAATACGCATATTGCAAAATACCTCACATTAGAGTATCTATCTTACACTACATTTCATTAAAATTTTAGATTTTTTTTTAATAACGTGTAGTATTTTTTTTCCTCTTTTTAAATATATATATATATATATATATATCTATCTATCTATAAGTACTTTATTTTTTTCACTGATAGCTCTTGCTAGATTTGAGTAGGGATGGCAAAATATGCCCGACCCATAGGTACCTAGTTCGACCCGACCCTAATAGGGCGGGTTTTACCCAATCCGTGAAACAAATGGGGTGGGGTTGGGTTTTAATAAAAAAACTTGAAATGGGTTCTAGTCGGGTTCGAGTATTATGCAAACCCGACCCGAACCCGACCTGTATACATATATAATATTAAAGAAAAAATTTAAAACCCTAACCCTGAGTATAAATATCTTCTAAACTCTCTGTTCATCTCTCAGCTCTCTCACTCACATGGCCGCCTCTCCCTCTTCATCTCTCAACTCTCTCACTCACACAGCCACAAGCAGTCAAGCACAGCTCTCTAACTCTCTCATCTCCGTTGCCCATCTGCCATATCCCTCACAACCCTCTCATCTCCCTCGCCCATCTACTATATCCCTCACCCATCTCGCATCGACACCTTGCCAGTCAACCACCCTTTTACGGCCTCACTGAACCGCCCCCCTCACGGCCCCACTCCACCTCATTCTCCATTTTTTTTCTTTTTTCTTTTTTTTTTTCTTTTTCTTTGGGTTCAGTTCGTCTCAATCATGTGAGTTTGTGTTTGTGATTTTGAAAGGGAAAATCATAAATTTGAAATTTGTGTTTGTGATTTCTGTGTTTATGTTTGTGTTTGTGTTAGGATTTGTGTTTGTATTTGTGATTTTGGGCCGGAAAATCATAAATCATAAATTTGTGTGTTTGTAATTTGTTTCTGATTTTGGGCCAGGCATGACGAGATGGGGCTGTAATTTGTTTCTGATTTTGGGCGACGCATGATGAGACGAGGCCCGTGGGGGCTCGACTGGGTGGGTTTTGGTTGAAAAAAAACCGTTTATTAAAAGGGCCAAGTTCGGGTCTCGAGGGCGGGCCCGCAGGTCGGGTTCGGGCATGGAAAAATCCGCCCCGAACCCAACCCGTTGTCATTCCTAGATTTGAGGTTGATAAAACAAGGCACTAGTTGCTACAGAGGAAGGAAAAACGTGGCTCTCTGTCAATTTCACCTACCCCACCTAACCCCATTTCCTTGAAAAAAAAAATTATGTATCTAATATTTGTATTCATCTTCTTATATAAGGGTGGATCCCACTAGTGTGGAGTCCATCCCAATATGAGAGAGTGGATACATATATCAAATATATGTAATACCACCTCTCTTTCCATCTCTTCTACTTGAATACATGTAATTGGTTTCCATTACTTATAACATGATCATTGTCTCTCTCTTTGTGTTGCAAAGAATTGTCAAAGTTTATCCCCTCTCTCTCTCTCTCTCTCTCATTGTTATGGATTTTTTTTATTATATTTGATGTCATGAGGTAGAACAGAATTAGTGACACTCAAAACTTTGTTGTATGAAGTAGGAAAAAAAGACCGTTAGATTCAAGAATGGAAAAAAGATGTTGAAACTCATTCCAAGTGAAATTTGCATTTTGGCCAAAATTGTCAGAATGCTTAAAATAGACCAAAATTTGATGCTAGGTGGAATAAGGGTATCACCGTTCCAATGTACATACTGAACAGAACAAAATTCATAACATTGGTTTTTGTTAAAAATTAGTTAAACTATAGATTATTGAATTTTTTTACTTTTGAAACTACATAATTTAGTGTGTGTGTGTGCGTGCGCGCGATTAACGGGTACCCTTAGACCATTTATAAATGAACCATGTGGGGAGTGGAAGAGTCCCCATCCAAGCTTTAAGTCCAAGACGTAACTGGGCTACAAGGAACAAATTGGGCATAGCCTATATGATAGAAAGAAGGCCCAGGGGACAATAAGCTATGAAAGAAAGGAAGCTAGACCATCCTAAGTACTATAGAAGAAGAGAGTGACATAGGAAGGTCGTTCCCGTGGAGAGAGTAAGAAACTAACCTTACTCGAGGAATGGTGCATGGATGATCCATGTATAGATTCCAGGAGATGCCTAGAACCACGAGAAACTTCCAGAACACGCAAGAAGGTTGAAAATTTTTGCCTCTGCATTAATGATCGGGTTCTTACCTAAACTCTGCCACATTGAATGCATATGAGACAACCTGAACAGTAGAAACAACCCCAAAAGTTAGAGTTCCAAGATAAGGGTGTGGAGGAAACCAATAAAGTAAGGGAAAATACCCTTGAGAATCTGACTGGCAACAAGACAGCTGTAAAGATAAGAGCAAGGAATGTCACTATAAAAGGGGGGAGAGAGGCAAATGAAAGGGGAATCTGGAAAAAAGAGAAAGGGGAACAATCTGAAAGAAAGATATAGAGAAAATGTGTGTAACACCATGGGGACGAAAGAATTTCCTGTAGTATCATCTAAGTAGAAATTGAAATACATGTGGTCAAAGAAATCAACTATTTGAGTTTCTCATTGTGGAGTGTTTATTCCCTTTTGTTTATTTATAATTAGTTGTGTGAGATACTATAGTGATGATCCGTGGAGAACACCTCGAGGGCTAGTTTTTGTCTGCCCACAAACCATTTCAGAGAAGTTTTAATATCCACTTTCATAAATATATATATATATATATATATATATATATATAAAATTGTTAAGAAAATCATTTTTTAATTAAAAATTGTTAAAATATTTTCTAAACTTGTTCTTTAGATTATGGGTCCGTTTGGATACTGCTTATTTGGCTGAAAACTACAAATACTATAGCAAAATAATTTTTAATGTGTAAATAGTGCCGTGTGATCTATTTTTAATGAAAAAGTTGCTGATAAAAGAGATTTGTGGATCTCATAAATAATGCATGAAACCCACTAATGTGACACATTTTAATGCAAAATTTAGACGTTCAAAGAGATAGTAAATCCTGTGCATAGTACATGAGATCCAAGTCTATGTCTCACGTTCACGTACTTCTCAATTAAAAAAAAAAAAACCCGCAAACGCAATGCACGGAAAACGCAATCTATGTTTAACTTCTTTTTAAATATCTATATTTATTTATTTATTTATTTTATGTGAGTGGATACGAATGCAGATTCCGAGAAGATTAAAAAGTTGAGGACGTTGGCCAACCAAAATCATGCACTCTCATGATAATAATGCGAAACTGAAAGAGCTAAAAAAAAGTTAAAAGTCAATAAAGATAATTGAAAATAAATATTACCCCGCTCCAAGCCTCCAGCGAAGAAAGAGAGTGGAATCATCATCTGCCAGCTACTAATGGACATGCTGCCAATTGAGAGAAAATAAAAAGCAGTCAAAGATAAGTAAAGAGTGGGATGATTTGACATGCATGTGAATGCTTTTACAAAAGTTTGAGCCGAATTCAATACAATTTTTTTTTTTTTTTTTTTGGGGGAAATTATAGAGCAGACAATCTAGTCGATCCTTTCCCTGTCGGCGATCAACATTCCACTAAAGAGTAATAAATAGTGTTAAAAAATACAATAAAATTTATAAATAGTATTAAAAATAAATTAAATAGTAAAATAATTTTTATTTTTAATCTTTTTCCAAATACGAACTTATTCTGAAATCATTGTTCTGCTCAAGTTTGGCGTTTGTTTCTATTTATTATAAAATTATTATTGTGAAGATATTATGAATGGAAAAAGTATGCATTTTAAGTGTGCATCATGTACACGTTCACTATGCCCAATAATGGTATCAAATGCAATATATAGTTGCAGACCAGATGGATAAAGCATCCAGATCAATCTCTGCATTATTAAGGCTTCCAGTGATCAATATCAATATTCTGTAGTACCAGTTCTCCAAGCTGTTAAAGAAAAAGAGAAAGGAGAAGAAGAAGAAGGGAAATTCATTAATAATAATTCATTATCAATTAATTGAAAGGCTGTTAGGTTATTAAAGAAGCTAGCAATGTAAATTAGTTGGAGGAATATATGTATTGGTGAGGAGGAGAGTATACCAAATCATGATCCCAGAAGCAGCAGAGAGCATAGTGAACTCCCAGAGACCTGAAAATGCTTCAATTGAGAAACCATTCCAAGTCAAAGGGCACCCACCAAATAGTGTGTAAAACAACAACCCCAACCCTAAGGGCCACCAAGAAAAACTCAAAGTTGCAGCAGTACCAATCACTCCAAGTTTGAACACATACACAAACAACCAACTTATAATCACATGCACCACAAGCACCACCAAAGACACCCTTGCAATAACACCAGTCTTAAGCTGGCATTGCAAGAATCTCTGCAAGGGAAAAAGAAACCCCAAGCAAAAGTGAAGTGGTATAACCCACATGGCCACTACCCCAGTTAAATCAGCAACATTTGAAGGTTGTCCCATGAACTTCAAGATTGGAGAGGTGTATAGGAACAAAGGAAGTATTAGAACGCAGCAAAGAAACAAAATAATCCATGAACGTTGCAAGTATACACCTGACATGTAATGCTTTTGGGCTCCAAAAGCTTGACCACATAGAGTTTCTAGTGCACTTGCCATTCCCAACTGAAATAAAATAAATACAGAATATAAAAAAAAAAATAGAGAGAAAGAGAGAAATCTTGAGAGAGATTTCATAACACAAAAAATAGGTTAGAGGGAGAAAAGATGAACTACCAGAAGACCAAAGTCGAAGCCAATGATGACATTATAAGCAAGTGAGATAGCAGCTAGCTCAAGATCACCCAAATGGCCAGCAAAGATTTGGGTGATTAATATCATGGAGAAGTTGGTGGCACGGAAGAAGATTGCAGGGCCAACTATGTGCCATAGTTTCTTGGATTCAAACCAAACCCTCTGCACAAGGTCATGACAATCATGACCATCTTCGTTGTTATTTGATTGAATGGTTGAACATAGATCATCTAGTAAGGGAACCTTTTATTCCTCAATAGCACTGCTATTTGGCATTCTAACTTTTTTATTCGGGACTCTTTTGTGACCTGTGATTTGAGAGAGCCGAAAGGATAGAAGTACAGAGCTACTTGTTTTGTTGAGGAGATATCACATGAAAAGACTATTTATACTGTGAATTTTAGAATAGATGAAAAGCTATGCTAGTTACACAATTTGTGGCATAACTTGTAATACAATTTGTCTATATGACGAGTTTTGATTGATAGAGGGACATTAAAAGTACGGTTAAATGTTTTATATGCAATTGTACTTTCGCTAATTAGTGATTGGGGACACCGTTTGGATAATATTAAACATCACAATTTTTGTTACAACTATTATATGTGATAGATTGTAAATTATTTGTCACTTTCACGTTCACTTATTATTTATACGACTTATAATCTACCATGTAGACAATTGTGATAAAAATTACAGTAGTATTTGCGTTTTTAGAATTTTTGCTATTAAACACACCGACAATACGATAAAGACAATCAAATCTCACGGGAAGAGAACCACTTTTACTTTGTTTCGCATTTTCATCATTGATTTCTCTCTGAATTTCAATAACCTTCACACTCGGTCGCTGTGTCACACAAGATAAGTCACTTATCTTGGCCGAGCACGTTGAAGTTACGTGGTTACAAGGAAAAGGACCTATCTCTATTTGAATTCATTGATGACAAACGCTTGGCATCTTATTGAATGTTATGACAAATGATTATAATTAACATGATTGTTTAGCTATGAAAGCACATGTATTATGATACGAAGATTTAGACATCCGAACCGGTGTTCATGTGAGTGCCTAGGCCTAGGAGTACTAATAACATTATTTTATTTGTGATGTTCCATATCTGTGATTCGAAGTTTCAAACCATATATATATTATTTGCTCTCTCTCTCTCTCAACTTTACTAATCCAATGCAAACAATTTAGACCCCAAACTTTATCTGATTTTACAGCTTAGTCAATTTTAAGCTAACTAATGGAATTAAGCATGCATGGATAAACATAAAATCAATCACAACCACATAGAATCAACCACCCACAAGAACACTAAACACCAAAGTACTTACAAAAAAGAAAATCCAAGAACTGGGCAAAAAAACCTCTTTGGGGGCATTATAGCACCAAACAATGCACTAATGAGAATAGTTGCAATACATATTACTTATAAAACCTTCCAAGCTATGTAGTAACTATATATGTACTCGAGCATTCGACTCCTACAAGCAACTAATTCCTCAATCCTATCTTCTCACTAGCCTCTGAATCCGCAATTAATTGAGCCTCCAATTGCAATCTCCAAATTTCCTGGGCAAGTTTGGGCTTGCTCCAATTGTTTCCATGCTCCAATTAACACTAAAACTTTGAAGGTAGTAATAGGTGTGATGTTATTAATTGTAATTTGAAAGAAGAAGAGGGTGAAGAGATTGATGAGGGTTTAAACTCTAAGGTTTGTTTATGGGTTCTCTCTAATTCTTTATATGGGAATTGGGTGAGTAAATTCGTGGGAAATGGGATCTTGAATAGTGAGGGTGAGATTTGGAATAGCCGAGAAAAAATAGAAAAATTGTCTCAGGTTCCATCAAGTTTGTACGAGCGAAGTATCGTACAAGGGAGGAGCGAACCTTCTATTCAACTGAAATTCAAATTCTGGTCTCATCTCTTAGTTCACCTCTCATCATGAAGTTCGTAGGAGCAAAATTTTCTGCATCGACCAACTTCAATTTCTACCTATGTCCACTTCACCTCACCAACCCAATCCCAATTAAAAACCCACAAAATTACATGAGTACTCATAGGGTTTAAATTTTTTTTTTTTTTTAAATTCAAATTTGTTATGAAATTAGCCAACAAATAGAAATAGTTTGTCCAAATTTTAAATTTTCAATGGGGGCCATGGCCCCAATAAGCCAACTTGATACATACATACACAAATATATATATATATATATATATCAAGTTTATATAAAATATTTTAAATTTTCACTTTTTGTTTTTTTAAATATAATTATGTTTTAACCAACTTTTACAAAACAAGCTTTTAAGTTAAATTTACTTTCACACTCACTCTTAGTTGGATATCTATAGGTGTGGTTATGTTTTTCTTGGTGTATGATACTGATTTTTTTTTTTTTTTTCTCCAGCTGTATTTTGTTTGTGTATTAAGAAAAAATGACCACTCTCTCAAAAAAAATAAAAATAAAAATAAAAAAGACCACAAATTTTCATTTCCCATTTATCTTTCTTGTAAAAGTCATATTTTGCGCTAATTGAGGGGACCCCTTGTACTTGGTGGGATGGTGGACACTGGACTGGCGTGGAGTAAGGTAAACGGCGACATGCAGCAACAATTAGAGCATGGTTGGTTGATTTGGTGTAAAAGATTAAAAAGGTGTGAATCAGCTTTTATCCAGGGCCAAGGCTACCTTTCCCTTCTATATATATTTTTCTTTTCAGTTAATCTTTTATATATTTTTTTTTCAATTTTTTTAGTTTTATTCAATCACAGTGGGATTAGGTTGTTCGTTATTGATATGAAATGACATTAGATTCAGATTTTGGGTCCTTTTGTCGTCTAATAGATCATTTAATAAATCAGCTCTCATCTCTCACGTAGATCGACGGAACGGTACCATGGGGTCCAACTCCTGGAATTTTAGAAATATTTAATAGTGTATAATTGAATATGTTAATAGATTAAAATTGAAAATTTTGGTTACAAAAAATTCATATTTGACCCCCTAAATTGAAAATCAATCCCAAAGTTTAAAATAAGCTCATATCTACTGTCAATGGTTCCATTCTAAAATAAAATCAAAATTTCTTTTTTTGAAAAACACGGACGAATCTCACTTTCTTTTTCGCATTCGCACACACACTCTCTTTAAATTTCTCTCTCAACCCTCCTCTATTTTTTTTCTCTTTCTTGCTCACGAAGTTAGTCTTTGGAGCTTAGATTTGTAGTGGTCGACAAAGCTATTGGCGATTGGGACGTTTCGATTCATAGTTGGGGAATCTCTAAATCATGCATGGGAGGCGATGTTACACCACTAAGAGTTGTTGACGGAGGCTGAGGACGCTGATCTGGGTTTTCGCCACTTGGAAGAGCTATGTTGTTATGCAAAGATTTAGGTTACTTTTTTTTTTTTTTTTTTGCAACTAATTTGAGTTTGGGTTGGAGAATTTCCACCTGCTTTGTGGTTGTATTTTGATTGAAATTTGAGAATTTGAGTTTTGGTTGTCAAAAGTTTTTGAGTTTTATTTTACAACAAAACAAACCCTGCAAAAAAAATAAATAAATTCAGAGCAGTTTCAAGAATTCAACAAAACACACTACATCTGAAAACATTTTACAATGAAATAAATTAAGCCTAAGATGCCTATAGGTTATGTTGAAATATTGACGTGAGTGGTGTGACTAGTTAAGTGTTGAAGTCTCATATTAGATAATAGCCACAAAATTTAGTAAGTAACATAATATAATTGAGCCCAAAACTCAAAGGGGTTAAGCTTTTGGGTTAAGTGCTAGTCTACAAAATTTGTTAGAAATTGTCTCAAATTTCTAATTTAACTTGGTTTGGGTTTTCTTGGTGAAAAAGGAAAGTTTATTTCTTAATAAACAAGAAAATTACTTCTTATCTACTAGAAACAAAAGATATTCCATGTCCATGGAAGAACGAATATTGAAGTTTTATAAATAAAAAATGCCAAAAGGAATTGGTGGCTTTGCCTAAAGGCCCTCCACGTGGGAAGAGACTTTGAATTAGAATGTGAGAGCTTCAAAAAGTTTTAAAAAATATATATATTTTTATTATATATTTCTGAGTTCTCCTTTAAGTGTGTAAATTAACACTTTTGTATTCTTCATTTGCTATAGTGAATTCATCACCTAATACCAATGAATGTAGGCTTCTGCTGAACCATATCAATCCTTGGTGTTTGTGTCATATTCTCTTCTTTAATTTCTACTATTTTTTCATCGAATAAAGATGTCGTGTGTTAGGTTGATTATTATGACTGGCAAATTAAGTTCAAACGTTTCAATTGTATTTGCAAAACTTTTCATGCATTCATTTTATTTCATTTGTAATATTATCATTGAGGTTGAAGAGCTTAAGAAAAAGTTCAAGTGCTGCATTTGGAATCTCGGTTAAGCAAATTTCATGGTATTAGGCGAGATTTTAATAAACATCATCAGAATATGAATATCAATTACACAGAGAGCTTCGCCTGAAACACAATGGAGTAAGATTGCCCAAAAATTTCCACACTTGATCTTCTTGATTATCCTTGTAGCCAACCAACTCTCAATTGTGGCTGAATGAAAATAAGACCCTAATTTCATATGAACGAAGGTTAAGACCACCAATACCCTAGAGAGCAATCCTTACAGTCTCAAACACCTTAACCCTCTCCAAACTTGCATACATTTGAGAGAAGAATCAATCCAAACACCTTATCATACCTTGAATGTGGTGGATTGGTCGCTGGAATGGAGCTAGGGCTTGGAGTTAGGGGGCAGCTCTGTTGCTTGTTGCTGTAGCGACTCCGGCCTTCGACTGCTTAGCCACTAAGGGTTTTTATTTTTTATTTTTTTATTATATATGTGTCTTTGTGCGTGCGTCTATTGCTGGATAAGGAAAATTATTAATTTGTTTAAATTTTTTTGAATGGTCACATTGTTTGTTTTGGGTCAAATAAATTGCTTGGGTATAATTTTTTTGGGCTTATATATTTTGTTTCAAATTTTAGATCTTTAAAATTTTTTTATGACCTTTAAAATGAGGAAAATGCTAGGGCTGCAAATTTTTTTACAAATTACTGATATGGTGAGCAATTATTAGTAAGCTAGTAAAAAGTGATACAAATGGTGAACCCAAATGCAAACAAATTAAAAATAAATTGCTACCTCAACAGTTTGTAAAAGTATTGTAAAAAAGTTCATGGCTATATATAGCATTACTTTGAATATGATCAATGATATTGTTAAAGGAAGCAAAATGTAATTTTTAAAAAAACAAAATTGCTAAAATTAGTATTTAGATATGTACTGATTTATTTATTTATTTAAATGGGGGTACCCATTCTCCCCCTCCCCCCAAGTCCATATATGCCTCCGTCTATAGTTGGAAACCACATAGACCTCCAAGAAATCTTCAAGTGGCCTTAAAGTGTCCAAAAGATCAGATTTGCGGTCGGTGATTGACTTGAAGTTATTGAAAATAAAAGACTGGTAGTCTATTGTTAGCAAAAGTTGGCAGTTAGGACACGAGAACTGTGGTTTTGTAAGTTCTTTTTTTTTGCTAGTAAGTTATTTTGTATTGCAACTAACTTCATATTGAAATCGGTTTATTGGGCAAGGCCTCAAAGAGGTTTTCCTTGTTGGGTTTCACTTTGTCAACATATCATGTGTGTGGTGGGTTTCAGTTAGTTCAACTGGTAAAGTTTCTGATAGTCGTATAAGAGATATGAGGTTCAATTCCCGTCTACACCAAAAACTGATTGGTGTCTTGTTCTGATGAAAAAGTGCTATCATAATAAACGAATGCCATAGGTTGAAACTCTCTTAAAAAAAAAAACATATCATGTGTGTATGTGTTAGTGAATTATTTGTTGTGTTATGTACCCATCATACCTATTGCATTGAATCTTGACTAATTAACTACTGGCTTAAGTCTTGATCAATTAAAATCAATAATAAGCCGTGCTAGATTCTAAACAACTTACTTTAATCATAGTACTAATTCTTGGTGGGAATATTTTCCTTTTTTTTCTCTCCGTACACTAGTGGTACTTTTTATCCTTCTCCCTTAACCTGAGCTCGTCTCCGTAGTCTCCATCGCCACGACCTCCTCGTTCACCCATCTAACCCAGCACCCTCATCATTCTCCTTCACCATCCCATCTCACTCCGTATATCCTTCAAGCCATGGAGGTCTCAGACCTTGTGGCAAAGACTGAAAGAGTATCTTGCAAAGATATACGACTTGAGCTCCCTCCAAGACAAATTGATGCTAAGAGCACCAACCTCACTCTGTTAGCAAAACTAGTCACCTCCAAACCCATCAGTCTTAGTATTATCAAAGACGTTACCTTCAAAGCTTGGAAACCAGTTTTTCCATTGGAGGTAAAGCGCCTAGCAAAAGACATTTTCATGTTCTCTTTTCATCATGAAGTTGACCTCCACAAAGCATATCATAAAAGGCCATGGTCTATCCGTGGTGGACATCTTATCCTCAAGAAATGGCGCTCAGATCTATCTTGGCAAGAGGTCGATTTTTCTACCTCATCCTTTTGGATCCAAGTCCACGACTTACCCTCCCTGTGGAACACAAAGGACAACCTGCAAAAAATAGGATCCACAATAGGCAAGGTCATTGAGGTGGATGTCACTGGAGACGGCAGTGGTTCATGGAAAAAGTTCACTCGTATTAATGTAGACATCCCACTTCAATCGCCCCTCATTCCAGGAATTTTTCTTCCTCGACCAAACATGATAGACCTTTGGATCGGAATAAAATATGAAAAACTTGCCAATGTTTGCTACAAATGTGGACTGCTAGGCCATGAGGAGAAAGAATGCCATTCACAAGCATTCCTTCTCCGTAATCCAACGGGGTCCATGTTCAGAGCAGCAGGCCCCTGGCTCAGAGCTGAAAATGATGAAACACCACCGGGAGCTCGCCCAGACAACATCACCAAACAGACCAGTCAAAGGTGCACCAGTTGCTATTCTGAGATCTATCATCCAGGCGATACCGGCCAGACTATTCCGGCGACCCCCAATCCCCACCTCCAGGGAAACCATGAACCCGTGGCATTGCTTGCCCAAGACACGTGGCCACAGTACAATAGTACAACCAGTACGACTAGGGCAGAGGTGTGCCATGACCATGATCGTGAGGAGGACTTAGTGGGACAAAGCACAGCAAAGGACGATTTCAATTCGGATGAGCTGGACCACACACAACATGCGCCTGACACGTCTCTACCACACCCAAATGATTCTCATCAATTGGTTGACACACCAATAATATCCTCCTTTGGGCCACGACAAGATCCAGACCAAATATCTCATGCCTTACTCTTACTTTCTCCTGTATATGTAAGTTTAAAGCCCAATACTGCCGACGCCCCTACCGGCCCATTGACTGCTTCTGAAAACCAACAACCAAGCCCATTCCTCCCTACCCAAGACACCAGTACCTTACATTACATCCCTGATGCAAACATCTCGAGCCTAAATACCCAAATCACTTCTACCTCCTTGTCTGGGCACAACACCACAGAGACTTCTCTAAACTACCCCACTACAGAGGCAAACCTGTCATCCCTCCCAAACCACCATAAAAGAAAAGCTTTAACTCAAGATTTCGAGATTTTCTCCAAAAGGATGAGGAAAGCATTTGTAGGACCTGAGCCAGTCTACTTCGACCCCGAGACGATCACTCTAATCCCTCAATCTAGCCTTGGGCGTTTCATCTCTCATCAAAAGCAAAAGTCAAAGTCCAAACCAGCTCCTAGGAAACAAAGTAAGTCACTTAACTCTCGTTCCATAAACCCCACTGCTGTTGCTTCTCTTTGTCACACCTCTATTGACTCTAGCACATGTGCTCTCTTTACATCTGCGGCCGAGGAGGCGGGCCTTATCATGCCCCCACCTTCACCATGAAAATACTTAGCTGGAACTGTCGAGGCATATGCAACGCCTCGACAGTTAGAGCCCTTAAGGCCCAAATAAAAGGTATTAGGCCTGATGTTATTTTTCTTTCTGAAACTAAAGCTAATGAATCTCGCTTGAAGTTTGTTAAAAGTTCGATTAAGTTTGACAATAAGATTGTGGTACCAGCAAAAGGTAGTGCAGGTGGTTTGTGTTTCATGTGGAAGCAGGGTATCTCAGCTAAGCTAGTTGAGTACAAAAAAAAATCTTATAGCTATCCAGATATCCGATATTGTCTGCGATTGGCTGTTAGTTGGCTTCTATGGCCCTCCTTACTTCACAAAAAAGAAAAAAGCCTGGGAGAACTTATCTGCCTTGCTTGAGGCTCATCAAGGATTGTGGGTTTGTCTAGGGGATTTCAACTTTGTTATCAATGATGATGAAAAGACAGGAGGCAGAAAGGGGAGCTCTTCAGCTACCAACTATCTCAAAGAACTTATGTTTGATTTTGGTGCCATTGATCTTGGGTATTCTGGAAATAAATATACATGGGCTAAAGGCAGGTGGGGCAATGCAACCATCAAAAGAAGGCTCGACAGGGGTATTGCTAACATCTCTTGGAGATTGGCATACCCGAAAGCCACTATCTCTCATCTTGGGGCCTTCGAGTCCGACCACAAGCCTCTGTTACTTGATACTAACCCGGAGGATGATTTTGCCCATAGGCCATTCAGATTTGAAGCAGCGTGGTTGAGAGATAGCAGATGCACCCCGGTGATTGAAAATGCGTGGAGTAAGGAAACCAGTGGGTCTGACTTTGTTAAACTCTACAAAAAGCAAGCCACAACAAGGGACACCCTTCGAAAGTGGAACAAAGAAGTCTTTGGCCGCTGCCAAGATAGAATCAATGTCCTCCTTTCAAAATTAAAGGAAGCCCAAAGTCAGCAGCCTTCTCATGAAAATGACATCCTAGAGTCCTCATTACAAGCCGAATTGTCAGAATGGCTCTTCAGAAGTGAGACCATATGGAGGCAAAAATCAAGGGAAATATGGCTTAAGCTCGGTGATAAAAACTCAAAATTTTTCCACCTCTCTACTATCATTAGGAGAAGGCGTAACAACATCGATGCAATCAAATCAGAGGATGGCACCTGGATCTCCGAATCCAAACATATCAGGCAACTCTTTCTTAATAACTTCAAGCATCAATTCATGGCAGAAGAGGTTTCTTTCCCATATCACCTTGATCACCTCATGCTTCCTTCCATCACTGAGGATGAGAATGTTAACCTCATGGCCATACCATCTCCAGAAGACATCAAATCCACTCTCTTCCACATGCAAGATTTGAAAGCCCCTGGCCCCGACGGCTTCCCAGTTCTATTCTACAAACAGCTCTGGTCTACTGTCAGCAACAATATCATAAAAGCTATTACTTCTTTTTTTCTGCTTGGCTCTATGCCTAGAGAGGTAAATAGATCGTTAATTGTTCTCATTCCCAAGATCTCTAACCCCTCTGCTGTTAACCATTACAGGCCTATTAGTCTTTGCAACGTGGTCTACAAAATAATATCAAAGCTCTTAATTGCCAAATTAAGACCTCTGCTGGACAAAATCATCTCTCTTGCCCAATCAGCTTTCATTCCTGACAGGTGGATTGCTGAGAATCAAGTTATTGTTCAGGAGCTTCTCCATGGTTTTAAAACTAGGAAGCCTAAGTCAGGTCTTATGGCCATCAAGCTCGACCTCCAGAAGGCTTATGATAGAGTAAATTGGAGCTTCATTAATTCTGTTCTCCTCCATCTGGGGTTTTATGAAACCTTCACCAATTGGATTCGTGCTTGCATCTCTTCTGTCACATTTGAGATCATTGTTAACGGGGGCAAGTCTGAGAGCTTCAAGCCTACTAGAGGATTGAGACAAGGTGACCCCCTCTCTTCCTACCTTTTCATACTGGGGCAAGAGGTACTTTCAAGGCTGCTAGATAGTGAACTAAGGAGCAAGAACATCAGTGGCATCAAGGCCAGCTCCAATGGCCCTCCCATTTCTCATGTCATGTACGTAGACGATATCATTCTCTTCTCTAAAGCCAGCGCCAAAGATGCCCATTGATTAGTGAATGTCTTAGACAAATATTGCAAATGGTCTGGCCAATGTGTCAACAAAGGCAAATCAGGGGTCTTTTTCTCTAAGCACACCCAACTTCACCACCAAAGAACCATCAAGAACATCCTACAGTTCAAAAGCCTAAAAAAAGACGCCATTTACTTAGGAGCACCTCTCTTCCTTTCGAGAGCACCATCTAAGGATTTTGCCTATCTTCAAGAGAGACTAGAAGCTAAGCATATGGGATGGAGAAGTAAGTGTTTGTCGTGGGCTGGGAGGAGAACCCTCATCACTACAGTCGCTCAATCTCTGCCTACATATACCATGTCGACCTTCAAGGTGCCCAATAAAATCTGTGATAAATTGGATTCCCTTACAAGGCGATTTTGGTGGAACCCCAAAGAGCAGCAAGGAAGATTTATCGCTTGGAAAGCTTGGGAAAAGCTTTGCCTCCCAAAAAGTTCAGGTGGCCTTGGCTTTAAAAAAACCAAAGACATAAACAATGCCCTCCTTGCTAAGCTAGCATGGATGGTTGCTACTAAAAGAGATAGCCTCTGCATGCAGATTCTTAGAGCAAAGTATAAAATCAAGCATGATTGGCTAAGGTCTGACCCCCCTAGATCAGCCTCCCCCATATGGAAAGCGATTGAGCAAGCAAAAACCATCATCGTTAAAGGAGCTTGCTACCTCATTGGCGACGGCTCTTCAATTGATGTCTGGCAGGACCCTTAGGTACCCTGGTATCATGGTTTTACCCCTAAACCTAGAGATGAAAATTCAACTCAGCTCCGTATCAAGGTTTCCCACCTCATTGACCATGACTTGCACTGTTGGAAAGCATCGATCATAAACAATCTGTTCGACTCTGCCTCGGCCAAGGCTATACTTTCAATCTCTATTCCCAGTAGGCACACTCCAGACAAATTAATTTGGGTTTTGGACTCAAAGGGATTGTTCTCTGTCAAATCGGCGCATCAGGTTTTGAACCCTCTAACAGAAGCACTATCAACATCAGCGGTAAACTGGAAAAAACTTTGGATTCTCAAAGCTCCCGAAAGAACCAAGATGTTCCTCTGGAGGTTAAGTGTCAATGCCCTTCCAACAAGAGAAAACATAGCAAAGAGACTTGATATGCCAGAGGTAAATTGTCTTTTCTGTACAAGCTCTGTTGAAACTCCGATGCACCTGTTTCTCACATGCCCCATGGCGAAAGCTCTATGGTTCGCTGCCTGCTGGGGTTTCAAATCAAAGGAAGCTCAAGTTTCTACACATGAGGAGATTGTTAACCTTGTCCTTGACCCCCCCACGGCTCTATGTCAATCCATAGACCAATGGAAAGTTTCCCTCACTATGGCTTCTACCTTAGAGGAAATATGGAGACTTAGAAACTCCAAGCTTCACTCCAATAGCTCTGCCACTTTATTGAACTCCATCCAGCGTGTTCGAAGGTACGTCCACGATTTCATTGAGGTATCCTCACCCACCTCCCCACCCCCTTTGCCTCATGTCTCCCTCCGATGGTCCCCACCTCCTCCTAGCTGGATCAAGATTAATGTGGACGCTGACTTGTCAAGCTCCAAGGTTGCTATTGCTGTGGTAGCAAGGGATTTTTGTGGCTCTCTATGCAGTGTTTGGGCCAGAATTACCTATCACCGCTCCCCCCTTCAAGCTGAAGCAGAAGCACTCCTTTGGGCTGTGCAAATAGCAAAGAGAGAGGGATGGCAGCAAGTTCTTTTTGAAGGTGACTCCAAAATCTGCTTCGATGCCGTCTCTTCTACCGTTTCTCCTCCCAACTGGGCCATTCAAACCACCATCTCCAATGTCCTCGACTATGCTCAGTTTTTTAATTCTTGCTCTTTTGTTTGGAATAAGAGATGTTGCAATTTTGCAGCACACATCTCTGCTAAGTTTGCTTTAGATTCTCGCAAGTCTTGTTTTTTCAATAAGGATAATCTCCCCCCAGCGTTAGCTGCTGTTTGTAAGGATGATTATCGTGTAAGTTCTTTTTCTAGTTTTTAATGAACTGAAGGTTATCAAAAAAAAAAAAAAAAACTTACTTTAATCATATTGATCAGATTAGATCAAACTTAAATATTGCAGTAGGTGAGAACAGTTCAACTGTTCAAGATAGGCCCAATTAAATAGAGCAATATCCTATTTCATCTACAATTTGTATTCAAGCTTCTTATGCAAATGTAACTGATCTTTATATATTAATGAAAACAACTCCAACGTTGAGAGTGTGGGAGCATAAATACTCTTCAATTATTATATCTTTTTTTTTTTTTTTTCCTTACTGAGATCTTCAATTAATATCTCAGTTCTTATAAATCATATAAAACAATTAATAGACAGACTCGTGCCAACCATCTTCTGGTGCATCCAGCTTGCAATCGGCACTTTCATTATTTTTGGTTGGGCAGAGAGAACGCAACAATAGACATGTATCATTCCAACTTCGAAGAAAATCTTCAGTGCCCTTCTTTTTTGTATCACTGTTTGTATTAGGGCTGTCCACCAGAGCCCGTACCCAACCAACCTGAGGCAAATTGTCCAATCCGTACCTAAAACCGGCCGACTCGACACCGGTGATGATCGATAGCGGGTTTCAACCTCTAGAAAATAAGACCAGCGGGTCGTTGACAAGTTTGCTCTTCAAAATCCGATTCCAACCGATCCAACTGCCTATATATCGGAAACACCCACTGATTTTCTCAGGTACGAGGATTTTCGATTATTTCTCGATAGATCTGTTGAGATCTGGCGAGATCTCTTTAAGAACTCATCGAGATATCTTCAAGATTTGGTAAGTACGTTTAGAAATCTTGCTTGATCCAGCCATGTTTCGGCCAGATCTAGCAGATTTCGACCCTAAGTCTCACCATGGCTGACACCAAGCTCCGTCTCTAAACATCAATGCCACCACTCCATGGTGGTTCAACCCTAAGTCTCACCATCTTCATATTCTCGGCCTAAAACCCTTCTCATCCCTTCAAGCCCTCCCTATTAAACTAAGCTCTCCTTCTAAACCTCCATGGCCAGAGCTTTTCAAGCTCATCACCTCCAACCACGCACCACTGCTGAAACCCAGCCAAAATCAAATCACAACCACCACCATAACCAAAACCCAGCCAAAATCAAATCACAACAAAGACCCAAAAGCCCACCAATTAAATCACAAAATCACGAACCACATCCATCGAAATTAGTTAATCTCTACACACAAATTCTCAATTCATCTAGAATAAAAGAAACGAAAAAAAATGGCTCACCAAATCAATCAATTTAGCTATCAGAAAAGTCTGAAAAGCACAGAGAACCCGAGCACGATGAGCCAAACGATATGAACGAGAAGGAGAGCTTGGCCAGAGAGAGGGCCAGGACCACCATTAGAAACCTCACAGAACCCCAACCTAGCGACCTTGACATCGACTCAAAGCACGTCGACGCAGCCACACCAGTAAGTCACGCCATTGACGCCGCATACTGGGTCGACCCGGAGACACTTGACGGGGCAGAATGCAAGTCCAGGTATGAGTCCGTTGTTGCTGTTGGCACAGAGATCGGCATCTTCGAAGGGTAATCGAATGGTGGATGAACCGTATTTGGATTGGACAGTGGGATGGAGATGACGGCGATGATGGTGAGGAAGAGAGAGAAAATGGGTTTGGAGAATTGAGGCATGTTTTGGCAAGCTATGGAGGGCTCGCCTGAGAAAGAGAGAGAGAGAGAGTGAATGAAAAGGAAAGAAAGAAAATAATAAAAAATAGTAGCAGCTTCCTACAGTGTGATGTTAGTAATAAAACCTCACTGTAGCAAGTTGCTAAAATTTTTAAGATTTGACATCCTTGATAAGAGCATCACAATCAGGTGTGCCAAATGCCAAATATTTGGCATTTGGCACACCAAATACCAAAAACAAAACATCATAAGATGTGTTAAATGTGTCAAAATTTTGAGACTTGCTACAGTACCGTTCCATCTTTGAAACAGTACGGACAACTATGCTAAAAAATAAAATAATTTTTTATTCCACTTCTCAGTTCACTTCTTTTCCCCTTTTTTTTCTTCTTCTTTCTTTCTCTAGAACCTCCACCTCTCCCTTTTTCTTTCTTTTCTGTCACTTTCTCTCTACGCCTTCGCGTTCTCTATCTCTTTTTTTTTTCCCTGTCACTCTCCCTCTTTGTCTTTTTTTTTTTTCTCTACCTAGGCCGTTGCCATTGAGATTGGTCGCCGCCGTGGAGTTCGGCCTCGCCATGGAGTTCAGCCTCACCGATGAGGCTGTTGCCATGGAGCCGTGGAGATCCCTTATACTGAACTCCCTTTTTTTTTTTTTTTTTGTTGTGGATTCCATGTGATTGTGATTATGGGCTGTACTTGGGTATGGTGGTGGCGGGCTGTGCTGTGTATGGTGGGGTTTTGTTGAAGATTTTGAGTTTTTTTTTTTTGTTGTGGTTTTTAGATTTGGAATTTGTTGGAGGATCCGGTGATTGTGGTTGTAGTTTGTAGCGGTGGTTGTTGTTGTGGCAGTGGTTGTTGGTTCTTGGATGGTGGTGACTGCTGCTGGGCTGTGTGTTGGTTTATTGCTGGGTTTTAAGTAAATATATTATTTTAATATGTTGTATATATTATTTTAATATTTATAATGAAAGAATAGAACATGTGATGAATGGTTTATTGTAAAATGATGTGGTGAATAATAAAGTAGGTTTTTGATGTGTCAAAATGACATTTTTTATAGAACAGTTGATGGTGATGCTCTAAAGATGGGTTTTTATGATTTGAGGTGTTAAAAATGCTAAAAAAATAGCATATAGCATTTTTAACACCTTTAATGAGAATACTCTTAGTGTGAATGCTCTAAAAAGAGAGGTGGAAATGCATTGGGACTAGGAATGCATAGTTTAGTAATTTTGAATAACATATATATATATATATATGTGTGTGTGTGTGTGTGTCTGTGTGTCTGTGTGTCTGTGTGTCAAAATTAAGATCTTTAACAATTAATTTGGTCCCCCATAAAAATATAAATTGGCCCCCTAAAAAAAGGTCTTTTAAGTAATAACAAAATTTAACGTATCTCATAAAGATTATAACATTACAAATAGATTATACAAATTTTATAAAAGCTCCAATTAAATTCATTATTTTTGTGAAAATAATATATGAAAATTCTTTAGTGGATCTAATATTGCTATATTTACGGCATGTTGCTAAAGAATTATTATCAAATCCTAAGTAAAATACCTATTTGGTATGAGATAAAATTTTGTATAATGAGTTTTAGGATTTATCAATCCAGTTACAAAAATGCACATTTCGAATTAAGTGTTTAATATGCTTGGTTTTTATCATTTTCTTGAGTATTTGGTTTTCTCCCCTTATTTTCTTGTATTCAATTGATTTTTTTCCACATAAAAGATTACAAAGTCAAATGAGATGTCAAGTGAAAAAGAAAATCGAGTTTTATGATAAATTGATTAGGATAATAATTTCCTAAAATTAGTAATATTCATAGTGAGATTGATCCTAATAAAAAAAATTACTAACTTCTAAACCATATAATAAGACTCAGGCCACTTTGGTACAGTCAAGGATAGCCCATTCCAAATTTTGTTGAAATTACCAAATTGCCCTTATCTTTTAAAACTTGAGTTAAACTGATCCTAATCCACAAAACTCAATACTAAAACTCAATAATAAGAGCATTTACAACAAGATTGCTAAAAAATATAGCTTTTAGCAACTTAAAACACTATTTTATTTATTTTAACACTCCATTTTATAATACACCCAACATCAAAAGTTTTATTTTAGCATTTAACACATTAACATAATATAAACAACACAATAAAATAATATATCCAATACAATAAAATAATATATTTAATACGATAAACATCAACCACAACCATCAAAACATTAAAGTGGTTTTTTTTTTTTTTTTAATAACTTTGGAGCTACAGTGTAGCTTAGTTGTCAAAATTTTTAACAATAGCACTCTTGTTGAGCATTCCCATCAAAGCTTTTAAAATTTTTAGCATTTAGCATCTCAAAAAATCACTTTATCAATTTTAACAACTTATTTTATAATACACTTAACATCAAATGTTCTATTTTTTTACCATTTCATTTAAAATAATATAAACTACTCATTAAAATAATAAAAAACAACTATACAAACCACCTTTTCCACCACAAGCATTAAAATAATAATTTTTTTTTTTAAGATTGGAGCTACAGTGAGCTTTCACTGTAGCTCAGTTGCGCGCTATTTTTTTTAACATGTTTGTTGTATCTTGCTTTTTACAAATTTAATGTTAAAATTTAACATTTATAGTATTTAGCATTTTTAACGAGAATGCTTGTGATTTTGAAATGAGTTGCTAAAAAATAGCACTCTTGTTGTAACCTTCGAAACGTGTCAAAAAAGTCAACATCAAAACTAGACAAAAAATCTTGTTCTTCCTTGTCCAGATCAACCTCGAGTTTTGAAATATAAAATTAGTATAAATCTTGGCCTCTTGAGTAGCATCATTGACATAAGATTAAAGCTTAGGTGCTTTCTTCCTTTTGTCACTTGAAACAATGATGACAATGGAACAAGGGGAATATTAAACTTTTCTAGAATTGCAAAATCAATAATAGGAACCATCATTCCAAGGGACACATCCTTAGCTTGATGCGCATGTTGAAATATTGGAACAGACTTCTCCATCTCTTTGGTCTCTTCTTTCATCATGCTATCATTGTTAATTTGTTAATAGGTCGAATAGTAAGCAACTGGTCGGTCAGTTTCTTTTCACACCGTTACGAGCCCAAAGCTCGTTTCTTGTATCAAATGTGTTTGTTCAGAATTCTCCCCATCAACCGATTCAAGAGTGCCCTCCATTGAGCTTTCAAGTTATTGTTTTGAATCATCTTTAGGTTGTCAACAAGTTTCAATTTGCTGATTTATACTATGCACAGTGATCCGGACTTTGTGGCTTTCATCCATGCTAGCACAGTGACTATTTCTTTCTCTATTTTACTTTATATGTTTAGTATTTTGTTTTTGTGTTTTATTTCAATTACTATGAGTAGCTAAATTTTCAATTAAGCTTGAGGATGAAACTTTGTTAAGGATTATCGATATTTTATTTATGAGATTTGATTTTTCCCATAATGGTTGTTCTTTAATGATTTAAATGTTCTTGCTTCATATCAATTGACTAAGATAGGATTTTTAATATGAGTTCAGTCATGTTTTTCTCATGATTTAGGATTGATCTTAATTGATTGAATGCTTGGTTTTTTATTTCTTGATTTGAAAAATGGATATCTTTTATGATTTGTTTGTCAACAGATACAATTGATAATATGATTTTATAATTGGATGTCTCTTGTGATTTGTTGTTAACAGATACAATTAATAATTTGATTTTATATTTATGAAGCGAAGAAAAACATGCTTTAAATTTTAAAATATAGATTTTAATAAGAATATATTCCTTAATAACAAGACTGATTTCTAGATTATTATGCAGTGGTTTGGGAACAATTGATGATCATGAATATATATTGATATGTGTGGGGAGTGGAATAGTCACACCATGGGCCTAAAGCCCAGGGAGCAATTAGGTCATGGGAAAGAATTGGGCTTGACCTATGTTCAGAAGGAAAGCACGGTGGATAGCGCACCATGCAAGGAGAATAGTAGGACCATCCCCAGCATCACGAGAAAAATGAGTGACGCAAAAGATTAATTCCTGTGGATATGGCAAAGTGTCATCTTATCTGAGGTACGAGGCATAAGCAGTCCATGTATGACCACCAAAAGATTTCTGAAACTACGGGAAGGATCAAGAATATACAAGAAGGTTGAAGATCTTTACCTCTGCATCGGTGATGAGGTTCTTACCTCACTCCTGCCACATTAAATGCAAGTGAGACAGCCTGAACAGTAGCAGCAACCCCCAAAAGTCAAAATTCCAAGATAAGGGAGAGGAGGAATCCAATAAAGTGGAGAAAAATATCCCTAAGGTTCTAATAAGCAACAGGACAGTTGTAGTGATGAGAGCAAGGATTGAAGTTATAGAAGGAGGAGGGGAGGTAAAGTATGAAAGAGGGAGAAAAATCTACTTGGGGGAAAGAAATAGAAAGAGAGAAAGAGGAACACCAAGAGTGTCACCACGGGAACAGTATAGTTACATCTGTAATTGTAATCGTTACATGAATAGTCAAAGAAATTCATTGCTTGTGTTTCCTATTGTAGAGTGTTTATTCATTGTTGTTTATTTATATTTAAGTTGTGTAAACTGTTATCATCTAGTTTCGAGGTGAGTTCCACGGGGGCTAAATTTTGTGTCCCTACATGAATTAATAAGTAAGATTCCATAATCTTTTCTCTAGATTTTTAAATCTCTTTATTGCTTTGTATTATCTCTTTGATTAGATTAATTATTTTCTTAGATTTATTTAATTTCAAAGTAATCAATTTTTATTAAACTAGATTAAGATTTATTTAGTTAATGTTTTATTAATTTTCCTACATTCATATAAGTCTATGGGGTTCGACCTCACTTTTGCCGTGAAATTTATAAATTCTTGCAAGTGCATAAACCGTACCGAAGTATAGTTTCGCAAGAGCAAGATCAAACCCACACGAACTTGTATGAACATAAAAAAATTAACTAAATAAATCCTAATCTAGTTCAATAAAAATTAATTACTTTGAAATTAAATAAAACTAAGGAAATAATTAATCTAAGCAAGGAGATAAAAAAAAAAAAAAAAGATGTAAACTGTGGGGGGGTAAAAGCCCAGATCTACCTATTAGGCCTAGGGCCCTGTTTTTGAGGTTTCTTTATGTCCGAAGAGTAATAACGGGTTGGGGTTGGGCTCACCTGGGGGCAACAAACCCGAAGGTGGAGGAAGAGTACAATCCGAATAGGTCACCATTTATCTGAAGAGGTTTTACTCCTCAGATACAAATGGTCTTGATCAAATAAATGTACAGAAGGTCTGAATGACCTTCCTGGCAATTTTAGTGACAAAGATAAGCTCTGGGCATACCTGGGAATGATAAGGATAAAGAAATATCTCAAGGAAAAGCTGCTACCACCGTATTTAATGTCCTGCAGCAGCTTTTATGGCCGCATTTATGTGGAGAAGACCCCTGAACAGTACAACCTTAGCTACCGCCACTCCCAAAGTTAGAGAAGGTGCTTGATGTGACCTATACTCAAGTATGTACGCAGATGGAGAACAAGTGGACGACTAGGATGATGAGGGAAAATGCTATATAAAGAAGAAAAGAGAGAAAAAGAATGGAGGAGAAGAAGAAAGCAACTTTACTGTAACTCTGAAACTTGTAACTTAATTCCATTCAATAGAATACCTCTTCGGATATTCATGTCTGCTTTTGCCTTAACGTGATTGCATGTTAGTTTATTCACAAATACCATAATCAACTCTTGTTTAATTCATATCCAGCCCAGTTCTTTCACCCACGCTCTACAAATTCATTGTCTGGGGTTCATAGTGTTAGGACATATATGTTTTAACTTGATTAAGAACATATGTCACTTAGTTATGTAAATTGGCTAATCCTTTGACAAAACGCACTTTACTTGTAATTGGGTAGTTCTAGGTGTTTTTAATACTTCAAGAAACAATGTTTCAAGGTCAAGTGTTGAAGTCATCAAATCTGTCCAAGAGAAAGCAAGCTGAAGTGCAAGGTTTTTAAAGCTCGACACCTGCTCGATAGCTACCTCGACACCTGGCTATCTGTCGAGCTTTTCAGCTGATTCTTATTGCAATCTCGATAGCTTCTCGATAGCTGGTCGATCGATCGAGAAAGTTTCTGTCTCCTCGACACCTTCTCGACACCTCCTCGATAGCTGCTATCTGTTGAGATTCATTAAACCTCGACACCTCCTCGACACCTCTCGATCGATCGAGGTTACGGGAAATCAGAATTTTCAGCTTTTTGATTTTTGGGCCAGACTTATGTATTTGAGTAGGGTTTCTTTTCTCACAACCCTAGACTTATATAAGGCTTATTTTAAAGGCCGTCACATGAGAGAACACAAGGAGAACATATGCAAAAAGGTGACCGATGCCTTATTCTCTCTGAAAGAAGCTACTGCGTCTTTGCGCCTTAGGGTTTTGTAACCAAGTGCTTCTTGATCTTCATTGTTGATGAAGTGAAGAACTTTGCAGCCAACATTCTTCTTTCTCAAGTTGGTGAGTGAGTCACGTATTGGGATCCGTGTAACAAAAAGGGTGGCGTTCATATATTGAAGAGTTCAGAGGTTCTGAAGCGGTAGAAGGTTTCTGCTGTGAGTTCATTTACGGGGATTGTAGAGTCTAGGGACAAAGGTTTTGTACTAGATCTGAAACTTCTCTTTTCTATAGTGGATTGCTTTTCGGGAAGGTTTCCCCCCAGGTTTTTTACTGTGAAACTGGTTGGTTTCATTAGTTTTCTTGGGTCATCATATCTTGTCTTATTTACTTTTCCGCTGCATTCATTATTGACATGATATTGATGTTTGTTTGTTTTAACAAGGTTTGTTCATAATAAATCTAATTAACAACTTGGGTTTAAAACTTGTTAATTCTATCAACCGGGGTCTATATTTCCCAACACATAGGGCTCATACTCCATATCTTGTGGGCTTGGGCTACAAAAATTGACCCTACAATTGGCGCCGTCTGTGGGGAAAGCTTGTGCAGGGGTGAAAACAACCGTTAGTGATGGTAGAACGAAGTCAACAACAAGTAGAATCTAGGGCATCCCAACACGCTGTCCCTTTTCTTAACTTGGAGAGAAGGCAGGATCGTGAGGGTAGTGTGCACACTCTGCATACTGGCCAAAGCCAGTCACATGGCGAAAGTCACATGTCCCATACAGGGAAGAACCGGGACTTGCAACTAGAAATTGAAAAACTGAAAAGGGAGTTGCACCATGCAAAGAGGAAACGAATTTCCTCGTATTCTGATGAAGATTCCGGTGACGATCAAGACGCCACTTATCAGCAGAAATCTCAGATACCGGCTAGTGAATCCTTTTCCAATGAAGAAGAGTCTCATCGCAAGAAGCAATATAGAAGCCCACCACGCGGAGACGTAGGGAATGATGCTATGAGCAGGGCCTTGAATCAGATCTCTCGGTCACCTTTTACTCGCAGAATTGGGGACGCGAGACTCCTCTGGCGCTTTAACCAGCCAACGTTTACCATCTACAACGGTAAAACGGACCCGGTGGAACACGTGAGCCACTTTAACCAAAGGATGGCTGTCTACTCTAGAGACGAAGCCCTGATGTGTAAGGTTTTCCCCTCCAGTCTGGGGCCGGTGGCAATGAGGTGGTTTGATAGCTTGAAGGCAGACTCTATCAATTCCTTCAAAGAGTTCACCCGGGCATTTGGTTCACGCTTTGTCATATGCTGAAAAGTCGCCAGGCCCTTGTCTTCGCTGTTGTCCCTGAGCATGCAAAAGGGCGAGACTCTGAAGGCATATTCAGATAGTTACTGGGAGATGTTTAATCATATGGAGAGTAACTCCGATGCAATGGCCCTCAGCACGTTCAAGCTCGGTCTCCCTACTGACCATGGTCTAAGGACCTCCTTGTCTGGCAAACCAGTTACTAACATGCGTCAGCTCATGGACCGTATAGAAAAATTTTAAAGAGTTGAGGAAGATCAGCAGCAAGGGAAGGGAAAGGACAAAGCTATCCCCCAGGAGAGGAGGGATTTCCGGTCGGATCGTTACAATAGCAGTAAACCACGTAGGGATTTCGCTGGACAATTAGGATCGACTAATCCTTAAGCGGTCAATACGGTATTTAAAGAGCCGGTGCACCAAGTTTTGGAAAAGATTAAAAACGAGCCATTCTTCAAGTGGCCGAATAAGATGGTAGGAAACCCGGAAAGGCGTAATCATAATCTTTATTGCCAGTATCATCAAAACCACGGGCATAGCACAGACGATTGCAGGAGCCTGTGGGATCATTTAGATCAACTGGTCGACGAAGGTAAACTAAGACACCTCCTACACCATTCCAGCGGCCGAGAAGGGCAGATGAGTTCAGGGCCCCAAAGAGATGATTCCTCAAAACCACCATTGGGAACTATTAATGTCGTCTTCGCTGCACCAGGGAAAACAGGGTCTTGGCCATCGAAGGTTATGTCAATAGTCCCATCACCGGCAGGGCATTTCGGCCATGGTCCAAAGAGATCTAAGTTGGATGCCCCATTGATTATAGGATTCTCGGACGAGGACAAGATAGGGACTGTTCAGCCCCATGATGATGCTTTAGTAATCACCCTCAGAATTGGAGGGTACGATGTAAAGAGGGTGATGGTGGACCAGGGTAGTGCTGTGGAGATAATGTACCCCGATCTCTACAAGGGGTTGGGCCTAAAACCTCAAGATTTAACACCATACAATTCCCCCTTCGTGAGTTTTGAAGGAAGGGTTGTCACCCCGAAAGGCCAGATACGCTTGCCCGTGCAGACCGGCTCTGAAGTGGTAGAGGTGGATTTTATAGTTGTGGACGTGTACTCACCCTATACAGCAATCGTAGCCAGACCTTGGCTTCATACACTGGGGGCTGTTTCCTCTACTTTGCATCAGAAAGTCAAGTACCCAGCTGAAGGGTAGGTTTATGAGATCCGAGGAGATCAGTTCGTAGCTAGACACTGCTTAGTGGTTGCCATCCAACACGAGCCTGAAGCCGAGCCCTCGTCCAGGGCCGAAAGGGGTTTATAGCAGTTAAAGTCTCGAATATTACCCATTGAAGATTCGAACGAGGGCGCTCGAAGTGAAAATTTAGTGAAAGTTGTCATTGGGGACGATCCTGAAAAATTCTTTCAAGTCGGATCTCAACTGCCTCCTCAGGAGAAAAAAGAGCTAATAGAGTTGCTCAATAGGAATCTTGACGTGTTTGCCTGGAATGCTTACGAAGCCCCAGGGGTGGATCCCCAATTCATTTGCCACCATCTTAAAGTCAACCCATTGATTATTCCCAAGAAGCAGCCTTCTCGGCGCCCATCTAGGGAGCATGCTGATGCAGTGAGAGAAGAGATGGCCAAGCTCAAACAAACTGGAGCTATTAAAGAAGTTTTCTACCCGGAGTGGTTAGCGAATACTGTGGTAGTAAAGAAGAAAAAGGGGAAATGGCGAGTCTGTGTAGACTTTACTGACTTGAATAAGGTTTGTCCCAAGGATCCATTCCCCATGCCAAAAATTGATCAGCTTGTGGATGCCACTGTCGGCCACCCTCGGATGAGCTTCCTAGACGCTTTTCAAGGCTACCACCAGATACCACTAGTTCTGGATGACCAGGAGAAGACTGCTTTCGTCACCCCAGTTGGTAACTACCACTACAAAGTAACGCCGTTTGGCTTGAAAAACGCGGGGTCTACTTATCAAAGAATGATGACGAAGATATTTGAACCATATCTAGGCAAAAATATCGAGATCTATATAGACGATATGGTGGTGAAAAGCAAGATTGTTGCTGAGCATGTGAAGGACCTTGAAAGTACCTTTGAAGTCCTTAGAAAATACAAGCTCCGCCTAAACGCTTCCAAGTGCTCATTTGGCATGGGGTTTGACAAGTTTTTGGGATACATGGTAACTCACAGGGGAATTGAGGTTAACCCCAATCAGATAAAAGCCATCAACGATTTACAAGCTCCTCGGAACCCCAAGGAAGTTCAGAAACTGACTGGAATGACTGCTGCCCTGAATCGATTTATCTCTCGATCAGCAGACAGGTGTCGGCCCTTTTTCTCTCTGCTCAACAAGTGGAAGGGATTCGAGTGGACCAAAGAATGTGCTTTGGCCTTTCAGCAGCTTAAAGATTATCTAGCTCGGCCACCAATTATGTCCAGTCCTGAGCAAGATGAAGTATTATTTGCTTACATTGCTGTAGCTCCCAGCGCAGTGAGCTTGGTGCTGATACGATCAGATTGTGGTGTGCAAAGACCGGTTTATTACGTGAGTAAGTCGCTACATGAGGCCGAGATCCGTTATTTGCCATTGGAGAAGGCTATCCTAGCAGTCGTGCTTGGTACACGAAAGCTACCTCACTATTTCCAGGCTCATACAGTCATTGTTCTTACTCAGCTCCCACTCAGGGCTATACTCCGAAGTGCTGACTATACGGGGAGAATTTCTAAGTGAGGTATGATCTTGGGGGCTTTCGATATCAAATATATGCCCCACACATCGGTCAAAGACCAGGTCCTTGCAGATTTAGTGGCTGAGTTCACGGAGCCCCAACTAGAAGAAGTAATGCCTATGTCAGACATGGATGAAAAATCAGTTGGCATGATTTCTCAGCAAGACCCCTCCCATTGGGAAATGTACGTAGACGGCGCTGAAAATCAAAAAGGTTCTAGAGTGGGGCTAGTATTGATATCCCCTGAAAGAATCATTATCAAAAAGTCGTTAAGGCTGGACTTCTCGGCAACGAACAATGAGGCGGAGTATGAGGCCCTACTGACGGGAATGGCTATGGTCTGAAAAATGGGAGGAAAGTCTGTGGAGTTGTTCTTGGACTCAAGGTTAGTCGTGGGTCAAGTACAAGGAGAGTTCAAGGCGAAAGATGAAAGAATGCAGGGGTACCTGAGTCGAGTTAAATGTCTGCAATCGGAGTTCGACTCTTTTAGTTTGCTGCACATCCCCAGAAATAGTAATGCACATACTGACTCTTTGGCTACGCTTGCTACCTCCTCGGCGCAAAATTTGCCAAGAGTCATCCTCGTTGAGGACTTGCATGGGCCTACAGAGGCAAAAAGGGATGTAGTTCAGGTTCACCAAGTTAGGACCGGACCCTGCTGGATGGACCCTATAATTAAATTCTTGAAAGAAGACATCTTGCCTGAAGAAAGGGAGGAAGCTGACAAAATTCGAAGGAAGGCGACCAGATTCTGGCTATCCGAAGACCAGAGATTATATAAACGCTCCTATTCAGGACCATATTTATTATGCATGCATCCTGAAGCGGCCGAGTTACTGCTAGAGGAATTACATGAAGGAATATGTGGAAGCCATACGGGAGGAAGGTCCTTGGCTCATCGGGCTATTACTCAAGGCTATTGGTGGCCGAACATGTAAAAAGAAGCCCTCGAGTATGTTAAAAAGTGCGATCAGTGTCAGAGATTCACCCCAAATATTCATCAACCAGTGGGAACTCTTAATCCACTATCCAGCCCATGGCCTTTCGCCTAATGGGGCTTAGATATCGTGGGACCATTCCCTAAAACTGCAGGAAACAGGAAATACCTCCTGGTCGGAACAGACTATTTCACCAAGTGGGTTGAACCTGAACCTCTGGCCAACATCAGAGACGTGGATGTGCAAAAGTTTGTATGGAAAAATACTGTCACTCGGTTTGGGATTCCTCATACTCTAATCTCGGACAATGGCCTGCAGTTCGATAGCAAAGCATTCAGGAGCTATTATAGTGAGCTAGGAATTATAAACAGATACTCCACCCCTGCTTATCCCCAGGGTAATGGGCAAGCAGAAGCTGTCAACAAGGTCATAGTGAATGGCTTAAAGAAGAGGCTGGACGACGCTAAAGGCAAATGGGTGGAAGAATTACCACACGTACTGTGGGCTTACAGAACAACGCCTCGCAGATCTACCGGGGAGACCCCCTTCTCAATGACCTATGGAGCTAAAGCTGTCGTACCTTGGAAACTGGATTCCCAACACTGAGGACCAGTTCATTTAGTCTGACCAGCAACAATGAGCAGGTAGAGAGGAGTTTAGACCTGATTGATGAAAGGAGGGAAAATGCAACGATCCGACTGGCCTATTACTAACAAAAGCTCAAGCAAGGCTACGACGCCAACGTAAAGCTGAGGCCCCTGGAACCTGGTGACCTGGTGCTGAGAAAAGTGGTTGGCACCACAAAAAACCCAGCTTGGGGAAAGTTAGGACCCAATTGGGAAGGGCCATATCGTATTACTTTAGGGGCTGGCATTGGGGCGTATTTCTTAGAAGATCTGGATAGTCATGTAATACCATGCCCCTGGAATGTAAATAACCTCAAAAGGTACTATTATTAATCGAACGTTTTCTTCAATCAATATGCCGATTCTGTATATGAGTAGTTCTCTAAGTGTTTAAACTTAAATTCAATCATGCCTGTAGTTCTCGGACCAGATGATTTAGGTTAGTTAACACTCGTTCTAAGTTCTCTAAGTGTTTAAACTTAAATTCAATCATGCCTGTAGTTCTCGGATCAGATGATTTGGGTTAGTTAACACTCGTTCTAAGTTCTCTAAGTGTTTAAACTTAAATTCAATCATGCCTGTAGTCCTCGGACCAGATGATTTGGGTTAGTTAACACTCGTTCCAAGTTCTCTAAGTGTTTAAACTTAAATTCAATCATGCCTGTAGTCCTCAGACCAGATGATTTGGGTTAGTTAACACTCGTTCCAAGTTCTCTAAGTGTTTAAACTTAAATTCAATCATGCCTGTAGTCCTCAGACCAGATGATTTGAGTTAGTTAACACTCCATTACAGTTCTCTAAGTGTTTAAAACTTAAACCCCTTCATACCTGTGGCCCTCGGACTAGATGATTTGGGTTAATCAACATCCCCCATACAGGTATTATTATTGAAATGTGACTTTATAATGAGCCACGCTTGAAATTCTCGAATGTATTTAAATTAACTTTATCTTATGATGGCCCTTTTTTGTGCATGTTTGAAAAGACTTTTGAAGTTTTTATAACACTCGTTGCATCTGTCATTCAGTAGTAGTTGTTATATAAATTGCTCTTTTCAGTGCCAATCTTAGTTATGTGTATTATTAGCATAACATGGTAGTTATGTTTACATATATTTTCATAATTACAAAGCACAGCTCTTCATAGCAAAAGTAAGTTATGTGATAGGCAATAAAGATACCAAAAGTAAAAGAGAAACTGTTTCATTGATTAAAAAAGGGTAGTTTACAATCCCTTACATAAAAAAAACCTTACATAAAAATAAAATAAAAAACCTAAGTATCTATGCTTCAGTTTGAGGAGCCACAGGGTCAGCAGCCTGGCCTATCTGAGTAGCAGCAGCCTCTGGAGCCTGGTCCTTGGGCAATTCAGCTAGTTTACTCTTATCACCTGGCTGACCAGGCTCCGTAGGGGCCTCTAGAGGGGTTGGAGGAACCTGGCTGACCAAGGAACTTGGCTGACCAGCCTCTGGGTGCTGTGTTGGAGGGAGGTCAGACTCTGGGAGCTCTCGGATATCTGGGTTGTAGTATATACTCCCAAGCAGCCTCAATTCTGAGTCAGCAGGCACCCCAACAGCGTCCAGTGCCTTGCCCCATGTTACGTCACAGTAGTCTCGGCTGACCGAGGCAAACTGCTCCGTTAGACCTTTTTCGGTCACCTCCACTCCCAGCTGGAATGCTGCTTTCTTTTCAGCCTCGGTTGCCTCCTTGGCCAGCTGAACATCCCTCTGGGCTAGCTTGGCAGCGGCCTTAGCCTTTTGGAGTTCGGCGCGAAGTTCCTTCACAAGCGCCTTCTCAGCTGACAAGTTGGTCTGAACCTTATTTAGCAACTTGCATTGGGCTTCGGCCTGGCTCTCAGCATTTTGCAGGCCAGCATTGAGGCTATTCCTTTCATTGGTCACCTCCTTGAGCTGCTCAAAAATTTGAGAAAACTGCTCCTTCAAGCTGCCCAAAGCTTTCTCAGCCTCAGACCGAGAGTGGGCCTCTGCCTAGACTTCAATGTAGGCATTTTTGCTCCACTCTTCGGCCACGAAGACTTGCTGGGTGATCTGTATGATAAAGTAAAAGAGTTAGCATAAAAAAAGCAAAAATTAACATGCCAACCCAAAAAGGTGGATTAATTTACTTACCATGGCCAGGTCCCTCTTCAGGGACATGTAGAGATCATACTGATTAAAACGCCTGTATGACTCCATGTCTCGGGGGAGGATTAATGGTTGCTCCAAGGTTTCGGCCACTCACCCTGCTTTTCCCCCGTCATAATTCCTGAAGGAAGTCTCCCAAGAAATAGGAACGCCGTCCAGCTCCAACTTGGGGGACCATGTGCGTTGCCCTCGGCGCACTTCAGCAACGGGAGGCTCATCCCGGCTTTTAGTGGATGAGCCCCTTCTTCTCCGATGGTCTCTCGCCACCTTCTGTTGCTTATTCGCCTTGGGTGGCACCACCACCACCTCCCTCTCCTCAATTTCGAGGGGCTTTTTCTTCCTCAGGTTCGGTATGGGCTTTAGGCCGGGGTCAGGAACCTGAGGTGGCAGCGGAGGCAGATTCGCCACTGGCTGAGAAGTCCCAGCGCCCTTCGGCTCGGCCTTCTTGCCCCTGTTCCTCATTAATGCCTTCAAGTCTAACATATCTTCCTCTTCGGAAGAGCCTTCCGGAAGAGCAGTTATCAGAAGGGGTGGATGGACGCTGGATTGCCTATCAATCCCCTCTTCGGAGTCCGAGAACGGTATAACTTGTACCCCTCCTGAAACTTCTCCTTCGAATTGAAATTTATCTATCTGCTCTTCTAGTGAGGAGGTTGAAGAGCCAACCCTTTCGCCTGCAACCACTGGTTCGAGGGGGACTTGCGCAACCGGCTGGACGAGTGGTGGTACACCCTGTGGATTGGGGTGTGGCACGGGTGCAAGGTCGTATGGCGCTAGAAAGCCTTTCTGGGCAACGTCTATGCGATGGAGACGATAATCCCCTTGTGTTATCGCGTTGCCAATCGGCTGAAAATCTTTCGGTTTCGCCTTGTACCCGAGAATAAGAGGAGCCGATCAGAGCTGCCCGTCCTCGCTTACAAAGATCTCTGATCTTAGTAGGTAGTTGAGTGCAGCAGTATTTGTAAGGCTAAGCCGAGGAGAAACGTGGTTCCTATCTGTTAAAAATCACAGCAGAGCTTTATCAGAGACTCGAAACTAACAATACAAAGAGAATAAAAAATTGTTAAAAGGCGGGGATCCTAAGTCTACTGTTAGTGAACCTAAATCTAGCATGTCTCACCTGGCTCTCCTGGCTTGGTTGGGCAATAGGGACCGTCGTGCCATGCGCCCGAGACGATCACATAATCGTCTTTCATCCCTTTGTTGGATTTGGGGAGGCAGGAAATGAGTCTAACCTAGTCGGACCGGGATTTGAGATAATATCCCGCCTCTTGTTGGCTGTGGCACTCATACATGTGCACCACATCAAGCCAAGTAAGGCCCAACCCTAAATGGCGGTTCAGATCCTCAACTGCTCCTGGGATCCTAAACATGTTGGGCGCGCATTGATCAGGGCTAAGCCTATGGTTCCTAAGATAATTACTGGTGATGGGACCCATAGGGATGGTCATCCCTCCTTCTAGAAAGGCAATAAGGGGGATAACAACTTCGCTCGTCTTTCGATCTGTTAATATTTTTTCTAGGGAGCAATATCTCACACCCACATTTGGGGGTATGCGATATGCGGCCCTAAATGCCTCCAACTGATCAGGGCTATCCACCAAATACTGGAGTTTACCCATAGCGCTTAAACGGAAATACGGTTGGCCGAAGAGAAGATTAAAAGATCGAACAGATGACAACTTACAGGAACTAGACTGGAGAGTGATCTTCAAACTCACAGAAGGATTCTCGAAAACTCTGGGGACGGCTGGGGTCGATGACTGAAAGAGTTTGATGGAGTCGTGTGCTTGTTCTTGCTGGATTGTCTGAGAGTTTGCAAAGTAAGGAAGAAGTAACTTCTTCTGAGACTTTATACCAGGTCAAACGAAAGGGCAGAGGTTATCTCGCCCAAATTCCGAGGAAGAATCACGTCCGTTAGATCCACAACCCACCGTTGGATACCAAGGATAAGGCGCCACATGGAACAATTAATGTAGCGCTTTGGAAATATGAAAACAGCAGCGGCAATGATGAAGCGCTTATATCTATGCCTACACACGTGCCAGTTCAGATATGTGGCTGTTCTCAAGCTTTTTACTCCGTGACAAGTCAAAATCTCACTTTTTCTCTTCAGATGCGATGGAAAAATTAAGATTTTGAGGGGCTATTGTGGGGGGGGGGGGGTAAAAGCCCAGATCTACCTATTGGGCCTGGGGCCCTGTTTTTGAGGTTACTTTATGTCCGAAGAGTAATAACGGGTTGGGGTTGGGCTCACCTGGGGGCTACAAACCCGGAGGTGGAGAAAGAGTACAATCCGAAAAGGTTACCCTTTATCCGAAGAGGTTTTACTCCTCAGATACAAATGGTCTTGATCAAATAAATGTACAGAAGGTCCGAATGACCTTCCTGGCAATTCTAGTGACAAAGATAAGCTCTGAGCATACCTGGGGATGATAAGGATAAAGAAATATCTCAAGAAAAAGCTGCTACCACCGTATTTAATGCCCTGTAGCAACTTTTCTGGCCGCATTTATGTGGAGAAGACCCCTGAACAGTACAACCTCAGCTACCGCCACTCCCAAAGCTAGAGAAGATGCTTGATGTGACCTATACTCAAGTATGTACGCAGATGGAGGACAAGTGGACGACTGGGATGATGAGGGAAAAGGCTATATAAAGAAGAATAGAGAGAAAAAGAAGGGAGGAGAAGAAGAAAGCAACTTTACTGTAACTCTGAAACTTGTAACCTAATTCCATTCAATAGAATACCTCTTCGGATATTCATGTCTGCTTTTGCCTTAACGTGATTGCATGTTAGTTTATTCACAAATACTATAACCAACTCTTGTTTAATTCATATCCAGCCCAGTTCTTTCACCCACGCTCTACAAATTCATTGTCTGGGGTTCATAGGGCTCATACTCCATATCTTGTGGGCTTGGGCTACAAAAATTGACCCTACCTAAACAATCTAAAAAAAAGAATTAAGGTTTTTGAATTTGTTTTATTAATTCATATTAGTATATATTCATGATCACTACTTTTTCTTAAACTATTGCATAATACTCTATAAATCAATCTTGCTATCATGGAATATGTTCTCATTAAAATTTCTATTTTAATATGCTCTTTTTTGCTTCCAAAAAAAAAAAAAAATCATCAATTAGATCTGTTGAGAAATAAATCACAAGAGATATCCAATTTAAATTCAAATTAATAATTATATCCGTAGATAAACAAATCACAAAAAAAAATCAATTTTAAAATTAAAAAATAATAAACCAATCATTCAATCAATTAAGATAAATCTTAAATTATGAGAAAAACATGATTGAACTCGTATTAAGATTCCTATCTTAGTTAATTGATATGAAGAAATAACAATTAAATTATTAAAAAACTTTTTCTCAAAAAAAAAAATATTAGAAAACAACTACTATGAAAAAAAAGAAATCAAATATGATAAATAATACTGATAATCTTTAATAATGTTTCATCTTCAACTTTAATTAAAAATTTAGCTACTCATATTAATTAAAATATAACACAAAAAATAAATATTGAACATTGAACGGAATAATAAAATAAAACTAGACTGTAATAAAGAAGTCACAGTGCTATTATTGAGAGAAAAGTCATAGAGAAAGTCACATGCGGCACTGGATTCCAGTTCCCGCCCTAGCCTCAGCCTCCTACCCTCCCGATTTTTTCTATTCTCTTTACAAACCTAGGGCTTATATAAGAGAAGTGCCGGCTGACACTATGACATAATTGACATTGTCCTAATAATACAAGTTGGATTAGCCTCCTTTTCTTTTCTTTTTTTACTTTTTTTTTTTTTGGGGGTAAAAGATTTTTGCCTCCGTTTCTATTACTTCGTTTTGCTGCTTATATTCACACAACAAGCTGACCATAAGCCCTTACTTCACAATACCCAAAACAAATGAGGCCCAATAAAAACTCTTTTCAATTTCGTTGGATTAATGGACAGGCCCATCAAATTAGGACCCTCAAGCCCTGTAGATCTCTTATTCCATGAAACTTCCCTAGTTTCTTTTATTTATTTATTTATTTCTTTCCTTAGCTTTCAAGCGTGGCTCTTAGGTTGGAAAAACTCTAAAACCACATAAAATGACACAATTTGTGTCACGACTGTCCATGTGGCAGACTGTGAGTAGTAGAAAAAAAGTAATGGGTCTATGTAAAAGTGACAAGCAACTAATCATAGTCTGACACGTAAGATAGTTGTGACAATTTATGTGATATTAGAATTACTCCTTAAGTTGGCTTGACAATTGGCCCACTTTGTAATTCCACATAGTTGCACTTAAATTGTGAGGAAAATTTCTTCTTCTTTTTTTTTTTTTTTTTTTTTTTTTTTCATTTTCATTAACATAAAAATAAGGCTAAATATGCAAATATGAGAGTATTTTATTGTATATATTTAATGCACATCAAGAGTCAAGCCTAAGGTATACTATTTGCTCATCTAGTTGTTCTACCTTCTTAGCAAACCATTCTGACCTATTGGCATACAAGTTCCTTTTGTGGCACTTTCACTTTGTTTTAGAGTTTCTACCAGCTAGTCCTGTTGTACAGTCCCCTTGTGCATGCAGTCTTGGCAATTCAACATTATGCTTAAGGCTTGAAAATTGTAGATTTTTTCAATAAATGTTACAATCATCTCAAAATGAATAGCCGTATCTATAGCATCGCAAGAATTTCGAAGTAACAATGAGACATCTCCTTCTTAATTTCATACCTTAGCCCACTCCTAAATCGAGCAATAGTCATACATTCGTTTTCTGCAAATCTAGACATAATGAATAAATTCTTATATTTCCTTTCATAATCAATCACACGCATGTCATCTTGCACAAGGGTAAACAAATGCTTAAGAACAGAATCTCGAAAGTGTCGTTGAAGAATTTCTTCTTCAGCAAGCATCCTATTGTCTTGTCAAGCCACTCCACTTCTACAAAACCTGCTTTGATACCAAATTTGATGTAGGATCTTTAAGAATTCAACACTAAAAAAAATTCTTAATGAGTTCTTGAATAAAGTTGATGTTTAAAGGGTTTTAAGTAAGAAATATTGAATATTGATGACTGTTTGGGGTTAAAACAGGGGATAGAACAAGAAATAAGATAAATAAAAACGCTAGACAATCACACCTCCTAAGCAATCTTACAAGCTTAAAATAAGCTGCTGGAATTTTGTTAGAATCAATCTTACTATTGTAAGGTTGAAATTTATCAACCATCTTGTTGGCTTTATTTCATGCCAATTTGCTTGTAATTTAGCACTTAGTAACCCTATATTTAAGTGGGATTCATGTAAGGGTAGTGTGTGAAGAAAAGCTCAAGTTTGTGCAAAAAAGCAGAGTTTCGCGGTTAGGACTTGCGGCTGACTCGCGATTGGCAAGCCGCCAACTGCAGGCACGTGAGAAGCACACAAGAGAACTGAAAGGTCACGCCAGCTGTCGCACTACAGGACAAAAGTCCCAGGCTGGCCAGGCCGTTATCTCATGACTTGAACTCGCGACTTGGACAAGCCGCGAGGCCAAGCCGCCAACCAGCCCTGTTTGACAAAAACTGTCTCTTCGTATTCCAAACACACACAACTATATATAGACCCTTATACCCACTAAATGTAAAGAGCTTCCAAAGAGAATTTTGTGAGAGAAACCCTAGAGCAAAACAAGATTGCCTCATCCCCAATCTTCATCTAAGAGACTCTACAAATTCCTCTACTCTCTTCCTCTCCATTATTACATCCTTTAGAGGTCATTGACCAAATCTTTTTCTCATCACACCCACGTCTGTGAGAAGGTTCATTTGGTGCCAAGGGAAGCAGTTTGGAAGGAACCAATATTCATTGGTTGATACTATGGTTTAGTAGCGGAATCCGGTAAGTTAGAAAAGAAAAAGGTTCGGCGTAACCTCGTTGGAGCAGGAAGTTTGGAGGGGCTTAGGAACTTGGGTAGATTAGGCTTGGATGGTCTATTGCTATTCATGTATCACAACTACATTTTCTAGTGGATTATTGACCACTTGGAGGGTGGCGGAGAGGTTTTACGCTGAGAGTTTCGGTTTCCTCTTCGATAACACATCGCGTGTTGTCCTTGTGTTTGCATCCCTCTTCCCTTTATCTTTACCATTTAATTACTGCTGTGATTGTGATTATTTATGGTTTAGATTGTTTATCAATTCTGTTATAAGCTTGTTATCATTTTTCGCACATACATTGTTTGATACAAAGTTTGAATTGGTAATTTTGTAATTGGGGGTCTAAACATTCATAGTGTTTTCAACGCTATTTGAACTTTCAACTATGAATATCATTGACTACAATAATGCCTTTATATTGGCTATTGTTAAATCCTTTCCTTGAAGGACTAGGACTCTAAATAACTTATTCCTAAATAACTATAATTACAAATAACGAACAAAAAAAAATACTTCATAACTTCTAAACTGAATAAGAAAATTACTCAAAACATAAAATAAGACTCCATGGTAACTAAAGCAACCTTTGAAAGGTGTAAAAATGCAATCAAATGCTTTTACACTTTCAAATGTAACAGCTCGACCCGTGTAACATTTTTACACTTTTATATGGGTCAAACTGCTCTGTTTGCAATCAAATTTAGTGTCATCATGAATGACTTAGTTACTTGGAATCCAATGACATTTGTTCTTACCTAGAAATTAGTACCTGATAACTTAGTTAATTTGCTTACATTTTGTAGTTCATTGTTACTTGCATTTCCTACTTTTAAGTATAAAAAGTCTTCTTAATTGAGGCAATACTGAACCAGATTTCCTTTTAAACAAAGTCAAATAATCCATCCAAGGCCTCAACTAATCAATTCGAATCTAGACACAAGGCATGGAACCATCAGTAATCACTTCGAACAAAATATTAAAATAAACTCAGACAAGTAGAATTTTCAGAAAGCACAAGTCATGTTTGTTCATCATGTTGAATGGTTATTCCATTAAAAAGAAGCAGAATATGATTCCAGGAACTTCACAGATTTGAATATCTCTTGCCAAGAGTAAGTGACGATCCACTTGAGATACCTCACATTGTTTGGGTTAAATTAAATTCCATGAGTGTAGGTGTTGCACTAGCGTATATCGAGTTGTACATCTAGTGTTTTTTAGGTTAATATAGGCTATCAGAACATTTACAAAAAGTAATTATTGTAACCTGATTAGTCCTTTTGAGAATTACTGTATACGTAACTAGCACTTAGCTCGAATCATGACAAATGGTTTCAGACCACAACCTAATAACATCTTGTAACTCTGGAGGTTTCAGAGCAACCCTGAAAGGAAATTGGTGGAGACGTGAAAAAATACTACCATGGAGATGGATATTTGGATTAATACTTTTCGATTTATTTCTATATTTGATTGCTAAATCAGAGGCAGTGAAAATTTGTTCTTCTTGGCAATCAAATGATGAACCTGTTAGGAATTAGTGCTGGTAATCTAAAAACCTTTACCAATGTCAACTAATAGATAGTTTCTTCTTTCTTTCCTTTTTTCTTTTTCTTTTTCTTTTTCTGTTTCTACTAAAGAACAATAAACAGCTCTTGTAATTTCATTGAGTAATGGAGCAAATTATAAAGGCTGCTTTTCAACGCCAATGAAATTCAAAAGACTGTGGAAGCAATCGAACTGTATACCAGCCACATTATTCCACTAACATATTCGGTTATTGGGTAAAAATTAATATACTTAGAATAGGGATCAACTAGGACAGAAACAAATTATTGGGTTGAACTCTTCTTTGGCGTCGAGGTAATAGCTCTATATAGTTATCAACTCCGGTATGTTTTTTTTTTCCTAAAACCATATCAATGTTCTTGCTTTATGTCAGCTGCCCACTTCCTTAGGTTCACGTTTGCTTTATCAGCCTGCAATTTCAAAACACAAGAAATAAAATGATAAGTCATTATGTATAGAAAACAGAATTAATACTAAAGGATTTTACCTCTTTTTCCCAGTCACATCGCATGGTAATGATGGCCAATATCAAGGTTTGAACAGCTGTTCCACCAAAAATCATTCCAGCCCAAATTCCCTGATTGAGTTTATTTTCACGTCAGAAGGCAATGTTGTTAATGGCTTAATGGATACATGTCATGGAAATCAGAAGAATTTCAGTGCAGTTCATCTAGTATGAATCAATCAAGTTCAGTGGCTACATGTCACCATGCAACTCTAGAGAAACTCCTTGACTTTTTTTTGACAATGCACTCACTTGTGGGGATTATCCAGGGGGACTCGAACCCAAGACCAAAGTCTTGTGGGCCTAGGACCTGATCACTAGACCACCCACCTGGACTTTGCTTAATTAATGTATTTGGTTGCATAACTTCAGTGATATGTCATTGCAGAATTCACTTTGCAAGTTTTATGCATCGAGGATAGTTTTATCGAAATATCAGGTAAGATTAGCTTCAACCTGCATGTTAATCTGATCAATTTCAATTATCTTGTTTTCAACTTTTGCCTCCTAGTTTTAATGCGAAATTCATTCTAGACGAGCTTGAGTTTTATGTGGGCATGAGATGCACAATGAGATCAGCAACTGGATACCATAGTCATCACAAAGTGTTTTTGGCTCGCTTGCCTTGACACAATTGAAATAACAATACGTACCATAACTCCTTGGTGGAGGACCCATCCCACGAAAAATCCAAGCGGCACCCCAACCAGATAGTAGCAACCTAAGTTTATGTATGCAACATATGCTTGCCATCCAGATCCCACAGCCACGCCTGATAAAAAAAATTTAAAGAATATATAGGTAAAAGTAAATTAAGTTAACTATACAAAATTTAAAATATGTAGCTTCTTTCTTTTTAGCCTATTTATACACATTTAAAATAATGAGGGGGAGAATCTATGAAGGAATCATTACCAGAGAGAACTGGCTGAACACTGTTGAGAAGAATTGTGAAGGCCAAGAGGATCGAAAGCCTGTTCACTTCTTCCAGTACAGGTTTACTTGAAGAGAATATCAAGGCAAGTTCATTGTGGAAAAACATTATCAATAACCAGAAGAAGAGGCCAATTACAATTGATGTCACCACCGATACTAATGTAGCAAATTTAGCTCCTTTCCCATTGCCAGCTCCAAGTTCATTTGAGACCCTCACTCTGTATTATCACCAGAAGCTTTAATATAATTGGGATTTTCTCTCTTTCTATTCATGAACTGAAATTCTTTCATGTCCTTAGAGAAGTATTTATACACACACACTCATCTGTTGCATGTTATACAAATGGAAATCAGAGTATTTTAGTTTTAATTAAACTTAGCATAGTACCATATGTAATAACAAGTTTTCATTGTAATTCAAAGCTGGCCTGGTTACATACCCTGGCTACATATGCACATTGTTGTCATTGGAGGGATGCATCATGCATGCCTCACAAGTCACAAGCTCATGAATCTCAATAAAAAAAAAGGGCAAAATATATGCTCCATTTAGAAAATTCCAAACCAATATATAATGAGTAGTGTTTATAACACACAAATTGTGACTTCAAGTCACAATTTCAATTGCTTTTGGGGGTGTTTAAAGTGTAAAATAGTTTGGGTGCAACAAGTTTACCCCATATATAATACAACAATAGACTTAGATGCATGCAATGGTTCAATTTTTTTGTATTGTTTTGTTTTGTTTTTTTTACGCAAGTTTATTTAAGCTTATAAGTTGACTTATTTTTTAAAACCTTTTTTACGCACATATATATAGACATCTATACTTTTATTTACCTTAATTTTTACGTTAAATAAATCAATAAATTTTAAGCTATCCCAAATGGATTTTGTTTACTTTGGTGTCACCTAAACAAATTTTAGTGTTCATAGATGTTTTGGCAAATCATAGTGCCAAAACATAATAAATTGGGTAGTATCAATAAAATTGTATTAGGGTTGAGCCTAGATCAATAGCTGCCCAAAGAGAGTGTGATTGATATGCTTGTGAAGCCAAGTTTGATTGTGAAGTTCAAGTATTACTTGAACTCAATTTTTTTTAAGAGAGAGAGAGAGAGAGGTGGAGCACCCCTACCCATAATGAGGGTGCAAAGAGAGTACCTACAAAGGTACTATCAAACTCATAGTTGGAGAGAAGATTTGTTAACTCCATCCCATGATAAGAGAAGTTTAGATATTACCTTATTGGTTTTGGAATTCTGCAGTGGTTAGAAGAATAAAACGGAGGTGTATTACTCCTACTAGAAGTGGTAGTCTCACATTTAAAAGAAAAGAAAATAAGAAGGTGCGTCAGTTACTATAATTTGAGTAGTAGTGTAGTCCCCGTGGGGGGCGGGGGGGTGGGGTTTGTTTGTGTTAGAAGACAAAGTTTTGTCTGGTGTCTTGGTGTGGGGCACATTTTGGTGTATTTTGGAGTTTTGGGTTAGTTTATATTTGAGAATTTTATGTGAGACTTTATGTGTGATTGCAATTCCTATTATTGATAGTAAATTTTGGTTGGTGTTGCTTGTAGATATAGACTTGGAGTTAGCCCAACCACATTAAAGGTCCGTTTGGATATAACTTATTTTGCTGAAACTGTAAACTGAAAACACTGTACCAAAATAATTTTTAAATGTGTGAATAGTGCCGTAAGACTCATTTTTAATAAAAAAGTTGCTGAAAAAGTGTAATTTGTGGGACCCGTGAAAAGTGCACGTGTGCACTAAAAAAAAAAAAAAAAACTGAAAACGTGCTACAGTGCAAAACACAAAACGTAAACGCCAAATTAATTCGTATCCAAACCGGTACTAAATATTGGTTTCTTGTGTAATAGCTAGGTTTAATTTATTATTTGGGTGATACACTTCCACTAGCTCCAAATCACAACAAAGTAATACACAAAAATAAATAAATAAATCTGTGTTCTTATACACCTTGAACTCTAAATTATTCTTGAAACCACAAAGATCTTTCCTAGTAAGTTTATTACAAATAATTTTCAACGAGGAACCTTGGAGTGCCAGAAGGTCTAGTTCATGCAATAGAAAGATTCCAGATGTTCTACCATTCCTATAGTAGAAAAGCAAGTGAAATGTTTGCGGATATTACAATAAAGAGTCTAGTTATACAAGGTTATTAAAAGTAGATTATTGTAACTATTCCTTTACAATGAATTTTCTATGGTATTAGGTCTCAGAGTGGTTTTGAAAAGGTTTGTCCTTAATTTTCCACTTCATTTCCAAATCTTGTATTGAGTTTTATTACTTTTATATTTCGTATTTTTAGATTTGGTACATGTCAAATGGTGTAAAAGTATAATTATTTGGATCACTTAAAAAAAATAAATTTTTTTTTAAGATACCGTTTAAACTTATACCATCCACTCTTAATTATTACTATTTATCATTAGACTTAAGACACTTAACTAAATTAAATCTATTATAATAATAATAATAATAACAACTCCACTAAATAATTAGTATAGGGTTTAAAAAGTTTTATTTTAAATAAGGATCATTGATTGCCTATGAAAAATAGTGTTGCCGCACAATAGTACTTATCCATCGACATAAACCTTAGCAGATCAAACTCGTAACTCATAAGATAGAGACCAAGAATAGGAGCTACTATACATGGCTGAATTATTATTATTTTTCCCCCCTTATTGATGATAAGATATTCTCAAGCTCTATTCCTCAAGTAGCCATCTTAGCACGTCATTCGTATATCTCTCTGCTCGTCTCTTTGTTGGTAGCCAAATTCTTTTTTTCTTTTTCTTTTTCTTTTTTTTTTTTTTTTTTTGAACAAAGGAAATTTTGTTAGCCAATTGTTCAGAACTGAATGAGACATATATATAAGATGATGACACTCTTCCAGCAAGCTTGTCTTTGTAGAGATGAAAGTGAAAACCAGACGTAACTTTGACATGTTGGATGCATGTTGTAATAATTATAATTATATTATTATTTCTATAAAGCAATGACATAAAAGAATTATTTTCTGCATAGAAACAAAACAACAGGGATTATAAAATCTTAGAAAGTAAAGGTTAGATTGGATTGGATCATGTGGTGGAATATTAATTGGCTGTCAATATGAACCCCTCGAAATTCAATCCTAATACTAGTCACAAGTCGCAACTTTAGGCTCTCAACGACAACAAAGAAGTATTAATTTAATACTATTACAAGGACTTCACGCCTTTTTTGTTTTGTTATTTTGTTGCTTAATGGCTTCACTATCATTGTCTCTATACATGCTTTTGTTCTATTTATATGGCATGACCCATGTTAGCTAAATAAATCCTCTGGCATATGTTTGTCACTAAACCCAATTGGAATTTATTGAACATCATGGCCTCTCATGGTTGTTTTTTTTTTTTTTTTTTTTTTTTTTTTTTTTTTTTTTTTTTTTTTTTCTCTGTGGATGCTAAAATTTCAGCTAGCTTAGCATTATCAATTCATTTAAATGAAAATTGCAAAAAACTACTCCATCTTGACCCATCACAAGTCACAAGTCACAATAATGTAACCATTCAATGACTCAAATTGATATTCCAGACAGTTTTAACCACACAAAAAATTAAAAAATTAAAAATAAATAAATAAATAATAAATTAAAAATTAAAAATTCCATACAGTCACCTAGCCTCTCTACCAATTTAATGTTTTGAGCCCACAAAATGCAATTTCAGCATACGGCTAAAGATGAATGGTCAGGCACACCAAGGGACCGTGTTTGGATATAGTTTATTTTACTGAAAATTGAAAACTGAAAACACTGTAGCAAAATAATTTTTAAATGTGTAAATAGTACCGTGTGATCCATTTTTAATGAAAAAGTTACTGAAAAGTGAGGTTTGTGGGTCCTGTGGACAGTTCACAGGATCCACTAGTGTTGCTGAAAAGTTGCTGAAAAGTCAAATATTACGACTAAAAAAAAATGCAGAAAATGGACGCTAGACGCGCAAACACGCAATCCAAACACTGCCTAAGTGTGCAGTTGGTTTCAAATTAAAAAACCAGCTTATTTTATTATTTAACTTATTTTTGCTACTATTCATGACTCTAATGCATTTTTCCGTACTATCCATGAGTTCTATTGTATTATTTTAGTTAATTTTTACTTTTATTTACAGTACTTTTAGCAAAAAGTTTTCAATTTTAGCAAAATAAGTAGATCTCAAACAAACCCTAACCGAGATATAGCATCCACCAAAAAAAAAATTGTAATAATTTAGGTAGGACTTTGACAAAAAGCCATACCCGGTTGCAGCAAAAAATGCCAGAGGAATCATCATCTCCCACCCATTTATGGTCATACTGCCAATTGCCAAACGAGACAAATTGCATTAGTCCACAAATTGGCAAATGATTATTCAATAATAGAGGGTGTGGTTATTTATATATATATATATATATATATATATAATATGATATAGCCTTCTAAAAGTGAAAGTTTTTTTTTTTGCTTGAAGAAAGTAAAAGGTAACTTATTTTAAAAATAATTGCAGACTAAAATTCTTCATCAATCATCAGACACAGACATAGTCTATTGCCATGTAACAGATAAAAATTACCATATGGACAAAGCATCCACTGCAATCTCAGCATTCTTCAGATTCCCAGTCATCAGTACAAGTACTCTGTAATACCAATTCTCTAAGCTGCAAATTTGAATTACAAAGAAATAATCTTTAGTTATTCAGCCAAAAGAACAAAAAGCACATGATAGAATGTCACAACAGTTTAAAAGGTGTCATTTTTTTTATAGATCAAAATAAAATAATAAAAAATTAAATTAAGACCCATTTTAATTATTAAAAAAAAAAAATTATGAGATTTTATTATGTCCCAGTTACATTATGAACACTTGGTTCTATCCTAAGTCCTAACCGTCCACATGAGCGCAAGACCCTTGCACAAAAAGAAGAAACAAACGCTCTGGTAAAAAAGAAAAGTAGAAAACAGCATAACATGCAAAAAGGAAAAATGAAAAAACCATATGATTGCAAAAGCAATTGAATCATTGAATGCCTAGTTTTCACAGAGAGAGAGAGAGAGAGGGGGGTACCAAAGCATGACGCCAGAAGCAACAGAGAGTTTGACAAACTCCCAGAGACCAGAAAATGCTTCAATGGAGAAACCAGTCCATGTAAGGGGACATCCACCACAGATAGTATAAGCGAGAAGCCCAAACACCAAAATCCACCAAGAAAAGTTCAAAGTAGCGGCAGTACCAACCACACCGAGCTTCAGGTTATACACAAACAGCCAACTCACAATAACATGCACCACTAGTGCAAGCAGAGACACCCAAGCAATCACCCCAGTCTTCATCTGGCTCTGCAAGAACCTCTGCAGAGGGAACTGAAATGCAAAGCTAAAATGAAGTGGTATCAACCACATAGCCACCAACCCCGATAGCTCCGCCACTTCTGGGGGCTGTCCTAATAGCTTCAAAAACGGAGAAGCACATAGATAGAGAGGCAAAAGCAGGACACAACACACGAACAAAACGATCCATGAACGCTGCATATATACACCTAACATGTAATACTTTTTGGCCCCAAACGCTTGCCCACATAATGTCTCTAAGGCGCTTGCCATTCCCAGCTGATGCACAAAAAAGTGAAAAACAACCATTAAAAAAAACTATCACATAAGCAACGTTAAACTATCGAATTCAGGATGTTCTGCTCTGCTCTCCCAAAAGTTTGACTGAAATTTGTGAATTTATCCATTTAAACATAATTCTAACGATATATGAAAGTTTAAAGTGCAATATATACCAAAAACCCAAGTGAGCAATACATACCAAGAGGCCAAAGTCGAAGCCAATGATGACATTAATGGCAATGGAGATTCCAGCGAGTTCAAGGTCACCCAAGTGACCAGCAAAGGCTTGGGTGATGACCACCATGGAGTAGGAAGCGATACGACTGAAGATTGAAGGACCCACTATGTGCCACAGCTTCTTTGATTCAATCCAAAACCTCCTAGCAAGATATTGTTCTTGATCATCAACATCCTGTCCATCATTTGATCGGACTGTTGAAGCCAAATTATCCAGTAAGGGAACCTTGGCATCCTCTAATGCCCCACTACTACTAGACATCTTTGATCTTTCAATCTGTTATCTTATATTTTTGGCTGTACTGAATAATAGCCTCGTTTATTTTGTTATGAATCTTGGCATCCAAACAGAGACACACAGAGTTTCAGCACAAAAAAAAACACACACACACAGGATTCAAACTTGAAAGAATAATTCTTTGGGACAAGTATTTGGCTTTTGGTTTATTATGGCAGTTGGTGAATTTGTTTATTTAAGTTGTCAATAAATTTTGTTTTATATATATCACGAATTATTAGGAGGGAGGTCTTGTGCCACGTGTGTACTGACGAGCCAAGAACGAGTGTCTGGAGAGTTGTATAAAAATCCAATCATTGAAAAAAATATATATACATATGGTCTAATAGATATTAGTATTATAAACATTAAAGTTTAAACACAGCTTAGATACGTAGTTTATTTTATTTTATTTATTTTTATGGATAGATAGGTACTTTATGATTATATTTACTTTATGGTTATATGAATGATGATTAAAAATGATAGAATCCAGTTATACCTAAGGTCTCATCAAAAACAAAAACGGAGTTATAGCTAAGGTTCTAATATTACACCATATAATAATTTTTTATAAGATTAATATATTGGAAGTCCAACTGTTTGATTATATGTTTTTAATGTTCTTATCAAATTTTATGTCATTTGAATTTTTTTTTTTATTAATTGATCCATAAACTCATCTATTATGCATATTTTTTTAAAATAAAAACTTAAATTTTATACATTTTATTAGGGGTGTGCATGGGTCGGATTGGGTCGGGTTAAGGGGATTTTTTGACCCAACTCATCATAAAGGGTTCAAAAAAATTTAACCCAACCCAATCCATCACATAAGTCCAACCCAACCCACATGGGTTGGGTTGAACCCATGGGTTGGACAATTTTTTTTTATTACTATTATTATTAAATTTAGCAGAAAAAAATATATCACACCTGCTACTTGAGTTGATAAACAAAATATACATTAATATATGAATTAATATTCCAACTTAGTTATACATTAATATATGAACTAATATACATCAATATTGGTTTTTATATAGGATAGGAGGAATAGTTGGTTGTTTAAAAAATTTATTAATTATATAATATATTTGAAATATATGGGTGGGTCGGGTTGAGTTTGGCTAGTTTGAAATTTTATGACCCGAACCCAACTCGACCCACTATGAAAAAAAATTTTGTAACCCAACCCAACCCACCAAACCCTAAAAACCGACACAATCAGGCGGGTTGGATTGGGTCAGTTCGGTTTTAGGTTGGCGGATTAGCTACACACCCCTACATTTTATAAATGAAATAATTATTGATCTTTAATTATCTTAAACCTTTGCTTCTATAGAAAGAAAATATAATCAAACAGTAAAATTGTTAAAATTCGCTTCCTATAAGAAAATATTTAGTGGTGTGATATTGTTTAACAGTTACACACCAAATATAACTTAAATATATTCGGATAAAAAAATTTTATTATACTTCAATAAACTTGATTGACAAAAATATTAGTAGATATCTTTAATTGATTAAATAAACTAATTATTTTTATAAGGACCAAGAAAAATAAATAAATTTTTAGAATAACTATAAATTACTAATGGGATTGTAATTCCAAATAATTAAATGAATACAAGAAACCTTAAATATTCATATGGAAATTATACATAAAAAATTTTATTTATAGATACATAACCATTTGAATTAGGATTTGGAGATTTTAAGTAAATACGATTAATATATTTTTTTAAAAAAATTTAGGAAATAAAAAAAAATATCTATATATATATATATATATATTAAAGAATTTTTTAACTTAAAAAAAGGGGTCCCGGACACCCCTGGCACGTGCGAGCTTTAATTTTCATAGTTCATCATTCTGTAGAGCAACTTATATACACTGGCGGTGCCACATACAAGTCATGGTGTTCCTAGGAACACCATGACCTGAAAAAAATTTTAAAAAAAATTATATATTTAATTCATATTAGGAACACCCTCAATCACAAAATTAGGAACACCCTCAAATTAAAAATAAAAATAAAAAATTGTAACAGAGCCCAACCCACGAAAAGCCAAGCCCACGGCAAGCCCAACATAATACGAAGGTAGCAAACCCATGGATTCTCACCCAAAAAAAAAAAAAACAGTACAGAGCAAATCAAAAATCAAACCCACGATCACGTCGTTGGCAGAGAAAACCAAACCCCAAAATAGTCTATACAAAGCAAAAGCAAACCAAACCCCAATACTGCAATACAAAGGTGTTTATAAAAATTATTAATTAAAAAAAAAAAAAAAACCAATACAGAGCAAACCAAAACCAAACCCCAAAGCAAACCAAACCCACAGTCACGTCGCTCGCAGGCGCAGTTCGCTTGTTGTCGCTGTAGCTCACTCATTGTCCTCGTTGAGTCGTCGTCGCTCGCTTGCCCCTCATCGTCGCTCGTCGCTTACCCCTGTTGCAGATCGCAAATCGCTCTCGGCTGCTCCAGTGCTCGACCTCAAGGTATTTCTCTCTCTCTCTATCTCTCTCTCTCTCTCTCTCTCTCTCTCTCTCTCACTGAAATGAAAAATATGAAATGAAAGTAATGAATGTCTGATGTCTCTCTCTCTCTTTATCCTAGTCTAACTCAGTAACTCTCTCTCTCTCTCTCTCTTTTGAACTGTAAGACTCTGATTGGCTAGCCGAATCTTTACTTTCTTTCTTTTTGAGAACCAATCTTTACTCTTTAACTTTATTTTGCTTTTTGCCTGTTTTTTGGCTTTATCTTATCTGTTGCTGTTGGTCAGTGTGTGTTGGTGTTGGGTGTTGGTGAGATATTGATTGTTTTTAGTGTAATGTGTATTGTGATTGTGAAATTTTCTGATTGGCAGGTTGTGATTGGGGGGCAGCTTGTGCTTGTCTGTTGAGTGGGGTGGGGGTAGATGGGCTGATAGGCACATGAGGCTGGGTAAACAATAATTAAAGCAATGTAATGTGCAGCACATTACACTGTTTCAATTATTATGCTGCACATGGGATGTATAATGTTTGGCTCTTTTAGTATAATGTGCACAAGGGACTAAACAATATAACAAATTAAAGCAATATAATTAATGACAAACAAATTAAAGCAATATAGTTTATTGTTACGCTAAACAACAATAATTAAAGCAGTATAATTAACCAATACATTATAAAAGACAAATTAATTAAATTATGTTAGGCTAAATAATAATTAATAATTTTATAATTAATGAAACAATAATATAACAAATTATAGTTTATAAAAGACAAACAAATTAATGAAACAACTAAACAACAATAATTAATAATTTTATTAATATTTCAAATAAACTTATAGTTTATTGTTTATTCTTTTGCTAGAATTATGGACAAATATTTGATAAGAAAACCACGTATCCAAGATTCAGCTTCTTCGCAAGATTCATCTTCATCATTTAAGCAAATTCATGTTGACTTTAACTTAGAGAATCTTCCTTTAGATCCTGGGCTACAAGAAAAAATATCATCTTATCATCCTAATCATCATAATGAAATAATAAGACATTATTTACAAAAAGGCCCTTGTCAACCTGTTTTACACATTGATGATTACCCTATATCATATTTTTCTGGAAAGTCTCATCAATTTATATCCAAATGGTATAAAAATAGATACAGGTTGGAATATAGTATAGACAAGGATGCAGTATTTTGTTTTTATTGCTACCTATTTGGGCAAGATGTTGGTAAGCAAAGAGGTGACACTTTTGTAACGAAGGGATTCAAACTTTGGAATCAGAAAGATAAGTTAAATTCCCATGTTGGAGGAGTTAATAGTACTCATAACCAAGTTGTCCAGAAGAGTGAAGATCTATTGAAGAAAAAGCAACACATTCAAAGTATTTTTGTTAAGCAATCAAATCAAGATAAAATTGAATATCAGGTTCAATTAAATGCAATAGTTGATTGCATAAAATTCTTTTTATGTCGGGAATTAGCTTTTCGTGGTCACAATGAATCTCAAGGTTCAAGTGATAAAGGAAATTTTCTTGAGCTTCTACAATTTTTGGGAGATCACAATGAATCTATCAATGAAGTGTTGCAAAAAGCTTCGAAAAATTGCAAGCTTACCCACCCTGATATTCAAAAAGACATTGTGAATGCAATTGCACGTGAAACATTCAAAACCATCATCAAGGATCTTGACAATGGGTTCTTTTCAATATTAGTTGATGAGTCACGTGATATCTCAGTGAAAGAACAAATGGCCCTCGTTCTTCATTATGTGAACAAAGAAGGAATTATTATAGAGCGATTCCTTGGTATTGTACATGTAGTAAGTACTACCGCTTTGTCACTCAAACATGCTATTGAATGTTTACTTTGTGAACATAATTTGAGTTTATCGAACCTACGTGGGCAAGGTTATGACGGGGCTAGTAATACGCAAGGTGATATCAATGGTCTCAAAACTTTAATTTTGAAAGAGAACAAGTCAGCATTTTATGTCCATTGTTTTGCTCATCAACTTCAATTGACACTTGTTGCTGTTGCTAAAAATCACATTAACATTGCTGAATTTTTTTATGTGGTTAGTAATTTAGTAACTATTGTTGGAGGCTCTTGTAAGAGACGAGATGCTCTTCAAGATACACAATTTGTCAAAATTAAAGAAGATTTAGAGAATGGTGTATGTATAAGTGGGCAAGGTTTGAATCAAGAGACAAATCATAAACGTCTTGGTGATACATGTTGGGGATCATATTATGGGACTATTCTCAACTTGATTTTGATGTTCTCTACTGTTGTTGATGTACTTGAGATTATTGAAGAAGATGGCCTCTCCGACCAAAAAGTTGAAGTTCGATCTATTATGAAGTCAATTCTATCTTTTGAATTTGTCTTTGCTCTACACTTGATGAAAATTATTTTAGGGATTACAAATGAGTTGTCAATAGCATTGCAAAAAAAAAAATCAAGATATAATAAATGCTATGGATCTTGTTAAAGTGTTTAAGCAACGGTTGCAAGCGATGAGAGATGATGAATGGATATCTTTATTGGCTGAAGTATCTCTATTTTGTACCTCACATGATATTCCTATCTTGGACATGAAAGCGATATTTGTAGTTAGTGGGAGGTTGCAACGCAACACCCAACAAAAAACAAATTTACATCATTATCTTGTTGAGCTATTCTACACAGTCATAGATATGCAACTTCAAGAGCTTAACAACCGCTTTTCTGGGGCGAATACCGATTTGCTACTTTGTATGGCTTGCTTGAATCCAAGTAATTCATTTGTGGCTTTCGATAAGGAAAAGTTGATACGTCTAGCTAAGTTCTATCCCTCTGATTTTCTTGGGACAGATATTTTGGCACTTGACTCTTAACTACAGAATTACATTTTTGACATGCGCAGCAATGACTTCTTTTTAGAGTTTCAAGGAGTTAGTGAACTTGCTGAAACGTTAGTGAGCACTGCAACAATAGAAAGAAATTTTTCAGCAATGAAATATATAAAGAATGAACTGCACAGTCGAATGGGAGATCAATAGATGAATGATTGCTTGGTTGTGTATATTGAAAAAGATGAAGCTTGTAGCATTGATAATGAGAGTATTATGTAACGATTTCAAAATATGAAAACTCGTAGAAGGCAATTGTAAATTTTATGTATTTGCATGTTTTTTTATTGTTATTGTTGTCAATATATAAAATTTTCTTTTTATTAAATTGTGTAATTTATGCTTGTTGAGGAACAAATGAGTGAAATGACTTTATCTAGACCTGAATGGAGGGTACATTAACAAAATTTGACAAGAAAAATGAGTGTTCGTATCATTTGTCACCAGGGGTGCAATGGGTAATGATGAACAGTAATGGTTGCACATCGCTTATTGCACAACCAATAAAAATGTGAAATCATTAAAATTGTGTGCAGTAAGATTTACCAAATGAGATTCTTGTGTGATTTGACCTATCCTAGGAAGATAGGATGCAAATATAAAATAGTTTTTTTTCCCCCTCTGATAGAGAAGACATTTTCCTATTTTGATCATTGAAACTTTGAAAGTGATTTCAACCAAGTATAATAACACTAATTGATGATGCCAAAATCGTCAATTGGGTTACTTGTCTAATCTGGAGCTCTTGATGATCTTGTAGGACCTGTAAGATAAAAAGAGTTGATCGAAAAAACCACCGGGTTGTGCCCAATGGGAAAGCCTCCGATGCTTAAGTTAGTAACAACCTACATCTTTCATATATAGAAGGTGTTTTGTAGTAGTTTTTGACGTACCTTAGCAAGTGAGGTAGATTGTACCTTTTATAAATGATTTAGGTAGCTGTTGGACATAAATGAGGGTGATTATTACCCTAATTCTAACGTTCTTTGTCTTGATGAAAGTTTAAGACCTATGGTCGTTATTGAATGTGTTGAGCAGTTTCTCATCTTTTTTTGATGGCGCACTAATGATGCAATGGTCATCCATTAAGATGGAACCTTAATGATTTTTATGGTCTCATCAATTGCCTCCCATTCCCAAGTCTGATTTCATTTTATGCTGGTTAGGCTTAGGGAATGTTCTTAACTTGTTTAGATTCAGACTTTTTTTATCTTCTACTACTTTTTTCTTCAAGAATGGTAGTTTGTTTATGACAACTTTTTAGTATCTGCCTTTTGAAAGTCTTTTTGGACGTTCGAAAGATCATAACTTGATCTTGAAAGTAAGCTAATTTCTTTGTACCACATGTGTGAGGTTTAGTGGCCTCTTTGGATTCTTTTGTAGTTTGAAGAATTTTGATATTTGGATAATATTATTCTTCCATGATTTATATTCTTATGTGAAGAATCATCCGTTGATTGCATAATTTTATTCTTTCACGAAGAATGTATCACAGAATATTAATTTCACTTTTTTGCACAAATTAAATTTTAATGCTAAAGTGTTTATAGTATCTCGGTCGTACCATTTGTTGTTTTGACGATGAGGCTTTAGGGAAGACTTGATGTTTTTCCGTTTGTTGTTCGTCGAGTGATTGCATTTGTGGATGGACTTTCACTCATCATATGATTTATATTCTCATTGTGAGAATTTGTATCATTTGCTCGTCGTATGATTTATATTCTCATTGGGAGAATTTGTATCATCTTGCTCGTTGTATGATTTATACTTAAGCTTGGGGAATTTGTATCATTTTGCTCGTTGTATGATTTATATTCCTACTTGGGGAATTTGTATCATTTTGCTCGTCATATGATTTATATTCTCATTGGGAGAATTTGTATCATCTTGCTTGTCATATGATTTATACTACCACTTGGAGAATTTGTATCATTTTGCTCGTCGTATGATTTATACTCCCGCTTGGGGAATTTGTATCATTTTGCTCGTCGTATGATTTATATTCTCATTGGGAGAATTTGTATTATCTTGCTCATCGTATGATTTATACTCCCTCTTGGGGAATTTGTATCATTTTGCTCATCGGATGATTTATATTCCCACTTGGGGAATTTGTATCATTTGTTGCTGGAAAGATTCCTTGACGCTATGTTGTTTTGGAACTTCTTGAGGCCATGTTGATATCTGCATTAAGTAGCACATGCACATGCCAAATTTTGGTTAAACAAGAATTTTAGAACAATTCATACATGAATAATAAGTTACCAATGGCCTAGGTGGGTCTTTTTCTTATTTTCTTGTAATCCTAGAGTTTTACCTCTTTTATGATCTCGATCTTTTTATTTCTGGGATCTTCATGACAAACTCTTCTCTTTTCAAGACGACGACATCTTCTCTTTTCAAGATTACGAGCTCTTCTCTTTTAAAGATTTTTTAAGTTTAACATGATACTTCATATCTAAGGCCTAAATCTCTTTTACTCCAATTTTTTGAAAACATAAAAACTAGGCCACGTTGTTGCCCCCATTCAAACATGAAAAGTGTAATTCTCATTTGTTGACGATCGAAGGACTGCTCTATCATGATTGGAACTTTTTCTTTTGGGAAGTGCTTTTGACAACCATGGTCATTACTGTTTGTAATAGCAGTTATCTCTTCCTTATTCATTAATTGTACGCTTAAGTCACTTCAATAGTGCTAGCTTCATGACAATGTACAAATATGCAATTGCATGCTGTACAATTATGGATGTCATTTGACGAAGTGCATTCTATATGAATCATAGAGAAGTATTTTATGATATATAAAAATTGAAGTTATTTGACTATATGCTTCTTTAAACTGGTCTTTGTTATTTGCTAGCACCGTATATAATTTTTAAAACAATTTAAAAAGATTTTGGTGAGTTGACGAAGATAGCGAAAATTTATTGAGACTTAAACTCATGACCATATTATGAACACTATCATCTAGCATTTTAAGTTTAGGAGACTTAATAGAACTTCTCAGATTCATGGTGATGAAACATATGCTACTAATAATATATATAGCCATATTAATTGTGATAATTGTAATAATTTTATAGTAATATTTTCAACATGTTCTATATATACATATTTGTAGATAATCATACAAGCTTGATTTGCACTTAGTTATAATAAGCTAATATATGGCATGGCTAATTAAAAAGAAAGAAAGAAAGAAATGAATTACCTCGACAAGAGAGCTTAAATCTTGATACTATTGTGTACGTACCTTAATCTTTTCATTGTTGTAGTCTTCTTGACAAATTCTCCCTCTTTTAAGATCTCTTTTGTTAAAGTTAACATGCTATTTCATGTTTGAGGCTTAGATCTCTTTTACTTCATTCTTTTGAAGGTGCAAGTACTAGGACATGTTGTTCGTTCAAGGTTATATTTCCTTCCTTTAGGGACAAAGGTTATGCCAGGTGTTTATATTATTATATGCCTAATTGGTTACATATACTACAATTTAAAGAGAGTACTTATGCTTGACATGTGATCTATCATCATACTTTCATGTTCAATAAATATTCAAGCTAATGTTTTAACGTCACGTCTCTCACATGTCATTGTGTGAGCCATTATGTAATAGACATATAGCATAATGATATAGCATTTTTTTTTTTTTAAAGAAAGAAATATTCAGGATGCTATGGAAGGAGTCTAGGCTTTTCCATGATTTTTGGCCTTGGTACAAAATTACCTTATAGCAATGTCAACAATTATATATAGATAGAGATGTGGTGTTATGATGCTATCATGTCACATGCCTTTGATCTTCTTTTTAGCAAGCTCTTCTTGGTGAGTTCTCATTCTTAAACTTGTGCACTTGACAGTATATATATGTACAGTTGAGATAGTCTAGTTACTCTAGTCTAGTTGTTATACTACATGTACTCTTTTTGCGCAAAGTGTTAGACTAGGAGCAACGATATCAATAAAAAAATTCATAAATAATATTAATCACAAATGTATAAAATTTTCTCTAACTTAAGGGTGATATATGTTGATGCATCTATGACATAGCATAATATCCCTTAGAGTGTTTACATAACACAAATATATTTTGGAATTCCTTCTCAAAATTAAAGCAACCGATATCATTTAGAAAAGTTTGGAATAGTGGGTCATGATTATTATTTGTGAATTCATAATCAATTATATGCTCATGGAATTTCTCCTAAAAATAGATCTATTTTTTGACGAACTATAACATTTGAGATATGTTTTTTTTTTTACAAACTATAACATATGAGATATTGATCAAAAGAAAAAAAATGTTTTGCACATGTAATTAATTAATTGTGCTTCTGCATATGCTAAAATCCAAAATTTATGCATGTCGTGTTCCATTTTAAACGAGCAATTAAGGACTTCAAGCTCAAAAATATCGGGTTTCATCCTTCTAAGTACCCAAAATTTGGATCTTTAAACTTTGGAAAGTCAAAAAGTAGTTTCTCTTATTTTTAAGACTATAAGGCAAATTTAAAATTGACAATTTTTCTTGAAACTTTCCTTTTAAGTTTCTAGGATTTTTATGGAATAATAAGAGGGACTATCTTAAAATCATTTAAGATTGACAATAAAAAATAGGCCCATTCCGTCGCAAATAAATTACACTCAGTAAAGTGTTTAAAAGGCTTTGAATCCTGATGTGTTAGCCTATTCCTTTACGGATGTGAACCATGCGGAGTTCCTGTGTGAGATAAATAAAATGCATTATTTGAGTTATGGCGTAATAGCAAAACTGATTTGTGATTTGCCTAGGATTGGCCTTGTGAACAATGGTTTAAGTCCAAACTAAAAATCATTTGAACTTCTAGTGAGAGCTTAATTGTGTTTTATGTGGCTATTCGGATTGGGATAAATAAAATTGGGTAAATGGTTGCAATTTGCTACCCACCACCTTTGGCGTAACAACATTTATGGGACATAAATTTTAATTTGATTCCATATGGGATACACATAATTCTTCTCCACAACAACAGTTATGGTAAATATTTTAGAAGAATTTGATTTGTTTTCTATTTTCTGCCATTTTCATAGTTGACTTCCTTAATAGACACTCTCCTTAATTGGTACCATTCTTTATTAAGCAACTTTCTATTATACTTTCCAAAAATATATTAGAGTTGCAATTTGGCCCCTCCAAACAAAAATTCCTGACTCCGCCCCTGATTACAGATTAATCATGATGAAAGTCTACTTTGGTCCATATATTCCTCTATCCTTGCTAATATCTACCTTCTCCAATATATATGTGTGTGTCTGTGTGTCTGTGTGTGTGTGAGGACCAGATTTGAGTCCTTAGCCCAAAAGGTGGATGGACTTAGGCCCAAAAATCTCAAAACAATAAATTTGTAGAGAGTGAGTTGAAAAAACTGGACTAGAATGAGTTGGACAAAAAATAAGGTGGATTCAAATGACAAGAAAAAGAAGATAGACAAGTTTTAACTGCAGAAAACCGTCCTCGACAAGATCCGAGGAGATTAGTTCTTATATATTGCTCTTAAGTTTGACTACAAGTTTGGTTCTCGGTTGTTACAGTGTTTCTAACTTGATTTCTTGATATCCTTCTCTCATTGTCTCTTCTTTCTTTTATACTCTCTTCTCCTTTCATCTTTGTCCTCTACGTGCATGCCAGATGGCTGGTGTTGATACTTATCCCATCAACACCTTCCATAAGTCTTCATGTAGTAGCCGTAAGGCTGATAACCACTATTCAGGTATCACCTCAACATTAATACGGCCAGAAAGTTAGCTGCAGTGCATTTAATGTGGTGGTAGCAGCTTTTTCCTAAGATATTTTAGGACTTCTCCCTGTCCTATGTTTCTGCAATGCCTATCCATACCAACAGAATTTTCTAGAACGTTCCCCTGAACTGCAAACCATCTCTTCTGACTTCGGCCTTGATTAACCGAGGAGGCATTCATCCTCGGCCCACCCTCCTGAGCCATTATGACCAAAACTAACTTCTTCACTTACTAACACGGACTCCCTTGACAAAGTTTACTCCTCTTCGGACAACCCCTCATCCTCATATTAGGCCTCAGGCCTAATATCTACATAAATAATGAGCTCCTAGCCCAATACCCCTACAATAGCCCTTCGAGATTCTTCTTTCTGGCTCCTTGGCAAAAAAGGAGGATTTCGACGTCACCCTAGCCAGTCCATACTCATCACACATCACCTCTGCCTGTGTAGATGCCTTTTCAACTACCCAAGATATACTCCTGACGCTTCAGCATTCGAGACGCGCTCTTCATTAAATTTTTACAGCTCCCTGTTCCCCACGTTCTACGGCGCGATGCAAATCCAACGGCTAAGGATTCTGCTGGGACTTGGGCAGGAACTTTCTCGCTCTGTAGCTTTCTCTTTGATATAAATATCACTCAAATAAATCACTCACCTTACTTTAGTATTCACTTAGCTCTAGCACACATACACTAAACCTGCCAAACCTTCCAACTTACTCGTGCTCTTACAAATACCAAAAGCCTATCCGAGGACACTTTTATTCTTCCTGTAAGTCTTCCTGAACTTTTACTCTTTATTTTTCTATACACTCTTCTTTTCTTTGCGTTCTTTCCTCCTCGTCTCCACTTTCTTTTCTCAATCTTCTCAATTCCTTCCTACCTTTCCAAAAATGGGTAGATTCAAGAGTTGGGTAGACTCCGAGGAGGGAATAGAGAATTTTAGGGCTCAATATAGGATCCTTCCTGGAGTAGGAATTAGGTACTGTAAAGAGGGGCAATGGCACAAAGATAGGCAAGAAGGAGAAGTAGTAATCCCAATGATTGCCTTCATAGAAGGGATGAGAGTCCCTATGGGTACAGTTACCAGAGACTACATTAAGGCCCATAGATTATCTCCCACCCAGTACGTCCCCAATTTGATTAGGATATTAGGTTGTGTAGATGCTCTCAATGAGATAATGGGCTTAAACCTCACCCATCACGACCTAAACTGGATATACAACCTTCACCATCTAACTGGGCAGGGGTATTACCTAAAATCTAAGTATCCCAAAGTTAGGCTTAACCAATGCCTTCCTGAATCCAACAAAGGCCTGAAAAAGGACTTTTTGATCTTATCAGGAGAGTGGCACGATGGCCTTCCCTGTCCGACAAGGGAGGGGAAACCAGGTGGGATTCTAGACTTAGGATGGTTATTTAAAGTTACCCCTTCTGTGCTCTTCTTCTTTTCCTTTTTTTCTTTGCATTTGTATTTGAATTTTTTTTTTTTTAATTTGCATTGTTCTGTACTGATGATATTTTTTTGTCTTTCCCAATGGTTTTGCAGACAAAAACGCTGTCATCCCTAACTTCAGCCTTGTGAACCAGACAAGCTTGTATAAAATTCTGAAGGACGTGGTGTTCCTCCACACAGACAGACAACTAAGGGCAACCCACCTAATCTTGGATTATATTCTGATTTCCAGGGCCTTCCAGGCACTGAAGTGCGTAATCAAGGCAAAGGACCCGCATCTGCAAAGGATCAGCATAGCTACTTTAGAGTTCCTCACCACTGGTCCAATCCTAGAGGGCACACTTGCCACCAATCCAATACTAGAAGGCATCCCCAAGGTAGAGGCCTTCTCTTCCCATCCCATCACCGAGGAAAAGGGAAAAGAAAAAGAAGAAGAAGGAGAAATAGTTGAAGTGTTCAACTCCGAGGACAACTTCGGGGTTTTTGATCAACTTTTATCTCTGGACACTCCATCTGGTGATCTCGGACAGTTTTCCCCATCCCAGTCCAGCTACCACCGAGGACCTACTCCTTTACCAGACGATATGGGGATCCAACGGAAGCCGAGATCAACCCTACAAGAACGACTAGAATCCCAGCCTGGGAGGGACGCTCCCGAGAAACCTTCCCAGACAAAGCTCCCCCCCTCCTCCACCTGTCCCAACCCAACGAGCCGACCCTGCCAACCACAACAGGAAGCGGGAGGAGAAAGGGAAGGAGGTCATAAAGGCAGAGAAAAACCTCCCCCCCCCCCCCTTCCACGAAGTTAAGCCCCAAAGGGGGGTTACGCAGCAAAGAGGCCTACAGACGAGGTTAACCACCGAGGCAAAGCGGAGGGGTGACCATAGAGCTACAGCCCCAGCTTGGGCCCCACGCATGGAATTGGATAGGGCTCCCTTACTCAATGATGCTTTCCAGTAGGGCACAGTTGGGCATGTGGCAGATTTTATGGAACAATCCTTACTACTTCCAAAGGATATGGCTGACCTCAAGTCTATGAGGCAGCATGAATTTTCCTTGGATTGAAGAGGGACTTGACCGTGGTAAGTAAAAAAAAAATTTAAGTCAAGTTTTTTTTTTTTTTTTTTTAACTGTACTCCTTCTCTTTCCCAGGCCATCCAAGCCACTTTTAGGGCCGAGGAGATGGTGAACTACTCCGATCAAAAAGTGAAGGAGGAAGAGGGGAGGAGGATAGCAGCCGTGGATGCCTTTCACGTGGCTAAAAAAAGCGTCCAAGATTTCCAGGCCAAGCTGACCGTGGAGGAGAGAGAGAGAAAGAGCGCTGCAGTAGCCCTGGATAGCACTAAAAAATAGGTAGAAGGCCAAAGTGTGCTGCTCCACAATGCTGAGGACCAATTGGCTGCATCCAAGAAGCAGATCGTTGCTCTGAAGAAAAAATTGGAGGAGGCCAAAAGGCCAAGGATGGATTAAGCCGAGAAGGCCAGGGAGGAGGCAGAGAAAGCTCGGAAGGAGGCAGGGCAGAACAGATATGATATTGGAGTGGCCGAGACTGAGGAAGCCCTTAGGGCTGAGGTCTTTGGAGTATGTAGGACTTACTATGCCCAGACATGGAATGAAGCCGTCAACCAAGCTGGGGTTGAAGCTTCTACCATGCTTAGGAAGATAGAAAGTGTCTACTACCCTCCAGCCATTCGTGCCTCCTCCTCAAGCAGCTCCAAGGCAGAAGCTTCAACCCCTTCTAGGGCCAAGGAGATGGCGAACTACTCCCATCAAAAAATGAAGGAGGAAGAGGGGAGGAGGATAGCAGCTGTGGATGCCTTCCACGTGGCTAAAAAAAGTGTCCAAGATTTCAAGGCCAAGCTGACCGTGGAGGAGAAAGAGAGAAAGAGCGCTGCAGTAGCCCTGGATAGCACTAAAAAACAGGTAGAAGGCCAAAGTGTGCTGCTCCACAATGCTGAGGACCAATTGGTTGCATCCAAGAAGCAGATCGTTGCTCTGAAGAAAAAATTGGAGGAGGCCAAAAGGCCGAGGATGGATCAAGCCGAAAAGGCCAAGGAGGAGGCAGAGAAAGCTCGGAAGGAGGCAGGGCAGAACAGATATGATATTGGAGTGGCCGAGACTGAGGAAGCCCTTAGGGCTGAGGTCTTTGGAGTATGTAGGACTTACTATGCCCAGACATGGAATGAAGCCCTCAACCAAGCTGGGGTTGAAGCTTCTACCATGCTTAGGAAGATAGAAAGTGTCTACTACCCTCCAGCCATTCGTGCCTCCTCCTCAAGCAGCTCCAAGGCAGAAACCCCTCCCAAGGTGGCAGATCCTGAGAAGAGTAGCCCCAGCAAGGTCCTCCCTATTGGCAGCCCTCCAAAAATAGCCGAACAGCCTGGGGCGAATGGAAAAGTGACTGAGGAGACAAAGGTAGTGGCCTTTGATGCCACTAAGCCCCCGGCTACTCCCTACGATCCTGCTAAAGACAAGGAGGCACCTAGGATGGAGCTTGTTCTTACAACTCTTCCAATTCCTGCCAAAGGTGACCCCAAAGGCACAGGCCAAAGATCTTTGGAGTATATTGTCTCACAGTCCCAGGCCCCACCTCATGGAAAATTTGTAATAAAAAAAGAAGTAGATTTAAGATAGTTCTCTTTTTCTTTTTCTCTTTTCTTTTTTTTTTCTTTTTTTTTTTTTTTGTCTGGCAACTTATGTTTTGGTTTTCATAATTTGTAACCAAGTTACCCCTTTGTATTCAATCTGCCTTGCTTCAAGGCTTTTATTAATGAAAGATATGAATATTTTCCTTATATCTGTGATTCTTACACAAGTGCTGATATAATTTCTATCTTGTTTAACACTTAGCTATTGTGAAAATTAGATACAACTCCATTCATGTATACAAATGATAAGATACCAATTCATGCTAGAGCTAAATTAAAAGACCTGGATACAACAATCAGACCTAAACCAGATCATGGATATACTTTCAAATGCTTTAAGTGATGCTTACAAGCATGCAATTGATCATGTCACTTCAATGGAGATCCACATCATTTAGTAGGGTTGGTCCCATCAGACACTTAAACAACCAATAGGACATGTTAACATACTTAAATAGGGTCCAAATATAATGCAGGCTCTGTTTGAAACTTTTGTGAATGGCTTAAAACGTCAATTTACCCAAGGTATGTGGTTCTAGAAACTAGGCATGACCAAGGTTTTGTTCGATACTTAGGAAAATAATAGGAAGTATTAATTTACCCAAAACATGTGGTCCGAGGAACCAGGCATGGCTAAGGGTTCTGTTTAATACTTAGAACAATGGTTAAAACATATAAATTTAGCCGATGTATGTTGTCCGAGAAGCTAGGCAAGACTAAGGTTCTGTTTGATACTTAGATAGATATCAGGAAGCATTAATTTTCCCAAAGCATGTGATCCGAAGAACCAGGCATAGCTAAGGTTTTATTTAATACTTAGAACAATGATTAAAAGATATCAATTTACCCAAGGTATGTGGTCCGAAGAGCCAGGCATGACCAAAGTTCTGTTTGATACTTAAATAGATGTTAGGGAGTATTAATTTTCTCAAAGTATATGGTTCGAGGAACAAGACATAGCTAAGGTTCTGTTTAATACTTAGAACAATGATTAAAAGATATCATTTACCCAAGGTATGTGGTCCGAGGAGTCAGGCATGATCAAGGTTATGTTTGATACATAGATAGATGTCAAGGAGTATTAATTTTCCCAAAACATGTGATTCGAGGAACCAGGCATAGTTAAAATTCTATTTAATACTTAGAACAATGATTAAAAGATATCAATTTACTCAAAGTATGTGGTCTGAGGAGCCAGGCATGACCTAGATTCTGTTTGATACTTAGATAGATGGTAAAACGCATAACATGCAATATAACAAACCCAAATAGGGTGAAGAAAGCCTCTATTAATAATAATACATTCTCAAGTTATTTACATTCCAGGGACATGGTACAGCCTTTTCCTCTAGATCTTCAAGATAAATGCACCTATTCCAGCCACTGACGTGATATGATATGGCCCTTCCCAGTTGAGTCCCAATTTTCCCTAAGCTGGGTTCTTTGCAGTGCCCAAAACCTTTCTTAACACCAAGTCACCAGGTGCTAGTGGTCTCAGCTTCACGTTGGCATCATACCCTTATTTGAGCTTATGTTGGTAATAGGCCAATTGGACCATGGCATTTTTTCTACGTTCTTCAATTAAGTTTAAGCTCTTCTCCAGTAACGCATCATTGCTACTGGAAGTGAAGGAGCTTGTTATCAGCGTGGGGTATCCAGTATCTAGAGGAATAACCACCTCGACCTTGTATGTCATTGAAAAGGGCGTCTCCCCAGTGGATCTACAGGGCGTAGTTTGGTCCGTCCAAAGGTCGTGTGGCAGTTCTTCTACCTATTTTCCCTTTGCGTCGTCCAGTCTCTTTTTAAGTCCTCCCACTATGACCTTGTTAACAGCTTCAACCCATCCATTCCCTTGTGGATATGCTAGATTTGCTATGGCCAGGCCACATCAATACCTCTTAAAGGCCTTACTATCAAACTGCAATCCGTTGTCCGAGATGAGGGTACGAGGGATTCCAAACTGAGTGACAATATTCTTCCAAACAAATTTTTTGGCATCCACATCCCTGATATTCGCCAATGGTTCAGCTTCAACCCACTTGGTGAAGTAATCCATGCCGACCAACAAATATCTTTTATTCCTTGTTACTTTAGGGAAGGAACCTACAATGTCCAATCCCCATTAAGCAAAAGGCCAAGGGCTAGACAGTGGATTAAGGACTCCTCCGGGTTGATGAATGTTTGATACAAATCTTTGGCATTGGTCATACTTCTTCACTTATTCTTGAGCTTCCTTCTGCATATTTAGCCACCAATAGCCTTGTATGAGGGCCCTGTGAGACAAAGATCTACCCTTCGTGTGGTTTCCACAGATCCTTTCATGTAATTCTTCTAAGAGTAGTTCAATTGTTTCAGGGTGTATACATAGCAAATATGGGCCAGAAAAGGATCTCTTATACAACTTTTGGTTCTCGGACAGCCAAAATCGAGGAGTTTTCCTCCGTACCTTGTCGGCTTCGGACTTACTCTTGGGCAAGACATCTTCCTTAAGGAATAGGACAATAGAGTTCATCCAACTAAGCCCTACCCTTATTTGATGAACATGAACCACATTCCTTTCCACCTCAGTGGGTTTACACAAGTCCTCCATAAGGATCACCTGAGATAAACTTTGTGCCGAGGTGGTTGCCAGCATGGCAAGAGAGTCTGCATGCGTATTTCTACTTCTAGGGATTTGTGACAAATGAAAAGACTCAAATCCAAACTGTAAATATCTAACTTGATTCAAATATTCCTGCATTTTGAGATCTCTAGCTTCCAACTCCCTTTGAACTTGGCCCACGACCAGCCTTGAATTAGAGAATATTTCCACGGCCTTTCCACCTATTTTCTAAACCATGGTCATCCTTACCAGTAGAGCTTTATACTCAGCTTCATTGTTCGTGGCTGAGAAGCCCAATCTTAAGGATTTCTTAATTGTTATCCTCTCTGGAGATACCAGAACTAGCCCCACTCCAGATCCTCTATGATTCGCTGCACCATCGATGTAAACCTTCCAAGATAAAGGTCCTTGTAGGAAGATTGCACCAACCAATTTTTCATCCATGTTTTGCTCCTCTACTTTCTCTTCTAGTGGGGTTTAAGAAAACTCAACTACCAGGTTGGCGAGGACCTGACCCTTGACAGAGCTGCGAGGCATGTATTTGGTATCAAAAGCCCCTAGGATCGTACGCCACTTTGCAATTCTCTCTGTATAGTCAGCTCTCCGAAGTAAAGATCTGAGTGGGAGCTGGGTTAGGACAACAACTGTGTGTGATTGGAAATAGTGGGGAAGCTTACGTGTAGCATGAACCACTGCCAGAATGGCCTTCTCTAGTGGTAAGTAACGGACATTGGCCTCATGTAGTGACTTGTGTAAAGTTGTGATTTACAACTATATTTTATGTTGGCTTTATTCCATGACAAAAAATGTTGTAATTGCCTTAATTTATTTCCTTGTATTTTGTGGGATTTTATTGTATTGGATTTAGTATCAAATTAGTGAAGACTCTAGCTTAAATGAAGAATCAGTGGATAACGCAAGTGTCTCGCTGGAAGCTAACCCGCGAGAGAGCTATGTGAGAAGCACATGCTAGAAGCTAAAGAGTCATGCTAGGCTATCGTTTTTGCGAGTGTTTCGCGGGTAAGGCCTTTTTTACGAGATAGTCGTGAAACATTCTGCCTAGAGGATTTTAATGATTGACTTTCTTACCCTTCACCCATACTATATATATACCTCATTACCCACAAATGTAGAAGAGGCTATTCAGAGAGAAAAACCCTAGAGAGGTTTTCTAAAACACACACACCCATCTTTTGAGAGAGAGCTATTCATCCTTAGTGAGAAATTATTGTAGTCTCTTCTCCATCCCTCTCCCATTATCATACCTTGAGAGGAGATTTGAACCCAAACACAACTCACACCTATTCAGAGTGTAAAGAGTGTTTTGGAGCTGTTGGGAAGTATTGGAAGAAGCCAAGGATGGCAAATGCAACATGGAGCTTGTTGCGGGATCCAGAGAGCTAGACAAGACACGGTTCCGAGAAGCCTTGTTGGAGTAAGAGCTTGGAAGGCTTAGGTACATCGGGTAGATTAGGCTTGGAGGGTCTCTTGCTAACCCATGTATCCCAACTAATTATCTAGTGGTTCGATTACCGCTTGGAGGGCAGTGGAGAGATTTTTCGCCGAGTTCTTCAGTTTCCTCTTCGATAACACATCGGCGTGTTATCTTGTGTTTGCATCCTTCTTCCCTACTCTTTTACATTCTATTATACTGTTGTGTTGCTTAGTTTATATATTAGAGTAGCTTGTTTGTTTATCCGCTCGTATTTACACTATTCCGCACTTATTATTAAGTTAGTATAAAATCTATCAAGCCGTAATTTTATTTTGGGGGTCTAAACAACTCTTATGTTTTCAACACGATTTTCGAGCTTTCAACTTGCTTACTTAATAAACTGGCATTTGCACACCACTATCAAGCCGTATCAGCACCAAGCTCACCGCATAGGGGGCCACTGGAGAAGGCCACCTCATCCACCTCGGGTTTGGACATAATGGGTGGCTGAGACAGATATTCTTTTAACTGTTGGAAAGCCAGGACACACTCCTTGGTCCATTCAAATCTCTTCCACTTGTTAAACAACTGAAAGAAATGCCTACACCTGCCTGCTGACTAAGAGATGAATCAGTTTAGAGTAGCGGTCATCCCTGTTAGCTTCTGGACCTCTTTTGGATTTCGAGGTGGCTATAGATTGTTAATTGCCTTAATCTAGTTAGGGTTAATTTCAATTCCGTGGTGTGTGACCATGTAGCCCAAGAACTTCCCTGATCCAACACCAAAAGAACACTTGGAAGCATTAAGTCGCAGCTTGTGTCTCCTCAAGATTGCAAAGATATTCCTGAGGTCATTAACATGCTTAGATTCCAACTTGTCCTTGACCACCATGTCATCTATATAAACCTCAATGTTTTTCCCTAATTGTGGCTCAAATATCCTGGTTATCATCCTTTGATAGATAGCCCCTGCATTCTTTAAACCAAAGGGCATTACCTTGTAATGGTAATTCCTAATAGGAGTAACAAATGATGTCCTCTCCTGATCATCCAAAGCCAAAGGTATCTGGTAGTAGTCTTGAAAAGCATCCAAAAAGCTCATCCGAGGATGGCCTACAATTACATCTACTAGCTGATCAATCCGAGGCATAGGGAAGGGGTCCTTTGGGCAAGCTTTGTTTAAATCTGTGAAATCTACACATACCTATCACTTCCCATTCTTCTTCTTTACAACCACAGTATTGGACAACCATTCAGGATAAAACACTTCTTTAATAGCCTCAGCCTGCTTAAGCTTCATCACCTCGTCTTTAACAGCGTCAGAATGATCTTTGGATAAACGCTGAGGTGGTTGCTTTCTAGGGATGACAGATGGATTGACGTTTAAATAATGGCAGATGAAACTCGGATCCACCCCCAGAGCTTCGTAGGCATTCCAAGCGAACACATCAACGTTCCTCTTGAGAAACTCTACCAGCTCTTCCTTTTCCTAAGGTGGTAATTAAGCACCAACCTAAAAGAATTTCTCTGGGTCATTACCTATAGCAATTTTCTCTAAATTCTCACATTTCACATCCTCGGCTGGCCCATTTATAGCTAATACCGGAGACTTTAACTGCTATAAGCCCCTCTCAGCAGAGACCGAGGACTCAGTTGCAGGCTGATGCAGAATTACAGACACGAGGCACTGCATAGCCATGGATTGACTCCCTACCAGCTCCTCAATCTGATCCCCTGACGGATACTTCACTTTCTAATGTAGAGCTCAAGGAATAGCCCCTAGGGCATGAAGCTAGGGTCTGGCCACAATGGTCGTGTAAGGAGAGTACGCGTCTACTATAATGAAGTCCACTTCAACCACCTCTGAGCCTACTTACAAAGGCAGCCTAATCTGGCCCTTTGGGATAACCACTTTCCCATCAAAACTCACTAAAGGTGAATCATAGGCTGTTAGATCCTCAGGCTTTAAGTTCAGCCCTCTATACAAGTCAAGGTACATAATCTCTGCACCACTGCTCTGATCTACCATCAACCTCTTCATATCATACCCCCTATTCTGAGGGTGACCACCAAAGTATCATCATGTGGCTGAATAATTCCCATCTTATCCTCATCTGAAAAACTCAGCATCGATCGGATCTCCACTCTAGCCTTCTTCGGCTCTGAATTAGAGTCTTCAGCAGCTATCCGAGCTACAAACAGTACCCTGGAAGGTTGAGAACCAGTTCTACCAGGTGCAGTGAAAATAACATTGATTGTGCCCAATAGATGCCTTAAAGAAGCACTCCCTTGAGCCCCTGACCTAGCTTGACCTCCCTGCCCGTTGGGCCAATACAAAAACTGTTGTAACCTCCTTTCTTTAACCAATTGATCCAGATGGTTCCATAGAGTTCTACAGTCCTTAATAGTATGCCCCTGCTCCTAGTGGTATTGGCAATGAAGGCTCTGATTGCACTTCAAGGGGTCTCCACTCATTTTGTTCGGCCATTTGAAGAATGGTTCGTTCTTGATCTTATCCAACACTTGATGCACTGGTTCTCGAAACACAGTGTTTACCACTTGAGGAGCTGTAGGCCCAGATTGCCCAGCAAAATCCCTCTGGGGTATGTTATTGTTGTAACGATCCGACCTAAAATCCCTTCTCTCCTGAGGGATAACCTTACCCTTCCCCTTGCCTTACTGTTGGTCCTCTAATCCTCTTCAACTCTCTTATACTTATCAATCCAGTCCATAAGCTGGCATACACTGGTAATAAGTTTCCCAGTCAAAGATTTCCTTAAGCCATGCTCGGCAGGTAGACCGACCTTGAAAGTGCTGATGGCTACAACATCAAAGTCACCATCTATCTCATTGAACATCTCCCAGTATCTATCCGAATACATTTTCAGGGTCTCCCCCTCCCTAATGAACAGGGACAACAAGGAATCCAAAGGCCGAGGAATAGATGAATTTCTGTTTCTGCGCTCATGATGGTAGTCTTCATCACACGAGAAAGACTCACTAGGAGGAGTCCTTGATCTGCGCCTATAACTACCATCCTCTTCACCATCGAAAGAGAAGTCAAAAATGGAGGGAGCTCTCTTTCGCCGCTCATGGCGTAAGCTTCTTTTCAAGTGATCAATCTCCAATTGCATGACTTTAGTATTTTTCTCCTGAGAGAGGTGGCTACCACCCTAGAATGACTCCTACTTGTACGGGTAGTGTGCACACTTCCCTCCCGGTCTCTCATTTGCTCAAGATCACGGAAGTGATCTTGACCTTGAGACCTCATGGATTCTGCCTGGTTTGAACATGAACCTACCATCGTTGAACTTGAGACTTACTATAACACCAGTAATTCCCACAAACGGCGCCAATTGTAAGGACCAGATTTGAGTCCCTAGCCCAAAAGGTGGATGGACTTAGGCCTAAAAAGCCCAAAACAATGAATTTGTAGAGAGTGAGTTGTAAAAACTGGGCTAGAATGAGTTGGACAACAAATAAGGTGGATTCGAATGACAAGAAAAAGAAGATGGACAAGTTTTAACTGCAAAAAACCGTCCTCAGTAAGGTCCGAGGAGATCAATTCTTATATATTGCTCTTAAGTTTGATTACAAGTTTGGTTCTCGGTTGTTACAGTCTTTCTATCTTGATTATTCGATCTCCTTCTCGCATTGTCTCTTCTTTCTTTTATACTCTCTTCTCCTTTCATCTTTGTCCTCCACATGTATGCCAGATGGCTAGTGTTGATACTTGTTCCCATCAGCACCTTCCATAAGTCTTCATGTGGTAGCTATAAGGCTGATAACCACTGTTCAGATATCTCCTCCACATTAATGCGGCCAGAGAGTTAGCTGCAATGCATTTAATGCTGTGGTAGCAGCTTTTTCCTTAGATATTTTAGGACTTCCCCCTATCCTATGTTTCTGCAATACCTATCCATACCAACAGAATTTCCTGGAACGTTCCACTGAACTGCAGACCATCTCTTCTGACTTCGGCCTTGATTAGCCGAGGAGGCATTCATTCTCGACCCACCCTCCTAGGCCATTATGACCAAAACTAACTTCTTCACTTACTAACACGGACTCCTTTGACAAAGTTTTCTCCTCTTCGGACGACCCCTCATCCTCGGATTGGGTCTCAGACCCAATATCTACATAAATAATGAGTTCCTGGCCCAATACCCCTACAATATATATATATAAATATATATCTATATATAACCTAATACTTAATATCCAAACCAAACTTTTGGTACTTGCTGAGAAACCACTGAGAGATGTTGCCAAGTCAAGAATCCATTGGAGATGCTCTTGAAGAGTCTCAAATAGTAGTTGAAGCCATAGTTTACATGGTGGTATAGGTCGAAAAATATCCAAGAAATTTTTTTTGATACAATACCTTAAATACCTATCTTAAATTTCAGTCATATATTTAGTTAATGGCAAAACTTAGGTATAGTACCTTGATTACAATTCCTTAGATTCTCCTCTTAAAATTTTGATATCTGTCCAATTTAACAACCCAGACAAATGGTGTTAAAATCTTTTTTTTTTCCCTTCTTTTGTACTGCAAGAGAACCCACGGCTTCAGATCTATTTGTTTTCGTCTTTTTTTTTTTTTCTCTTTTATTCCTCCGTCTTGTGAGAAAACGTAGAAGGTTCTACCTAAAACCCCATGGCATTAGATCTCTCCAACTTCTTACCCTTAATCTAAACCAAATTGAAGCCAACTAAGGGTAAGAAGGCTAGTGGGTAAAGGGTAAGTAGAAGAAGGTAAGGGTTGAAAATGAGAAAATGCAAGTGAAGAAGTGAAAGTGGTCCTTGATTTTGGAGATTTTGAAGAGATTCAAATGTGAGTTTGAAGAGATTATGCGGATCAAATACTGGTGGTCCTTGATTTTGATACAATACCTTAAATACCACTTTCAAGGACCACTACTATTTGATATGCAAAATCTCTTCAAACCCACATTTGAATCTCTTCAAAATCTCCAAAATCAAGGATCACTTTCACTTCTTCACTTACATCTTCTCCTTCTCAACCCTTACCTTCTTTTACTTACCTTTTACCCACTAGCCTTCTTACCCTTTGTTGGCTTCAATTCGGTTCAGATTGAGGGTGAGAAGTTGAGAGATCTAATGCCATTGGGTTTTAGGTAGAACCTTCTACGTTCTCTCACAGGATGGAAGGAAAAAAAAGAAAGAAAAAAAAAGAAAGAAGAAGATGAAAACAAATGGATCTGAAGCCATGGGTTCTCTTGCAGTACAAAAGAAGGGAAAAAAAAGGTTTTAACACCGTTTGTCTGGGTTGTTAAATTGGACAGATGTCAAAATTTTAAGAGGAGAACCTAAGGAACTATAGTTAAGGTATTGTATCTAAGTTCTATATATATATATATATATATATTACCTAATACTTAATATCCAAACCAAGCTTTTGGTACTTGCTGAGAAACCACCGAGAGATGTTGCCAAGTCAAGAATCCATTGGAGACACTCTTGAAGAGTCTCAAATAGTAGTTGAAGCCATAGTTTACATGGTGGTATCGGTCGAAATATATCCAAGGAAAAAATTTTGATACAATACCTTAAATACCTCTCTTAAATTTTAGTCATATATTTTGTTAAGGGCAAAATTTAGGTACAATACCTTAATTACAGTTCCTTAGGTTTCCCTTATTAAAATTTTGACATCAGTCCAATTTAATAACCCAGACAAACGGTTTTAAAACCTTTTTTTTTCCTTCTTTTGTACTGTAAGAGAACCCATGGCTTCAGATCTATTTATTTTCATCTTTTTTTTTTCCTCTTTTATTCCTCCATCCTGTGAGAGAACGTATAAGGTTCTACCTAAAACCCCATAGCATTAGATCTCTCCAACTTCTCACCCTCAATCTGAACCAAATTGAAGCCAACAAAGGTTAAGAAGGCTAGTGGGAAAAGGGTGAGTAGAAGAAGGTAAAGGTTGAGAAGGAGAAAATGCAAGTGAAGAAGTGAAAGTGGTCCTTGATTTGGGAGATTTTGAAGAGATTCAAATGTGGGTTTGAAGAGATTTTGCAGATCAAATACTAGTGGTCCTTGATTTTGATACAATACCATAATACTGGTGGTCCTTGATTTTGAAACAGGATAAAAAAAGAATCGGACAGAAAGAGTATTTATTTTAAGGCCACATTGGATGCAATGCAACCTTCATTTATAATTTTTTTTTTAAATTAATTAATTAATTAAAAAAATCTATGTAAAAAAAACCATCAAAGTGAACTCATTTTATTTGCTTCAAAGCTTTTTTTTTTTTTTTAAATGATTAAAGCAACAATCGAATTTCATATTCATAGATGATTGTAGGTTCCTTTTTTGTTTTGTCCGTTGACTTCGATTAAGGCTTATCAATTTTGAAAGAGTTGGGTCTGGTTCACTTCGCAAGATGGGCCTTGTTGAACCAGTCTGTGTACACACAAAAAAAAAAACACACTCCAAGATACTAAAGAAACAAATTTTAATTGCCCAATGGTTATTAGTTCAAATATCACTCGTCCATATATTCAAAGAAGCATATAATACAAATATAAGTAAAAAGTGCGTGTTGCATAAAATAAACTAAAAAAGGTCTCTGCCCCAACTCACACCACCTTATTGCCAATGAGGAACCATAAAGTGGTGTGGTTTGGAACGTGAGTCAAGATAGTTATTCTAAACATTGGGAAGTCTGTAGAAGGTATATGTTCTTTATCGAACTATTCAAATTCTGGTGTTTTTTGTGTGTGCAAATTATTTATTTCTTTTTTTATTGTTATTGATTTGAGTCCAATGGTGCTATTTGCACAAGGGGTATCAGAGTCGATGGTTTGAGGGCAAGTGTTCATTATTGAGTCCCACTTAGTAGAATGGGGAAGACTCTTATGCCTCCACTCATGATTGACTAAGGATTCTACTAGTGGTGAGTCAAGATGATTATGTATTGGTAACTCTCGTAATTGTGCAAAGAAGACTATGTACACCAAATGTATGCATGGTTGAGTAAATGGCAGACTATTGATGATGGTGATGCATGACACTTGGATTGTCAAGAAAAATGCTTCTATACATGGGAGATACTAACAGAAATGCCAGAAGTGATTTGTAGAAGGTTCAAACGTGAAGGAAAAGATTTGTTGGAATGTTCACTTGTGAATAGTGTGGTTGGTTAAATAGTGAAATCTCACGTATTAGATTCTAATGAGAATAATGAATTGTTACTATGACATAATCGAGATCATACTCTTTGGGTTTAAACCCAAGTGGTGTCTCTATATATTATTGTAAAGTTGTGATTTCCAACTATCTAGTGTTGGCTTTAATTTCGTGCTAAATTTTATTGTAATTTCTTCAATCATTTTCCCTGTATGTATGTAGGTTTATTTGTAAAGGATAAGTGTGAGAGATTGGTGAAAAATCAAGCTTCAATAAATGAATCAGTGGAATTCACGACAAACTCGCGAGTAGCTTGCGAGAAGCAACCCGCGAAAAGGCCACGTGTGAAGCACATGACTGGAAGCTGAAGAGTCATGCCAGATTGTCAAGTTCGCGAGTGTTTCGCAAGAAGGGCTATCTCGCGAAGCAACCATGAAACTTTCTGTTTGGCTAAAAGTTATGTTGCTTTACCCATTTTTTTTACGCACACTATAAATACTCTCATTACCCACAAATTGTAATGAATAGTTTTTAGAGAGAAAACCCTAGCAAATACAATTGAGAGTTAGAGATTGTTATACCCACAATCATCTACACATTTCCTTGTGGTTTTCCTCAACTCCTACCTCTCTATCTCTAGATCCTTGAGAGGTTGTTAGCCCAAACACTTACCACACTCATTTTGAGTGTCAAGTGAGATTTTGGTACTATTGGGAAGTATTAAAAAGAGCCATCCATTGGTGGATGCAATTGGGCTGAATTGCAGGATCCAAAAAGCTAAAGAACACAAGACTCCGAGAAGTCCGTTGGTAGAAGGAGCTTAGGAGGCTCAAGTACATGGGGTAAACTAGGCTTGGAGTGTATTTTATTATTTGTGTACTCCAACTTTATTCTCTAGTGGATCGATTTTGATTTAGAGAGTCGCGAAAAGGTTTTTCACCGAGTTCTTTGGTTTCCTCTTCGATAACACGTCTTGGTGTTATCGAGTGTTTTTATCTCTTTTCCCTACTCTTCAAGCTTTCATTTTATTGTTGATGATGGATGAATATAACTTAGGGTAGTGTTATCAGTTCATTGAGCTTATTTACTTTCGCTCCATTCTTAGTTTAAGTTAGAGTAAAAACAATCTAGCCGTATTTTTTAATTGGGAGTCTAAACAAACTTTTCGGTTTTAGCATAAAACTCAGCTTTCAATTATTAACTAGTGTATAGCCCTGTGCATATATATGCACAAGTACAATTAAAAATAATCACAATTATACAGTTCAAATTATATATTTTCTTTTAGAAGATGTTCAAATTATACTTGATATTAGCTTATACTTTTTTTTTAACCATATATTTCTAAAATATGTAATGATTTCTCATTACACACACACACACACAATTTTTAATTGGTTTTAAACTATTAAATTTTTGCACCTAATAATTCACTTTTCACCAGGGCCGGCCCTAGACATTTTGGGGCCTTAGGTGAGAACTAAAATGAAGCATTTTTTTTAAATATATTTATGTATTAATTAAATTAATATTTATTTAGTATTTTTATATTATAATATATTTCATTTAAAATCTATTTTTCTTGCCTTTTGAGATGCAAATTGACTAATTAAATTTTTGTATTCAAGTTCTTCTAACATCTCATTTTCAATTGATAGTATAGTTAATCCACTTAATCCTTCTTGAAACATTGTCGATCTTAGATATGATTTTTATTAATTTTAATTTTGATAAACTTCTTTCTGCAGAAGCAACTGTAACATGTATTGTTAGTAAAATTCTATAAGTAATACATTTATTTGGAAATGAATCTAACCTTTTTTAATATAATTTAGTATGTCAATTGGAATATATTCTTTTATTTGTAAAGTTTCTTTTAAAACTTTTAATTCTAAAAAAAATCTAAACTATCAATATCATAATAAATATCATGTTTGAGAAAATACTCAAGTTTAAGATAGTATGTTTGCAAACTATCATCATCTAGCTAAGAGAGAGAGAGAGAGGCGGAGAGCAAGAGTGAGAGAGAGAAAAGGTATGAGTAAATTTTACGGATTTGAAATTTTGATTTGTTTTTATTTGAGGCTGTCTTGTGGGTAATTTTTTAGACCAGATTTGCATTTTATCCAGTTGATTTTTGATTTGTCTAAAGGTTAATGATAATTTTTAGACCCAAGAATTTTTTGGGATACCAATGTTTACAAGAATATTCCAGATTTTTTGTTCTTTGGTCACAAGAGTGTAACAGATTTTTTGGAGTTTCATCTGAAACTATATTTTTCATTTTTTTTTTTTCTACTACCCCTTCTTTTTCAAAACTTTGGGGCCCCCCTTCCACATGGGGTCTTAGGCAATGGTTTAATTGGCCTAGTGGAAGGGCCGGCCTTGCTTTCCACAAAAATTAAAAACTTAGATTGACATATAGCGGAAAATTAGACTTCAATTGAAATTCAATTTAGAATCTAATTGGATTTGGATTCTTCGATTTTTGCCCTCAATAATTTACTAGGCACGAAATTAAAAATTAAATAGGACACGTGATACAAAATTGAAAATCTAATTAAAATTTAATTGGATTTTCTCTAAACTTTGGCTATTAATATATATATATATATACTACTTAAGGAGTCTCCCTCAGATATGTTTTTCTCTCCAACAGAACGTTAGTACATGAGTCTCAAATTAGCCAAGTCACTATAGGCCACAATAGGAAATTCAGGTTCCCCGGGCTTTGATTTGTCGGACGGTAATAAACTAGTAAAATTCTCCCAAAACGAATTTAATTTTGACATGGATATTTTATTCGCATAGTACAATACTTTTTTTTTAAACATGATAACTTGCAAGTTAATTAATGTCCAACATGATATTCAAATTTTGGGAAGAACAGTCCCCAAATTATATCATTATTAGTTTATTACACAACTCAAAGCAGCATAATTAAAAAAAGCAACACTTACTACTGCACACCTTTGGTACGATGATCACTCTACAAGTGCTTGTAGGGTGCGGGGGGAAAGGACTAAAATTCAAGTTTTCAGTAAGAAGTTTCACACACATATACACTTAAATTAATCTAGAATAGAATTTTTATCTTGTATTATAATAAATAAAAAAATAAAAAAAGAAGCAGCACTTGAAAATTCCCACGTAGAAAGCATTGCTATTGCACCAGTGAATACATTTCTCTAATTGATTCTGGAACATTCTCAATAAAAATGTTAGACATAACTTAGTAAATAAAGCGGATAAAATAGAATGTAGAAGAATATAATAAAATAAGTAAGTAGTTTGATGTTTAATGCACAAAAAGAGCAGAAAAAATAATGAAAGGTAGTTATTTTTGTCTACGTATATTTGTCCTAACTCAAAGGAATCAATCAAGTTCTTTTCAGAGGATGATAAGCAAAAAGAAAGGAGATTCCTTTTGGAAGTCCAAGGCTAAGGCCAAGCCCAATAATAAGGGGCTGTTTGGTTTTTTTTTTTTTTTTAATCAATCATCACTTCTCATTCAATTTTTGTCACTTATCACTAATCACTTAAAATACCCCAATTTTCTATACTCTACCTGTTTGGCACACTTCACTCAGTTTCTCATCACTCAATTTTTCTACTTTTTTGTGGGACCCATACATGTAAAGTGGTCAGACCTTTTTGTTAAGCCTACCCGCAGAAGCCATTCCCCACCATTTTCTCTTTTTTCATTTCCCCTTCACCCCTGTTACTCTCCCAAAACACAAACCCAAACCCATCAAAATAGAAGAAGCAGCTCATCACCCCAAATTCAAAACTCCATTCATACTTATTTATGATACACCCAAAAAAAAAAAAAAAAAAAAAATCCTATCTAGAAATAGCAAGACCCATCTCTGATCTCTCACTCAATCACACTCACACTCTTCTTGCAATTTTCATATACTGTTATAATCAAAACACAAACCTAGAAAGACCCATGTGAGTATATTATCAAGTGTCCTATATAATTGATTAGGTTTTTATATTTTATTCGTTTATTTGAGAGTCAAGGGTACTTTAGTAATTTTACAAATACTGGATATGGGTCATAGTTAGGGCTAAGAGTTTTATTTTATTATTAAGCGTACATTTAGGAACTGATTAAAAATTAAAATTATTTTACTATTCAATTTATTTTTGCTACTATTCATGGGTCCCACTGTACTATTTTAACTAATTTTTACCTTTATCTATAGTACTTTCAATAATAAGTTTTTAGTTTCAACAAAATAAATGGTATCCAAACACACCCTAAGTTCCATTTAGTTTATGGGTTTTTATGTATGAGTTTTGGTTTAATTTTATTAGGTTTTATTTTACTACACAACTAGTAGTCCTAATAGTATAGTAAGAATCCTATTACTACAAGTAAAAGTCCTTAGTTATATTATGTTCAATGTATTCAAAGGTAATAGAATGAGTTGATTAATAAAATTATTGAGCATTTGAGCAATAGGCACATTGGTCTTTGTTGGTTCATTCTCCTTTTCTCTTCTCTTTCTTTTCTTCATCTTCTTTTTTCTAAAGTTATTGTTCATAGGTACTATTCACACAGCCCCTGAACAACCTTAATTTCTCTCTTTTTTTTTTCTTTTTTTTTTTTATAACCCTGAAGAGAATGATGCGGCCAAGGAAGAGTTCAAGAAAAAACAAGATTAAATACCAAAAGAATCAAGATTTGTGATCTAGTTTTGATGTCGGACCTTCTTGACACCTTTAATAGGTTATTTTAGTTATTATTGAGTTTTTTAGGTTATGAAGCTATTGGATCACTTTTAATTAAGTTTACTAAAATAAGAGTAATTTGGTAATTCCAAATTTTTCAAAATGGGTTGTTCTTGGCTATACCAAAGGCCAATGAGTCATATTTTATGTTTTGAGCCCTTCTCCTATTTATTTTAGGAGTTATTAAGTCTTTTTTTTTTAATAGTATTCCTATTCATTCTAAGAATAGGCTACGTAAAGTCCAAATCCTTCTAAGAAATGGATTAACAATAGTCTTAATATAAAGGCTCTATTGTAATCAATGTTATTTGAATACTAATTGATTAATAAAATTTAGTAGCTTATGTTAAGTTTCAAGGGTGTGACTGCCTTATCCTTTCTAAGTGTGATTGCTTAGGAAGGTCTAGGTGTGATTGCCTAGTGATTTATTTATTTTATTTTCTGTTTGTCCCTTATTTCAGCCTTAAAACAGCTATCAATGTTCATTCCTTTCTAATCTAAAACTCTTAACATCAATCCTTACTCAATAACTCATCCAGAAACCTAGTACAGAGTTGAATTCTTAAAGATCTTGCATCAAATGTATTACCACTAAAGCCTATTGTTAAGAAATAATCACCAAGTGGTATCAAGAAATTTTATACCTTACCTTATAATTAATCTAATCATCATAAACTAAATCAAGAAATATATTAAAGGCATCCTAAGTTTATGCATTCAATCTAGGTAGGATCAACCTACCTATTATAATAATAATTTAAGTATCTAAAAATTTTTGTCAATTATTTAGCAAATCATTTATAAGTAAAACCAAAGTTAAGAGAAAATCCAATTATGCATCACTCAAATATTTAAATTTCAAGTTTTTGTAGTCTAAAATTATGCAAAAAAAAAAAAGTTTATGGATCGAATAGTAAATGACATTTGATTGACACAAAATTTGATGTGTTAACAACATAAAAAACATGCAATCCAATTATTAGATTTTTAAAATATGTATTCATGTTAATTTTTTTAGTGTGAGTTGTAATCTTAAGCTACAAATAAGTTTGTAGCCAAATTTTATCTTTTTTTCAATCGCCTCACTAATAAGAATTTATTTCTTTTGGTTTTGAACTTTGAAGTTCAATTTTGAATTTAAAAAAAAAAAAAAAAAACTTTTGGGATTATTTCCTAAACTCTTCGAAATTGTTGTTTGTCAATGGGTTTTTGATAATTGTTTTGAGGATTAGACAATGATCTGTTTTGTTATATAAAAGTAATGTACATTTGCACAGGTACAGGCTAGTTTGAAATTAATGGTGGGAGTAAATAATTCATGCCCACCATAATCACAACTGTGAGATTATTATCTACATAGCAAAATATTTAAGAGCTTCAGAGAAATATTTTAGGGACCTATTAGTGGTCGGCTTTTGTGAAAAATACATTCACATCTTTCGTGCATGTGTACATTCATGTAGAGAGAGAGAGAGAGAGAGAGAGAGAGTGGCGTGGACTGCATACCACAAGTTTTCCCTAAAAAGTGATTTGTAACAAGTTCTTATACATTGGATTGGAGAGATGCTACGTCTACAACAATTTTACAACAAATCATAGGTGGTTAGTTGTTATTGGTTTAAATTTGAAACTAACACTAAGATTACTTTTTTGCCTCAACAATAACAACCTACAACTAAGAATTTATTGTAAAAATATTATAAACATATCATTTCTCCATTGTAATTGAACGTAGGAATTTTCTTTTTTATTGTGGCATTGATATAGACATGCTTGAACGCCATGATCTATTGGCTCGTTGAAGTACACCAATTTCTTGATGCAATTTTCTATAGACTATATAATACACTCTGTTATTCAGCAAAGAAAAAAAAAATTATACACTTTGAATGCCCTCTATGACTTCTTGTTTTTTTATTACAACATTCTTTTTCGTATTCAATGCAATCATGAAATAGTAGAGGAAGCTCTTCACGTTTAGTAATATGAACAAGAGGGATTGGAACTGGAATGGGATGGTTACATTGGTTAGGGATCTCACTATCAATTTGCACTTCAAGGAGAATGAAGATAACTAATTAACATCATCCCTAACAAAAATTTTCTCATAAATTTACTATCCATATATAATATATATACTTTATTGCTTTTCTTATTTTGAAGTTCAATTCAAAATGATAGTTACAACTTCAACTATTGTTTTTTATATACAATTGAATGACTATAAAACTTTGAAATCCATGCAATTTAATATATAAATTAAATATTTTTTTGATTTTTTCCTCAAATAAGTGTTGCCTAAGAATTTTAACTTTTGGAAGAATGAGAAATTTTAAATTAATTATTTTATAAGTTAAGTAATGTCTTTTTCCTAGGTTCATTAGATTTTAATATAATTTTTTATCTTAATATGTCCATTTTCACAAAAGCAATGTATAGCTAATAAAATGCATGACATCTCAATGAATGTTTATGGTGGGACGAACCAATGATCATAATATATTTGACCATAACTTCCATTTAAAATGTTTTGAAATAAGATATTGGTTCAAAATATAATAAACAAGCCATATTAAAGTATATGGTGTCCAAATAACCTTACTTCTAGTTGTGAAAAAACAATGTTTATTGTTAAATGCTCATGTATAAGACTTTGCTAAAAAAACTTGTGTTTATTGAAAACTTATAGAAAAGATGAATTCTTCAAAGGGGAACCCATAAACTCTAGAACTATAAACGGTGTGGTGCGGTTGGTTTTGGGGGATGTTTTGTACTGCAGCTGCAGGGGTGGTTTTCTTACATGTCTGACCACACTTTAGTTGTGGAGGGATGGAACTGGCCTACACAAGGTGTGGTGCACCATACTAGTTTGGTGTGCTTAGTTTGCTTATTCCTCCATTTTCTCAAGACAAACACAATAAAGTCAACACTTCAAACCACATCATATTCATTAAAATACTTCAAATATTTCCACACACAAAAAACAAACCAATTCACTATCTTTATCTCAACAATCCCATTTCAAATCACAAAAACTCAAATAAAAACCAAAAACGAAACATAACTCATAAAATATTTACAAAAATAATAATAATAACCAAAATGCACATACAAACTTGGTAGAAACCATAGTAGGAATTGAGAATCAAAACCTTCTCATATGAGGGGGGCTTGAACCCTATCGCAAAAGGTTTCAAACCAAGGATCTTATGAATATTATGAGACTTTAGGAACCACTAAGTCAACTCCTTAAAATTATTAATATAATTGTATTAGAATCACTAAAGAATAGCCATGTTTTATTTTCATAAAAATAATGAATTTGATTGTGGTTTTTATAGGGGTGGCAAAATTAGACACGACCTGCGAACTTGACGCGACACGATATGAAATTAGCAGGTTATAGGTTGAGGTTTAATGGGTTCGTGTCATATTCGAGTTGACACGACAAACCCGTTTATCAAACGGGTTGGGTTAGGGTTTGTAGGGGCCTTTTTTGTGTTGTGCGTTGGGTTGGGCTGCCTCCCGCAGTAGTGGACCCCAATGTTTCTGAGTAAGGGAGTTGAGACCGGTCCAACTACAATTCAATTTGGGCCGGTTTGTGCACAAACTATGTCTCGTTTGCCAGGAGTGTGCTTATGGCAGGCAGAGCTGTTTCAGATGAGTTATGACAGGTAGATATAATAACAACAAAAACAAAGTCCTCTAACTATTTAATAGAAAATGATCAAATAATCCCTATTTAGGAGACATAATCACAATGATAATAACGACTTTTTCAAAGAAAGTAAAGGAGTGAATGATAATATGAGTTAATCAAGAAGAAGCATAAATCAAGCCAAGTTTGGTTCGCAGAAGCAAAACTAAAGAGGAAAGAACGCCTCCTCTCAATGCAACTAATCTCCTAGGAAAGATCCTGCCGTAGGGATTAATGGCTTTGAGGGAACCGAACCTGAATGGTTAATGCCCAAAAAAATCATTTTCACTTTTTGGAAGAGAGCAGGTTTTTGAGAGAGAGAAAGAGGGAAATCGACCTACTGGTGCATGCCCACCATATTAACTCTCTTCGTTTTCTGTTTTCTCTCTTATCTTTTTCTTCCCTTTGTTTTTACTTTCTTTCTTTCTTTATTTCGTGATTTTTTCCCTCTGTTTTTTTATCCCTTTTCTAGGCACGGCAAGGGTCTTCTTATAGTGCTTGCCGTGACCAGATTTTACTACTTTGCCCCTTAACCACTTTTGTTTGGTCTAGGTGTACTTGCCGACCACCAAGAGTTCGTCTGTGTGCTACTCTCCCTTGCCAGACAAAAGTAGGTTGTTTTATTCATTAGTCTGCCGTGACACCCTTTCCTGCCACGGTGTAGGTGTTTTCTCCCTCTATCCCTCATGGCATACACCTAATGGTTCCCCCCTCAACCTTGCTTCTTTTGGGTGATCTGTCATCCCAGCAGGACGTACCCCCTAAAAGAGCTTGGACAGGAGTCGTAGAATAGGTCTTTTCCCCTCTTCCCACCACCAAACCATACTCCTTTACCACTGACCCATAACCCCACCACGGCCCATATTGGCTGGGTAAAAGCTGGTGGTGCCTGGGCCTTGCGCGTGCTTCCCTTTCATGTATGTCCAAAATCTGTCTGCTACTCATGCGTTTGCCGTGGTCGGGAGGCTTGCTTGCACAGTCTACCACCCTTCTTCGACCTTTTATGTGGGCTGTTTTATAATTCCCTATTCCCCTTAGGAGCTGGACTTTATTTGATGCTAGGCTTTATATTTTTTCCAGCCTATTTCTTGATTGCCATCATGTCCTGCTATTCCTGCTGTAATGACTTGATCCTACCGAGCCTTTTCAAGCCTGTCACTTGTTCTTTCCCCAATGGCTTAGCACGGCTATGGGTTTTCTTACTTATAGTCTCTTGTGTCCCTTTTGTTTACCCTTGGGCATCCTCGGCCCATTTGCTTGTCTTGGACTTCCTTGGCCCTTTTCCTAACTTTGTGTTCCCATGGGATTTTACTAACTTCATTGGGCTTCCCCGACCCAATTACTACATACTCATCCTTGGGGTTTATAAGTCTGCCATCAATCCCCTACTATCTTTGCTTGCATTGTTTTGGGCCTCCGGACTCTTTTGAGCCCATTTACTTCCTCAATGCCCATTTATTTATATTATGGGCCTATGATCCATTATTCCTGCCGCTTGAGCTTAATGGTTTTATTCTATGCTTGCCATTTCTTTTGCTGCCCGTGTTGCTGGGTTGGGCTTCCTTCCTTCTATTTGGGTTTCACAAAAAATGACCCTCAACAGGGTTTAACCTATGGAACCCGTTTGACCCGTCTGACCCGTTTAATTAAATGAAATTTTACCAATATACCATTCAAACCCTAGGTATATAAACTTATTAGTTGTTGTAGTTTATTTTCTTTGACATATTGTGATTGATTATTTATGATATTGAGATATACTTTAGTATTGAATGATTATTTGTGATGCAGTTACTCATTAGTTCTGAATTTTATATTTAAAATATTTATTTGCTTTTTTTTCATAAATGATTTTCTTCATTTTGATAAAAATTAAATAAACAGATCGACACGACTGACCCGTTTAATAAATGGGTCGTGTTAGAGTTAAAGAATCTTGACTCGTTTAATAAAATATGTCGGGTTAGTGTTGACTCATATAGTCGAATATGTATGAGTTGACACGACACGAACCCGACATGCGAACCCGAATTGTCATTCTTAGGTTTTTATACCATTTGTATAATCTATGTGATCTCATTATATTTAAATTAAGATAATATAATTTTGTAACTTATTTGAGTTCCATATAAGATTTTTTTTTTAGGATGAATTATTTTCAAACATTTTGGGGCTAGATGGGCCATGGTCCCCCTTGCCCATACTTTGCTTTGTCCCTGACAAGCATAAATTGGCGTCATCTACTCATCATGCAAGTGTCAAAGGAAGGCTCATTAAAAAGTCCGTTGGCAATTTGGCATCACTGGAAACCCCATTTCACCAATTGACTCATTATTTTGAAACAAGCCTTTTATGGTTCTCCCATTTAAAAATATTAAAAAAAAAAAAAAAAAAATGAACAAACAAACAAACAAAATGCCTTCACGATTTCATAACGAAGCAAGAATGCTACTTTAAAGCCCATTTGGACACCCTTCAATTAGTGGGAAGACATTAAAGATGACCCCAATATGGATCTACATATTTATATAATTAAGACCAAACACTTGTGAATATTGGTCATTTTAAGGATTAATTATGATTAATAATGTGTCATAATTTCATTGGTCTATAAGGAGGACACAAATGCAAGATCAAGCATAAGAAAGTTTAATTCTAATAGATAATTTGTAAAATCAAGAGTCTTGTAACTTAATTAATTAGCATTTCTGACCATTTTAACAAAAATGTTTAGGGTTCAAGCTTCACTCCTCCATGGTGTCTATTAAATTATTTTAAAAAATAATTAGATCTCTTAGAAATAAGTATTTATTTAAAATAAAACACTTTCAAATTATCAACTAGCATTATCTAACCAACTAAATTTTAGGTCTCAAAGTTGAATTGTACTTAAAAACTTATCATAAAAATTTCCAAATCACTAAAATTTTGAAATAGGCCATCTTGGACTCATTTTGTAACTCTTATTTAATCTCATCATATCACAACCATCGCATCACATCTAATTGCATTTCATGAAATAAGTTTTGAAGTTATAATTATTAGAATAACAATTCATGAACCTTAATCAGATAATCGGATTGAAAGATCTCATAAGCATACTCCCAACACTTTAGGGCGTACTCCAAAAGATTACCAACTCAACTGTTACGAAAAACTCAATTGTTACGGAAAAAGGTGCTCCCAAAAACATGCTAGCTAATGACTTTTCAATTGTTCTGGTTTTTGACTGAATAAAAAAGAAATTTAAGGAGACCAATTTTCTTGCAAAGGTACCAACCTTAGTTAAGTGGGGCACTTGTGATTAGTGGTGGTTCTGGTGGGGAGGACTTTTCATTTCCTAGTTTAAAGTCCAGCATTGGAAGTAATTTGAAACAAGTAACAACCACATGAGATAGCTGATCTTAGATTTTCGGCATGTATGGACATCATTTGTCAAAAAGCAGCCGACTAAAGAAGAAAATGGAGGCGCATTTGATCAGCAATATCCTCCTAACCCTAACCTAATGATGCAAAAGTCTAATCATTCAGCGAAAGTCTAATGACATTAATCCTTTGGAAAAAAAAAAGTAGAATTTTGCTCCTGTAAAATGACAACAACTGGATACCAAAATGTCAAATCCAAAAAGCAGCAGCAATTATATGTCATATGTGTCATAGATCGATAGATCAATAGAAAAGAATATCAAACTGTTTTATTCAACTATTAATTGATGTACACCGGACTCATCTACAAATGGATACACGTGTCAACACAAAGCAAATGAATCTCCCAAATAATCATCATCATCATACAAATCCAACCCTAGAAGTCAAACCCAATATTGAATGATCAAACACAACAAATAAAAATAAAAATAAATATCGGAAAATTTGAAAAAGAACATAAAAATAAAAAATAATAAAAGAGGGAAATAATTAGATCTCATCCGTCCATCAAAAATAAAGATCTATAGGCATGAGCCTCCACGTGGACGAAACCTCCCAAAAAGGAAATACCCCCCATAGTCTCTAAGCCAACACCACAGCGGCAAAGAAAGTTCCAACAAGAGCTGTTCCAGCAATCACAGCTTTGCTTGTAGAGAAAGCAGCACTGGGTGGCGGTGGTGCTTCAGAAGCCGGTGACTCGGATGGGGATGAGCCGGGTGAGCCGGGAGCAGGTGGAGAAGAGGTTGATGGAGTGGGAGCTGAGCTTGGAGATTTGGGTGAAGGAGATGGAGCTTTGGGTGAAGGAGATGGAGCTGGGGTAGCTGAAGGAGTTGGAGCTGGTGGAGTTGAGGTTGGAGCCGGAGATGGAGTTGGAGATGCTTTTGGTGATGGGGTTGGAGCCGGTGGTGTGGCGGTGGGGGGTGTGGCGGTTGGTGGAGTTGCTGTGGGTGGTGAAGCTTTTGGTGCAGCCCCGGGTGCTTGAGCTATGCATAAAGTGGCCAAAAGACCCAATACCATCATGAACGCTTGGAACTTGGCAAAACCCATCTCCATTTTTCTTTGCTAATTCGAAAGAGAAAGTGAGAAAAGTTTTGTGCTTTGAGGGGGAGAGAGAGAGAGTTTGAGAGATTGAGAGTGTGTGGGTGGCTGAAAAGTTTGGGGAGAATATATAAAAAGGAGAGGATATAAAGTGGAGTTGAAGTACAGCGATGAATCAATAATGCTTTAAGATTCCTTGAATCGTTTTAAATCTTATGCTCATGTACCAATATGTGTTATATATATATATAAACATATACATGCACCCACCTATGTTGTGTCTTGGCTTTGATGAGCTTGCTTCTAGCTAGGTCCACCCAAGCAAAGCGGTGTGAAATATTCAATAATGGGTCACTATTCTTTACATTTTTTTCCGTGGAACTTTCTTCATGGATTCCGATACGGAAGGTGCACCTAACGAAACCAGTCACATTACGACACCTGTGCATGAAAAAGGTTATATCAGTAACTTACTCATTCTCTAAATATGTTTAAGTACTTGATTTGTCCTCTTAATTACAACCACGCCATTCCAGATTGGAATTATGTGGCATTTGCTCAAGGTCAGTAAGATGTCTTTGTCCACACACAGAGTGTTGAGTTTTTTGACAATACTAAATTGTGGACTTTGTCTACACAGTCTGTCTTCACTCTTCCGCGTTAAACTTTTCAACAACTACTTGGCGTTGTCGGTTGATATTACTAAAGTGCCAAGTGTGAATTACTTTAATTCTATGCACGTTCCACACAAATCTGGAGTGTGAATAGTAAGACCGTATGTAACCTTCTAAGCTAAGCCTCAAATTGAGAACGTGATGAAAGCAAGAGTAAACCATTTTGTCATTTTGATCCTCCATTTTGGGCAATCACGGTCCAAGTCAAAACTTGGGGTCAGTACACGTGTCGTTTTACTGTGCTTTGGATCAAGAGCTTTTTATGTATTAAACTACAGAAGATGATGGCTTATATTATATTCTATTCCCATTAGATTATTAGCTGGGCTTATAGCCGTTAGGTATAGATAATTGGGGAGAGAGAAAAATAAATAAATAAATTATGAATGTAACCGTTACAAATGGAAAACAAGTAGTAACATGTTCATTTCAATAAAGAAAATTATGTTGCCCTAAATATATGCATATCTTCCTGTCGTGTTATGAATATTGAAATGAAAAAAAAAAAAAAAAAAAAAAGAGTTGATAAACGTGAGCCCTCTAGTGGTGTAGGTGAAAGCAGAAACACTGCCTTACTTGGAAGACACGTGTTAGGGGAGAATTTTTGACAGACACGGGGCAGATGGGGGAAAGCCATTGTATTAATCTTCGGTGAACCGGTTTTGTGAACTAGAATGATAGGGAAATAGTGGGAATATTATATACGTGTATAATAATGCTTTTAGTGTTTCTAGTTGTATATGTTTACTTGAATGAAGTATAGAGCTGGCAAAAGCTGGCAAGAATAGAACATCAATGTTGTGAAAGGTTGTGAGCATGTGAACTCAATAGTTTTGAAAATAGGGGCATGATTGCTGCTGAGTGCTAAGGAAATGGCGTTCTGATATCTCCAAATAACAACAAAAATGATGCTCCGACTAAAATAAATGTTTTAAGTCTCTTTGAGGGATTTGATTGGTTCTACATAGTTTAAATTCATTTGTTCTTAATTTTGATCATACTTTTGAGTATTCATGAGGAATAGATTCAACCTAACTGAAAAGTGGAAAGAAACTACAGCTATTTTATTCTATTTATTAGATAAAATCGGTAGGAATCTACACTTAAATTAACAATAAAAATAGGTTCACAACAAAAATTTACTATAATTTTAGTATGCCACTCAATTTGCTTACAGCCTTTACACGTAAACAAGTAAAAAAAATAAAAATAAAAATCAAATTGCAAAGTATGGTGAGCTCAGTTGTGAGGTGATAGGTAAAATAGGGAATATTGTGAATTTTTGTTGTGAGTTGTGACTATAATATTAATTTAAATTTTTTTTAAAAAATAGAATATAGTTAATTCAACTAGTAAAAGTTTTAATTGTTTAATAAAGTACACCTGATCAAATCCAACTTACATTAAAAAATATTTTTTTTAAATTCATAAAGTTTTTTGCTGTTGAATAAAGGATATATTATCAAATCTCCTTATTTAAAAATAAATAAATAAATAAAACTCATTTTTATATAACAATTGTCACATGTATAAATCCTTTTTTATTTTTATTTTTTTTTTTTAGAAATTGTTGATGTGAGGAAGAAAAGACAAGAGAGAAGACATGAGAGTTTACATAATTTGGCCTTATGGCCTACACCCATGGTATAAGAACCCAAGGGGCTGCATTTTTCATAGCCATACCCCTTTCTTGGAAGTACATTACAATGAAATCTATATTTTGAAAGGACAAAGTTTGGCTACAACCTACAAACTTAGTTGTAGCTTAATTTCCTTTAAAAAAATTAATATTGCTATATATTTTGAAAATCTAACCGTTGGATTGCATGCTCTTTATGCTCTTAACACACATGTCAAATTTTGTGTCAATCGAATGTTATTTACTATATGATCCATTAACTTATTTTTTATGCATAATTCTGGCCTACAAAAACTTGCATTTTAACATTTAACTGATGACATAGCTATTGGTCTTTAATCTTTTGAAAATTTTGCAAATATGGAAGATATAAAAAGAAAATATAATCCAGTGGTAAAATTTTCAAAATTCACATCTAATAAAAAGATATTAATTGAAGTTGTAGATTTAAACTATAACCAAGTTTATAGCCAAACTTTGTTCTATTTACAATGGAAATTAGACACAAAAGTCATTGGTAATATTAATTTGAAATGCATATTGCTGATTGTCTCAATCCCACAATCTTCTCTAGAAATCAATTCCTTGATTTATTAACCAATCTCACGATCTTCTCTAGCAATTAATATTTTGATTTGGTCTTCAATGACATGGAAATGGACTATAATTCGTAACACTCTCCTTGATGTTGTGCATTAATCTTTGATGAAATGCACAACTTGCAAAATTGAATCTAAATTTTCGTCTCTTATTTCTATATATATAGAAGTTTAATATCTCTCCCAAAGTTTTGTAATATTCTTTTCAGAAGAAGAAAGCTGACAAAGTGAACATGGTATGAAACAATATAGGTGCTTCAATAGCACATGAAAATAAGCTACCATTAAAATGGTAACTCCCCTCAAAATCCGCAAGAAATCCTCCTATGAAGATATAACTATATTGTTGATGAAAATAAGCTACCATTAAAATGGTAACTCCCCTCAAAATCCGCAAGAAATCCTCCTATGAAGATATAACTATATTGCTGATGTAACAAAATCCTTTTACAATGATGCAAATATATTAAGAGAAATGCTAACGAATGTCCTTAGAGCAATGTTTAATAATTCATTTAAAGAAAGTTTTTATAGGAAAAAAAAATTAATATTTTGATAGCTTTTTTCATTTCTCATAAAAGTTGTGTCAAAACTTTTCTAAAATAGATTGTTAACTATTTTCCTAAGGATACTTGTTAGCATAACTCATTTATTAATAGTAAGAATTGTGTAGGTAAAATCACTAAAATGCATGAATAAATAGTAAAATTTCCAATTGAAAATAGGAAAAAAAGAAACGAGATAAACGATAATAGATGATTAACAATGTGAGTCTATTAGAAATCACCAACAAAAGAAAAATCCAAGTGTAGAGATTCATGTAAGGCCCGATCGACCTGCTTTGATACCATATAGAAATTTGTGAAAGGTTGATAGAGAAAAAGAAATACTTTTTTTTTATGGAAAAATTCAAAATTACTCCATTTTTATCAGCTAATAATTTAGGATTCCGTGCAAGTAGGTGAATTGGAGACACAAGTCGCACAAGTAACAAACCCATTGGACTAGCAAATTTAGAGGCTGTTTGGCACCAACTTTTTCATCACTCAATTTCCGTCACTCAATTTTCATCACTCATCACTCATCACTCATAACTCATAACTCATCATTCATCACTCATCACTCTAAAATACTATGTTTGTTTGGCACCATCACTCATTTCTCATCACTCAATATTTTTCACACTATTTGTGGGTCCCATTTCTATCACACACTGCAGCTTTTTTATTTATTTATTTATTTTTTTGCTTTTTTTTTTTCAGAGTACCCACAAACCCGAACCCAGAAGAAAGGAAAAAAAAAAAGAAAAAAGAAAGTTCAGATCATCCGAACCCAAGAAAGAAAAAAAAAAATAAAAGAGGGAAGAACACCAGGAGACTGAACCCAGGTGAAAAAAAAAAAAAAAAGGAAGAACAGGGGAGACGTGAACCCAGGTGAAGAAGGAAAAAAAAAAAAGAAAAAAAGAAAAGGGAAGAACGAACCCAGGAGAAGAATGGGGAAAGAAAAAGAAAAAAAAAGAAAAAGAAAAGGGAAGAACGAACCCAGGAGAAGAAAGGGGAAAGAAAAAAAAAAGAAAAAAAGAAAAGGGAAGAACAAACCCACAGGAGAAGAAAGAAAAAAGAAAAAAAAAAAGAGTTGGTTTGGTCAAAAGGTGCGGCTGTGGGTCCCTCATGTGTGTTTTATTACAAGTTTGCCATTGAGTTATGAGAATTGAAAACTCAAAACAGCCAAAAGTTGTTTTCAGTTTCCACAACTCATAACTCAAAAAGTAGAGAATTGAGTACTGAAAATAGAGTTATGGAAATAGAGTATTGGTGCAGGCAAACGAGTATTTTGCTATGGGTCCTACCATTTTTGAAAATTGAGTTATGAAAACTGAGAATTGAGTCATGAAAATTGTCAATCCAAACAGCCTCTTATCTTTTCTTCTCACAAATTTCCCTCTTTTACCATCGATTAATGTGACAAATTTTCACCACCATTCTTGAAGTTCTCACCCGATGTTGGTTGGAAGGAGTCCCGAATAATCTCGAGATCACGTGATTATACCTTTTTTTACCGGTTAGTCATATGGTTATAGCTACTTTGACAAATTGTCCGTAAAAATAAGCTTTTCCCATTTGCAGATGGGGAGTAGGTATTTGGTAAGAAGGTTTGATGATCACTAGTGAGTCACAAGTTTTCATTCATTTATGAGTTTAGCGCTAATTACAAAATGTCAAAGGAAATAGTCATCGGGAAATAGTTTTCGCATTTAATTAATTTGCCTGGAAAGCTACGTTAATGTATCAATTCTGGAATCCGAAGAGAAACACAATGAGTTACTATTTTTTACTCATATGATGATTTGTGATAGGGACTTTTCATTACGGGTGCTCGATTTGTATTACTCGGAGAAGAAAAAAAAAATAGAATTCTAGTACATCACAATGACAGGACCTTGCATGTTGTACTCTGCATACGTACTGCCAACTATTTTTGATTCAAGCCAAGACAGATTCTTAGTACAAAAACATGAGAAACTGTCAACCCACATAGGAAAGCTTCTTTCTATTCGAGCCGAGACAAATAATAAATTCCCTCAGAGGAACAGAGAGAATAGGACTGATAATTAATCAGAACTATTCAAGCCTCCACGAATATCCGTGGACATAGTAATAATCTGAACAAGTCAAGGAAGAAGAAGACTCATATATTTCTGAATGAGTAAGTGAGCTTAATTGAAACTCAACCGGGCAATAAAAATGATGACAAGCAAGTTTATCATTTTTTTTTAATGGCGTAAATGCACTTTTAGTCCATACATTTTAACGTTTTATCATTTTAGTCTCTATATTTTATTTTTACCACTTTTAGTTCCTAAACTAATTAACGCGGGACATTTAAGTTCTTGAAACACTATTCCGTCACCAAACTAACGGAGAAACTGACGGATCAATAAAATAATAATAAAATTCACTGTAGCACTGACACATCAACATATAAATTTAAAAAATTAATTTATTAATTTTAACTAAATAAAAAAAGAAAAACATAATTAAAAAATCATGTTCAAACCTTGCCCAAAATAAAAACATGTGTTCTTCCCGTTAATCATGTTCTTCATTTTCTTTCCAGCAAACCTTGCCTAGAAATTTAAAAAATCAATATTTTTGTTTCTCTTCTTGCATTTTCTTAGCAACCAAACATGCAAAACACACAGCAATCTTCAAATGAGAACAAAATCAACAATCACAAAAATACAGATCTCTTGCAAAATCAATCTCCAACAAAGAACCAAACCCAAATCTCCAATAAAACAACCAAACCCATAAACCCAACAACCAAACTGATCTCCAACAAAGTAAACCTTAACCTTCAAACCCTTAAATCTTCTTGGGAAACAAATACAAAAAAAATCAGGTCAGATACCCACAGGAAAAACAAACCAAAACGCCCAAAATTTTCAAACCCAAACAAAATCATCAAATCCAAAAACTCAAACGTCTCCCATCGTTTTCTCTAGATCAAGAATCCATGGCATCCATTATTAAAACCTTGAAGATCTACCCCTTGCTCTACTCTTCGTTGGTCGAGGGAGAACCCAAAGGGCGAAAGGGCCGAGTTCAAAGATGGACCTAAGGGCGAAAGGGCTGAGTCATTAGGCACAATGCAAGCTTACAACTCGACGAACTCATCCACGCCTTTTCGAACTCAAACTAGAATCGAAGACTCTTTCATCTTGAACGACTCATGCAAAGTCTTCTAGACTCCACCTTTTCCTTTCTTGAACACCGATTTGGACTGACCCAAGTTTCCAATTTGAAGCTCCTCAACTATATCTCCGATTTGGAGAAAATCGCCGGTCCACTCGTCGACGGTGGAAGTACCATTAAGGCACTCAATGGAGAAGACCGTCGAAGAAAAAGAAATAAGAAAAAGCCAAAAGAGGAGTTTGACCCGAGCGGGAGAGGGAGAGAGAGATCTAGGAAAATGAAAAATGAGTTTGGCACTGTATCTGAGTTTAGTGTTTATTGATGATTTTGTGTTTGGTTGACAAGAAAATTTAAGAAAAATTGAGAAAGTTACTACAAGGTTTTTTTTTCTTAATCTTTAAATCATAATTAATTTTGATTTTTAATTCTTTTTTTAATTTTTTATTTAGTTAAAATTAATAAATTAATTTTTTTAATTTATATGCTGATGTGTCAGTGCTACAGTGATTTTTTATTATTATTTTATTGATCCATCAATTTCCCCGTTAGTTTGGTGACGGAATGGTGCTTCAAGTACTTAAATGTCCCGCATTAATTGGTTTAGGGACTAAAAGTGGTAAAAATAAAATATAGGGACTAAAATGAAGAAAAAAAAAAGTCAAAATGTAGAGACTAAAAGTGCATTTACACCTTTTTTAATTTATAACATTTTAGTTAAAGATAAGACCAAGTGATCATCTGCTATATTGTGTTTGAGAGTGGGGAGGTGAAAGAGTGGGGAGGTGAAGAGCTTTAGTGGTGAAAATGGCCAAATACCACTATTAGCCAAAATTATTAGTGTTTTACCACTGTTTGAGAAATAATTAGTAATATACCATTGTTTTGAAACTCGAGTTTAAAAAACTCAAATTTGACATGGAACTTGAATTTTAAAAACTCAAGTTCTATAAAAATAGTTTTGCTGAAAATGAAAAATAATTTTAAGCAAAAGCTGAAATTCCAAGATTTAAGGTAAATATTTATGCTTATTTCTCAAAATAACATTTGCAGTTGTTTTGCGACCACACATCTCTTTGGATGTCAATTTATATGTAAGCCCACTATTAATATTTGGTGAAATGTAATCAAATATTCAAATTGCTAGTTAGCATCTAAATAAGATGTGATAAAAGTTGTGATAATGTGTATATCAATTATATATATATATATATATTACCGAAACTTTTGACTTTTTTAGAACTCCGACATTTTTACACATCAGCATTATTTAAATAAATATAAAAACAAAAATTCTAATTTTATATTTCTAAAACCCAAAATAATAAATAATAATAAAACACAAAATCTGATTTTATATTTGTAAAACCTGATACATAAACGCAGACTCCTTCTCCTTCCTCCAAAACAAAGACCCACGGACAAACCTGCTCTCAAACCATTGATTTGCACCTCCTTCCTCCAAAACAAAGAACCATAGCCAAATCCACTCCCCGAACCACCGTTCTCCACCTTTGAGCGCTGACGACAACTAATTAGCTATCGATGGACTGAGAAGATAGCTCTCACCATTTTCTGTGTACCCGATACTTCCTACACATGGGGAACCCAACCTAGCCCACATATGGAACCCAACCTAGCCCATCTAAATAGGCCCATTGAAATCTAATTTACCGTCTATTTTATGTCGGTCGGCAAAGGTAACTAAATTTGATTAGGAATCCACAATCCTATATTATATTATCGGCAATCCATAACCATAACCAAATTTGATTAAGAATCTATAACCCTATATTATATTATAAATAGTTTTTTTTTTTAGGGATTATTTTTTAGATAAAAGTTGTGATAATGTGTATATCAATTTGAGAAAGAGTGTATTATTACTATACTTATAAACATTGTTCCACTTAATTAAATTAAAAGTGAATTCAACTCAAATATAAAAATATAATACACTTTTATATAGGGTTTAGTTAACAGAGAACGCTAGCAATTAATGCAGGTTTTGTCAAATTTTTTTTAAAAAATTGCACATATAAAGAAAATGTTTATATTAAGTTAAAAAAATTTCAATAATACCAATATACCCTTATCCCATTTCTCTCTCACTCAAAACGAATTCTTTGTCACATCTAGCACTACACAGAGCACGATTTTTAAGGCCGACTCAACAGATTTTATGGCTTAGGGTCTGTTTGGATTGAACTTATTGTTGCTAAAACTGAAAATTGAATACTGAAAACACTGTAGCAAAATAATTTTTAAATATGTGAATAGTACCGTGGAACCCATTTTTAATATTTTTTAGTGTGTGAACAGTGCTGTGAACAATGATAAACAGTGCTTGAACAGTGATTTTTGTCCCTGCACAGTAAACTCATGGGATGTTACTGTTCATGCGCAGAAAAGAAAAAAAAAAAAACGTGAAACGCAGACACAGGATTCACTTGAATCCAAACACATACTTAAAAGAGAAAATTTAAAGTAAAACTATTAACAAAAAATTATTAGTTCTCTCCAATATCTCAATAGGGGTACTCATTGATCACTTCTTCATAAAGCCATCAATTTGAGATATATATATATATATATATGTATATGTATATGTATATTGACAACTTTAGACTCGAATTAATTGGTTTCTTTATATTAATACCACTATGATTATACCAAAATTATGAAATATTAACTATAATATTGACATGTTAAATGCATGTCATGCAAAATATAGTTGAATTGCTACTGTAAAGTCACAATTTGGTTCCTAAGCCCAAAGGATGGATGAACTTAGGCCCAAAGAGCCCAATACAATGAATTTGTAGAGAGTGGATTGGAGAACTAGGTTTCAATGAGTCAAGTAACAAGTAAAGTGGATCCAGATGACAAGAAAATAAAGATAGACCGGTTTAATCTAAGAAAATCGTCATCGGCACAATCCGAAGAGATTAGTTCTTATATATTTCTTATCAAGTTTGATTACAAATTCAACTTTTGATTGCTACAGAGTTTTTCTCTCAATTTCTCGATCCCTTTCTCTTAGGGTCTTCTTTCTGTTTTATACTTTCTTCCTTCTTTCATCTCTACCCTCCACGTGTAAAGTAGATTGCTAGAGTTGATCCTTATCCCATCAGCACCTTCCTAAAGTCTCTGGTAGTAGCTATAAAGTTGAAAATTACTGTTTAAGTATCACTTCCTCATCAATGAGGCCAGAGAGTTAGCTACAGAGCATCCAGAATCTCTTGGAACGTTGTCCTGGATGGTAGGCCACCCCTTCGGACCTCGGCTTTACTCAGCCGAAGAGGGATTCATCCTCGGGCCACTCTCATGGACCCTTATGATCAAAACCAATCTCTTCACTTACTAACACGAACTCCTCTGATTATGTTCGCCCCTCCTCGGACTACTTCATGTCCTCGGATTGGGCCTCCAGCCCAATATATACATAGATATATATATATATATATATTGTTGGGCCGAACACCCCTACAGCTATAAGAATTTAAATATATATATATATATATATATATATTCGTAGAGTATTTTAATTATAAAATAAAAGGTTTTAAAATTTTGTAAATTCCTAAATGGTGTCAACCTTGATCAAATTCATTGTTCACAAAAATAAGGCTTAGTTTAGGGCCAACTCAACACATTTTGGGGCTAGATGTAAATGAAAAATATATTATTTGTTAATATTTTGTAAGTGATACATAAATTAGAAAAAAGAATCCAACATTTTCATATAATTAATTACATTAATTGGACTATTTTCATTTATTTATAAAACATATTTTAATCCTTTTAATTATAAAATAACAAAACAATCAGTATCATAAATCATAATAAATATCATATTTTAGATGGTCATTGTCTCTTTTGGCAATGTTAGACTTCAATTATTGAACAATGAATTTCAGTAATGAATTTGTCTCGAAAACTATTAATTATAATTATAATTTTGATAGAGAGAAAAGAAGAGTTAAATTTTTGGGAGATTGAAAAATTTTACACTCTTAAACTACCGCAACTATGGTAAAACGTATTGTGGGAGGTTCGAGGACCGAAGAGGAGGGGAACAATGAACGTCTTGCACGAACCCCACCCTAGGAAGTATATCAACCTCGAGGGCTTCGCTACCCCGAGGACGTGAGAAGAGGCAGGAAAGTTAGTGTCTCATGAAGGCTCGAGGAGAAAAAGCAAGACCACCAGAGAGGCACAGGTGGTGGGAGGAAACTTCCTGAAAGGATAAATCTACCGCCTCCGCATTGAATGCCTTGCAATAACCTTATCAGCTGCATTAATGAAAAAATGACACCTAAACAGTGACTTCCCAGCTAGCAGCCCTTTCTACCACCTTCAGTGGAATTCTGATGGGACAAGTATCCTGAAAAAAGCTTGGAGGCATACAAGTGGAGGGCTAATATGCAAGTAGGAAGGCTATATAAGGGTAGAGAAGATCCCAGATAAAATGGAGGCTGATTAAGAGAAAGAAAAAAAGAGAGAGAAAGTGAACAGTGTTCCATCCTTTGTAGAACTGAAACTTTGTTTATAAGAAATTACCTCTTGGGTTCACCCGAGGAGAGCTACTCACTTAATTAACCATTCTCATCCTTCCTTTCTATCATCCTAAGCTCTTCGGTCTTGGATTTGGGCTTAGATTAGAACTGCCCTAGAATTATTTGTCCACTCTCTAAAGAAATTCTATTGTTGGGCTCGATTTAGAGGACTTGGCAATACTGTTCTAAGTGGGCTTGGGCCTCTATCTTTTGAGTACTTACACATATTAATAAAATGTTGAACATTCGAAAAGAGTATAATATTTAAAAAATAATTTTCATGAATTAAATTTTTGTGCGACATTCTATTAGCTAATTGAATATGTCCTTTATTACAGTATTATTTTTGCGCAATACTATAATAATAAATTATATTTTAGATTGCCTTCTTATATTTGGGCTTTAAGCCATTGCCTAAATTGATAAGTCTCACTTGCAACTAGATTTTCATGCATTGATGCTATAATATTGCAAAATGTATTAAAAATAAAAATTTTACATCATATTTGTATATATTTATAAAATAAATATGGATTAAATATAATAATTGTACCTTGTTTAATAATTCCTTAATCCTCCTTCATTGAACTTATCTTCATCTCTTCTTGTCTTTGATAATGGTAAAATGAAAAAAACAAAAAAAAATGAAGTGAGTTTAATATTGGTAAAATGAAGAAACTGGAGAGTAAAATATTGATAGAGTGAGATTTGGTGGGAAATATAAAATGTGAACGGAAAGGAAATTAACTTTTCACAATTTTTTTTTTTTTTTGAGAGAATTTCAACCTATGGCGTCCGCTCCTGATGATAGCTTTTTATCATCAAACCAAGACACCAATCAGTTTTTAGTGTAGGCGGAGATTGAACCCCAGATCTTTTATTCAACCATCAGAGATTTTACCAGTTGAGTTAACTAGAACTCACAAAATATTAGTTAAGTGCATTTTTGTCGAAGGAGAGCAAAATCAATTATTCAGCTTCTCATTATTTCAGCTTAATTTTAATACTTTTATTTTTTTGGTTGCAAAATTTTAAAACCTTCTCCCATGGCTTCATGCTAATTTTATATGATGTAGGCATCAGATAAAGTATCCTTAAAGGATCCAGGTAACTTTTTTTCAGCAACTTTTCTTGTTTCTCACATTTATCTTTACCAATTTGGTAAACCATTTTTTTTTTTTGGTTGTGTGTGTGTGGATAGGAATTTGGTAAACCAATTTGATTACCAATCATAAATGTAATAACTTCGAAACTCTATATCATTGTAGTTTGCCAAATCTTCTAAAAATTCTATATCGAAAAAACTCTTCAACTAAAACATTAGAGCATCAGCATCTGGAGATGCAAAAAAGTTTCTATTTTACACCCTCAAAACCTACTTTATCTATTATACCATCTCATTTTACAACTCACCTAACATCTCAATTTTTATTTTTACATACAACTCATTGAAATAATATAAATTACCCAATTAAATAATAATATAATATAATCAATAATTCACTTCTCTCTCTTCATCAAACCACGGCCAACAATCATCACCACTTCCAGCAACCCACCAAAGCCAACAACCACCTATCACTAAAACTCAACCCAACCACCAAAAGCCATCCATCTAAACCATCACCACCACCACTGAAACACAATAGAATCGAGGGAAAAAAAAAATAGCACCAGCCACCACCATCACCACCACCGCCAAACCATAACAACCCACAAATCACCAACCACCACTACTACAAAATTGACACACCACAAACCCAAAAATTTCAACAAAATTTCCATACACACCGAGCCACAAATAATCACCAAGAGCCATACCCACTGCCAAACCCATTGCCGAATCACCAACCACCCCCGCCAATCAAACGCCACCATCACCAAATAACAAACACCCAACATACCCTTTAGTTTTGAGATGAGAACAAAGAGGAGGCATTGGGTTGGTGTGCTTGCTGGGTTCAGGTGAAAAGAAAGAGCAAATCTAGGTTCTTCTGCCGCCGTTGAGAGAGAGAGTGTGTGTGTGTGAAGAGGACGAATTAAAGGGTTGGGTTGAGCATTGCCTTCGCCGTGTTCAAAAACCCAGAAACGTCCATCGATCTAAACCCAAGACCCACGCGAGCAAAACCTAGAAACGAGCAAGGTTCAAGTCGCTGCCACCTCCTTCAATCTGTCGTTGCTTCACCGTTGCCATCGCTACTGAGAGAAACTTACCTGAGCCGCTGAGATGGGAGAGAGGAGAGTAATAAGAAATTATGGGCAAAAAAGAGGGAGAGAGAGAGAGAATCTAAGGAGAGAGAAAAAGATACTCCCTCTGTCCCAATTTGTTTGTCTTGTTTGAAAAGTCAAACTTTTTAAGAGAATATTATTTATTGTCTTGTTTGCCTTATAAAAATGTATAAACTTACAAAACTACCCTTAAATAAAACAGCTTTTTAAAAAAAAAAAAAAGAGTTATTCTTACTGAGACAACTAAAAAGGTGTCCCAATTAGATTGATTTTTTAAAATATTTGTTAGTTTTCTTTTCAAATAGTTTTGAAAATAAAGTAAGGGTATGCTAGGAATATTAGTATATTAATAACTTTTATTTTTAGAAATATGACAATATTTTGAGACATCCCAAAATGAAATAAATGACAAACAAACTGGGACGGAGAGAGTAATACTTAATGTTAAGAACATGCTACAGAGAGGCTGGGTTTATAGTTTATACAACCTTACTGTAGTAGGCTGGGAAAAAATTTTAGGTTTTAGAAACTGGGATGTAGCATGTTTTAAAGTAATTGGGATGTAAAATAGCAACTGGGGGGTGTTTACACTCCCCAATGCTAGTGCCCTTACCACTTAGCTCTACTTCTTGCAGACCGTCTATAGACCACATCCTTGAAGCAGCGCACCCAATACGGAAAACGAAGATAGAGGCTTTTATAGACACAACTTTTGACTCTCCAGAATCAGATAGGTTACATTACTCGCATTGCCACTCACCTGGTCCCAAATATGAAGTTCTGATCACCGGAATTTCTATAACAAAAACAAACACCTTGCACAGTTGGAAGTTACCGAGAAGGTAACAAGAACACGCTTTCCAAAAACAAGAAGGTAAGAACAGAATTTATGTTGTTTCAATATTAAGATCCCAATCCGGTGCTTGTATGAACAAAAACACAGATCACCAAGTTTTCTTTGACCAGATTAAGCAAACCTTGCAGTTGGCACTGTTGATACGTGCATTATGCATGTCCTCCAGCTTATGGAACCAAGATTTTTGCACACAAATATTTTCATACTTTGTTCATACATTTTCTATTACCAGTTGGTCTGATCTTTTATTCTTAACCCTCAGATGGTGTAAGCACATACCAACTAAATGAAGTGGAACAACCACCAGCTTTCATAACCAAGTGACATCTCAAGCCCTTTCAAGGATTTATATGAGTTAGGGATTCTCAAATGTTTGGAAATACAGATGAAATAAAAAACCATGAATAACACCATGTTTATTGAACTACAGAGAATGGTGTACTCAGTTCTGCAATTAAAGGTTCAAATACTATTTCAGTTGCATCATATTGCCAGCATCTATACTCCTTTCTAGATTTCCAAGCATTAGATCGTATTCTGCGATAAAACTGATTCCTACAAATGAAAGGATGTATTGCTCTAGTGATACAAATTAACAATACCATGGCATCATAAAATAAGATGAAATAAAAAGCTGAACAGAGATGAATCTACTTCATATAAATTTCAATGTATTCCATCTATTTTAAGTCGATGTCTCAAAACAATAACCTTTTCGGCATTGGCTAACACATGTAAGATGTTTCAATGCATAAGGAAAGCCTGTTGGAGAATTTTAGTAAAATGTAGAAATTGCAAAATGGGGGATAAAAAGTCTTGAACCCTTCATGAAATAGAGCTTCATAACTTTAGCTGTAAAGGAGGTGCTACCACGCAACCTGTATCATAATACCTGGATATACATTGATGACTACAAAAGACCCTTTAAATTCACAAGTAGCAGCTCCTCTGTTTTAGAGTAAACTAGGTTCTCATCTTCTAGCTAGCTTGGACAATAGGTAGACTACACTGAAACAAACTAGTCCAAAAATAATCACTTGCAAGATATGATTTGAACTGTGCTGGGTGATGGTCCTATTCAACCTCCTCATGCCATTTTTCACCCCTTCCCCAGCTTGACCCATTGCCATTTGCTGTGTTAAAAACCAGAAGCAATTTGTCAGAATGCAATATGTTCATCTCTTCACCAAAATGGCAAATACTTTTAAGTGGAAGACCATGGCTTCAGCTGGTTCATGTGCAATTGTCTCTGTGTGTTTCCTTAATAGTCATTAAGTATTAGTGCAAAAGAGGAAAATCAGATAAGAAGCTTCAACAATGATCTCAATCAAGGCACCTGGACTAAATGTCCTTGTGACATTGGTTTTAGGAAAAAAAGGTTCAACCATTCAAGCTATAAGTTTACCAAGTCAGTGAGGATATCATTCTGGATTCTGGTTTCTGCTTCAATTTCTTGAGCCACCTGCAAAGCAATATATAAATAGGAGTTTACAAGACTGTGGGAGAAAAAACTGAAACGTCAATTGATAGATAAAAAGAAATATCCATATATAGTAGGACTATTTCTTTTCTTTATGAGAAAAAAGGAAAATTGCCATATATAACAGGACTTTTTTTTTTTCCCTTTTAAACACAAGGTGAGCCTTATTCTCAGAGGCTCAGAGCAGATTGGCCCAGCTGGGTTGATGGAAGTCCCATGATCTCCCCTCTAATGGGAAGGTGACTTAATGAATCAGAAACAGGGCCATAGGCGAGTCAGCAAACCAAGTACAAGGCTTACATTAAACAACGTAGTTCCAATTTCGAAACAACCATTTAGTATGAAACCACTTGACCAGTAGCAACAAGAACAACTCAAATGATTAAAAGGAAATGGAAAACATGGCTTGTAATCAAAACATTTCAAGATAATCTGTTCTAGGTATTGATAAAGGTGTAACCTCAGTAAAATTGGGCATTGTTCATCCTTGATAAAGCCAATATTGCAAAGCTTCTACGTCTCTGTGCTAATTTTACTGGATTTGGCATCTTCCAAAATTTTGAGCACATGGGAGATGAATTTTTTTCCCTGGTATCTCTATATAATGAAATGCGAACACATCACAGAACTCTAAGAGGAGATGGGTATACTACATCACTTCTTTGGGAGCAATGTGAGCATTGATGAATACCAGGTATAGTTCATCGTCCGTGCCCAAATTTCTCCATGAGTTCATTTCCATGGGAGGAGTTTATATAATTGGGAAGGGGGGTGGTGCTCCCCACTTTTTGACATTGCGTGTGTTAAGGCTAGGAGTTCTTCTTCATCTTCCTTGCCTGATTCATCACTGTCAGAGCTCTATCAGTAAATTAGGACTACCATGAAGTTTGCTGCAAGAGCAACTCAATCATAAAATTAAACTTTAAAGTCTCAGCCTTCTGTTTACTTTACGCACTTAATTTTTTTTTTTCCTTGATGTATACTTCCTGTATACTCAAGTGACACCCTTCTTCTTTTTAATATATTTTTATTACTTATAAAAAATAAAAATAAAAAAGTTTCAGCCTTCAGTAGTGGACGACTTATGGCTTCAAATTATGACAAGTCTGTCATTCCGTAATCAGGGATGTACCCTGGGCTAAGAAGCAGTTACACTTCAAAACCACTGGCGTGCCCATCTTTGTGTCAAACATGTCTAGGACACTTCTGCATGAATGTCCTTATTGTGTTGGGAGAAATAAATAATTTTTTATTAAAATAAAATCCTTGAATTTTAGATATGTTTTAAAAGTTTTTGATAGTTGTTATTTATTTTGAAAACTTAAAATAAAAATAAAATATACCTAGAAGTGTGTGTGTATATATATATATATATATATATTAATTGTGGTATCTCCACAGTGTCATTTCCTAATTTTTCAAGAATTGTCGTGTCGTTGTGTCTCATGTCATGTCAGTGTCCGTGTCTGTGTTTCATAGATCCCGAGCCATACATCAAAAAGCTAATAACCTCCCCTTCCTCTAATGCCTGCCTTTGTGCCTTTGTCAAGCCCCCTCCCTTAATTTCCTTCCCATTTTTTCGTTCAAAATGATTTTCCAAGGTAGCCCCTTTTTTGCATTATCTTCTTAGCAATAACCCCATAGCTAAAAAAATCTGACCTCCCTTCTGTAGCAATAGGCTCCACCTTCAAAGCATACGTTTAAGCTACCATGTTTAAATAATGAGGCCCTTGGCCCCAATCTTTGGTATCATGAAGATAGCTCCTCCAGATATCTAAATTGACAAGTGGAATACCATAGGTGACTGTGGAAGACCACCTACGGGCATTGCCCGGGGGACTCTTCTTCACTATCAGATGTGATGCTAATAGTTGCCACATTAGATGAGCTATTCCTATTTTTAACTGTGGAATGTCCAAAAGGGCTTAGAGCCTGGTGTTATAATAAATTCATAAGGTACTTCAATTTTTCTTATGGAAAGTGACAGATACTACACACTTTGGGCTTCTGGGGTACTTTATCACGATTTTGTGTCAGGATCGCCTCTTTTTTGAACTAGAGTTGTTAACTGAGACTAGATCATAAAGTTAGGAATCTGCATAATAAGCTTTGACATTAGCTTCCAATTTGCAGAGAAAATTTTGTTTGTACTTCTTTTGTCCTCACTAACATATTTGAAGCATTGATGGTGGGTCGATGGAACAACAAAGCTCCCATGTGTCCAAGGGTAACCAGGGGTAATCACCTTCTTTATCTTTGATTTAATAAACCAAGAATTTTGTTGTCAAAAAACATTGTGATTGATACCTAGATAGCTAAAGAACTAAAACTACGGTTGGACTTCCTTTGGGGTGTAGTCTCAGTTCCTGTTCTTTTAGGTAGTAAAATTTGTAAGGGTGATTGCGATTGTTGTAAAATGTCTAAGGTTTCAAGAAAATATTAGAAGCACAAAGAATATACAAGCATCGGATAGAAATAACAGTAAGACAAGTAAACAACCCATAAAATAGAATTACAGAAAATAATCACAGAATGCCCTATTAAGATTTATGTACAAGATGCAAAAACCGATAAAGATGTTTTTTTTACTCCAAAAATAATTGTATGCTCTGGTAGCAACCATGACCAATTATGTTCTGGGTCTATGTAATGCAACATCAACACACAACCAAAGAAGTAGAATCAAGCTATAGAAGTTCAGATTCAGAATGCAGATTCAAGCAGCATCAGGATATTAATGACCTTGAATGGCACTTTATTTTGTGTAATTTATAAAAATTGATTAACCAAACTCAAAACCCATGACTCTAAAAAAAAAAGAAAAGAAAAAGAGAAACGTAACGTAACGTACGGATTTAAGTCGTCGAACTTGGGAATGAAGGCCGGAGATTTCCTCGTCGAGGTCCCCATGCACTGGATCAATCCTTAATTGGACTTCATCGGAATTCGCAGCTTGTCGCACACTAAGACCTTCCCTGCACAACAACAACACATTAAAAGTAGAGAAGTCAGATAGATCGCAAACGAGGAATAGTACTAAAAAACAGGGATTTTGGTTTGGTTGCTTTTACCTTGATCGATAAGGATTTGCCATTCGGAATTCGGAATTGGATTTGGAATTGAGAATTCAATTCCTAAATCCTAACCGTATAACGGAACGGAACCAGGTTTGGAAACTTGGGGGGATCCAGCCTAGCCCGGGCGTGTGTTTTGGGCAATATGATGAAGATTTTATAATTATTGGTTTGGTGTTCTGGACTGGGCCGAACAAAAATCATTACTATGCATCTCACTGATTGTGATGGGCCGAATTTGCTAAGTGACATCCTCTTCACCATAAAAGCGTTTGGGTTTTAATTGCCATGTTTCCCCCCTTTTTTTTCTTGGATCTTTGGTATGTCTTATGAGGCTTATGAGCTGGGCTTGCTTTGTTCTACCACGCCTATTTTCCTTCCTTCTTGTCAATAAGCCCATGGATTTATTGTTGTATCAGGCCTAATAACTGAAACCCACAAATCTTGAGTTTGAATTAGACTCACAAGCAGTCAATCACAAACAGCCCAATTTTGTGCTCGACTCCTTAGAATATGATCAATAGTTCTTGAACTGCCTTAAAGAATAAAGAGAAAAAAAGTATAAAATATCAAAGACCTTTTGTAAAATACGCTGATTTGTTTCGTTTGATTGTTCGTAAAGAAAAATAAAAAGTAGAGCCGTCGACAGAAAAGATTGTGAGTATCTCAATTATTCTTATATTTAATTTGTCCAAATCTATCAATTTGACTGATTAAAAATTAAACGCATAAGGTGCGATGAAACTTGAGATTCCTATGCACCATCGAATTTTTAATTGCAGTTGCTTGCATACATCGCAGGAGAAAGACAAATATGACTGTTTGAATGTCCATAAATAATATGGTGTGCACTGTGCAATTCATATTTATGAGCTGGATAACGAGATAAGGTTATTCTTATTCTTCTTTCTTGGTACAACTTTCTCATGTTCTTTTCTTGATGTAAAACAGACAACACATACCTTTCTAAAGCAGTAAAAGTGCAAGAAGTCACAACGAAAGATCAAAGGAGGTGCCAGACTGCCAGTAAAGACCATCGGGGTGACAATGTCGAAATTGCATGAAATTTGGCAGGTTGACATGAAATTGCTATTTATAGTAATATTTGTTTTTCCTTAATAACTTTTAGTTTAAAAGTCAGAATAAGGTTAACAGTTTATAATTCTGCATTTAATTCAATTTTGCCATTTTTGGTAAATTTCGGTATTTTGTCACCTAATTGCGTCATTAGTGTGAATTAGGATTTTAGACGTTTTTCTTAGTATTTATATGTTGGCGTAAATGCACTTTTAGTCTCTAAACCAATTAACGCGTGTTATTTTAGTCCTTTCCGTCAGTCAACAGACGGAAATCACTGAGGTGACTAACGGAGAAATTAAAATATTATTAAAAATTCATTGTAGCAATAAAATTAAAAAAAAAAATTAAACAAGAACACACCAAAACATAAAAACCAGAACATAAAAACAAGAACAGAAACCCAAAAACTCAGATTTGGCTCAATGTAAAATGATTTCAAAGCTTAAAATATTTTCAAGCAAAAATATTTTTCAGAAATGAAAATGGTTTCAAGTGGGTGGTTCTGAATATTATAATAGAAAATCTGAATATATAAACCAAATTAACAAAAAACATAACAAAAAAAATTCAGTCTTCCTCAAAAATAAGCATTGATCGTGAGAGAGGGAGAGGGAGAGATAGATTGAGAGAAAGAGAGATGTAAAGGACCACAGATTGGTGGGTGGGTCTGAAGGAGGCAAGATAGGTAGGTGGGTCTGACAATGGTGAGATCGGCAAGTGGGTCTGATAGCGGCGAGATCGGTGGGTGGGTCTGAAAGAGGCGATGGCGACGAGATTGGTTTGTAGATCAGAGATCGTGTTAACTTCTCATCAAACGTTGAGCATTTTCACGACAACCTTAACCTCATCGTACCGAATCGGTTTCTCCAACTCTTTCTCAGCATCCTTCTTCGCTCCACCGCTTCGATCACTAAAGGTCTGATCCAATCACCTGGGATTAGCGTCATCGCGCGTGGAGCTCCGTCACTGGGTTGGGGCATGTAGTTCACAGATCGATTAGTGTTGGTCATGATCTCTCTGACCTGGGTTTGTTTTTCCATTTGGGTGGTGGTTTGTTTTAAATTTCTGGGTTTTTTTTTTTCATGTGGGTTTGATGATTTTTCTGGGTTTATGGGTTTGATTTGTTGGAGGTTTCGGTGGAGGATGGTGTTTGGATATGGAAAATGTGAACATCACCGGTGGTGGCTGTGGCGTGCAACAAGAGGAGAATCAGTTACCCATGAGTGGGTATCTGGGTTTGTTTGAGACTTGTGTGATTGAGTTTGTTCAGATCTGGGTATCCTTGATCTTGTTCTGGGTTTATGAATTTTATTTGCTGGAGGTTTCGTTGTTGATTGAAAGATGAGAAAATTTGGGTTTGAGTTGTGATTTTGAATATCTGGGTTTCTGTTCTTGTTTTTGTTTTTATGTTTTGGTGTGTTCTTGTTTTAAATTTTTTTATTTTATTTTATTGCTACAATGAATTTTTAATAATATTTTAATCCCTCCGTTAGTCACCTTAGTGATTTTCGTCTGTCGACTGACGGAATGGACTAAAATAACACATGTTAATTGATTTAGGGACTAAAAGTGGTGAAATGGAAATGTATGGACTGAAATGGAAAAAAAAATAAAAATGTAGGGACTAAAAGTGCATTTTTGTCAAATTATTTCTCTGGTGGATTCCATTTTTATTCTCCTTATGGATTCAGGAAAACTCCTTGTGGATTCGAGTAATAGTTTAGTTTCTGTTCCATCAAGAGAGTATCGTGTGTACTTTTTTTAGGCTTCCGCGACATCATTTCTTTAGCTTTTCTTCAATTGCGATGGAAAGTTTTTTATTTATTTATATTATTTAAATACTGGTTTGGATTGGTATAGCTAATTTGTTTGACATAAGGTTTTAACAAATTTATTATATAAACAATAAATACAAAATAAAATAAAAACCAAAGCAAACAGAAAGTGTAATATGTTTTGCATTTAGGGGGGAAAAGTGTAATTTTTTTTTAAATCAATAAATATAAAGACGATAAAGGAAATTTCTTCCATAAATGTGATGAGGCTTTTTTTGTTTTTTTTGTCTATTGTTGTTGTGAGGATGAGGACCCCAAATCTAATTTAAACGGGCAATCAAGGTTATTTCCGAGGATGCACCTCGAACCCCAGGGACGAGCACCAGTTATGTGATACGCATAAAGTTGAAACATCAAAACGGAAATGAAGCAGACTTGGCACGGAATATGAGATGGATGAAGAAAGAAGGGTATAGAAGCCATCTCTTCCGTATTAAATACAAGACAACTACTCCTTTGGTCGCATTAATGGGGAAATGACCGTGAATAGTGGTGGCACAGCTAAGATTACAGGGTAAAGCTTATTAGTATGTTGCGGATGGGACAGGAGTCCTAAGAGTTCAATCTTAGCAGCCCTCCAAGTGCAAGATTTAGATGATTTATGGCTGGATATAAAAGGAAAAGGAAGATCCGGATGCAAGGGGGTGATAAAAAAAAGGAAGAAAACCACTTTGTAGCCAAGAACTTGAACATTTGTATAAGTTAGAAAGAGACAAATATATTTAAAAACATACATTCCTTGGGCTTGACCGATAAGTGTTTTCTTTTCAACTCGTTTGTCTTAGTCATTCCATTTGCCCCCTATCCTATTGTGGTTTACATTTAACTCATTAAACGTTCGGTAACAAACCCACTCTTTAACAAATCTATTGTCGTGGGCTTATTGGGCCATTGTCTAAATCTTTTAGGTCGTGGATCAAACCACGCCCCTATAGTCATAATTTTTTGTTTTTAACTTTAAATTTTGGATAAATTTATTTTGAAGATATGGATTAGTAGGAGAGTGTTCTATTTTGTAGGCATTTTAAAGTAAAATTTGAGATATATTTTTACAAAATTATCCTCAATTTATTTTTATTTCTGAATAACATAAAAGTCCAATTTAAAAAAGAAAATTATTTTATAAATGATATAGATTTATTAAGAATTGCTAATATCCTCTCACTCTTTTTTTTTCCCCTTCGAAAAGACGTATATACCCTGCCTATTACTTCGCAGATCCTTCGGCCTGAAGCAAGTTGTTCTTGGCGGTAAAAAAAAGTCAACACCCTTTCTACAAGGCCATTACCGTCCTTACCGCTAAACCCGTCCTCCAAATCCATGTCTCCGCAAATATTCAAACGCTAAAAATAAGAATCCAATTTGTTTTCAAACAAAAAAACCCAAACTCACGCGCACAGATCATTCAAATCGAAAAAAAAACGCATGGAACAGCCAAAGCCAGAGACGGAGCAGGCCGCGGGAAACGACCCGAATCCGAAACCCGAATCGAAGGGTTCGGATCACGCCCCGAATGGAGACGGTAAGTGGACGAGTTTCGTGTTAGGATCGGAGTCTCAAACTCAGAGTCAGGATCAGGTTCAAAGTCCGAGCGGGGAGGGATCACCGACCAAAACGGCGTCGTCTGGGTCGAGGAAATCGGTGCATTGGAGCCCCGAATTGGTGACGGAATCGTCTACGATTTCATCACCGCACGGATCCAACAACAACAACTACAACTACAACAACTCTTATTACGTTTCTCCTTCCCCTACTGACCAATCTTCGTCTTCATTCAACGTCAAAGGTATACCACTATTTCTCTCTCTCTCTCTCTCTATACGTATCCGTATGTATGTATGTATGTATTTATTATACGTATTCTTATATGAATTGCGTATTTTGTTTGGTTTGGGGGAGCAGATACGATGGTTAGTGTACGCAATGTTCTAGGGAGATGGGGAAAGAAGGTTGGAGAAGCTACTAAAAAAGCTGAAGATCTCGCCGGAAACACCTGGCAGCACTGTAAGTTAAAAAAAAAAAAAAAAATTACAATTCTGTGATCGTAGATTTGAATTTTTAATCGTTTCTCTTTGATTTGTGTTGTGTTGGAATTACCTGCTTAATTTATTTGATTAGATTTAGTACTTTGAAATTCAAAGCCTTGAATAATTTTTTTTTTTAAAATTTTAAATTTTGATTTGAACGCCGGTCGTCTATGTTGGAAACACTGGGATGTGCCAATTGAGCTAACTTTTAACTACGAGAAGCTTTTGAATTTTGATTTTATAGCCTGATGTGTCCGGGTTTGTCTAGTTATGAACTTAATAAGACTTTCCTATGTTATGGTGGATATCATAAAATGCTTGGTTCTCGTTTTTATGGTTTTGGGGATTATTAGGAATGTGGTTTTTAAGGATGATTAGAATTATATTTATCGGAGTGGCAACTGTTTTGGCATTTTTGTGAGTTGGTCTTTGTGTTTCTGTGTAAGAGTTGGGTAGGTAGATGCATGGAAAGAATGAAAATATTAATCATTTGGGTTCTATCACTCAAGTGAATGATGTTTACATGAATGAATAGGAGGGTGATAATTAAATAAAGCAGAAGCCTCTTGTTCCTTTTGTTTTCCTCATTGAAGAAAAAAATAGACTTATTCTGGGTGATTAAGTAAGTACGGAAAATCAATCAATATGTTGTTCGTGCTTATAACATTTGAAGATGTGTTAGTGTTCTTGCAAAAATTATTGGATATCTCAAGTCTTTTTTACCTCATTGAGGAAGCGCAGCTTCTTTTTATGTGTTGGACAAAATCTTATTTGTGAACACAGAAACTAGTGTTTTGATGTGAACAGAAGTTGTTGCACACGGTTATTAATCTGTGTCCCTGTGAAATTTCAAATATTATCTATATATGTTTGAGTATAACTCTGCCCATGTCTGTACTTTGTGTCATATATTTTGTTCACGGCCAGTCCCAAGCCCGGGAGGAGGAGGAGGAGGGTTGGGGTAGGTTGATGGCTAATGTAAATTTAGTTACTCTACTATGAATGGATCTACTACATTTGAGTATCTCTTTGCATACCTAAGCTTATAAGGCATGTTAGATTCTAAAGCTGTCATGAAAGTTAATAATTTAGGATTTCTTTTGTGTATAGATGGTGAGATTTGCTAGGTTTCTAGATGAGTATCTAATATGGTTGTTTTGTCTTGAAGTGCCACAAAAAATATTTAGTGCCAAAAAAATCTTTGGACATACTCAACCTATGATTAGGGAATGGTGGTCAAAATTTGGGATTCAGAAGAATTGGAGTCATTTGCACAAGTTGTCCATTATGATTAATTTTGGCATTAAAGTTTGTAATAAAAAAGGAGAGATCCTTGCAACCTGTAACCCTTTTTTTTGTTGGGGGGGGGGGGGGGGGGGGGGTTGTTGTGATAATAGATAATTCAAATAACTTCTCTTATTTGCAATATTATTAAGCATCATATTGTATTCAGGCAGACATCTGTAGTTAGGGCCATCTTGCTTCTTTCACAATCTTGGTTCATGTACTTCTCTTCAATCAGAACAATTTGTCTGGGTTTGGACATGACTAAACCTTCTATGCTCACTTTTCTTTACTAAATCATAGTATATTCTTTTTTGTTTCATATTAAAAGTATCATCGATGAGCTTCTGCAAATGCTAGCGTCTTTCTAATCTCATCTATGCTCAGGTGACTAAATGTGCAATTTTTTACATAATTTTATTACTGAAAGAATGATATGCTCTCTGTCAATAATTTTTTAAACACACACACACCTTTTTCAAATATTTATAACCATTTTGCACATGTGATACATGAAATTACTAGTGATGCCTCTTTCTTTTGATAAAGTATTAAAGTGACCTCCTTTTGTATTAAATTAGTGAAAACGGGCCCTAGTTTTGCTGAAGCTGCTATGGGAAGAATTTCACAGGGAACAAAGGTCCTAGTAGAAGGTGGTTATGAGAAAATTTTCCGACAAACTTTCGAGACTGTCCCTGAAGAGCAACTTCAGAATTCATTTGCATGTTACCTATCCACATCAGCTGGTCCAGTCATGGGAGTTTTATATGTATCTACAGCAAAGCTTGCCTTTTGTAGCGATGATCCTCTTTCATATAAAATCAATGACCAAACTGAATGGAGCTATTATAAGGTATGTTTGCTGGTGTCCTATATCCCTGCATACTGTAGGAGAGTTGTAGTTTCTTTTTTTGGTTCCCTTGCTATAGCAGTTTTTCCAGCAAATTAATCATCTATGCAGTTGTCAATGTACTCAGGATTGAAGCTTAGAAATTCCAACTTTGTGGTGGGAAGGGGAGAGAGAGAAGCAGGGGGGGTGGGGGTGGGGTTGGGGGAAGGGTGTTTGAGGAGAGAACAATTATTTAGTTGGATGGGGTTATATACAATATACTAATCATTGGAGGTGCTAAGAAGTTTCAGACCAAATTCTAACTAATGTATATCATCTAATATGGATAAACATGAGAGCATCCCCACATTCTTAGCCAAAATTTCATCCAAATTTTAGCTAAGAACTCCTTTTTCAAATCAGTCCTCAACAAACTCTTTATTCTTTCTCTATTTCGTTTAAATATTCTTTTTCTTTACCCTTCCCTCTTGGGGGGACACACACAGCCAAGCTAATACACAAAAACCCAATCACCCAGCACAAAACCCAAAAAAACAACGAACTTAAGCCCAACATGAGCTTAGAAATCTCCAGGTGAGGGAACTCCTTTTGTTTTTTTTTTCTTCCTTTTTTTGGTCCATCAAACCAACCCAAATCCCCATTGCTAAAGCAACACCACAAATCACCAGCCCACATCCTTAAAACGAAACAGACCCACTCAAATGCATGCAGCCAGCAACCCAAGTCACATTTTAAGCTACTTTTGTCCGTAATTGCTACCACCCTGAACCACATTGCTGCCATGCTAAGTGAAAACCACTCAAATGAGTCACATCACCACCGTGCCAAACTTAACCCATGATAATGCAGTCATGGAAGATTGATTTATTATTACTTTGCAAATTCGCCTTTTCAATAAATTTTTTATGGGGTCCATGTGCGAAGTCCAATTGAAGTAAAATTCTTGTAGTTTTCAAGGTTTAGGTATTAGTCTTTGTGTTAATTGATAAAAATATTGAGTGAATTGATTTTGGCCTTTGTGTGTTCTTCTTTCCCTTTATCGTCTCTCCTTTCTTGTGATAATATTCACAGGCACTGTTCAATACAGCCTCTAAACACCATAAAAACCTCTCTTTCCCACCCAAATCAAGCAATTTATTTTAACGATCAAAACCATAAAACCCCCCACATACTTTCTTCTACCAAATAGCCATCAAATGATTCATCAATTGATTCCCGCCACAATCGCACAACCCTTTCTTCGACAACCCTAATTATAGATCCACAAATACTGATATTGAGGGCATTGATGTTGGCCTTTGTGTGTTCTTCTCACCCTTTGTCTCTCCTTTCGTATGGTAATATTCACATGCACTGTTTATACAGCCCCTAAGCACCATAAAAACCTCTAAGCACCATAAAAACCTCTCTATTGCGCCCCAAATCAAGCACTTTCTTTTACCTACCAAAACCCTAAAACCCTACATACTTTCTTCTACCAAATATCCATCAAATGGCTGATCAAATCACATTTTAATTTCTACCACAATCCCATAACCTCTTTGACAAATCTTAACTATAGATCCACAAATAATCCTATTCCTAAACCCACCTCAAGCATACGTACTTATGTAGACAAAGTCTCTAATTTGTCGTATGTCTTGTGAGTCCTACCCATGTTCAGTACTCTACCATAAATTCTCACTGACCAAAAAGCCAGCACCAAAGCTCAACCAAGGTTTTATTTTGAGTACTGGCTTCTCTATTCTTGGATTTTCTGTTTCTTCTTTAACAGTGGTTAAGCCAAATAGAGGTACAGAGAGAGAAACATAGAAAAGTGGAGAGCGAAGGATCAAGTGTGGGTGGCACAATGCAAAATTTATTGCGTGGGTGAAGATAAATGAGTTATGGTGGTGTCATGTGCCTTAGCAGTGGCGATTGTAGCAATGAGAACAAATGGCTACTTAGTAGCTAGCCTGTTGGAAGCTTGTTTAAGTCGTGCTCTCAAAATTTTGGGAAAAAGGCTTTGGAGAGGCTGTTGGTCCCCTTATTACAGGCCTTGGGCGAGGTGGTATCTTGTGAAGCTGCTGTATGCAGCTGCCCCCATAAGGTAAATATCACCCTGCTACCCCCAAGTCCTTTGACAGTAGCTTGTACTTTAGGTTTGAAGCAGCATTCCATGTTAGACACGTGGCTGCCCCCTCCTTTCCCCCAAAGTACTCTGACAATAACTTGTACTAGGCTTTGAATCAGCATTTAATGTTAGACACCTGGCCCCCCCCACCACACAACTCCTCTTAACAGTACCTTGTACCTTAGGTTTCAACTTTCAAATCAGCATTCATTGTTAGACTTAGACACTTCGAGGAGAAGTTCTTTGTATTCTGCCAACTTGATGGTGATGCTCCACACAGGTCTTGGCGTCTTGCCAACACTGTTAGAGTACTAGACTTGACAATAGTGGGGTCAATTCACATGCAGGAGTATTGTTTGTTATGGATTATCGTACTTGTATAAGATGTTAGACATCTATTTAATGATTTCAAGATAATTTCTGTCATCATTTTTTTTTGATAAGTAAAAAGATAATTTCTGTCATCATCATGAGCTGCTATGGACCTATGTACAATAATTACCGAGTCCCATCTTACCTTGCCTTTTGTGTACATATTTAATTGGACATGGTGATAATTTTACGATAGCATGGGGTGTTTGTTAAGGGGAATAGAAGTTGCTATGAAGTAAGGCTACCATGAGGTTGCGTTTTCTAAGAGGTTCTCGGGATTGAAGTTGCTGTCTCCCTCCCCTCTGGCGATGCTCTGCATTTGTCTGGAAGATTTTTCTTGATATTTTTAGTCTCAGTGGAAATATATCTTCTATAGTTCTATTAATTTTATTCAATTTAAAGTCACTAGTATGAATGAGTTATTGATTGCCTCGTTAAACTTAGATCCTGCCATCCTGGCTTCATCCCTAATGAAAATTTATGGCCTGTTTGGATGTTTAAAAAAAGATGGGGAGTAGAGTAGAGGGAGGAAGAGTAATCTAATTACCTTATTTGGAAATTTTTTAAAGGAGGGGGAGGGGTTTTGGGGGGTTTGGAGGGGTTTCAACTCCCTCTAACCCCTCATTTTTAATTCTCCCAAATTGGAGAGATTTAGAGGGAGAGTAGAGTAGATAAATTATTATCCAAGTAAATTCCCTAATTTATCCTTTCTAAATTAATCTTAGACTAATGTTGCAAGTTTATTTTCAAATAGGGGTAAATTTGTCTATTTTAATCATTTACTCTCCTCTCCATCCTAATTTTTAAAACATCCAAACAAGGGGAAGGGCTAATTACTCCCTTCCCTCTTACTAATTTTAAAAACATCCAAACAAGGTGGAGGGGAACCATTCCCCTCTATTCTCCTCCCCACTACTCCCCGCTACTCTCCTCCCCCTCTAAACTTCCAAACAGGCCATTAGGGGTTGATTATCCTCAAACTTGTTTTCTTGGCTGATGGGACTGTAGTGTTAATATTTTGCTCTGAAATTATTTGACCCTTGGTCATCAAGATGGAATGATTCTTTTCTGTTCTATCAATTGTCAAGCTCAAATTTGTCTCTTTTCAATTTTTTTTTGAGTTTTTTGCTGTAATTTTTGACAGTTTTTACCTGTTCCCTCTTTGATGTTAATAGGTAGTTATCCCATTACATCAGCTTAAAGCTGTTAATCCTTCATCAAGCAGAGCCAACTCTTCTGAGAAATACATTCAGGTTATCTCTGTTGATAACCATGAATTTTGGTTTATGGGCTTCTTAAACTACGACGGTGCTGTGAAAATCCTGCAGGAAGCTTTTGAAGTCAGAAACATACAATTTGCATGATACCTGTTTTTCTGGCTCATAGTTTTACTATATTGTAAGATGTGCTTCATGTAACTTAGAATTAAATAGATTAGATCATTTTAGCTGTCTTGCAGCATCTGTTAATTGCACATTAATTGTGGAGAATTCTTTGATATTCCTGTGGAAATGAAAACAAAGTTCTTTATAGAGTTTATATTTTGATATATTTTGGGAGATAAGCTACAATGGTAGTATATTTATTCTTGTTTTTAAATCCATATGGATGTAATTGCTTGTTACAACAAAGGTTTTTTCCCCTTGCCCCCCCAAAAAAAAAAGATTAGATGAGGGGAATAAAAAAAAAGAAAAAAGGGGGGTGTTATATCTGCACTTTGATATAATTGGAGTGCTTTGGCTGTATCTGCACTTGGGTTATCTGCATTTTCCTTACTGTATCTGCACTTAGGTCCAATTTTTGTTTTAGGTTGGAGTGCTTTTGCTGTAAAATGAACAAATCTTTGTAATATCATTTAACAAAATCCTTTTGATTCGGTGGTATGGATAAATTCTTGTCTATTCCTAACCTCTGCAGATGATTCCTTGATACTTTTTATCACTATTATTTGCTATCTATCAATATGCAAAATAGTAATGTAACTACAATGCTCTTTGGAAATTTTAATATCTATTTTGCCAAATTTACTGTCTTAAAATTCATGCTTTGACATTGCAACAATAATAAGTAACCAAAAAAAAAAAAAAAAAACAAGACTTAACAGATTAATTACCACAAAATGCTCTTTGCTGTGATGATCAATGTCTGTTGAAATTGGAAATGATGGCGTAACGTGTTCTTAGTCCTTCGCCGGTACAATTGTCACATCTTGTTGTTGACCTCTTTTGCCGAGAAACATTATTGATAGATAATTATATATTTTTTGGTCCCTTGATCTTTAAGGGCATTTTGCCAACTTGTCATTTGATTGCAAATCTATGTTTGTTTCTTTGTAAGCAATTTCATTAATAAAAATGTTTTCAATATATTTCGATGATTTCTTTTATATTTGTTAGCCCAGAGAATGAAAACATTTTAGGTTATGTTTGTTTTGATGTAAACATTCTATGAAGGAAAATTATTGCTTTTATTGTGTGATTAGACTTGAAAACAAAAACCAACACAAACTCAATAATAATTGTGGTTGTAGGAAGAGAGAGGAGTGGCGTAGGGGGAGGGAGGAGGTTGCAAAAGCTTGGTTTGGAAAATGGTATACACTTTCTGTGCAAGTAAAATTTCGTCTTCAGTCTTCACAATTAATAACTGTAGTTCATTGACATTACTCGGTCTCTCTTACGAAGAAAATTAGTGATCAAGGGCCTGTTTGGATCATACTAATTTTGAGTGAAATCACTCAATATCGAGTGATTTCACTCAAAATTAATTTTCATCACTAAGTGATCAAGGGCCTATTTGGATCATACTAATTTTGAGTGAAATCACTCAATATTGAGTGATTTCACTCAAAATTAATTTTCATCACTAATGGGTTGTTTTTTTTTTTTTTTTTTTTCATCACTTATCACTCATCACCAATCACTTAAAATACCCCAACTCCCTACTCCCCACCCGTTTGGCACCATCACTTAGTTATGTTTTCAACCAAAAAACTAAAAAAAAGGGGACCCACACATTGACCCAATGTCATTTCCTTTTCTCTCTCCTCTTTTTTTTTTTCTTGACTCTCATCTTTCTCTGCCTCTCATCTCTCCTCTCTGCCTCTTGCCCAACGTTTCTTTCATCTCTCAGTGCTCTCCTCTCTCCCATCTCTCAGCAGCGATGGCAATGGTGAAGTCGGCGACAAATCCTTGAAGTTTGAACGTGACGGCAGCAGCGGCAGTTGAAGACTAGTCCTTTATAGGTTTTGCTTGTGTGGATTTTGGGTTTAGATCAATGCTTTAGTGAAGGCCGGGTTTTTTTATTTTTGATTATAGATTTTGGATTTCCTTAAGGGGATTATGGATTTTGATGTTAAATTGAAGGTTGATGTTGCATTTTCGGATGAAGGTATGATGTTGGTTTTGGATATGAAAGCCGTGTGAAAAAAAGAAAAAAAGAAGGGTAAAATATCATTTTCGTCCCTAAACTATCACAAAAGTTCGTTTTTCGTCCCTAAACTTTCAAAAGTTCTATTTTCGTCCCTAAACTTTCAAAAATTCTGACGGAGTGCTGACGTGGCTTGACAGAGTGCTGATGTGGGAGGGACGAAAATCAATACGTTTGGAAAAGTTTAGGGATGAAAATAGAACGTTTGAAAGTTTAGGGACGAAAAACGAACTTCTGTGATAGTTTAGGGATGAAAATAGAACTTTTGAAAGTTTAGGGACGAAAAACGAACTTTTGTGATAGTTTAGGGACGGAAATGATATTTTACCCAAAAAAAAAAAAAAAGCGAAGATGAAATTCAACCAGATCAGACCTAGTGTGAAAGGGAAAAGAAAAAAAGAAGAAGAAGAAGACCAGTGTGAAAGGAAAAAGAAAAAGAAAAAAAAAAAAAAAAAAAAAAAAGAAGAAGACCTAATCTCACCGGACCCAGTGAAAAAAAGGAAAAAAAAAGGTTAAAAGTTGCGGCTGACCTCTGACTAGTGGGTCCCTCAGTGTGTGTTTAATTACCAAAATGTCATTGAAAACTGAGTTTTGGAAATTGAAAACACCTAAAATGTGTTTCCAGTTTCCATAACTCATCACCCAAAAATCAAAGAATTGAGTGATGGATTTTGATGTTAAATTGAAGGTTGATGTTGTATTTTCGGATGAAGGTATGATGTTGGTTTTGGATATGAAGCTGTGTAAAAAAAAAAAGAAAAAGAAAAAAAAAAAAAAGAGAAGATGAAATTCAACCAGACCAGACCTAGCATGAAAGGGAAAAGAAAAAAAGAAGCAGAAGACTAGTGTGAAAAAAAAAAAAAAAGAAAAAAAAAAAGAAAGAAGAAGTTGTGGCTGACCTCTAACTAGTAGGTCCTTCAGTGTGTGTTTAATTACCAAAATGTCATTGGAAACTGAGTTTTGAAAATTGAAAACACCTAAAATGTGTTTCCAGTTTTCATAACTCATAACTTAAAAATCAGAGAATTGAGTGATGGAAACAAAAACCAAACACACTTTTCAGCCGTGGGTCCCACCATTTTTAAGTTATGAGTGATGGAAATAGAGTTATGAGCGATGAAAACACAAAAACAAAATAGTCCCTAAGTTTCCAAAATGCGTGGGTCTCACAAAAAATCTTGTGCTTGGCTCGGTTTTGAGTACTTGTTTCCATCACTCAAAACTCAAAAATTTGAGTTTGAGTGATGGAATTCGGAAACAACATCTGAGTTTTTTCAAAAACTAAGAACTGATATTCAAAGGGTGGGGTCCACAGTTTTGGCAAAAAGTTGAGTTATTAGAATGAGATTTGTGACTGAGTTTTTAAACCCAACAAGTGTTTTGCAGTTTTTGAGTGAAGGTGAGGTTTGAATTAAGAGTTATTAGTTTTGGATTTGAGTTTGAGTTGTGAGTTTTGAAAACTAAGTTATGAAAATTGAGCTATTTCTAAACCAAACGAGCCCTAAATAATCCTTTTCGCTTGTTATAATAATTTTTTTCTATATAAAAAAATCTCCTCTATGGATACAAAATTTGGGTTTTTGATTGACTACACTTGTCTTGATAGAAAAATATTTTTTTAAAAATATTTCCATATTTTTGGCGTTTGGTGCGGTTAAAAATCTTGGTAAACAAAAGGTTTTTATGAAGTTAATAAGAAATAACCCAAAAGTGAAAATGTTTTTCAGTTTTGTACTCCACTCTATTTCTTTGTGTCATCGCCATTTATCTTCATTATCACCGTAACCATTACCACAATACCACTACCTCCACCGCACCACTAACACAGCCACCCACAATACAAACATCGCCGGCTGCCGCCACACCACTAATGCCACCACATCATCGGTGTCAACACCACCATACAACTAACGTTGCTACAGCCTTTGTTGTCACCACACCTATCAAAAATATTAAAAATAATTTTTCATGCAAGTTAAACAAGAAACGTTTTTGGGGATTATTTTCACACACAAAAACAATTTTATTTACCACCATTATTGCTGGATCAAATGGTTCCAATCTAATCCAGCTATTTCTAATTGCCCTAAACTTCACAGAAAGTAATTTCCAAAAAGGTTTTTATGACCCCCAAAGTAACAAAACTTAACAGTACCCAAATTACTCTCATACGTTGGTTTAAACTTTAAAGGAAGTTGAGTTGAACATCTCTCTGGAACCCACCAATATCTGACATTTTCATTAGGAAGAAAATGTATGTGTAGGCCGGTGCAAATAGCGCAGCTTTATATCCTAATGCCATTTATCTGCTTTGGAAATTGGGGGTTTTTATTTTGGGTCATGGCCTACGCAAGAGTTATAGGTCATTATCTCTATTGGCCTGAGATTAGTCCTATAGACCCAGACAACATGGTTTTGATGGTTTTTCACTTTTATCCATTGACATTATTGAAGCGGGCCATACATTTTTTCCTTTCGGCATGTGATTAAGATTTACACTAATCCTAGTTAGATTGTCTTAATCATTAACCTATAATGTCAAAATCAAAATGTTCTTAGAACTGTTGCTAAAGCATGCTTAAATGACCCACCAACATCTTCATTGTGCACGCGCGAATGTCATGTCTTAAGATTACACTTTATTAACTTCATTTTACTGTTCAAATTATTCTTCCCCCACACCCCCCCCCACCCCCCCCCCCCCCCCCTCAAAAAAAAAAAAAAAAAGTGTATTAGAATGAAACCAAAGCAATGCAGTTATTTTATGGAATCAGAAAAATTCAACAATCCCTCTAATGACTTAGGGAAACAAAGATAGAATCTCAAACCGACATAGAATTAAAGGGGCCCCTAGCTATATATGAGATTTCAGAAGCATCAATCAAATGATAATCCTTGCTCCCTATGAATTATAATTTAAGTGAAATCAGGGTCTATATCTTTGGCAAGTTGGGTTCCTATGATTTTAAAGTTAGCTCTTTAGATTAGCATTAAAGGCTGTAAAAGCACACCATTCTTGAAGTTAGAATATTGAAAATGATCATTTGAGAATTGAATGGTGGTGCTTAAGATTTCATGGTTCATGTTATGGAATTAAACATGCAGAGTTTTTCTTGATCGAATATTAATAATTTATTATAGTCCTATTAGATTTCACTAGCCAAGGAAGATATTAATATATATATATATATATAATACTATATATTAGGCAAATCCAGGTATGTATTTTCAAACTTGAACCCTCTCCTTCCAAGGAAATAAAAGGGAAACAAAAAGTGCCTGAACTACCCTAGTGTTGTTTATAATAATTGGTCCCGTACATTTTTTATTGGAGCACCAATAATTTATTGTAACCTTATAACACAACAATTCTAATAATAAAGCCCTTCTCGTTGGCTTTGCTTGACACACCATTTTCAAAGTATGCAATTCTACTGTTCTATTAAATCATTGCCTTTCATCAAAACTCTTGTCATCATGTTATATTTTTTATAATCTAACATGAAATAAGTATATAGTTTACTTCTCCATGACTCTTAAACAATGTCTACAGGCGTGTCGGTGGCCTAATGGGCCTAGTTCTGATATAGGTTATCATGCTTCTTATATTAGCTTTAATGTCTTTCTATTCTAAAATATACTCATTTCTGGTCCCATCCCAATTTTTTTTTTCCTTTCTTAAATCAGATTACTTTTCCACTCTAGACCACTTGAAAAACAATGAATTTTCCACGAGATGGAATTACTATTTCACAAAGAATGTTAATTACACCTATTTATTTAATACAAACCCTCATATTAATCTCACCAGTTTCTTTGATATATCAATTTGTACTTTTCTTTTACCTAGTACTTATCTTTTTTCCCAAAAGATCTTCCTTGTTCTCTTCGATGCTCTTCTCACATGTTCGTTTTGGTACTTTATCCCCCTCTCGATGAAAATGCTTAATGATAGCTTTTATAGCTGCTAAATTAATTTTTTATTAAGGCAAAAACACATGCATGCACCTATATACAGATCAAGGGAATTCATTGGGCTTATGCAAAATTTTTTTCTTTTAGAATTATTTAAAAATAATAATAATAAAATAAAATAAAATTTAGCTAGCCACTTACCATAATACCCACGTCCGACTTTCTATTCTGCACTCTATTTCATTTACATATTATTTTTTCATTTTTTATTATTATTTAATTTCTCCTACTTTCCAAACATCGACACCCACTTTTCAAAAAATGAAGGGAAATGCTAAGGAGTGTCCTTAGGGTACTAGTTAATAATCCATTTAAAGAAAGTTTTTATAGGAAATGAAAAAAAAGTAATTAATATTTTGACAACTTTTTTTATTTCTCATAAAAGTGGTATTAAAACTTTTCTAAAATGGATTATTAACCAGTGCCCTAAGGGCACTCGTTAGTATAACCCAAAAATGAATAACAATATTGATTTGGAGAAGCTAGGCTGCTCTCGATTTTGGGGGAAGAACCGTAGTAAATGGCATTTTGGCTAATGTTTAAGGAAGTTAATATGGGTGTTTATTGGGTTCATTCCCCATGTTAGGCTATTATGGTATTTTAGAGAACACAATGAATGCTCTAAAGTTGTGTTTTTAACTTCCATACCATTAGAATTTAGATTTGAAATATCCATTGAAAATGTAATATGAAAAGGGTTGTAATACTTTGATTATTTGTTCAAGAACAAGTTAGGATTGAAACTGCTTGAGAAAGTGAAGTCTGTAAGAATTCGCTTGAGTGACCCTTTATCTCACTGGAGAGAAACGGTAATCACACTTAAGCAAACCCCTTTTTCACTCAAGTGAAACAATAACTCAACTTGAAAGTTTACTTTTTTTTTCTCTAGGTGCCATTTGTTTTTTCTTCTTCTTCTTTTTCCCCCCTTAAATCCTCTTATGCATGTATAAAAAAAACTGCCTTTGCACTTTTTTTTTCGAAGCAGAGTGGGCTGCCACACCATGCTATTGAAGAGTAAATCTTGTGCCTCTTCTTCATTGAGAAAATTACAAAAGCCTATATAGTTGTTTGCCGACTCTAATTGTGATCCCAAAAAGAGTGTATGGGAGATTGATTTGTACCACGAAAAATCTTTAAAAAAAAAAAAAAAAAAAAAAAAAAAGAGGTTCACTACATCAATTCTTAAAGCACTCGAGGTTTTAGTTTGTTGATAAGAAAGCAAGCGGGGCGTTTGTGGAGGTTATAATAATGGGTTTCGTTATACAAAGATTTTGTAAGCATACCCCACTGTTTTTCCTTTCCCATATTTTCCACAAGATTATGTGGGTTCCCAAAGAGGTTTTGCATTAAAGAGGTTCTTCTTTGGTTTTGCACTTTGTTACCAAATCTTGTATTGTGCTTTTACCGTTTTTCTTATATTGCTCATTGATTTGGTATTTGCATAAATATATAATAATAATAATAATAACAACAACTTGGTAATTGCTAATATATCCATAATTCCGATATATAAATCATATATGGGTCTAAAAAAGATTTTTCATATGTCTTGTTTATGAAAAGTGGAGATAGTAGTATTTATCCCAAAAAGAAAAGAAAAGCAAGAAGATACTATTTAGCTTATGGATCATGTACATTATTCATGTTACTATACCCTACTACCGAAAGAGGAATTAAGATTGTGTTCAGTTGGTTGGTAGGATTTTAAAGTGAGAGTATGAAAATTTTGAGAATTATTCAAATTATGGGTGGTTAGTTGAGTAATATTGTGGGAATTTGTATTCTAGAGATATCTTATTTTCCTACAATCTATAAGATTTTAGAGTCTCTCCTAAAAGTTAGGAATTTTAATATTTAATATCTTAGGCTTTTTTAAAACGGTAACAAATCGCAAGTAAAACTAGTTAATATTTATTATAAGGTCTAATATAGCATAATGGTCACATGAGTTACACCCATTAACTATAAACTAGCTTATAATCCTATGCATATGCATGGATATATTTAAGAATAAACATAATTAAATGCATATTGAAACAATAACTCAACTTGAAAGTTTAGTTCTTTTTTTTTTTCTAGGTGCCATTTTTTTTTCTTCTTCTTTTTCCCCCCTTAAATCCTATTATGCACGTATAAAAAAAATTGCCTTTGCATTTTTTTTTTGGAAGCAGAGTAAGCTGCCGCACCATGCTATTGAAGAGTAAATCTCATGCCTCTTATTCATTGAGAAAATTGCAAAAGCTTATGTAGTTGTTTGCCGACTCTAGTTGTGATCCCAAAAAGAGTGTATGGGAGATTGATTTGTATCATGAAAAATCTTTCTTTAAAAAAAAAAAAAAAGAGGTTCACTACTTCAATTCTTAAAGCACTTGAGGTTTTAGTTTGTCTTCATTGAGAAAAATTGCAAAAACCTATATAGTTGTTTGCCGACTCTAGTTGTGATCCCAAAAAGAGTGTATGGGAGATTGATTTGTACCACGAAAAATCTTCAAAAAAAAAAGAAAAAAAAAGAGGTTCACTATGTCAATTCTTAAAGCACTCAAGGTTTTAGTTTGTTGATGAGAAAGCAAGCGGGGCGTTTGTGGAGGTTATAATAATGGGTTTAGTTATACAAAGGTTTTGTAAGCATACCCCACTGTTTTTCCTTTACCATATTTTCCACGAGATTATGTGGGTTCCAAATGGGTTTTGCATTAAAGAGGTCCTTCTTTGGTTTTGCACTTTGTTACCAAATCTTGTATTATGCTTTTACTGTTTTTCTTATATTGCTCATTGATTTGGTATTTGCATAATAATAATAATAATAATAACAACTTGGTAATTGCTATTATATCCATAAATCTGATATCTAAATCATATATGGGTCTAAAGAAGATTTTTCATATGTCTTGTTTATGAAAAGTGGAGATAGTAGTATTTATTCCCAAAAAAAAAAAAAAAAAAAAAAAAAAAAAAAAAGAAAAAAAAAAAAAAGAAAAAAAAGAAGAAGCAAGAAGATACTATTTAGCTTATGGATCATCCACATTATTCATGTTACTATACCCTACTACCAAAAGAGGAATTAAGATTTTGTTTAGTTGGTTGGTAGGATTTTAAAGTGAGAGTATGAAAATTTTGAGAATTATTCAAATTATGGTTGGTCAGTTGAGTAATATTGTGGGAATTTGTATTCTAGAGATATCTTAGGCCCTGTTTTATTTTTTTTTTTCATTACTCATCACTCTTCACTCAATTTTTGTCATTTATCACTTAAAATACCCCAATTTTCACTACCCCACCCGTTTGGACACTGTTTTCACTTCTTATCACTCAAATATTTCAACCTTTTTGTGGGACCCATACCTGATCACCAATTCAGACCCTTCTGTTAGCCTCATAAAACATCCCACTAAGCCATTATATGTACCTCTCAAAATGGTTGAAGTTGTTCAATTACTTAGGCACAGATATACACAGAGGTCTTAGACAGAAAACCAAAGAAGCAAAAAGAGAAAATCTTCAAATTTGAAGAAGTGGGTTTTGAAGAAAAATAGGAACAGAAGTATAATGAAGTGGAAGAAGGAAGAGTGACCTAGTGGCGGTGAGACCTAACCGCGCGACCCAGCCCTATGTCTTCTTATTTATTTATTTTTTAATGGGTTTGAGACTGAGATGATAGTGTCGACGGTGGAAATGGAGAAGAAAAATAGCCCTGTGTCTTCTTGATTTTTTGTGCAATTGGGGTTGTGTTTGTTTTGGGTTGAGGTTTGTTTTGGAGATTGTTTGAATTGAAAAGTTTGTGGGTATTGTTTGTGGGTATTGTTTGAATTGAAAATGAAAGAAAAGAAGAAAAAAAAAAAAAGAAGAAAAAAAAAAGAAAAAAGAAGAAGAAGAAGAAGAAGAAGGGAAGATGAAGAAGACTAGACCAGACCTAGCATGAAAGGGAAAAGAAAAAAAGATGAAGAAGAAGACCAGTGTGAAAGGAAAAAGAAAAGAAGAAGAAGAAGAAGACCCAAACTCATTGAACCCAGTGAGAAAAAAAAAAAGTTCAAAAGTTGCGGCTTACCTCTAACTAGTGGGTCACTCAGTGTGTGTTTAATTATCAAAATGTTATTGAAAATTGAGTTTTGGAAACTAAAAACACCTAAAATGTATTTTCAGTTTCCATAACTCATCACTAAAAAATTAGAGAATTGAGTGATTGAAACAAAAACTGGAATAAAAAACCAAAAAGACTTCTCAGCCGTGGGTCCCACCATTTTTGAGTTATGGGTGATGGTAATAGAGTAATGAGTTATGGAAATAGCAAATCCAAACAGCCCCTTATTTTCCTACAATCATTGAGATTTTAGTCTCACCTAAAAGTTAGGAATTTTAATATTTAATATCTTAAGCTTTTTTAAAATGGTAACAAATTGCAAGTAAAACTAGTTAATATTTATTATTAGGTCTAATATAGCATAATGGTCACATGAGTTACTCCCATTAAATATAAATTAGCTTATAATCCTATGCATATGCATGGATATATTTAAGAATAAACATAATTAAATGCATATTGAAACAATAACTCAACTTGAAAGTTTACTTGTTTTTTTTTTTCTTTTTTTTCTAGGTTCCATTTGTTTTTTTTTTCTTTTTCTTCCCCCCCCCCCCCCCTAAATCCTCTTATGCACGAATAAAAAAAAAAAAAACAGCCTTTGCACTTCTTTTTTTTTTTTTGAAGCGGAGTAGGCTGCCACACCATGTTATTGAAGAGTAAATCTTGTGCCTCTTCTTTATTGAGAAAAATTGCAAAAACCTATATAGTTGTTTGCCGACTCTAGTTGTGATCCCAAAAAGAGTGTATGGGAGATTGATTTGTACCATGAAAAATCTTTAAAAAAAAAAGAAAAAAAAAAAGAGGTTCACTACGTCAATTCTTAAAGCACTCGAGGTTTTAGTTTGTTGATGAGAAAGCAAGCGGGGCGTTTGTGGAGGTTATAATAATGGGTTTAGTTATACAAAGGTTTTGTAAGCATACCCCACTGTTTTTCCTTTACCATATTTTCCATGAGATTATGTGGGTTCCTAAAGGGGTTTTGCATTAAAGAGGTTCTACTTTGGTTTTACACTTTGTTACCAAATCTTGTATTGTGCTTTTACTGTTTTTCTTATATTGCTCATTGATTTGGTATTTGCATAAATATATATTAATATATATATATATATATATATATATATATATATATATATAAATATAAATATAAATATAAATATATATATATATATAAATAGAGTTGGGTTCAAGTTACACCTGGTATAACTTACACCAGTCAATATTTTTTAATAGGATACCAATTTTAACAAATCTACTATTGGATTACATTGTTTTCATATATTATCCATGCTTGCAAAATTTCAAAGTGATCGAATATCAATAACCTTGTCATCAATTAATTATTTAAATTCAAGTTTTTATAGTTTAAAATAATACGTAAAAAATGTGTTAGGGATGAAATGGTAAATAACATCCGATTCGCATGAAAATTGGCATGCATGTTAAAAACATATAGAACATGTAATCCAAAGGTAAGATTTCCAAAATATGAATTCAATAATAAGTTGTTGGGTGGTGTAACATTGCTTATAGTTACACCAGGTGTAACTTGAACCCAACCCATATAAATAATAATAATAACAACTTGGTAATTGCTAATATATACATAATTCCGATATATAAATCATATATGGGTCTAAAAAATATTTTTTCATATGTCTTGTTTATGAAAAGTGGAGATAGTAGTATTTATCCCCAAAAAAAAGAAAAGAAAAAAAAGCAAGAAGATACTATTTAGCTTATGGATCATCCACATTATTCATGTTACTATACTACCAAAAGAGGAATTAAGATTGTGTTCAGTTGGTTGGTAGGATTTTTAAGTGAGAGTATGAAAATTTTGAGAATTATTCAAATTATAGGTGGTCAATTGATCAATAATATTGTGGGAATTTGTATTCTAGAGATATCTTATTTTCCTACAATCTATAAGATTTTAGAGTCTCACCTAAAAGTTAGGAATTTTAATATTTAATATCTTAAGCTTTTTTAAAATGGTTACAAATCGCAAGTAAAACTAGTTAATATTTATTATTAGGTCTAATATAGCATAATGGTCACATGAGTTACCCCCATTAAATATAAATTAGTTTAAATCCTATGCATATGCATGGATATATTTAAGAATAAACATAATTAAATGCATATTAAAACCCATAGATAAGTTAAATACAATTTATGGTTATAGTAAGAAAATTTGGATTAAATTTAAATATATTAGTAGTGGTTTTAAATGGGATCTAAGTAGAATGAGATAGAAGTTGTTTTAGATGGACTTAATATTTTTTTAAATGGGTTTTTTTTAGAAGATTTTTTTTTTTAATTTTTATAAATAGGTTGAAAGTATTACACATTCAAAATTTTACTTATAAGTATAATATACTTTCAATTGATTTTTTTTTTTTTTGAAAGTTAAGATTCATGAATCTTCAAGTAAAGACACTTGACACAAAATGAGAGATGAAATGACACTTGACACTAGGGGTGTATCGGGTTAGAATTATAAATTCTCAAGAAGATAATGAAGAGGCCTTAAATTAGGACACATAGAAAGAAAATTTCCAAAAATTCACCATGTGTTCTTGCCAAATGAAAATATTGTGTGATATATATATATATATATATATATAGCCACAACAAGGGATCCAAAAGTAAAATTCCATAGACTTGAGGGACACCTTGCTGCAATTGTCATAAATTTAGCGATTATCATGATTCAGAGTGGGATGGGTTGGGTTTTCGTTGCACGCAAGAATTAGTGAATACTCACTGAAAAGGAATATCTTCCATTTAGGTGCATGCTGGGTGCTAGTGGAGGAACTATTTGACATTGTCAGCCCAAATATGGAGTTTATTGATATCTTTAGATTCAGCTCCCCTAATAAAAAACACTAAAACAGGACCACGCTTTGCCCCCAAGTCTTGTCATTTAACATTTAGTAATAATTTTTTTTACAATATTTGTGTACAAATTTTTATTGATTCTCATCTAGACATGTTATTGATATCACTTTTTAATTTTTATTTTGTATAAAAAAATGCATAGGGAATGAAGTGATGTTTACCTGTTTAGGGCAAACGATGGTCATCAATGCACTCAGCTAGTAGGAGGATGTTTGAACTAAAGACCAAAATTTGGTAGATAGTTTTTTGAAATATGTGTGGGTGAAAAAGTGTATAGAAATATGTGTAATGTTGTTTAAAATGTGAAAATAAAAATTTAAACTTGCCTACCAAACAAACATTGGGTCACTTGACCCGTTGACATATTACTTTTTTTTATTTATCTTTAACAATCTGTCACATAATTAATTATTATGAAAATTTTACTATCTTTGTTTAACATTAGCCTACACAACCTTTTTTTTTTTTTTTCTTCCCACTTCACTCACATGCAACCAACACCATTATTGAAATTTGACATCAAATGCCCTCTGAAATTATTTTAACCATGTTATTTTGAGGCAATATTTTTATTATTATGATGATGAATGTGTATGTATATAGAGGGAAGCTAACTAGCTAAGAGATAAGGGGAGCAACCTTTATCCTCAACACACCAAATGTCAACCAAACCATTGGTTGTGGGGGTGGAAATGTTAGGCACACACATAACCTCTCTCTCTCTTAGTGTGTATGTGTACTGTTTGAAAATCACCCATGTAAGCTTTTATTATCCCATCCAAAGTGGTCCTCATTATTATAACCATTGATTCTTTCATTCAGAACCATAATAATTCTTGGTTTCTCAGTAGTTTACAATCATTATTTTTTAACTGGTTGAAATAAATTAATCCACAGTAACCCTCCCCCGCAAAAAAAAGACCCATTTCAGTGAATAAAGAGAGAGATGATGATGAATGAAAAGATACATCATTACTTGAAGAAAACAGGAAATGTGTTTGTCCCCTTTATCTTTTGCACCAATGAGCTGTAATATCGAAGCATGAATGATAAGAAGTAAGAAGAGGGAAGAACATGAAATACTTGGGATATAACAAGCAAAAGAAAACAAAGGAGATGTGATTTTTGTTCACTTGTTGGTGGTGTGATGGTGGTGCAAGAAGCAAAGCTGGGGGCCACTGTTCTAAGTATGAGAGAGAGACAGAGAGAGAGCAAAGAAATAAAAGGCTGCAAAAGAATATAGAAATGGTAATCACGGTCGTTCCACTCTTTTTTTACACGTCCCGTCACTATCTACCTCTCTTTTCCCCGCAATTCTCTCTTCGTGTAGTAAATATTTGCACTATATATGAAGCCAAAGCTAGCCCAGAAGGGAGAGTTATGTTGGCTTTTTCCGTTCCGTTTTTCTCTTCACATGAGATGAGATTCCCGTTACGTTAATATTGTTGAAGCAATATACACTTTTACTATTTAACACACACAAAAGTGGCTGAGCAGAGATGCGTGTGTGTATGTATGTAAGAGAGAAAGAGAGAGAGAGAGAGAATGGTGGGGATGACACAATAAAACTGTCCTTTCTCATTCTGTGTTCCTGTACTATATTGTTTGGCGGTTTCCCGCCAACTGACATACAAAGAGATTTAACAATCTCTCTCTCTCTCTCTCTCTCTCTCTCTGAATTGCATGTCAGCTTGTCCCGTCAGACGTCTCTAGCTCAAACAGGGTTGGCTGTTTTCACGATTCACATGTAACACTACTTCATTCTTCATTAATTATCATACCCGGGTCATCAACTTCAGCCCTAATCTTTTTTTACTTTTTTTTTTAAAAATAAATAATTCCAACTAATGAATTGTTACAATTTTTTTAAAAGAATCAAGAAGGATATATGAGGAAATAACCGATGCTGCATGGCATTTTTACTTAAATATGATCATAGTAACATTTTATTCGCTAAATTTAACGAGTTATATTTATATAAATTTCATGTATATGTCTTTCTTTTTTAAAAAGAGAAAAAAAAAAAAAGCTGAAATACACCTTCATGAAATGAAAAATAATTGCATGTCAAATTTTTCTTAAAATATTTTGTTTGGGGGGGCATGGGGAGAGGTTATTAGGGATTCAAATAATGGATGTTTCTATTAAAAGTACTAAAAAATTTCATTAGACCTAAAGATGCTACAATGTCATATTTAAGTGTAAGGGTTTGATGGTCATCCACACATATTGGGTAATGGGAAAGGTAAAATAATTGGAGATCTCATGAATATTTCATGAAGTGTATAGAGTACCCAAAGACATAAATTAACTATTTCGTTTCATGATATTATTTTGTTGTACAGCAAATTCGATTTCTATCTCTTTGTCTTTCGCAGATAACATCATTTCTAGGAAAGTGAATTGAAGTCACGTATATGTCTGTACCTGGTACCTTGATTCCACAATGCGTGTAAATTTTTAGGAGACTTGGAGGTGAAAGCAAACAAGATTGTTAAATAATTAATGTAATATAGTGACATCCTGTTCAATTTACAGTATTTCGGCTTAAATTTATGATTATCTACTTTAATTTTTGTGCTTTTTGTTAATGGTGAATCGCTTATCTTTATTCAGCAACAAATTTTCAGACAATTAGTGGACTTAATTAATTCTAAGTTTCTAACTCCTACTATTCTAACCTTCCAATCCTTTACATTATAGACACATCACAGTACATGTACATCTACTAAACCCTACTCTTTTAGAACAGTTTCTCTTTGTTTCCTTAATTTTCAGACCGACAGTGGAGATTCATGAATGAATACTCAAGGGCATGCTTTCATGGAAGTCATAATAATTGAATATTGGAGAGGACAAATTCTAATCTTTTAGCATTGCGTTTCCTAGCTATGTCAAGAGCAGCACAATGTACCCTTAGAGTAGTCTAACAGGTTTACTGCATCTACATACATATTTTGACGTTTATCTAGTGCCTACAATCATATATAGGAGAGCTAGTACTATATAGATACAACAAAATTCAAGGTGCAAGGCTAAAAATTTCGAAGGATTGTGAGAGATTGAGTTCAGTTCCCTCATGGTCCCAAGGACACAATTGCTACATGACTATGAATGAGACCCTTAGTGTTGTGGAGCCAGTCTGAAATTGGAAAAGGAAAAAAGACAAACTAAAACAAATCTATGTCCGAGTAAAGGTCTTCCAGTTTTGGTAATACGTAAGAAAGTTATTAATAAATAATAAATAAATAAACTGATAAGCATCATGTTAACATTAACATTAAGTTATTAAAGTCTTTACTTCGTTCCCCATTAGGACACCTCCAATTTTTTGGATGATATGACAGGGCAATTGACACACATACACACACATATATATGAAGTACACCATTATGAGAGACAGCCTTAGCCTATTTCATAATCCGTCCAAAATGTAGCTTCTATTTCCTGAGTTAGGAATATATTCCAATTATCAATTCATTAAAAGACAAGAGAATTTTAACCAATTTTTTAATTAGATGTCATAAGTTGCACCTGGAAGGTAAAGACGACAGAGACCCCTATATTTAAAGAGGACTTTCCAATGTTTAAATAAATAAAAAAAATAATAATAAATAAATAAATAAATAAATAAACAAAACTTACTTGTATTACTATATGTTGGAGCATTTTAATATTAATTAATTAAAATGAATAAATATTACAATATAAATGTAAAGATGTGGGAGTGAATCTAGAAGATAAGGAGTTAGTGAAAATGTTCAATCCCACATTGAAAATGAGAGAGACTATTTTTTTTTTTTAATTGTGGTGATTAATGGGCTAATATGAATTGTCTCAGATATTGAGCTAGATACAATGTTTAGCCAACCAAAGGCTTGAATCTCCTTAAAGAGAGCGAGTGCCGCGCCTCAGTCTAAATAGTGTTGTGTAATTTTTCATTTTAAATTAATAATATTCAAAAATACTATTCAATTTCTTTTTGTGTTATTTCTATTATTATTGTGTTTGCACCAACAATTTTAAGGAGATTCAAAACATGGAGCCTACACAAGAGAAACCAAATGAGCTTGTTAGAGATCGCAACAAGCCATTTCCCTTTAAGGGAGCCCACTTCAGGAGGTGGAAAGGAAAGGTCCTTTTCTACTTGAGTCTTCTCAAAATCGCTTACATCCTCACTGACAAGAATCTGTCAAAGGTTTCTATCGATGAGATGAGTGAGGAAGAATATAGTCTTCATCAAGAAAAGATAGATAAGTATACAAAAGATGAATATAATTGTTACTCTTATCTTTTGAATTGTCTTGGCGATCATTTCTATGATTATTATGATACAACTTATAATTTTGCCAAGAAAATTTGGAAAGCTTTACAAAGCAAGTATGATACCAAGGAGGCTGGTACAAAGAAGTATGCTTCTAGTAGATTTTTCCATTACCAAATGGTGGATGTAAAATCGGTGGTGGATCAAGCATAAGACTTCCAAATGATTGTGGATGATTGTGGTAGAATTGAGATCTAAAGACATAAAGATTGGAGTTAATTTGGTGGTAGCTGGCATAATTGATAAACTACCACAATCTTGGAGTGAGTTCCAAAAGACTTTGCGGCATAAACAAAATGAGACATCCTTGGAGACTTTGATCACACACATCCATGTGGAGGAGGAGGCTAGAGAACAAGATGCACTCATGACACAAGAGAGCAATGGTAATTCCACCACAAAGGTAAACCTTATTTCAGCCAATAATAATATGTCAAAAAATCATTTTCCTAGAAATGGTCAATTGAAACCTAAAAAGAGAGCTTTTAAAAATAATAATAAACCTCAAGGAAGGGGAAACCTGAATAAAAATTACAATAAGAACCAAGGACCCCCTTCACAAGATCAATTTAATAGATCTTGTTTTGTCCGTGGCAAGAGTGGGCATATTACTTGATTTTGCAAATTTCAAAAACATGAATCTATCCCACAAGCTAACGTAACCGATGAGCTTTTAGTGACTATGATTACAGACATCAATATGGTGCAATATGTTGAAGGGTGGTAGGCAATTCTGGTGCTAATAGGCACGTCTGCTATGAAAAAAATTGGTTCAAGTTGTATACTCCTTTTGAAGAAGAAAAAACAGTTATGCTTGGTGACTCTAGCAAAACCAAGGTTCTTGGGAGTGATAAGGTTGATTTGAAATTCACTTTTGGATATGTGCTAACATTGAAAGATGTACTTTACACTTCATCCATGAGAAAGAATTTGATTTCAAGTTTTTTTCTTAACAAGGCTAGTTTCAAGTAATCTATGGAATCTGATAACTATATAATCACTAAAAATAGATTATATGTGGGCAAGGGTTATGCTTGTGATAGAATGTTTAAATTGAATGTTGAAAATAATAAAGCATCTACCAGTTCAGTTTATATGCTTTCTTCTATTAATTTTTGGCATGCTCATTTGTGTCATATAAATAGTAGATATGTGGGAATCATGAGTAGTTTAGGATTAATTCCAAGACTGTCAAAAGATTTTGAAAAATGTGAAACTTGTAGTCAAGTTAAGATTACAAAAATGCCTCATAAAAGTGTTGTAAGAAATACCAAATTGCTTGAGTTAATTCACTCTGATTTATGTGAATTTGAGGAAATTTTAACTCGTGGGGGAAATAGATATATTATCACTTTTATTGATGATTTCTCAAAATATACTACTATTTATTTGTTGAAAAATAAAAGTGATGCTTTTGAAAAATTTCAAGATTTTTTAAAAGAAATTGAAAATCAATTCGGTAGAAAAATAAAAAGAAGAAGAAGTGATAGATGCCGTGAGTATGAATCAAGTGCATTCAACTCATTTGTTCAGTCTTTGAGAATTATCCATGAAACTACTGCACCATATTTACCTGCTTCTAATGGTGTGGCTGAAAGAAAAATATAACTCTAATTAAGTTAACAAATGCCATGTTAATTGAATCTGGTGTACCTTTACATTTTTAGAGTGAAACTATTTTAACTGCATGTCATGTTTTGATTAGAGTGCCACATAAAAAGTCACATACCACACCTTTTGAGATGTGGAAATGACATAAGCCAAATTTAGGATATTTGAGAGTATGGGGTTGTCTTACTTATGTAAGGCTTACTGAACCTAAAATACCTAAATTAGGTATAAGAGCTACTACCTGTACTTTTCTTGGTTATGCAATTAATAGTGCAGCCTATAGATTTTTCGATATTGAAAACAAAATAATTTTTGATTATGCAATTTTTCATGAAGAAAAATTTCATTTTAAATTGAAAAATAGTGGGGGCGAAGAAAATATTTTGTCACAACCTAGTTCTTCTACTTCTCATTTACAAAATCAAGAAAATTTTGAAATGGAACCTAGAAGGAGCAAAAGAGTTAGAGTTGAAAAGGATTTTGGTCCTAATTATTATGTTTTTAATATTGAGGAAAATTCCCAAAATTTAAAAGAAATTTTAACATCACCTGATGCTATATTTTATAAAGAGGCTGTAAATGATGAGATGAAATCTCTAATTTCTAATAGAACTTGGAAATTAGTAGATCTTCCATCGGGTTGTAAGACCATAGGTTGTAAATGGGTCATTAGAAAAAAATTGAAACCGAATGAATCAATAGATAAGTTTAAAACTTGACTTGTTATAAAAGACTTTAAACAAAAAACTGATCTTGATTTCTTTGATATTTTTTCTCCGGTAACAAAAATTACATCTACTAGATTGTTAATTGCTATTGCTGCAATTTTTAATTTGAAAATTTATCAAATGGATGTAAAAACTATTTTTCTAAATGGGAACGTAGAGAAAGAGATTTATATGGATCAACCTGAAGGCTTTGTAGAGCCTAGACAAGAAAGCAAGGTATGTAAGCTAACTAAATCCCTATATGGTTTAAAACAAGCACCTAAGCAGTGGCATGAAAAGTTTGATTCCTACATGATCGAGAATGGTTATAAATCAAATTAATGTAATAAATGTATTTATTCTAAATTATGGAATAATTTATATATTATTATTAGCCTCTATGTGGATGATATATTGATTTTTGGCTCAAATATGAATATTATAAATGAGACGAAAAATATGCTTAAAAGCCATTTTGATATGAAAGATCTTGGTGAGGCTAATTTTTTTTTGGGCATGAAAATTACAAAAGCATGTAATGGAATATTTCTTGATCAATCACATTATGTTGAGAAAATAAAATTTTCATTATCACAAAAGTGTATCTACTCCTTTTGATTCTAGTGTTCATTTATTTCCTGTGAATAATGATGATGAGATTTTTAATCAAAAGGATTATACTAGCATCATTGGTTGTTTGCGTTATGCTACTGATTGTACTAGACCTGACATTGCATATGCAGTAGGAGTGCTTAGCAGATTTCCTAGCAAGCTTAGTAGAGATCATTGGCTAGCTATTGAGCGAGTCATGAGATATTTCATTGGTACCAAAAGCTTTAGCTTATTTTATAAAAAATACTTTGCTGTGATTGAAGCTTTTAGTAATGCCAATTGGAATACTTTGTCAGACGATTCTCTCTCTACCACTGATTATATTTTTACTTTAGGTAGTGGTGCTATTTCTTGGAAATTTAAAAAGCAAACAATAATTGCTAATTCAAGAATGGAAGCTGAATTAATAGCATTGGCTTCAGCTAGTGAAGAGGCAAATTGGCTTAGAGATTTGTTATATGGAATTCCACTTTGGGAAAAGCTCATTGTGATAGCACTGCCGCAATTGGTAGAGTTAAAAATCATTACTACAACAGTAAATCTAGACCTATAAGAAGAAAGCACAGTACCATGTGATCTTATTTGAGTAGTGGCATCAGTTTAATGATAATCTTGCTGGTCCATTTAACAAGGCCTTGGCAAAGGATAGGGTCTGGAATACATCGAGGGCGATGGGACTAAAGTCTATAGAATCATGAGCCATATATGAAGATACCCAACCCAAGGACCAGATATCCTGAGAATTGGGTTCAATGCGAAAAATGAATCATACGATGGTCATAAGAAATGCACTATTTATTTTTTTAATTATTTATTTTGTAAATAATTTTTTAATTGTTCATCCCTATGATGTAAGTGCATTTATCCTGTAATGTGGAAAGATTGAGTAAGAAACTCTTAATGAAATTTGTAGCTTGTATGAGTAGAGTGTTAGAATTACAAGAGCACCCTTGACAAAATTTCACTTATGTGAGTGTGGGGGTGGGGCTGCTCCCTATGAGATTTGGACTTAATCTTAAATACACTCATGAAATTGGGATCAGCACACAGCCATAAAGTGCTAGCCATAAAAGCTCATGTCAACACTTAAGTTGTTATGTGTAAGCAGTAATGCTTAATTTCCCTAAAGTAGTCCTAGTTCAAGTCGAAGACCCCTACGACTCTGGAGTTGAGATCGTTGTTTTACTAAATGAAGGTTTAATGCAGAGCACACCTTCATGATGCATAGTGATCCGTCTTTGTCTCGTAATCTCTCTTTAACTAAAAAATTTAATATTAAAATGAGTGGGGGATTGTTGGAGCATTTTAATATTAATTAATTAAAATGAATAAATATTACAATATAAATGTAAAGATGTAGGAGTGAATATAGAAAATGAGGAATTAGTGAAAATGTTTAATCCCACATTGAAAATGAGAGAAACTATTTTGTTCTTTTTAATTGTGGTGATTAATGGGCTAATATGAATTGTCTCAAATATTGGGTTAGATACGTGCGCAAAGGGGAGATGAAGGGTAGAGGTAATAACTATAACTACTCATAAGATGTAAAATAGAAGATTTTTGAATGATTTGTGTTCCTTGTTCATTTGTGTCTTCTTTTTTTATAATTTGCGAGTTCTTACTATTATTTGAATTGCTAGAAAACCTATTCATTTTCTTCAACAAGGCAATGTCGGGTTTTACTTCCTTTTTTTTTCTTTTTCTTTTGTTGTTCTTTTATACTTTTATTACCAGTAAAAAAACTAATGCTTGTTGCAGTTTTACCCGCAAAAAGTGAGAGCTATACATTAGGTATGATTTTTTTATTTTCTTGCTATTTTAATATCCTCAATGAGAATATATGTTGTGTTGATACCATAAAAATAAAAAAATAAATAAAGTACTTAGAAAATAAAAAATAAAATTTGAGCCTTGGATTGCTTAAATTGGACTTGGTCTAGGCTATACAATGGTTAAGCTTAAATTAAACTTTGTCAAATGATATCGACGAGTCTTGTAACAAAAATATATCCAAGTTCAAGCTTAGGGTATCTTATCAAAGAAACTTGAATTTAAGGTGAGGTCAAGTTGATTATCAAATATCCAGTCAAGATGAGTCGTAAGTGGAATTAAGGTCAAGCTAAGAAATGAAATGGTGCTTGAGCAACTAATAAATGTCTTGGCTCATTTGCAATCCTAGCTAGTAAAAGAGATTTTATTTTTATTTTTTATTAAGTTATCAGACTATAGTACCTACGTTGTCACACCATTACAGTTAAAGATACACTAAATGAAGCAGTTGGTGAACGTGAAACATGGGGACCCTATATAGTGGAATCATCTTAGTATGTTAGACTAAGCTTTATCTGATAGCCATGTTGGAATTGACCTAGTTAAGGTCATCTAACTTTTGGGATTGAGATAGATACGGAAAATCAAGCTTTTGCTTGTTGTGTATGACTCATAACCCATAGAAGCTCACTAATTAATATTCCATATCGGTGCAAGTTTTGTAGAAAGTCATTTGAAGAATTTAAGAGCCAGGTTTACGGACTACAAAGGACATTTTGCCCAACCTACGTTTAGGTTCATATATTTTAAAGCTGTCAAACCGTACTAAATTATATGTCTTTTGTTAAGGATTGATGTGTTTTAAAGTAATAATTGAATATCAAGTTGAAGACACAAAATTTGTTGACGAGCAGTTCAAGAAAAGTGCATTTCAGTATGTCTCAACACTACTCTCTATAGCAGCCGATTGATTTAACCTAGAAAAGCCTAGTTTTTTTTTTAATCCTTGATAGCAAGCTTGATCGATCAAGATACACGAATCAACAACGCTAAAAAGCATATAACTTATATGCTTCAAGTCCGATTGGAGATCCGTTTTTTGCGGCATTTAAAGGGCTTTATAAGCCATCTCTAGAGAGGCTCAAGAGAGAGACAAAACCATGTTTGTGTAGTTAGGGTTTTTGTAACCAAGTTTCCCTCAGTTTCACCACGCTTGAGAGTTTCAAGTGAATCTAAACATCAATTGGTGAACAAGCTAAAACTATAGCAACCATTATAAACTTGCTGCTATGAAGAAAACCTTCAAGAAGTTCTTGGAGTCAGTTGGAGGTTCCAATCATGACACGGATACGTCATCCATGAAGGAGTTTATATGTTGAAGAGTCCAGAGATTCTGAAACGGTAGAGGTTTCTGCTGTAAGTCATCTAGGGTTGTAGAGTCTATTTAAATGTTTTACTTAGATTATAAACTTTTCTTAATACAGTAGATTTTCTTTTGGGAAGGTTTTCAGGGAGTGGTTTTTACTTTGTGATAAGTTGTTCCGTTGGTTTTCCCTTGGTTACCATATTGTGTGTTCTACTATTTTTGTTGCTTTTACTTTTGCACAACATTGGTATTGTTTTCTCAATCAATGACTATTCATAATTTAACTAATTAATCATTTGGCTTTATACACAATCGGGATTCAAATTTCCCAACACTCACAAAGACACACTACAAACTCCATAAAAAACCATACTAATTATTGATTTAGTATAGGGTAGTTGAATACCTTGCTATTGATTATCCTTAGAGAATAATTTTATTTTTTTAGATTTGAAATTTGGGCAAGTGAAAAGAAAAATTCCAAGATAAAATCTTCTCCATTTTAAGTGAACTCTCTCCATTTTTCAAGGTAAAGATTTTATTTCTTGAATCTAATAATGTATATGATGCCACATTATTTAAAACTTTAAATAAAATGATACTAAATATATCTTTAAATTTATAATTTTTAATAAGACTATGATATCATTTCATTTCATATAGAAATTGTCCTTTTATAATAGATAGCTATTACACGAAATAGGCATGAGATTAGGAATCTTTCAAACAAAAAAGTTTCAAAGAAAATCCCAATAATTATCGGATATTGAATTGTAATTGAGAAAAATGACGTGGGTTGGCTAAAATCATTATCCGTGATTGAAAAATTAATGCAATTTTTATGTGCAATTAAGAAAATTTAAAAGTATTTTGATTTGTAATTGAGAAATTTGATCAGTACAAAAAAATGTTTCAACTATGAAACTAATATCGGGATTGACATCTAGTGCAATAGTTAGAACTACTGCATTGCACAATTACACTTTCAAGGGTTAATACCACTTGTTGAGAATATAATACCTTGAGGAGTCTCCAATTGAGTAGTTAATATAACATATATGGACAACATTTGACCCAAAAGGCTTAATCTACCAACCTTATCTTTAAAATCAGTCTTCCAGCCCTCTTTCTAGAGCCTTCCCAACCCTCTAAAAATAGACAGAGACACCGTCATTCCAAAGCACCCCACCCCCAGTCTCTTAGAGGAGCTAGAAGCTGCTTTTGCACTTTGGTCTGCCAAGATGCTTAGTGCAATGAAGCAACACTTCTAGTTCGTCTCTAAGACGCTAGAACTAGTTTCTTTAGAGTATTAGAGGAAGCAACAAGGGTAGGAACCTTTGATCATTTTCCAAGGTGATCAAACGTCCCTAGGCATCTTCTTTTCTCACTCCTCTACGCCTCTAAAGGAATTTTCCCTTGTTTGTAATATTATGTGTAAGTAATTGTTTCTAACATTTTGTTTTATTTCTTTGTTTGTGTATTTGTATGCTTGTATGTGTGCTATAATTAAATTGCTATGTAAATGTCATGCGTGTATAAATTAATTTAATCATAATTTTACCATGCTAGTTAGGATCTAAATAGGAAAATGATGCATGTTCCTCAATTGAAATCTTATGTTAGATCTTAATTCTTGGGCAATATCATTTGTGATTTCGTTTGGTCTTAGAATTTTACACATGTTCATAATATATTCTTGACCTTTTGTTTGTGCCAGATCCATAAGTTTAGTTGAAGTTATAATAAAATCTTTCTTTTTTTTAAAGTAAATTTTATTTTGTACATAAAAAATTAAAATTAATTTTAAATTCAAGTATAAATTTCAAACTTAAATTCAAATTTAACATCAAATTTGATTTTCAAACTCAAACTTCATTTTCAAACCCAAAATCCATTTTCAAATTTTCAAGTGCAAAATAAAAATTAAATTCTCAAATAAAATTAAATTTCAATTTTTTAAATTCTAATCAAACTCTCAAAAATCCAATTTTCAAAATTTAAATTCAAATTTCAATTTTCAAATTAGAATAAGTTCAAATTCCGCACTTTAATGTATGTGCATGTTACAATATGTTCATATGATAATTTTCAATTTCAATTTTATTGTGACATATGTTATGTAATTGTTTGACATGATTGTATAGAATATTTAATTGGCTACCATAGTCTAGGAGACCGGTTTTACTGAACAAAGTGGGTGTCTAACACATTCCCACTTTATAACTTCGCCTCCGAACTTAGATCAATGGTTTTAGATAGTACCTTATCTATGTAATTTTATATTTGGTAGAATATAATTAGAACCAAAGCTATGTATTTTTTATTAAATTGTATTTGGGACCATAGCCTTGTAATTTTTCTACCAAATGTAAATTCATATTCAATGAAATGCAATGTGATTTAATTTATTGTATATAATTTTTCTTTTGTAATAACATAAGTAATGACACTATTGAAAAACCCTCAATTTAGGAGAAAAGATATTTCACATAAACTTTTCACTTTGAGGGACAATACCTAGGTTTGGGCTGAGTTATAAAATAATATATTATAATAAATAAGTAATTTTTTAGAATATAAAATGTGATTTTTGTTAAAAACAAGTGAATGCTAATTCTTTATGTCAATTGTCAAGAATCTTGTAGTCAAATGAAACTATTTGGTACCAAGAATAATGTTGGAATCTCTCTTGGACACTTCACACTTGTAACTAGGGTTGTCCATGGGTCGGGTTAGATCGGATTTTGGGTTGACCTGCACCCGACCCAATTGGCTTGGGTGAACATAAAATGGACCCGCAATCGATTGAATGTTCGGGTCGAACCCGGCGGCTTGAGTCATCGGTTGAGCAGGTCGGAGCCGTTAGGTAATTTCAAGTCTGAAGTAAAAGAAGAAAATTAAGAAATCACAAACCTAAGAATACAAAAATCAGAACTCAAAAGAACATAGAAAACAAAGAAATCAATCCAAAAACACAAAATCAACACCAAAAGGACATAGAGAAATCAAAACCCAAAGGACACAGAGAAATCAAAACCCAAAGGACACAAACCAAAATACAAACTACAGAAATCACATAGCACAAACAAGACGTCAGATCTATGGATTGAAACGAAGAAAGAAAAAGAGATATAACACTAATCCGACACCACCGCCACTCCCCTCCTCCATCATCAACACATCCATCACAAGATCAATGGGAAATCTTAAAAAAAAAAAATACATTTTTTACTGACCCACCATCAGATACACAAGATCAAAGGATATTTGAAGCAAATTAGAGGAGGCTTCGAGAGTTGGGTTTGAGGAACTTGACGACAGCGGGGCGGTTGTAAGAAGAGGTTAGAGATTTGAGAGAGAGATCAGAGAAGGGGAGAGGGAGCGTGAAAATATTGTTTTGAAGAATGAAACTGAACGGGTTGAATTTTTTTGCCTTATTTTTAAACTCCTCACATGTCGGGTCAGTTTCTACGAGTTATGAGTTGTGGAACCTGAAATTGAGCCGAAAACCCAAAATTTTATCTTTAACTGGCCCACACCCACGAGCGGCTCTACAACCAGCCCAGGGGGTTCAAATGAACCCCCTGGCTTGGCCCCAAAAAAAAAATTTATATAAAATTTATATTTATATTTTTTTGTTTTGAGCCTTAAAATAAAATTTTGAACACCTTGACCCTAAATTTTGTTTAAACCCAATTGAAATAAACTTGAAATATGATCATATTAGTGCTATTTTCACAATATTTTTACAATAAAGGTTAAGTAACAAGTTGTAATTGGTTTTTTATCTAAACCCATAACTAACATCATTTTTTTACATACTTCTAACAACTTGCCATCTAGATTTTATTGCGTAAATGTTTTGTCAGTAGCACTACTCTTAAAATTGCTCATTTGTTAAAAATAAATAAACCTTTGCTCTAGACTCTGGCTTACTTTACTATTGATGGTAGAATAAAACTCTTTTTTCCTGCACTTTTCTTCTTCGTCAATAATAAATTACACCACTTCTACAATCAATTGATCTGTATTTAAATCTATGATTATTTTCTCATTCTCTCTTTCTCCCTTCTATATTTTCTTTCTATCTAATCAAGTAGTTTGATAAATGTTCTACAATTTTTCGAGTCAAAAAAGTCTTTTAGTGCTTACTCTAATTCCAAGAGAATGACCACATGTGTGGTTAAAAATCCATATACTTCAAAAGCAAAATCTTATAAAAGTTACTATTTATTTTCTTGAGTTTAACGTTTACTCTCAGACCTACTCTTAGGTGTGTTACTATTTTTCTTTATTATATATTTTAATTTAATTGATATTACATATGATTATAATAAATTATTATTGATTTGACAAATATTATGATTAGTTATTTATTTATATGCATTCCATTGTTGTTTTCTTTCCGATCTTTAAACTATTAATAATTTTTTTAGACTATTTTACGATATAGTTGTATTGTATACTATTTAGAATACTATGTTAGATTATTGTATGTAATATGACAATTGTATATATATAAGAAATTAATCATTTTATTTTTTACTTCCCAACAACAAAATCCTAACTTAAGACATTATTGACCCCATAGAAGAAAATACTGGAGTCGCTACTGTCCACACCCAATCTATCTGGGTATTCAAATCTACTCGTGAATCTTCGGGTCAGATCAGTTCGGACTTGTGAGTCGGGTTTGACGGATTGATGGAGATAAGGGTCATCAAATAGCCCACGGCCCACGGCCCGACCCAGAAACCCGACGGCCCACCGGGTTAATGGGCAGCCCGGCCTGTTGTTATTGAGACCCATGGGTAGTCCACTAGCCCAGTGGGTGAGGCCGTGGGCTAGTTTTTATGCCCATGGATACCCGGTGAGCTAGTCCAGTAGCCAAACCCGTTGCCCAACCCGTTGGCCTAACCCATTGGCCCAGCCTAATAACTCATAATTCATAAAAAAAATATATAGGAAGTGTATGACGGATTGATCTTGAAATATGATAGAGGAATTTCTTAAAAAAACTCCCTCAACCACTAAGATACTCAAAGTAATTGTGCTAAACTTAGTTTACTAAATATATATTTTTCTAGTAGTCTAGCAAATTTGAATTAACCATTTGACCTTTTTTTTTATTAAAGATAAAAATAAAAAACTATTTAAAGCCTTAATAAAAAAAATTAAATAGGTTTCCATCAACAAAACAAAAAATTAAATAGATTTGACTGTAAAAAAATTTGTAATTATGTATTAAATTCTTTAATTTTTTTCTTTAAAAAAATTGATTGATTATTCTCTTAAAAAAATTGATTCTTTCCTTATAAAAATAATAAAATAATATGCTAACACAAGTCTATGGGTAGCCCATTAGGCCCAACCCGATAGCCGTGCTCGCTAAAGACAAAATGGGTATTGCCCATGGGCAGGGTCATGGGCTGAGGTTTTATCTTTTAGCCCAGCCCAACCCGACCCGTTAACTAGTTAATAACTCATTATGTATAACCCATTGTGCTCATAGACCAAATAAAAATAGGCTGGACCGGCCCGACCCGACCCATTGACGACCCTTAGATGGAGAACACAACTTATAACAACTAAAAAAGAAAATAGTATCTCAAAAAAAAAAAAAAAATAGCAATAATAAAAAAAAAAATGGAAGCACGTGGTACTGGAAGCGCGTAGCGTCGTCTGTTTTACGAACAGAGAAAATATTAAATGCATGTTGACACGAAGCGCGCGTCACGCATGTCGGAGAAGAGCGCACGTAGGCAGCAAGCAGCCTTTAATGCCGACAATTTAATTTTTCCTATGTAATTCCGTGGCCGGTCTCCATGTTCCCTCTCCACCACACTCTCACAATCCCACCCTTAACTCCGTACAGTTACTCCCTCTGTTCCCTTTGCCTTCATCACCCATATCGCTCTCACTCGAAAAAAAAACACACACCATTCTCTTCCCCCACAATAGTACCCTTTATAATTGTCTTCTTTTGAGGTTATGTACTGTTCTTTATCCACCGCTTGTTCACGCGCCTCTCTACGCGCCACTCCACTGGGCCCCACCTCACGTCAGTTCGTTTCAGGTACGGGAATGCGTGCGGACAGGTTTGACATGACCCACAGGGTTTTTAGTGTCGTTTTAATATATTATTATTATTATAATGTGGAGGTTTTTGAGCGCGTGGAGTTTCAGAAACGAAGAAAAAGAGTATGCTAATGATATTGTTATCGTTAAGTAGTTTTTTTTTTTTTAGGATTCTTTTTTTTTTCTCTTTTGTGCTGCAGACTGTAGTACTGTACCACCACTCCACTTCTGAATTTCACAGTCACAGGCACCTTCCGCACAACCCCTTCGAATTTTCACTGTCTTTAGCTTTTTACCTCTCAGTAAAAATAAATTAATTAAAAAAAAAAAACCGGTTTACCGGGTATAGCGGGTAGAAAGGTGACAGGATTGAGGGCCAATTAACTGGGTTTCAGAAACGGGAAAGTATATGAAGGACTATGAAGAAGGACAGCTCTTTTTGCAGAGAGATAGATAGATAGAGAAAGAGAGAGAGAGAGAGAGAGAAATAGGTAAACAAAAAATTCATGGCCACACTCTCTCACTCCTCTTATCTTCTCTCTTCTGCTTAAAACCTCTTTTAAGCCCCATAACCAAAACCCATTAAATCCCAAACCAAAAAAAAAAAAAAGTGAAAACTTCCTGTAAAAAAAAGTTCTTGCCTTCGGTGGCAGTGGCGGTGATTTTAGTTTATTTTTATTATTTTTTACTGAGAGTAAAATGGATTTCGAGGATCAAGAAGATCACGATGAAGAGATGGAGTTGGGTGGGGCGAGTTACGACTCCTTGGGGAACTCGGGTCGAGTCAAAATGCAGAGTTCTGGTGGAGTATTAGCAGCATCAGGAGGAGGAGGAAGTGGAGGAGCTGAGGCTGTGACTCAGCCGTCGAGGAAGCCGAGGTACCGTGAGTGTCTGAAGAACCACGCGGTGGGTCTCGGAGGCCACGCGCTTGACGGTTGTGGGGAGTTCATGCCAGCTGGAGCTGAAGGCACACTCGATGGGCTTAAATGCGCAGCTTGTAACTGCCACCGCAACTTCCACCGTAAGGAAGGGGAGGGACACGGCGGAATCTCGACATCCCCGGCCTCCGCCGCCGCCATGGCCTCCGGCGATGCTTACATGGTTCCACACCACCATCAATTCTCGCAGTACTATCGAACCCCAGCTGGGTATCTAGTGGCGACCCAGCAGAGGCCGTTGGCTTTGCCATCGACTTCAGGTGGTGGTGGGGGACATAGTAGGGATGATCAAGATGACGTGTCGAACCCAAGTGGAGGGAGTGGTGGGTGTGTAGGGACGGCTTCGAAGAAGAGGTTTAGGACAAAGTTCACGCAGGAGCAGAAGGAGAGGATGATGGAACTGGCTGAGAGGTTGGGTTGGAGGATTCAGAAGCATGATGAGCAGGTGGTGCAGCAGTTCTGTAACGAGACTGGGGTTAAGCGTCATGTGCTCAAGGTTTGGATGCACAACAACAAGCACACACTCGGTAAGAAGCCCTAGCTAGCTAGCTAGTTTTTTTTTATAAAAAAGATTTGGAAGAAGAAGAAGAAGAAGAAGAAGATGTGTTTCTCTTTTGTAGCTGAAGTCTAGACATTGAAGACGGATTTTTAAGAAAGAAGGGAGGAGGGGGCTGGTTTTGGTTTTCTCTTTCTGTCTGTTATTAATGTCTATCTTTTTTTCTTTTTTTTTCTCTCTCTCTCTATCTCTCTATCTAGCTAGCTAGCTCAGTGCACTGAAAGAAAGATTGGTACGGGGATGAAGGAATTGGAAGTGGGAAATTGTGTTGCTGCTGACTTTGCTGAGAAATTCTGCTACTTTTCTCGGGATTTTAGGGTTTGCTTTTCTTTTTTCTTTTTTTTTGGGGGGGAGGGTTTTGTGTTTAGGTAGTACTGCTGGTGTTTTGGATGGATATTGTCAATTTGGATTAGACTATTGTTGATGGGCTAGCTAATTTCATTTTCATATTTCAGTGCATGCAAAATCTTTGCTTTGTTATATTACCTATATATGTGCTCCGGTAGTAACAGTGCTAGCAAATGGGTGCTCTATAGTCTATATATATACGGTACCGGTAGTAGATATTAATGGGGTTCAAGGGTTTTTCTTTTTCCTCCCTATGTATTATATAAGTCCTTGTTTCAGGCTTTCAGCTGTAGGAATGAGGACTTTCCATTATTGGAGTTGATAGTCTGGTTCGTTTATGTTAGAAGTTAGAAAATTGACCTCTCATTTGTAAGTTTGTTTCATCTCAGGCACTTGTAATAGGAGCTCTCTCTGCACCACAAACGTGTGACTACCTGCATTTTCCGTTTTCACCTCTTTCTACGTGTATTCAAGTATCTGTCTGTCATTTATTACTATCCCAACTTTTCGTTTCAGTCCTCTGTGAGAGAGAGAGAGAGAGAGAGAGAGAGAGTATGGGGGGTTTATGATAGTATTGCATGAGTTTACTTTTCTTGCTGCTTTTCGTTTATCAACACAGAACCTTCAATGTGGATGCACATGCTTTGGGCTTTTACATGATGTTTTCAGAACCTTTGTTTGCTTTCATTTCTTCTTCTTCTTCTTCTTCTTCTCCTCCTTTTATTCATCTTTTCTTCTGAAGGTACTTTGGCCAACTTTAAAACATAATAGAAGAAGCAAAGTTTAATTACTGTCACCACAGAGACCCCCTTGTCTGATCTGTTTCTGTTGCCAAGTCTTTCCTCTTTCTCGGATACATTGCATTTACTTTTGCAGTCATCACTGCTCACATTGATTGATCTTTAATTTTACTTTCTTTCTTCTTCTTCTTTTTTTTTTTCCCTCTTTGCTTTTATCCTTACTATATGAACCATATAGTTTCTATTTTAATATATTACATCTGTTTAATCATATGATGGACCTCCTGTAAAGGGGAAGGTAGAACCCAGATGTTTACTCATTGAAGAGGTCAGTCACCTTGGGAAGGAATTAAAAGATATGAATCAGAAGGGTTTGTTTGATTACATGTGAATTTTATCTAATTTTTTATTTGTCAATGTTACTATTTTTTATTTGGGTTGAATTTTGTCAATATTACTAGTTTTGTTTTCTTGGGAAAGAAAATATATCAGCAACAGCAGTACTTCTCTCAAGAACTCAAATCCAAATGTGGGTTAATAAGTTCATGCTCAAGAAATTCGATAGATCCAAAGCTTGTTTCAATTTTCATTTTTCTTCTTTTTTTTTTTTTTTTTTCTCTTTCAAGAGTCTATTTCAAAGGGAACATGTGGGCACTTCAGCAGCCAGAAAAATTCTTATAAAAATATATCAGAAGGGCACACAGCTTTTGTCTGCAACTCCTCAACTACTACCATACTTGAAGATTCCGCTTTTGGTGAACTGAATCCATTAGAGATCCCAAGAATCTGTTTTGATGTTGTTCATCCTCATTCATAATACAATGGTTTACTCATTTGTTTTTCTTATTAGAAAATTACACAAGTATAGCAATGATAATAGTTTATAACTTTATATTAAACATCATCCACACCTATTTTTTATTTTGGTTCGGTTCCTTATAACAACAAGATTGGTGGTCATTCAATAATGGGAATTTAGTGGTAGCTAAGGTCACTTTCCTGGAGCCACGGTTCAGTCAGCTTGATAATGCTGGACGGGTGGACCTGCTTCCTTACTTGCGGCAAAATACGGAGAGAGAGAGATGTGGCTAAGGCCTAAGGGGTCCTTAGTTCTATGTATGGGGTTTGATGTTTCATTTTAACTAGCAAGAGATATACTTTTTTTGATTGATTGCCTCTTCTGGAGTCCAAGCCCTACCCACAAGAAATGCTCTAATTAAAGATGCTTTGCTTCTTCGGGGGGTATGCAGTTAAAGCTGCAAATAAGTGATGTGGTCCACATTCGGAAATCTTGGTCAAAGGTTAGCTGGATCGGACAGTTTGTATAAACATCCTGTTCCTATGAATATACTTAATCTGATCAATTCATGGATTGTCTTTATACTTTGGCCATTGAAAAGAAAGTTCAAAGTAAAGGTTTTGAGTTCAAAAGTTATCCTAGCTAGATGGGAGTCAGAACATTTTTTGTGAAAATTAAAAACAATGGAGGTTGAGGTTGCTTATTTGTTTCTACGGTAACCCCCCTAGCTAGGATGTAATAATTTGAATTAATGGGTTTCATCTTATTGTATATATAATCCACTAATCTGCCATCCATATCCGCTGCTTATACTCTGATTATGAAGTAGGCTTAATTTTTTCAACTTTTACTTCCATAATACTTGTTTGGTATGATAAAAGTGACATTGATAATCATCATCAACCGAACCAGCAAAATGATAAACTCAAAGACAGCAGTAGTAATCCATTTTTGGGGTTAGTTTTCCACTCATCATTTTTGTTAGCCTTATCATTATTGTTTCCTCTTATGTCTATCTTATAAAGCTACTTTGTGAATATGAACACAAATTCTGCACTACACGTAGGCAGATTACAAACAACAACCCTATTCATTATATGACCAAAAGATATATTGTTTATGTTTCATGCTTGGCCAAAGATTTGATGTGTGAACATCGAAATTTACATTAATTTAACTTCTAGCAAAGCCCGTAAATATACCGAAAAAAGAGAAAGTTAATATAATTTGTCTTGTATTAACAAAATCAGATGCTTTTATCATTATCAATGAGTCATTTCAGTTTGACGCATTGAATTGAAGTAAGCACCTTTTTCTATTGTTTTCGCATGAGTATCGCACTTTGGGTCTTCTATATCGTTTCCTGATTTGGACACTAAAAGATGTATGCCAAAACCAAAACACTTGGAGCTAGCACTAGTTACAACCTTTGTTTTTTGTACGCTAATTCTGATATCAAAATTCAGCTGGTGTGTGATATTTCTGTTTGATAGTCAAGAAGATCACAACCTTGTTCGGTTAGTCGCGAACATTGCCAATCATGGTTTGATTTCACTCGATTGGTTTCAGTCTAGGCATGGTGCCACAAAATAGCAAATGCTTATTTTGGAATTTTTATGTACAGCTCATGGAAATCATTATTCTTTTTGCGGCTCATGTCTTCTCCATGTTATTTTTTTTATTTTATTTAAAAACTTCTCAATGGTTATCTTCTTAACTTTTCACAATTCTTAAAATTTTCGTATATATACCTTTTTAAGAGGAATACTTTTTTTAGTTCATACTTTTTAAGAGAAACATAGTTCATATTAATATGAATTGAACTTTTAAATATTAACAAAATTAAAAAGGCATCATAATTTGGGAGAAAAAAAAACCATTTTACATTATTTTTGTTTTCGTTCTTTTGACTCTTTCAGTGTGAAGATAAATAGTATCTGTGATATAAAAACTAAAAATTGAGGACGAGGTAGATGCCAATTAGGTTACAAGTCCACTAGCCTATTTTACGACTTTCATGTCGTTATGTATCATTATTCAATTTTTGGGAGATCTGATATGATTTGGGCTATAACTTTTCCAATAGATATTTTCTTCTATTTTCTCGTTTAAAGTATAAAGAAACTATAATTATTCAAGCTTATATGCTGTGTGTGTTAGACTTATCTAGTTGCTTTGCATATAGGTTCATATATGTCCTAGATGAGTCAAGGTGCACATATGACATTGAAAGAGAGGGGGCTCATGAGATTCGTTTGGATGATCAACTTTTTGAAAGCAAACTTGAGGATTGGAAGGGAAAGGTTCGAAAGATGTTGGCTTTGGCACCTTAGATACCTTTTTGACAGTCGAAAGACCAGGACGCTTCAATGGCACACCAATTGTGAAGCTGGAGCTGACCATAAGATCGTGGTCCACTGCTTGTCCCTACTCAATCCAAGGTCCAAAGGGGTGCAAGTGAGCCTTTTTTTGTGATTCCAATTATAATGCTATGTGATGCCACAAGCCCACAACTTTATGGTGCTTTGAAATGAATGCTTGTCTAAACTATTAGTTTGGACATGGTTTTCGGGTGATCCAACCTTAAAAGCAATCAAAAGCTTTGAATCCTAACAAATAATTCGAATTTAGAAATAAAATGCATAATTTTAGACATTTGATATTGGATAGAATTTCTCTCCAAATTAACCAGTTTGGAGGAAAGTTCTCCTAAGTTACTAATAATAGATGATGAGCCAAATGAGTATTCATGTTTTATTTAGTTTGGTATTTTTTTTTTTTTTGTTGTTGTTAATAATCATATAATTTATTTGAATGACTAAAATGACAAATGCTAAGAGAAGAGATCCCTTTGATCAAATTTGAAGAAAATCTTTGTGCTTTGATATTTAATTAATGGAATCATCCCGCAATGGTTTATAGTGACAATAACTTCTTTTTAAAACTTTCCTAATAAGAATAAAAGCAAAAACAAAAAGAAGTAATGAAATGTGTATAACACTCAACTTATGGCGATCTTTTGGCCCACTAGTGAAGGCACCATCAAAGTCTTTAAGATACTTCACTAGAGGTCCCCATTTACCCTATCAAAGGTGCCATTAAAATATGAGGTGTCTTGCATAGAGACCACCTATAGTCCATTAGCAAAGGCACCTAGACTAGTAATGCAACTTCATCATTTTGAGATAAGTGTTAGAGAAAGTATCTCATGCATGAAAAATGTTCATCCTCTCTCTAACAGCATATTGATCTCATATGATTGTGAGAATCACACAACATGAGAAGGAGGACTCATATATCCGATATATGAAATAATGATTGAAGTGTATTAAAGGGAAAAAAAAGAAGAAGTAAGGATTCATATATATCGCCTGCTTCATGATAATTACTCTTTATCATCAAGCTAAGGCACAATTGATTTTTGGTGTTGGAAGGTTTTGAACCCAAATCTCTTAATAAATAAAAAAAGACTTTATTAGTTGAACTAATTCAAACCCACAACTCTATTAGTATTTGGTTTCAATAAAATTATTCATTCATTAAAAAAAGGAAAAAAAAGTAATGAAGGGAAAAAGGGCAAAAGAAATTAATCATCCTTGTTTTTGAATGTTACACGTTTTGATAAAATTGGTAAAAATGTAACTCTTGATGTGATATTGATGTGGTCCAGATTTATTCACTAGATGTATTAAAGATGCTTTTCTCTTTTTTAACGTGGGTGTTTAAGACTTCCAACATTGACTAATCCCCTAAATGAGTGTTATCTCCTGTCTCAGACACATTGGATAATTACATGGATAGATTCCTTTGGTTAGCCCCAAGATGTGTGTAAAAGACTTGAATCAAGACCTATATTTCTTCTAAAGCTTTAAAAAATTATTGTTTTGGGGGGGGGGGGGGGGGGTTGAAACGGGTGGAGGGGAATAGTGGGTTACATTTAGTTGAATTATTGATCCTCTCACGACAAAATGAGCGTGATAGTTTTTTTTAATAATATATTGATAGTTGGGATGAGACAATTCGAATTTTGAATATCTCCATTGAAAACACTAAAAAATGTCAATTGAGTTACAAGATTCTTGAGAGTGTGAGATGTTTTAAATAAAAAATTCATCATATAATTAGATGCAAACCTTCTCCTACATTTGTACTTTGGAAACAAAATATCGACTTGAGACTTTCGAATGCACCAATAATGTGATAGGACTTTGGCTTTTCAAATTCCAATTGTAATGAAGATCGGAAAAGCATATATGGAATACTATTAATTAAGCCTCAAGACCTAGCATTATAGGATGGAGTTGAACCCTATGAAATAATACATATCCTATAGTTTAAATGTACATCTAAAGTGATCATGAAAAGTAACAAACGGTTCATTGACCTAGTCTAGAGGAGAATTGAGTAATATCATTGAGGTATAAGGATCTTGGCCATTAATATGACCCTTGAAGAAAGCTTAATTTTCCAAATCAAAACAATTGCTTGGGGTTGAAGTTGGCCATTCCTCTATCATATGGGCCAAGATTAAAGACAAAATCCCCATGCTCTTTGGCAGACAAGAGGTCCAAAGTAATTCTCAGGCGTAGGTCCACACCCCCCAAATAATTTTCAAGCCCATGGCAAACCAGTGACTGCCATAATAGCTTCCCCAGCTCATCTTTTGTCTCATTCATTTTTGTTCATATGTCACATTATTACATGTTGGCCAGAGGCCAACAACAATCTCACAATCTTGTCACATTTTTGGTTTGCCTGCCTTTTTCTTTTTATGAAGCTTCTAGAAATTCTTGCAGGCCTCTTAAATATCTGCAAGCTTTGGAAAAAAATATACTACTCTCTCCGTCTCATTTTTTTTGTCCTCTATTCTATTTTGAAAAGTTTTAAAATATTGTCTTGTTTTTAAAAATAAAAGTCATTAGTTTATTAATGTTCCTATTATATCCCTATTAATTTACTAATTCAATTTTTTGATAAATTTTTTTAATAATAGTTTTGAAAATTTATACATTTTTAAGAAGTAGATAAGACAATAAATTATGTTCTCTTAAAAAGTTTGACTTTTTAAATAAGACAAAAAAAAAGGGCAGAGGGAGTACTATGTTGAGATTATTTAATGCCATTGGGATTGGTATGATTAATTAATGCTATGAGACTCCACTTTAAATATTCTTCTATTTTCTTTTTCTCCTATCTTCACCGCAGCCATATTTGTGTCATCAATATTTTAATGCAACTTTTGCCTCACGCTTAGATCACAAATTCACCAAAATATACAATTTATTATTTACATAAAAAAAAGGTCAGCTTAACACCCAAAATAACAATACAATAAATCCCTTTCATAATCAACAAACCCTTTACAATAATTCGCAAAACAATTCATCGAAGAATAAACTTATTCCCAAGACAGCAATATCATGATCCAAAATCACACGTAGTATCGTTATTATTTTTCATGTCAGAAAGTCCAAAACGATGTCAAACTTTCCATCCTTGTTCACGTATTTTGTTCTCCCCGCTTGCTTTGATCTTGAGCAGCCCAGAAGCACTAGTGCAATTTCTCCTAACAGTGTCAAGGCTAAGATTCGAGTAGCGGTGGCCATTGCTTGGTGTTCTAGCAAGAGTTAAGCTTGCATTATTTTGTCTGTTAATAACAATAGGACCTGCATTGGATCGAAGAGTCTTCGCCCAATCGAACTTCTTGGTCTTAGGAGCCATTAGTACTGCTTGCACATTTTCTGATCTTGAAGTCCCTGGCCTACCCTTCTCAGGAGCTTCTTTCTTGCTCTCTTTTATTTCAATTTTGGTCTCTCCTTCCATTTTTATGCTTATGTTTACCTCAAGAAGTGTTTTGTTATGGTTTTTTATTTGTTGACTTTGTGTCTCAAATAATGCAGATACTTCTCTTCCATTCCTTTCCCTTCGCTGCTGGTAAAGCCGGTGCAACCTGATGGCATGATGGTATATCCCATCTTTAATTTCTTGCTCTAAATCTCTTTCTATATCCATCTCTAGCTCACTGCGAATCTTCTGCTCCTCTTTTGAAAAGGCAGCCCCCAGTAGGACTTGCTTGTTCCGGATATTATTCCTTGAATGTGCTTCATTAAGATCAGTCTGTACCACAGTGAAAAAAAAAACTAATTTAATTGACCCCCAATGTTCTAATTAACTGATAAATTGTTGTTTTTGTACCCAGAATTAATAATTTAACAATTATCATAACACAACAATAATCACCACAATTTAGGCTGTGTTTGAATACTACTTATTTTGCTGAAACTGAAAAATTATTACTGAAAATACTGTAGATAAAGGTAAAGGTTAGTTGAAATAGTACAGTGAGGTCCATGAAGAGTACCAACAAATGCAATTAGACCCATAAATAGTAGTAAAAATAAACTGAATAGTGAAATAATTTTAATTTTTAATCTCCATTCAAAAGCGTACTCAATATAATATAAAACAATAAAAAGGACACAAGAATTTTGGTGACGAAGTAAAAAAAATTTTTTAAAGAAAAACCACTCCAAAGACGTTTTATATATCCATAGAATTTTATATCATAGTGTATGTAACAATTTTTATCCATATATGGGTCCGTTTGGATAGTACTTATTGTTGCTGAAAGTGATAAAAACTGATTGTTGCTAAAAACACTGTAGCAAAATAATTTTTAAATGTGTGAATAGTATTGTGAGACCCACTTTTAATATTTTTTAATACATAAACAGTGCATAAACAGTGCACGCACTGTTCATGCACAGTAAATTTTGTCCCCCAGTCAACAAGTGCGGCAAAAAAAAAAAAAAAAAAAAAAAAAAAAAAAAAGCAAAACGCAACTTAACTTTGAGCAATAAACCCTCCTATCCAAATGCAGTCATAAAGAGAAATAGTTACAATACTAGCATTAGTAAAAGAATGCCAAAATCACTATATATCAGTAATTAAAAATGAATAAAAGAAACAGGTAATAGGAGCTGGAACTTTAAATTTAATTTATACTTACCAAAGAGCCATTCCATGCATCGCTATGACAATTCAAATGTGATTGCTCCCCTGATGACAGAACAGATAAATCTGCAAAACCCACAAAGGATATGAGAGTTGAAACTAAAAACTAATGAATTGAAAAATAAGAGTTTAATTCTACTGACTAGGAATTGAAACTGATAAACCTAGTATATCAGCATTGGTGCATCTTCCTGCTTCTTTGTCCATCTTGATCTATATTATATGATTTTTCACTTGTCCTGCAAATACAACCTCCTTAAATCCTAGTAAAATTGATTTGGACTGTTGGGAATGGGACCATGTGGCACAGTTGGAATGAAGAGGACATAAGAGAGGATGTTTAGGGAAAGAATGACCGTTAGAGACGTTATTTCAGTTGGCTTATTCAAATTTAGGAGCCAAATATCTCAGCCAGAAAATGGGAAGTGATTCATGTAAATGTTGGATATAAGAAGAGAGTTGTTTTCCTTAGATAACTAGTTCTTTACGTGGAAGGAATCAAGAATTTGGATTGCACTTAAAGCACAATCAACAGTACCCCACATGCTTGATGTGTGTAGATTTGGCCTCTATATGGATAGTTTACCTTTCCACTGGGCTAACAAGGCTTGTTGAAAGAGAACTCAGAGTACTGCTTAGCTTCGTCTTGTTTGGACACCATTTGGGCTTTCTTGGCCCATGTCAGCTGTAGGAATGAGGCTTGCATTATTGGAGCTGATCAGTCTGTTTCGTTTAGTTTGAAAATTGACCTGCCCCCTACCTTCAAAAGCTTGACCCTCTTAATTTAAAAAAAAAAAAAAAAAAAAAAAAAAGCCCAAATGATAACAAAAATGTGCCCAATAATAAAACTTTACTAATCTGAAAAATAAAGAAAAAATTAGCCCAATTAACAAAAATCATCAACAAAAACTTAACAAATAAGCCCAGGTCTATCTTTCACTAAATTCTGAAGAAAAACCCTAAAATTATACAAAAGAGAGAGTGGTGAACTGTGAATTTCTTCCACCTCTAGAACTTAAGGCAACTGACGTTGGCTGAACTCAACATCCATGAAATGAAGCCATCTGAGGCATGGTTTTTGAGGGGAGCGGCGAAGACCACAAAGAAAAAGAATCAAATTTATTTATTAGGTATTTTTATTATAAAAAAAATGATATAGCGCATGGCTGTACTTTCAATAATTTAAAAAGTTTATGTTATTTTAAAAAAATTAAAATTTAGGGTTTAATTTGAAATAATCCCAAATTAGAGAAGAATTATATAATTTACTGAAGTCTTTAATAATGATAGTGGCCACTTGACTTTAGAGTTTGTTTGGCCAGCTCCTTGCATTTCTAATTTTTCCATCAAATTATTGGTTGCAAGATGAATCAAATCTTGGAGAAAAATATAATATTTTTCTCTTCTTTGGACATGTAAAACTACTTTTCAGTTTTCATCCATATGGGCATATTGAACATACCTTTAAAAATTGGGTTGTTGTTGAGACTATGGATAAGCAAAATTGAAGCATTGCTTTCATAGTTCTTATTCTTCGTAGTACTATGTGATCAAAGCATTTGAGCATAGCCTAATATGATAAAAAAAAAAACAAGGAATAGTAACATTAAAAATTTTACTATGCAAGAAAATTGATTTAATCGATTAAAGCATAAATAAACATTACACAAATAAAAATCAAACATAAAAAGATGAAATTTAATATTATGAGTATGAAACTAACATAAAAAAAAATAGCTATTTGGGAATTAGGGAAACATTACAAATAGGGGTGTTCAAGCCGATTCGGACCGAGTCACCAAGTCTCACACACACACACACACACACACACACATAGAGAGAGAGAGTTGGGTTCAAGTTACACCTGGTGTAACTCTAAACAATGTTATACCACCCAATAACTTGTTAATGAATTTATATTTTTAAAATTCTATCGTTGGATTACATGTTTTATATGTTCCAAACATGCATGTCAATTTTCATACCAATTGGATGTTATTTATTATTCGATCCTTAAACTCATCTTTTATGTATTATTTTAAACTACAAAAACTCGAATTTATACAATTGATAGATGACATAACTATTGATCTTTGATCACCTTGAAATTTTGCAAGCATGAAGAATATACGAAAATAATGTAATCCAACGGTCGATTTGTCAAAATTCGCATCCAATTAAAAAATATTGAGTGATGTAATATTACTTAGAGTTACACCAGGTGTAACTTGAACCCAGCCCATACATATATATATATCCTAAATCCATTGCTTCCTAAATCGAATCAATCCAAATCTACCTCTCATTTGCTTCTTAAACTTTGAAGGTGAGACACTCACAACTCCACTCTCCTTATTTGGATTCGGGAGTGGGTTTTGATAAAAAAAATTTAGATCTTAGGTTTTGGGTTTGATTGTGGTTGATTTGTTATGTGGGTAACGGATTTGAATCCTTGAAAGTTCTAGAGCTCTCGTTCCAAATCTCTCTCTCTCTCTCTCTCTCTCTCTCTCTCTCTCTCATGTGATGGTGGCCGCCGACTACCGCATCTTTGGAAGCCGCCATTGAAGTTGCAAAAAATCAATCCAACTATGCAACAATGGTTCTCACATTTTTAGGAAACAAATGTTGATGGTGTGACTCAAAAAACCCTTTCAAAACCGGATACACCAACCTAACACCCCTAATTACACCCCCAAAGAAAAAAAAATAATAATAATTGATCTTAAGCTAAAAGCAATGAACAAAGAACAACAAAGAAATTTTGAGAGAAATAGGTGAGAGTGTGAGTAAAAGTTGATAAGAATAATTTGATTTAGCCACATTCATAACAACATGCATGAATCAAATATTGGTAAGGGAATGAAAAGAAATTTCTGAAATCTTACCTTGAGCAATGTTTCAAATCGTGCTTGACATTTTACATGGATAAACTTTCTTTTTTATTTAGGATATAAAAGGTTTGTTTATACTTTATATCAATTTTTTTTTTCAAAAGATAAGAATGGGCCAAAATTGAAAATTCACCATGTTTGCCAAACAATATAGTAGGCATTGTTTTCAAACTATATTTTTTACTAACATCTCGAGTCTAAAAGGCTCGATTTTGGGCTATAAATCGATTCTTTGAGGATCGATTTTCATGTTCTAATCAGGTCTGAGTTGGCACTTTTTCTATGTGGCGTCCACCTGAAAATCAAGGCTCAAAGACTTAAGTTCCTGTAGACCATCTTCTTCCTTCTTCCTTTTTTTTTTTTTTGTCTGTTGTGTAAGGTTGAATTTAATCAACCATCTAATTGGCTTTATTCCATGACCAATTTGCTTGTAATTTAGCACTTAGTAACCCTGTATTTAGGTGGGAAAATTGTAAGGGTAGTGTGTGAGAAGATGTGAAGAAAAGCTCAAGAGTGTGCAAGAAAAACAGAGTCTCGCGGCTAGGGCTAGCGGGTGGATCGCGACTGGCAAGCCGCGAAAGGCAGGCACGTGAGAGGCACACTGGGAAGCTGAAGGGTCGCGCCAGTTGTCACGCTACAGGACAAAAGTTCCAGGCTGTCCAAGCCGTTACGTCGCGACTGGAACTCGCGACTTGGACAAGCCGCGAGGTCAAGCCGCGAGTTAACCTTGTTTGGCAAAAACTAACGTTTTGCATTCCCTTCTCATCGTACTATATATATACCCTTATACCCTCTAAATTGAGAAAGCTTCCAGAGAGAATTTTTGTGAGAGAAACCCTAGAGAAATACAAGATTGTCTCATCCCCAATCTTTACCTTAGAGTCTCTACAAATTCCTCTACTCTCTCCCTCTCCATTGTTATACCCTTGAGAGGTTCTTAGCCAAATCCTTTTCTCACCATACCCATATCCATGAGAAGGTTTATTTGGTGCTTTGGGAAGCAGTTAGGAAGGAACCAATCTAATTGGTTGATGCTATGGGCTATAACGGAATCCGGGAAACTAAAGAAGAAATAGGTTCGGCGTAACCTCGTTGGAGCAAGAAGCTTGGAGGGCTTAGGTACTTGGGTAGATTAGGCTTGGAGGGTCTTCTGCTGTTCATGTATCCCAACTACATTCTTTAGTGGATTATTTGACCGCTTGGAGGGCGGCGGAGAGGTTTTTCGTCGAGGACTTCGGTTTCCTCTTCGATAACACATCGTGTGTTGTCCGTGTGTTTGCATCTTCCCTCCCTTTATCTTTGCCTTATATTTACTGCTGTGGATGTGTTTATATTTGGCCTAGATTGTTTATCAATTCTGTGTTTAGCTTATATTCATGTTCCGCACGTTAATTGTTTGATATTAAGCTTGAATTGGTAATTTTGTAATTTGGGGTCTAAACGTTCAAGGGTGTTTCATACCCATATTGAACTTTCATGTTGTCCCAAGACAGTTCTTCTCCAGACAGTTCTTCCCTCTTCTTCTTCTCCTTCCTCAAACATCCAAACCCTTTTCTCAAAATCCCAAAACCCAAAAATCACGATTTAGAAATCGGAGCAAAAACCCAAACCCAAAATTCACGATCTCGGCACCGAAGCGCCATGGGTTTGACGATCTCAGCACCGGAAAGGCTTGGGTTTGTTGATCTCGGCACCAAAGGTCTGTTTTCTGTGTTTTCTAGTTTGGTTTGTCTCTTGATTCATTTTTTTTTTTTCTAGGCTAGTTCTCTGATGGAATATTTTCTATTATGGATTTGTGTTTTCTGGGTTGGTCTGCTAGTGTTTTCTAGGTTGATGTTCTGGGTTTTTTTCTTTTTTGGTTGGTCTGTTCGTGTTTTCTGGGTTGCTGTTCTGAGTTGCTGAATTTTTTTGGTTTCTGGTTACTGCATTTTTTGGTTTCTGGTTGCTGCATTCTGTGATTTCTGGCTGTTCTGGGTTTCTGTGTTGGTGATTTCTATTTTCTGGTTTCTGGTTGCTGCATTTTTTGGTTTCTGCATTGGTGATTTCTAGCTGTTCTGGGTTTTTGCTTTGAGTTTTTTCTGGGCACTGTTTTGCACATGTAAATCGAGTCTCTAAGACTCGATTTCCATGTAGACACCACATGAAAAAAGTGCCAACTCAAACCTGATCAGAACTTGAAAACCAAGCATCAAAGACTCAATTTATAAGCCCTGTAAGGGGGGTGGGTCTTGGGCAAGCTCTTGCCGCACTAGGCCCGGGTTGTTACTGGGTGAGGAGTTGGGACCGGCCCAATTGGAGCACACCTTGGCCCGGCTTGTGCACAATCTTTGCCGCGTCTGCCAAAGTCTATTTAAGTACTCACAGCAGGCAGAGTCATTGTCAATAGTTTATGGCAGGCAGACATAAAAGTAAAAAAAAATGTAAAGAAAATCGCATTCACTGTTTCTTTCGTAACAAACAAGATAAATAACTTAAAGGCCTTGCTTCTAAAGAGAAACACTTAAACAAAATAGTAGAGCAAAATTAGTAGAGCAAATAACGAGTTTGCCATATTTTGTATTGCCGCAGGATTCCAACCACAAAAGGGAAAACTACTCCCTTAACGCAAATAAATTCACTGGTGAAATTAATTGCTTTGAGAGGACAGCCCCAAATGGTATATGCCCAGGTATAGATTTTGTATTGCCTCTTGAGGACAAGGCTATTGAGGGAGAGAGGGGGTTAACCCATTCGGGTGCATGCTTGCTATACGCGCTCTGTTTGTTTTTCTTTCTTCGAATTTCCTTCCCTCTGTTTTCTTTCTTTCAATTCTTTTCTCTGTTTTTTCTTTTCCTTTTCTTTTTTTGCCTTTTTTTTCCTTTTTTTCCCCCTTCTTGCACACAGCCACGGGTCCCTTATATAGGGCCTGCTGTGGCTGATTTTACTGTTCTAACCTCTCTATGGCTTTATTCTGTTATCGTAGCCTTTTGCCATCCACTTACCGAGTCAAATGGTTCTGATCCACCACTGACCCGTGGCTTTCAGACAACGAAAGTTCCTTCTCCACTTCGTTCAGTGTGTCCCCTCTCCCTCTCGGTCTCTCATGGCATGCACCTAGTGGTTCTTACCCACCCTTGCCTCTTTTGGTAGCATGTCATCCCAGCAAGACTGTGCTTACCAAAAGAGTCTGGGCAAGAAACACGGAATGGGTTTCCGCTCCTCTCCCCACCGCCAGACCATGCCCTCACCCATGACGTCACCTTTTCCCATAGTGGCTAGGTATAGGTTGGTGATGCCTGGGTCGTTCGCATGCGTTACCTTATTGATGCTTCGTTCGTTTGCCGAGGTCTGAAAAATGGGTGTGCATATCCTGCCGTGCGCTTTTTTGGCAATTTTTGATGTGAATTGTTTCTCCGGCAGGCCAATCGCCCATGTGTTGTCTTTTTCCTTGGAAGGTAGAGCTCTGTAGGATCAGCTGGACTTTCCTTGAGTTTAGGCGTTTTACTTTGTGGCTTGGCTTCTCCTGCCATAACAGGTTTGCTATTCCTGCTGCTCATCTCAATCCTGCTGGGCTCTCTTGAACTTGCCGCGTCCTTTCCTTCTCAGCAGCCCAGTATGCTTGCTAGGCCTTTTCATTCTTTGCGGGCTCCAATGTCCCTTGTTTTTCTTGTGGACATCCCTGGCCCATTTTGGTTTTGTTTTACACATGCATTTTTGCTAACTCACTTTAGGCTTCCTTGGCCCAATTTTCTCTATAAACTTTATCCTTTAGGCTCATGGGTTCTCCATTTGCCTGTTACTCTCTTTTTTTTTCTTATTGCAGTGGGCTTGTTGTGGCCCATTTTTTCTTTTCCCTCATCCTTTTCACAGATTTGTTTCTCTTCTCTTTCCGGGCCTATCCAAGCCCATTTGCTTCTTCTGGGCCCATCTCATGGACCCTTGAACTATGCACATGCCTCATTTTTCTTTTTGCTGTTTCTTCTAGTTCGCCTGCGGCTCTGGGCCTTGGGCTTGCTGGGCCTTAAAAAAAATGAGCCTCAACAAGCCCAAAATCGAGTCTTTAAGACTCGAGATATTATTAAAAAATATAGTTTCAGAACCGTGCCTACTAACTATATAGTTGGGAAAATTGGCTTAATTCTCAATTTTGGCTGATAAGAATGAAAGAGAGGATAACAATTGAGGAAAAGAGAAAAAAATGCAATGGAATTTTGTGTTGGCACGGAAACCCCATAAATAAAAAGAGTACATTTGTGTTGATTTAAGATCTCGGATTGGTTGTTCTCAAAATATGTATGTACATATATATATCTCGGATTGGTTCCTCTAAAAAAAAAAAAAAAAAAAAAAAAAATCTCGGAAAAGAATAGATCCCAAATTGTCTCCAAGACTCCAACTACCATCCACTAAGTGCATGCGACCTGTAGAGTTTGTATCGTATTTAAATTTTAATTTTGATAGTGTCTTTGTTAATAAAATATCTGGTGGTTCTATTAAAAAAAACCATCAAATAAAAAAATAAAAAAAAATTATTAAAAAATTGATAAAAACAATTAAAGAGAGTTGAAAATCATAAATAAGATAATAGTAAAATTATAATTAAAAATTAATTGTTGCTAAAAATTTGATAAGAAGTAGAACCACTAAAAAAAGAGAACAAGAAAAAACTTTAAAAAGTACTGTAGGGATGAAGGGCCTAGATATAGATATTGGGTCGTGAGCTGCGCCCGATGACGTCAAATAGCCCGAGGACAAATAAGTACTAGCAAAGATAGATAGATTATTGGGCCAGGGAAGAAGTCTGGTCACGATGAGTAGGAGATGTTGTCTGAGGAGCAATCCCTCCTCGACTGATAGAGTGGAGGCCTAATGTCCGACCACTCATCAAGAACTGGGTAGCAGGCAACTGTGCTGAGAATGATAAGTTTTAGAAAGAGATGAGTCAACAGAGAATTGATAAATATCTGCGTAGAAAGTTGCTACCACTGCATTAAATACTCTGCAACTAACTTCCTGGCCGCATTAATATGAAAGTGATACCTGAACAGTAACTTTCAGCCTTACAACTACCCACAAAGAATTAGGAAAGTACTAATGAGACAAGTATCAAGACTAGCAATCTGATCTACACGTGAATGGCTAAGATAAAAGAGAGAAGTGAAATATAAAATGGATGAATTCCCTTACAGGAAGGGGCATGAGAAAAACCAGAGAAAAATCATTGTGTAACCAAGAACTGTAACTTTTGTAGAAGACTAAGTGACATATATAAGAACACATCTTCCTCAAACTTGACTAAGGAGAATTTTTATTGTTCAAACTATTTGTCTTGTTCATTTCAATAACTAACTCATTGTGATCTGCATCATCCTAACTCATTGAACGTTCAGTGTTAAGCCCACTCTCTAACAAATTCATTGTTTTGGGCTCATTGGACCATTGTCCATCCATTTGTGCTGTGGAGCAAAACGTGTCCTTACAAGTACAAATAAGTCAATTATAAAACGATGATTAAAAATCAATATAAGTGGCAATTATGTGGGATTGACATTTGACACACCTACCATTTTTAAAACCCAATTTTTATTATATAGTACTCCTTCTGTCCCAATTTGTTTGTCCTCTATTTCATTTTAGGATGTTCCAAAATATTGTCATGTTTCTAAAAATAAAAATAATTAATTTACTAATATTCCTATTATACCCCTACCTTATTTTCAAAACTATTTGAAAAGAAAACTAACAAATATTTAAAAAATCAATCTAATTAGGGCACCTTTTTAGTTGCCTTATTAAGGATAACTCTTAAAAAAAGCTGATAAATTTATTTAAGGGTAGTTTTGTAAACTTATACATTTATAAGGCAGACAAAATAATAAATGATGTTCCCTTAAAAAGTTTGATTTTTCAAACAGAACAAACAAATTGGGATGGAAGGAGTATATAATATTGGCGAAAACCACATTTTCGTCCCTACATTTTCACACGATTCCCACTTTTGTCCCTATCTTTTATTTTCACCGCTTTTAGTCCCTGTTTAGAAAAACACCTTCTATTTTAGTCATTTCCGTCAGTGCCCTAACGTCACTGACCTACATGGCAAACGGAACTATTAAAATAATAATAAAAAATTTTATTTTGTCATTAAAAATTGTCACGTCAGCATCTAAATTTAAAAAAAAAAAATTATTAATTTTAACTAAAAAAAAAGAAAAAAAGAGATAAAAACCAAAAAACATATTAATTGAGATCTAAGTGTATTTTGAACAAAAACAATAAGAATACAAACTCAGATTTAAGAACATAAAATTAAAATCTAAAAATCACAAACCCAGAAAATAAGAACATCAAATTAAACATGAATAATGAATTAAACATGAAAACAAACACAAAACACAAACCCCAAAAATTAAAATAAAACTAGCACAACACTCCCACTCTCATTCACTCTCATTTTATACTTCTTTTTCTTTGTTCTTTTCAGATCCATTACTTGCTCTATTAGTGTTTGTATCTTTGTTTTTCTTCTTTCTTTTTAGATCCATGACTCTTTCTTTCTCTCTTAAATACCAACACCTTAGTGTTCAGCATATGGTCGCTGATGCAGCGCACACGCGATGCCGTGGTGGCACGCCTCGTCGAGACACTCTCCAAGCAGTCCATTCTCTCCAAGCGCTACGGCACCTTGCCGAGCAACGAGGCCTCCTTTGCCGCGTGCCTCATCGAGACGGAGGCTTTCTCCACCGTCACCGCATCTGCCTCCGTCGAGGATGACGACATCAAGATTCTCCAAGTTTACTCTCGCGAGATCAGCCGCAGAATGCTCGACACTGTTAAGACTCATGCCTCCTCCGCCGCCACTTCTTCTGTCGTCGACGCTGGAACTGCATCACAAACTCCGTCTCTTGAGGCTGCTTCCGCCACCGTTGCCATTGAGGATAACTCTCCTACCATCACTGAATCTTAATCTCTCTCTAGGATTTAGCTTTTCTGGTATGCTAGGATAACTGTGTATTTGTGTTTGGTTGACAAGAAAGGGCAAGAAAATGCTACAGGTTAATTTTCTGTTGTTATTTTCTAGGTTTGTGATTTTTGGATTTTAATTTTGTATTCTTAGATCTAAGTTTGTATTCTTGTTGTTCTTGTTCAAGACACACTTCAATCTCAATTAATATGATTTTTTATTTTTATTTCTGTTTTTTATTTGTTTATTTAGTTAAAATTAATATTTTTTAAAGACAAAATAAAATTTATTATTATTATTTTAATAGTTTTATTTGTCATGTAGGTCAGTGTTAGGGCACTGACGGAAAAAACTAAAATAGAAGGCGTTTTTTTAAACAAGACCTAAAGACGGTGAAAATAAAAGATATGAACTAAAGTGAAAATCGCGTGAAAATGTAGGGACGAAAATGTGATTTTCGCTTATAATATTTGATTCAGCACCTCCATGCGGTGGCCTCTAATTGGTGATGTACATGGAAAACTACCAAAACCGTTCCGTGAGGCAGCGTCGAGTCTGTAGAGGCCAGTCAAGTCAGAGTAGCACTAGACAGATGTGGAATACAGAATGGACCACAAACAAAAGTCCATCTTTACACGTGGGAAAAGGAGTGAAGCAAATTCGGACCAGCCGAGTTTAATCAACCAACAATGCCAAGACCACGTCAATTGACACAACAACTCATCCGCGTCGCGTGGCATATGCAGTGAAGTTATAAATATATATATATGGACTCATGACCTTTTTTCTCGGTCACTTCTAACTCGTTATTAGTTGAGTTGTGATAAAAGTTATGCTATAAATGCTGGTATTTTTCAAGTTCAATATATCTGTAACCAAACAGATCATTAGAAGTCTTTATGCCTTAGCAGTTAGCACGTGGTTAAAGTTTACCAAAAAAAAAGCACGTGGTTAAAATATTCGGTATCAGTGAGTGTGACTTCGAAAGGAAACGCGAATCCGATGTTTGTGATTCCGTGTAGTAGGTAAACCTTTCTTTCCAACTGCAACAAGCCAGTAGCGGCAGGTAGAGACTAGAGATTGTATTCTTTGTTAAGAAAAGTCAACTACCTACAGAATCTACTCTCTTTTTATTTTTATTTTTTTAATGAGATACAAAAATATAACCCAGATGTTGTTTGTTGAAAACTTAAAATATAGGAAATGCGTGATCAGTTTGCACGTTAACAGCGACCCATAAAATCTATTATACCTATTTTGAATTGCGTGAAGATGCCCATGAGATCATACAATGGCTTTTTCTAATGAGTTGTATGAATTTCTTCAGTTATGTCAATTCCCACTTCGTTGTCTTCTTATGGAGGCAATCATGGCATAATGGTCTAAAGTTGGAGGTTTGCATGTTTTATATCGAACAATCTCTATTAATTGTATATTGAACATTTTTTTTTTTAATTCTAAACTAGACAACTGAATATTATGATCACCTATGGAAAAAAAGAACTCTACATAATGAAGTGGTAGAGTAACAATATAGATTGGAGACCGATTTTATACTTTTTAAGGAAATATTAGAAGGCCTTTTAAAATGAAAATGATCAAGTTCATGTCAATATTAGATAAAAGAACATTATGTATGTGTTTCGATAACACTGAAAGTTGCGGCTACGTTTTCCATTTCATGTTTTGGAACTTTTTTTTTTTTTTTCGCATGAACAGTAAAATCACGAGACAATTATTACTGTTCACGCACTGTAGCAGTACTGTTTATGCATTAAAAAATATTAAAAATGGGTCTCACGGTACTATTTACACATTTAAAAATTATTTTGCTACAGTATTTTCAACAATAATCAATTTTTAGCAATAATAAGTTGTATCCAAATGGACTCTATATATATTGTTCACATTGCCATTAAGTGTATGTCTAGTCAACAAATTCGATACAAACAACAATAGTAGCAATAATATATCAAGGTAGGTGGTACGATATGGGTGAGGGTGCATGTGCTAGTAAATGGAGGTGGAGATTAGTAGCTCTGAGTTGGAAGCTTGAGTGATATGGTTCTTGCACAGTAATGAACACAGTACTGCACAGTGCGGTACGTTAGGTTGTGAGCATTCCGAAGCTTAAGTTAGTGAAGGTTCAAAGAGGTTTTAGCTAAAGCTTAGTTCTCGGGTGTGAAGCATACCTCTTAACGGACAAGGGGAGGAGGGCGGGGGTATTTATGGGCCCGTTTGGTTATGGAGTTCAAAAATTGTTGTTTAAAAAGATGTGAAAATTGTAGTTTAAAAAGTGTTGTTGAAAAACGTGTTTTTGGTGTTTATAAAACAAAAAATTGTGTTTGGTATCATGGTTTAAATAACATATTTTAGTGTTCAAAAAACATAAAAATGTGTTTGGTATGTATGTGTATGATTTAAAAAAAAAAAGCTGACACCTTTGACTGAATAAACATTTTTTTATTCAGGAGAGAGAATATGTTATATTCCCATTTCTCTTCTCTGAGATTGTTCCTTCTTTTTCCTTTCTCTTCCCTTAGAGCAAAAAACCAAACCCACGCACTAAACTCATCTCCATCGATGTAGCAGAAGATCGGCTGGGCTTCATGTTCCTCGGATCTCATCTCCACTGTCAGCACGCTAAGACCCAGCAACTTACAGGGCTTTTGTCGCCGCTGACCCATCACTCCAAGATCCAGGTTCGAATCTCCACTTTCACCTTCCTTATTCAGTCACAGATTTCAAAAGTTGTGGCCTTTGATGCAAGTGTGTAGAAGACGTTTTTGGATTGGTCGGTGAGGATTTTTTAATGGCACTGGGTTGAGTAATCAATGGCGTGGTGATCCTTTGTGAGGGAGAGACCTTTGACCGAGTACAGATGGGTCGATGAGGGGAGTTATGGCGGCAGGTGAGATTTTTGTGGGTTAAAACTCTAACTGTGTGGGATCTTGGTAGGTGCAGGTGGATTCAGCGTGAAGATGAGAAGATATCTATGAGAGGAAGAGATGAGACAAGACACAGATGTGTCTGACTAGTGGGCCCATACAGTTTTCAAGATAATTACCCAATTGCCATTGAGAAACGTTGTTTGTTGTTTAAAAACAAGCCGAAGGTGATTTCAAAACTATCATTTTGAAAACCGGATTTTGAACAATGTTTTCCAAACAACCCTGAACACAAATGGATGACCAAACACGTTTTTTTATTTTTGGACACTAGTGTTCAGTGTTTAAATACTGAACACTAGTGTTTAAAATGGATGACCAAATGGCCTCTATTCTTCCTTAGGTATGTGTTGGTCCTGAATCTCCTGATGACCATCATGACTTACAATGCGTGCCTTGCCTGTTTGGGTACTCCCTTCTAATTGGTTAAAAATCTCGCTAGAAGACAAGTCGCATCACATTTAATGCTAGGGGAAAAACTCAATGGTGAATAGGTGACACAATTAATGCGATTATTATTAATGTGACCCCTTGCACGGTGTTTTTGAGCAACAGTACCATTCATAAGTATGATACCATAAGTAGTATTATCCTTGATGTGTGAGATTACTGGGATGCCCTTGGTGTTTTTGAGAAACAAATCAGTTGTTTTATTCAAAATAAATCATGGAACATCAAATAATACAATGGGAGCTATATCAACAAGTCTTCAAGCCATACCTATGCTCATCACGTATTTTTACCTTTCAAGATAAGGCATGAGAAACAGTTACCATTGCGATTTAAATGGGAAAACTTACATTCTCTTAAAACAACAAAGTAGGATATAAGATGTCCTTTATCACATGTCCAAAAATAGATTAGTTGTGATCGTTCTTTAGCAGAGCTTGAATAACCACAACATCATCACCTTCAAAAGACATATCTATTAGCCTCATTTCAATTGCAAATTGCACTACTTTACAATGATTGATCAGTTGACAAGCTTTTACAAATTTTTATTTGGACTCGCTATTGATATCACTTTTTTACTTACCACTAATAATTTGTTATATTAGTCGGGTGTGAAATTTTTTGTGTCTATAGACTTTCTCTATCTAACCGTTGGGATCATTTCAAGAATTCGTTAGTAACTATTTGATGTTCATGTGACAGTGTGAGACAGTGGGGACTATATTCAAATCCAAAGATTAGTCGGGTTTCCTAAGCCTTGAATGGCAAATTTAATTCAGCAACACCAAAAAAGGGTGCAACAACATCTTGATTAGCCCGTGATGTTTTAACCTATCTCTGCACTTTTCCAAGCTATAGGTAAAAGGCATGGGAACAATGAAGCGGAGATCTCCATAGTTTCTACTATCTCTAATGCTATAACGTTATAACCAAGAATAAACTTGTACAGCAGGCTTACCTCAAATTTGGCAATGCATTTATATTCAATAATGTCAGGCCTTAACAAACTTAGCATCATCAACATTAACAAATTCAACAATGCCAAACCCATCAATTAGGATTGTTAATTCACATGTCGAAGGAACTCAAAACTGTGTTGAACCCCTCGGCTTTGGCTGTCGTTTATCAGTTTAGTTTTTTTTTTTTTTTTTTTTTGGTTTCAAAATAATGTTAAGGGTTCAATGAACCAATTGTCAACTGTTGATTTAGAAAACTAATTGATAACCGACCAAGTGACATAGATATAACCATAAAAAAAAAAAAAAAAAAAGTGACATAGATATAGTCTCACTCTATCTATAAACTAATCCATAAATTATTGATTTTTTTTTATATAAAAAAAAGTTGATAGTCTTTCTGTACCGAAATTTCACACCGTTCCTCTTCATCCTCTATCATGATGGATCCAAATAAATGAGAAAGTGTGTATTTTTTTTTTTAAAGAAAAGGATAACCAGATATGTGAAGTTTTATTAAGGTAAAAATTGCAAATTACACATTTTAAGTTTGATCAATTATTATTTTGTTTTTATAAGTTTCATTTTTGTCATTTTAATTATGTAATTTCACACTTGTTGTCAATCTTAATACTTCCTCCACTCCGTTAAAAAATTTGCGATGAGAGGAAATGTAAACTTAGGAGACTATAATGACAAAAAGTAAATTTATAAAATCAAAATTATAAATAAAAAAATAAAAGAACAGAAACTAAAAAGATTAAAGTGACAATTAACCAAACTTAAAAGGATGTTATTATTATCTCATTAATTATTGTTGTATATTGTACACACAATGCATAATTATAATTGTGCACCAAATTATTATAGATAGAACTTCTAAAAGAATAGTTCCAAGATGTGCGAGAGAAGTTTCGAATCCTTAAGCCACCTCCTTTAGTAGTCCTTGTCCCGGTAGTATTGAAAAGAAAGAGAAAAAGGCCGGCTTGGGTCCCCCTTCCGTAATTTGAGGTACACGCAAGGTTATTTTGGTCATAAAGCTCCGTTGAACTTTGACAAGCCTCGTAGGTTTTTTTTAATTCAAGTCCAACACAACACTTCCCCTATGAATTCACTTTTGTCTCCAAGTCTGTCCTCTCTCTCTCTCTCTCTCTCTGGAAAGTACAATAGTTCGATCAACCAAAAAAAAAAAAAAAAAGGAACGAGTATTTTTGGTCTGCAAGAGCAAATAGCAAAAAAATAAAAAAACTCTTTCACATTGTTCGAGGCTGATCGCAGTTCGGTTAGCCTAGTGATCTCCGCTATTTTGATGGGCACTCTGTCGCACGCGATCACTCCCATACTCGCTCTTCCCGGCCACGACTTCTCTTCTTCTTCTTCATCATCTTCTTGCTATGGACTCACCTTCCCCTACTTGAATTCCCGTTTCCAGGGATCGAATTCAACAACCAGAGTCGCCAAGAAGATCCGGGTGTCTGCCAAGTTAGTCAAGCACAGCCCCACCATTGATTTCAGTGATCCAGACTGGAAATCCAAGTTTGAAAATGACTTCGAGACTCGCTTCAACATCCCTCACATCACTGATGTCTTCGACGACGCCGTTCCCATTCCCTCCACTTTTTGCCTCAGAATGAGGTCTGCTTCTCTCTCTCTCTCTCTCTCTCAATTTTTATTAAGTTGTTGTTCATGTAAACACACTTCAAGTAGTTCAATAAGCTTTAGTGATTGTGTTATCATAGCAAAATTGCAAACTATGTATGAATTGGAACATTCCGAATATCTCTGGAATTTTTGGTGCATTGCGATGCGGATTCAACTAAAAATTGCTTAAACTCAATAAATACATGGTATTTATGAATATTTTTTTAAAATAATTAACATCACGAATTTTGAAAATCTAACTACTGGATTGCATGTACTTTACTCTCTTAACAATCATATGTTTAATAACATATAATCTATAAGCTTATTTTTTATGCATGCTTTTATACTACAAAAACTTGCAATTTAAACAATTGATTGATGACATAGCTATTGATATTTGTTCTTCTTTAAATTTTGTAAACATGGAAGATATAAAAAGAAAATGTGATCCAAATGGTGGATTTGTTGTTGTAGCTTTAGGCTACAACTAAGTTTGTGGTCAAACTTTGTCCTTTATAAATGTGCTTTGAATTTTTAATTTAATTTTAATTATTGTATTTGTAATATGTGTTGACAGGACACCAGTATCAGAAGAGTTTGCGGGAGGTTACCCATCAGACGAGGAGTGGCATGGTTACATAAACAACAACGACAGGGTACTTCTTAAGGTATATTTTATATTTCCTATATATTAAGTTGTAGCCAAGAGCCTTATAGCTCAATTGGTACATCTGATGATTTCAGCGAAGATATCCAATTTATGAAACCCCTGACTATTGAATTATCAACACACAAAAAAAAGGATTGACATTGTATGTTAGTCATTAATTTATCCTAATAACATTGTAATTTGTAATTTTGATTTTGATGACCCTAAATTTGTACTTTTGGCATATATACACGTTTAGGTCCCTAAAGTTAGACTCAAGTTTTATTTTAGATCCTAAAATTTTGAAATGTTAATTTTTAGTTCTCAAAAAATTGTAAACTTACAAAGCTAGTCCTTCTGTAAATTTGCCATTATAATTCTTGCTTATATGAAAACATTTGGCAAAGCCATGTGACACTCTGTTATAACAGCATTGGTATGGAAGGACTAACTTGGCATGTTTACTTTTTTTTGAGGATTAGAAAAGAACTATTCAAAATTTAGGCTATAAAATAGATCCTGACTCAAATTGTAGGGACCAATCATATACTTTCACTTTTTTTTTCTCAGGAAAAAAAGTTATATATGATGCAAAAGATGCTAGTTGTGTAAGATGATGTATAATGGGAAAACTTGAAATCAATGCAAGTTAAGTGCAGAAATTCAAAGTACAAATTTCAATTTTTGAAAGTTGAGGAACCTCATTTTTTCCTTTCATTCTTGCTATGTTTTTAGGATATGATATCCCTATCTTTCACTTAAATGTGAGTTTTTTTAGAAATTGCTAAATTTTAGATGCCACCTCATTGTTCATAATTAGCGCACCAAGAACATGATTTGTATATATTCCCATGCAAAATGCTAGGGATGTGATATATTTTCTGTCAAGCTATTTACTTCCTTTTTTGTCGTAATTTTTCTTTTCATTCAATATTGCAGGTCATACACTACTCATCACCTACATCTGCTGGTGCTGAATGCATTGATCCTGATTGTACTTGGGTAGAACAATGGTAATTATCTATACTTAACTCTCTTTCAGACGATTGTGAAAATCCAGAGTATGCATTTGTTGGCAATGATTAGAAAATTCTTTAAACACTCAATGTTGCTTTCAGAAAAATATTTGATATTGTTGATATACTAGTATAACCTAGAGTGAATGGAGATCTACAGAGGCTTGCCAATGATAACTTTTTTGTGAACATACAGCAGTAGTGATGATGGGTGGTGGTTTGGCTCTCATGGCCTAGGGGTTTGCAAAACGCAAAGACATTATGAGAAAGATGGGAGAGTTACATAAATGTGTAGGTTTTAACTGGGATCAAGCTAGGATAAAGTTTCAAGAAGGCTCCTTTTTCTTTTCGTGGTGAGTCATGGAGTAATTACCTGTCTTTGCTGTCAAGAGCAATCATGGAGGGGTATTATGGCCTAGAGAGGCAATGCAAAGGGATTTTAGTTGTGTGAGATGATTCCATGATCTAGAATGTAGGTTTATTGAGAATTTTCAAAAGAAGTCAATGAGCTATAGCTCAAATAACACTTCCTCTTCCCACAAGAATTGGTGAAGGGTGAGAACATGGGTTTAAAAGCCATTGAATGAATGTATAATTTACCTATAAAAAAAAGTTACCATAACTTGTGGCTTTGATTTGACCAACCATCTCTTGGAATTTGCACAAGAAAATGTACTCTTGGATTTCTGTTGAGATACGTGTGATTCCATAGAGTCTCTAGAGAGTGGTTGTTACCACAGTTAAGTTGGATTTTCTCTCTGAAGGAGTTGCAACACACTGAATTGGCATTTCTGTAATTATTATGCTGACTGATAACAGTTTGATACATATCCAGTAGTTTCTACCATTTGTAAATTTAAACTCATTCTAGAAAGAACAAAATATAAGCAAAGCATGTTGAGAAAAATTTCCTGCAAATGAGCTTTCATCAGTCTTGAAAAGAAGTGAAATGTCACATGTAGTCATATTTTAACTTTTTACAAAACTCTCTCAGGAAATTGAGGTGTGTGCGTGTTTGGTTTATGTAATATCAAATTTCGTTTAAACTGTGACTTAATAATGTGATGCATTGGAACTTGGCAGGGTTCATCGTGCTGGGCCTCGGGAGAAAATATACTTCAGACCAGAAGAAGTGAAAGCAGCAATTGTAACTTGTGGGGGGCTCTGCCCTGGTCTCAATGACGTCATCAGACAGGTCATTGTCATGACTCTTTTGTGGCGGTCATTCATTACATTGATTATAGTTTTACCCTCATCAAATTTGCAATCTTATTTGAATGAATTATCATTTCTCATTTAGAGCAGTCTCGGACATTGTGGAAATCACGCAGCATCTTAATTTGTATTGTCTGGTCTAGTTTCTGGCATGTCTTTGTACTTCAACTAAACCTTTGCTTGATAGTATCTCTGGAGCTTAACAAATTTCTGTGCTTAAAAACAACAACACAGAACCTAACCGAACCAAAGCAATTATATTAGTAAGTAATATTCCTAACATGATTATATTGCTATATATTAAAAATTACCTTGAGCATAATACTGCTCTAAATGTAAACTTGAGTTTAATCTGCATTCTTAGAACCTTCTTGAATACAGTAAACATGCACCCAGCATTTTGAGGCTGTAAGTTTGTAACAGCTCACTCCGAATTCTGGCAAACTGTGGTGACAAATATTCCTTTGAAGTTACAGAATTGATTGGTGTATAGCATTTTCAAAATGTATTTCTTTTGAACCCCCATATGGGCATATCTAGTCAGAATGCCTAAGATTTTATTTTTTTGTAATTACTTAAATCATATTCTGCTGCAGATTGTCATTACCCTCGAAATATATGGTGTAAAAAAGATTGTAGGTATTCCCTTTGGTTATCGTGGATTTTCTGCCAAAGAATTAAATGAAATGCCGGTACGTTCTCTCACCTTTGTAATTATTTTAAACATTAATTGTATTATCAAAAAATTTCTATGTACCTGAGATAAATGCATGCTTTTAATTTCTGAAACTATGGTTAGAGTTGTAGATTAATTTGTTTAGGTTTTGAATTTGATCATCAGCTATCAAGAAAAGTGGTTCAGAATATCCATCTTTCTGGTGGAAGCTTGTTAGGTGTTTCACGTGGAGGACCTAGCATTAGTGAAATAGTGGACAGTATGGAGGTGCTCATTTAATCTTTCTTAACTGTTTCAAAATTGCATCTTAATTCCTGGAGATAATAGAAGTCATCTGATTTATATTTTGCATGTTAATGCCAGGAAAGAGGAATCAACATGCTTTTTGTGTTGGGAGGGAACGGCACGCACGCTGGGGCCAATGCAATACATAATGAGGTTGTTAAGCCTGTACTTTTGCACTAATTTTGCTCACCATTTGATTTAGTTTTCTCATGCATTATCAAGATATTCTTTCCAGAATGAATCTGCACAGAGAAGCTTTTCCAAATACAAAATATTGCTTCTGATTTGTTTATCTAGTTCCCGTTACAAGTTCATGTTATAAAGTCAATTAAATAAATGAATAATATTAACAAAATAAATAATGAGAACATGCATTTGAATGCAATATACTGTAAAATATCAGTCTTGTCTTCATCTTCAAGGCTAATGGAAATGAGATAATGATGTACTGCTACTTATCCAAAACAGAAAAAGAAAAAGAAAATGATGTACTGCTACTTATCCCCCACAAAAAATAATGTACTGCAATACCTTGAAGATAATTACATCAAGAGCCAATGAGCTCTCACCTAAGTGGCACCTCCTCCCCTAGTGAAAGCAAGGTGGAAGGTGAGGTCATGGGTTCAAGACCCAATGGATGTGTAACTTACTAATAAAAAAAAATCTTACAGGAGGTGCAGTTGTGGCTCCTTCCTAAATTTGTCTTTACAAGTTGCTAGTGCTTGCTCTATTTCCTTCTAGGGGCTTGCCTTTTATCCTTCCTGAGGCCTAAGTTCATATATCTTCTGCTTTCAGTGCCGTACGCGACAGATGAAGGTGGCTGTAGTTGGTGTGCCAAAAACTATCGACAACGATATTCTGCTGATGGATAAAACTTTTGGTTTTGATACTGCTGTTGAAGAAGCACAAAGAGCAATAAATTCTGCATATATAGAGGTACTTCACATGCACTTTCAGTTGCCTTTGCATATATTTATGTTTCTCTATATAATGTTTCCTGCTGAATTATTTCCTGGTGTTGATCCCCTCATGGTGAAATGAAAAAAAAAAAAAAAAATTTGGCCTCAATCTTGTTATAGGCACACAGTGCTTATCATGGTGTTGGCATTGTGAAATTGATGGGCCGTAGCAGTGGATTTATAGCTATGCATGCAGCCCTATCAAGTGGACAAATTGACATATGTTTGATTCCTGAGGTACTTTTTTTTTAATCAGATGCCTGAGGTACTTATTACTAGTGATCATTTGGATGATTATTTTTGTTAGCCATTACTAATACTGCTGATGTGCACATTTAAGGTACCTTTTAATTTGCATGGGCCTCATGGTGTTCTGCGACATCTGAAATACCTAATTGAGACAAAGGGTTCAGCTGTTGTCTGTGTAGCAGAGGGAGCAGGACAGGTATGTTGCATAAGGATTGCATATTTTTGGGTTTAGGTTGAATGCTATTACTGATCAGGTGATAGTCATTGTGCAGTCCCTTTTTGGCTTCAATAAAAACTATGATGAACCATTTTTGTACATTCCACAACATCACATAAATGTTATAACTTCTTCCTGATATTTTTCCCCCTAAGACATTGTAAAATTTTCCATTCTTTGTTTTTTCCTGATGCAGAATTTTCTTCAGAAAACTAATGCTAAGGATGCATCTGGAAACGTTGTATTCGGAGATATCGGTGTACACATTCAACAAGAGGTTGGTGGTTGTGTTTTGACTTATTTCATGTGATCTTGATCTCCATGATACTAGAGACAACCGAAGTCAGTGGGTTGATGAACGATGAGATGACTTGACTGAATGTCTAATGTGTTAGATCAGTTGATATGTGTTGCATAGATAAAAATGGATTGTTGTTTGACCTTGTAGTTGTCATTTGTCAGAGTTAAAAATATGCTATCTTCAAGCCTTCAGGATCTAAGTTCTGTTAGTGTCTTTTGCCAAGACTACATTTCGTGAGTTGACTACTTTGATGTTCTGTGCAGTGCACAAGACCATGTGCTTCTGTACTTAGCTGGAACTAATTGGTTAACCTCCCTTTTTTTTAATCATTAGAATTGGAGATAATTTTATTAATTATTACTGATCGTGTATTTTAAAACATTTAGCCCATGTTGCATTTGTCTACTGCCTATCTCATTATTTATCAAATTCCCTCTCTCTCTCTCTCTTCCCGTTTAAAATTCTGTTTTCTTGATGGATATGTTGTGAGAGGCTGCGTTGATATCTCTGAATTCAATCACGAAAAGACTTGGAGGTTCTATTCTAATTACTCAGATACAATTTTACCTAAGATGGCATCATCAAACTACGGGATAAGTTTCAATGATGACATAGCTATGATGGCTATCTTGTGTTACTGAATCTGATAGCATATATTCTTTAAAATATTTTATATTGAACTTAATGTTGACACTTTTGCATTTTGTACCATATTAAGCAATATTTCAAAAGGCACAGGTGCTTTTGAGTCAACGTAATATTTTATTCTGTTGTGTATAATCTTTCTTGCTTTCAAAGAATTACTAGTATTCTGGGCAACTCAAAAAAAAAAAAAAAAATTAATCCTTTCATGCATACTCTACATTCATTGGGCTTACTCTATTTACTGATATCTAATTACCATTATTTTGTCAGATTAAAAAAGCTTTCAAGGCAATTAGTGTTCCAGTTGATGTGAAGTATATTGATCCCACATACATGATCCGTGCATGCCGTGCAAATGCATCAGATGGAATTCTATGCACTGTACTAGGACAAAATGCTGTGAGTCTCTCTCTCTCTCTCTCATAGTAATTGTTAAGCTTTGCCTAAAAAGTTTAAGCTAATAAGAATAAGTGAATTCGATCATTTAACGATTATTCTAACACTTCCCATCATTGTGGGTCCAAAATCTGCTCACTGAGTGGACTCAACACATGTAATTTGTAAATTTTTAAACAAGAGGTAAAGTAGAGAGTAGAGACAATGTTCGAACTCAAGACCACATGCTTTGGTACCATGTTAAATTACCACTTGCCTCAAAAGATTAAGCTGATTGGGTATGGTGAATTTACTCACTCAACCATTATTCTAACAATAATATATAGTCTCTCTGCTGCCTGGATATGTAGCAGTTCACAGGTGTAGGGATTTCAATAGTGATGGCCAATGTCTAGGCCCAATATTTGTTGTACTTGACCTTATTGGCCAGAGACTAGCCTACAGCTTAGCATCTCTTACTTGGTAGTTCTGGGGAATGTAATCAAGGGCTTCATCTTGTTTAAACCCAATTCACAAGAATATCTTAAGTAAAAACATAGGTCCAATAAGCAGTAAATGTCATTTCTCAACAACCCCTACTATCAACCAATCCCTTAGTGGGGACTGCTATGACATTGAAGCTGGGCAAGTAGATCACCTGAGAAAAATAAACATCTATTGTTTGGGTTATTTACAATGTGATGAGCCAAGATCAAGACTTTCATCACGAAATAGGATGCTTTATAATAATCAAGGTTGGACCAGTTTTCTGGGTTTGGTTCAATAATAATTGGTGGTACTAGTGAGGTTTTTGGCAAACCAAAAAACTGATTAAATTCTTATATAAGCTGAACCAAAAATAAAACAAGTTCAAAATCGAATTGGTTTTACATCCAGTGTGTCTAGACTTAAGTTAGAACCAAATAAAACAAGTTCAAAATTGAATTGGTTTTATATCCCGTACGTCTAGACTTAGAACCAATCACGGTGGGTTATGTACGTGAAATGCTGAATTTAGAACTGATTTTTAGTGGAAATGTGCATGTGAAACCTAAGAAGCACAGATATGAAATGACACGAGACACAACAGTTAATTATTTATTTATATTGTTCTGTACATTTTATATTATTTTAAGCTTTTTTTTTGTTTGTTTGTTAAATAGTGATAATAATTAAAATTATTGTAACTAACAATCAAATTAAAAAATAAAATAAAACATTGTAACAAAAGCATGTGATAATAATTATAAATTTTAAGTTTTTAAGTATTTTAACAATATCCCCTTTTTCCATTCAGCTAGAGATTTAGAAATGAAAAGCATTAATTACATTGTCAGCATGGTCTTTTTTAAAATAAAAAATAAAAATGACACAGTAGATGGAGGATGACAGTAAGCAGCGAGAGCAGATGGGCTTAAACCATTGAAAAAAAAAACCCGCTATGTGCATGTGTAACTTAAAAATTAAAAATAAAATAAACAGTTTGTTACAAAATAAAAATTGAAGTCAGTAGAAGTTCTTTTCAGAAAAGGATTGAAACTTCACAGTTTCCAGTTAGGATTATTAATTTTTTTTAAAGTAATTGAAAATCTTTATTGAAGAGAATAACAAACAAAGCATCCTGTGTACATAGGAAGTGTACTAGGTTTGCTACGAGCATCATCTAAAGTTGCACATACATAGGAATTCGTTCAAGTTAGAAAAAAAGTGACCACTTGAAGCAGTCATCCAGTCATACAGAGTGTGAAATAAAAAAGAGTCTTAAATATAGTTAGGAAATTTTGTCTCTTATTGACATCTATGGACCTAGCTGTGAACTTTGGTCCTGTTCAGAAATTGGTTCAGCAAATATATTGATTCCAGGGTTGGATCAGAAATTGCCTTTTGTAATTGCATCTATGCTCAATTTGGCTGGGCCATGTAAGATTGTGGCTTGATCAGGGCCCTATTTAACTCAACCTCAAACTTGCCTTGTTTCAATAGGCAAGCCTATGAGAGCTCAAGCATGCCTGAGTTGGCAAGCTGAGATCTGGCGGTTTCAGCGATTGATCAAACTTAATCATTTTGACTTGGCCAAAGTTCAAGTGAGCATCGCTCAAATCACCTAGGGTTTGCTAGTCATTTCACATATAGGGTTGTTCTTTAAGTGCCTCTTTCACTTGTTTTCAGATTTCCATTAGCTTTTTCATGTCTTTTGAGACGGTTCAGTCCTGCTAATGTCTATTCAATATGGATGTGTGGGTTTGGCAGGTTCATGGCGCATTTGCTGGATATAGTGGCATTACTGTAGGCATATGCAACACTCACTATGTCTACCTTCCAATTCCTGAAGTCATTTCTTATCCCAGGCTGGTGGACCCCAACAGTAGAATGTGGCATCGATGCTTGACTTCAACAGGCCAGCCTGACTTTATCTAATAATTTTATTTAAGTTATAAGACTTGAAAATATATCTATATAAGCTCCCAAAGAGTAGAGTCTAGGACAGATACCAGCATCAAAAGGTTTTTTGTTAGTCTGGTCACTGCATGCTGTAGGAGAAATAAATATCAAAGGATTACATTCCCTCTACCAAGCAAAGATGAGGGAATATTTTGGATTCATTGCTCTCAGATTTCGTTGACAATAAAGTTCCAGAGGAATCATCTGGCAATTTATACTTTAGATTTAATGTTTATTACAACAATTTGTACAAAATTTGTTGTAACTATGAAATATGTCAGCCACAGTTAAAGACTATGCAAACTAGACCCTTCCGTAGTGGTCTAGCTTATAAAATTTAGTTGCATTTTTTGGATCATATTTACTTGAGTTTAAATTATCAGCCATGAGACTCCAATAAGTAATGTTATATTTGAATGTTGGGCTATTACGAAACATGTTCATAACATGCTGTGAACGAAACAAGAATATATGGATAAGTAGAAATATAAGAAAAGATAGGATGTGGAATGAAGAAATAAGATTAAAGATAAAGAGTCAGTCCCATTGATGAAATGATGTGAGAGTTTTGTTTTGATGAATAAGCAAATTTATTTTAAAAAAAAAACATGTATATCAATACAGCATAAAAACACTAAAAAGGAACCAGCTAGGCCAGCCAGCATCTCAAGACAAAAACCAAAGCAAACAAGGATGGGAAATCTAAACACTCAAACCATCTACAAGGAGGGCACCTAAGAACTGAGCTAGAGATGCCCCAAGAGCACAACTCTGCTCTGTTTAACACAGATGCAGAAAATGCCTGTTTTCACCCTTCTTTAACTTCCCATTTAACACTTTCGATGATAATCTCTTCAGAATTTTTTTGAGAATTCAATAGATATAATGGGAGAGGAGGATTTGAACTCTGGATGTTTATGTTAAAAACACCTCCAACCAGTATATATGTAAAGTAAAAAGGCCGACAATGAGACTCTTGACCAGTAATCTATGTAAAGTAAAAAGGCTGATAATGAGACTCTTGGCAATAATCTCTTCAAAATTAATCCTACCTTGACGAAGAACATTGATTTTGAGCTGCCACAGGTGATAGACACCGGACCATAAGACAATTTTGCATATCACATATCTAAACTCCTTCCCTCAGATGATCTTCTCCCCCACAACATGATTTCTTGCCAAAGGAATTTAAGATTCCTGATAAAGCACCGATTCATAATAGTTTTTCACACTCTTTTGGACAGAGGCCACTCAAAAAAAAAGATGCCCCTATCCTCAATTCTATTTCGGCAGATTCCACAGCTAGCATTATTAGCAGTTTAGCACATATACCTAACTTTAAAAAGCCTCTCTTTCCTCAACAATCTATTCTAGCTAGCCAACCAATGAAAGCATACTTAGGAATTGCACCCTGGAACCATATTAGTTTCCACCACTTGACCTCGAGATTTTTCCTCCTTATATAGCTCCAGGTACTAAAACAAGAGTACAAACTAGACTTTGAAGGGATCCAATACCTATCTTCGTCCACCAGCTCTATTAATGGGAGTTTACTTTGCATAGTTACTAGGTCTTCATTTTAGCTGGAGGCCAATGCCAACCCCGATCCTGCAAAACACTAGAAACCATAACATTCAGAGAACCGGCTAAAACATGCACTAAACAACTCTATCGTCTATACATCTGATAAAGGACACCATCTAGAAGCCACCCATCACGCCAAAGAGAATGTTGGAGGCAGTTCCAACTTCAAATCTGAGCAGCATCCTTTCTAAGTTTTAAAATCTTCCTTAGAGCACTTGCATTTGTGCAAAAATTCATGTCTATTTATGGGAAACTATATCCTGTAATGGGGTATGTCTTTTCCTATTTTAGCATAAGAACCTACTTTTTTCTATTTTATATACTTATTTTTCAAAACACCACACATCAAATTATCTATTTTATACTACATTTTATTAAAATATTAATTTTTTTCTTATTTTTTTTAATTGTTTTTCTTTCTTCACACATAACAACCATCATCCACTCTCTTTTTTCATCCTTAATATACTTAAAAAAAGAATAAACAACTAAATGAAAAATGAGTAGTTTTATTGTAAATTTACACAATTGCTATAGCAAACTTATAAATTTACCACAATTATACAAAGACTAATGTGGGTTACCACAATTAAACTTCACATACAATCCTGGGGAATATTAATAATCCAAAAGCAACTGCCCTTTAAGAGGTTAGTTTTGGCCGAAGGAACCCATAAAGATCCAACCTAAGCAAACAATGACCAAATGAAACCTCTGATAGCTGTCTTGATCCATTTTTCTATTATATACGAACTGATGTAAATGCTCTTAAACTTCACATACAATCCTGGGAAATATTAATAATCCAAAAGCAACTGCCCTTTAAGATGTTAGTTTTGGCCCAAGGAACCCATAAAGATCCAACTTAAGCAAACAATGACCAAATGAAACCTCTGATAGCTGTCTCGATCCATTCCTCAATCCTCTTTAAGCCTAATCCTCCCTCACTTTTTAGCTTGCACAGCAAATCCCAATTTATTTTGGCACCAATTGCAAAACTAGCTAAACTATTCCAAAGAAAGCTACTCAATCTTTGTTCCACGGCTCTAAGGACTTTTTTAGGGAGAATAAACATTCTAGACCAGTAATTTTGAAAGTTAAACAAAAATGATTGTATTAATTAAAGTTTTCTGGCATAAGACAAATATTTCAGGGGCCAAGAATTAACTTTGGCTGTGATTTTGTCAACTAAAACACTCTTTCTCAGACAATTACCTCCACGAAATAAGTAGAACACTAATAAAGGTACCTGACAGGAAGCTTCCTCTTTGAATTGAATGACCACAATAATTTGAATCTTTAGACTAAAGGGAATAACAACAAAAAGAACTTAACTTTGAAGCAACCAGCCCAGAGATGCTACATTGATGGCTTCTAAAGCCGTTTGTACCAGGCTTATTGAATGGATATCTGTAGCAGAAAAACTCACCAAATTATTGGCAAAACTTAACTTTGAAGCAACCAGCCCAGAGATGCTATATTGATGGCTTCTAAAGCCGTTTGTACCAGGCTTATTGAATGGATATCTGTAGCAGAAAAACTCACCAAATTATTGGCAAAACAAAGGTGAGTTAGCCTTAAACTTTTACACTTTAGATGAAACTTGAACTTTGGTGAGTTATGAATATAGAGTTTAGTTTGGAAAAACCTTCCATAACCAAAACAAAGAGGTAAGGGGGACAATGGATCCCCTTGCCTCAGCCCCCTTCTACCATTGAAAAAACCCACCAGCCCACCATTAAAAGATATAGAGAACTTTGGGGTGGCATACATTCTTTGGCCCAAGAGAAAAACTTTGGAGGCACACTAACAGCAATGAGACAGTGAAGAATAAAGTCCCACTCATCCGAATCATATGCTTTAATTGAATCAACTTTTTAGTGTGCATCTAGCCTTGCCCTGGTCTTTATGATAGCCTCATTAAATCAACTTTTAGTGTGCATCTAGCCTTGCCCTTGTCTTTATGATAGCCTCTAACAATTTTCTGTGTTAGCAATATGAGATGATTTGGTTATGTGGAAAGAAAGAGCGATTGATGTAATAGTGAGTAAGAGTGATTAGATTCAAATCGAGGGAACAAATATACCATGAATAACACTAATAGAAGTAATTAAGGACTTGTTATTTCCCATATGAAGTTTGTCATTCATGCCAGGATGTGTACATAGTGGAGCCACTACAATAACAAAGTTTTTCTTCAAATTGGATTGGAGGATCTCATCCAAAATATTACTTGGTGATTCATAAGACTATTCATATGTATTTTAATTATATAACTCATTAAATCATTAAAATGAATCTCATAACTATTAAATATGCTGTGTAATTAAAAATATATGTGAATGTCCATTTGAATCATCGCGCAGGAGTTAACTTCATCTTTAATATCTACTGAGTTATACTTATGTTTTTTTTTTATAACCGTACAACTTGCATTAAAGTTGGTTGATCCCATCATACATTGATCATATTTTGTGCAAAAAAGTGTTGCCCATAATATGGTGGTAGTTATAGCTCTATGAATCATAAGTATCTTATGATATAACATGTGTACATAATACTTCTCTCACTAGAGAGGGAAAAAAAATCTTAAGTAATACTTCTCTCACAAAAAAAGTATCTTCTGTAATATAGGTGTATGTAACATTTCTTTTACATGTGAAATCTACACATGAACCTCATATACATGTAAGGATGATATTGTATATACTTGATAAATAAGACACCTTCACATTTATGTAACACGCATGAATGCAAGAATATTTTTGTATATATCCTTTGTACAAGTTATCACCTCCTAGGTTCCTACATATCCTAATAATCAAGCTCGTCCCTCCTTTTTGTTTAGCATTTTTGGGGTGGTGTTATTGTTTGTGTACAAACTAACACTAGGGAATCACTGTACGTGTTGGTGATGATAGTATAGCAGAAATCTGAAAGTGCTCCTAGCCTGGCTAATGCACACGAAAGCAAGATTAATACGTTCATTCCTTCTCTCTTTCCCTTTTTCTTTAAAAAATGATGCATGCTTTGCTCGTACAAAGCAATCACTGTGTTCTTCACCAATAAAATAGCTGTATTTTTCGTATGGCTCATGCACATCAGCACGTGACAACATGAATAACTCGTTAAACTAAGTTCACTGAATAATAATAATATTACCGACTGACTGGTCAAAGATTTTACATCAGCTCCTCACTCAGTAAAAGTTTGAATTTTCCTTACAAACTCGTACACATAACCGAGTCCATCTAAATTTTAGAGTAAGAGTCTCTCTGTCTCTCTCTCTAAAATGAGCCCCATTAAGTTAGCAGAATAAACAGTAAGTCAGTAATAATCTATATGTATCTGATATGATTTTAAGGTTTTAAATTGGAGACAGAATATGATTGACCAAGCCCCAAGGCTAAACTATGGAACTTCAAAAACTTTTTGTATTTGTACTTATCTTTTTGTCTTCCCTATGTCAATCTGTTATGCCCTGTAACTGAAAGATCATTTTCCTACCATTAAGCTCACATCGTGGAACTGGACAATATTAATTAAATGCTTTCTTTACCATCCAAAGCTATTGACAAAACAAAAGGGTTATGATTCTCGTGAGAGCTCTGACCAAACCCTTTTACCCATCTTCCATATTTCTTTACATAGTGATGATATATAGTGCCATCTCATTCACCAGGACGCCCACCTTTGTTTTTTTGTTTTTTTGGTTTCTGAAAAACCACCACGCACACTTAGAAAAGTTCCTCATTGGGTCTTGTGTTGGTCTGTGATTATTTTTGGACCCTTTTCTTTTTGTAACAATATTATATATATAAAAAAAAAATTACCAAAAAAAAATTATAAAAAATTTTATACAAGTTAATAGGGCCCTCACTTAAAATGAACTTTATATATATTAGAAAGTAACAAAAACTAATAAACAAGTCTTCTAAATTAAAAGTGACTCGACTATTTATAAAAAAATTCAGTCAATTGTATGATAAGCTGTGTGCACAAGGGCACCGTTACCCGAAAAAAGAAATCTTTGGCAAGGAAAATGTTAGTACTTGGATCACATTAAAGACAAGTACCTCACAATGTGTTTGTATATATTTAATTTGGAGTAAAAAGGAATGAAAGGATGTTCACATTCACATTTCGTAGAGATGATTTGTAATTGTCGCCCTGTGTTTATATATAATTATATATTGGTTCTAGCAAGTAGCAAGAGACAATTTATACCAAACTAAAATTAAGAACCTCAGAGAAATCAATTTAAATATTTCTCAGTTACTACAATAAGTCAGAGCTGAAAATTTTGGTGCCGAACCTCGACTAATTTTGCAGTGGCACTGACTCACTGAGCATCTTGTGTTCCCCCCATCCCCGTACACAAATACACATGGAGAGAGTCAGAGAGAGAGCTGAAAAATGTATAAATAGGAAGGTTTTAAAATATAAAATTAGGCACTCAAAGTTTAAGGCTGATCGAGTCATTTTAGTTTAATATCTATCTCTGAGTTGGTTTCTTTTAAAGTTTCAAGGCAAATTGCCTTCTGTAACTTACTAGTACTGTTGGTTCGTCACTTCCATCTCATATCATATGACATGTAAATTTAAGTTTATATGCTATTGGGATCCTTGATAGTACATAATAGTAGTCTGTTATAATTGGCTAAATTTTAATTTTAGAATTGGCAGTGCTTAGCTGTTGTTAATCAATTAAGGTTTTTCATATTATAATGCTGTTTTCTATTTTGACTGTTTGAGCTAGTGCTTGTTTACAGTTGCAAACATTGGTAATCAGGTAACGGTCACACGTTGGATAGGTAATTATATTTTTATAAGAGAGAGAGAGAGAGAGCTGAAAATGTCACTTTTTGAGAGAAAAATTGGATTTTCATGAACCTCTTTATGGCACCTACGTACACAAATTTTCATGAAAAATTGAGTTTTCATGAAACTTGTTTAAAGTTCGTTTGATTAGGCATTTTGAGAATATAAAAGAGTGTTTTAAAAATTCAAAACTCTGTTTTGCAATTACAATTACTTACAACTTTTTAACAAACGCTTATTTTAAACTCAAAACACTAATTTGGTAAAATTCTACGTATAAACCCATAAAACCCATAATGGGTGAAGTTAACAGAGAGAAAGCTACTTCACACTCTTTTATCATAGTCATGAGTCATGACACTGAAATTAAAAGTTTTAACAAACACTTGAAAACATATTAACCATAATTGACGTATTATCTCTTTCTCTATTATTATTATTATCATTTTAAATCTCCCACCAACCGGTTCGATTTTTATTTTTGACAATAACTTTACTCCTGTCATTGCCAAAAGTGAGAAGTTAGCTACAACAAAAGCTATAATTTCTTAGAGGAAAACCAACATAGTGAGAAATTATTACCACCATGACTATGGAGTCAAACCTAGTAGTAATAATTTTACTTTTCATTGTTTAGTTAGTAAAAATAAAAAAAATAAAATAAAAAAGGCCCACAATAAAAGTATAAAACTACTCTACTTTTTAAAATAAAAAAATTGACCACACGTGCCATCAGTTCATCTCAAGTCTCACTCTGAAACGCAAATGACATATGTGTCCACAATGAATTAGCTCTGTACACTACACACTACAGTGCATTCCCAAGGTTGCTTATGCTCTGTACCCTTTTTTTCATCATTATTACGTTAGACTTAACAGGATGGGTGCAGAGCAAGCCCAGATGTTGACCGGTCACAATCAAAACAAAAAAGAGAGTTGTGGGCCTGGCTGGGCTCAGGGCTGGAGGGCCCAGCTTGGCCATTTCCAATTCCAAGAACAATAAACAGACAAAATACAATAATTATTACAAGAGCCAAAACGACATCGTTTAATCTAATTTGTCATCAATCCATATGGGGCACGGTTATATTAGAAGTATTAAGGCAACAACCATGGTTCTTTGGTTCTTTTGTTAAGGACAAACTAATTTCTGTTTCAAAACTTGATTGATGGATATTTTTCTATTTCTCATTGGAAGAAAGAAAACAAATTAAAGAAATATTCCCTCTATTATATCTCCCTCACTTCCTTTTCTCTCTCATTTGTAATGGAAGCTACAACAAAAAGCTGTATTTTTCTAAACACATACTAGCCCACCAAGACAACCACCACCAATTCCTAATATATAATGGCTGTCTCAGAATTTGTGATTATAATAGCTAATGACTTTCTTTCTCATGCAAGAAGAATGACACTGACACCTCAATTGCTTTCTACCTTAATTAATTTATTCAAAACTCTCTTTCTCTCTCTCTCTCTCTCTCTCTTCCTTTGTAACAAAAGGGGCACTTCCAAAACCACACCAAAAATCCCATTCAACCAAACTGATTGGGACTAGGGTGTGAAGGATAAAAATTCACATGTCATGACTTGAATTCTACTTTAGATGGTCTGTTTGGTGTCTTCCCCTTGTATCTGGACTATTATGTGAAGAATTTGCACATGACCCAACTGTTAATTCATCACTTTTATAGCTCAAGCAAGCAGCATCTAAAACCCCAACAGGGCTTTGGGGCACAGATGAAGCTAAGTTACTTGCCACATTAGCAGACCTACTAATCAATGACAAATCTTTCATCAGTTCAAGACACTTCACGACCCTTTCCTGCAAAATCCCCCACATAAACTAAATTTCTCATAAGCTCATCAAATTGGAACAAATATAAAAGGCAAAATCTTTTTATAAGCAAAAGCAGATATGTCCTGTCCTGGGTTTATTTCAGTGGGCACCACCAGTATTACCTTTTCTACATGTTTGAAACAAGACATGGCCTTATCAATGTCCACTTCTTGAATTTGCCTTGAAATAGAAATGGCCACCGCTGCAGCAATTTCAGAAGGCCTGAATTCCAAGAAGTCAATACCTGCAATCAATTCCCACCCAGCACTGCATCACACCCATTAATCCTCAAGAACATCCAAGTACAGAATGTAACACAACAAATGGGGACAGACCTTTGATTGTGCTTAATATGAGTTGTACTGATCTAGAAATGGATAATATTGATGGATACTGAACTTTGTTAATCTTGCTTAGAAAGTAATCAATGAATGAGCAAGGGGTAAGAGCATGCATCCTCCAACCCAATGTGCCCAGCACCAGAAGCTCCATTCTCTGTATAGAGTTAGCACCAAACACAAACTTAGGTTCTCCCACCTGCACACAATCACTCATCACAAAGGCAACCGGATCAAATCAATACCAAATTCAGAACATATAAATTGCCAAACCAACAACTTCAAATTATTGTGCATGAATTTTATACCTGTAAATCTACCAACTGAGGCACGTTAGTCTCCTCCATTTTGGCTGCTAATGACATACAAGCTACAGCTAACAATTGCACAGCCCAACTTTTATCTCTCTATATGCCCAAGAAAAATGATAAACAAACATCAAGGATAGAGATAATCAATAAGGAAACTCAATAATAAGAATAAAATCAAAGAAACAAGCATACTTGCTTTCAATGCCCGAACTTACTGGCAATTCATTAATTGATAGGAAGCGATCCAAGTAGTTCATGGATAGACACACGCTTGATGGTCCAAAACTGTAATGATCATAAGCCTGTTGATCACAATGAACAAAACCCAGTCACTAAGAGAAGTGACCCTCTCATGAATCAAGAAAGAGATTATATTTGATGAACAAATTATCAATCTGACACAAGAGAAACAATAGACCAAGAATTCGTCAAAATGGGAATGAATGGGAAAGATAGAAGGAAAACTCAAATCAAACTAAACAATCCATTCGAGTTACCACACAAAACTTGTTAAGGAATGAACATAAGATTCATAGACAACTTAGAAATTGATTAAACAAGGTAAAGCACAGAAAACGCATTTCATAAATGAAAATGAAATTCTATGAGAAAATTGAACATTGTTAAGAAATTTGTCTTGGTAATAACCATAACACGTTCTTGAAAACAAAAACACAGTTGCATAAATCTGAAATACTCATAAAAACCACAAGAGAATCAAACCAACAATCAATGGGATAAAATCCAAAAACCATTTGAGAAAAAATCAATTAGACCAACCTTCCAAATCCAATCAAGAGCCTCTCTCCTAACACTCAAGTCCAAGTCCCCACAGCGCAGTCTCTTGAGATAATCATCTCTGGGTAAATGCTCTCTCTCCCTCTCAACCATCTCCCTCACTCTCTCCTCACTCTGCAGTGGAAAACCCTCCAAGGATTCGGATCTAATATTGTCAAAAATCGAGTCTTTATTGTGTGTGTGATTGTTTTGGTGGTTCCAAGAAGGGGAAACCCCAAACCCATCTGTGGCATTGCCATCAACATCATCAAAACAAGTGTTGGTGTTCTCTGCACAGAGAAGGCTTGAGGTGGAACAGTCATGACTTTCTGCCATTGAAAGGACCTCAAAAATCATTCAGAACCCAAGAAAATCTCATCAAAAGAGAGTTCTTGAATAAGTTTTTATCAAAGATTGTGGCTTGCAAGGGTAGGCATTTTTTATTTTTCTCTCCTTATTGTGCAGTAAAGACAATAGCAGAAGAGAGCAAGTGAAAAGTATAAAATAGAGAGTGAGATTGGGGGGGTGGGTGAAGATGAGACTCTGAGAATGACAAAGGAAGGAGCTTTTTTATTTGTAGGAAGTGAGAGTTTAGTTTTAGGGTATGCGAGACGTTTTGGGTCTATATCTATATGGTTGTGGATTCATATTTTTTGTAGGCCATAGAACACAAAAAAGGACAAGGAAAGTCCATCATAACCAAAAAAAAGTTGGGGTGAGGGGGCTGAGTGACGGCAAGGATATAAAATTCCCAATAATATATATCCAAGTAAATATATTGAATTAACAAATTATAAAAAAATTTCATAAGAATATAAAATAAAAAGATTTGGGTGATTATTAGCCATGTGTGTGTGTCATGGACCTCATGGTGTGTCAATTTTATCTTTTGGGTGCTTAATAATGAATAAAATGAGTAAAGTTATAATGAATGATTAATCAATAAAAGTGCAAGAAAATATTTAAGAAAATGTATTTTGGAGGACATTTTAAAATACTAGAAAAAGTGTTAGTGAAGGTGTTCGGAAGGGGAGCAGTATGAAACTTGCAACGAGGGCATAAGCATAAAACGTACATAGATATAGATAACAAAAAACAAAAAACAATAAGATAATTATGCGCATATCAAAAGCTTACCAACTCAACCGATTGACACATTTTAGTATTTTTAACAAAGATATTTATAGTTTAAATCATTTATCTCCCATTATATATATATATATATATATATATGTATGTATATGCTGAGGGTGATCAAATTGTCATGACTAAGTATGAGCCCTTATTTAAGTATGCAATATTATTTATGTGACATACCGTGACAACAAGGATCTCTATTCAATCCAACTTTCAATCTCTCAGCAAAAAAAAAAAATCCAACTCTCAATCCAACTCATACTATAAAGAACACAAAATTCGATTGTACATTTCTACTGAATGGGGTTAATTAGAACAATAGTACACCTCAATTTTATTACCAAAAAAAAAAAAAAATGATGCAACTGTGTTTTCATTAGAATACAATTATATTTAAGACAACCCTAAATAGTATCCCATCCACTTTTTTGGCACGTATATCATATTTTGGGTTGGAGTTTTTGCTTAGACAGTTAGGGTTATGCAATAAAAATGCATAATAATTGATGAGAAATCAGTCATTTATTATTATTATTATTATTTTGTTTTGTTGAGAGACGGTCATTTATTATTTTGTTATTAAAAGGATGAGTATTCTTGAAAGCCATTCTTAGAAATAAATAAGGCATAGCAATGTAATTACGTAATTACATTGCTATGCCTTATTTATTTCTTAGAATGGCTTTCAAGAATACTCACGTGTATACACGTGCACCATTATGTTTCATGATTATAATAGCTAATGAGCTGTAAAAATCCAATATTCCATTCAAAATTCAAACAAATAATAGAAGGTAGTTGGAGTCTAATAGACAAGTAGTTCATGGGGATTAAAAACCAAAAGGAAAATTTGGGGGATGAGTACTGAGTAGAAGTGTCCATTAAACAAAAAACAAAAACAATTCTTTTTTAAACGGCGCTTAAAATTGTCTAAATGCTAAGAATGTGGATTAATTTTTTTTTTTTTTTTTTTGGGTGGATGGATGTATGATTTGTGCATTTGATTTCAGAATGCAGATGATGCAATTATGAATTTTTTTTTTTTTTTTCTTTTGAGATAGATGTAATTATGATTCAATGAAATAGAGTAGGGAAAATGGGAGACTACATATTTAATGTGTGAAACATAAAGATGTAGCTTAAGCATACTTACAGTTACATGTCATTTATTGGGGACATGGGTTCTCCAATATGCCCCATAAGTTTGACCATAATTTCAAGGGATGGCCTCAAGTCCTCAACTACTTTTAAAATATTAAAAAAAAAAAAAATTAAGCACTATAGTTAATTGTTTACTTGGGTAGGGTTCCTGAACTCATTTGGCAAGACTAAGACCATAAAGGAAATTGCAAGCTGTATGTAGCCAACAAGGGAAGGTTTCAAATGATTGTGGAAAAAGGTCTTGCAAAATTGAATCAAGTTCCTGAAATGCGGCAAAGTTTGAAGCCTGAATAGTCCTATTAGATGGAAAATTATTTGATACTTCTAACGTACCGTTGTACTCTCTCCTCTCGCATGAATGATAGATCTCACCATAACTTTAATTATTAAGACCTATTATTATGTGAGAAGATGGAGTATCACATTATGTTACTTCCAGAATGATGAATAGTTACTTCTATTAGACATTGTTAGAAAGTAAATTTGTGTTTTTATCATTACCATAATAAATTAATAGTTCAACTCAAATTCTACCCTCTCTTCTTCTTCTTTTTATAATTCAATAATTAAATAGTTAAGCTACAAGCTCTTAGTACCCTTTCAAAGAACAGTAAATAAACAATGAAAGACAGAAAGAGTCTAACTCAAATTCTAATCATCTAAATTCGCTTTAAAAAATTAAAATGGAAAGATCCAATTTCGTTGCATGAATCTAAAAGGGTATATAGTGACATTTCATTCAAGTTACGTTACTACTCGAATCTCATTGAATTTTAGATTTTTTTTTTTTTTTTTTTGAAATATTAAATTTGTTAACAAAAGGGAGAATTCCCATTGTGGGCATGACTCTCCCTTTGCCAATAGAGAGAATCAGAGAAATGCATGGGCATTATTCCAAGAGGTTGTAACAGCCATTTGGAGTAATGGCTATGACTATAAAAGCCACCCATGAGTATTGCAATACATAAGAAACTTATCTCTAGCGTCTGTGGTTGTGTGAGGTATCTGAACCATGGAAATTGATGTATCATTTCTGTAGTATGCACCAGGGACGGAACTAAGATTCAAACTTAGGGGGGGCCAAAGTTCTTTGTTCTTAGATTTTAAAAAATTGGAATATCAATATTAGAGGATGACAAAGTTGCATTATTAGTATTAATTTATTAATTATTGTTTGTATTTTTTCTTTTGAAAAAAATTTAATAATAGGATTTTATAATCAAGAGTTTTGCAAGTCAATTGATACGTCTTAATATTTTCTAAGTCTAACTAATGTGTGGATGAAGCGATCAATATGTGGCATAAGAGTTGTCTCTATGACTATGAGGGTGGAGTCATTTGAGAGGGGCATTGAGCTCTCAAGTGAGAGGAAGAAATTGGGTAAAGGTTATTGGGTTTTTGTGATTTTTTTTGCTAGGATTTGTAATTAATTTGTTGTTATTTTTTTTGCTTATATCGGATTTATGATTTGTCCAAAGATTTTTCTTATTATCTTGGATCAATTTGTAAATTTTTGGGGGAGGGGGGCCAAGTATATAAATTTAAGAGCCATAATTAAAATTCTTTTTGTTAATACACATACTATTATATTTTTTTTTTTCAAATGTTGGGGGGGGGGGGGGGGGGGGGGGGGGGGGGTGGGGGTGGGGGCAATGGCCCCTCTTGCCTTGAGTAGTTTCGTCCCTGGTATGCACCATCAACAAGAGAAATCAATAGCAAAGTCAAAACTGTGAAAAACCATGTAAAACGAAACTGGAGTCCTTAGGTCATCTTATCCTAAACAACATATATATATATATATATATATTGTGGGGGGTAAAAGCCCAGATCTACCTATTGGGCCTGGGTCCTATTTTTAAGGTTACTGTATGTCCGAAGAGTGATAACGGGTTGGGTAGAGTTCATCTGGGGCTAATAAACTCGGAGGTGGAGGAAGAGTACAATCCGAAGAGGCCCCCTTTTTTCGAAGAGGTTTTTCTCCTCGGATACGAATAATCTTGATCAAATAAACGTATGAAAGGTTCGAATGATCCTCCTGGCAGTTCCAACGACAAAGATAAGCTCTTTGCATACCTGGGGATGATATGAACGAAGAAATATCTCAAGGAAAAGCTACCACCACCGTATTTAATGTACTGCAGCAACTTTTCTGGCCGCATTTATGTGGAGAAGACCCTTGAACAGTGCAACCTCAGCTACCGCCACTCCCAAAAAGCTAGAGAAGATGCTTGATGTGACCTATACTCAAGTATGTACGTAGATGGATGACAAGTGGACGGCTAAGATGATGAGGGAGGAGGCTATATAAAGAAGAAGAGTCCCTGATAAATGGGGCGGGCAAAAAAAAAAGAAAGAGGGAGAAGAAGAAAACAAATTTACTGTAGCTTTGAAACTTGTAACCTAATTCCATTCCATAGAATACCTCTTCGGACATTCATGTCTGCTTTTGCCTTAACGTGATTGCATGTTAGTTTATTTGCAAATACCATAACCAACTCTTGTTTAATTAATATACAGCCCAGTTCTTTCACCCACGCTCTACAAATTCATTGTCTGGAGTTCATAGGGTTCATACTCCATATCTTGTGAGCTTGGGTTACAAAAATTTACCCTACATATATATATATATATATATATATAAAATAAATAAATAAATAAATAAAAACTCTAATTTAGTGATATTTCAAGCCAAGTGAGGTAGGTCCGAAATTAAAATTTATTTCACTGAGCATATCATTTCTAACCAAATCTTTACTATAAAATTCAACCCAATTTTCTCCATTTCAAAATAAATAAAGAGGACCATAAGTTAACATTGCTTATTGATAATGCATGGCAGGTCCCTCTTGACAAGGAGAAGTTATACCATGCACCGGTAATATGTTTCCTCTCTCTTACAATTGGTGGGTCTCATTCCTTAGGTGGATCCACAAATTGTGAGAGAGAGAAAACATATACCCGGTGCGAGATATATTTTTCCCTTGACAAGGTTGGGTTAGGGCATGATATCCTACGTATTCCAAGAAAACAGTACTTGCAACGACTCTCTTGCGGATTTTGTTGTGAGGCCTTTTCATTGAGCTATTGAATGAACATTTTTTTGGTGCTTCTAGTTCATGTCTGTTTGGTATGAGTTCATAAGCTCTATTTTTAGCTTTTATGTATAACTTTTTAAACTTTTTTTTTCCCATTTTTTCAAAGTACAAGCATACTTAAGCACGTTACATCAGAATGATAATTATCTTGAAATAGGGACAAGTATTAGGGGGAATATAATAAGTTTATTAATGAAAAAACCATTCTTATATTTTTTCATAAAGAGAAAAAAAAAATTCTTATATTCAGCTGTTTGATGATAACAAAGAATAGAACTTGTAAATTTGGTTAGTAAAACATACACATAATACTATATTTTTTATGTACATACATATTTTAAACAAGAAAAAGAAAAGGAAAACTCTTGTTTATGATTATATATTCTTAAAAGTACATTTTTATTGTATTATAACTATACATAAATACTTCAACTTACAAAAATTTAATACTCTTATTGACACTATAATTGTTTATTATACCAATGTTTATAGTATTAATTATGACAAAAAAATCAAAATTAATATTTTTTTAATTCCATATTTTACTATTTATATTAAATGTAAGGGCAGGTTTTAGTCCTAAGCTCAAAAGATGAATGGATTCAGGCCCAAAGAGCCCAATACAATAAATTTGTAGAGAATAGGGTTAAAAGCTAGGTTTTAATGGATCAAACAACACACACAATGAATCAAGAACTCAAGAAAGTAAAGGAAAACGAGCTCTTTCCAAAGAAAATCTTCCTCGGCAAAATCCGAGGAGAGTTGTCTATGGATATATTGCTTTTAAACTTGAATACAATTTCAGTTCTTCTTACTACAATGTTTTCTCTATAGATTTTCTGATCCCCTCTTCCTGGAGGGTCTCTTACATTATATAGCTCCCTTTAGATGATCTTGGCCCTCCATTTGTTGACCGTCCAGACCACTACTTGAATGCTTGTCCCATCAAACACCTTCTCAAACCCCTTGTGAGTTGGGACAACCAAGGCAGTACAATTCAGGGGTCTTCTCTGGACAGCCAAGGCAGTACTATTCAAGAGGTTTGGTGGGATGCATTAAATGTGGTGGCAGCCACTATCCCTTCAATCGTATTAGAGCTAGCCTCCTCCCGAAACTCTTTCTCTACAGTATGACCTCTTCTGGTAACGTGCCACTGACATGGCCTTACTATCCAAGTGTATGACCTTCTCAGCACAATAATGGCCCCATCGGCATGGGTATTACATGTGGCACAAATACCTTATTTAAATTCTTGTACCCCACATTAATCATCTGGCTTTTCATATTTTTATTATAATCTTAGAATTTTTTTTATCAATTAAAATTCTTCTATAAATTGGGTGATCATATCTTAAATTCCATGTATAGTATATAAGTATATTATATTATAAATACAAAATCAAAATATTTTATATAATATAAATTAAGACTATAAATAATTTGTTTGAGAACATTGCCAAAAATTAAAATACTCTTGTACTATTACAAACACTAGATAGTGAGAGAATACTTGTAGAGGAGAGCGTAAAGCTCGAGGGAGGTCACTTTTCACTGTGACAAGTTAAACCTCCACTCTAAATGGTCCTGCCAATTTTAGTACTAATGCGTCCCGCAAAACTCGAACCTAAGTGCTAAGACAAGATAGACAATAATATAATAGAACTAAACAATTTTTTTATTTTTTGAGAAAGTATAACTAAACAATTGAATACTAATTTAAAAATATAACTAAACGATTGAATGTTGATTCAGTATAATAATTATTGGGAAATGCTAACGAGTGCTCTTAAGGCACTAGTTAATAATCAATTTAAAGAAAATTTTTATGGGAAATGAAAAAAAAGTAATTAATATTTTAACAGTTTTTTTCATTTCCCATAAAAGTGGTATGAAAACTTTCCTAAAATGAATTATTAATGAATCTATTCCTATGTACAAAACGTGTTATGTGTCTTACATCCGTATGCATTATATGAAATTGCAATAAATGTGGTCGCTATGACCTTTAAGTGTGTGGTAAATTGACTTCTAAGATTTTGGAGGGTTCAAGGTAAAGTTAAAAATGTGAAATCAGGGTATTGAGAGAGTAATTCTTAGATACTCTCGAAATACGAAAAATTGTGTTTTCTCCTCTCACATTTATGGTGAGATTCACTCATTAAATTCTTGGTGGAATTCACTATAAATGTGAGAAGGAAAAAGCATCATTTTCTTATATTCTGGGAGTACCTAAAAATTTTTTGTGTCGTGAAATAACCAATGGACAAAATGTTGTCATTTTTTCCTCTTTAGGCCCCACTAATGCTCTTACAGTTCTATCATCAAATCAAATGACCAAATTTAATCGTCTCTCTCTGAATTTGAAATTTCCATCATTAGTGTTCTTGACTTCTCTCACCCTTGCCGAGAACACCCTTCATCTAGAAAAGAGATGGTCACATGTGTGTGTGTATATATATATATATATATATAAGATTAATAATTTGATAACTTTACTATTAGATTAAATTTCCATCTATTTTAAAATGTTCTTTAAATTTTGTGTTAATTGAATAGTATTTTCTTTTTTATTCATAAATTCATATATGGTGTATAATTTAAAATAAAAAAAATCTTGAAATTTAATCATTTTTTGATGAAATAGTTTTTTATATCCAATTATCTTGATTCTTTGAAAGCATAAATAGTATAAGACAATGAAATCCAATGATTAATTTGTTAAAATACTTGTTCGACAAAAAAAATTATAAGGCAGTATAACATTGCAAAAAGTTATATTATATGTAACTTAAACCTAACCCTAAATGTGTGTGTGTGTCAATGCACATCAATTTGGATCATGAATACCTACAAACTAAGGTGGATTTTATGCCAGAACATGGAGCCTAAAAATGAAATATGGGAGAAATTTTCTCTAATTCGTTTCTAATTTGGGTTTTTTCTATATATAAACCTCTTTTTGTGAGGTTTTTCCTTGATTTTAACCATCTTATGGGCTTATAATTAGGGGGTATTGCCTACATTATGGCAAGATATTGGGCTCATAATCGTTCCTCCTCATAATGGTGAGTGTCAGTCTCCCCATCCTTGATACATAGCCTTGGTACTCATCTTTGATACTCAATCTATTCCCTTGTTGAAGTTAATGGCATGCCTTGCTTGGGTTGGCCATGCCATGACCCAGGAAATATATCTTATCATGTCTCAATAAACATGAAATGCATCAAGATTCTTTTACATTTGAGTTCATTATATTCTTCTGTACACACATATATAATATATTTATTTTATCTATACATTACTAATTACTACTATCATTGAGTACATTTGTCTTTCTTAGTACTCTTACAACCACCATTTTCTCTCTCTCATGAGCATTGTCGTCACCCAATTAAGGATGATAAAATGCATTTATCCCTTTTTTACGCAAGTTTTCCGAACAGAGACAAAACACTCATAATCTAACCCTATATAATTCTAAAAAAAAAAAAAAAAAACCCTATCTCGTTCAATTGTCATCCATATCTAAATTCAATTCCTTTTAATTTCTTTTTTATAGATAAATACAAGTAGCATATATAGCATGGCAAATGTATCAAATAACAATAAGAGATCTACGGTGTTTGGGGGAGATTACAATTAACACAAAGCCTCAAGTTGATTGCATGATACGTTTAAAGTCCCAACAAGAATATTTGTCACCAATTTGTGAAATGTGATGAATTCTATTAGTTTAGTCTATCGTTGGTTTAATTGGTTAAGTTTCTTATACTCAAATAAGAGATGACATGAGTTTGAATTTTGCATACATTGAAAACAAATTAATGTCTTGGCCTAATAGTAAAATACAATAATCATGAAGTGTTAAAATCCTATTTGTGTAAAACAACTTTGATATCATATCCCTTATTCGATTACAATAAATTTTACTAGTTGAACTAGTTAATTGAAGTCAATATTAATTTTAATTGACCAGACCATATATATGTCTTATAATAATAATAATAATAATAACAACAACAACAGAGAAAAAAAGAAGTAAAATAATTCAAATAACAAGACAACTTTTACTCAAAAAAAAAATATATAATAATAATAATAATAATAATAATAATAATAATAATAATAATAACAAGGCAATTAGTTAACTGCCATTGTATATGTGCATAAAAAAGGAAAACTAATCAATGAAACACTTGAGTATATCGATTTATCCATGAAAAAAAAAAAAAAAAAAAAAAAAAAAAAGAGAGAAAGAAAGGTGAAAATAATCCCGAGGAAAGTAGTACAAGTGAAAACAGTTATGTGGCGTTTGGTACAGGGTAATGTTTTAGGATTCCTAGGAATGTTTAAAGATTCTCATGTTTGGTTGCAAATCATGCTAGGGAATTAGATGCCAGGGGAATCCTTAAACTCCTCTCAGTGGGAATGTGGATTCCCTTTAAAACAGGTGGGAATCCAGATTCCCAAGTTTAAAGGAAATTGTATGTTTTATAAATTGACAATTTTAACCATTTTTTTTAAATGACTTGGTAGTTCACATTCAAATCTAAGGATAGAATGGGAAAAATAAATAATTTATTTAAGATTCTTGGGAATAAACCAAACATAGGAATAACTACATTCTTATGAATGTGATTCCTAGGAATCACATTCCTAGGAATCTGGATGCCAGAAGTAATGTAGATTCCCCCGTACCAAACGCCACATTAGTGTAAGTGAAAATATATGATCGTTTTCGTCCCAATTTTATCGGATGTCCCTTAAGGTACATCGTTTTCGTCAATAGCTCAATGCATGGCAAAAGCAGGAAGCTGAAAAAGAAAAGTCTTTTCCCTCAAAAAAAAAATGAAAAGTCTAGTCAAGCCGTAATGGTTAATTTAAGCCGCCAGTATAGTGAGTTTTATATAAGTAAACCCACAAAAAGGTTAATATCTCCCTTAAATGTTCTAGAATCCTGTAATTTTCCCAATGAATGTCTAAAATAGTAGCTACGGCGCAGGACTTGGAGTTAGGAGGCAAAAGTATAAACAATTTTTTTTTTTTTTTTTTTGAAACTCCAAATAAGCATTCAAAGTTAGGTTTTTTTTTTTTTTTTTTTTTTGAGTGTCTTGCTCTTTAGCCACTTAGACCCTTTCTCTCTCTCTCTTTCTCTTTTTTGGGTGTCTTGCGTGTTGTCAGATGTGTGTGGGTGTTCAATCAGACTAGTTAGAATCGACTCAGGATTTTTTTTTTTGTCTTGCGTGGATTTGTTTTGGGGTATTGTTTGGGTCTAAGTTTACTATTGGTAAATTTTGTTGTTGAGTTTGTTAAATTTATATCAGATTTTAGATAAATAAAATTTTTTATAGCCTTTAAAAAGATCAATAATATTGTTGAGGGGGGCAAAGTGCAAATTTATCTAAAGAAATTGCTAAAATTAATAACACACACACACACACACACACGTATATATACTAAAAAAAATTTGAAAAAAATTTGGGGGAGGCCACTGCCCCCCCCCCCCCCCAACGACCAAGTATAGCTCCATCACTGTAAAATAGTAGCACTAAACTCTTCATACAATTCCCACCTATATTAAAAATTAATTGATATCGTAACTTGATAATAAAGAGCAATTATCATGGAGCGAATACTATAGATTTAAAATAATGTCATATCTATAAAAAAATTAAAAAAAATTAAAAAAAAAAACTCTTATATACATTAGGTCATTATGTTTCCTATATATTTAACGTGAAGTTTGCATCAAGTAACCTATATATTAATAAACTATTCTTGAGAAATTTTGACACCAATTTCATGGGAAATATAAAAAACCGTAAAAAAATTAATTTTTTTTCTTTTCCCGTAGAAATCTTTTAAAATATTTTCTAAACTAATATCCTTAGGACAGCCGTTAACTTTTCCCATAAAACATTGAAAGATGTGATATTTCAAAAAAAATGAATGAAGCTTGATGTATGATTTTTTTTTTTTTTTTGGGACATTAAGTACAATGGGCTAGCATTCAAGGACTCTCTCTCTCATAACAATAAATACGATTATTATCACTTCAACAATATAATAAATAAATGAATAAAAATCATTAGCCTACTTTTTAAAAATAAATAAATGCAATAGAGCTTTAACTTATGTCTTTATGATAATCCTCGACCTGCTTTTAATGTTTCACTTTTTGCTACACCTTTTTTTTTTTTTTTTGAGAATCCAATCTGTAATGTCTTATTAACTCAAGAAGGAGGCATATCTGCCAATACAAAAGAGTTGATATTTGGTGGAACATGCTCCATCCAGACGGTTAAATCAGAACTGAATCTAGCTTTTTTTGCTAAAGCATCAGCTACAGAGTTTCCCTTCCTATAGGTATGAGAAAAATTATAGCTTCTTAAGGACTTTACATAGAACATAATGTCTTTAAGGAGATGGCCATAAGCAGATTGAAACATATCACCTTTCTGAAGGGATTTGATGACAGTTTCCGAGTCTCCTTCCAAAATGGACTCATGGAGACCTACTTCGTGGACAAAAATGGCAGCACGCCTTGCTGCAAGTAACTCCAAGCATGCAATTGAAGGTGGCTGTGGGATTTTTTCAGAGAGGGCCGCTATGATTTCACCAGCATGGTTACGAATTACCACACCCAAACCTGCCTCTCCTATGTTTGTGAACATGGCCCCATCAAAGTTGGTCTTGAAACAATTGAACTCTAGAGGCTTCCACTTTGTTTCCCTTACGTGAGACTGATTTTTTGGGAGGTTGCTGACCGGTTGCTGGTGGAGTGACAAGTATCTTTTTGCTTCAGTAACTACTCGGTTTAGTGGGAGAGCATCTTCATTCAGCCTAAGTTTATTCCGCCTGGACCATAGGAACCAAGCCGTGGTGGTGAAAAGCTCCAGTTTGAGTGGCTCTTGCATGATCAATTCAACCAAGTTTTGGAAGGACCCCATGGAAGTTTTTTGGCGATCAACCCAACCAAAATCCACATCCCATACCTGGCGGAGAGAGGGACAGGTCCAGAGAGCATGGAGGATAGATTCGAACTGGGCTTTGCATTGTTGGCATGTGCTACACTTTTTGCTACACCTATTGTAGTATTTCATGCATTTTTTTGTTCCTTATAAAGTTATCAAAGTTTAAAATTAAATATATAAAAAAGATACACAACATATTACAATTTGTGAAGCATAAAGTGAAACACTAAATGAAATAGAAGTTGGTGATAAATTAAAAAATAAAGAGTGGAACAAAAAAAATTATTCTAAATAAAAAAAATTAATTACTTTTTAGTTTTGTGTTTTAAAAATTGACTCATCAATATATATGACATACGGGTAGTAAAATTTGCAATAACTAAGAAAAGAGAGAGGTAACATAATGAATGACATGTTATGATGGTTTTTTTTATACTTTCCATGTACTAGATGGACATTCAATTCTAACAAATTTTATTTAACAATATATTAACATGATTTATGCATTAGTTTCGGTTAACGAATGTCCAATTTACTCAATGCACTTTGTTGAAAATTGGATTTAAAAAGAAAATATTAGACAAACTTTTTCAAAAGCTCAAATATATACAAAACCAAAAATACCCTTCCATCCACAATGCAAAGCACTAGCCTTTAAAATTCTTATTTAACTCAGAAGTCCATGCCAAATCTACTACTATCCCAAATCAAAGGTGTGGTCAACTCCACCACCATCCCAAATCAAAGATCGCTTGACTCCATAATAATCCTAAATCAACTTGACTCCACCACCACCAAAAGGAGAGAGAGAGAGAGAGGGCAGCAAATATTTATGTGAGTTAAAAGGCATTTATGACAAATATTTGTGTAAACTTTAATTGTAAAATTTTTATTAATAAAACTGGTAGAGTGTCAGTGGTGCAATTAATAATACTCTTTGGAAGAAAACTATTATTGCTCCCTATCTATTAGAGCATCAGCATTCGGAATTGCAAATGCTATATCTAAATTTCATTTAGCATTTTTTCCTCAAAAACCTCCTACATCCGAAATTGTAAACACCAACTATTGCAAAAAATTTTGCAATAGTGCTACAGTGCAATTCTAAAGATAGAATTGCACTGTAGCACAATTCTAAACAAAAAACTAATATTTTATTGTGATGGTGGTTGGGAGAAAGAAAGAATAAATGATGGTGATTGGGAGAAATATTATTTTATTGTGTAGATATATTATTTTAATAAGTAGAATAGGAAAATAAAAATTTGGGATGCTGGAAGTATTGTATAATGGGATGATATAATTGATAAAGTAGTTTTTTGGGATGGTAAAATAGAATAGAGTAGCATTTCCTGACGCTAATGCTCTTAACAAATGTCGTGTTAAAGATGTTATTATCGTGATAATCACTTTATAAATGTAAGTTTTTGTGAGACGAGGGAGATAAAAGATAGGGTTCAAGTTTTTAGGAGGAAACTTCACACACATATACACTTAAATTAGGTTAAAGTATGATTTATATCTTAATTTTTTTTTAAATGTTATTAATTTGTAATTTCTATTACATAGAGATTACAAACTAATGTGTCACCAATCATTAGAACACATTTCAAACTTATGTTAGAATTACTTTTTGTGATTAATGTCACATCAATTTGTAAATGTGATTGGTGTTGCATCAACATAATAATTAATTTCTTAATTACTTTTTTTTGTTTTGTATTAAAAAATCATGTTATTTTGTACAATATCATATCATACATTATATAATAAAAATTAGCTCCTAAAAGTCACAGTTGCACCACCGGCTATCTCTTCTATGTGACAAAAGGCTACACTCACATTAATTATTAAATTTTTTTTTTCTTATTATATTAATTGTTATGATATATTTATTAAATTAATGGTAAGATTTAAGGATAGTTTAATTTAAGTAAAACTTTATTATCTGAGTTCAAGAAATTTAAGATTATATTCTAACTAATATTCTATTGCCTAAATTTTTATTATTATAAAAACAAAAATAAAAATTATGAAACATCCTTATCAAATTTTAATTTTTTTTATGAAATATCCTTATCTGCTTTTAAGGATAAACTTTGGATAGTTGTAATTTGTATTTTAAGGATAAACAAGATACATTTTATTAAATAAAATAAGTTTTTCCTTTTACATATGATTATATTTTTATTTATTTATAAGATATAGTTCATACTTCAATTATTTTTTTAATTTATATATTATTCTTGATCAAATTTATCTCTACAACAAATGGCTAAATTCTTATTAATTAAGATAGTTTATTTTAGGTCAAACTTATTAATTAATTTTCAAAAAATTTAAAATTCTACTACAACTATAGTTCACTCTTGGTAAAACTCTATTAGCTAAGTTTTAAAAAAAATTATATTATATTAAAACTAAAATTTAAATTTGAAAATTTTTCAAGAATTTTAAAAATAAAATTTAAATTTTATTTTAATTATTTTCATAATCTATCTTTTTTTTAATATAATAAAACTTATACATTAAATACTATCCTTAGGCCAAGTAACTCAATATATTTGTGTAAGGACCCAACTTGGATTGGACTCGAAAAAAAGGGTTTTTAGTCCAACAAGCCCAAACAATGAATTTTTAGAGAGTGGGTGAAAGAACTAGTTCTATTCTATAGAAAAGATCATGACCATTACTGGGCGAAGAACATTCAAAATTAACCAAACTACAAAAATTGTCCTCGGCTAGGTTTCAGGTGTTTATATCTTTTAGGGTTCTATCTTTCTGATTCACAAAATCCTCCAAAAAGTCCCCTCAAATGTCGTCTTCTTTCATGTTATATACCACGTTCCTCCCCTCCTTTTCACCGTACACGTGTAGGTTATATTCTGGGAACTCCTTCCTATCCCATCTAACAACTCCCAGAGTCTTCAACTAGCGGCCATAAGGCTGCTTGACTACTGTTCAGGTATCACCTCCACATTAATGCGGCCAGAGAATTAGCTAGGAAGCATTTAATGTGGAGGTAGCAGTTTTAGAAGATATTTGTTACCTCCCTTATACCATATCCGTTTCTCAGTTACAATACAACCTTGCGGACTATCCATGGTAACAGGATAGTTGCATCGACCTTGGGTCAACATTCCGAGATGCACCTTATCCTCGGACGCCTATTGGACTTTTATGTACAATCTCCCCTTCCTTTTCTCATATTATTCCCACCATGTCCTCATTTAGCCGTCCTCGGACTGGGCCACTGGGCTCTAGGCCCACTTCCTACAATCTTACTAATACCTTCTTAGATAGCTGGCCCCACAATTTGCATTTCAAAATTTTAACCTAGATGAAACTTTAGTAAAGTTTCCAAGTAGCTCATTAAAGTTTCAATAATATTTTTAAATAAATTTAAATTAATATGTGCATCACATAGGCATACTACTAACTAGTATATATAATATAATTTGTAGTAAATATATCATCACTTTTTTTTCCTCATGGTCTTGGTCTGTGGGAAAATAGAGGGGGTAAGAAAATTAGATGTTATGATGGATTTTTTTTTTTTTTTTAATTTCCACGTATGGGATGGACATTCAGTTTCAATATTAATTTAACATTAACAACAAATTAACATGAAGTTGTCACAATTGTGAAATGCAGAGACACCAGCACGACAATTTCAATCCCAGCTTCTCAATTCTTACAAGGCACCCAGTAAGAAAAGAGACTAAAATGCCTAGAATTAATTTGAACTATGATGCTTAACCCTGCCTTCATGAAATAATTCATTCATATTTGAGATCTAAAAGACACACGTGCTCTTTATCTTTTTAAGACTTTAGCTAACACAAATTTCTAACCCTTTTCTTCTCCTAGAGATGCTCTAATCCCTTTCTCATTTTGAAACTTATTCACCTTTCCAGTTTCCACCATCTCTTTTTTTTATCGGGTCCGCTCCCAAAAATTCCCGAAGACCAAATATGATTTACTTTACTACACGTCCCAAATCACGTGTATCAGAAATTTTAATCGCAGCCTTAACATGCTCACTTTGTAAGTAGCTTCATATCCCATTGGCAAAGTCCCTCTTGGACCTGCATGGCATGGTGGTCCAAAGACATTCTTTTAAATTTTTTTTCGTTTGAGATTCGAGCTCTCGAGAATGGTTCCTCAGTCCTCAGTCACACCCCCTCCATTCTCTCTCTCTCTCTCCCTCTCTCATCTACAGGTGTACATTTGTGTCCCTCTTGCTGTGCCACTTGTGAATTATAAATACTAAAACTTCTATAACCAGATATGAGATTGCATTGAGTGCGGAAGCTACATACAATGGCACTTACCAGCTAGGTCCTTATATTCCATTATATTTCAAATAGTTTAGACAAAAATATTACTAATGAATCCCAACCACACATAAACTTCACAATAGTCCTGTTTGATAAATTATCACTACGATATTGCATATGATAAATTATTTGTTCCAAAATTTAACCATTATTTTATTCAATAATTTTTTATTGAAAAGTAAAACTTTCTCAATTCATGAAAATGGTGAAAAGATTTAATCCTTGTAATGTGCATAGCTTCCAAGTAAAACTATAAGACATAGGTTAGGGGTCAAGATACTTGCCAGTTGCCACCAGATAAAATATGCTTAATTAGTAATGTTTCTAGACAGCTTTGTTATTTGATTCCCACCCCCCCTAAGTTTTCTAGTAATATACACTTCTCTTTTCCTAAAATGAATCAGATAGTGCCAAAAACTAGCAGAAACAGCAGGGAAGAAAGTCATGGGTCTATATCATAGGATGTTTTAGCAAGTGAAACTGCATGGTTTTAAACATGATTGCTTTGAACAGGGAATAATGAAGTTGGACCCTTTGAACAGGAAATAATTCCAATGGATTTGGATTTAAAGAGACTCTTATCTGCTAATTGGTTTTAACAACAATGATTAATCTGGTCCTCCTAAGCCTGTTTTATGTCTACATCTCCTTGATAAATGAGCTGATTAGAACGTGCTGAGCATTGATATGAAAAAATCAATATAGCAGCTAAGGACTTATTAGGAAGAACCTTTTCCCGTTTTAACATCCATGATCAATATAGATTTTTGTATATGACTATTAATTCATTCTTGATAGTTGAGCTACTTCAAGTTCCTAGTGAAAATATCGAACGGTCAGCCTTGCTGTTAGCTGTTTGCTATTCAAAGTGACCCCACTGCCTCGAAAGGGAAGTTTTCTCGTAGAAACAATTATAACAATTGAGTTGGAAAAAATTGCCAAATGCCCTTTTCGGGCAAAAATAGCAGTTCTTTGCCTCCTTTCTTAAACTAATTAGGAAAATGCCCCTCTTTTGAAACTCGACTTGTGATAAACCGAGTTAGGCCCTATAGCGGTGTTTTTAAGGAGCCTATAGTGACGTTTTCAGGACCTATAGTGACATTTTGTAACTTACAAAATGCCACTATAGGTCCTTAAAACGTCACTATAAGTCCTTAAAAATGCCGTTATAGGGCTCTAGAAATTTTTTTTTTAAACTCGATTTTTCACAAATCGAGTTACAAAAAAGATGCATTTTTCTAATTAGTTTGAAAAATAAGGCAAAGAGCTGCTATTTTTGTCTAAAAATGACATTTGGCAATTTTGTCCCAATTGAGTTTGATGTAACTATGAGAAGAAATTGACTATCGTTTAATCATCTGAGTAGTCAAACAATGAGAAGAAATGTCACTAACAATGCAGGCCAAGAGGCCCGGCAATAAGTCCAGATTACACAAGTACAAATTGTACAATACAAAGCAGCCTTTTTTTTTTTTTTTGAAAGGAGTACAAAGCAACCTTTATATTTAATTAACACATGGCATCCATTTCCAGCTCTAAGTTCTAACAAGCAATTTGGTGGGTGACAGAGAAATTAAACGTGCATGGATTTAAAACTAGATGAAAATTTGCATTAAAATAAAAATACTTAAGGTAGCATAGGACTTGCTAGTAAAAAAGACTGGCTCTGGTTTTTAATTTTTATTTTGCATGGGACATCATATAAAGTTAAATTTTAAGATAAATTACGATTTGCACTCTCTAAAGTTTACATCTTTTCATTTTTGAATATAGTTACTCTTCTATTTACCTTTGTCCAAACTACGTTGTTAACTCCCATAAAACAAACGACATAATTTTACTGTTTTCTAATTTCAAAAATTTTGAAAGAAATTAGAAAAACAATTTTTTACTAGAATACATCTTTAGATATACTAAAAATTATTGTATGAAATAAATAAATAAATAATCAACCTAAACTTTTCTTTTATATGATATACTCTCTCCATGGTTAGCATCGCAGTAGCTTGCCTCACTAATGCAATGCTCAATGACAATATCATTGATTACTACCTTGTAATGTTGAACTATCATGGCCTAGCTCACATTGGACCTTGATCTTAAAGCCCATTGGGATCAACATCATTTTAGTAAGTGAGGTCGACATGGAAGAGGGGGTTCGTGAACCAGAGGCTGTGAAGCTTGCAAAATATGGCAGAGTCGACGAGACCATAATGGATGGATAGAAAGATCATCACGAATTTGTGAAAAGAGGAGGAGGATGCAAATATGAGATTCGGGGCAAAATGAGTGTTTGGATGGTGAGAAAAAGTGAAAAGATTTGAGAAATTGAGATGGTTTTGCTTGATTGATGTTTTGGTCAAAGGGGTTTGGGAGTTTTGGGGGATTTGAGCTAAATTCAAACAAGTCAAGTAAAATATGATAAGATTAAGCAATAACCTAACGGTAATGAAATCATTTGTGATGCCTAATTTGTGGTGCCTAATGTTATGCAGTTCAGACACCATCTTCCTCCTTCCTCGCCATCTAATTTTAGTATTGGATATGATTTTTTTCATATATATAATTTGATAGTTACAACAATAGGGAAGAAAAATTTGAACAATAAACATCTTTATTAGAAATACCAGTTGAACTAGAAGATTCTTGACAAATATGATAGAATTATGTTTGTGGATAGGATGAATCTGGATTTATTTGCAGTAGTCCAGGTAAATAGTGTTTGCTACGGGGTTGTTTGGACATGGGGTACAATCACATTGTCCCCGGCTGGTAAGGATGAAATTTTCTTTCTAATATATTTAAAATCTAAAAAGTAACAAAAACCGTAATTTTATAGGAAGGTGCGTGGATGGAAGATATCAATGAAATCCAAATGAAAGTTAAGAGAAAATGAAAAACAAACCCAACTTAGAGTGTGACTTTTTTAATATTATCAACATAGTTAGGCAATATTCAGGTGTTAATGAACAAGAAGAATGATAATTTTTTAACAAACCTTTAGTATCACAGTGTGGAGACTCAAGGCTTCTATTTCGCCAAATTTTAGGCATATTATCATTCAAATCTCCCAGCAAAACAGGAACCCCCCTCCTCAAAAGAGGGATAGGTGCATGCAGGAACATTGAAGCTACCAAAAGTGCCAGGAACATATACATCCGGCATTTATATCAAAAGGCTTAAAACAATAAAATACAGAAAACTATAGAAGTAGCTTAAAAGAATTAGTTAATGCCAAGAGTCTGGTAGCTTAGAAAGATAACCTGTTCTCGTTTACTAGGAGAACCAACTTTCAAATTCCCCATCCCCCAACTATCAAATTATTAACAAAAATAAAAAATAAAATAAAATAAAAAGAAGACGAAGATGAAAGAAGAATAGTTAGACTAAGACCACTGCCAATTCATTTTGCAACTCCAAACCAACTGCCAACCGCTGGCCCGGGGGGGTAAAAATACAAGCCCCCCAAAAAATGTTTAAGTGACAAACTTCAAGGCCAAAAAAACACATTTGAAAACCCCAATCTTCAAAGACATTTAATATATGCAATGAAGATCATTCACTGGCTATTAGAATTCATTCACACACATCAAGTTGATACTACTGGAGACTTGGGACATTAGGAAAATAAAAGTAGAGCGTCCTAAAAATTATCTCAAGTCTCTTTAAGCCATAAAACAAATAAAATGAGATACAAATCATCACAAGTACATGATGCTTATAATGACACAGCGCTATGCAGGTTACAGAAAATGTATGACATTCAAGCCCACCTCCCTCAAGGAGCACAATATTCCATTCCTTATGCCTCATCTATCTGCTCCTGCATGAAGCAGAAAGAGCGTTGGTTTAGAAAACTTTACAATTTTGAGTCCACCATAAAGTAATTTGTCAGGCTTTAAAAACTAGAATGATTGCATAAATTAAAATCCTGGTTTGACCTGTTTACACCCAATATTGGCCAGATATAGTAACCATTCTAATTTGACTGGACAACAAAACTGGATCAGATCGATCTACCAGTCACACCTATTAAAAGCTTTGGATTTACGAAGCAAGGCAACTAACACAACTGGCTGAAGGATGCCATTGGGTCAATAGATCCATAGACTATCATGAGGGTGAACATGCATTTATTAGTTCAACACAGGACAAATTTTGGCCATTGGGTGAAGGGGATAAACGAGAAAAAACTACATCCAAAAAGAAGTGGGAAAGAACATCAGCAATAAATGAAGAGAGGAACTGATTGAGAAGATTTATGAGTCTGACTACTAAAGCCTGAAGTTGTGGAATACCCATGGCTGCTTAACTTCTATTTCAATTTCAGCACTTTTAGATTCAGAGTCATTTATTCAATCATTTATTTCTTTTTCTGGCATGTTTATGCACTGTAGCATTTAAAGCAATGGTCATCAAATTTTCCTGGTAGTTTCAACAACAAAAGGCTTTGAAGGATTAGGGCAGGTGGAATTCATCAGAGTTTTGTTCTCCACTTCTCCAAACTGCCTCATTGATTAACCTTCATAGGCCTTAAGGGACCTGGATTAACCCAACTGAGCCACCATTCGCTCCGGCACATCCATGCTCAGAATGAAGAGAAATTTTGGTACACAGCAACATACTAAATTAACGTTACCAGGTAATAAAAGGATATCTCCAGACCACCAGGGATTGAAGCCATTCAGTTTTGTACTATATAGCACTTCTAGTAAACCCATTTTGTTTTTTCCATTACATTTAATAATTATATCACACCATCATCAGGATTTTTTTTTCCCTAGTCTTCAAGAGGGTATTCCAGTGATGCTCTGTAATTTTTCATACTGTATCTCTTGCAGGCCTGATTGTGCTTCTAAATGCTAGGTAATAATGTTTAATGATTGTGCCTCAAAAAAAAAAAAAAGTTTAATGATTTTGTTGCCCCAGAATGACCAAATGCTCCTTTAATTTCAGTTGAACTTACCTGCATATCTGAAGTCCAAAGAGTGAGGTTGTCCCTCAGCAATTGCATGATGAGAGTGCTGTCCTTGTAGGACTCCTCACCCAATGTGTCCAGCTCAGCAATAGCTTCCTCGAATGCCTGTGGATAAATACAAGGTTTAAACATCCAAATCAGTAATATTTTATGTATATTAAAACTGATTACCATTACTCAGCCTCTAGCAGAACATTCAACTTTATCATATACACAAGTGGCCCGAGAAAAGGGGTGCTTTCATATCTACTATAGACCAAAATTTGTCCCATGTATTTATCATGCAGTTTTCATTCTTTCTTTCTTTCTTCTTTTTTTTTTAACTTTTTGATTGTCTTTATTTAATTTTATTGTGTTTTTTTTTTTTTTTTTTTTTTGGGGGGTGGGGGGGGGGGGGTATGATTGTGAATAAATTTTGTAGTTATAGTTATACCATGATTAGTTCCAAAGTTCCTTAGGCATCACACCTTGATTTAGTTCCCAAAAAATGAACTTCCATAAGCCTATCATTCAATCACTAATGTGCTAAATTTGCACTTCAGTTGGTCACTCTTTCCAGTGCAACTGAGGGGCTCAGTATCAACCTCAGCTTCTCTTCTAAAGAGTGTTTTTTCCAAATAACCAGTAGAGAAGTTCAAGAATACTTACACTAAATGCTGCCATAAATCTGACACCTGTGACCCATCATTGCATTTACTGTTAGTCTGTCATATGTTCTTGCTTTGCTATTAACCAGGAAGTAAATAGAACACAAAGAAACCCCAAAACAAGAATAGATGACCTTTTTTTTCTTTTTCCTGAAATCAATCCTTCAATTTTCATTGGAATTAAACCAGTAAAGGCCCCAGTCTACAAGTGATATAATGTGATTGTTCATAAGTTGTTAGATCTCCAATCTCAATGATATAGCCTACATGCTTAAGTACCAAAAGATTATCTTAACCAATTTCTTACACCAAAATGACCTCAACACAATAGTACCAGCAATATCATGTGATCTTCCTTTTTTTTATATAAGTAATATCATTTTATCTTCCATAAGCTGTTTAATTCTCCAATCCCTTGATGATATAACCTTTTAACCCACATCCCAACAATATCGCGCGTGTGTGTGTGTATTAGAAGCCGCATCCCTTCATTACCACATAACAACCATAACTTTCACCAAAAAATAATAAATAAATAAAACCTAACCAATTTCTTAATCACCAACCAACCTTAGCACAAATAGTACCAAGCTACATCCCTCCAGCAGTTTGGTATGCTCAGAATGGAAATAATTTGCAGTGCCTAGTTTTAACAATTTGAGACATGCATTGTGATTTGCATTAGGATTTAAACTCACTTAGGGTTTTCCTAGGACATATGGAACATTTCATGTAGTTGAAGTTATTCTTAGATTCAATATGAACCAATATTGATCCTACTTTATGCCCAAATTGAAAGGGGGAAAAAACTTCCAAGAAAAAGAAAGATCCAATGGTATCCATGATGATGGCATCTTTCTGAATTCTACCAGTTCAGGCTTTTGGAATTGAAGACAATGTACTTGCAATGCAAGTGACCTGGATATGGACCCTATTGTTAGAACAGATTGATTGAACCAAATATGGATCCAAATTTACTATGAAAACGTGGTCCAGATTTGAAGTCACATTAATCCAGTATAAATTCTATTCAAACATTGCAAATTAGTTTTCCCTATATTATGTCATACTTAATTAAATTAGGCAACCTCGATATCACTCTTCAATTGATGCACGTAGCACCATGGTTAATTATTAAAATGTGCAAACACTGAAATGCAGCATGTACATGTATGAATTCACTGAGTCATACAAGAAACAGAAGATAAATACCAGGAAACAAATAGGGACATAGACAAAGGCATAATCATGATAGTGAAGCAGAGTATAAAAAATCCATAAGCTAGAAGTTTTCCAGTCCTAATCATATCCACAAAGACTCTTATTTGTATTCCATTCCATGTATATTTTCTTCTCCTTTTAGAAAAGTTTATATTGTTTGTTCTTCTCCACTGTACATGCAGTAGTTCATCACAAAAAAAGGCACAAATCTGACTCATGAGGGTATTATGCAGGCGGTTGTTGTGTGCCCCGTTGGGCTAGGTCAATCTGTGATATATAAGTAGCTATAGGTATCCCCAATTGTGATTAATCATTTTGAAGTATTGCACAGCTATGGCCAGCCCGTCTCTAGATTGCATACCTATACCATTAATGGTCAAACAATAAACCACATAAAATCACTGCGTACAGCTAGCAGCTAATCATGGAGTTATTTATCCTTTTATTTATTTGGTTTGACAAGAAATGGGACTCTTTTTTCTGAAAAATGAAAATATACGTATATACAAATACAAACTTTGTCTATTAATAGGATTTTCCACCTGAAAGATATCCCTGAAAAACGTTGATGGCTCTTAAATCTTAATTCAGCAGTTAGACATGCTCATGCATAAGAAGATACAAAGAAATATATTCCTAACTTTTAGCAGTCATAGGAAAGGAGCAAACCTGTTTTGCCATGGTACATGCTTTCTCCGATGAATTGAGGATCTCGTAGTAAAAAACTGAGAAGTTAAGTGCCAGCCCCAGCCTTATAGGGTGTGTTGGAGCAAGATCGGTGAGTGCAATATCCTCCAAGCCAATAAATAATCACATAAGTACAAAAATGAGGGCAGGCCTCAATGAAACTTCTTCAACTTGATAAACGAAGCGCAGATATAAATTTTAGTTTCCTAAAATCCAAATAAAATTTCCTTTTTGAGCAAAAATACGCAAACACCCTATAGAACAACCAACAAGAGAGAGAGAGAGAGAGAGGAACACAAAATACCATTGCATCAGTGCAATTGTGCAAACATAAAACTCTAAATGACAAAGTAAATTCCAAAAGAAATCAATCTACAAAGTCAGTTGCTAATACTTTATAAAACATACATTAACTCTTGACATCTCTACCCGAGTGGCCAAGCCCAAGAAAACTTTTAACATAGCAAATGCTAGCTGACTATTGATAACAGGTGACAAGTGATTCACGCTGCAATGTATTTGTCACAGAATTATGTAGTAATTTGATAAGCACTACATATGAATTGTGATTAGCAACTAGCAACTAACATCAGTTCCTAGGTTGGTTAATTATAGAATACACCGCGAGTCATTCTGTTAATTAAATTCATGATGGAACCCACTATTCATGCGAGATGCATTTATTCTATAATTTTGACATAATGTAAATTATAATCAATGTGATTAATATTAACAAATGATAGTTCCAACTCAAGCTTAAACTGTTAATTAATAACTTAAAATGTTAATTAATAACTATTGAATTTAATCAGTAGTTTGATACCATTGCAAAAAAAGCTAAAGACTACAATTTAATAATTTTATTTAATTATTATTCAAAAATTAATGAATAAAATTTTAAAAATTAAAAAATAAAAATAAAAATACCTGAGCCGCCTTGTAAGAATGCATAGTGTCCTCGGCGGCGGCTTTCCTCTCATCGCCGACCTTGAACTCAGCCAAATAGCGGTGATAATCTCCTTTCATCTTCAGATAGAAGACCTTGGACTCGCCGGTGGAAGCAGAAGGCACCAGATGCGACTCGAGCAGCCTGAGAATTCCGGCGCAGATCTCTGAGAGCTCCGCCTCGACCTTGGAGCGGTACTGCTTGACGAGCGACACGTGCTCCTCGTTCTTGCGCCCTTCTTCTTTTTGCTCGATCGACGACACGATGCGCCAAGCGGCTCTGAGCGAGCCGATCACGTTCTTGTAGGCCACCGATAGGAGGTTCCGCTCCTCCACGGTGAGCTCCGACACCGGCGTCGATCCGGTGACCAGATTCTCCATGTACTGTACCATTTCTTCGTAGCGCTCGGCTTGTTCCGCCAGCTTCGCCAGGTACACGTACTGCTCTCTGCTCAGTGAGGAAGCCATTGGACTAAACACAGAAAAAGAGAGAGAGAGAGAGGAATTCAGTTTGAACAGCTTTGAGAGAGAGAAGGAATATAAGGTGGTTTTGGCTGGCTTTTTGGATTTTTGAGACTGTGACCACTCACCGTACTTCCGCGAGTGAGATTAACGTGTCCTACTCGCTTTTTGGGAGGTTGTGATTTGGGAATTACGGCACTATCCGAACCAAGCACGTGAAAGTTTAGAAATTATATAATACTGTTGCGTGAAACACGTTATTCGTTCATTATTCAAACACTTTTACCTATTTAAAATTGCTAAGTTAAAAAAAAAAAAAAAAAAGTAAACAATAATTAATTAAGAGTCATGCTAACGAGAGCGCTTAGGATACTCATTAATAATCTATTTTAGGAAATTTTGATACCATTTTTTTTAAATGGATTATTAACCAGTGCTCTAAGGACACTCGTTAGCATTTTCCATTAATTAATGACTCAGTAATTTTAAATAAATAAGAAGTTTTTTAGTGTAATGGTGGACTAATGACGTGGTCCACTGTAAAGACAACATAATTTCTCATGAGAGTTAGATTGAGGGTGTGTTTGGATACTGCTTATTTTACTAAAATTAAAAACTTATTGCTAAAAGTACTGTAGATAAAAGTAAAAGTTAGTTGAAATAGTACAATAGGACCCATAAATAGTACCAAAAAGTATAATGGGATCTATGAATAATAGCTGATGATGCTCGAATCGTCAGTCGAAATGATTGTCCAGAGTGAAGTCGTCTACAACCAACTTGATCCTGAGAAAATGGACAATGAAAGGGGGATATGTGGGTTACTGGTGTGATGCCTGCCACAAAACCTCTGATGCTAAAATTAGAATGGTTAGAATGAGAAGAAGTATTAGGATATCAATGTGTATGAACTAGAATCTGTGTACCTTTAATCAGGTCTTATGGGTTGGTATATATAGGTGCTTCCTCCTAGCCGTTGGTGCTGCCTTAATTGTAGTTTCATTCCCGTATTAGTAACGCCTTTGCTGGGTCTGGGTGTTAATGGTGAGATATTTCTCCAACGGTACGAAGGTTCATCATTACTTTGTAACACTTCATCAATAATTGAGGACAGATGAATTCGTCCTCGCCTGGCAATCACCACTAGTTGGACGAACCTTGGAGTTACTCTCGTCCACTGCTTTCTCTATGGACGAAGATATGATTGGGACTATCAGCTTCCCCCCTATTTCGACTTCACTCTAGACGATCATTTCGACTAACGATTCGAGCATCATCAGTAGCAAAAATAAACTGAATAGTAAAATAATTTTAATTTTTAATCGGTTCTCAAATGCACACTAAATCGAATTTTTCTTAGAAACTACTGTAGTATAATTTCGTGGGATACTAGACTCATGTGTAAAGCTACAAAAATTTAAAATAATTTAAAATAAATTATTAAATAAATAGTAATAATAAATTATAAAATAAGTAAATTATTTTAATAAAAATATTATTTTTAAGCTCTAAATTAAATCATTGTTAAATCTTATTACTTAGTCCAGAGTTTTATAACTTAATATTCTAATAAAATATTAATTTAATAAAATGTAACTTGAGGGAAAAAAACGAAAACAAAAGCATGAATTGTGTGGACTTTAAGTTTAGATATTTTTTATAATAAAATTTTAGTTTAAGTAAAATATTATCCTTTAATTGAGGAAATATATCTTAACAAAAAATATTTAATTAATTTACTAATTAGTAAGAGTAACTACTTGACGCAACCATGTCCTTTAAGCCAAACTTTTATGATATGATATGATTAATTATAGTTGTGGGGATAAAGGCCCAAATTTGCATGTTGGGCCTTGGGTTCCATTTAAAGATGTGGGTACATCCGAGTACGAATAAAGGAGCGGGAAAGGCCCCGGGGTGAAGAATCAAGTAAGGAAAAGATAAAAGAATATGGTCTGAGGAGTATATCGTCCTCGGATCTAGAAAGTATCGGTCAAGCAAATACCTGGGCAGTTTGGGTGAACTTCTAGGAAGTTCCCACGATAAGGATGAATCTCCTGCTCATACAAAGATGATAAGAAGAGAGAAATATCCAAAGAAAAAGCTGCTACAACCGCATTTAATGCACTGCAGCAACTTTCCTAGCCACATTTATGTGGAGAAGACCCCTAAACAGTGCAATCTCAGCTGCTACCACTCATGGAGAACCAAAGAGGATACCTGATAGGACATGTACTCAAGTGAATGCTTAGATGAAGAATAAGTGTACGATGAAGATGGTTTAAGAGAGAACTATATAAATGTAAGACACCACTCATGAAGGAGGGGGATCGAAAAAAAGAGAAGAAGAAGAGGAAAAAGACTTTACTGTAACTCTAAGAACTGTATTAACCTTTCGAGCAATAATATATCTCCTCGGACATCAATTTATTCAGTTTTTAAGTGTGTTTTCGCATTGGTTCATCCCTTGAAATCTTGATTAACTGTTGTTTAATTCACAGACAGCCCAATTCTTTCACACACTCTCTACAAATTCATTGTAGTGGGCTTATTAGGCTCTAATCCCTTACCTTTTGGGCTTGGGCTACAAATCTTGACCCTACAATCGGCGCTGTCTGTGGGGAGAACTTGAGCAGGAGTGAAAACAACGGTTGATAATGGCTGAACCAGGTCAACAACCAGCAGAGTCCAGGGCATCCCAACATGCTGATCCTTTCCTCAACCTCGAACGAAGAGGTGATCGTGAAGGAAGTGTACATACAATACATAAGGAGAGAAGCCAGTTACGAGGCGATAGTAATATCTCCCATGCAAAGGCCAACAAGGACATGCAGCTGGAGATTGATCGGTTGAAGAGAGAGTTGCGCCATGCAAAAAGGAAGCGAGCTTCCCCTGACAGTGACGTTTCTTCTGACGATGGAAGAGACATCAGTCACAAACGGAGGTCTCGAACTCCTCCTAGTGAGTCATTCTCTTACGAATAAGAGCTTCATAACGAGCGACAGTTTAAAAGCCCGCCGCATAGAGGCGTAGGAAATGATGCTATGAGCAGAGCTTTAGACCAAATCTCCAAGTCTCCATTCACACGTAGGATTGCAGGAGCGAGACTTTCCCAGCATTTTAACCAGCCAACATTCACCATTTACAACGGGCGAACTGACCTTGTTGAGCATGTGAGTCATTTCAACCAGAGTGTGGCTGTTTATTCCAAGGATGAAGCCTTGATGTGCAAAGTCTTTCCATCCAGTCTCAGACCCATTGCGATGAGGTAGTTTGATGGCCTAAAGGCAGAATCCATAAACTCTTTCCATGAACTCACTCAAGCATTTGGTTCACGGTTCGTAACCTGCAGGAGAGTTCCTAGGTCGTTAGCTTCCCTCCTATCCCTGAGCATGCAAGAGGGTGAGAGCCTTAAAACATACTCCGACAGATGTTGGGAGTTGTTTAATGAGATTGAAGGCGACTTTGATGACGTGGCCATCAGTACATTTACGCTCGGCCTTCCATCCGAGCACGGCTTAAGGAAATCCTTGACTGGTAAGCCTGTCACCAACGTGCGCCAGCTCATGGACCGAATTGACAAGTATAAAAGGGTTGAATAGGATCAGCAGCAAGGGAAGAGAAAGGACAAGGTTATCCCTCAAGAGAGGAGGGATTTCAGGTCGGACCGTTACAGTAATAATAAACCGCGTAGGGATTTTGTTGGGCAGTCAGGATCAGCAAACACTCAAGCAGTCAACTCTGTTTTTAAAGAGCTAGTGCATCAAGTTTTAGAGAAGATTAAAAATGAACTGTACTTCAAGTGGCCGAACAAGATGGTGGGAAACCCCGAAAGGCGAAATCATAATCTTTATTGCCAGTATCATCAGGACCATGGGCATACCACCGAAGATTGCAGAAGTCTGTGGGATCATTTGGACCAACTTGTCCGAGAGGGCAAACTAAAGCAACTTTTGCATCATTCCAGTGGTCGAGGGAGTCAGGCAACCTCGGAGCCCCGAAGAGATGATTCTTCAAGACCCCCTTTGGGAACTATCAACGTTATCCTCGCCGCGCTAGGGAAAACAGGATCCTGGCCGTCTAGAATAATGTTTGTGACCCATTTACCCGCAGGGGATGGCAATCAGGATCTGAAAAGGGCTAAAAGGGAGATTTCACTAGTACTGGGCTTCTTGGATGAGGATAAGATTGGAACCATCCAACCGCATGACGATGCTTTGGTAGTTACCCTCAGAATTGGAGGGTATGATGTGAAAAGGGTGATGGTGGACCAAGGCAGTGGGGTTGAAGTAATGTATTCTGACCTTTACAAGGGGCTAAACTTAAAACCTGAGTACTTAACTCCCTACAGTTCTCCTTTGGTGGGTTTTAACGGAAAGGTCGTTATCCCGAGGGGTCAAATACGGCTATCTATGCAAGCTGGTACGGAGATAGTAGAGGTAAATTTCATTGTTGTGGACGCATACTCACCCTATACAGCGATCGTGGCCAGAGCATGGTTTCATGCATTAGGGGCTGTTCCTTCTACTCTGCACCAGAAGATCAAGTACCCATCAGTAGGTAGGGTCCAGGAAATTTTAGGAGATCAGTCTGTGGCGATGAGATACTTGGTGGCTACCATACAACATAAATCCGAAGCTGCGCCCTCGGCCTATCCAGGAGAAGACTTATAGCAATTAAAACCCTCAGCGGCGCCTATTAATAAAACAGCCAAAGAGACAAAATGTGAAGATTTGTTAAAAGTCACTATTGGGGATGATCTAGAGAAATTTTTTCAAGTCGGCTCTCAGTTGCCACTTCAAGAGAGGGAAGAGTTGGTGGACTTTCTCAAAAAGAACATAGATGTGTTTGCTTGGAACGCTTATAAAGGCCCAGGAGTGGATCTGAGGTTTATTTGTCATCACCTGAATGTCAACCCACTAGTAGTCCCTAAAAAACAGCCTCCTCGGCGCCCATCCAAGGAGCATGCTGATGCGGTACAAGAGGAAGTAACGAAACTCAAGCAAGCTGGAGCTATTAAGTAGGTGTTTTATCCTAAATGGCTAGCTAATACTGTTGTGGTAAAGAAGAAGAATGGGAAGTGGCGAGTGTGCGTTAATTTTACAGACCTCAATAAGGCGTGTCCAAAAGATCTATTTCCTATGCCCAAAATAGATCAACTAGTGGCTGCAACGGTAGGCCATCCTCAGATGAGCTTCCTAGATGCCTTTCAAGGCTATAACCAAATACCCCTAGCCATGGAAGATCAAGAAAATACTGCTTTTGTTACCCCCACTGGGAACTACCACTATAAGGTGATGCTATTTGATTTGAAAAATGCAGGGTCTACATACCAAAGAATGATGACGAGGATGTTCAAACCACAGTTGGGCAAGAACATTGAGGTCTATATAGACGACATGGTAGTAAAAAGTAAGGTAGTCTCAGAACATGTGGGCGACCTTTTGAATATTTTCGAAGTTCTTAGAAAGTACAAGCTGCGTTTAAACGCCTCCAAATGTTCATTTGGCGTGGGGTCAAGCAAATTCTTAGGTTACATGGTCACTCATTGGGGGATCGAGGTCAACCCTGATCAGATAAAGGCCATAAACAACTTGCAACCACCTCGGAATCCTAAGTAAGTCCAGAAGCTGACCGGAATGGCCGCTGCTTTGAACCGATTTATCTCTCGGTCGGCGGATAGGTGTAGACCCTTCTTCTTGTTGATTAATAAATGGAAAGGGTTTGAATGGAATGAAGAGTGTACCTTAGCTTTTCAACAACTTAAAGATTATCTCGTTCGGCCACCAATCATGTCCAGTCCTAAGCCAGACAAGGTCCTATTTGCCTACATTGTTGTGGCTCGTTTTGTAGTAAGCTTGGTGTTGATAAGAGTTGATAATGGTGTACAAAAGCCAGTTTATTACTTGAGCAAGTCGTTGCATGAGGTCGAGATTCGTTACTCGCCACTGGAGAAGGCCATCTTGGTAATAGTACTCGACACACGTAAGCTGCCTCATTATTTTCAAGCACATGCAGTTGTCGTTCTCACCCAACTCCCACTTAAAGCAATACTCCGAAGTGCTGACTACACAAGAAGGATAGCTAAGTGGGGTACCATTTTAGGGGCTTTTGACATCAAGTATATGCCTCGCACCTCCATGAAGGGTCAAATACTCGCGAACCTGGTGGCCGATTTCACTGAACCCCCATTAGAAGAATTAAATGCGACACAGAACATGGATAGAAAATCGGTTGGCATGATTTTTCAACAAGGTCATTTGTCTTGGAAAGTATACGTAGACGGTGCAGCAAACCAAAAATGATCTAGAGTGGGGTTGGTGTTAATATCTCCAGAGAATATCGTTATTGAAAAGTAACTAAGACTAAGCTTCACGGCAACAAACAATGAGGCTAAATATGAAGCTCTACTGATGGGAATGACAATGGTGCAAAAAATGGGAGGAAAATCGGTGGAAATGTTCTCGGACTCAAGACTAGTCGTCGGACAAGTACTAGGAGAATTTGAGGCGAAAGATGAAAGAATGCAAGAATGCTTGAGCCAAGTTAAATGTCTACAGTCAGAGTTCGATTCTTTCAATTTGCTACACATTCCCAAAAATGGTAATGCACATACTGATTCTCTAGCTACCCTCGCAACCTCTTCGGCACAGAATTTTCCTCGGGTTATCCTCGTCGAAGACTTGCATAAACCCACGGGGATAAGAGAAGGTGCAGTTCGTATAATTCAATTCTTGAAGGAAGATACCTTGCCTGAAGAAAGGTTGGAAGCTGATAAAATTCGTAGGAAGGCTACCAGATTCTGGCTATCTGAGAAACAGAAGTTGTACAAACATTCTTATTCAGGGCCGTATTTGCTATACGTGCATTCTGAGACAACTGAATCACTCCTTGAAGAGCTACATGAAGGAATTTGCGAAAGTCATACAGGAGGTAAATCCTTGGCTCACAGGGCCATTACCCAAGGCTATTAGTGGCCAAATATGCAAAAAGAGGCCAATGAATACGTTAAAAAGTGTGATAAATGTCAGCGGTTTGCACCAAACATACACCAACCAGGTGGAACCCTTAATCCATTATCCAGCCCATGGCCATTCGCTCAGTGGGGCTTAGATATCCTGAGACCATTCCCTAAAGCAGTAGGAAACAAGAAGTATCTTCTAGTTGGCACGGATTATTTCACCAAGAGGGTTGAAGTCGAGCCTCTAGCAAATATCAAGGACGTAGACGCGAAGAAATTTGTCTGGAAAAATATTGTTACTTGGTTTGGGATCCCTCACACTCTTATATCGGACAACGGTCTTCAGTTTAATAGCAAAGCGTTCAGAAATTACTGTTGCGAGTTGGGAATCACAAATAGATATTCCACTCCTGCTTATCCTCAAGGGAATGGGCAAGCGGAAGCTATTAACAAGGTCATACTGAATGGACTGAAGAAAAGACTAGATAATGCGAAGGGCAAATGGGTGGAAGAACTACCATGTGTACTCTGGACATACAGAACTACAGCACGTAGGTCTACGGGGGAGACCCCCTTTTCAATGACTTATGGGGCTAAAGCTGTTATCCCTCTAGAGACTGGATTCCCGACGTTGAGGACTAGTTCATTCAATCCGATTAGCAATAATGAACAGCTAGAGAAAGGTTTGGATCTAATTGAGGAAAGAAGGGAAAATGCAATGGTGCAGTTAGCATATTACCAACAAAAGCTCAAGCAAGGTTATGATGCCAACGTAAGGCTAAGGCTTTTAGAACCTAGTGATCTGGTACTTAGAAAAGTTATGGACGCTGCAAAGAACCCAGCTTGGGAAAAGTTAGGACCCAATTAGGAAGGGTCATATCGTATAACCTCAAGGGCTAACATTGGGGCATATTTTTTGGAAGACTTGGATGGTCATGTAATACCACGCCTCTGGAATGTAAGCAACCTCAAAAGGTATTATTATTAATCGAGCATTTTCTTCGATCAATATGTTTATTTATTACGTAGAAGTTTCGGGGAAAAGTGTTTAAACTTAAATCCATTCATGCCTGAAGTCCTCGGACCAGATGATATGGGTTAGTTAACACTCCTTCACAGTTCTAAGTGTTTAAACTTAAATCCATTCATGCCTGAAGTACTCGGACCAGATGATATGGGTTAGTTAATACCCCCTTCACAGTTCTAAGTGTTTAAACTTAAATCCATTCATGCCTGAAGTCCTCGGACCAGATGATATGGGTTAGTTAACACTCCTTCACAGTTCTAAGTGTTTAAACTTAAACCCATTCATGCCTGAAGTCCTCGGACCAGATGATATGGATTAGTTAACACTCCTTCACCGTTTCTAAGTGTTTAAACTTAAATTCATTCATGCTTGAAGTCCTCGGACCAGATAATATAGGTTGGTTAACACTGCATCTAAGTTCTTATAAGTGTTTAAAATTAAATCTAATCATGCCTGAAGTCCTCGGACCAAATGATATGGGTTAGTTAATACTTCCTTACAGTTCTTAATTAGTGTTTAAACTTAAATGCAATTACACTTGAAGCCCTAGGAGATATTTAAATAGACTCTAACTTATGATAAGCCTCTTCGGTTATGTATTTGGTTCAGAGACAGTGCTCAATAGTACTCTTTGTAAGTGTTATACCAGAAAATATGTAAAACCTTCATACCAATCGTTGTTTCTTACATTCATTAACAATTCTCATACGATTCACTTCTTCCCAGTATTTGTTTAAGTTATTTACATAACAGGCAGTATATCGTTGTTAAGTCTACTCAGACTACAGTAGCTATCAGTTAATATCATTTGCAGTAACAACGAATATTCTAATATGTGCAGCGAAGATATAGAAAATAAAAGAAGAACAATTTCATTGATAAAAAAAGAAAGTACTTTTCAATACCTTACAATGTAAAAAAAAAAAAAACTAATAATAATAATAACAACATGAGACTAGTACAGATGAAATAAAAATCCTAAGTGTCTAAGCCTTGTCGGACTGGGTGACAGTAACATCTTGGGCTTGATCCTTGGGTTTAGGAATGGCCTTCTTATCTAAATCCTTACTCTTGTCCTGAGGATCCTTAGGCTGCTTGCCTTGACCACCATTCTGCTTAGACTCCATGGGAGCTTTAGGAGGGGTAAGAGGAACTTGGCTTAGCAAAGGCCGATCTGAGGCCTCCAGGAGCTGTTTGAGTGGAGAGGAGTCAAGACCTGGGAGTTGGCGAATTTTAGGATCGTAGTAGATGCTCCCAAGTCGCCTCAGGTCGGATTCTGCAGGGACCCTAGCAGCGTCAAGGGCTTTACCCCAGGATATATCACAATAATCTCTGCTAAGTGCAGAGAACTCCTCTGTGAGTCTGACTTGGGTCTCCTCCACCTCGAGCTTGTATGCCGCCTGCTTCTCAGCCTCAACTGCCTCCTTGGCCAATTGGGCAGTTTTCCTAGCTTTCTGAAGCTCAGCTCGAAAACCTTTCACCAGATTGATCTCTGTTGCCAGATTGATCTCTGTCATATGCAGTTGCTTGCGTTGGTCTTCGGCCTGCTTTTCAGCAGTTTTAAGACCGGCATCAAGGCTATTCCTCTAACTAGTCACATCTTTTAGCTGCTCGAATAGCTTATCGTAGTCCTCCTTGAGCCTACCCATCTTCCTCTCCACCTTGGACAGGGAATAGGCCTCTGCCTGGGCTTCATTGTGAGCGTTCTTATTCCACTCCTTGGACACATAAATTTGTTGGGTAATCTATAGAACAAAAGGGAGAATTGTAGTATAAAGCAAAGAAAAGGAATGAGTAAACATGATCAGCATTTTAATTGAATAAGTGGATCAATTCACTTACTATGGCTAAGTCCCTCTTGAGGGACAGAAAGAGTTCATGTTGGCTGAAGTGCCTGTAAGCCTCTATATCCTTCGGTAGGAGAAGTGGCTGCTCCAGGGCTTCAGCAATGAGGCCTGCCTTTCCCCCTGGATAATTTCTGACAGAGGTTTCCCAAAGGAAAGGAGTGCCATCCAATTCTAGCTTGGGACACCAGGTGCGTTGTCCTCGTCGCACCTTAGCAACGAGAAGGTCTTCTCGGCTCTCAATAAACAAAGCTCTTCTACTTCTGGAGTCCCTAACCACTTTCTGTTGCTTAGTTCCTTTTGGAGGCACCACCTCCCCTTCTTCAGTATCTGTTATGGGCCTTTTCTTCTTCAGATCGGGGATTGGCTTTAAACCGAGGTCAGAAGGGACCTAGGGAGGTGGTGGAGGAAGGTTAATAACTGGTTGAGACGAACCGGTCTCCTTGGCCTCAAATGCTTTTTTCCTGGCCTTCATTGAGCCCTTTAGGCTCGCCATGTCTTCTTTTTCCGAAGAATCGTCTGGAAGGGCAGTTATGAGAATAGGAGCGTGGACGCTGGACTGCCTATCAGTCTCCTCCTTGGCATCCGAAACTGGAATCACTTGAACTTCTCTTGGTGCCTCTTCTTCAAATTGGAACCGATCAATCTATTCCTCAAGCGAAGAGGACGAGGAAGCAACTCTTTCCCTTTCTGCGGCTACTTCCAAAGGAACTTGTTAAACCGGCTAAATGAGTTGCAGCACACCCTGTGGATTTGGATGTGGTATAGGGACAAGATCAAAAGGAGCTAAAAAGTTTGGCCGAGCAACGTCAATCCGGTTTACGCGATGGTCTCCCTGCCTTATCGCGTTGTCAACCGGTTGAAATGTGTCCGAAAGCGGCTTGAAATCAAGAATAAGATGTGTGGCCCTAAGTTGCCCGTCTTCACTTACAAAAATCTCCGATCTTTATAGGTAATTGAGCGCGGCGACGTTCGTTAAGCTGAGCTAAGGAGCTATGTGCCTTTTATCTGTTAACACCACAACAGAATTAAACATAATCAGAAACTTAAGGTAAAATACGAATATGAGAAGAAAAGGTGCAATGCTAGTGTTAAAGCTCCTAAATCCATTTCTAGGGAACCTAGGGCTAAGATATCCCACCTGGCTCTCCTGGTTGGGTTGGACAATGAAGACCATCATGCCACGCGCTCGAGACGATTAAGTAGTCATCTTTCATCCTTTGTTAGACTTGGGAAGACAGGAGATGAGCCTAACAGTGTCGAATCGGGATTTAAGGTAAAATCCCGCCCCCTTTTGTCTATGGAACTCATACATATGGACTACATCACGCCAGGTGAGCTCCAAGCCTAAGTGACGATTCAAAGCGTCAATCGATCCTAGGATCCTAAAGAGGTTGGGTGCGCACTGATCAGGAGAAAGCCTGTGATTACGAAGGTAATTTTTCGTGATAGGACCCATAGGAAGAGTCATTCCCCCCTCGATGAACGCTATCATAGGGATTACGACTTCTCCCTCTCCTCGGTCAAGTAGTAGTCCTTCTGGGGGACAATACCACAAGTGCACGTCTTGTGGTATGTGATATGTCTCTTTGAATGTCTCTATCAAGGTAGGACTATCAACTAAATACCTAAATCTACCCATCTCGGATAAGTAAAAAGAAGAAACACGAAGCGATAACGAGGAAATGAGAACGTGCAAGCCTAGGAAGCTAGCCGAGGAGGAATGAAAGGTTGAAAGAAGTTGAAACTTACATAAACAAGGTTGGGGAGAGATCCTTAAGTCCTTGGTAGGATTCTTATGAATTTGTAAGAGGATTATACTGGTGGTTTAAAAAGCTTTGTAAGTTTGGATGCCTGAGGTCGCTGGAAAGTTTGAGAAATCGTAAAGTAAAGGAGAAATGATCTACTTTGAGGCTTTATATAGGAGCCAGAAAATGAGTGGGGATTATCCCGCCCAAATTCTGAGGAAAAACATCGTCCATTGGATCAATGGCTCACTGTTGGATGCAAAAGACATAGCACCGCATAGAGCAGTTATTAACGCTTCGTAGATACCGAAACGTGAGCGGCAATAATGAAGCGCCTAAATCTATGCTCTCACACGTGTAAATTCAGGTACTTTTACATTTTTAGCCTTTATTTCTGATGATCAAAATTCCATTTTTTCTCTTCGGATGCAAGTGAAAAATTAAAATTTTGAGGGGCTATTGTGGGGATAAAGGCTCAAATTCGCATGTTGGGCCTTGGGTTCCATTTAAAGATGTGGGTACGTCCGAGGATGAATAAAGGAGCGGGAAAGGCCCCGGGGTGAAGAATCAAGTAAGGAAAATATAAAAGAATAAGGTCCGAGGAGTATATCGTCCTCGGATCTAGAGAGTATCGGTCAAGCAAATACTTGAGCAGTTTGGGTGAACTTCCAAGAAGTTCCCACGATAAGGATGAATCTCCTGCTCATACAAAGATGATAAGAAGAGAGAAATATCTAAAGAAAAAGCTGTTACCACCGTATTTAATGCACTACAGTAACTTTCCTGACCGCATTAATGTGGAGAAAACTCCTGAACAGTGCAATCTCAGCTGCTACTACTTATGAAGAACCAAAGAGGATACCTGATGGGACATGTACTCAAGTGAATGCTTAGATGAAAAACAAGTGTACGATGAAGATGGTTTAAGAAAGAACTATATAAATGTAAGACACCACTCATGAAGGAGGGGGATCGGAAAAAAGAGAAGAAGAAGAGGAAAAAGACTTTACTATAGCTCTAAGAACTATATTAACCTTTCGGGCAATAATATATCTCCTTGGACATCAATTTATTCAGTTTTTAAGTGTGTTTTCGCATTGGTTCATCCCTTGAAATCTTGATTAACTGTTGTTTAATTCACAGACAGCCCAGTTCTTTCACCCACTCTTTACAAATTCATTGTAGTGGGCTTATTGGGGTCCAATCCCTTACCTTTTGGGCTTGGGCTACAAATCTTGACCCTATAATAGTTTTTTTAGAATAAATAATATAATTATTTGTGCTTAGTTTGTCATTACAACGCTGTACACATAATTTTCGTAAAAGATAAATCACACGATCACGAAATAGTGTAACAAATAATCAATTTGTATTTGATTTATATATATATGTGAGTACAATCCTCTGTATGAATCTTTACAATGAAAGAGTACAATAAATTCATTTGATTCGATCTCCAAGAAACATTACGATTCGAAGGGGCTATAAAGCTTGATCTTGAATCGTGCTTTGATGTCTCCAAGTTGAACGAATAGTTGAACGTGCTTGATTTGATGCGAGGGCCGTTGGCTTGATCTCGAACTAGATTAAAGGAGAATCCCCACTTTGATTTGAAGAAGTAGGAATAGGCCTTGATGAACAAGGAAATTCTTGTGAACTTTAGAGATGACTCTCTATTTTGGAAGAGTGTCAACAGTGTTTTCTCTCTAAGTGTTCTCAATTTCTCATATGAGAAGCCTCTATTTATAGGTAACTCAATAATATTTAATTTGAAATTTTCTCTCAGCATTTATTGAGAGCTAATTATGGATTTAATTTAGTCTCCCATTTAATGAGAACTTTCCATATAGGTCTTTTCTTCTGACATTGTCATATGACTTTCTTATTTGATATTGCCACATGGCTTGATTTCATTTGCTGATCGTCTACCTCATCAATTGGAGATTAATTTGATCACAAATATTTTATCATGAACAATCGGACGGCTGTGAATACATCATAAAATTTTAATGTCTACAAACGCATATAATAGGATAATTTAATGTAAGACATTGTCGAAAGTGTTATGGAAACTTATTTTTATGCATTTATTTAATTAACAAATAAGACAAGTTCAAGGTTAAGTTTTCACTAGATTATTAAACAATATTAACTTGAGCATAATAATTGTAGGGACACGATTTTCAGATCAAGCCCAAAATGTATGGGATCTTAGCCCAGTGAGTCCAGTACAATAAATTTGTAGAGAGTGGGTGAAAGAGCTAGACTTTAGTGCATGGATAATAGTTAATATGGTTTTGGAGGATGAGCAAACAAGAATTGAACCCAGTTTGTGCGAGAAAGTTTGTTCTCGGCACAATCTGAGGAGCTCTGCTCTAGTATATATTAGATGACAATGGTTACAGGAATTGTTAAGATTGCTATATTGCTTTCTTTGTTCCTTCCCCCCCCCCCCCCAGTTCTCTAGGGTCTCTACCCTTATTTATACTACATCTCTTCCTTCATCTTTACCCTACACGTGGACAGTTGATGGTTTATGCTGATACTTGTCCTATCAGCCCCCTCTAGAAGTTTTCTGGGGTGGTTGTAAGGCTGCAAAAATACTGTTTAGAGGTCACTTCCTCATTAATGTTGCCAGAAAGTGAGCTACAGAGCATTTAATGCAGTGGTAGCAGTTTTTCCTTAGATATTTTTGGGTTCTCATCTTTCTTGTATGTTTATGGCGCACGTCCCTATCACTAGGGCTCCCTAGAAGGTCACTTTGATCATTAAGATCTATACCCGATCTGCATTTAGTTTATCCGATGAGATGCTGTAAGTTACAAAATTACCTTCATTCCCAGCATGAGAAAAATGAATATCCCTAAAAGCCTTTGAAGTAAACTTAGTATCTCGAATAAAATGACCAAAAGAGGACATAGAAGTAGACTTGTCTCTTAAAGGGTTGATGGCGATCTCTGAATCACCCTCAAGGATCACCGAGTCAATACCAATATCTAGAGCAAAATCCAAAGCTCTTGTAGCAACCAAAACTTTGATCTCCACAACTGAAAGCGATAGGGCAATAATCTGGGATAGAAAGGCAATAACTTACCCCTTACCATCTCTACTAACAAGTAACAACTCCAATACCCGCTCGATCTTCCTTATTAAATATGGCACCACCGAAGTTTATTTTGAAAATTTTGGCTAAAGGTAAATTCCAAATCAACTCTAGTATAGCTTGAGGATGGGAGAGTCGTAGTTAGGCAATGACAAACTCATGTGATGCATCAAAAGCTCGTTGAATAATCAACTCACTTGGGAAGGTTTGTGGTGATATTCGAAGTTGGTTTCTTCATAACCAAATAGTCCACGAAATCATGGAAAAGAGCTCCAAATTCTTGCCCAATTCCATGACCTATTGGACCAAAGAAAGGAAGCAAGGGAAACTCCTAGACATTCAAAAATCCCATTGTGAATCATCACCCCAAACCTCATAAAAGTTTAGGACAAAGCCACAAGGAATGCAAAACATCTTCTGCACTTTGTCTGCACAAGTGGCTAAAATTGGATTATGTAAAATTGTAAATAACTCTATAAGATATCAAATTATTACTTGTAATTTATTTATAATATAAATAAATATAACCATATAAGGTTAGTTAATTTGATTTTTATGATTCTAAAAAATATATTTTTATAAAAATAGAAACGAAAATCATTTTATTTGATTAACTCAAATAATATATATATGTCTTATTATAATTTGGTTATTGTATTATTAGCACAGCTTTGAAAATGGGCAAAAATAATTTGTACTATTTATTATATATGATAAAATAATAAATTTATCTAGTAGTTTGTGAATAAACTCGAATTTATTTGATTAAAAAAATAATTCAAAATAAATGTAAATGAGCAATTCTAAAATTTTGGACTATTGTACAGGTAGATTGAACGAGTCTTTTGGCTAAAAATTGCAAAAAACGGAGTTTATTGGTATTATAGGTATTGTTTAAAGTTATTTGGTAAAATGAGGAGAGAGACTTACCGAAATTCTTGTCCTACCCGTGAAGTGCCCAAAATGCATGTTAGGGGGAGTGTCCAAAATGGAAACCAATTGTGGCAATGACATTGCCGAAAATGGGAGAAAAAAAAATTTTGTGGCAACTAAGTTGCCAAAAATGGAGGGAAAAAAAGAAAAGTAAAAAAGAAATGCTACGTCCATAATATTTTTCACAACAAATACAGGTGATTAGTTGTTATTGGTTCAAATTTGAACCTCACACTAAGTTTACTTTTTTGCCCCAATAATAACAATTAGTAACAACCTGCTACTTAGAATTTGTTGTAAAAATGTTATGAAAATATTGTAGACGTATCATTTCTAAAAAAAAAAATTGTGGTGCCAAAAGAGAAGAAAAAAAAAAGTGGCAAAGGCATTGCCAAAATAGAGGGAGAAAAAAAAAAGTGGCAAATTGTTTTGTGGCAATGACATTGCCGAGATAGAGGGAAAAAAAACAGTTTGCCACTTTTTTTTTCCTCTATTTCGGCAATGCCTTTGCCACTTTTTTTTTTTTTCCTTCTATTTCGGCACCACAATTTTTTTTTAGAAATAATACATCCACAATATTTTTACAACAAATTATAAGTGGCAGGTTATTACTGATTGTTATTATTGGGGCAAAAAAGTAATCTTAGTGTTAGGTTCAAATTTGAACTAATAACAACTAACCACCTGTAATTTGTTGTGAAAAATGTTGTGAACGTAGCATCTCTTTTTTTTTCTCCATTTTCGGCAACTTAGTTGCTACAATTGTTTCTTTCTTTTTTTCCTCCCATATTCGGCAATGTCATTGCCACAATTGGTTAGCATGCATTTTGGGCACTTCACGAGCAGGCTTGGCAATACGAGCAGGACAAGAATTTCGGTAATCTCATTACCGAAATTCAATTTTCTCTCTCTCCTAACATAGTGTACTTTTTCTTACAATTTCAGCAACACCATTGCTGAAATTCAATCTTTCTGCTTATTTTGCCAAATAACTTTGAATAGTACCTATAACAACAATAAACTCCGTTTTTTGCAATTTTTAGCAAAAAGACTCCGGATTGAACTCTACTTGGAAGGAGATGTGTTGGGTAAATCCGTAATTTAGGTGGGGAAGAGATGGCATATTATTGTGCTTTGGATTTTTGGGACGTTGTCGTTTTGGAGATCATTGTAGTTAACGGATATGCATTGTAGCGGAGTGGGGCCACAAGAGGGGCGAGTATTGTCGCTTTGGGTGTACAAGCGCGTGTGGAGATATGAAATTAATGGTCTTGATTGGTCGATAATTATGAGAACAAGATAGAAGGTGATATGGATGAGAGTCAGATTCCACCACCTAATACTCCAAGTCAAATTTCGGCGTCTTGATGGGCTTAGAAGGAAGAAATTCCTCAAAGCCCAAAAGGCCCAAACCCACCCCCAAAAAAAACACTAATATTTTTTTATTATTTGTCCTCTGTCCTTTCTTTCTATTTTAGATAATAATAATATTTGAAATTGAGTAATACTCAGGAGATAGAAAAGTGCACAATTTTATGCCACAATTCGTTTGTATTTATTAATATTAAGTTGTGATTGGTGTAGGTGTGTCCCCACATGGCCACTATCACACTTACACCAATCACAACTTGCAACGTGACAAGTTGTGGTATAAAATTATTCATTTTTCTATGTCATGAGCATTACTCTTTGAAATTATGATGTCCAATTGATATTGATAATGATTACTCGTTAATATTATGCGAAGAATTAAGATACTAAATTATTGTTTCTCAAAAAGAATATACTATTAAATTATCAATTAATTTATTTTTACTGTAGATGATATTTGATTTAATGCATTTTATTTGAAATTAACAAACTTGATCAGTTAAGCTAATTCAAATATAGTTTTTTAACTTAAAAAAAAAAAAAAAAACTTTAAATTATTTCTGCCCCTACCCACCTACCCACCCACCCTTTTTTTATCAAAGGCATATCTTCCCTTATTTAATCTATTTATAACTTCTTTTAAAATCGATATACAGGTGAGTTTGGTTTAGCTTTTTGTAAAAGTGTATAATGAAAAAATGTAATTTTTAAAAAGTACAGTTTTCAAAAAGTGCATAATGAAAAAGTGTATTTTCAAAAAGCTGAGTGTTTGGTAAAAACAGTTAAAAAGTGTTTTTTGAAAAAGCTGAGTGTTTGGCTAGCACTTATAAAAGTGGCAGTTTGAGCGATAAATTACCAAAAATGACAATGTATATATAAGGGAGTTTATTTCATACTTTTTTTTTTTTAATGTGAGTTTATTTCATACTTAAATCAACTAGTTCATATACTTAAGTCAATTTTTCTCTTTCCAAAAAAATTATTTTTTTCTCATCAATATTACCTAATAATAACCTACCACTTAAGATTTATTGTGAAAATATTATGAAATTATTGTGATAATTGATACTGATTTTAATTTGAACGTACTATTACAATTATTTTTTTCTCTTTCTAAAAAAAAAATTTTTCTCACCAATATTAGCTAATAATAACCTACCACTTAAGATTTATTGTGAAAGTATTGTGAAAATATTGTGATAAAAATTTATACAGATTTTAATTTTAACGTACTATTAAAATTATTTTTTTCTCTTTCTAAAATTTTTTTTTTCTCACCAATATTAGCTAATAATAACCTACCACTTAATATTTATTGTGAAAATATTGTGATAAAAATTGATACATATTTTAATTTTAATGTACTATTAAAATTATTTTTTTCTCACCAATATTAGCTAATAATAACCTACCCTTTAAGATTTATTGTGAAAATATTGTGATAACATTTCCTCCTTCTTCTTTTTTTCTTTTTTTTTTCCCCTCTTTTTTTCTCCTCCACCCACGTACCCTTCTCTTTTTTTTTTTTCTTTTTTTCTTTTTTTTTCCTTTTTTTCCCTTTTTCCCTACCACTTCCCCTCCAGAACATTCCACTTTTCACTTTTTTCTTCATTCTTTCCCCTTTTTCCCTTTCATTTCCTCCAGAACGTTCCACCGCTGAGCTCTTTTTTTTTTTTTTTTTTGACAATTCGAAAGCCGCTCTTTCACTTCCTCCAGAGAAGATGATGATGATGATGATGAAGATGAAGATGATTGAAACATTAGGTTTGTATTTGTATTTGATTTTGATTTTGGGTTTGAGTTATAGGTTTTCAGTTAATGGTTTAATTTTGAGTTGATTTTCTGTGGATTTTTGATTTGATTTTGAGTTGATTTTGTTTTGGGTTGATTTTGAGTTGGGTTTGAAATGAGTTTTGTTGATTTTGTCGATTGTGGTGGTAAACCGGTGATAGACCGGGTTTGAGATGAGTTGATTTAGATTTTGTTGATTTTGTTGGGTGGTGCTGTGTTTGTAGCAAAACGGTGAGGGAAGAGCAGAGAGATGAGATGAGAGGAGAGGAATGAGGCGCACGGACTGAGGACTGAGGACAGATTGAAGGGTAATTTGGTAATTACCAATATTCTCCAACGGATATATGATGAACACTCATGGGACTTTTGCAAAACGGACCGAAGTGGAGCTTTCAGTGAATGCGTGTTTCTTCACAAATATAAAACGCAACTTTTGACAAAAAAATTGCATTTTGGGCTTCACCAAACGCAATTTAGGCCTGACTTTTTTCAAAAATCGCTTTTTGGACTCAAAACGTGGAAATAAACGGGCACATAGTCTCATTTCAAATCATTAGAGAAATGTAATGACTAATGACGTTGAATGATGTGTACTTTAATCATATAGACTATTAGGTTATTTAAACATTTAATATGACTATTATTGGATGAGCTAGTTTTTACTGATTTTTTTTTTTTCAAAGTTAAGTACAAGTACAAGTATACCTATAAAAAAAGTAAAGTTTTAAAAGAGTCAAAAGATCATTGAAGTCCATTTTTAACCCTTAGAGCATTCTCATCAACTCTCTCATAAAAAATGTCATTTTAACATACCAAAAACCTACTTTATCATTTTAAGACACCATTTTACAACATACCATTTATCAGATGTTCTATACTTCAATTCTATACATTAAAATAATATTTACTATACATTAAAATAATATATTAATTACTCTTTATCATCCTCATCATCATCGGCAACAACAACAGCACAACCACCACTGCCGCAACAACGGCCACCAACCACTGCTGCAAACAACACCGACAGCCACCACCGGCACAAACCCACATCCACCAACGCCACCTCAAAAAAAAAAAAAAAAAAAAACCCAAACAAACCCACATCCCAAACCCACCACCTAACCCACATCCACCACCGAACCCACATCCACCATCCACCGAACCCACATCCACCATCCACTGAATCCACCGAACCCATATCCACCAAACAAACCCACATCTCAAACCCACATCCACTAAACCAAACAAACCCACATCCCAAACCCACCACCGGCACAAACCCACAAACCCGAGATCGGCGATGGCGAGATCGGCGTGGCGAGATCGGTGATTACGAGATCGGCGTGGCGATGAGAATGCTAAACAGAGGCGTAGAACGATGGCGTACCGTTGATCGGTGAGGCCGCCGTACCGTTGAATGATGGCGTATGTAGAATGATGAGATGGCTTGATCGATGATTGGCGGCTTGATCGCTGTTGATTTGAGGGTGAGGGAGGGTGATCTGAAGAAGAAAGAGAGAGAGACATCGGCTGGAGAGAGAGAGAAAATAGTGAGAAGAGAGAGAAAATGTTGAATTAAATATTGAGAGGAGAGAGAAAATATTGAATAAAAAATTATTATTCTGAAATGGCATTTGTGTCCGTACCGTCTCATATTTGAGACAGTACTGTAGCATGTTCTATAATTATAGAACACTTAGAACAGCTGATAAAGCTTAAACAGTAGTGTTTGGTGTGCCAAATGCCAAATATTTGGCATTTGGCACACCTGATGAGAATGCTCTTAACGTTTAGTGTTGTTTTTACTCTGGTTCTTTATATTTTAAAATTTTTATTTACACCTTTAGTTTATGTCTGATTTTATTTTTATATTAGCATTGCCACTCATTTATATTAGTAATATAATCTTTAAGTGCCAGATAAATATTGTCCATAGAATTTGTCTTGCACACTCGATGAAGCTCTTTGACATACAATCCACAAAATTGTTAGTTTCGTCAAGGTATGTTCCACAAATTTTTGTTGTTGTTTTTCATTGCATAGTCTTAAATTGGCCAGGTTATTGTTCTCTCCTTTTTTTGGATTTGCCTTAGATCAAAATTTATTATTACCACTGCAAGTTGTTGTCAATTTGGTGTTTCATATTTTGCTTGTCTTACGAGTTGATTATAGGTTATATATCTACTACTATTTTTTTGAAAGAGAAAAACCTACAGCGTCTACTCTTAATGATAACTCTTTTATCTACTGCTATTTGAATGTGTATTGACCAATATTTTTTCCCCCAGTCTATTATCATTTAGTACGATCTACTATGATTTCATATGGTCTAGTATATTTTTTAATCTCCCAGAAAAAGTATTTTTTTAATCATTCCTCATTGAATTTCATGATTTGGGTGTTTTCTTTTCATTTATAAATCAATAATATATATACATATGGACAAAATTTAGCTACAAAATTAATTGTAGCCTAAGGCTATAACTTCACTCAATAAAATAAATGTTACTACATATTTTAAAAATCTAACCGTTGAATTGCATGTTTTTTACGTTTTTAATACATATGTCAAATTTTGTGTGAATCGATTATTATCTACTATATGATCTATAAACTTATATTTTATGCATACTTTTAAATTACAAAAACTTGTAATTTAAAAAATTTATTTATGACATAGCTATTGATCTTTAATTTTTTTTATAAATTTTGCAAGTATAGAAGATATAAAAATAAGATATAATCTAATTGTAGATTTGTTAAAATTCACTTTTAATAAAAAGATATTGAATAAGGTTGCAGCCTTAAACTGCAATCAATTTTATAGCTAAACTTTGTCATATGTGTGTGTGAGCCTTTTTCCATAAAAGGCTAAACATTAAAATATTTGATGAAACATTTTTTTAAGACTCAACCGGACTCTAAAAAACAACTTTATGTTTGATTGGGGGTGAAAAAAGGGCTATGGGAAAGGAAAAGGGATATGAAGATGTTAATTTTTCATTATTTTATATTGTTAGACACTTTTTGTTTGCTAATGTCCTGTGTAATATTTAATTACTACGTGTAATCATTGCAATACATGATGAAATTTAATAAAAATATATGTTCTTTTTATAATGTGAATTTTGATAATTATGGTAGTTATTAGTAGATATTTAATATTTTTAGAAGAATAGATATCTATATCTATCTATCTATATATATATATATATATATATGCAAAACTTAGAAAAAGTCCAATTAGAATTTTAAATTAGAGTCCAATTTTGCGCCATATGTCCTAAATTATTTATTTTTAGGGAGAGTTTATTTCCTAATTTTAAAATCAAATGTGAGATCACATCATAAATATTTATCCAAGTGAGTTATTGGGTACAAAAACCAAAGAGTCTAGAATAAATGAATTATAAAAAAAATTTATTCACAATAACAAAAATTAAGAAGTAACTAGTTGCTAACCTATGCTATGCACGGGAACCTGCCTACTTGTGAGGTAAACTAAAATAATTTTATAAAATCTTAAATTGTTTAAGAAACTACACCATTACAATTTGATGAAGAAGTCATTGCTTGAACATGCAATGGCTTACAAAAAATTTATTAGAAAATTTCAGACACTGCAAAAAAATAACTCAAAAATTCAGATATTAAAATTTTTGAAAGACCAAAAAAAGTAAAGAATCAGAAAATTCACTGCTTAGAAATTATTGAAACAAAACAAAATATATATGACCAAACAATAGAGAAATATATATAAAAAAAAAGGGTTACATTCGAAAGAGTAATTTCAATTAATGCAAGCTTTTTTATCTTGTAAAAAATGGCTAAAAAGAGTTTGGTGGTCCATGTATGAAAATTAGTTTTTAAAAAACATTGGGGTTTGCTTTGTTTTTATAGTGTTCATGATTAACCTCGCAAATTTGAAGAAAATTATCAATATTTGAGTTTGAGTTTAAGTTGGACTTGTTAGAGAGATAGAGTTTAACTCCTTGTAAAGTTTGGATTAAACAAAAATAGTTTTATTTAAAACAAATGATAATGATGAGTTTGAGTTTAAGTTGGACTTGTTAAAAAGATAAAGTTTTACTTCTGGTTAAGTTTGGATTAAACAAAAATAATTTTATTTAAATAAAATAATAATTTGATTTAAATATTGTGTTGATGTGGAAAATTGTGAGAGTTTCAGAAGTTTCGGTTTTATATCTATATATATATATATATATATATATAGATAATAATAAAAAAACCATGAAAAGTTTACATTTTATACCTAATAATTTTTTTACAAGACTTTTTAAAAACTTAACAAAATATAAGAATAACTATCAATAATATTTAATTAAATTATATATATATATATATATTATATGAATTATACTATGCATTTTTTCTATATCTTTAAGTGTATCTATACATATGCATGGGGTTACAAACTAGTTTAATATAATTGTGCTTGTATATAAAACTATATATACATATTGAGAATAAGTATATAGAGCTATCTATTTTGGCATTTTAAGAAAATTATGATATGACAATATTGTAATATAAGGTTTAAATACAGAATAAAGTTTAAATTCGATTAAAAATATTATATTATTTAAGTAAAAATATATATTATAATAATGATATTTAAAATTAAAAGACATCCAAAACCTTTGTGACACAATATTTAGAGGTCAACTAAAAGTTAAAAAAAATTGTTTTATACATATAATAGTCAATAACCAAAAGTTAAATAATCTAAAATAAATAATTAAACTTATTTTTTTTTAAATTGACTATATAATTTTAATTGGAGTAATATTTTAAACTTTAGATATATAGCTCATAGCACAAACCAACTTAATATTTTTAATACAATTATGAGTCACATGACGAAAGCACTCTATGCAATAAAGTATCACTTTGTGCGAATTGTGTGGTGAGAACTATTTTTTAATAGGGATAGAAATTTAAGGGGCTATTTGGATTTTGGTGTTTTTATCACTCATTACTCAAAATTGGTGGGTCCCAAGGAGCAAATACCTGTTTGGATTTGTTTTGAGTTTTTGTTTAATTGAGTGATAAGTTGTGGAAACTAGAAACAAGTTTTAGGTGTTTTTGAATGATTGGAACTAAGTAACGGTTGCGTTTTGGTAATTTCCATCAAAACACATGGGCCCAGGGCAGAGAGTTGTCAAATCCATCTTAGCGCTTTGCTATCTCCAACACTCCACCCAACGGCTAATCACAGTGCCTCCCCTTCACATGAAAATCTTTAGAGCAAAGTCCCTAGGAGCATTTCACACATTTCTTCCCCAATCTCACACGCCCTCACTTTTCACACCTTTCTTCTTCGATCTGCCTTTCGTTCTTCATCCTTCACCCCAGTCATGCCGACCCATCAGACGAAGAAGAATCAAACCCAAACTCGAGCACTGTGAAGTCCGGCGTTGAAGAGGGAGGAAGAAATCAATAGCATCATCAGTGGCATCGGCGTAGGTGGGTGACGCTTGGGCGGAAGCCATTGATGGTGTTAAGCATGCGAGACGAAATGGAGAAGAAATGTGGTTTGGTAAAGTGAGATATTTGGGTTGAGTGGAGTTAATAGGGCCGGGTAGGAGTTCAGGTGCAAAGGTGAGGTCAGAGTGCATGGACGGAGCCATTCATGGACTAGGGGGGCAATGGCCCCCACTATTTTTTTTTAATAATATAATTATATAACTATATATTTAGGTACTAATTTTAGTAATTTCGTTCAATAAAATTACATTTTATCTCCATTATTGATCATTATAAGAGAAATGCTACAGCAACAAACTTTTTTATAACATTTTTACAGACTATTGAGTAGCAAATTTTTACTGGTTTACATTTGAGTCCACCGCTTGCATCACTTTTTTATTTATTAATAACCACTAATCACAACAAAATTTTGTAGATCTAGTATTTTACTCCTTTTAAAGTTATAAAAAAATTTATAGATCTAAAATCTAAAAAAAAATATACAAGCCCAAAATATTAGCCCAACAACAAAAATTACCAATAGGTAATAGCAAAGCAAAAAAAAAAAAAAAAAAATTGAGACTAATCAACAAATTTTACCAAAAACAAACAACTTAGTCCTTTAAAAAACTTTAAACAAAATAATTTTGTCCCTACCAACAAAAGATACATTGTACACACACATAAAAAAAAAAAAATTAAAGAAAACCTTTGCTGGCTAAGCAATAGAGCCGAAAACCGAAACCACTACATATAACTAACAATAAAACTACCCCACTAACTCCAAGTCCTGACTTCATCCCTGTCAGAGTGTGTGGGTCCCAATTTTTTTAGCTTTTTATGTTGAAAACATAACTGGGTTTTGGGTGTCAAACGGGCTGAGTGAGATATTTCATCATTATTGGGTGATAAGAAATGAGTTATAGAGTGATGAGTGATGATATTTTAATGATGAATGATGAGTGAGCATTTTTTTTCACCCAACAGCCCCCAAGTGTGTAAAATGAAAGGAATGCAGGATGATTCACGTGGCATAAGGAGAGAAAACAAGAAAAATAAAATAGAGAAAAAAAAGAAGATATTCATTTGTCACACATAACGAAAGCATGTTATATGAAGTATAACATTTATATGAATATTAATCTTTTAATTTTTCCTTATTCTATATCAAACACATAAATTATAGATTTTTAATTTTTTTTAATTATCATTTCACAGTTTTACAAAAATTAATCTCCACAATCTAAGAATAACAAGGGGAAGAAAAGTGAGTATCATATAGATGGGAAATGACTCATTTACCCATTTTTATTATTAATACTATGTACTTTATTTTTGCCTTCTTTTTAACAAAATGGTAGATTATTTTTTGGTCGGATGTTTTATTAGTTGTAATTGGTTTGTAAGTTTATAATAATTAAAAAAATTACTTATTATAATATATATATATATATATTTTTAAATTAAACTAAAAGAAAAACTATTAAAAAATTAGATCTTATGTAATTGAGACATAATAATAAGCGCATATTTTCCATCTTCTTGATTTTCTTTTCAACCGAACAAAACATTGTTTCCTTCTTCCACATTTCTAAACTCTCACTAAACCAAACAGTGAAAAGCTTTTTATTTATTTATTTATTTTTATCTCTCAACATTTTTCACATTTCCCACTTTTCTATTTACCCAACCAATAATTTTATTATGAGTAAACTACATAATTCGTCTTTATCATTTACATCATATTTTAATTTGATTCCTAAACTTTCAATTGTGTCAATTTAGCCCCTAATCTTTTGGAATCGTGTCAATTTGGTCATTGCCGTTATGTTTTAAATGAAAATATTTGACGTGTCCAACCATATAATTAAAAAATAGTTTTTCTATCATATCAACTGCTAACAATGCAGCCACGTCATACTTAAAAAAAGAAAAAAAAGAAAAAGAAAAAAAGAAGAAGACCCGCTCATGTGTTTGTATTCAGAGGCCAGGCGATTGATTTTATATACTAAAACTCAGTTTGTCAGTTATAGCCGCTGTATAATGGCTATTGGAAATACAAGCAAATCATTTCCTTTCACTCTATATTTCTTGATTTCCTCTTATTTGCTCACAGTAATTAGTCACATTACCTTCTGGAACTTTCACAACTGTTTGGTCACTTCTACGGGATCAATAATGATAACTGCAACTTCATATTGGATGAGAGACTTATAGTAAGTTTGGATTGAGGAAGAGTAAGAGAGAGTAGAGTAGAATAAATTTAATACAAAATTAGCTTATTTTTAATTTTAACTAACACTACTCTACTCCTCTCTACTCCCTTCATTTTCACTTCCATCCAAATAGGCCATTAGTAATTAATGGCGTGAGAGCGAGGAAGAGAGGGTTTGACGAGATAGAGTGAGAGTTAGGGATTTAATTTTTCCCCCAATCTAACTCACGTGAGAGGAATTTTGTTCTTAATTTTTTTTTAAGTATGGTGTGGTTGTATTGTTGGCCATTGACGTGGTAGAAAAGTTATTTTTTAATTATTCCATTGGACACGTTAGATATTTTCATTCAAGATATAACGGTAAAGACTAAATTAATATGACTCCAAAAATTGATGGACTAAATTGACACAATTGATAGGTTAAAGACTAAATTAAAATATAGTATATGGACAAAGACCTATGTAATTTATCCTTTTATTTTTATTAATATTAGTATTATTTTTCTTCAGCTGAGACATACGCAATCACACATTCCAATGCATTCGATAATTATTTTTTCCTAATTTTAAAAGTGTAAGAAAAATAAAGAAAGGAAACCCTAGCCACGCCCTCTTATAAAAAAGGTGGGCAACAACAATTGTTTGAACCAGACCTCACTTCACTCTTTACTTCCGATTCCACAGCTCAAGCGCAGCAGCGGCAGCCTCCACAAACATGGAGCTGTGCACCACCATCACAGCTCGACCCATCTCTAATTTGCACAACAGCCACCACACACGCACACTCCTCGCTACTCATTTCCGCTCCAACCCTTCATCCTCTGTTAGAAAATCAATACTCTCTCCCACAACCGCTGGCCTACGCTCCCGTATGTTCTTTCTCATAGTTTTAACATGTTGTTTTGCATTTGGGTCTTTATATTTTCTTTGATTGGTTGATGGGTTTTGGATTATTTTTTCAGGGCCGCTTTATTTTACCAATACATTTCCAAGAGCAGCGTCATCTGAAGAAACATCAGGTGGGGCAAACAGGTATATGGCTGAAGAACGCGACAGAGTGATAACGTTGGATGATGTTCCAGTTTCACCAGCTGAGAATAAGATATTAAGTGAAAACGGAGCCACAGAAGTGCCTAAACAAAAGCCTCCTGCCGAGGAGAACCAAACAGAGCCGCTTGAGTTTTTGGATCAGCTTAATATAAAGGTCCCTTTCAAAATCCCAGAATTATAGTTTTATGATTGTTTGTCTTCACATACATGCATGTATCAATGTATATGTGTGTGTGAGTGAAAGAATTCTATATGGGTTAATATCTGATTGGTTAGGAGGGTTTGGGGTTCTTAAATGGATGATGTTGATAAAAATTGGCAACACATTTTAGATTGGTAGTATTATTATGGTTAAAGATTTAAGATTTGAGTTCGAGACTGTTTCTCAGTAGTGTATTTGTTTGTATGGAATGATTGTTGTTGGTCATGTGGGGTTGATTACCTCTTGAGTTTCTGTTAGCAAATGCTATAGTAGAACTAATAATGTTCTTTTGTGGCTAGACATGAATGCTTTACCTGACTTTACAATGTAGGGTATTAGGTGTTTGTAGAAGAGAGATGAAGACAAAGCTATTGGATGCTTGATTGAATATCTATCCTCTTTTGTTGTTTGATGTCTTCGTAGAAATAAATGATAATGAGTATTATGTTTTTTTAATATATATTTTAGTGGGGAAACTGGAATTCAAATTTTAGTCTCTGTCGGAAATGAAAAGAATGCCTTTTTCATTCCTGTTTATAGTAAATCAGACATGAATTTACAATTAAATCATGAATTTTATTCCTCCTTTTTCTTTTTGAATCCAATTTTTGGAGAAAGTGGTTTAATATAATTGCAAATTTGGTTGCTATGATGATTCTCTTAACGGTTGATAGTGTTCATGGAATGCTTGATGAAATTTCGACAGTAATGTCGATCCTGAGCGGTTACCTGAGCAACCCTGAATATCAGTTCTTAAAATGCTTTTTAACACTCAGTTTTCATTCTTCTTCTCCCCTTCTCCCATTTGTTCCAATTTCCTATCAATATGCTTTTACACTTATTCCATTTTATATATTTTAGTGGGGAAAACGGAATTCAAATTTTGGTCTCTCTTGGAAATGAAAGAAATGCCTTTTTCATTCTTGTTTATAACAAATCAGTCATGAGTTTACCAATTAAAAAAAAAAAAAAATCAGTCATGAATTTTATTTCTCCTTTTCTTTTCAAGTCTGATTTTCAGAGATAGTGGTTTATTGAAATTGCAAACTTGGTTGCTATGATGAATGCTTTAAATGGTTGATACTTGATGAAATTTCGACAGTCATGTCGATCCTGAGCGGTTACCTGAGCAACCTTGAATAATAGTTATTAAAATACTGTTTAACACTCTCTTCTATCCCATTTGTTCCAATTTCCTATCATTATGCTTTTACACTTCTACGTTTTTTTAATATATATCTTAGCAGGGAAAACGGAATTCATTATGCTTTTTATACTTCTTTTTGATTCTTGTTTATAACAAATCAGTCATGAATTTATCCCCCAAAAAAAAAAAAAATCAGTCATGAATTTTATTTCTCCTTTTCTTTTCAAGTCCAATTTTTATTTATTTATTTATTTTTTTTATAGAAAGTGGTTTAATGAAATTGCAAACTTGGTTGCTATGATGAATGCTTTAAACGGTTGATAGTGTTCATAGAATGCTTGATGAAATTTCGACAGTCATGTCGATCCTGAGCTGTTACCTGAGCAGCCTTGAATAACAGTTACTAAAATACTTCTTAACACTCAGTATTCGTTCTTCTTCTCCTCTTCTCCCATTTGTTCCAATTTCCTATCATTATGCTTTTACACTTCTACGTTTTTTTTAAATATATATTTTAGTGGGGAAAAAGGAATTCATTATGCTTTTACACTTCTTTTTTGTACTTGTTTATAACAAATCAGTCATGAATTTACCAATTAAAAAAAAAAAATTCATTCTTGAATTTTATCTCCTTTTTCTTTTCAAGTCCAATTTTTAGAGAAAGTTGAGATTGGTGGGGGAACTCTCACTCACTCTTACTGTCTTACAGCTTACCAAGGGCACATTTGAGTCCATATATATTCATTTATTTATTTTCTCTGCTTGCTGTTGGTCTTATTTTTAGTCTAATTGACTTATATATAGCTTCCTTATATAAATTCAACTCTGAGTGCTTACCTGAGCAACAGACAGTTCCCTCCATCTATTTTTTTCCTTTTTCCCTTTTCTATTTAACATCTATTATCCTATTTTTTGCGGGCTCAAACTTATTTGTATTATTTTTTATATAGTCAGCCACGATTAATTTTTGGTCGATGTTGCAAATGTTTTGTGTTTATTTCTCATGTATTTAACTATTTATTATAAATTTTGAGAGGATCTTTTCAAAATCTTGGTCCTTTCATCCATGAAAGTGGCTTATATTCACATTGGTTAAGATCCCATTTTACATGTGGGCGTTATCATTTTTTTTTTCTTCTCTAGTGTATGTTTATTTTTTAAAATTTCTTCAAATGCTTCAAAAGATAAGTGTTTGATTTTCTTTTATTGAGCATGGATGGGTGATATGTTAGGGAGTGTCATAATTTTTTTAACCTCTTTTCATGCCATTAAGATCTCTTGATCTCTCTGATATTTTTGCATGAAACTTTCTTCTTTTTTTATTTCCAAATATTCTGTTAAAAATGTGCTCACTTATTCTCCCTGTTCACATTTCCTCTTTTCCTTTCCTCCTTGTAAATGTTCCTTTGTTTTTATTTATTGGCGGAGTAGCTGTTTTACTGCTTTTGACTTATCTCAAGGTTGATTTTTTTTTTTTTGTTCATTTGTTCTTCCCTCTAAGTGTATGTATGTGTATAGTCTTGCATTTAGATTTATTTCAGCTTGGGGCCGTGAAAGTAATAATCTTGAAATTTGTTCATAAAAAGTACAATTTATAACCTTGTAATTGACTTATGGACTTTGTTGTCTGTAAAGGAATCAGTCAATAATGCTAGTGGTTCTTGGACCAAGGCCCCTGTTATGTAAGGATTGGAGGTTGAGTTTGTTGGTTCAATTCTCTGTGGCTGTGTGAGTTGTGTTATGATCAATAACATGGTGGGGTTGTGTGTTGGGGGGGGGGGGGGGGGGGGGTTAATTACTTGTATTAGCAACATAAAGTTTGGTGCTAAATCAATTATGGCTGTGTGAGTTCAATCCCTGGACTAGCTTGTTGCCCCTCACTATCAGACCTATAGGGGACTGTTTTGATTGCTATTTGGTCAACAACATACAATGACTAAGTCAATTCTGCCGGTAAAGATAGCTAATCTTATTGTTGTTTTCCTACATTGGAGGTTATGAACTCCAAACACATGCAAAATGTAGTGCACATGAAAATGACGTCAAAATATTTTGTAAATATGACGTGTCAATGTTGATACTATACAGAACTTACACTTTTGTCTGGCTGAGTGGTCTTTGAATTTAATTCCCATATCTTATTGTATAGCTATACTGATGGCTTTCTCGTTATCATGCAGTTTGATTCGTACGATACATCTACCATTCTTCTATATGGTGGCGGTGCTTTGGTTGCCCTGTGGTTATCATCAGTCTTTGTTGGCGCTATTGATTCTATTCCATTGGTGCGTATGTGTGTGTGTGTGTGAGTGTTTTGGGTTAATTCCATACCTTTTTTGGAACAGTGAACAAATTTTATGTTGCTCGTCTGGAAATTGATTTTCAATGTTATAAAATCAGTTTCCCAAGTTGATGGAACTCGTGGGTCTTGGCTACACATTCTGGTTCAGCTATCGCTATCTGATCTTTAAGGTACCCCACAAAATGAGTTGAATTTAGAATTAATCCTTGATTCTATTAATAGCCATACTAATTAACTTCTATTGACTTGCAGAAAAATAGGGAAGAGTTGGCTGTTAAAATTGAAGAGCTTAAACAACAGGTTATTGGTTTTGATGATGATTGATGTGGCAGAGTCACTTTATCTTGGTTTGTTTGCCATGCAAGAGTGTAATCAGTGTAGAGTTTATACATATTTTCTAGTTAAGGCCATATATTTTCTTTTTCTTCTTTCACTGAAGATTTGGATTGTAGTTTTATTTTTGATGAGCAAGTAAATATATTTACTTATTGTTCTCGCATATAGTTAGTTCCTTTTCTCATTGGTGACAATATTAAACTGAGAGGGTGCCCAGGTTCAGCAAAAGGCGGGGAGACAAATATGCTTTTGTTGGGGCCCTGCAGGAGATTTCCACTCGTCTTTTGTGTTGTCATGCTTGAAATTAGAGCAAAAAGGATCACTTAAAAGTTTTACCATTTTTTTCACTGATTAGTTTACCAAAATCTGATTCGACTACGTGTTCAAAGCCAAGTTGATAGAATAGTCCCCACTCTCATTCGCTACTTATGAAAGTCCGAAAAATATCATTATAAAATAGAATGGTCTCATAAGCTGACTAATAGGTTTGCTATGACCTCTCAATAACAATGTGGGTTATTGCTCATAAGAGGTTAGCGGTTGAGTATTATGAATTAAATTTTGTTTCTACGGAAAACGTTTTCTGAAGGTTGAGGAAAGCTAAAATTGGTAGCATCAGAAAATAGTACAGGTTAAAAGGAAAATTAAAATTGGTTGATGGAAAATTGCTTGTTTCCTTTTATTTTTGGTGAAACAATTTTTGGATGCTAGACTCTCTTGTTTGAAGATGAGTGCTTTGTTTTCTGTCCTCTCTTGGAACGAGACTAGGCTCTCTACCGTGGTTGATCTTGTTGCTATCTGCTCTTCTTGTCCCCATGATGGGTCATCGGATCTCCTCTTTGCAAAACTCTGCTAATAGTGCATGCCTCTTTGCAAGCCCAGGCTTGTTGGACAAGCTTGATCTGTTGTTGAAAGCTGAAAACATTTCGGTTTAAGGTTTCCTATTGCATGGTTGAGTCTAACCTCCCTTCTTTAATAGATAATATGGCTAGTGGTCAAGCCGACCCTAGTTTAGTCTATTCTTCTTATGAAACCATAAGTTTACCAAATATTTTTACACAAACAATGCAAACTTATGAGACTAAGATTTTTTAATTTTTTATTTTTTTTAATAATCGAGATACTATAGAGATGTTTCGACTTTATATAGGCAAAAATCATAATGTGGTTTTTTTTTGTCGTTTTGTGCATGATATCAACTAGATGATACTGATAAGTGATTCTACTTCCAGTGAACTTAATTTTAGTCCTCCGCTTTCTGTGCCCAGCCCTGTTCTTACTCTTTGAAGGGCTATATACGTAAATCACGTTGTTACAATTTGAAGATCTAATTCCATGCTCAGTGTTCACGCAAACAAAACAAAATAGTCAAGAGTAATTCTAGTATCATATAAAATACCACAATTTTTTTAACAACTATTCTACTTGTCAAACTGTGACTGACTGTCTATCACTTTCACATGAATTTATCACTTTTTTTTTTCCTACCGCTTAGTTTGCTACATGGACAATTGTGGCACAAGTTATAGCATTTTATGTGGTCTTAAAATTTTTGAATGAACAATGAACATTGGTTTTCATAAAATAATAGGTACTCAAATTATTCCCTTTTGGTACAGTAAGGAAGCTTATTGATTTTTTCTTTGAAAAACTTAATATAATCTTAAGTATCCAACTGACTTTGTATGGTGCACTCTAGAATCCTTCTGCTTTAAAAACTTTATGGTTCTGTAAGTCACATGATCTAGACACAAGGCATGCGTGTAAAGTTGAACTCATGACCTCAAGAGATCACTATATCATAAATCCTTAAGATCCATCATCCTTCAGACCTTCCCACATTTCTTGTTAAACCAACATGATAGTGGTATCTAAAAAAATAAAAAATAAAAATCATCACGTTAGTGCATCTTTTGAGCCATAGAATCAAGAAGATTAACAAGGATAATTTAAAGGCTTTCCTTTGATGAGGGATAAATTCACCTGTTTTTCTTAATATATATATATATATATATATATTTATTGGAGATACTTTTAACTCTAATTGTTGTTATACTTTTCTCATGACCTAACAAGTGACTTAGAGTGGCTCAAAGCCATAGTAGCTTAGTGGTATTGCACAATCCTCTCATTGAGAAAATCCTAGGCTCAAATTTCCCTTTTTCTATTGTTGCAAGGGAGAGAAATATTAATTGACAGAGTGATTTGTGTAAAAAGTTAAAAATAGTTGCACAGTATTACATGCTCAAAAGAGAAAATATGTATGGGCAGACATTTTTGGATAGAGCAGCCCTTATGCACAAATTACACTGCATGCATTCCAAGTTTGCAATATGATAACCTCGAAATAATACAGTGATAGTGTTGATTTGTATCATCATGTGTGTGTTATAAACATAGAAGTTAAAATCCACATATTTTATAAGTCCCAATAGCATGTTGTATAAACGTACAGTTACTATAACTTGATATTTTATCTATTACATTTCATGGGGGTTTTCATATTGATATAGTGGTTGTATATTGTTACGGTATGGTATGGTACCTAGAAAAAAGAAGAAAAAACAATGATTTTTTTTTTGGATAGGTAGATAGTAAGAAAATGAGAGGTGAAGTTTGAACTACAAAACATAGGATAACACAAAAAATGCCATTATCACTGAGTTATCACTTAAACTCCAACATTGATTTCATATTAATTCTTAGTTATTACTTAAACAGATGACCCCTAACGATGATTTCATAATATTTTTATGTAACACAAGCCTTTTCTTTTGTAACATGGATTATGGACTCTAACTAATTATTAATAAATTAAAGTACGTTTTCCTAGGGCAGTTTGAACATATGAATTTGGAATAGTTATTTTGTGAAATTTTTAATTGTTTTTTTTTATATGTGAAAAATGGTTAGAAGGGGATGATCAATGTGGATTCCATACTTAGGCATTACCATAGTAGTCATTAACCGCTCCTGGCCTGCCAAAGACAATTCTTAATTGTTGTTTTCTTGAAAAATTAACTCAGAATGCTTATGTTTCCAATTTTTTTTAATGAAAAAAATGTCAAAGAAATTTTTTTCATATATTGTTATGGACCCAAGTTTTTATTGGTTGCTTCAAGGGAACTCAAAAATCCAAATTTGATAAATAAACTAATTCAAGGGAGTCTAGACCTCCACGACTAACTAACAATTTATAATTTAGAAATTCATGACTGTTTTTTATTCATTATCAACATTTGAATTTATACAAACTTCCAAATAGATAAAGTAAATACTAACTTCCTATAATCTATTCATAAACTAATCATTATTCATCCTAATCCAAACTAACTAATCCTAATCTAAATTAATTTATTTAAATGAATAAAACATATCTCTACCATTATTTATCCAATACTAATTAAATAAAAATAGACTCATAACAAATATACACACACACATTCAAATAGATAAAGAAAATACTATCTTCTTATAATATATCATAAAAACTTATTTATTATTCATCCTAATCCAAACTAATCTAACGAATCCTAATCCAAATTAATTTATTTGAATAACTAAAATATATCTCTTCTATTACTTATCCCATACTAATTAAACTAAATTAGACCCATAATTAATCAGATTAATTTTTTTAGAAGAATTAAATTAAATTAGACTTTCTTTTATATATATATATGATAAATAGACATAAAATATAATCTTAAAATTTACTAACTTTGTATACAACTTATTTCACAATTTTTTGAAGTTGTTAGTTATGATGGGTTAAATATTATCTTTATATAAACTCATTATTCACACCATTCTTATTGTATACTAATTACAATATAAAAATATTGACAATTATCAAATCAATAAATATCTTTCTTTACTAAAAAAAAAAAGTATTGCTTCTCTATATTTATAAAAACAAATTAGAAGAATCACTCACATATTTGATTTTATCCCTTAGCTCTCCTGGTCTTTTTTTATAATTTTTTTTTTCCTATGGGAGCTTGCTTGTTCTCTAAGCTTCCACCGGAAAGGTAAAATTATTAGCAAAGATCCTTGGGTACCACAAAAATTCCAAGTCAGATTGAAAGCAAAAGCCGTACTAACGTGACCAAACTAATCGAATCCCAATAGTATTAGCGTCACCCACGGGTGCACGGAAATACTGAATAGAAAATTCGACCGTTTAAAAGGAAGCAGAGCCACGTAAGTCCCGCCGCGACGACCACTCGCACGTACGCTTCTGTTTGTTCCTTAAAACCCTTCGTGACCATCCCATGTACTATAAAACCTTCTATTTTCTATTTCTGTTCAAATTTTAATAATTATTACTAGTAATAATAATATTAATAAAATCGAATCTCCCACTATTTTAAATTTGTTTTTTTCAAAAATCTAAAAAAAAGCCGAGGGAATATAAGTATATATATCTCGATGAAAGAGAAGGCAGAAGCAATAGAAATAGAAGCAAAACCCATCAAATTCCGCAGTCTCACTCTCTCTCTCTCTCACTGTAAGTAGTTTGAATGATAGATTTCTCTGTCTATATAATATTTTCCATTTTTTGTTACAAACTTGCATGTGTTTCAACTAGTATTAGTAAGCTTTTTTGTTTTGTTGGTGATGTACATTCTGTGATTTTGTAATAGTCAGATTCCGGTGAATGATTTGAGTGTTCGTGGTTTTTGTTGTGAATGTGATCATCACTGGTTATTTTGTGAGTCGGATTCCAAGAATCGTGAATTATCATGTGTCTGGTTCCCAAGAAAACTTGGTTTTAAGCAGTAATCTTGGTCCAGAAGTCACGTTTATTACTGTCTATTGGTTTTAGGATGTGTTTCTTACTCTGACTTTGTTTTTTTCTTTGTGAAGAAGGAACCTAAGGACAATGTTCAAGGAAGGACTTGACAGTGAGACCCTTAGATGGGTTCGAGGGGTAAGCCAGTACTGAATTGCATATTTTTGTTTTGGTGTTTGTTTTAAATATTGTTGTCTATGATTTTTTTTTTTTTTTTTTTTTGGGTCTAGTTTGTTTAGTATGTGTTTTTAGTGCCTTTGGATTTAAATTTTGAGGACTTGTATTAGGAGGATGATATTCAGAGAAAAGAAAAATCTGAACGTTTTGACAACCTAAGGAGTAGCAATCGGGTCCTCAGATTGCCTTCTCCGGGCGTATTTGGATGTGCACGTTCACCCATAAATGTGATTTCAGTGTCGCAAACAATGCCACATGTGAGTGGCAATGATTGTGAGTCAGACATGGACTTATCCTCTGACTCAGAAAATGAGGTACATTCTTACTTCAGTTCCTCTAGAGAGACGATTCAATCTAAACAAGGAAAGGGGATCCGAGTTGGGCAGCCTAATCATACAGAAGAACTGTTGGATTCAGCCACAAGCGCAAAAGTTCCGTTTATGCAATCTATGAATAACAAAGGTGGTGAATGTGACAGAGGAACCTACACTATGGGTGATTGTTTGCCTAATGTTGCTGCAGGGGAAAATGTGGAAAGAACTGCCAAGCAGGTTTCCTATTATGCATAATCATGTTGAATTGTGAATGCTTGCTATTGAAATTGTTTTTGAGGCTTAACAGTAAAACAATACAAAGCTATACTGTGAAATATATGAAAGCAACGATGCCTGACTGCGTAAAGTTATCTTTACAAACTAAGCACAATTAGAACCAAGTTATATAAGGTTATTATTATTGTTTGATGCCTCTACATGATGAAATGATGATCTTTCTATTTTCCCCATGTTGGTTTGATTACCATGATGATGGATTGATGATGCCTCTACCTGTTGCCATAGTCAAAATTAAGAGGGTTCTAAATATTGCATAGTTAATTGTTTTGATCAACTTGTTTATAATTATATATAGTGATCTAGTTGCTATGAACATTTTTTATGGTTATTGAAAGGTCTAAATGCTAGAGAAAGCTTTCTGATGGAAATAGTATAGGTACTGACTGACAATAAGGCAAGTTCATCATCAGTCTTTGCTGGCATATTGTTTTTGGGGTTCATTAAGAGTGATAAGATAAATATTTTTATTAGTGCACAGTAACTAAGCTAGTCCTCCACAACAATTGACACTTTGCAAACGCATAATACAAACTATACTAGGTTAGTAGGTTATACCAGAAATCAATGGGTGGGAATTGTTCATAACCATAAATATTGACCTTTTTACTTTGGATGTAAAAATTTTGTTCCAGGAAATTTTTTTGAGTTATCTGTACATCTTTGTTCAGTGATTGGCTTGTAGCCTATATAGAGTTTAGATCAATACGCAGGTGGGCCGTGAAAAAGCATGTCCATTCCAGTTTATTAGATCTGAAGCATAACTGTTGATGTTTTATATTCAATGTACAAACCTCTTATTAAGCATGAATGTGTATTTAGATTTTAGACAAATAGATAAGATTGAGAAAGGTTTCTTGCCAATTTTCTGCCCAAGTCATTCTCTTATTGATTGTATAAATCTTAGTTTACTCTCATTGGATTCTCAGCTGGACAAGTGCCTGCAGGATTTTTATGGAAGAGGACTGCAGAATAAGAAGCCTTTGGATAATTGTATTCCCAGTGCGCCTCCATTTGTTGGGTCTGAATCTGACTTAGAGCAAACTTCTGAGCAAATTTTAACTTCTAAAGCACATGGGACACCTTCCCTTTCATATTCAAGTGTTTCTGCCACTGCAAATAATTCAAAAGAATCAAGAAATACAACTGGTCATGGAATTCCTAATCAATCAACTAGGTTTGTCTATACGTGTTTTCTACATCTTTTATTTATTTATTATTTATTTCTCTATTTACAAGAAGTTACTGGTAATCTGCCATTAGGCATCACAAGACCTTTGCTGGTTTTGAAGTCAATGCATCTTCAGTTTCTTTGCCTACTCAACGCCCCACGTTTCATGCAAGGTTAGTTAGGTTGCTGAACTATAATTTGGGCATACAGTTTTCTCTTGGTTTTTAACTTCAGTGTCGAAGATTATTGTACCCTCTTGAATTTAATGGTTATTAATTTACGAGTGTAGTTATTTTTTTTATTAGTCCAATAACTATTTCCACTGTATTTTCTTCTGTGTTGCATGAAATGCATTCAGTGGGCAAGGTAAATGGTGTGCTTTGTTCTCTTATGAAGCATGTTGTCGTCTCTGTCTTCACTCATGGTCTCAGCACCATTGCATGGAAGCTCCCTATTTCTTGAATGATGATTTTGCAGTGTTGCGAGAGGCATTTGGGTGAGTGCAAGGTTTCATTATTTTTCTTACTCTTGTGTGAGAATGTCTGTTAACAAAAAAACAGATATACAATGAATTCCAAACACAATTTAGAGGTCCCTAGTCACTCAAATACCTACTCAATAAACTTCTTTCAAAAAAGAAGCTACTCACAAAGAAACAGAAAATCAACACAAATTCAAGCATAATTAGAATGCTCAAAGGAAGAGCAATTTTCACACTTTGGTTGTTTCAAGGTAGTTTCATAGCTACCTCCATAACTTTCTTATATTGCTTCAATATGATAGACTTAGGTATCTCCATGTTCACTTAAATCTCAACACATATTCAATCATAACCAAGTATTCTCCAATGACTAGTAGGCTCATCTGCATTCAGGGGCTCACCAAGGATGCTAGTAATATATTCCAATCCTTCCTTTGACCACATTACTATGTGCAGGTTATAGTTTAACCCAAACTGGCATGCTGTCAAAAATAATCTTTCTGAATTCCAAATAATGGTACCATTTCTTGAGGACAATGAGACCCTATGTACATAAAGTTCTTCCTCTTTTCAATAAAGGTTATTTATGTATCAAATTTTTTTTATTGGGGACAGTGATCTTGCCTACAATATTGTAAGGGACACTATCAAGTATGCTGCCCAGAATTTCCATATTGGAGAACTTGAAAATACAAACCCATTATATTTATTATTATTTATAAGTAATGGGACTATGTTTTTGTCTAACTAATTAATACCCTTTGCGGCTTTAAGAATTATGAAAACAAGATTCTGTCTGTGTCCTGATATGTAGAAAGGAATAATTAAAAGTTGAGCTATGAATGGGCAGACAAAAGGAGAGTCGTACTTATGATAGGACTATTCCTAGGAGAAGTACTTCACCTTCTTCCCAAAATTTCTTTTAACTGTTTAAAGCAACAAGGCAAAAGGGGGTAGTTGTTCATGTGACACTGGAGATGCTTTGACTCAAGCAAAAGATTTTGTGTTCCAGTGAAGCTTCAGTGAATAAATCATGCTTTTCATGTAGATTCTAGTTCTGTTGTCTCCTCTTTTTAGCTTTGGTTTGCATTTTAGCAGATGTTGGTACTGAAATGGGTTTAGGGAACTGAATCTTACTTCCCATAATTCGTAATTTGTAAATATCTTATTTCTTTAGTGCTATCATGCACATGCAGCACTATCTAATGACATATCATATTTAAGTTTAGTTTGCATTTTATAATTTTAATTGGTTTTACTTTCATTATTCCTCTTTTTGGCCTTATAATTGCAGTTTACGATGTGTATTATTACAACCAGATGAAGAACTATTGGCAAAACGATCTCCAGAGATAGTCAGTGAGGGAGCTGCTCCAAAATCTAGGAAAACTTTGGGCAAAATGAAAATGCAGCTTCAAGGTACTGTCATATTATATTCATCAAGGCATTTTTGTTGTGGTTTTAATGATAATTTCAAGGCTTGATACTATTCATTTAATGTTTTTGGTCATTGCACAGTGCGTAAAGTGAAAATGGGTTTAGACCCGCCTACTTGCTGCAGTTTTTCACTTGTAAAGCCACAAATGATTAAATCAGGATCACTTCGTTCATATTTCTCCAAATATAAATTAAATCTATATTCTGAATGGGAAGCTAAAAGGAAAGTTCAGGTTGCAAATCATACTCCTACTAATGGTTCAAGCAGCCAGTTTATAAGACAGGTCTCTGGGATTTTAAAATCCGGGATGACTCCTATGCACTATAGTTCTTCAAAGGAAGTAGTGTCAGGTATGTAAGTTCCTTGTACTATCCTGGATTGGTTACATACACACACACACACACACACAATTTGTGCCCGTGAAACTTTGCCAAAGCTGGGAAGTAGTAGTCATGACAATTGCATACACTTGTGAAGTTTGATCCCAAGCTTATGAGGATGTGAATTCTATAACACAATCACTCCCTCCATAGCAATACATTTTCGTGATGATTTTCCTCACAGTGCTAGCCCACATCATTTGCAGGCTTCTTCTTGTCGTTCGTGACTTACATTTTTCTATTGTCAAAATAACACTTATTCCTTTACTTGGAATTGCTCAATTTATACATTTTTGAGATGATTTTCCTCACAGTGCTAGCCCACATCATCTGCAGGCTTCTTCTTGTCATTCGTGACTTACATTTTTCTATTGTGCAAAATAACACTTACTCCTTTACTTGGAATTGCTTAATTTTTAAGCCTTAGAAGCTACAAAGAAAACCTACACATTTGAAGAATTTATGAAGTTCATATTAGTTAAATCATTCAGTGATAATCCAGATCGATCTATTCTTCTCGCATTGATTCATCAACAAGGATCATGTTAAAGCCAGTTATTGGATGAATCGTCTCTCATCAGTGAAGTCTTTGGACATTCAGGACTAATAGCTTCAGGACATAGCTCCTCAGGCCTTATCAATTAGGCAGGAAAATTACCTTTCTGGCTATCTTCGTCCAAGGGGGCTTAGGATTCCATACTCATAGGAAATAGACCCTTCTGGTTTAGCTGCTCATCTTGTAGGCATTTAGCTTGAGACTTCAGGACACTCATACAGTGGCTTACAAAGCTGCCTACCAGCTCTTTCAAATGGCTTAGGCTTGCTAAAGGATGGCCATATGCTGGCTTTTTTTGGAGTTTAGCTTAGGATAGTACAAGAAACTGTTTGCCCCCTTTCCAAACCTCTCCTCGATCTGATTATGCTTTCTGAAATGTGGGCTACATATGAGGGGTTGGGGTGGGTTAACTGTTTTTGAATGTTATATGAATTCAATTAGTGTGTTGGGGCAGTACATTCACCCTGGCAGATCAATATGTTTTAGAATGTGGTTGTGTTAGTAAATTTCTTTGTTCACTTCTTCAGGAATGAGATAAATGACGAGTAAAGAAGAAAAACTAAAGCTATTTCTGTGTTAGAGGTGTGCAATAGGCATTAGAGTGAAACAGAGAAGAATTTTTTTTCACCTCCTGATAGGAGCATTTTATTACCCTCTTCAAAGATGCATTGTCCCTCCACCATGAATTTTAGAAGAAATGAAACAGGAGATGGTTCCTCATGACACTACTTCCTATCACTTCCAAGGATTTTTCATGCTCTGACGGGCCAGCATAGTATCAGCAGCACCTTTCAGAACATCTCACGAGTGTGATTTAATGCAGTCCCAATTGAGTAAAGAAATAACAGATCCAAAATATCATTTAATTTGTCATCCTATGGAGCTTTCTTTACACTTAGCTTATATCTATGGAATAGTTGACTTATTAATTTTACATTCTAAATCCATTTCCTTTTAGAAGACATCTCATGGGCATGATTTTAACATAGCGCCAACTGAGTAAAGAAATAATAGATCTGAATTTATCGTTTTAATTTGGCATCCTGTGGAGCTTGGTTTACGTTTGAGATTTTTAAGGCCCATAGAATAACTTAAATTATTAATTTTACGGTCTAAATCTATTGCATTTTTCCGATATTTACTGAGCAAAGAAGTCAAGAAAGGAAGCTACTTCTGAAAAAGAAAACTGTTCTCCTCTGGGCTTTAGGAGAATGAAAACTGTAGTTACAGGAAGCACGTGTCTAAATTCACCACACAACAGTGTAATGAGTAGCTATAACCAATTTATTTAATGTCTTCATGCTATAAGAGTAATATTTGATCTCCCTTCCTTTAAGGTGCATCTAACTTAAGTTGATGATCTGTTATCAGAACGATATTCTTGTTGGTTGAGATTGAAAAATTCATCTGAGGAGGATGCAGTTCAAATGCAACCTGGATCTGGTGAAACACATGTGTTGTATGTACCTTTTCCTTTCTGTATTTGTTCCTTTTTGTTTCTCGGAGGTGTGCATTTGTTAAATTATTTTAATGTAGCTTTCCAGATAGTCTTGGTGATGATCTGATTATTGAAGTTCAAGATTCCAAAGGACAGTATAAGGGCCGTGTCCTAGCTCAAGTGGCCTCTATCGCTGATGAATCGGTAAGATTTTGAGAATTCACCTATCTTCTGTATGGATTGGGTAGGGAAATAATTATCCTTGAAGGTTTAAATATTGGTTCAATGCAGGGAAACAAGCTTCGATGGTGGCCTATATTTCATGAGCCAGAGCATGAACTGGTCGGCAGAGTACAACTATACATAAGCTATTCAATAACTCCAGATGAGAATAAGCATCTAAAGGTACATGCAATATTTCATCCTTCAATTACTAAAAAAAGAAGATGAAGAAGAATGAAATTAATTCAGTTTACAATTAATTTTCTTTGGCTGTTTTGCATTTAAAGAAAGTTCCATGTAATGAAATGTTAAGAAAGAGAGGGCCAATATATCGCATATTATGTCTTTGTATTTAAGGGATATATACCTATGAAATTAATATGTGTGTGTGTGTGTGTTCTTAGGCTTTGATTTTTTCAACACTGGCAGTATTTTGGCGGCCAATATTCTTAAAATGCCTAGTTGCGATTGTAGTTCAAATGCTGAATATCTTATGTTCTAAATAATTGTCTTCATATATAAGTAGTATTGGACAAATAAAAGGGGTTCGGTTCCGTTTTAATCTTATTTCTTGAATGCACACATACATTTTCAAAGGTTCCTTTGGCTTCCCAGCCTGCCTTCATTCTGTTGAAAGAGAATCCACTTCTCGCCTTCTTGGTTTGAAAAAATATCACCTCTGTATGAAATAGTTAATAATGTGGCCTACAGTACATATGAAATAGGTTCAATATCATTAATTGTTTAAGTGCAATCTTTACATCTTGATATTCTTGGCTATAGAATTAAGGTTTTGTTCACATTTTTCTTCTAGTGTGGCTCTGTTGCGGAAACAGTGGCGTATGACTTTGTGTTGGAAGTTGCAATGAAAGTTCAACATATTCAGCAAAGAAATTTGTTGCTACATGGCCCTTGGAAGTGGTTAGTATCAGAGTTTGCATCTTATTATGGAGTATCAGATGCATACACCCGACTAAGGTATAGGGAAATGGTTGAATGGGTACTTTTATGATGTCAACTAGGATAATTTTGTAACGCATTGTTGGAAATTTAATCTGCTATTACATTGGGTAATTTCTTATATTACTAGCAGATACCTTACCTATGTAATGGATGTGGCTACGCCCACAGAAGACTGTCTGACTTTGATACATGAGCTTCTATTGCCTGTATTTATGAAAAGCAAAGGCAAGATTGCATTAAGTCACCAAGAGGTATGAGTTAATCTTGCACCACAGTTTTCTTTAATAATCTTGCTACCTTTCATGTTTTAATAGTCTTGGAACGATTCTCACTTCATAAATAAAATTCAAAAGTCAAGATAAACAATGTTTTAATATTTCAGATTGTAATAATATGACTATGAACAAGTTACAGTTGCTATTAATTTATCTCAAATGTGTTCTCTTCATTTTGATTTTCATATTTCAAGTTAGTAGTACATTTACAGCAGGGATTATTAGATTTCTAACTTTGTTGATGTATTGCAAAATATCAATCAGAATCGTATTCTAGGGGAGATTGAGTATAAAGTTCAGCAGATCATTAAATTGGTTTTTGAGAACTACAAGTTGCTAGATGAATCTTCCCCATCGGGGATGATGGATGATTTCAAGCCTGCCACTGGGATGATACCTCCTGCTTTGATCCCTGCTGTTAAGCTATATGGTTTACTGCATGATGTTCTAAATCCTGAGGCGCAGTTGACATTATGCAGATATTTTCAGGTTTTAGAAAATAATTTCTTTATGATTATGCTTCCTTTTAATGTCTTTTCATTCTTCTGATGAAGTGCCAATGATTGTACAGGTTGCCGCAAAAAAGAGGTCAAGAAGGCACTTAGCAGAAACAGATGAGCTTATCTTGAGTAGTGAAGGGGCAACATTTATGGATCCCATGTCTCTTTCAACTTCTTATCAGAAGATGAATTCCCTTATTCGTAATTTCAGAAATGAAATTTTCACTGACATTGAAATCCATAATCAGCATGTGCTTCCAAGGTAAAATCTTCTCATTGTAACATTGGTAATTTATCCACATTAAATATGTAAATATTCTCGGTGTACATCAGATGTTATGAATATAATTATCATTTTTTTTAATGGTTAATCTTATTATTGGAGGTTAGTTGGTAGCTTCATTTGCCTTTCGGAAGCCTGGATTTCTTAGTTATTGACTTCTTGTACCATGACCACATTTTTGGACTATTGTTGTTTCCTTGTTTGGGTGATCTATAGCTTTAAGTTCATACTTTATTTATTTAGGCATTTATCATCTAATTTATCCTGCTCCTCAATTTACTATTCTATAAATGCTTCCAAAGAATGAACAAAGTTTATTAGTATTTGGTCCTTGTTCTCTGTAATACCATGTTCTAAAAATAATAGCATCTGTCTACTTTCCACTCCTCTCTCTTCTTTTCTTTAGGTGGGGTTAGTGTCTATTTTCTCCGCTCCTGCTCTTTTATTTATAAGCCAAAGGTTTTTATATAGTCCTTATAATCTAAGAAAATCTACATCAATAAGTAAGCGTCATCAAGAAAACAGTGATAATAATATTATGAGCACATGCCTTTATTGTAAATTCCTCCTATAATTGCATACTTTTACATATGGAAATGTGAACTTTATTAGATTTAGGAGCAGATAAAGATATGCTTGTGTTCACATCCTTCCTTGTGCAATTTTAAATCAAAAGTTGTTGCATTATCCCTTTTCTTTTTTCTTTCTTTGGTTACTTTTCATGGTGAATCATGTAGACATTTGTTCTTAAAAGAGTAGTTTAAACGACTAATTGATATACTTGAAATCTTAATTCTCATTGGCATTCCATATTGACTTTTATGCAGTTTTATAGACCTTCCAAATCTTTCTTCAGCTATTTATAGTTTGGAGCTTTGCAATAGATTGTGTGCATTCCTTGTTGCATGTCCTCCTCCTAGCCTTTCAGCTCATGTTGCAGAACTTGTTATTGCAACAGCAGACTTCCAAAGGGATCTTGCAAGCTGGAACATTAAGTAATTATTTTCTCTTATTTTTACTTCATACTGAAGTGTCATATTTGTCTCTCTGTGATCTCTATCCACTAATCGTATTCTTCAGTCCTGTCAAAGGTGGGGTTGATGCAAAAGAGATGTTCCAAGACTATATTAACCGCTGGATTCAAGAAAAGCGTCTTTCTTTGCTTGAGTCCTGCAAATTAGACAAGGTACATTTATTTTTTTGCAGTAACTTGGTGAACTCAAGTTCGGTAGAATCTGCTGTTTATATTGGTAGCTTTATAGATTATGATTTGATGTTTACTATAGTTTCCTTATATTTTGTCATAATCCAAGGATGTTTCTGAACATGGATTTTGCTTTTCATTTTGCTCAATCACTACAATTTATAGAAAATTTAAGAATGCCTTTGTAGAGCTTTTAGCCAATTTAAATTTGCATAATATTTCCTGCATGACTGGGTCAGAAGCATGTAGACACCACTTGCACCAAACATGAATATTTGAAAGAAACTCTCAGATATTCACATAACACATAACGATTAACATTGTAAATTGATTATTTTCAAGGTGAAATGGTTAGGTGTCAGAACCCAATACTCAACAACTCCTTTTGTTGAAGAGTTGTATGATCGGATAAACGAAACATTGGATGAATATGAAGTCATCATTTGTCGTTGGCCCAAATACATATGTCACTTGGAGAAGGTATGTCCAAATATGGTTCTTCATTACTGGGCTTTCTTTTGTTACTTTATTTTTGGCTTTCTTAAGTTTTGTCTTTTGATGGATTGTGAAAGACAAGACATGGAGGATTTGAAAATTAACCCAAACTTGAGGTTGCATGTACTTATATGTGTTTTGGCTTCTCCTTTTTTATAAAAAGGTTATAGAAGATATTGAGAGGGCAATTCTCGAAGCTTTGGACAAGCAGTATGCTGATGTTTTAACACCGTTGAAGGACAATCTGACATCAAAAATATATGGCCTCAAATATGTCCAGAAATTTGCTAAACGAAGTGACACCTATGTTGCCCCAGATGAGGTTACTTTGATTCTTAGTTTGTATAGCTGCACTGGTATGTTTCTTTTTATATGGGAAATTATAACGTATATATTATTTTCAGTTAGGAATTCTTTTAAATTCCATGAGAAGGATGTTGGATGTGCTGCGGCCAAAAATAGAAACACACCTGAGTTTGTGGAGTTCTTGCATCCCTCATGATGGAGGCACTACCAGAGAAGATTGTTCTAGTGAAGTAAGCGTGATGCTTAGAGCCAAATTCAGAAGTTACCTTCATGCAGTTGTGGAGAAACTTGCGGAGAATGTGAGTACCCTTTGAAAGAAAACTTAAGATCTATTGTACAAAATGTTAAAGAATGTTGCTAGAACATTAATTTACTAAAAAAGTCTATGATTATTGAAGACAGGAGTTTGATAAATCAATCTCCAATGCAAGGTGAAATTAAAGTGATTGATAGCAGCCTCAAGTGGTAGCACAACGGCTGGGGACCGTGTATCATGAAGCCTAGCTCACCAGTACAAAACTTGTGGCAAAAAAATTAATTATCTAAAAAAGAAAAGAAGTGGTTGGTAGCTCTTAGTTTAGAATATTTAAAAAAAAAATTGACTTGAAAACCAGCTTTTTAAAATTTGTAGGTTCGGTAGATATTATTATTGTTTTGGTTATGAAGCACCTTCATTTTTTACTACTCTTACAATCTATTAGATCTCTTGTTTATGGTGATCTTTTATAGCCAACTATTTTTCTTGACAACCAAAACATTGGTTCCTGTAAATTAACATCAAGTTCCAAAGAAAAAACATGATTTTCATCCATCTGTGGCCATATTGGCACCCCCTTCTTCTTTTTTATTTCTTTTTCATTCAAAAACAACACAAACCCATTGGGTTTTGAACCAATGACCTTACCCTTTACCCAGTGGAGGAAGTGCCATTTGAGTCAGAGCTCAGTGGTGGCATGTTCTATCTTTTACAACACAGCACATCTTTATATCCACTTAAATCAGTTGAATTAGATTTTGACCATTCAAATCGGTTAATGGGTTTTGCCTCTGGTTTTTTTGTACATGCAGACTAGATTGCAGCATGAAACAAATTTGAAAAAGATCATTCAACACTTAAGGGAAAATGTGGTAGAATCAGACATACAAAATAGAATGCAGCCTTTGAGGAATATCCTAATAAGGACAATAGATCAGCTCCATACTATCATTGAACCTAATGTGTTTCTAGCAATATGTCGTGGTTTTTGGGACAGGATGGGGCAGGTAAAATTATACTTGGAGCATTTCATCTTCAAACTTTTCTGGATTATAAATGTGAGTTGGTTTTTCATTCTTTACCTTTCTCCACAGGATATACTACGTAGTTTGGAAAACAGGAGAGAAAACAGGTCATATAAAGGCTTACGAATCGCAGTTTCTGTAAGTAGAATCACAGCCACTAACTTTCTTCTTGAAATTGAATTTCTCTGTTGCAAGACAGATTCAATTCAATCTTATAAAATTTCAAGTAAAAATTAACTTGTGAAAGTTTTAACATCTAATCCTCTTCTATGTGGAACTGATGAAGTCTACACCAAACTGTCTTGGGCTGATTGTAGGTCTGGCCACTGCTGTTAGTAGTTTAACAATATCATCGTCATTATCATTTGAGCTGACATAATTTACATATCGGGAGGCTAACAACCTTTCCTCATTTAGTTGGAAAAAGAATATGAATTTTTCCTTCAACTCCCTCTTAAAACATTACATCTCACCTCACTTTTCAAGTATTTAGAAAATATACGAAAAATGTGCTTTCTTGTTCTTTTGAGATGAATGCTGAAAAAAAATTAAATATTGGAGTTTTCATTCTCAATTACTTATTTTGACCTCCAAAACCTTGTTGAACCAATTTTTATCCACTATTACCAACACTGGCTTTGTTCAATTGTAAGCTATTTCCACCATGGTTGATCTTACATCCACCACTTCAACCCTCCACTGGAATTCACATCCACAAACCACCAAAACCACCACTCTCATACCTCTCCTTGGATTACAGCTAACTTCGCCACCCTATTTTGCTTAAAACTGCCTATAAAGAACAAATACAAGGAGAGAGGGACTATGTAAGAATGGGGCTGGATTTAATTCAATGGAAGGGGAGTGAAGAGAGAAAAAATTGAAATTACAAAATTACTCTTATGGTTCCTTCAAGACAATGATATCAGGTTGACATCATTTTGGTTCATAAAATTGTTGTATTCTGCTATTCTTCCTCAGTGAGAACTATGTTAGTAACACTGTAAATGTAAATATATCTGCTAATCTACGTATGTATTGGTTAAGTCCTGCTCTAGGTTTGGAAGTTCTCAACAACCAAACCTAAGCTAAACTGTCTGGGAGACTAGTGGTGATAATCCACTATCTAAATTGGACTTGTGACATAATTTTATCAAGTGGCTTTTTTAATGTGTCTGGACAAGCTAATAGTTTGCAACAGCTGTGTTTAGTTATCAATTACGCTTGCATGATATTACTTACGTGTTTGAGAGAGCATTACATACCATGCTGTATATGCCACTGTTTGAGATTCTTATTGGGTAAAAATAATTGCATGTCTGACAATGCAGCCAAAGAACCTAACAAACATCTGTCTGATTAATAGTTTGATGCGTTTGGAAGTTTTCAAACTTCTTTGCTAGATAGGTTTTGTTTTGGTTTGATCTAGTCATAAACTTGAAAGTATACTTAAAACGGAATTGGCATACAAGAAGTTTCAAAGCCATTTATATTATCAAGAAAACCTTTTCATTTACATATAGTTTTATCTTCTAATCATCTGTGTTGTTGAATTCATAGATTTTGGATGACATATTTACATCAGAGATACAGCAATTGCTTGGGAACACACTGCAAGAGAAAGATTTGGAGCCGCCGCCAAAAATTATGGAAGTGCGGTCCTTGCTCAACTTTTAAATACAAGGACAACTACTATTAATTCTATTTTCCTCTGTAAATACAAAATTGATGAGAGGGTGTTCAGTTTTAATTTCATACCATTGGAGAGTAAACGAAAAGTGGGCATGGGGACAACGAATCATCGTTGATGATACAGGTACATAGTTCAGGATAATGCAGTCTCCTACCGACCAGTTTTTTGGCAATTTTGAACTGGTTCTCTCAATTTTTTGTAGGTTCACCACCATATCCTCAATAATATATTTTCATTTCCTTTGTTCCTTTCTTTCCTTTTGGAATATGTAAAATTTTGGGAACTCCATAGTGTCCTAGGCTGTTCTTAAGTGGTCTCAATTTTTTCGTGAAATATTGTAAATAATAATAAAAATTTTGTCATATTATTTTTGGCAACTATCTTTTAGCATTTTATTCTTTGAAGATCTTGAGTGCTGTTGATTTAGGTTTCTTTGTATTATTTGTTTTGGATGCATGAATTATGAGTTGAAATGTATGTTTGATTGAAAGTTAGTGTTGTGACATGATGATGAGCTCCACCCCACTTCGTCACATGTGACTTCAATCAAGTCTAACCTAAGGTTTTCTTTTTGAGCTGGTTAAAGACTCGAATGGTGCAAGGCTGACCACTCAACATAGAAAATTTTGGAGGCATAAGAAGGTCGTTCCCTGTGCGGGAAAAACATTGCACATGCGCTGCATCTATATGTTTGGTAAACCATTGTTGTTATACCATGTTGCCGTCAATGACTTGTCACTTATTTATATCTCACAATCAGCAGGTAATCAAATGCCAAGTGTATCAAAATTTGTTGGCCCTTCTAGTTCTATGTACTCATGTTTTATATCATGTTTTCTACTTAAAGGATAAATAAATAAATATAAAACATGGTTTTTTTTTTTTTCATTTTTTAAAAAAAACCATGTTTTATATTTATTTATTTTACTTCCAATTTAAAAAGTACTAATCGGTCTTCCATCAAAAAAAAAAAAAAAAGTACAAATCGGTCTTTATTGATGTGATCGAGAACTTTGTTTTGGTGCATATCCTTTTCAATTAAGTTCTTTATTTTTATCCAAAAATTGTCTTCCTTCTTGCCTTTGTAGCCAATCTTTTTATACTTAAATTTCAAATGAGACTTGTGAATTCAAACATGGTTAAAGGTTAAAACTTAAAATTCAAAGGTAAGGTGAGTCTTTGAATTTTGCTTTGGCAGAAGAATTGGCCTAGTATAAAGTCAGAGGAATAAATGTATTGGCATTTACTATAGTATCAATGGGCAATGGGCCTTAACACTGCAAATGTCTTGCGCGTATCCATGTGTCTCAAGACTCTCAACTTTGACGGGTTTGTGTTTCAAATTTCAATTGCTATTAGGATTTAGGAGTATGAGTGATGCCTCTGCATACACAAAAAAAATTAGCAACTTTTTTTTTTCTATTGAGTTGACAAGTTTTCATTGGTTATCATCGCGTCACCATTGATATCACTTTTTAACTTATCACTTCGCAGGTGTCAAAAAAAAAAAATTAGCAACTTTTTTTAACTTCTGTTGAGTTGACAAGTTTTCATTGGTTATCATCGCGTCACCATTGATATCACTTTTTAACTTATCACTTAGCAGGTGTCAAATTTTTTATATCCCTAAACTTTCTTAGAGAGTATTAGCTTGGAGCTTCAAAGGATTTCAGTCCAAGTGGGATTTAGCTATTGGAACCTCATAAATTTGGGGCACTGAGGTAGGTTTAAATTTCTTTGGAAGTGAGTAAATCTATCAAAAAAAATATAAAATATAATTGTATGGTTTGGAGTAATGATTTACATTATTAAAAAAATCAAGTGCATACTTGATGATCTCACTGCATATTATATATTTTAAATACATCCAAATATCAAGTTTAATAAAAGAGTTTTCTTAGTGTATGTTTGACAAAGATTATTTATGCCGACTTATTTTACTATTCAATTTATTTTTGCTACTATTTATGGATCTCATTACACTTTTTGATATTATTCATGAGTTTTACTGTACTATTTCAGCTAATTTTTACCTTTATCTACGTCATTGTATAGAAAATGCATTTTCTTATAGCTTCTAGTAGGAGCTTCTAGTAGGAATAGATATTAGTGTCTCTTAGGGTTGGTGAATTTATGAAATGACTTACGTGGTTTGAAGTGTCCAAAGAAAAAGATGAACGAAAATACTGAACATATGTCTTTTTCTAGAAAAGGTGGGCGGGTTCATGAAAAGTATTCTTGATTTGGAGTACATATATGATTTATCCAAAATAATGTCTCCCACTTAAAATATTACTTCGGTAGCTTCCCAGAAATTTCCAGTCAAATTAGCAACCGAATCATAATGCCTATTTGATTCATCCTAACAAAAGTTGCAGAAACTTTAAAAAGGAAAAAAAGGGTACCTAAAATAATCTTTTATTAGTAAAATACTAAAAGAAAATACTCATGCTTTGGGAGACTTATAAACAAGATGATCGAACTCTCTTCCAATCAAAAAATTGATGTTTCCAATCTAAGTTCATCCATAATTAGTGAATGCATATATTCACTGGGTCCCATCCACATGGATCGACCACGTGTACGATGCAAATTCATTCTCATAGCCTCATCAAGGAGAGCCTTTCATGGAGCAATCTCCTCCATATTCATCTACTAGAAATTAGAAAAGCCAATGCTTGCTCATCCTCTTAACCTTTATTGTATGAAGAAACGAATTATGCTGTTTTGGAGGGAATAATGCTATTTGCAATTGGCAAATTGGTACGAGAACTTGGGGCCCAACAGAGGCATGAGCCAATTATAATGTCAAGTATTTGCAAAAGTGAGTGAGATGCAACTACAAGTCTACGACACTACTTGCATTACAACCAAAGAAACATTTAACAAAAAAAAACCAAAGGATACAAGTTGCATGGCCCCCACAGCCGCAATGCTAAATTCCAAACGTACGGTGTTTGGTCATTTTCACATGCCCCCAACCAAAAGAGAAATCCAAATGCAAACTGCATTCTAGTTCCCAGTTATCCTTTCCTTTTGCTCTCTCCTCCCACCCACCCACCCACGCCCCCCCCCCCCCCCCCCCCCCCCTCCCCCCCCCCCAAAGAAAATGGTCACATTCTATGATAATTGTTCTTAATTATCATACTAAGATATATATAGATAGATAGAAAATGTAAGGCCCCTTAAGGGCGTGGCGCATTGGTAGGAGTCCTGGACTTGGTCATACGAGTGAGTTCAAGAATTGCCAGGTTCGAGTCGTGCACTTCTAAAAATGCTATGTCATAATGTGGATAGCCCTAACGTGCCAAGAAGTGCCCCACGCCATCAATTTAACTTGAGGCCCTTTTTTCATCAATATATATATATATATATATATAATGTATGATTCAAATCTAAGTTTAATATTCAAGAATAACACTTTACCAATTAAGCTAACTGAAATTCACAACATTAATTATCTTATTATTTTAAAAAAATTTCATCAAAACAAGGAAGCATTACATATATCATGTTGGCCTCAATAAAAGGGAAAAAAAAAGCAGCATAGCTTACAAGTTACAATATTGGATACTTTTCAAAAGGAAGTAAAATTGGCTAGCTTCTAATAGTATCTGTATTCTTGACCATTACTGTGATGCTGTTTATGTATGAACTTGAACGGCTGAAAACTATCCATTAACTCACCAAAAATACGGAATGTTATGCTCAAATCGAGTTCTATCATACAAATTCATGAGAAGCTAGTTATTAATTTGTGCAATATACGATATAGTTCAATAAAATAATATGATAATTTTATTTATTTTCTAAATAAATAATTTAATAATAATTAGGATCCCTAATATTAATAATAATTTATTATGATTGTATTTATATATGAAATTATTATTCGTGGCAATAGTTTAATAGAGGTGTAAATACAGAAAGTTTTATAGGGAATTTTTATAAAATTTAAAATCCACACACACACACACACACACACACACACACATATATGTGTGTGTGTGTGTGGGGTCTGGATTTGTAGCCCAAGCCCAAAAAGTTTGGATTATGAGTCCAATGAACCAAAAATAATGAATTTGTAGAGAGTGGGTGAAAGAGCTGGGCTGATTGTGAATTAAACAATAGTTAACTATGGTATTAAGAAATAAACTGACGCAAAAACACACTTGAAAGTTAAACGAATTGATGTCCGAAGAGATGTATTATTGAATGAAAGGTGATTACAATTCTTAGAGCTACAGTAAAATTGTTTTTTTCTCTTTTTCTTTTTTTTTTACCCCCCACCCTATCAGAGGCTTCTTCACTTTATATAGCATCTTTTCTTATCATCTTCATTGTCCACTTATTCTTCATCTAAGCATCCACTTGAGTACATGTCCCGTCAGGTGTCTTCTTTAGCTCTCTGTGAGTGATGGTAGCTGAGATTACACTGTTCAGTGGTCTTCTCCACATTAATGCGGCCAGAAAAGTAGTTGCAGTGCATTTAATGTGGTGGTAGCAGCTTTTTCTTTTAGATATTTCTCCGTTCTTATCATCTCCAGGCATGCCCAAAACTTATCCTTATCATTGAAGTTGTTAGGAAGATCATTCGGACCTTCCAGACATTTGATTGATCAAGATTATTTGTATCTGAGGAAAATAACCTCTTCGGACCAATGGTGACCTCTTCGGAATGCACTCTTTCTTCATTTCCAGGTATCTTTCTTCCTCATGGATTCCTTCTCAACCGCTTTCTTCTCTTCGGACACAGAGTAATCTTCAAATAGGGCCCCAGACCCAATACATAAGCTTGAGCTTTTATCTCCTCACAATATATATGATGAAGTAAAATATGGGGTTTGACAGTTTGAAAGGGAGAGACCTGGGTTAGAGAAAGAGGAATTTTTTTCAAGTTATATTTGTAATTTTTGTATTCTTGAAGTTTTTAGCAAGTTTTTACCATTCTTACAAATGACAATTTTTTTTTCCTTTTTTTGTTATTTTAGGAAAGAGATATTTATCATATTTTTAACCGAGATAACAGGATTTACCTTAAGTAGATAAAATGTCAAATTTTAAAGCATGAGTAGGCAAAATAAAAACGAGCATAACCGCAAATGGATTTACTATAATCTTTTACTTTTTAACCTTACCAAATAAGAGAAAATATCAATTAAACTTCACCATCCTCCCACTACTTTCAAATCTCTCCACTCAACTATTATATTATCTATAAATAAAAAATAAAAAAAATTTTAAAAAAAATTATTAATTTCAAGCTTTGGAACATGGCAATTTTTCTTTATTGGTTGACATTTTTTCTCTTTTGAATCTAATATTTTTTTTTTTTTTGATAAAACGAATCTAATATTCCTAGTATTTTACTTGCTAAATTTTTTTTTTTTTTTTTTGAGTGGTTGACCTCAAGCCAATAGCCTTGATGCCCGTGACGGTAGGTTGTCCGAGTCTTCGAGAAAGCTCAGACTTTTATAGTTCTATACTTCTATCAAACAATCTTTACTGCTCAGGCCAAAAATAAACCCTTTCTTTTATTGTCAAAATCAAAACCTCTTTTGCTTTTTTTTTTTTTTTTTTTCTAAACGTTTTTTGATTCAGATATTTGCTAAACATTCAATTCACTACCTGTATTCTTGCCAAATATAGCTAGACCAATTTACATCTCCAGCTGTTATTACGCTTTCAATTACGTTAAGTCATACCCATAACAATCATGCAAGCGACAATCTCAAATGCACCCATCAAACAAACATACAGCAAGTGCACGTTTTTGATTTTTAGTGGACAAATTGAACTTCTCAACTCTCAAATGTGATGTGTAGAATTCTTTGCTCGATTGCTTCTAAACTCTAGACAATAAAATCCCCCAAAATTGATGAATAAACTATTTCGAGAATGTCTACAGTTTCAAGTTAGACTAATTAAATAATGGTAACTTCCAAAAATCTTAAAATTCCAGGCCAACTTCTGAATTTATACAACATTGACTTCCAATTAAATAAAAGATTAAACAACTCCTATAATCTAGCTCATTACCTCATCATCTTGAACAAGTAGATCGAGTTTAAATAATAATTGAATAAAAAAGAGTATGAGAAACGAATCCAAACACTATCACAAAAAGGCAAGTTAACTATCACTGTAAGGTATGGTTGGATGATAAGAGTTTTTAAATTGTTTCACTTAGTCAGCGGTTAGGAGGAAACCAAGCTAATAAGAAAACAACATTTGTCACACAAATCACACGTTTGTTATTCGTTTTGACCACCCTCTTCTAGTCCTCCCAAATTCAAGGAAACCAAACATAAAATAAATCATTAAAAAAAGGAAAAATAAACACATAACATTAAATAAAAAACGAAACTTTTATTAATTAATCAGTAACCTTTTCGTCATCATCAACAATCATCGAATCTCCATCAGAAATCCTTAAGCAACTTACGAACCTGTTCGAGCGTGACGAACAGGACGACAGTGAAAGGTCCTTGCCTCGAGATCGTAGGAACAAACCCTTTGTAAAGAGCCAATGGTCCCTCAGCTCGCACAGTTTTCAACGCACAATCCAAGGCGCCGGAGTAAGGTGGCTCAGCCCCTGGCTCCACCTTCATGTTCATCACTCGGGTCTTTATCACGTCGACTGGGTTCGACGCCACCGCCGCCACAAACCCCGCCGCGAAACTCGCCGTCACGTGGGTCCCGAGCCCGTCTCTCATCACCCCCTTTTCCAATATCATCTCCTTGATCTGATCGTACGAAGCTAGCTGCGAAGCCGTGACCAACATGGCTCGGTTTATAGTCAGACCCGAGCCGCGCCACAAGCTCGACACGCCTTCTTGGCTCGCCATGCGCGAAACGGCGTCCACTACGCTCTTGTAGTTGCGCCGCTGAGCTTGGGGAAGCCGACCATCGGCTTGCATGCGCACCATTGCCACGTCAGCCGGGTTTCCCACGGCGGCGCCGACCGCGCCGGCTATGAGCCCAGCCGCTATCTTTTGCACCAGCGTTATGTTCCCGGATTTTGGGTCGGACCACTTCTTTTTCAGAATATCGTACAGTCCCATTCGGGTCGTCGAATAGAGTGTCTGCCGGAGGATCGTGGCGGACACGCCCGAGAACAAAGCGGACACGCCTTCTTGTTGGACGATACGCACGCCGACGGCGATTGGGCCCACCTTCGCCGCCGCGGTGGGGAGTGGCGGAGGCACGTGGATGGACCCAGGAGCCGAAAGCGACGTCGTGTGGAAAGCTAGAGCTGAGCGGAGAGATTGGAGGTTCGGGTTCGGAACATGGGTTTCGCCTTGAAGCTGCATTCGGACCTTGATCAGGTCAAGTGGGTGAGTGGCACAGCCTGCCACAATTGAAGCTATGCCTCCTTCAACGAAACCCTTGAGACCCATTTTTTTGAATCAGCAAAAAAAAGCTTAAACCGTTCAAAAACAAGAACTTTGTGAATGTTAAATAGAAAGAATGGAATTATATGGGGTTTAGCTTTTAGGGCCTAAATTTAGAATATTCAAGGGAAAGGTTTTTTTTTCTTTTAAGCTTTTCAATGAAAGGACCAGTTAGAGTTTGGGTTCATCTCACTGGAAACCAAGAGATGAGAATGGAGGCCCAAGGCTATGGAAGAATAATGAGGAACGCTAGGCCTTTGAGACATATGCTATAAGAAAATGGTTTTTTTTGGTTTTTGAGGTTTGGGAGAGAAAATAAACGATGGGTTTGGGGTTGAGAGAGAGTGAGGAGAAGAGAGAACTTATAGAAGGGAAGTGCTGGTTAAGGAAAGAAGGTGGAAGTTAGGTTCTTAGTTCTTACGCGAACGCGAACACGAACACGATGAGTCGATCAGCATTAAGCAGTGGGAAAACTTACCAAATTGATACACGGGGTTGTGCTTGTTGTGGGTCTCCACTAGTATAATTTTAACTTTAATTTTTTTTGAATTTTTGTTTTTTAAAATTGTGTTTATATTCAAATTTCAAAACCATTTTTTTTCTAGTTATTTTAATTGTCTACGAATCTCCACCTCACATCACAACCTTTCCAGAGGCTTTTGGCTTGACTTTGAAGGTCGCTAAAGATGACTTGGGCTACCCACAAGCCAAATGTAAGATGGATTTAGCATACAAGCCCCAAAAACACCCAGCATTTGAACTTGTAAACCTTCAGAATTGTAAAATTTTTTACAATTGTGCTACAGTAGCATCTTATTAATAAGATGCTACTGTAGCACAATCCTATTTCTAAAAATTATTTTTTAATTGTCTCTCTCGTTATTTCCTTTTTTTTTTCTCTATCTTCCTTCTTTCTCATTCAGCTCTCCTCTTTTTAGACTCAACCCCATAGCCACCACACCATGGCCTGACCCACTGTCACCGTCCATGGCAAGCCACCACCCAGTCATTATTTCTCTTCTCTCTCTCGTTGCAGATCAGTGTGGTGGCGTGGAGATCGGCGTTTGGCATGGAGGTCGCCGTTGGGCGTGGGATGTGGAGATCGCCGTTGCGCATGTGGAGATCGGCACAGAGATCGGTTTATGGGTTTTGTTCATTTGTGGTGCTAGTTTCTCATTTATGGGTCTGATTTTGCTGGGTTTTTGTTGGTCATTTGTGGGTTTTGTTTTGGCGGTGGTGGGTGATGGGCAGTGAAGCAGGGGTAGTTTGTTTGTGTTTTGTAGCCTTTTTGGACGGTGGAGGTGGTGGTGGTTTCAGTGGAAGAGAGATAGAGGAAGAGAGTTGGTCATTTGTGGATTTTGTTTTGGCGTGGTGCGTGATGGGCAGTGAAGCAGGGGTAACTTGTTTGTGTTTTGTAGCCTTTTTGGACGGTGGAGGTGGTGGTGGTTTCAGTGGAAGAGAGACAGAGGAAGAGAGTTAAAAATTTGTGGGTTTTGTTTTGGTGGTGGTGGGTGATGGGCAGTGAAGCAGGGGTAGTTTTTTTGTGTTTTGTAGCCTTTTTGGACGGTGGAGGTGGTGGTGGTTTCAGTGGAAGAGAGACAGAGGAAGAGAGTTAAAAATTTGTGGGTTTTGTTTTGGCGGTGGTGGGTGATGGGCAGTGAAGCAGGGGTAGTTTGTTTGTGTTTTGTAGCCTTTTTGGACGGTGGAGGTGGTGGTGGTTTCAGTGGAAGAGAGACAGAGGAAGAGAGTTAAAAATTTGTGGGTTTTGTTTTGGCAGTGGTGGGTGATGGGCAGTGAAGCAAGGGTAGTTTGATTGTGTTTTGTAGCCTTTTTGGATGGTGGAGGTGGTGGTGATTTCAGTGGAAGAGAGACAGAGGAAGAGAGTTAAAAATCAAAGAGAGGAGAGAGAATAGATATGAATTTGGGATATATTATTTTATTAGATAGATATATTATTTTAAAGAGTAGAATAGGAAAATAAAAGTTAGGATGTTGGGTGTATTGTAAAATTGTATGGTATAATTAATAAATTAGCTTTTTGGGATGGTAAAATAGGATAGGATGGGATTTCCGGCTGCGGATGCTCTAAGGATGTCAAATGCCAAATATTTGGCATTTGACACCCTAAACTCTAAAAAGTCCCTTCCATCAAGTATTGTATATGCCATAATTTTTTGCATTGGTGAACAGTGCAGTCTCAAATTTGAGACCGCACTGCTCACCAATTGTATAAGTTAAATTATTTTTTTATTCCGTGGGACCCACTTTATTTTCTGCTTATTATTTCTTTCTCATTTCCGTTTCATTTTCGTTGCTCTGAGCCAACATTTCTCTGCTCTCTGTCTCCCTTTGCTCGATGTCTCCGCCTCCCTCTCCGACGAAACCCAGATCGGAGCATCAAGCCAAGCCGATCGAAGTAGTCGTGGGTCGGAGTGTGGGTTTTTGGTTTGGAGCGTGGATCGAAGGGTGGATCGAATTGACTGTTCGTGGGTCGGAGCGTGGTTTGGTCGTGGATCGAACTGATTGTTTGTGGGTTGGATCAAACTAATTTGGCCGTGGTTTGTGGGTTTTTTTCCTTTTTTTTCTTGCTGTGGTTGGTGGTGATGGGTGGGTGGATGTGGTGGCCGGCGGTTCGATTTGGCCGTGCTTTGGTCCAACGGTGGATGTGGACCCCACCCACTGCAATCTGAACCCCACCCATGGTGAGCCACGACCACCACCGGCATCCCACACCAATCTGAAGCCTACAAGCCGATCTTGAGAGAGAGGAGAAGCTTTCACTGCTAGTGGGTTTGCTGGTGGCGGCGATGGTGGAGGTTTCTTTTTTCTTTTTTTTCTTTTTTTCTGCTGTGGTTGGTGGTGGTGAGTGGATTTGGTGGTTGTGGGTGGATGTGGTGGTTGTGGGTGGATGTGGACGTGGGTGTGGGTGTGGAGGATTCTGCTGTGATTTTTTTTTTCTTTTTTTGTTAGTGGTGGTTGTGGTATGGGTTGGGGGTTTTTGGTGGGTGGTTGGTAGTGTGGTGCCGGCGGTGCTGTGAGAAAGAGAGAGACAGAGGAGAGAGAGGAAAAATAAAAAATTATTGAAAAATAATAAAGAAACATTATTTAAATGAAATGGTAAAAAAACTAGAAGTTTTGATGTAGGTTGTATTGAAAAGTGGGGTGTTATATGTTATAAAATTGAGATTTGAGAGGGTAAATGCTAAATTTTTTACAAACCTTGATAAGAATGCTCTTACTATTTAGTTAATGCTACACCGACCCTTTTTTTTTTTTTATTAATGCTAGACCAAAAAAAAAAAACTTGTTTTTGAGGTGTTTATGTGCTTTCATTACATTAAAATTAAAATTATTTCACTATTTAGCTTAGTTTTTCTATTATTCATGGGCTTCACTACACTTTTTGGCACTATTCATAGGCTCTATTGTACTATTTCAACTAACTTTTATTTTTATTTACAGTACTTTCAACAATAATTTTTTCAGTTTCAGCAAAATCAGCAGTATCTAAACACACCTTAAGAGGAACTTACTAAAAAAAAAAAAAACTTACCCGTTAAAAGGAACTTACTAAAAAAAACCAGGAAAATAATGATGATAAAGAATGAATTTGGTGGTTGTAGGCATTTTTGTGATTCACCCAACTTAGAAGATGGTACTACGAAAGCAATTTTATTTTTAGAATTTTATTAATTTATGATATTTTTAATTAAATTACAAATTGAACCATCTAACTTTAACTTCATCTAAAATTTAATTCAATTACATGGGCTTGATGAGTTTGGGATCTAGAATTAGAATGAGTTTGAAGAATTTGATGATTTGTATAGATTTACTTGCTAGATTCAAGAGAAAATATAGGAGAAAGAAAGTAGGGGGAAAGAGACAGAATTGGATGAGAGAGGAAAGATAAAAAGGGGAAGAGAGAGAATCAAATGAGAGAGGAGAAAAAAAAAAATAGAAAGCTACAGCAACACTGTAAATATACATGGTTATCCTAACTGTAGGAATGAAGGACTCAGATATAGGTATTGGAACGTGGGCCATACTTGAGGATCGCAAGTAGCCCGAGGACAAATAAACACTAGCGAAGGCATACAAATTAATGGGATGTGGAAGAAATCTAGTCATAATGAACAGGAGACGTTGTCCGAGGAGAAATACCTCCTCGGCTAAGCCGAGTAGAGGTCAAATGTCCGACCATCTATCGAGAACAGGGCAACAGACAATTGTGCTGGGAGAATAAACATCAGAGATTGATGAGACAAAAGAGAGTTGGGAGTTATCTGAGAAGAAAGCTGCTACCACTGCATTGAATGTTCTGCATCTAACCTCCTGGCCGCATTAATGTGGAAGTGATACTTGAACAGTAACTTTCAATCTTACAGCTAGCCCCAAAGACTTCATGAAGGTACTGATGAGACAAGTATCAAAAAGATTAGCAACCTTATCTACATGTGGAGGGCTGAGATGAAAGAATGAAGGGGAATATAAAAGAAAAGAACCCCATGACAAAATGGATCATCAAAAAATCTAGAGAAAAACCAATGTACACTCAAGAACTGTAATTTTGTATAAGCCAAAAAGAGTGTAAAGTTGTGATTTACAACTATTTTGTATTGTCTTTAATTCTGTGCCAAATTTGATTGTAATTAAGTTCAATCTTTTTGTACACTGTATTTTATATGGGATTTCATTGTAAGGGTTGTGTGTGAGAGAGAGTGTGAAGACTTAAGGCAATTGAAGACCAAAGAAGTTTTCGTGGGTAACTCGCGAGAAGCCTTCCTAAGAAGTGAAGCACGTGCTCAACACATGACTGGAATGCGAAGAGTCATGATAGATGGTGATAGCTGATTTTCGCAAGTATCTCGCGGGTAAGGCATTCCTATGAGATACCCGCGAAACAATCTGTTTTGCCAATTTCTCATATCTGATACACCCTGTCTCTACTGACACTATATATACCCACATTACCCACATATGTTGAGAAGTTATTTTAGAGAAAAAAACCCTAGTCATAACCTTTGAGAGTTAGAGATTGTTATACCTACAATCCTCTACACAATCCATTGTGGTTTTCCTCAACTGCTACCTCTCCATTTCTAAATCCTTGAGAAGTTGATAGCCCAAACACTTATCACATCCATCTTGAGTGTAAAGTGAGATTTTGGTACTGCTAGGAAGCACTAGAAGAAGCCATTTGTTTGGTGGATGCAATCGGGCTGAATTGCGTAATCTGGAGAGTTAAAGAAGACAAAGCTTAGCGAAGTCAGTTGGTAGCAAGAGATTGGAGGGCTTGAGTACATGGGGTAGACTAGGCTTGGAGGGTCTTTTGTTATTCGTGTATTCCAACTTATTCTCTAGTGAATCAATTTACTACTTGAAAGGAAGCGGAGAGGCTTTTCTCCAAGTTCTTCGGTTTCCTCTTCGATAACACATCGGCGTGTTATCTTGTGTTTGCATTTTTCTTCCCTACTCTTTTAACTTTCATTTTACTGCTATAATTTGATGAATATGGCTTAGAGTAGTTATATTGTTTATCTGCTCACATTTACTCTATTCCGCACTTAATTTAAGTTAGAGTAAAATCAACCGAGCTGTAATTTTAGCATGGAGGCCTAAACAGCTGTTGTGTTTTCACACAAATCCGAGCTTTCAGAGAGATATATAAGAATAGACCTTCCTCGGACTAAACCGAGGAGAACTTTTCTTGTTCAAAATTGTTTATTTTATTCTTTCCAGTAATAACTAACCTACTGTGATGATTGTCCACCTAACTCATTGAAAGTTTAGTTTCAATCCCATCCTCTAACAAATTCATTGTTTTGAGCTCTTTGGGACATTGACCATCCAGTTGGGCTTTGAGTGCAAATCGTGTCCTTACAGTAGCAATAATGGATACGCATAGTGTTATACATAGACAAATGTGGGTAAATTTTGAGCAAAAATTTGTGAAATTGTCCACTTTTTTTTTTCTTTTTTTGCACCAATTAGTGCGAGTGCTCTATGAACCTTTTAGTAAATCCAACGAGGCTTATCACAAAAAAAGCCCCCAAAAATAAGGAGAGATTGTTTATAGATTATTGATGATGTAGAAAATCAACAGTTGAGATCTTCGTATGTGTGGATGGATAATGGTAATGGATTCATCCAAGGACGAACCTGCAACAGATTTGAAATGGAGAAAAAGGAATTCATTGGTGTGGTGTTTGGCAAACACCCTTCGATGATTGAGTTAGAATGGAATTCAATTGAAGAGTATTGCAAGAGAATTCAACTTAGGAGTCGTTTTTGGGGTGAGAATTGTGTGTACCTTTTGGTTCTGTTCCTCTTTGGCTTTATAGCCATCTTGTCTTTAATGAGCAACAGATCTCTGCATTCATTCTCATTTGTAACGGTTAATATGTTACAAACCGATGCTTTGATTTGTGTAACGTCTTCTTTCCTGTTGCTCCGTCTGTTACTCTTTGGCATAAATGCTTGCCATAAATGCGTAACGTATCTTGGGTTTGTCCATTATTGAATGACGAAGCCGTTTTTTTTTGGGCTCATCAATCGCCCCCTTATTCCTGTCCTCGTCTTTGTGACAGGATAAGAATATAGGACTCGTCGCTTCATTTTCTAGTGTGCGACGTATTTATTGTGAGTTGATGTTTCATCTGTCTCTATGACACGTGTATGACTGAGATTGAAGTACTGAAGGCTAAGGTTACATCTCTTTCTGACAAGGTGAATCAGGCTCAGGATCATGTGAAAGTTCTAGAGCGGGATGTGAAGATTAAGAAGGCTTTCTCTAGGCTGAAAGATAAGCAGATCGAAGATGTTGCACTTAAGCTTCAAAAAGTTGACTTTGAGGTGGTTGAAAAGTTTAAGAAGTTTGACACATATTTTGACAAGCTGTGCAATTATTATGTGGAAGATTTTGAACTTTTTCGCAAGTACATGGCTAAACATCATCCAGGTTTAGACTTTTCTACTCATCATGGAGGCAGTTGAGGAGGAGATTCTGATGATCATCCTTCAACTGATGCGGCAGTTGGTAATGTAAATGATACTGTTGTCATTGCTAAGACTCCAGTGAATTTGTCTCCTTCTAATCTGGCTTGAAACACTTCTTTTATTTCTAACTTTTGAAAAACAATTCATTGGGCTCGTTTATTTTGAGCAATTTTATATTTCCTGCTTTTAGTCTCTAAGAAACAATCTCTTGGGCTCACTTGTTTTGACCATGTTTATTTTCTTTGCTTTAGCAATATTTTGCTTCATGTTCGAATATTTTGACGCTAGATTGCGTCATCCTTGACGTGTTAACTTTCAGCCATTTTTGTGGTCATGTTTGAATGACGATTATATTATACTTTTAGATAAATTTATGTCATGTATTAATGACAATTAAGTTATGTGTTAATAACTTTTTAGGTCATGTATTAATGATGGATTCATTATGTATTAATAACTTTTTAGGTCATGTATTAATGACGATTTCGTTATGTATTAATAACTCTTCTGGTCATATATTAATGACTTTCGTTATGTATTAATAACTCTTTTGGTCATGTGTTAATAACTCTTTTGGTCATGTATTAATGATGATTTCGTTATGTATTAATAACTCTCTTGGTCATGTATTAACGACGATTTCGTTATGTATTAATGACTCTCTTGGTCATGTATTAACGACGATTTCGTTATGTATTAATGACTCTCTTGGCCATGTATTAATGATGATTCGTTATGTATTAATACCTTTTTTTTTTGGTCATGTATTAATGAAGATTTCGTTATGTATTAATAACTTTCTCGATCATGTATTAATGGTGATGATACCTTTTGAACAATACTGTTCTTCATGCTTTATTTGCAAATGATAGAAATCCTAGCTAAATTGGGAAATAACAGAAATGGAAATACACTTAAAGTAAAAATGAAAATTCTTTAAAGTTTCTTACTAGTAGTACTTTTCTAAGTACTTTATGCCCCATGGACGAGCATAACTTCTTAAGGTCCTTCCATATGATACTAACTCACCAGCTATCATCTTTATTTCACCTATGGAAGCCTTGGTATTGTTTGTCTCTTGCTCTCGATTCTTTCCGTCTCTCCACTGTCGTCTGTATGGATCTGTCTTTTGCACGAATTTCTGCAACTTTCCTTGACAAATTAAGGTCTCTATTTGTTTTTTTAAGTGTCTGCATTCGTCGGTGCGATGTCTGTAATCTTGATGAGACCTACAATACTTGCTTTTATCTCTGCCTTCTGCCAGAGCCAATATGGGTTGAGGTCATTGCAAAGATGATTCATCTTTTATGTATATTAACACCTATTCAATAGGCATTATCAAAGGCGTAAAATTAGTAAACATTGACTTTGATTTGGGAGGTTTCTCTTTCCATCCGAAGTCTGCTTTGGGCTTTATGTTTCCTTCTTCTTCTCAAGCTGGATGTATTTTGCTGAACCAAACTCTAGTTGCCCCCTTTAGTGTAGTTGGAAAGGCTCTACACATTACTTCATCTAGAGTCATCTGTAGGTGCATTCAAGTTTTGAATGACTCGACATAGTCCAAAGGATCTTTTGAATCGTCATAACTCGAGCCGAGGGAGGCAAGACTTTGGTGGAAGAGGACAATTCAATACCTTAGTGGTGAACGGTGAATTTGTTCCAAGTTCTCCATGTCTTTTTTTTTCACGGCACTCCTAAGCTCGTCCATTTCTCTCCTCATGTTGCGGAGTTCACTTTCTATCTTGGATGAATTTTCTTCTGATGCCCTTGTTCTTCTGTTAATTGACTATCTGAATCCTCTTCATTATCGTTTCCTTCAATTCTTCGAGGTTGTTATTCCTCATTCTAATTCTCGACAATCCATTACCATTCCTAGTTTTGGGATTCAGCTTCTCTTCGTAGTTCTTCATTCTGGCTAGTCAACTCTGCTACATTGGCTGTGAGAGCCTGAATCTGTTATGCAGCTTGCTCAGGGTCCATCTTGCACTGTGAAGATCTCTTTTGTCAATTAGGGAAATGGCTTGAATGATCAGCGTTTCCCATAGATAGGCCAAACTGATGATGCAGAAATTCAACAGTTGGAATCTTTGTCTATATGGATGGACGATGGTAATGGATTTGTCCAGGGACGAATCTGCAACAAATCTGAAATAGAGAGAAAGGAATACACTGGTGTGGTGTTTGCTAAACACCCTCCGATGATTAAGTTATAATGGAATTCAGTTGAAGTGTATTGCAAGAGAATTCAACTTAGGAGTAGTTTTTGGAGTGAGAATTGTGTGTACCTTTTGGTTTTGTTCCTCTCTAGCATTATAGCCATCTTGTCTTTAATGAGCAACAAATCTCTACATTTATTCTCATTTGTAACAGTTAATACGTTACAAATTGATACTTTGATTTGTGTAACGTCTTCTTTCCCATTGCTCCGTCCGTTACTCCTCAACATAAATGCTCACCGTAAATGTGTAATGTATCTTGGGTTCGTCCATTATTGAATGACGAAGCCATTATTTTTTGGACTCATCAATTACCAATGTGGAACCATCAATAACTAATTATTTAGAAATGCATTCCATGTGCCACACCAAAATATTCACAAAAACAACAATGTTTTCACACTTATTAGTTATTAGGAACTATCATACCTAATTACGTATGATAGTTCTCGTAGTGTAAGAAGGAGGAATTGGGTTTTATCAATCCTTTAAGAAAGGAACAACGTTTCTCATTGACACGAGAAGAGTTCGAGAGAAATTATGTATACTTATGGTTCTACTTCGATAGATTATATGCCCCTTTAATAATTTTACGATTCATGGGATATATTAAGAAATAAAATTTTGTTGAGTGAGCCAAACTTCTTAGTATAAAATTTTCTTTTTATTCAAGGACATTTTAGAAAAATCTATTATTATCCCAAAATTTACCTATTGCACATATAATTATATAATCTTTATTACAATGGAAAATTACAGTTTACCACCCTAAACTATACCCTATGTTACACTTTGCACTCTAAATTTTTTGAATACACGTTTTGTACCATAAACTATAACTTTTGTTACACTTTGCACCATGATGTTAAGTTTGGTGTTAATTTGGATGGAAAAGTATAATACAATGTGAAAATACCTAATTGCCCCTCTTCCTAATCCATTAAAAACAAATTAAAAAGTACACTTTATCATCCTAAAATATATTCCTTATTACACTTTGCACCATAAATTTTGAATTTCCATCCAAGTTAATACTAAACTTAACGTCGAGGTGCAAAGTGTAACAAGACTCATTACTCATTAGTTTAGGTTGTAAAATGTACACTCGAAAAATTTAGGGTGCAAAGTATTTTATGCGGTATAGTTTAAAGTGATAAAGTGTAATTTTCTCTTATTATAAAATAAATTGAATTAAAAAAATATAGAATGTTTTACTAATTATATAAAATAAATAATTTTTTGGGGAAATTGCAGTTAACCCACCTGTGGTTTGGCTCGTTTTAACAGTGCCCACCCGTGGTTTGAAATTTGTCACTTAACTCACCTGAGGTGGCCTTCGTTAGACCCCGTTACCCACCGCTGCCATTTCCGTTAAAAAAATCTTCTTTACTATATAAGCCAAAATTAGAACTGAATTAGAACCCTAAAAAAAAAGGAACAAGTTCTCTCCCTCTCTCTCTACCTTAGAACCTCAAAAATCCCCAAATCCATAATCTGTCAAAATCGAACAGGTAAAGCCTCAAGATTTGAAGCTGTACATGAACATCAAAGACCAGCAAGGCAATGGATGGTGGAGATCTGTTCCTTTCACGCATCCTTCGACTTTTGAAACCATCTCCATGGAAGAAGATCTAAAAAACAAGGTAAAGTTTCACCTCGATTCTTTCCTCAAAGGCAAACAGTATTGCCATTGTCTAGATCGTGTTTGGAGGCACAAACAGATTCGGATCGGGTTTTGAATAGAGTTGGTCCAGTTGCAACCGTCGCCAACACAGCAGTACTCCACCTACTGAAGCTCTTGGACTGGCTCAGAGTGGCGCCATTTTGAACAGAGTTGCTGGGTTTTTTTTTTGAATAGATTGCTGGGTTTTTTTTTTGTAGATTTTCTTTTTTTTTTTTACCTACAAATCTGGGTTTTTTTTAGAGAACCCAGCAAAAGAAAGAGGCTTAGAGTTTTATTTTGTGATTGTTTTATGAAGAATTATGTAGTCAATTTTTGGATTTAGCAGTGAAAGGCTAGCGAATCTGTGGGTGTATGTTCACATGGATTTGTGGATTTGTTTGTGATTGTAGGTGTATGAGTTTTCTTTTATGTTTTATGTGAAGAAGAAGAAGAAGGGGAGAAAAGAGGAGAGAGACATAAAATATAATAAAAAAGACACATTTACCCCTATTTTTAACGGTGAAAAGAGAAGTGGGTAACGGGGGTCTAACGAAGGCCACCTCAGGTGAGTTAAGTGACAAAATTCAAACCATGGGTGGGCACTGTTAAAACGGGCCAAACCACAGGTGGGTTAACTGCAATTTCCCCTAATTTTTTTGATAATTTGATAATTATAATAATAGGAAAGGGAGCTCGAACCATGATTCTTGTCATAAAGAAAAACAAGTATGTTCACTTAACTATAACGCTTTTGACTATAAGTGTAAGGACACGGTTGGCAGCCCAAACCCAAGATGTGTAGGATATTGGCCTAGTGAGCACAGTACAATAAATTTCTAGAGAGTGGATCAAAGAAATAGGCCCTAATAAATTTAACAACGGCTAGTATGGATTTAAAAGATGATCAAGCAAGAACAAGGCACATAGGACTGAATAAATTCACTGTCCGAGGAGGCAAATCTTGGTATAAATCAATAGAACTTATTACAAATGCAACTTTGATTGCTACAATATTCTTTCTTTATTTTTCCGATTCCTCCACCATGGAGGGTCTCTTCTCTTATATATATATATATATATATTCCCTTGGACCATCTTGATCCTACACTTGTTGATCATTTAAGCCCTCACTTGAGTGCCTGTCCAATCAGACACCTTTTTTAGCTTTCTGTGAGTAGTGGTAGCCAAGGCAGCATTGTTCAGGGGTCTTCTCCACATAAATATAGCCAAAAAAGTAGCTGCAGTGCATTTAATGCAGTGGTAGCAGCTTTCCCTTAGATATTTTTAAAATCTCAGCCCTCTGATACACTTGAGATACACGTCTTTGTTATTGGAGTATCCTGGAAGATTACCTTGATCAAATGGGATATACCTTTGATCTACATTTAGCTTATCCGAGGAGATATTCCTTCTCGGACCGCATTCCTATTTACATCTTGCTCATTAAATCCTGAGTCTGAGTCACTCATTATCATTCGTTGATCCTTGAATCAATCATGCTCTCGGCCAAGGCCCAATTTATGTTTTTGGCCCTCCAACCCTACAATAGCCCCTCAAAACCTCGATTTTTTCCTTCTCATCCGAGGAGAAAAGTGGAGTTTTGAATTATTACGAATCAATTTTACCTGATTCTCTGATTCACACACACGTGTGAAAATGCCGTTTTACGCGCCCCATAATTGCTTTTGACGTTTCGAAGCCCACGAAGTCTCATTAATTGCTCCGAGTGGCGCTTTGTTCCCTAGATGTAACGGTGAGGCACAGATCTAACGGTTGACCTTTTTCTTAGAATTTCGAGCGGTATAACTCCCACTCATTTTTACCTTATATATAAAGCCTTGAGGGAAATCATTTTCCCCTCATTTTACGAACTCTCAATCTTTCCAGAAATCTCAAGCATTCAAACTCACAAAGCTTTCTAAGTTGCCAAGCTTTCCACACCTTTTCTCCAAGAAATCTTTGAGAATTTCTTTAAAGGTTTCATAAATCTTAGTTTTCGTAAGTTTTTATCCCTTTAAACCTTTATTTTTCTCCTCGGCCAGTCTCCTTGGCCTTCCAGTTCTTATTTCTCCATTTATCACTTTCGGTGGTTCCCTTTAGCATGTTCAAATGGGTAGATTTAATCATTTAGTGAACTCCCTTGCTAAAATAGAAGCCTTTAAGGAACAATACCACATACCACAGGAAGTTACCTTGCGATATTGTTCCCCAGAACAAATATTAACAAACCGAGAAGAGGGAGAAGTCGTTATTCCCATGATAGCTTTTATAGAAGGGGGGAATGACCCTCCCTATGGGTAGGATAACAAGGGACTACCTTATCAACCATAGGATATGCCCCCACCAATGCGCGCCCAACCTATTTAGGGTCTTGGGTAGCGTTGATGCTCTTAATGAGCATCTGGGGCTGTGTCTCACCTGGCATGATGTGGTCCACATGTACGAGTGCCACTTCTTGAAAAACGCAGGATATTATCTCAAGTCTCGCTCGGACGTTGTTAGACTACTATCCTGTCTACCCTAGTTTAACAAAGATATGAAAGACGACTATCTGATAGCCTCAGGAGTGAGGCATGACGGCCTTCATTGCCTCGTCTGAGAGGGAGTGTCAGGTCGGGTACCTTAGAGTTATGTTCCTTAGCAAGAGATTTAATCTCTATAACCCTGACCATGCTTTGCACCTTTTTGTTTTGATTTCTTTTAATGATTCCAAGTTTCTAATCAGTCCTTGACTATTTTTGCAGATAAGAGACAGATAGCTCCCAGGCTTAGCTTAACCAACGTCGCGACTCTTAATTACTTGCTGAGACCAGAAATCTTTGTAAGTAAGGACAGACAGCTCCGAGTTGTCAACCTGATTCTAGACTTTCAACCTATCTTGAAAATATACCAGGAGATAGGTCACGCCATAAGGGCAGGTGATCCCAAATTGGCCCGGATCGACGTGTCACAGCCTAGTTTTCTATCTCGAGACGATCTTCCGCCGGTCGTGCACCCATACCAACAGAACCTTCCATTGATAGTACAACCATTTTAGCATGTTCTGCCTGAAGCAGCAGCAGGAAGAGAAGTGATTGCCTTCTCGAATTCCTCACTCAAAGAGGAAATTGACAAATTTCGTTTCGAGGAGGAGGAGACTCAGGGAGTGCAAGTAATTCCCGTCTCAGACACCGAGGATGAACCTGACAGGCAATCCAGCGTCCACGTTCCAATCCTTGTGGTTTCTCGTCCAGACGATACTTTCGAGGAAGAGGAAGGTGAGATGGCTTCAAACCGAGGCAACAATAGCCTAAAAGACCTCATGGCTGCAAGGGGAAAAGTTTCAACTTCAAAGGAAAACACCAAGTCCCAACTGCCACCTACACTTCCTCCTGCTCCTCCACTCCCTACTGATCTCAGGCTGAAGGCCATTCCAGACCTGAAGAAGAAAAGGCCATTTCAGGAGCTTGAAGAAGGGGAGGTAGGCCCTCAGAAAGGGTCTAAACAATAGAAGGTGACCAAAGGCCCACATGACAAGAGGTCCACTTCTGTGGACAGCCCAAAGGAACAAAACAGGGTCGAGGTGCGCCTCCCACAACACACCTGGTCTCTTTGGCTGGAGGTGGACAGGGCTGCCATCCTTTGGAACTCCTCGATTAGGAACTTCCAAAGAGGATGCACGGGCTTCATCGCTAAAGGTTTGGAGCAGCCCCTTCTCCTCCCTCGAGACATGGAGGCTTACCGGCGCTTTAAATAGAACAACCTTTTCTTGTCCCTGAAAAGGGACCTTGCTATGGTAAGCAATTCATCACATTCTTGTATCTTCATACCAAGCCGTACTTTTGTCCTTTTTTTACTTTTTTTTATCATGTGATTCTTCTTTTGTTTTTGTGCAAGTCACTCAACAAGTTTTTGTGGCCGAGGAGTGGGTCCGCGATGCCCGTAATGAGGCCAACGTTAAGGCCCTCTCCTGTGCTGATGTTGAGAAGTCCTTAGGGGCTCTTAAACAAGAACATAAGGAGTTAAGCGAAAAGCTTAAAGAAGCGATCAAGGCCCACAAGAGCACAGAGGTGGGTTTAAAGGCTGCAGAGAAGCAGGCCGAGGATCAGCGCCAAAAGCTATATGTGACTGAGATTAACTTAGCCATCAAAAATCAGTTGGTTAAAGATCTCAGGGCTGAACTCTAGAAGGTACGGGAGGCCACCCAATTAGCCAAGGAGGCAGCAAAGGCCGAGAAACAAGTGTCTTACTTGCTCGAAGTGGAAGAAATGCAAGTTAGGCTCACTGAGGAGCTTTCCGAGGTCTGTAGGGATTATTGCAGTGTATCATGGGATAAGGCCTTTGATGCTACAGACGTCCCAGTAGACTTGGTATGGAGGTAGCTTGGAAGCATCTACTATCACCCAGATATCCATGAAGTCCTAGGTGCCACCATTTCTACCTCTGCCCTTGCTCCTGAGACTACTGAGAAGCCCCAGACTGGGTAAGCCGCTCTCCCTCTCCTTGAGGCTTCGAAAGGATCTAGCCAAGCTAGTGACCAAGGACAAGGGCAAAGAGAAAAAGCACTCCTCAGAAGCTATAAGTGCTGCTAAGGCTGAGGAAACTGCAGCTAAGGCAAAGGAAACGGAGACCAAGACTAAGGGAACTGATCCTAAGGCCAAGGACACTGCCACCTCTCAGACGAGCCACAAAGAGGACTCTCCCGCCCCCAAGGCCAAGGCATAGAACTTAGGATTTTTCTTGTAGTTTTTTTTTTTAGTGACCCTTTGTCACAGAATGTAACATACTCCTTCTTCTTGTTTAATGAATGAATATTTCTTCTACTTCTTGTGTCTTTGCTTTACATGCTTTCAAGCTTATTGTCATTTGCAAATAAACTTAACCTGTTGCCACATTAGTTCTAATAAAAACTAACAACAATACATTGCCACCAGTGTAAGTAATTTGACTAAGTACCAACAATAAATAATTTACCCTATATTTGCACTGTGAGCTACTCTTTCTGTAATGAGGGCTTAATCAAATAAAGACAAGTAATAAACTTATACTTGGATGAATAATTATGGATTTTAGCTTACTCAGAGCTACCAATCCTAGGAGTTAGCTGTAACTTTAGATCTGTCTTGACACTTAATGATAATCGAATAGATAACACAATGTTAATTTTACCAAAATATGCGATCTGAGGAGCTTTACATAGCTTAGGTTCGGTTTAAACACTTATAAAAGATGTCATAGTGTATTAATTTCCCCAAAGCATCTGGTCCGAGGACTTCAGGCATGACTAAGGTTATGTTTAAACACTTATAAAAGATGTCATAGTGTATCAATTTCCCTAAAGCATTTGGTCTGAGGACTTTAGGCATGGCTAAGGTTCTGTTTAAACACTTATAAAAGATGTCATAGTGTATTAATTTCCCTAAAGCATTTGGTCTGAGGACTTCAGGTATGACTAAGGTTCAGTTTAAACACTTATAAAAGATGTTATAAAGTGTTAATTTCCCTAAAGCATTTGGTCCGAGAACTTCATGCATGACTAAGGTTCAACTTAAACACTTATAAAAGATGTCATAGAGTGTTAATTTTCCCAAAATATCTGGTCCGAAGACTTCAAGTATGATTAAGGTTTAGCTTAAACACTTATAAAAGATGTCATAGAGTGTTAATTTCCCCAAAACATCTGGTCCGAAGACTTTAGGCATGACTAAGGTTCAGTTTAAACACTTATAAAAGATGTTATAGAGTGTTAATTTCTCCAAAGCATCTGGTTCGAGGACTTCAGGCATGAGTAAGGTTTAGCTTAAACACTTATAAAAGATGTCATAGTGTATTAATTTTTCCAAAGCATCTGGTCCAAGGACTTCAGGCACGACTAAGATTTAGTTTAAACACTTATAAAATAGAAGAATAATAGGAAGTACGATGCCTTCATATAACAACGGGACATATTTGATAAAAGAAACTGCCATTAATAATAATACATTTTCAGGTTGTTTACATTCCAAGGGTGTGGTATTACATGCTCATCTAAGTCTTCCAAGAAATACACTCATATACCAGCCACTGAGGTGATATGATATGGTCCTTCCCAATTGGGCCTTAACTTTTCCCACGCTGGGTTCTTTGCAGTGCCCAGAACTTTTCTCAACACCAAATCACCAAGTGCTAATGGTCTCAACTTTACGTTGGCATCATAACCCTGCTTGAACTTGTGTTGGTAGTATGCCAATTGGACCATTGCATTTTCCCTTCTCTCTTCAATCAAGTCTAAACTCTTCTCTAGTAGCCCGTTGTTAATGATCAGATTAAACGAGCTGGTCTTTAACGTTGGAAAGCCAGTCTCCAAAGGAATAATAGCCTCAGCCCCATAAGTCATTAAAAATGGGGTCTCTCCGGTTGACCTGCAAGGCGTGGTCCGATATGTCCAGAGGACATGCGACAACTTTTCTACCCACTTTCCCTTCGCATCATCCAACCTCTTTTTAAGTCCATTCACTATGACCTTGTTGATAGCCTCGGCTTGTCCATTCCCTTGGGGATAAGCTGGGGTAGAGTATCTATTTGTAATTCCTAAGTTACAACAGTATCTCCTGAAAATTTTGCTATCAAACTGAGGGTCGTTGTCCGAGATGAGAGTACGAGGGACTCCGAATTGTGTGATGATGTTCTTCCATACAAACTTCTTGGCATCCACATCTCTAATATTTTCTAGGGGCTCAGCTTTGACCTACTTAGTGAAGTAGTCTGTGTCGACTAACATGTATCTTTTGTTTCCTGTTGCTTTGGGGAAGGGGCCCATAATGTCTAAGCCCTATTAAGCGAATGGCCAAGGGCTGGACAGAGGGTTAAGGCCTCTTCCCGGTTGATGTATGTTTGGCGCGAATCTCTGGCACTGATCGCACTTCTTTACATACTCTTGTGCTTCCCTTTGCATATTTGGCTACCAATAACCTTGAGTGATGGCTCTGTGCGTCAAAGATCTGCCTCCAGTGTGGCTTTCACAAATCCTTTCATGTAACTTCTCAAGGAGTAGCTATGTTGCTTTAGGGTGTACGCATAGCAAGTATGGCCCAGAAAAAGAGCGTTTATACAAATTCTGGTCCTCGAACAGCTAGAATCGATGAGCATTTCTCCGTACTTTGTCAGCTTTTGATCTCTTATCGGGTAGGATATCCTCCCTTAGGAATAGTACTATGGGGTCCATCCAGCTAGGCCCCACTCTGACGTGGTGAATATGAACCACCTCTCTGTTTACCTCCATGGGCTTGCGTAAGTCTTCCACAAGGATGACCCGGGGCAAGCTTTGCGTCGAGGAGGTTGCAAGCGTGGCCAAGGAATCGGCATGTGTATTTCCATTTCTAGGGATATGCAACAGGTTAAAAGATTCAAACCTTGACTGCAAACGTTTAACCTAACTTAAGTACTCTTGCATTCTCTCATCTTTGGCTTCAAACTCCCCTTTTACCTGGCCAATGACCAATCTTGAGTCTGAGAACATTTCTACAGCCTTTTCGCCCATTTTTTGAACCATGGTCATTCCTATCAATAGAGCCTCATATTCAGCTTCATTATTTGTGGCCGAGAATCCCAATCTTAATGATTTCTCAATGGTGATTTTCTCGGAGAGAGACTGGAACTAGCCCCACTCCGGATCCCTTCTGATTTGCTGCACCATCAACGTACACCTTCCAGGATAAGGGATTTTGTTGGGAGATCATGCCAACCGATTTTTCATCCATGTTTTGATTCTCTACTTCTACCTCTAACGGGGATTCAGCAAACTCGGCTACCAGGTCCACGAGGATTTGACCCTTGATAGAGGTGTAAGGCATGTATTTGATGTTAAAGGCCCCTAGGATTGTGACCCATTTAGCAATCTTCCATATGTAATCAGTGCTTCGGAGCAGAGTTCTAAGCTGAAGCTGAGTTAGGACGATAACCGTGTGTGCTTGGAAGTAATAGAGGAGTTTGCGTGTGGCATGTACCACTGCCAAAATAGCTTTTCTAACGGCAGACAGCAGATCTCGGCCTCATGTAGTGACTTGCTCACTTAATAAACTGGCCTTTGTGTGCCGTCATCAACTCGTATCAAAACTAAGCTTACGCCATGAGGTGCCACAGCAATATAGGTGAATAAGACCTTATCCATCTTAGGACTGATCATAATAGATGGCCGAGAGAGATATTCCTTATGTTGCTTGAAGGCCAGGGCACACTCTTCTATCCACTCAAATACCTTCCATTTATTCATCAATAGGAAGAAGGGTCTGCATCTATCCGCTGATCAAGAGATAAATCGATTTAAGGTAGCAGTCATCCCTGTTAGTTTTTGGACCTCTTTAGGATTCTGAGGTGGCTAGAGGTTGTTAATTGCCTTAATCTAGTCAGGATTGACTTCAATTCCCCGATGAGTGACCATGTAGCCCAAAAACTTGCTTGATCCGACACCAAAAGAACATTTGGAAGCGTTGAGTCGTAGTTTGTGGCTTCTCAGGATTTTAAGAATATTATCGAGATCTCCCATGTGCTCGGACACCACCTCACTTTTCACCACCTTACTTTTCACCACCATGTCATCTATATAGACCTCAATACTCTTGTCCAATTGTGGCTCAAACATCCTTGTCATCATTCTTTGATAAGTGGGCCTCACATTCTTCAAACCAAAGGGCATCACTTTGTAATGGTAGTTTCCAGTGGGTATGACGAAAGTCATTTTTTCTTAATCATCCAGAGCTAGTGGTATCTGGTGATATCCTTGAAAGGCATCCAAGAAACTCATCCGAGGATGGCCCACAGTTGCATCCATCAGCTGGTCTATCAGAGGCAAAGGAAAGGGATCTTTCAGGTAAGCTTTATTTAGATCTGTGAAGTCTACACATACTCGCCATTTCTCATTCTTCTTTTTCACCACCACAGTATTGGCCAGCCACTCGGGGTAGAACACCTCCTTAATAGCCCTCGCCTGCTTGAGCTTCTTCACCTTATCTCTGACAGCATCAGAGTGATCCTTGAGCGAACGCTGAGGTGGTTGCTTCTTGAGGGTGACAGATGGGTTAACATTTAAATGGTGGCAGATGAAGCTTGGATCCACACCTAGGGCTTCGTAAGCACTCGAACACATCAATATTTCATTTGAGGAACTCTATCAGCTCTTCCTTCTCTAGATGAGGTAGCTGAGCCCCAACCAGAAAGAACTTCTCTGGATCATCACCAATAATGATTGTTTCCAGATCCTCACATTTCGCCTCCTCAGCTGATCCATTAACAGGTAATGCCAGGGCTGTTAATTGCTATAAGCCCCCTTCAGCAGTAGCCGAGGACTCAGCTTCGAGCTGATGTAAGATGGCAGTCACCAAGCACTGCCTAACCGTGAATTGACTTCCTAGAATCTCCTTAACCTGTCCCTCGGACAGATACTTCACCTTTTGGTGTAAAGTAGAAGAGACGGCTCCCAAAGTATGAAGCCAAGGTCTAGCCACAATGGCTGTGTAGGGTGGGTAAGCATCCACCACGATGAAATCCACCTCCACCACTTCTAACCCAGTCTGTACGGATAGTCTAATCTAGCCCTTCGGAATAACGACCTTCCCGTCAAAACTTACCAAAGGCAAATTGTAGGGGGTGTTAGGTCCTCGAGTCTCAAATTTAGCCCCTTGTACAAGTCGGGGTATATAATTTCAGCATCACTACCCTGGTCTACCAATACCCTCTTCACATCATATCCCCCAATCTTAAGGGTAATCACCAAAGTATCATCGTGGGGTTGGATGGTTCCGATTTTATCCTCGTCCGAGAAGCCCAAAACCGGTTGGATTTATAGTCTAGTCTTCTTTGGCTCTTGACTAGCTTCCTCGGCGGATAGCCGAGCCACAGACATCACTCTGGAAGGGCAAGAATCGGTCCTCCCTAGAGTAGCAAAGATAACATTTATCGTTTCAAGAGAGGTCTTAAAGAATCATCTCTCCGGGATTCTGAGTTTGTCTGGCTCCCTTGGCCACTAGAATGATGTAAGAGTTGCTTTAACTTTTCTTCACAGACGAGCCAGTCCAGGTGGTCCCACAGACTTCTACAATCTTCTATAGTGTGTCCATAGTCTTGGTGGTATTGGCAATAGAGGTTTTGATTACACCTTGCGGGGTTTCTTGCCATCTTATTTGGCTATTTGAAGAACGGCTCATGCCTAATCTTCTCCAGAACCTATCATACCAATTCTCAGAACACAACATTGACCGCTTGAGTATTAGCAGATCCTGACTGCTAGCAAAATCTCTTTACGGTCGGTTGTTATTGTATCTGTCTGACCTGAAATCCCTCATCTCCTGAGGGATAACCTTCTTTTTTCCTTTCCATTGCTGCTGGTCTTCCTCAACCCTTTTATACTTGTCAATCCGGTCCATAAGTTGGCGCACACTGGTAACGGGTTTGCCAGTCAGAGATTTCCTCAAACGGTGCTCAGCCGGGAGGCCAATCTTGAAAGTACTGATGGCTACATCATCGAAGTCACCATCTATATCGTTGAACATCTCCCAGTATCTATCCGAGTACATTTTCAGGGTCTCTCCTTCTCGCATGCTTAAAGACAGCAGGGAAGCCAAGGGCCGAAGGACCCTGTCACAGGTGACAAACCGAGAGCCAAACGCCTAGGTGAGCTCCTTAAAAGAACTTATGGAATCTGCCTTCAGGCTGTCGAACCATCTCATCGTAATGGGTCCCAGATTGGATGGGAAAACCTTGCACATCAAAGTTTCATCCTTGGAATGGACAACCATTCTCTGATTGAAGTGGCTCACATGTTCCACGGGGTCTGTTCTACCATTGTACATGGTGAAGGCGGGCTGATTGAATCGTTGAGGAAGTTTAGCCCCCTCGATTTTGCGCGTGAAGGGTGACTTGGAGATTTGGTTCAAGGCCTTACTCACAGCGTTGTTTCCCACACCTTTATGTGGCAGGCTTCTAACCCTCCATTCTCGATGGTGTTCTTCCTCGTAGGAGAAAGATTCGTTTGGCGGGGTTCGAGACCTTCGCCTGTAATTGACGTCCCTTTCGTCATAAGAAGAAGCATCTGAGTTAGAGGGGGTTCGCCTTCGCCGTGAATGGAACAACTCTCTCTTTAATTGGTTAATCTCCAGTTGCATGCCCTTGTTGCTCTTTGCATGAGAGATATGGCTTCCACCTCGAGGCTGACTCTTATCAGTATGTGTGGTATGCACACTTCCTTCACGATCACCTTTTCGCTCAAGGTTGACAAAGGGATCGCCATGTTGGGATCTCATAGATTCTGCTTGGTGTGGACCTGATCCTACCATAGTTAATTGCCACACTCACTATCACACAAGTTCTCTCCACAAATGGCGCCAATTGTAAGGACATGGTTGGCAGCCCAAACCCAAGATGTGTGGGATATTAGCCTAGTGAGCCCAGTACAATAAATTTGTAGAGAGTGGGTCAAAGAACTAGGCCCTAATGAATTTAACAACGACTAGTATGAATTTAAAAGATAATCAAGCAATAACAAGGCACATAGGATGTAATAAATTCACTGTCCAAGGAAGCAAATCTTGGTATAAATCAATAAAACTGATTACAAATGCAACTTTGATTGCTACATTATTCTTTCTTTATTTTTTCGATTCCTCCACCATCGAGGGTCTCTGTGAGTGGTGGTAGCCAAGATAGCACTGTTCAGGGGTCTTCTCTACATAAATGCTGCTAGAAAAGTAGCTGCAGTGCATTTAATGCGATGGTAGCAGATTTCCCTTAGATATTTCTGAAATCCCAACCCTTTGGTACACTTGAAATACACGTCTCTATTATTGGAGTATCCTGGAAGATTACCTTGATCAAATGGGATATACCTTTGATCTGCGTTTAGCTTATCCGAGGAGATATTCCTCCTCAGACCACATTCCTATTTACATTTTGCTCATTAAATCCTGAGTTTGAGTCACTCATTATTATTCGTTGATTCTCGAATCAATCATGCTTTCGGCCAAGACCCAATATATGTTTTTGGGCCTCCAACCCTACAATAAGTATAACAAAACTACATCAATACACCTTTTTATGATTGAATATTTGAAAAATTCTTTTTTCCCCCTTAAACAATGAGATTTGAACTCTCATCCAATAGTGGTAGAAACTTTACCATTATATCAAGAGATGTTAATTATTCACGCATGTCTTCCACATCTTTTAAATAATTGGCATACAATTTTATTATCATTAAATAAATGTAAAAATAATTTGATTATATCATAAATTAATGGGTCATTATTGAGTAGAAAAAAAAGTGTGAAAGGGTATTTTAATTATTTTAAATAAGTTAAGATATCAACCTTCAAAAAAATTCTCAGCTTAGTTATATGAAATTAATCTTATTTTGATTCTAACAAAATAAAAATTAATCTTATTTAAAATAAGTACATATTTGGTTTTATAATTTACAAGATATACACTCGAGATAAATATTTCTCTTGTGTTTTTTTTTTCCCTTTAAATTTATTTAAGGCAAAACTTAGGTATAGTACTTAATACTGTTTCTTAGGTTCCCTTCTTAATTAAGATTCTATCATATAGTTTTTTTTCTTATAGGATGAAAATGTTTTTTTTTAGTTAAGTAATTACATGGCTGAATTTTAAAATAGGAATGTAAGGAACAACACCTAAGGTATTGTAAGTTTTGTCCTTTTATTTATGTACATATAATAAGCAGGGGAGGAGAGATTCAAGCCCATATTTTTTTATTATAAAAGAATAAGGTAAGCCTATATTTTATTTTTTTAGTGGAGTTGTGGTGTGCATTTGTGTTAGAACCCATTTCCCCCTCTCCTTTGTGTATGTGTTTGTTTCTCAAAAAAAGAATGGGTAATTGTCCCACATTACTTAAGAGAGTGTATTGTGTGTGGTATAACTTATACCACCCTGTTACCATGGCTTTTGAGTGGAGTCGTGATGTGCCTTTGTGTTAAAACCCCTTTCTCTCTCCTTTATGTGTGTGTGTTTGTTTTCCAAAAAAAAAAAAAGACTACTCGCAAATTAATCAGAATGATCAATAATATCAAATATATATATAAATTGTCACCATCATGAGAAATTCTCAAACTTAACTAAATCTTATATCATCATTAATTTAGTAAAAATAAAAATTTATACAGATTTCATTAAATCATGAAATGGCTAAAATCATCACTTATAGCTATGGTTCAAATTCTTTTAAAGGCTCGAATAGACTTTGTAACTCTTATGGGTCGATGATAATAAATTGTGACTATTTTTTAGGATACAAAATAAGTCGTGACTCTTAAGGATTTCAAACACCGCTACTTTATTTACTATTTTTGATGAGGGATAGAGACTAGAGAGGGTGGATTAATTATTGGAGGAGATATAAGAAAGTGTGGTATCGACTATCGATCATTTGATTCGTTTCGGGTTCTATCCCATAAATCCCAGCATTATGTGACATTGGTTGCTATTCTTTAAAAAGTCATAAAACTTATAATATTGTTTGTGGAGTCGTACGTAAGATACAGCACAAAACATCAAATCGATTTCTCAAGCATCGCGTGTGACATCCAAAATACATCCCCCATGATGCGTAGAGTCATAAATCGACATTTATAATTACACATATTAGAGATTCTCCAAGATTTTCTGGAGCAAGAAAAAGTGCATGTAACGGAGCAAAGGTCCAAAAATGATTGCTTGAAATTTTTTTGTTTGTTTGATAGTTTATACTTTCTGGTGCAGACGGGTTTGGGCAATAAAAAACTTTATGAATTGAACAAATTAAAATACATCGTGATCGCATGTGAGTGGGAATGAGATCACCTGGTTCCCAAACTTTGCTTCTAGATGTCAAAAGTGACATTAATTATTATACAGGGATAGGTCCTTGGTTGGTAACCAGTAGTAGCCCACAAAGGATTTTGTTAATGCTAATCTATCATGGCCTTGTGGTAAAAGTGTTGAATCTTTGGAAAGGTGGTGTGGCGGAGGGCAAATTATTCAGTTTCAAATTAAATACATGTAATTTAGTAGGGGACGAATCTATTTAGTGGGCACCAAATGCTATTATTGACTTGGACACCCATTTTATTTACCCACTACAAATCTTGAAGAAAGTTTGATGTATATATTATTAAGGCCCTTTTGGGCGTCTCCAAATGCCGTCCACCTGTCCAGTTTTGATTAGAAAAAATAGTAGAATGGCAACAAGGGTCACTGACTATAATTGCACAAGTCCAAACTGACCAAGTTTAGGGGTCAGAGTCAGACCAAAAAGTGCGAGGTAACATTTGGGGAAGGCCTTCAATTGAGCCGGCTTCTATAGAGTATAGACTAAATAGTAAATATAGGCCTCTTTAGTATACTAGTAGTAGTGGTGCTAAATAGCTATATAGCTATATTTAGCACCACTAAAATTTAAAATGTACCTAGTAACAGTGGAGTCAAAGAATATTTTTTTGGCTTCACATTATTTTTGACTGTGCACTGTAGCTGAAAGTAAAAAAAAAAAATATATATATATATATACACATATATATATTTTGCGTTCACACTACTTTTCTTATTTTTTATTCTTTCGTCTGCATTTTATCTTGCGTTCACACAACTTTTTCTCTCTTCATGTCTCTGTGCAGTGATTTCTATGGCTTTGATGGTGGTTGTGGTTGTGTTTTGGTGGTTGAATGAAATATTATTTTATTGTAGTGTTTATATTATTTTATTGTAGTGTTTATATTATTTTTTTCTGTTAAAAGTTAAAATAAAACCACTGTTGTTGGATGAGAGAATGTAAAATAGATAAAATGACTTTTTGTAGTGCTAAAAAACTAAAAATTTGGTTCCACTGCTGTGGATGCTCGAATATGATGTGAAAGAACCAAAAAGAAATAAAGAAGTTTGGGTGGTTGAATGAAATATTATTTTATTGTACTGTTTATATTATTTTATTGTGTTAAAAGCTAAAATAAAACCACTGCTGTTGGATGTGAGAAGGTAAAATAGATAAAATAATTTTTTGTAATGTTTAAAATAGATAAAGTGACTTTTTGTGGTGCTAAAAAGCTAAAAATTTAGCTCCACTGCTATGAATGCTCATATATGATGTAAAAGAACCAAAAAGAAAGAAAGAAGTTTTGGTGGTTGAATGAAATATTATTTTATTGTAGTATTTATATTATTTTATTGTGTTAAAAGTTAAAATAAAATTACTGTTGTTGGATGTAAGAACGTAAAATAGATAAAATAATTTTTTGTAGTGTTAAAAAACTAAAAATTTGGCTCCACTGCTGTGGATGCTCGAATATGATGTGAAAGAACCAAAAAGAAAGAAAGAAGTTTTGGTGGTTGAATGAAATATTATTTTATTGTAGTGTTTATATTATTTTATTGTTTTAAAAGCTAAAATAAAACCATTGTTGTAGGATGTGAGAAGGTAAAATAGATAAAATGACTTTTTGTAGTATTTAAAATAGATAAAGTGACTTTTTGTGGTGCTAAAAAGCTAAAAATTTGGCTCAACTACTGTGGATGCTCGAATATGATGTAAAAGAACCAAAAAGAAAGAAAGAAGTTTTGATGGTTGAATGAAATATTATTTTATTGTAGTGTTTATATTATTTTATTGTGTTAAAAGTTAAAATAAGTTTTAAAAGCTAAAATAAAACCATTGTTGTAGGATGTGAGAAGGTAAAATAGATAAAATGACTTTTTGTAGTATTTAAAATAGATAAAATAATTTTTTGTAGTGTTAAAAAGCTAAAAATTTGGCTCCACTGCTATAGATGCTCGAATATGATGTGAAAGAACCAAAAAGAAAGAAAGAAAAAAAAGATTGCGTCGCCTGAGAGATTCGAACTCTCGCGGGGAAACCCCATGTACTTAGCAGGCACACGCCTTAACCACTCGGCCAAAGCGACTGTTGATGATATTTCGACAGCATAGAATAATATTAACGAAGGACATTCGCTTATGATTTGCATGTGAGGTACGTCGTTATTGGCTGATGGCTTACACATATTTCGTTTTCTCCGCAAGAGTAATTATTTTTAGTAAAGGGGGAATATTCCTTTCTTCTCTACTTCGAATAACAACAATATGGGAGAAGAATATTCACATTGGTTCTCTTCTCTTGCTTTCGTTAAAGAAAAAGTTAAATTGGTTATCTCAAGCTACATTTCCCTACGTAATCAATAAAGATGGCTAGAGATTGCATGAATCAGAATCATGTTATATTAGGGGCAAAAAATTAGAATTTTAAGAATGAGAGATCAAAGTAATATCATAACATATACAAAAGTTCAACAAATTTAAGAAGTCATATAAGTAATATGAAGATTTTGAGGAACCAGAAGTATTTCCACCCCGGGTTATATACTTATATATACGTAAACATGTTAGGAACTCCACACTTGGGTATAGATAGAAGTTTTGTAATAATTTTTGTAATCCCTTTAGTTAGTTAGTTGAGATTAGAATGAGTTAGTTAAGATTTGAGTATATGTAGCTCATTTAACACACGGCTTAATTCTTAGTAAGGGGAGGAGATTATTCCTTTCTTCTCTATTTCGAATAACAACAATAAAGAAGAAGAATATTCATATTGTTCGTCTTACTTTTCTTGCTTATATTAAAGAAAAAGCTAAATTGGTTACCTCAAGCCACATTTCATTACATCATTAGTAAAGACGGTTAGGGGTTGAATGAATCATATCATGTCATATTAGAGGTGAAACTAGAGTTTAAAGAATGATAGTATCAAAATAATAACAAAATAGAAGAAGTCATATAAAAAATATGAAGATTTTGAGGAACCAATCATATATATTTAAAAAGATTTACAATAGTTCCACCCTGGGGTTATATATAAAGAAAGTGGGAAACGGTTTGGGACCAAATGCATTGAGATGTGGAGACATGTCAAATATTTGTCATGTGTCCACATTTTAACGGGATCACTAGACCTAAACTTTGTCCTGTATATAAACCTATCATTAACCTGAGATTGTTTGCTTCTTTAGTTTTGACCATTTGTAATGTGTCCACATTTTAATGGGATTATTAGACACAAACCTTGTCCTATATATAAACTTATCATTAGAGATTGTTTGTTTCTTTAGTTTTTCTGTTTTTGACCCTTTTGAGTTTGCTGGGTGGATCAGTTTTTTAAGTGTTTGAGTAATCCCAAAATAAGATGAAATTTCAAGTTGTGTGTGTTTTTAAAGATTTCCATTTCATCAACGCACGTGTTTCAATGGCACATTCTATACCGCAGAGCGTTCAACATTGAAGTCGCCAAATTCTTATCTAGCACTCTAGATGGGAAATATGTTCATCCACAACATTTTATGTTTTAATTGACTAACATTAATTTTGTCCAATAATATGAAATTTTAGAGCCATGATTTTCTTTTATGAGATAGAGAAAGGTAGGTAGTTTGAGCCATGAAATCTTAACAAGTAACCCTTTGTCCCAGATTAGGTAAATGCTTAGATCATTCACATCCATTTATACAAATAAATAAAAAATAAAAAAAACCAACATTATTTTACCTCACTAAAAAACTACTTTATCTATTTATATAATTACTTTTTTTTTAAACAGTAATACTTATTAGAACACACGAATACAAAAATAGTATATAAATTTTTTAAATAGACTTATATAATTACTTTAATAATACATTCCATGTCTCATTCTTTATTTTATAATATATTACATTATAACAATATTATTTAATGTTAAAATAAGAGAGAAAGTGAAACAAAAGAAGAGAGAGAAAATAAAAGAGGAATATATATATATATATATATTAGCTCACTGGATGTGGGTGTTTTTTTTTTCTGTTTTTTTTTTTAATTTTAATTTTTTATGAATTGTATTAGCTATTTTGCATTTTAATGGGTTATGCATAGCCCAGTGAGAAAACTTTTATAAGATAACACATATTTTAATTTTTAATGGAAAAAATAAACATTTCAATATTTAAAAGGTTATGTTACGTGGGTTATGTGTATTCTGATTCTTTATGCTCCCACCCAAATGTGTCGTGTGATGTTGGGATTTTATTATATTTATTTTACGTCACTAAACTATTGAGTCTTTTTTATTTTTTGAAAATCCAATTAGCTTGAGTATTATATTTCTTGCAAAAAAAAATCAGAAAAGTTAAGATTATACATGTCAGAAGTAACTGAATCCATCTAGACTAACAACGAAAAAATAAAATATTGCTCTCCTAGCTAATGCATGTACTATACCGCATTACCTTTTCTATAAAAATAAGAGAAGTAGTAGTTTTGAAGAGAACTAGCCAATGGAAACCAAAAAATAGAGAAGAGAACTAGTCAAAGATATAATGTCTTTAATTAAATGACCAAAGGAAGCGTGAGATGTATCACTTGAGTGAAGAGTATTTAGGACAAGCTCTGAATCTTCTTCAAAGATTGAGTGAGAAATTCCAACTTCTTTGGCAAATAAAATAACCAGGTCATTAAAAAACAATATGGTAAATTGTGTGAAGAATGAAGTATCTAATAATACAAAAATTCCCACTCAGCCTTGTAATTATTGTTTTCCCCCTTTATTTAGCTTTTTATTTGCTTTTGTCCTTAATGATATTCATATCAATTGTAATCACGACTAAGAAGCACTAATTTATTTTATTATTTACTTTAACTTTATTAGTTATTTAAAAAGTTTTGTATCTCAAATGAAACCTCCTAGTATTTTCAGAAAATGTTTATGATTTAAATCTCCCCTCTCTATTGTAATTATCAAATTATTTTTAAAAAAGAAAAAAAAAAAGCAATTTGAGTCTATAAAATCAAATAAAATCAAGGTTTTCAAAATCGGACCGGACCGGACCGGGAGGTCGGATTGTGAAAATCGGGAATCGAGATGAAAACTGGTTTTTTAAGCATAAAGAACCAGATTTTTTGTTAATTCCGTGAACTCCTAAAACCGGAGTTGGACCGCACGAACCAGTGGCAAGAACCGTGCGGTCCAACCCCTTAGCTTTTTTTTATATTTTTTTTAATAGAAAACAACTTAACACAATTTTATTTTACTTAATTAAATTATCCATCTCTTACAAGGAATAAAAAAATTATAATTAAAATCCTTCAAAGATATTCAACTTTACTTCAAAAATTAATCAAAATTTTTAATATTTTCATGGTTATTATTTTATTTTATTAACTATTAAATATATGCTTGAAAATTATTAAATTTCCCTCTCATATATAGATATATTTTCAATTTTGCTAGTTTTATAAATTTAATATCTATATTTAGGCTTTAATTAATTATTAAATTAATTATGACGTCATCACGGTTCGACTCCGGTTCGACCTCAAAAATCTTGAACCTCTCCCTTTTACGATTCAATGAATGATCCGAGTTTGAAAACCTTGATAAAAATGAAGAAGTCAAATCTTAAAAAAATAAAATAATTGTATTGATTATTAGATGACTACGAAGAGATGCGGTGTAACAAATCAAATTGAATCAACTACCGCACATATTTCTTTTTCTCGTACGTTAAATAACATGACATTTTAAAAGTTAAAATCAAAGAAACTAATTGTGGGGGTAGAGAAGCCCAACCTAACTCGTTGGGCCCGAGACCTCATTTAAGGAACACTGTTCGTCCGAGGAGACGAAAACGTTTAATCAGAGGCCCACGAAAAGGGAACGTGCCTGGAGAGGGACGCGTGCAACATCCGAGGAGATGTTTGTTTGTCCGAGGAGTCCAATGCCCTCGGACCGAAGGACCTTTGCCTGGCAAATATATGGGGAGCTCAAATGAACCTTCTGACAAGTGTAAGGGTGGAAGTGAACCTCGGACACGCATGAGGATAACAGGAACAAAGAAATATCTAGGAGACAGGCCTCAACCACCGCATTAAATGTATTGCACCTACCTTCCTGGCCGCATTTATGTGGAGAGGACTCCTGAACAGTGTATTCTTAGGTACCGCCACTCACACAAGGCTAAAGGGGGAGTGTGATGGGACATGCACTCAAGTGGGCGTCTAGATTTTGAACAGGTGGACGGTGAAAATGGAGGAAGGGGGTACTATATAAGAGAGAGATGCCCCTGATAAAAAGGGGGGGGGGGGGAGAAAAAAGAAAGAAAAAGGCGGAGAATCTCGTAACTGTAGATCCCAAGAATTTTAAACCAAGTTTATGATATAGAAACATCTCTTCGGACGTGGAGTATACATACGTCTGAGCACGTGTCAACACGATCCCATCCTAAAGCATTGCTGTTCATTTCTGTTTATTCCGTTCTAGCCTAGCTTTTTCACCCATTCTCTACAAATTTATTGTTTTGGGTTCAGTGGGCTCAAAATCCATATCTTCGTGGGCTTGGGCTACAAAAATTGACCCTACACTAATATAATGGATTATTGATAATTTAATAATGTAATTTCAAATTTTTAGAACTCCCGTGAAAATTGTAACACGAGACTTCGATTAAAAAGGTGGTACAATCCTAATGTAATATCAAAACTTTTCATACTTTGTGTGTTTGGATAGGATGATTACATATATTTGGAGGATTAATCAAGTGCTCAAAGATCTTTGGACATCATTGTTAGTTAAAAAAAATAAAATTTGTATAAGATAGCTTATTTTTGGTATTGTTAGTTTATTTTGCTTTATAAACAAAATTTAAAACTTTGCATCATTTCTAAAATCCAATTGTGTATGTATATGAGGAGATTATGTTTTAAGATTAATAAAACAAGCAATGGAACTTGCATGGAAATTGTGTGGGATCCGAGGACCGAAGAGTACTAAACTGAGGATTAACTTACCTAATCTAGGCCTAGAAGGGTAAACGAGCTCCGAGGACTCCGCCCACCCGAGGAGAGTAAGAGAATCAGTATAATTGGTATCCTGTGAAGGCCCAAAAGAAGGGGAAGAGATAACAACGGGAACAAGGATGGTGGAAGTTTCCTGAAGGATATACCTCCCACCTCTGCATTCAATGCCCTACACCAACCTTACCAGCAGCATTAATGTAGAAATGACCCTTAAACAGTAATTTCACAGCTAGCAGCTCTTTCTACCACCTTCAACAGAGTCTTGATAGGACAAGTATCCTAAGAAATGCCTGATACATATAGGTAGAGGGTTGGGATGCATGGGAGAGTGATATAAAAGGAAAGGGAATCCCCAAGGAAAAAAGGGGATGAACATTTTTTAGGACCAATAAAACAGAAAAGAGAATAGTGAATAGCTTGGTGTAAAACTTGAACTATAGTTATATACAAGAGATTGATCCTCGGACTTGCCCGAGGAGGTCATCATACCCAATTGCTGTATAAATTATGCCTATCTATTACTTTGGATCATTCGGCCTTAAACTTGGACTTAGTTTAAAGTTGCACTTGGATTAGTTTCTCACTATCTTCAAAAAATTCTATTGTTTGAGATTGATTTGAAGGACAATGTACCATTGATCTAAGTGGGCTTGGGCCTTTATTTTTTGAGTCCTTACAGAAATTTTTCAAAAAGGTGTGTAATTATAGAAAAATAGTTCCTTGAAACCTGTTAGTATATAGAGGAATATAGTCACTAAAAATGACATCAATAACGCAAATTTTTTTTAATATATTCCATAATATCCATTTTTAAAGAAACATCAAAGCTTAAAATCCTCTCATAGAATTGAAAAAAATTATAACTAATGGGATCTACATTGTCCAATAAATCTTTCAAACAAAACCGATTCCTTGTCCAAAGTAAGGATGAATGAGAAAGATAAAGAGATAAAGCAAGTTTTAGACAATCCAACTCCATTTAGAAGAGTGAGAATTAGGGGCATGCGTTTGAAACATGCAATGTCACATTAACGGTGAATGAGTGAGAGTTTGTTTGGATAGCACCAAAACTGAATGATATCACTTAGTTTTCATGATCCATCATCCAAAATGAGTAGGTCCCACAAATGACAAAGTGTTTGGCTTGGTTTTGGATGATTGTTTCCATCACTCAAAAACTCAAAATTTTGAGCTTGGATGATGGAAACTGAAAACACAATTTTGGTGTTTTCACATTTCCAAGTTATGAGTTACATGACATTTTAGTAAATATATAAAAATAATGGGACCCACCTAAAGTCTTGTCATATCAATTCTCTTTCTTATTTTTCTTATTTTTTATTTCTTTTTTCTTTAGGTCACATGTCTTGTTCTCTCTTTCTTTCTATTTTTTTTTCTTCCTTCTTCATTCCAACACCATTCTTCTCTTCTCTTTTCTTTCTTTGTTTCTTCACAGTTGCTTCTTCTTTTTTTCTTCATGTCTTCACACCGATTTTTTTCTTTCTTTCTTCACACCGATTTTTTTTTCATTCTTTTTTCTTGATGAGTTGTTATAGTCTTTTTTGGGCATTTTTGGCTTTGATTTTCGGACTAGAGTATTTTATTTTTTTTGGGGTATTTTCTAGGTTTGTGATGTTTGTGCTACTTATTGGGTTTATGACATAAGATCAGAGCTTCAAATATCAACACCAAACCCTTAAAATTGAGATCTTTTGGCTTCATTTTCTGTGTTTATTTTATGAGATCAAAGCTTTTTTTTTTTTTTTTTTCCACTTTGCATTCTTCTTTTATCTTCAGGTTGTAGCTGTTGGGTTTTGTTTAAAGAGGATGCATTTTGCTGAGCATTACTTTTTGTGGGTCCCACAACTTTACTTAAAATTGAGATTTTGAAATTGAGTTTTTTCAGCCAAACACACTACCAATAGAATTATGAGAAAATTGAGTAATGAGTTTGAGCGATGGGATTTGAGTGTTGAGATATGAAAATTGAGTTAGAACCAAACCAAATAGGCCTTGAATGTACGACCGGATGTTTACCTTCAATTTTCACCCAAACTCACTATATAACCCACATAATAGGATACGGTTAAAATCATGGAGTAATAGCCAATGGCCTATATAAGCAACCAATGTTGCTTGTGCCAAGGTATGAAAAAAAAATCCCAAAAACAGTGCATACAACGTATATAATTTGAAGGGTTAATTTAAGTAAGTATATATCAAATAAGTTTTTGTCTGCAACACAATAGTGTCACTCTGAATTTATGTGTAATCTTTTACTACTGCAGGTTTTTTCAAAACTCATTTAGACATGTAAGTCATGTGACCGTTAATTCTTTGCATCATCAACTACGTATTTTGATATTTAAACTTTTTGGCAGCAATTATGTAATACAATAATTGGTTTCGTTTTTTAAAGCTTTGCGTGGCAAAATGTTTCAAATAATATTCTCTCGTGCCTTAATTCGAAAGACTATAATAACTTTTCACACTTCGTTGTCAAAAACTCAAAATTTGCACTCACCCAAAAGAGGAAATATCAATAAAAATTCTAAGAAACGTTTTTGACCAAAACTAATTTCAAGAAACAACTAAACTAAAAGATTAAAGACATACCAGCACGTAAAGAAATTATATGATGGTAGATTATGTCACTTGTTCACGGGATGGACTTAGGTGGGGCCTAAGGGGGCCTGAGCCCCTGGTTCCAAAATATTTTTTTTGTTTTAGTTATTTTATATGTCATTTTTGTAGCTAGACCCCTTTCAAAATCTTAGGCCCCCTCTATAAGCCTAGCTAGCCTCACTTATTTAGCAACTATCCAACTCAAAAACTTAACAAAAATAATAAAACATTTATAATAGTAATTGTATTTTAGCAAAAAACAATTTTTTGGAGAAGTTAAAGTTAATTTTTTTGCAACTACAGTAAATTGATATAAATACCAATTGACTGAAGTAAATTGTTAAAAATAAAAAACAATATTTTATTAAGATTATATCTCTTCTTTCAATTAAAAAACTCAAATTCTCTCTTTTCCTTTATTATTTTAATAAGTTGTTTATATTATTTTAAATGAAGCGATAAAAAAAAAAATAAAACATTTGATATTGGGTGTATTGTAAAGTGAGGTAGTACAATAGATAAAGTACATTTCTGAGGTGCTAAAAGCTAAAATTTTCAGTATCACCACCGTAATCTTAATATATTTAGAAACAACAATTTTGAGTATTTAGAATTTTTAAATATTATATAGATGTCTATTTGGAGTTTTTTTTTTTCTTTATACTTTGACTCTCGCTAGCTTAAAATTCTAGGTCGGTCCTTACTTTTTCACTATTTGTCCACAATTCTACTAAAAAACTTTCATTTATTTAAAATTATTGAGTCAGTTTAACAATTTTTTTTTTTAAATTATAAGTTAACTTAAAAATTTTAAACAAGTATAGATCTTTTAGCGAAATAGTGGACAAGTGACATGATTACATGGTTTACCACTAGTACAAATTCTTTTTTCGGTCACGTGCAAGAAAGAAAAAAAAAAAAAAAGAAGAAAAAGAAAATCCACACAGTAACACACACGCGACAAAATAGTAGTAGCAAACTAGCAATTGAGACCTTTCCGCTAGTAGTAAAATCAGACGACAAAAGTCGCACATTATTCATTCACTCACTCACTCCATTCATTCCGTCTCTCTCTTTCTCTCTCTATTTTTTTAATAATTATGCTAATCGTCATGACTACCATCACCAATCCCACCTGAAATTCCATTTTTGCCCTCCACCACCACCACCAACACCGACCGGTCCATCCTTTACGGCTCCAAAACCACCACCGCCACCGCCGCCGTCGCGAAATCTATGTATAGCAAAATCACAATCCTAGGTTTTCTCTGTTCTGGATTGATTCTCGGCGCCGGTTAAGGCCAATGCTGGTCTCCGGAATCTTAGGGTTTGAGATCGTGCTCTTAACCCTAATCTTCTTTGTCGGTGTACTGATTCGCCACAAGTGGAAGGATGCGGAAGCGAAGAAGGAGGAAATCATGAGGCTCGTGGCTATGGCCTCCGAAGAGGCCGCCATGGCCGAGGTCGAAGCTACTGTACAGTACGGACCCGTTTCAGTCGTAGGGCAATACCAGTGTGCTGTGTGCTATAGTCCCACCACTATGCGCTGCTCTCAGTGCAAGCTCGCTAGATACTGGTTCGTACTTTTGGAATTTTTGTTGTTAATTTTTGTAATTTGTGTTTGGTTGCTTGTATTGTACTCTTTTCGTATTCCTTACTTTGATTGTTGAAGTGATTGAAAGGCAATGAAAGATTAGAACTTTAGGAAATGCTATGATTTTAGTAATGGAATCTTGATTGTTGCATTATTTGACAAAGAATCTCTTCATTTTGAGATGGGTGTGGGTGATATTACCATTTAGGGATGGGACAAATACAATGCGTACTGTCTAAGAAGTTAATTTGTTAGCAATCTAGAGGGATAATATTCGCAAGACATTTACATGGGTTTAGAAATTCCTCATCCGACCTTGTTTGTTATTGTGGGTTAGAAATGTGTTTCATTTGGGGTGAGCTTGAGGCTTATGCTTATGAGCTCCAGCCACTTATCTAATTACTGTGGTCATGATGGAGTCAAGTTTTGTGATTGATGGTACCGTTAAGAGGGTAGACAAGCATTAGTGGCCAAGGCTATACTTTGATGCATAGAGTTGTTTAAACTATCCTCTTCTTCAATCGGACTTGCAGTCTGTGTGATGAGGTGTTGTTATTAATTGTTTTAGTACTTTTCAAAAGAGAACAGAATTGTAGTAAGGGTAAATCATTAAGTACAGTCAAACTCTTTTTGGGTATAAAGCATTACCCAATGTTCTAGTTTGATATGTTAACTCCCCGCATTGTCACAAATCACATACAAGTACAATCAAGTGCACTAGTGTCTTACACCTATCAAAAAAAAAAGTTGCAGTAGTGTTTTACATAATATTCTGGTAGACATGTATCAGATACAAGTAGAATCAAGTGCACTAGTGTTTTTGATAATATTCTGGTAGACACGTATGTTGAGGATGTAGCATTTACTATCCGAAAGGTCTATTTCATTTAGGAGTGTGAGATTGAAAACCAGCAAGAATTTAGGTACTTTCCTTGTGCTGTAATATTTAGGTCAAAGAACTCACTTGGGCTTTTTGAGGATGTATTTTCTTGAGATTTGTGAAGAAGGTGGGATGTCTCTTGTTGATGCATTTCTCTATCTTAGATTAACGTTGTTTGGTAACTATTCTCACTCCTTAGATCGTATTTCCATGTGGTCTTAGCGTCTTTTAGTGCGTTTGGAAGGTAGATATCCCCCTTTGTTTGAAGAAATGATAAGACATCATATAAATTGACAATCATACCTCTCTTTTTTGTTCAATTTAATGAAATAGATATAAATGGACAACTTAAAAAATTTAATACAAGTGGAACCCGTCCCCTTCCAAATTCCCTCAACTTGGGGGAATTAAAAATGAGTGGTTTGGAGGGGTAGGAATGCCCCCAACTCTGTCCCCCTCCCTTTAAAAAACATCCAAGCACAGTAAATTAAACCCCTTTCCCTCTATCCTCTCCTCCCCATCCATCCAAACATACTGTGTAATATACATTGTTGCTATGGAAACTTGAAAGTAATATCATCATGCATTCTTTGATGATGATATTGGATTTTGTTTTGGTGAATTTCTTCTGTCATTTCCGGTTGAGCTGTTAGATGAATATTGATTATAATTAAATTCTTTGGTCATCTGGTTGTTTGATTATGCTTGATTACATTAGTTTTTTCCAAGGAATTGAGTTTGTGAACCGGCGTCTGTGGTTGTAAAGTTGTTTCTATATTCTTTTAGGGGATATTATTATTAAGGAAAATGAGTTTTATCTATTTACTTGCTTTAGTGTTTATGTTTTTTCTCTCTCTTTTTTTTTGGTGTTGGGGAGGGGGGTCTTGGTTGTCTGGTAGGTGGGGTATACTTGTCAGCCTGAGGGAAACTGTTATCTTTTTTTGACTTGTCAGACACATGTGCGCACACACACACACACGCGCGTAAAGTGATATGTAGTGGAAGTCAGTTCTTGCATAAGTTTTTTTTTCTTTAATTTAAACTTAACAATGTTGTGATGGTCAGCATGGATCATTCAACCTGCTCAGATTGATCTCTATTCTTCTAAGATTTGTTAGCTATACATCACTGGCTCTTAAACTTATCAATTGGATGGTGTAACTGTGGAATTTTGAAAAATAGCTCTATCTCAGGCTTTTGTGATCTCTTATTGTATGTTTCACTATTTGATTTTGGTTGTCAACTGGCTGTAATTTTGCCCCCTTGGGTACTGCTAGGATAGTTATTCACTTTCAAATTTGCCTATTTTTTTGGTTGTAGTTCTGGCAAGTGCCAGATTTTGCACTGGAGACAAGGTCACAAAGATGAATGTTGTCCTCCAATTGCCACCATGCCGTTCGAAGAGGAAAGTGACTTTGATGGGAAATCAGTATTGGAAAAACAGTCTGAAATTAATGGTAATAATTTTGGGATAGAAGAAGAATCTGAAATTTTTTCTAATGCTTCACTAATGATGGATGATGTTAATATTCTATGGTCTTCTGCAGATACCAAAGGACCGTATTCTGGTTTTGCGTCTCCTAGTGCCTCATTGTCTGCTGGCTCCTCTCCATCTCGTGCTGGAAGTAAACGATCTATAGATATTTCTTCCAATCAGGTCATTAGGTCTGGCACTAATGATGAGTTAGAGAAACCTCTTTCTGATGATGTTGCCACTGATATGGTTGGTACAACTGTTAGTTCTAATGAGATGGAACTAACTAAGGCGCTACCTACACAGTCTACTAATGTGGTAAATTATGTAGATAGTATTTCTAGTGCAAGTAAATCAAGTAAGAAGAAATCTGGTCATATCGATGAAAGGGCTGACTTCAAATCACATTTTTCTAAGCCCGCTCCAGTTATAACTAATGATGTTAAGCCAAAAATTTTTGGCAACGGTAAGCCCACCACAGGATCCACTTTGGCAGGAAAATTAGTTGCAGATGCTTCTAAGTTTAGGTGCTCACCATCAGGGTCAGATTCTGTAGCTGATGATGGAGAAGATGATTCTGAATTATTTAAGCATAAAGAAGTGAAGTCTTTGTCCTCTAATGCTCCTAATGGTCGTCCATCTTCAGCCATTGGAGGGCAGTCAATTTCCCATCCCAAGTCTGCAAAAATTGAAGCTTATCATGCCTTACCTGCAAAAGTTGGTAGCATCCCAAGCTTGCCACAAAATGTTCGTAATGGCTTGAAAACATCTGTGCGAAAAGTTGTACAGCAGTTTAAAGCCTCCAAAGAGTCAAAGCCTAATCTTTTAGATCATGGCAACGAGATTGGTGGAAAGAACAATTGCAAGGTGGTTACAAAAATGATTTATTTATTCTTGATAGGATAATTGTTTTTTGCAAACAGTTTGGGAAATTTCCCTTATTCCAGTATGTGGAAAGTCAAATGACTCCCCATGTATTTTAATTACATGACTCATTGAATCATTTAAGAAATCACATGATTATTAAATAGGTCATGTGATTAAAAGTACACATGGATAATCATTTTGATCACCCCATGGTGGGATTCATGACCATCTGTCCTTGATAGCTGCCTTAATATTTTCTGTGTTATTACTTGTATTGATTATTTTCCAAAAATTGGTTTTGTTTTGTCAGGTAGCCTTTCCATATGAACTTTTCATGAAACTTTACTGTTATGATAAGGGGGAACTACGTCCATTTGGCCTTACAAATTGTGGGAACAGGTAATAAACTTTACAGCTTTGGATTATAAGGCTGCTAAATTTATGCGGAGGAATAGTGACTTTCTTGTATAGTGTGTTATTATTATTATTTTTTTAAATTCCATCGTATTTCCCCCATCACTTCATGTCTCCTTAATTTAAAATTTCATTGGTAAAAATAAATTACATGAAAAAATACCGCAAGAATGAGTCATGTGTCTGTAATATATGATGAACTAAGCTTATAGTCTACTTCCTTATTATTGCCTTTAGGTTTCATTTTGAAATCTTTATATAATTAGCCATTTTATTTTTAATTTTATTGTACTGTTAGTATCATTTTAACAAAGGTCTACACTCTTACCACCTTTTATATATAGATAGTAGAGATTAAACTGGAGAGATTGCCTATAAGGCTATGAATATACTTGGATACTCTCACCTGTAACAGTACTGTTTTGTGTTTTGATGTCCTCATGTTCTCTCTTATCTTTCTCTCCTTTTTAAAATTCTCATCAATTTGCTTAGTAAGGTATTTTACTTTCCTCGGGGAAATTTTTTATATAGCTCAGAGTTAAATGGGTAGGAGGCAGGGGTGACTTTTATGTATTTCTAGGAGGCTGGGCATAAGCCTCAAAGCCTAAATTGTAATGATCATAATTTTGCCCAAAGCTATAGATAGTAAGTATGTTATATGGCTGTATACTCCCTGTATACTCAGGTGACACCTCTCTTCTTTTTATAATATATTTTTTATTACTTATAAAAAAAAGGTAAGTATGTTATGGCTACAATTGAACAGCAGTTATATATAAGTAAATATACTAGCTAAAAAAAGGGGTAAAGAAGAGTTGTCATCTAATTACCCGTATCCATATTCTCTCACTCCTGCTTCTGCTGCTGCTGCTGCTGTTCTTTCTGCCTCTTCTCAGTTTGGAGTTATATGCTGTCATTTTCTATTCCATGCAATGTATAATAAGAACACAGAAGCATCCTTTGCTTCTTTCTCTCTCTGAATATCTGTGCTGTTCTGAAAGCATGTTTTTATTTTTTATTTTTTTATTCATTAATACTTTTTCTAATTGTAAACTTTTCTTTTTTGCAGCTGTTATGCTAATGCTGTGCTCCAATGCTTGGCATATACTCGGCCTCTTACTACTTATCTTCTTCAAGGGCTTCATTCTAAATCATGCAAGTTTCTCTTCATGATTCTACTGTGGGCTTATGACTTGTTCAATTATTAGGACAATGTACTTATCAAAAAAATTATTAGGATAATGTGCATAATGTCTCTCTCATTATACAATGTTTGTCTCTTTCCCAGGCCGAAAGAAGGGATGGTGTTTTATTTGTGAGTTTGAATCTCTAATTCAGAAGGCAAAAGAAGGCTATTCCCCATTGTCTCCCATTGGGATACTATCCAAAATACATAAAATTGGAAGTCATCTTGGACATGGGAGGGAAGAAGACGCCCATGAATTTTTGAGGTTAGCCAAGTTAAAAACTTGACCGGTTGTATTTATGAATTTTAACGTGAGAGTCTATCTTTTTTCCTTTTTTTTTGCTCCTCAAATGTGTACCACATGATCAGTTACTAAGATGACAGGTATGCTGTTGATACAATGCAATCTGTTTGCCTTAAGGGAGCTGGGGCTGAGGGCCCAGTGGCACAAGAAACAACTTTAGTTGGCCTGACTTTTGGGGGTTACCTTCGATCTAAGGTTCTTCCTTACTTTGATTTTTCGCATAGGCTCATGCACTTAAATAATTGATTGTCTTCTTACTATAGTACAAATCTTTCTGGTGTTGGTAATAATTCCTGTTTTGAACTGCCATGACTGGGATTCTCAGATAAAGTGCATGAAGTGCCTTGTCAAATCTGAGCAATATGAGCGGATGATGGATCTTACTGTTGAGATAGATGGGGACATTGGAACTCTTGAAGAGGCTCTTACTCAATTTACAGCTACTGAAATCTTGGACCGAGAGAACAAGTACTATTGCGGCAGGTTGGTTCATGTGCGCGCATTTGGATCAAATGCTCATAATGCTCACTTTTATTTTAACAAGAAAAGTCCTGTAGTGCCTTCTGCTCAGTTTATCTGTGTACTGATTATGCCTTCACACACTGATTAGAGTACTTATTTTTCCTGTAACAAGAGAACTCCTGTATTGCCTTATTTGCCTCGTTAGACCTTTTATTGCCATTCCCAACACCAAGATTGTGGTCTGCAACTGTGGTTTATTTTCTCCCTTTTCTTTGGTTTCTTCTTTGGTTGGTGTTGAAGATGTTGGAGTGAGGAAGTTGGTTTTTTTTGTGCCAGATGGTTAGGCACCTTATTTTATTTTCTATGTCCAACACCTTTTTTTGAGTTTTTGTTTTCCAGGTAGTTTAGAAGCTTTTATGGAGACTTATAGAATGTTTTTATAGGATGCCAATGAGCTCTAGCTGAGATAACACCTCCTCACTTTGTAAGAGCAAGGTGGATGGTTAGGTTGTTGGTACATGACCCATTCATACTTGTGTAAGTACAAAGAAAAAAGAGACCGTTTTTAAAGGAGAGTTTGAGAATACTTCAGACCTCATGCGATTGTTATCCTCTCTCTCTCTGTTTCTTTTTCTTTTTGGGGTGTGGGTGGGGGTAGGGTGAGGGGTAATTACACTGTTAGAACATCATATTAAGTTTTGAACTTGAGACCAATAACTAGAACAAATTGAGCCAAACTTGTTCGTTATGGTTTCTGCAATTTAATCTATGTCATTTTTAACATTTGATTATGAGTTGTGAAGAGTGAAGCTTAGATTTATGTCAGTAATTTGAACCATCTTTGTAACTTAGTTTTAAAATACTTTTTCTTTTCTCTATTTTCTGGTTGAATCCTCTGATTATGTGCATTATTTTTATTTATAAGTTTGATCATTTGACTTCTTTTTACTGGTTTAATCTAGATGTAAATCTTATGAGAAGGCCAGAAAGAAGTTGACAATATTGGAGGCGCCAAATATTTTAACGATTGTGTTGAAGCGATTTCGAGTAAGTTTGTGATTATTAATTTCTTTTTGGTACTTCATGCTATTTTTAGTTCTAATGTTTTTTCTTCAATCCCTTGCAGTCTGGTAACTTTGAGAAGTTAAACAAATCAATTCAGTTTCCCGAGGTCCTCAACATGGCCCCGTATATAAGTGGAATAAATGATAATTCTCCTTTGTACAGTCTTTATGCAGTAGTGGTTCATTTGGATATCATGGATGCTGCGTATTCAGGTCACTATGTGTGTTATGTAAAGAATTTCAATGGGGAGTGGTTCAGGATAGATGATAGCACGGTAAGTTCTCTCATCTCTGTCTATTTTTAGTATCAGTACATATATTATCAAGTTGGGTTCCTGACCTTTTCTTTTATATACGCATCTTCTTTGAATCTCTCTCTTCTTTTGGGTTCAGGGAAATGAGGGACCTTAAGTTCTATTGAACCTTTAGAGGGTTTTTCAGAGCTTTCTGGATTAAAATCTGCTTGCATCTCAGATGAAAGAGGCAATCTATCATTATGTTCTGAATTGAAATCTTTGTTGCTGATGTTCATTCCATAATGTACGAATATACTTGTGTTTTGCAATCTTGTGGATCATTCTTTTGGATGAGAACTTCATAGAGAGTTGTCTGTGGGTAATTGTGTTTTTATGGGTGCTTTAGTTAATGCATGTATTCTTGATTATAATACCTAATGCTAGATGATATTTAGAATGACTGGCTTGAGTTCTATTCTTAATTTTAGACCGATTGGTGGCACCCATTTTTTATGCAGGTGGAACCTGTGGAATTGGAGAGGGTCTTGTTAGAGGGGGCGTACATGCTTCTCTACGCTAGGTAACATGTCTGTGGAGCACAACTTGCATATTTTTATTTTTTATTTTTCTTTCAGAATAGACATCATTTTCAAAATGTTACTATTATTTTATTACTAGGCGCTCTCCACGGGTCTGTAATGGTAGAAGATTAAAGACACAGTCGGTAACACATCAGAAGCCTGCGAGACACAACAATCAATCATTCCAACCAGACGATTGGAGAAACCATTCGATGCAAAGAATTTCTGCTATTGATTCATCGAGCGAGAGTTCCTCCCTTTTCAGCTGCTCAGACGCAAGTTCTTGCAGCACAGCAAGCATCAAAGAAGACTCTGCCAGCACAGGAGACTTATCTGATTACATATTTGGTGAAGTGGGACCCAGTTGGTATAACAATTATGGGCTCTCATCAGACTCGGTTCCATCTTCCTCCTATGAAGACTTCGATGCAGATGCAGATCCAGAAGTGGACAATTACGATTGGAGGCAAGCATCACGACGGAACGGCTGGAGAGAGGATTTGAATGGGGATGGAAACTCTGCAATTTTGTATACTGACACAACTAGACACCGTAGAAAGTCTTGCAGCCAGTTAGGTTGTAGTAGTACTAGTAGGGACACTGACTTTGGGCAATTTGCCTTTGCTAACCCTTCTGTTGTAAATTCTGGTGTACCATTGAGCAGAGCAAGTGGTGACAGATCAGCTCAAACGTTTTATTGAGGTTTGAGTTGTGAGATGAAAGTAAGCGTTGTCATTTATGTTATTAAGGAAAAAAAAATATCAATCATTAATTCTTAGCTCCCCATTCCCTGTTCTCCAAATTCTTTGATCTTTACTTTTTCTTTCTTTCTATATATATATGACATTTACCTTTTTTTTTTGGCTTGAATTTTTAATTTGTCGGGACTCCTCTTACAAGAGAGGTGGGATAATTTACTTAAAAATATTTTTCTTGAATCATAACTTATCATATTAACAAATATCAACTGTGAAATTTTTTTAATGAAAAATAGGACTAAAAATGAGAGGTATATAATTATATATGGGAAAAAAAAGAAACAATACGGAAAGGATAAGAGGGAAAAAGATTTAAAAAAAAAAAAAATTGTGAAACTGGTGGGTCGTCAAGAAAGTCATTTTTGTAGCCGATAATAAAATAATAATCAAACCCAAACCCAAATACAAATACAAATACAAATACAAATACAAAGAAAAGAAGTGAGAAAACAAAAACAAATGCCACTACTATCAATATCATCAATAACAACACCCAGTTATTATTACCACTGCCAGAAGTTAAACCACCGTATCTCCGCCTCACTGGTGGCCCTAGTCGGAGCCAAGAGAGCGATGGTGACTGCGAGCAGTAGCAAGGGTGCAGGTGCGTTCACGACCATCAAAGAGAGAGTAAGCTTCGAGAAAGAAATAAAGAAGAGCAAATTCATCGCCATCGCTGGCCCTATCTCCGACGAGCAATCCGCCTTCTCTTTCCTTTCCCAGGTTTTCCTTTCCTTTCCTTTCCTTCCCACCCATTTTGATCAATTGCCCAATTATAATAATAACAATAACAAATTGCTTTACTGGTATGGTATGGTATGGTATGCCACGATTCCTATGTTGCTTCTTTTCTAACACTACCACCTTTGATTAATTTATGATGATGCTCTTTATTACTCATCTTTTTGAATGCTTCAATATTTTGATTGATTTTTAGGTCCGAGATCCACGTGCTACTCACAACTGCTGGGCGTACAAGGTACTACGTTATTTTATTATATGCAATTTACTTTGCTAATAATAATAAGCCTAATTGGGTTAAGTTTCTCAGAACAATAACAACAACAACAACAACGTCTTCGCTTCAAAAAAAAAAAAAAAAAAAAAAAAAAAATTAAGCCTTTGTCTCAAATTTGTTGTGGTTGGCTATGGATCCTTAACAGTTTACCTTGTCTTGTTACCTTATAGTATTTTGTAGAAGGAAGGCAGTTTGATAGTGGAATCTTTTATGTTTCACTTTCACATGAGTGATCCCTCCTCACCCTGTGGGTTTATAAGCTTGTTCGTGTTCTTCTTTCTAGCGCAAACTTGTGGGGACCTTGATGAGGGTTTCAGCCCTCAACATTAGACTTATAGTTTTTATGTCCTCAGAATGAGTGTGGAAGCGTCGTTAATTGGGAGGAATAAGTTTAAGCTTTATTTGATAAGTTTCTATGGCCACATTTTTTTTTTTTTTTTTTGATAGATAAATAATACTTCATTGAATAAAAGAAAGATAATACAAGGAACCAAAGTACACAGGCAGTGTGCTAAAGACAGCAGCAATAAAAACTACAATGCATGAAAATTACAATAATCAATCAAATCAACCAGAGAAACAAAAGTGAAAACACCTGAAGCATTTGTCCACTCAAATAAGGTGTGGAAAAATGATAGCTTCAAGTCACAGGTTGATCTCTCACTTCCTTCAAAAGAACAAGCATTCCTTTCTCGCCAAATACCCTGCATAAGACAATGAGGGATCATAGTCATAGCCCAGATTACCACAGATCTATGCCTGTTGAACTTACCAGGTATCTAGAAGTTCTTTAAACCCACTTGGCATCACCTACTGAACCCTGAATAATGAAAACACCATGTTCCACAACTCTCTAGCTATAGGGTAATGCATAAGTGAATGATCAATAGTCTCCCCATCTCTCCTGCACATGCAACACCAGTCAACCACAACAACTCTACGCCTCAAATTATCAGTAGTTAAGATCCTCCCCAAGGCAGCCGTCCAAAGGAAGAAACTAACCTTTGTTGGAAATTTACCAAACGGTTTTCCAAGGGAAAGAGAGTTGGGTAGTAGACTCCCTAACAATTTCCTATTCAGACCCATATGCATTGCATATTTGATTTTTCTTGAATCTAAACAGCATAGACTTCCATGCAGAAGATGATGGGAGTCCATTAAAGAAGGTCGTCTTTGACATGGTTTTCTCAATTTAGTCCCATGTTGTTCTCTTCTGCATCTCAGGTTGGAGATCAATATCGGTCTAATGATGATGGTGAACCGTCTGGTACAGCTGGCAAGCCAATACATTCTGCTATTCTTTCTTCAGGAATAGATAGAGTTATGGTGGTTGTGATCAGGTAAGCATTTCCATGACTTTTTCCCGAGTACATTTTGTTATGTTGAGTTCTCATGTGTGGATTCTCAGCTTTAAATTAGTTGTGTTATATACATAAGCTTTGGTTGGTTATATTTTGTTGCACTTCTTGTTTTTGCTCCTTCAATTAAATACCAGGTATTTTGGAGGCATCAAACTAGGCACTGGAGGATTGGTCAGGGCCTATGGAGGAGTTACATCAGAGTGCCTAAGAAATGCCCCAACTTGTGTTGTGAAATCTAAGGTATTGGATTTCTTTTGGGGTTTTATGCGTCTTTACTTATGAGTTATGATTGCCGCTGCATGCTGTTCCACTTAATCAAAAAAGTATGTGAAGATAATTACATATATGTCATGGAAATTTGTTAGTTAATTTTGAGGCTATTTATCATTGGGAAAGGAAATTTCTTGGGATAAATAATTGGAATGAATATGATTGCAGGTTCCAATGGGTGTGGAGGTTCCATTTGATCTTTTGGGCATTCTATACCATCAGGTGATCTGAGATCATATTACTTAGTTTTTTATGCCTTTGCATGGTTTGAATTATGTATATGACAAAACTGATCTGGAAAGAAAAAGTTTCTCTTTGCTTCTTTTAAGGACATTTTTGGTTGCTATTGATCTTCATGATAAGTCTCTGTCAATGAAATAGTTATACCTTGAAAAAATGTTAGCAGAACATTTTGATAATATCTCTGTTACTCCGAGTTCTTTTGACTGCCCTCCTTCTTCTATCTCTTTTCGTATTTTACCATCTATTATGACCGGGATAATTGAAAGATAACTTAGTTGATTCGAGGTGACTAACTTCATGAACTTGAGAGGGAGAATATACTTTTTGGGTTATTTTCTGCTTGCTTCATTCATATTCCTCTACGTACATAAATACTAATGAGGGGATAGCCTTATCACAACCACCTCCTAAAACATAGGATCCAAATCCTATTTGAATTTAAATACAATGCAACTCCTGTTTAAATTTAAATACAATTTGAAATGAATGCAATGCTAATCCGCTTCCTGCATGATTTTATTTGAATTCAACTTAAGAACTTTATTTTAACCTGAACCGATCCTTATCTTGTGTTGTTTGAATTCCGGACATAACATTCACTGTTACAAACCATGTGATTATGAACTCTTAGAATGGAAGTTTTGCTAGATTACCTTCTCTAATATGAGCCACCATTATGGTCACATTTTTCTTTCAAGCTTGTCTAACAAGGAGGACTGTTGACATGGGTTCAATTTGTGGCTTGAATTGCCACTGAAGCCCACAAGGCCCATTGCTTGTAAGTCGGAGTCGACTGAAGCCCACAAGGCCCATTGCTTGTAAGTCGGAGTCGGTCAAGTATGACTGAATACAGCTAGGAATGTAACTCCTAGTGTTGCCGACCTATGACATATATAAATGTATATATTAGGTTTGTGTTATACGGAATAGAGAGATCAAGAATTCTATTAACCTAGTAAGTGCAGCGTCATAAGGTAAAATAGAGAAAAAGAGAGGCAGTCCACTTTTATTCTTATTGTTTTTGTGAGAGAGTGCTAGGGTGTAATTGAGATTTGGGTTTCTTGAGAATGTTTTTGTGCACTATTATATCTCCCTATTTTTATAGTGAAATTTCTCCGTCGTCGTTGTGGAGGTAGGCAGTTTGCCGAACCACGTAAATTTTTGTGTTCTTTGTGTGTGCTTGTTATTTAATTTCTGCTTATTTACTGTTATTGATTGGAGTCTTGGAGTGCTATCTGCACAACAAGGACATAATTGAGTGGGACTTATTTGAATACTTTCAATTCTTTCTAATTTAAGTTCTGACTTTATGATTTTCTGGTATCAATGAATTGATGTTGATAAAATTCTTTTGAGTTAAGGTATAAGTACATTTATGTAATTTAATCTGTTAAAAGGAACAGATGTAAAATGCTATGGTTAATGAAGTCCTTTATTATTTATTTATTTTTTGTGGTAAGTATCAGATGCTTTTTTTTTTTTGTTGATAAGTTATCAGATGCTTTTCCTTGGTGAAACCCTTTTTTTTGGTATGGCAATATATGGCATAAATGGAGAGTAGAGACCTTGCATCTTTCAAAACTTAATGTTTGCGTACTCATATCTTGTTCTTGGTATTTACAGTTACAATCTTTTCAAATTGAAGACATCAAACAGGATTATGATACTGGTAAAGATGGCATCAGCATGGTCACTTTCAAAGTCGATTTTGACCGGGCTGAGAAGTTGGAGGAGGCTGTCAAAGCCAATTGTAGCCGAGATTTGGTGTTTTATAAACACTGAGAGACTTGGCCATGTCTTATATGTGGGTGCGGACATTGTGAACATTATTGAACCTGTCATCAAGGCAGCACTTTCAGGAGCTGGTATGTTCAACCCTTTTTCTCATGCCTTGCTCCAATGATGTGCAAAATATGTCGGCAGATTTGCAGATAAGCCTGCCATTGGTTAATTTATTGTTTGAGGGAAATTCATAGAAGAATTAATTACAGGTAGATGTTTAAGATAAATATTGAATTATTCTTGAGAGGTGGTGGCGATCTGAAAATTTAAGAACTGTATATATGATCTTCATTTCATACAGATGCCCTGTTTCTAATTTTACTGACGTTGTTGTAAATTTGTTTACTCTGTGCACTGTGCTGATCTTTATGCTGTTCAGCGCATTGGTGCCTTCCTACGTCTGTGAAAGGAATTATAAAGTAAAAAGACAGCAGAGAAACCTCACTTTTAAGTTGATTTATGATTTGAATTAGTATTCTCTGTAACCTGAGATTGGTTGACCAATTTGTACTTATTTATTTTTTTTCCTATGTCATTTTCAATGTGAGGAACGCTATATTTTGAATGTTTGTTTTAATATTATCTATTAGTAGCTTAATGTTTGATTTAATTAATGAATAATTTCCATAAAAAAAGCAAAGTGTAGCATGTTGGCTCATTGCATTGTAGGAAGGATAGAAGCATGATCCTGAGTTTGGTTGAGTTTTATAGTTTGTACTAAATAATGTCTCCCCCACCTCCATGATCATCTTCTGTGGCTACCATCGGTAATTACCGTTATTTTTGATATCTTTGATTTTTTTTTTTGGGGTGGGGGGAGAGAGGGGTGGGGGGTGGGGGGGGGGGGGGGGGGGTGTGGGGGGTGGGTTGTGGGGAGGGGAGGGGAGAACCCTCAGGGAGAAGGGGTGGGGGTGGGGGTCTTTGCTCATTTGTTTTGTTTAATTTTGTATTTTGTGGCCTTCATAATTTTAAGTTTGGGAAGTTAAAAAGTCAACATTTCGAGCAAAATGACCAACTTATCTAATATTTTGAGGACTAGATGACAATATCACAAGTGATTCGGTTATTTATTTTAGGTAGGGGGAAAGAGAAATATGACTCTTTACAATCTCTACCAAGTATACTTAGGCTAACTTGAGACATTCTAGATAGTAGCAACAAGCCAGGATCAAAAGACTCTGTGTGGCTGCTACATTCAAGGGTCATTTTATTTATTGTTGGAGGAAAGGCAGAACCGTAGCATCAAAAGGGCTAGTTTTCAGTTTGATGGGGGTGTGATGAGGCATGAATAATCAGTGGTTCAGATCAACCTCTGCCAAACTTTTTTTAGTTTTATGGAGGAGATTGAAGCACCATTGGCAAAGTTGTTTTTGATGGAATGGAGGGGATTTGAGGGATGTTTGGCAAAGATGGACTGGCAGAAAGTGGGTGTTCGTTGCTTGGAAGTGGCAGCCATGTGGACTTTGGTGGAGTTGATTCTAATTGAATTGGGAGCATAGGTATGTGGTTGGTTTTTTTTTTTTTTTTTTTGCTTACATCATCAGGTAGGGTAGGGGGGATTTGAACACACTTTTATCCTTGGGAGAATTGGATAATGCCATTGAGGTACAAGATTCTTGGTGGATATGTGGTAGGTTAGCAACTGAGTCAATGTGTATTTAGGCACTGTTGGCTGGGGCAGGAGTTGTTTGCTTGGTAAAAGTGACCTTGGATGAGTTGGGTGTGTTGGGAACGGGATGGTAGGCAATTGTGGCAATGTGGTTTTTACCTGTGTTTGCTAAGAGGGTATTTGGGATGGGAGCTTGGCAATAGTGGCATCTTGGGGCTTTGGTAGAGAATATTGAGTCAGCATCCCTGGCAAAGGAAGAAACTGTAGCCGGGGAGGCGAAGTGGCCTTGGGCAGAGATAGTATTGTCTGAAGTATCAGTGCTGTGGTCGTGTCCAAAAGTTTTTCAAGCTGTTTAGGCTCGTATTAGTGCTTGAGAATGGCAATGCTAAAACAATATATCTATGACCACAACCCATCTCAAACCTATTTTCACACCATTTCCACGTGTCATTACATCATCACTTTTGACCCCAAAAAACACCTTTAATAATTAATACCTCATATTTTTTTTTCTTTTTTTTTTTTTTCTCTAACCTGACCGGACTCTCTCTCTCTCTCTCTGATGACGAGGAATAAATGTTAGTGAATGGGAGAAGAATGAGATGGGTTCCGTGACCCATTAGAGTCAGAGTCAATGTTAAGTCTTACAGAGAATCCTGAGAGAGAGAGAGAGAGAGAGAGGGGCTTCCTTTTGGCTCTGACTCTAATGGGTAACGGAACCCATCTCATTCTTCTTCCATTCACTAACTTTTATTCTTCATCATCAGAGAGGGAGAGAGAGAGAGAGAGGCCCCTTTGGAGACGCATCCATAAAATATTAAATTTAGATAGGACCATATAACTGTAACAAATTACAAGCCATAGGATCGTTTTTCCATTACTAAGATCTACAATAGAACAGCCTTTGGCAAGTTGATACGACTAACTAAAAAACAATAGAAGAGCCTTTTACAATTTGGTACAAGTAAAGAATGCATGAATCATGATGCATGAAAAATGGAGCCTGAGAATCTGTAAGACTAACAAATATATATGGACTTGCTAGAGCCTGTAAACAAACTCAAATAAGAACCATGCAGGTTCTATTATTTACGAAGACTCCAAGGCATTGAACCTTTAAAAAAAAAAAGGCTAGGCGAGAGATGAATATAAATGTTACGGGTCCAGCATTAGTGGCTCAATTTGAAAGAGGTGTAAAGAGGGAAGAAAGTGTTGGGATAGTGGTTGGGGTGGGCATTGGAGTAGATGGGAGCGGAGGTAGTGTGGCCTAGGGAACCGTTGGGATGGTAGGCAAAGATGAAACTTGTGCACTTGGTAATGGTGGCAACGTGAACTAGGGGACATTTGGTTGGTTGGCAGTGTTGGTAACGGATCGGCAGATAATAATAGCAATGTGGCTTTTGGCAGATATGAAAATTGGGTGCTAGGCAATGGTGGCAATTTAGGATTTGGCAGAGTTGGCGTGGTAGGCAACGTGGCTTTAGGTAGTGTTGGTATTGTCGGTAACGGAGGCAATGTTGCCTTGGGCAGAGAAAATTGTAGGCAGTGGCATTGTTGCTGGTGGAGCAGCTGGTGTGCCCAAAAGGTGACGAGCTGCTAGACTTATATTGGTGCTTGAGAGTGACAATGCTATCATCAAAGCATTAGAATATGGGTTGTGCTTTTGTCTAGTGGTCAGTTCCATTGGACACGTTGAAATGTGGACACATGTCTGTATCTTAGCGTGTCCAGTGGAACTGGCTACTGGATAGAAGCCTCTCCCTTAGTATATAATAGTAATAGGTGATCACACTATAATATGGTGCATCCTCACCTATATAATAACACCCACTTGGTGGATAGTGTTGCTTCACCAACCAACAACAGAATTAATTAAGCGTTAGAATTAGTTATTACAGAAGTAGTGTTTTTTTATATAAGATACAACTCTTGGTAAATAGACATTTCTTCCTTAGAGACATGAGGAGTCTATAAATACTGAGATTCCTCATTCATTTTTATAATACATAATTTATTCTCTTTGTCTGTGTTGGTGGTTCCTTACCATTCACAATAAGGAACTAACACAGAGGTGGGAGGAAACAATGATTAGAAAATCCCAGGGATTGATAGAAGTTTTTCGGATCTGGTTCACTTGAAGAGTTGGGCCTATTGGGTAGATGTTTTTCTTATTGAAGAAACCATGTTCCATAGGAGTGTTTACAGTGGGTAAAGTGTTGAACAATCATGAGGATCTGAGTAGCCAATACGAGTTTAATGGGATGTGGTTGGAGGAATTGTGAACAAGCTTTATTTAGAGAAAGGTAATAGCTAGTTGGTAGTGCACACACATTATTGCACACAAAGTACATGAACATGAGTTCCTTTTTTTTGTTATATATTTTGTGTGCAATATTATGTGTGAAATAAACACCACTCTTTAGTAAAACATATAGGGAAACAAACCTATTTCATTATGACTTATGGTATAAATTTTTTATTTATTTATATTTTTTTTGAGATAGACATTTCTTGTATATTGTGGTTACATCAATGATCAAATATTACTTCACGGCACATTCTCATGTTTGCTGTGATGTTATCAACTTGTCATTTATCCATCCCCATTAATATCTTCCTTGTCATCATCACATGGATTAGTATTGCGTTAAAATGAGAGGTTTTACATCCTAATTATTCGTTTTAGTTTAATTTAAGTGGTTTATGCAACCATTCCTTATCTTGAGTTTCCTTTTGAGCCAAAAGAAGCGGTTTGATAAGATAGTATATGCTAAGAGAAGCTCCACACTAACAAAGAAATTGTATACATAATCATTTAGGCAAATCATAAGAATGACACTCAAAAGATAATGAGTCTGGAATAATGGAAAATAAAACATCATAATCTCTGATACAAGCAAATACACACGAACCTACTCACGCAGGTAAAAGCACTCGAATATAAAATTAAATGCATCCATTGAAAAAATGCTCCAAGCTAGTAATACAAAGAACCATCCCAAGATGAATGGAAAAGTGGGGCCTGTCAAGGACTAGTGGTTCTCATTGAAGGGAAGTGGGAGAAGAAGGTTGGAGTTGTCATCGGAGGGTGTCAACTCGGGAATTGTGGGGATGGCTGGGAATTTTGGAATTGGCAAAGATGGTATCTGGGTGCTTGGCAATTGTGGCAATGTGGTTTGATCAGGTAGTGTCATTGGCAATGTGGCCTTTGGCAGAGTTGGCTGAGTTTGCAGAGTTGGCAATGCTGGTGTGTCCAAAATGTGGCGCGCTGCAAGGCTTGTGGTTGCTAATGATAATGCTAGGACCAAAGACAGGAGGAAACAATAATTAGAAAACGCCGTGGTTTGATGAAAATTTCTCAAACCTAGGGAAGAAATATAGTGAAAGAGAGTGAGAGAGAGGAAAATGAGGTTTCTATATTTTCATTATACAATGGTATTTATAGCTTTGAATCTATCATATTGTTGGTTCAATAAATATCAAAAGAAAATGTTAACAAGCACCGTGTGGTGCTTATTAAGATTTTCCTATATGGACCTCACTAAGAAAAGAAGAAAAAAGTTATAAAAAAAACTGCCAAAAAAGATAAAAAAACTGTCAAAAGCTGCCAAAAAAAACTGTTGTTACTGCCAAAAGCTGCCAAAAATATTGTTGGTGCCTGTTAACACAACCCAATAACAAATTGGGATGAGTTAGGAGACTTATTCCTGTAACGAACTTCAACGGCTAATAATAGTGGTAACAAAGTTAATAGCACTAACAGAATTTTGAATTTGAAGTCACACTTGCACTCACAACAGTGTAGCTAAATAGCTATATATCAAAACACAAAAATTCACACTACAACAGTAGAACTAAAGGTAAAATTTTTACCTTCATTGCTACCGTGCACATCTATATATAGCTGTGCATGGTAGCTTAAAGCTAAAATTTTATTTTATTTTATTTTACATGCACACTACTTTTTTTTATTTTTTTATTCTTTCTTGCTTTCATTCTCCTTTCTCCGTGTCTCTCCTCACTGCCTCTCCGTCTCTTCTTTCTTCCTCCACAGACCCAATACCAGTCGAGAAAAGAAAAACAAAAACAGCACCCACCGTTGAAATAAAAAACCCATTAAAATGTGCACAACCACCGCGACAGAGAACCAAGCAATGGAGTGGCTGGGCATGGGCGATAGAAACAAAGGAGAAGAAGTGAAACAAAGAAGGGAAGAAATGATTAAATAAAAGAGAAAAAAGGAAAGCTTAAACGAGAACCAAATAAAATAATAGTTTTTATGTATTTTCATTGCTATTTTTTTTTTATGGGTTTGCCAGCTGTTGTGATGGTATGTTGGTGGTTGAATAAAATATTATTTTATTATAGTATTTATATTATTTTATTGTATTAAAAGTTAAAAAAGCTCCATTGCCGTAGAATATGAGAATGTAAAATAAATATAATAACTTTTTGTGCAGTTAAAAAGTTAAAAATTTAGTTCCATTGACGTGGTCCTGTGGATACTCAATACAGAGACGGTGTGAAGTTTAACCACCTTTAGTAAGACGACACCGTATTGTTAAAAGGCTAAAGTGTGCTGAGAGCCAGAAACGATGCCGTGTTGCTTTGGTTGTTTGAAAACGGTGTCGTGTCTAACAGTAGAAACTTTGAGAAGCTGTGAGAAGATGTTGTAGATTGAAAAAACTAGGCGGCTGATGGCCATCAGTGATATTTTTAGTGGGAAAACGTTAAAGGAGTTTGAGGACTGAATAAACGATATATGAGTTTGAATGTTTGATGGGATATTATGGTTGGAGGAAGTATGAGGAAACCTTGGTTAGTTCACCACCCAAACTAGACTAATTGTTTGTTCAAAAATACCAGTCAACCTAAAAGGATGCAATTGTTCCAAAAAACATAAAGAGAAGAAGAAAAAGAAGAAACAAACCTACTGCTTATATGAGTCTATCATGAGACTCTTTTTTAACTACTGCTGCTGCTGCTGCTATTACTACTAATAATAATAATAAAATTTATAAAAAGACACCTTTTCTTTATGAATACACTGACTTGAATATTTGACCAATTTTTCATGTTAAGCTTAGTAGATGATGGCAATTTATGTTTTGAAGAGGATCTTATATATGCCAAGAGCAAGTATTTTAGCTTAGAGTCTGATATCACTTGGTCTTTTCAATGGAGACTTATAAGGGAATATTTGACCAATTTTTCATGGGACACTTAGTAGATGATGATAATTTATATTTTGAAGAGGTTTCAAATAAGATCTTATATATGCCAATAGCACGCAATTCATCAATTGATAGTTTGACATCACTTGGTGTTTTCAATGAAGACTTTTAGAGTTCAAATTTTTCTTTAATTGTAACCATTGAATTTATATATAAAAAAATCTTATTAAGTTGGGCAAAACTTATATATAATTGCTTAGTGTTGGATATTAGATTATTCAATTAAATTCAAACAATTGATTGTATTTATAAGTGAAATATTAACACTTTTCACTGTTTCAAAGACAATTAAATTCTTTATTTATGTTTTGAATTTAATAGGAAAATTTAACGTACTATAATAAAGAATTGTACTTAAGTTTTGTACTTAGAAGTTTGTGTTCTATTATGAAATTTATAAATTACTAGTATATACTAGCATGTTTGTGCATGTTAGTATACATGTCAATTGGACTCTAGCTAGGCCCATTGTACTGTACTTATACTATATTTTATATTTATTGCACACATATTACTTATGCTGCCTATGTATAGGCAACATCATTTTGTATAATTTTATGGATCAACATATAAGAGAGTTGATCCTTTATTCTAACAATGCAATATACGAATTAATTATAAGTTATACGATATGATAGTTTACAATCCATAAGTAACCCATAATTAATCTCATTACATATTTGTTCACAACCATTTTTTTCACACTCGTACACTTTTCATTTGCATAATCCTCTTCCAAAAAGTATGACAATTCCATTCGAATTGTCATAATTTCATTAGTATGCTTGCACAGTTTCATGCGCAATATACACTTTGAATCAAAGACCAATGCAGATAAGGTTTTGTTAAGAGAACCTTGGATTGTCGAGTTTAGACCTTTTCAAATATGAGCAAATTGTAGCATGTGTGTTTAATTTGAAGGGCAGCATGTAGAGAAATTAAATTAATGAGTTGTCACGGGAAAATCTTTAATAGATAACATCTCTCACTTGATTAGTTAGAGTTTCACTTATAAACTAGTTAGACGAATGGCTTCAATTCTCGAAGCTCTAGGGGCTACATTATGGTTCAATTTTTATACCAAACCATTTGGTATATATGGTGCTTGAGCCATCTGGCTCTACCCATAATTTTTCCTTTTTCCTTTCTGTTTTTTGTTTTTATTTTTATTTTATTTTATTATTAGCAGATATCTCGTCTAACCTGTGTCATTTATTACCATGGCCAGTAATATGGCCTTACAAGGATGCTAATGAAAAAATACAAGAAAAAAAAAATCGACCAGTGTCATGTATAAATTTAAGACAGAAGACTGATCTCAGATTATAAGTGAAACTCCACCTTTTTTTTTTTTTGTTCGAAAGATTAATTAATTAAGTGATTTATGCAATTATTCCATATCATAGATTATCATAAAGTATACCGTATGTAAGAGAAGCTCCAGACTTTTTAAAGAAATCATGTACATATATAATCATATTTCATATGGGTAATCATAAGAATAACACTCCAAGTGATACTGAAAAGTATTAAATAATTGAAGAATGAATCTAGAATAATGGAAAATAATACATGAGAATCCTCCCTGTGACAAACAAATACACATTAACCTAGTCGCGCCTGTAAAAGAACTTACATATATAAAACCAAGGCAAATAAGTTCTCACCACACATTTAAAAAACGCTTCAAATAGTGGTACAGAGAACCATCCAATGATGAAGCTAGAAGGAAGATGAAAGGGAATTTGGCATATCAGGGACTAGTGATTCAATTTGATGGTGGTGGGGAGAAGAAAGGAATGGTTGGAATTGTCTTTGGAATGGTGGGGATTGAAGGGATTGTGGTTGGAATGGTGGGCAATGGAGTAGCAGCAGGTAGAGGGGGTAGTGTCACCTTGGGAACTGTAGGGCTGGTTGGGGAAGTTGGATTTGGCAAAGGTGGAATCTGGGTGCTTGGCAATGGTGGCAAAGTGGACTTTGGTAGAGTTGGCAATGGTGGCAATGTGGGCTTTGGCAGAGGTGGTTGAGTTGGCAAAGTTGGCAATGGCGTGCTAGGCAGTGGTGGCAATGTGGCTTGAGGCAGTGTTGGCACTGAGGGCAATGGAGGCAATGTGGACTTGGGCAAACTTGGGATTGTAGGCAATGTCAACGCCGGAGGTGGAGCGGCTGTTGTGTCCAAAAGCTGGCGCGCTGCAAGGCTTACATTGGTGGTTGCGAGCGAAAATGCTACGACCAAAGACACAACGAAACAATAGTTGGAAAATGCCATGGCTTGGTCTGAGAAGAAGATTTGAGAAGCTGCTTCGCTTTTAGTATTGGCTAGATAGATGTTCTTGATTGAAAAAACCATGTGCTACATGGTTATTTATAATGGGAAAATGTTGAAGGATTCTGAGGATTAAAGCATCAATATGAGTTTGATGGAATGTGGTTGAAAGAAGTACGAATAAACCTTAGTTAGTTCACCTAGCAAACTAGATTAGTTGTTTGTTAAAAAATTATTAGCCAACCTAAAATGATACAATTGACTTGTGGGAGCTTATAGGAAAACAAATCTACCTGATTATATGCTGTGACTTATCACACCTTTTGTTTTAGGGCCGTTAGGAATGTTCAAAAGAATAATTGAACAAAAAATAGAAGCAAGAGATATCATAGGACACCATTGAATTCACTTGTGGATAATGCTGGGAAGTTCAATTGGCTTAACGTGTTGCTTTAGGTAAAGAATAACTTATATTTGACCAAATTTTCTTGCCACACATGTAGATAATGATAATTTATATTTGTAGAAGGTTTGAAATTAGGTCTTAGGAATTTTATGCTATATATGATGAAATTTGTAAGGTAAATTGTATTTTTGATCCCTCACATAGTGAGATCTATTTGATTTTGGTTTTTAATTTTAAAATGTTTTAATTTAGTTTCCTCAATTTTTTTAATTTTACTATTTAGTCCCTAGCCTCCATCTATTTCTCTTTTAACGAAATGTTTAAACACCCTATATGTCATTGACTAAATTTGAACCAACCCTATATTTAAGGTTTAAATTGAAATTAACCCCATGTTTTAAGGAAAAATGCAAGTAAGAAATGGATGGAAAATAGATGAAGTGACAAAATTATTCACTTCTTACAATTTGAGGAATTGAATTACAATTTTTTTAAAATTAAATTGCACAAAACCTATATCTATGGGACTAAAAATACAATTTACCTAAATTTATAAATAACTAACAATATGTTCATGCGATATATACATAAAAATAAAAAATTATGTAATTTTATGAAAATATTTTACTAATATAATAATAATAATGTATCAATAAAATTGATAGTGAAAAAAAAAATTCAAAATTACATGATTGAACTATACCCTTTAAGACAATTATTTATTTATTTTTTATTAAAACCAAATAATGTTGTAGATGATTTAGATAAATATTATATTTCTTAGGATGAAGATTTGATTAAAACTAAAAATTGTAATTGATGATTTATATAAATATTGATTTTCTTTTAAATCTATTGAAAGTTTGAAGAAGAGAGTTTTAATTTTCGATAGTATTTTAAATTTCTTAAAATTTTGTTAATAAATTTATAGTTAGAGTAAACTATTCTAATAATTAGTATTTAAATTCATCAAAAAGCAAAGATTTTAATAATTATAAACCACATAACAAAATATAGTTTACGATGTGTAATGCAGTAAGGACATATTTTATATACTGTAATGGTTATTACAAAGTAATATAAATTAATATTACAAAAAATACAAGAAGGTAGAATGAATAATTATTGTTATTCATTCATTTGGTGATCCATTAAGAGAAGGTAGTGGAATCACATCATATATTAATCAAATTTCATTAAATACAGTTTAAAAATAATTATATAATCAATATTATGTTTTCCAAATTAAAATATTCATAAATATATTAAAAAAAATTAATAAAATCTTAGTGCAATATTGATATAGTTTGTCATACCAATATAGTAATTAGTTAAAAGTAGTAGTATTTGGTTTTATAGTTGGGAAATTAGAAGGTGAAAGTAGTGGTTTTAGTCATAAGGGGAAAGATTCATCAATCATACGGACTTGACCAGTGTCACGAAAAAGTTATAAATTAATGTCAACTCTATTGGAAAGTTGTAAAGTTTGTTGGACATTGAATCCCACAAAAGCCAATTTACAATGGTAAGAAATCGAGAGAAAACAAAGTGGACATGTATAATTTTCTAGTTTAGGCCCTTTAGGGTTTTGTGTCGTCTTATGAAGGGGTTATAATGCAAGCAAGTAGCTTTGCAACTTGTAAGTTCTGGTTTTATTAATTTGATCCTTAGTTGCTATCTTTACCTTTTTGGTTCAGACAATGGCATTTTTAGTTTAAATTTCATCATTTCGCAAATTAAATAAACTTGTTTTATTATTCGCATCATAGCATAGTAATATTCTTGGCTAGGGGAGAGGAAGAGAAAAACAAACTCTTCAAAATCTGTACTCTCTAGCAAGTAATACATAGATTGACTTATAACTAGAGACAACACATACAGATACATTAGTAACAACTAGCAACAAACCAGGATCAAAGCACTTGTAAGACTCCATCATATATCCGAGGCTCATTTATTTATTGTAGAAGTAAATGCATAACCATAACATGGCTGCTTATGAGTGAAAGCAGTGCTTATTGGGTTGGCAGTGTTGGGCCTGTTGGCTTAGATGGGACTTATGGGATGCTTGGTATGAGTGGCTTTGCTAGCTTTGGCCCTTTGGGTTGACTTATTGGAAGCTGTGTGTTTTTGGTATGTGGTGGGTGTTTGGCAACCGTGGCAATGTTGACTCAAATGGGAATATTATGGATGCTTGGTAAGAGTGGTCCTTTAGGTAGTATACAAGATAAGTGTACTGATAATGATGGGAACGGTGTGGTACTGTGGTATGCGTATGTGACACTGTGGTTACTGGCCGTGTTGGTGGAGAGGGTATTTGGGTGCTTGGCAATGCTGCTGGCATCTTGGGCTTTGGTAGAGTTTGAAACATAGGCAATCCAACATTGGGAAACTTCGGTTGGATCAAAGGTGGGATTGTAGATTGTATCAGTGCTGGGGTTGAACTTGAAATTGCACCTGTGTCCAAAAGGTGGCGAGCTGCTAGGCTTGTATCGGTGCTTGACAGTGACAATGCTAAAACCAAACAGAAGGCGAAGATATGCTCATAAAAAGCCACAGCTGAAAGAAGCAGAGAGTTGAGAGTTGGGGGCAAGTTCTAGCTAGTTATTGTTTTTGTGAAGAGCAGCATGTACCAATTGAGTTTTTATAGGGAAAATATGTTTAGAAATCAAGGATTTGGAGCCAGACTCCAACATGATGAGTTGTTGCTGGGGACAATTATGAAAAACATTGGTCACATAATTAGCCTCTCTCACTGATTTGTTGCAGTTTCACATATAAACTAAGTTAGACAAATAGCTTCAATTCATGGTGGTCACGATTCATCTATAGGCTAGGCCTATGGGTTATTGAATGAAATCCGGACCAACAAAATTTTCATGGTGGGGCTCCATCTTAGTTCAATAATATTATACTTGGACACTGGCCATTTGGTCTGGAGCTTGAGCCATTTGACTTTCTACCATTTTTTTTCTTTTTGGTTGGCAGAGAACTCGTGTAACCTGTGTCATATGGTATATTCGGCCAGTAATATGGCCTTACAACTTACAAGCGTACTAAAGAAAAAAATACAACAGAAAATAACCGGTACAACGTGAGCTACCATTGTCAAAAAATCTGGCAAGAAGAACAGTGGGCTAGCTGGCGGGGGTGGCGGGGGCCTAAAGGAGCCCAGGCCCCGACCAAAAAAAAAAAAAAAAAATTTAAATGCCATGCCCAACTAAACCCAGCCCAGCCCTAAGCCCACACTTAGAGAGAGAGAGAGAGAGAGAGAGTAGGGTTTGTACCGAATATATAATAGTGTTTGTTTGTTTGACACTTTGAATGTTTGTTAAATTCAACCATAAATGATTTTCGAGATTTAAAAGAATGTTAAGTTCGCTTTTCATAAATGATTTTATTGTAATATTTTAATAAATAAAGGTGTTTTTGTCATTGTCTTTGTCTTCGTCTTTGTAGGTAGGTGATTGGATTGTAATGTATTATAAAACAATAATTTTGTGTTTTTGTTTTTATTGATAGTTTGTTAATATTAAATAGATACTTGTATGAAAATTTATTTTTAATTTCTTATATTTTGGTCTCCAAACTCGAAATCCTGACTCCCTTAACAATGATACTTCGATTTACTATTGGCTTCCAACATAAAAGTCCAAAAGCCTTAAAGAAGACGAGGTTGTTGATGGGCTATTGGGTTGGCCAAATTGGAAATTGTCTACAGTTCTATTAATGGTAGCCAGATACGAAAGATTGCAGTTTAGTAATCAAATTCCAAAGTCCTTTCGTCTTAAAAAATTTATGTTTCAATTATCTCACTTTAAATGGTACAATTAAAAGACTTTTTTTATGTTTATTACAGGTGCACAATTGAACTAGAGAACTAATGTGGTATATTTGTCATGTTGTTTTCATGAGAATCAGAATCAGTATTAACATTATCTTCTTTGTAACCGTAATCATCTTCATATAGATGGACCAGCCTATATAGTGGCACTGTTTGGGATGGAAGTTTTTGCACTTCTATTATTTAAATTTTCAGAGGCATAAGGTATAGCATATTCTTCTCAACCTTTTAAAATAATAATAAAAAATATTATATTTTCTTTTAGCGATGGAAGTAAAACATGTTAGTAGTCGATAATCGATATAAGATAGAGGCTCATCATTTTACAGTAATAATAAGAAATCATATCGTATGGGCAAACATCCCAATGTTCATTTAAAAAAGAAAAAGAAAAAAGACAAACATCCCAATAATAATCCAAGTCATACTGAAATGAGTAAGTATTAACTCTACAATGACAAATACAAACAAATACTATTACAATTATTAAAAAAAAAAAAAAAACAAAAAAAAAGACAAACATGGCGATAATAATCCAAAGTCATACTGAAATAAGTAAAGAATAACTCTGCAATGACAATACAAACAAATACTATTACAAAGTACAAACACCCCTTCAGCCTATAAATACTCAAATATATAGAGACAAGGCAGGCTCTAAGCCTCCAACACACTCGAGAAAAGCTTCAAGAAGCCCAGCAAACTAGGAGAAAGTGATTGGCCCAATGGGCTGCAGTGCTTCAAGGACAAGTAGATCAGTTTGATGGGGGTGGGGAGAAGAAAGGAATGGTAGGGATTGTTGTGGGGATGGTGGGCAATGGAGTGGCTGGCAGAGGAGGAAGAGTCACCTTAGGAACTGTTGGCAAAGTTGGATTTGGTAAGGAGGGGATTTGGGCGCTTGGCAATGGAGGCAATGTGGTCCTTGGCAGAGTTGGTTGAGTTGGCAAAGTTGGCAATGGAGTGCTAGGCAGTGGTGGCAATGTGGCTTGAGGCAGTGTTGGCACTGAAGGCAGTGGTGGCAATGTTGGCAGAGAAGGAATTTTAGGCAGCGTCAACGCTGGGGGTGGAGCTGTAGGCGTTTGCAATAGTTGACGAGCTGCCAAGTTCATATTAATGCTTGACAAAGACAGTGTTACAATTAAAGCCAACATGAAAACATGCTTGCAACTAGCCATTGTTTGATAGGATTAGAGAGACCTAGCTAGTCTTATCTGAATATATATGGGGAACTTCTATTTCTGTTATGAGTTGAAAGCATGAAATTCTAATTGGCATTTATAGAGTGGAATGTTGAAGGGTTCCAAGTGTTTGATGAGATGTTGTTGGGGATGCATATGTGAGAAGCTCGGATTAGTTCACCTTCTCAACAAGACTTGAAGCCTGTTCAAATTCCAACCTACCAAGATAGCTTAACTAAAACAATCTGCTGTGGAAACCAATTTTGAGATGTAATATGACTCTTTAGCATTCCACACGCCAGCATAAGGCAATGATATAACTAAGTATTTGGTACATTTTAGAATCTAAGGAAAGAATAAATTAGTATTACTTATTAATTGTATTAGTCTCTAGTTTCATAATAATACTAATGCCAAAACTTTATGAATTCCGGTTTAGATGCCTTTGTTAAATTTACAGTGGAATTATTAATTATAATATTATCAACTTATTTCAAATATTATGTGATGCACAGAATAATTATATTTTACCGTATTTCAAAATGCACCAAATCATAAAGTAAAAAGATGTAAGGTTTACTCGTGATAAGATCTGTGTTTTCAAGCTGATAAGCTCTTTGGATCACAAGACTAGACAAAGAACAAAGATATTTCTCTAAAGGTACCAGGTTTACTCGTGAATACATATATTGTGTCCTCATTTTCTCTACTAAAAAATCATACAAAGTGGAGTTAATAGAGGCACACATAGGGCTTAAGTGATGGGTGATGGGGAAAAAAACTAATGCAAAAAGCATATAGAAACAGAGTCAGAGAACAATTTTCCGTGATCTCTCAATTGCGGTCCTCGCCTAAGCATGCTTGAATGAGTCTCTTCAATCAGCTAGCCTTTGATTTTTCTTTTAAGTAGAGAATTTGATCATGAATAAAATACATCAGTATCCCAATTTGATTACAAGTAAAAATCATCGAATTGGACAGTAATAAAAATCTAGCACTTTTTTTTTTTTTTTTTTTTAAATCATTATTTTCCCTCCTTATCCACATGCATTTCTCTATTAATTAGTTAAAAATCCCACATTTAGGGTCCGTTTGGATGGAACTTATTTTGTTGAAACTGAAAACACTGTAGCAAAATAATTTTTAAATGTGTGAATAGTGCTGTGGGACCTATTTTTAATAAAAAAGTTACCGAAAAGTGAAGTTTGTGTGACCCGTGAATAGTGCACTCGTGCATTGTTCATTGCTGAAAAGTCAAAACATGCGGCTGGGGAAAAAAAAGAGAGGAAAGAAATGCAAATGTGGATCCGCATTACGGATACTTAGAAATGTGAGCAATAAAATAAGGGAAAGTCCAATAAAAAAAAAATCTAGAGTTTGTCCCATATGACAATCTAAACATTTTGGTCATGTACATATTAAAAACCATACAGTAATTTGTTAACATTAACCACCCAATTTCACAACAAAGCCATGCATCAAACAATTTCTCTCTCTCTCTCTCTCAACACTAAAATCAATTTTAAAATTTGATTTCAATTTTCTTCACCATGTATTGCATTACCTTAGTTAAAGTAAAACTCATTCTCTTTTTTTTTTTTTCCTTAAAAAATGAACAATTAATTTTCATTCGTATTTCTTAAAAATTTTCACATAAACCATGATCTTTAATTCTCTATATTGTAATATATTTTATGGTGGAACTTTTTTTGCTTAGAATTTTTTGTGGAACTTAAGTATAATTTTTTTTTCCCAACCAAACCAAGATTAAAACTGGGGGGAGGGAGGGAGGGAGGGGAGGGGAGGGGAGGGGGGGGGGGGGGGGGGTAGAGAGAGCTTGAACTATGACATAGGCCAAAGACTAAAGCCTGAGAAGCATATCTAGGAAATCAACCCGGCCTAGGATACAAGTAGGGATGAAAGGGCTCGTTGATGAAGAAAGACTAGCCGGGGCCCCTAACCTAGAAAACCAAGGTGGCAACCCTCCTGGGGATCATATCCAAGGTAGTCCCTTGTGGGTTGCTTCTCGAGGTCACCATGACACCTTGGATAGTGACTTATTCTCCCGACGGTGGCTATTCTCCTTTCACCTCTCTCACGAGAGACATGTTGAAGAGGATACATAATCCAACGAAACAGTCACTTTTGCATTAATTAATGCAATCCCCTACCTAATATCAGTCACATTAAATGCTGAATGATTGACTTGAATAGTGGAAGCCCTCCCCCGTCCAAAGTCCTACTTCATGATTAGAAGATGACAAAGTAAGGGGGTGGTATGACAAGCAAATCCAGTTGGGGAGAGAGAAGAAGAGGAAGACAGCTGTAAAAAGGGAGGAGGGGAACTAGAAAAAGGGTTCAGAAAAATTGGAAAGAGAAAGCTTAGGCAAGAACAAGAAAGAGAAAGAAAAGCCAGAAAGTCTATTTAAAGTATTTTTAGTCTTAGATCCCTTCTCATTTACTTTAGGAACATTGTCCCAGCATGTATAAGAGCTTGATTAATTTGATCCTTTACATCTTTATCTTGTTGCTTTGACCTCCCATTGTGGATTACTTTTTCCCATCTTTTAGAAATTAGTTGTGTAGATCAAATATTAGCTTCATTGTTCTTGTGTTGGTTGTTTTTGACCCCCACAGTAGCATAATGACTATTTCATCATCAAGTTATGTTTTGAATTCATTTTGCTCTGACATTTTGAGGCTATTGAGTTATTCTATTGTAATTAAGTGAAGTTACAATAGTGCTTTTAATAAATTATATTTTATTTTTCTACACTTTAAAATTTAATTTATTCTTTTTTATATTGTAAAGTTTTTTTTAATGTTATTTTCATTGTAAATTTCTAATGGAAATATCAATCTTGATCTTAAAAAATGAAAACAAAAAAAGTGAAAGAGAAGTGTAGAAAGAAGAAATTCATAAAAATAAAATAAAAGTTAAAAAATAAGGAAATAAAATGAATTCTTAATTATAACAATTCTTAATTGTTTAAAAAGATTCATTTTTTTTTTTCCAAATGCATGTGTTACATAATTTTATTGAAAATTCTTGTTACAAATTTTTTAAGGAAAACATTTATCAAATTTAAAATTGACAAAATCCCATTTAAGATCACTTATGTCTTCTAAGATTAAATTGGTTAATCTTATTATCATTTTTTTTTTAGGAAAACCTTATTATCATATTAAACATGAGAATTTAGTAAAAGTTAAATAAAAAAACTTAATTAATTAATTTTGCATCTCATAAGATAAGAAATATGAGTTTTAAGTTTGGGGGTGGCCAAATATGAGTTACATAATTACATTCCAATTTCCAAAATGATTCACAATTCTTTATTTATTTATTTATTTAAAACTCACATTTGACCATCTTATGAGAATCCCACATTCCATTCCAATGATCTCCAATTATGCCACCAACTCTAGAGGGGCTCGAGATCATTTTGGAAATTGGAACGTAGCTAGGATTCTCATGCAAATCGTACATCTAGCTTATTCGCAAAATTGGGAACAATTCGGAATGGATTATCCCTTGCTTGGGAGTCAAGTTATAATTATAATCTCATATTCAAAACTGGCTCTATTTAGGTATATTTAACTTTCTTACTTGTGCTTTTATTTCTCATTTGTCAAATAATATTTTAATTACTGATTGCTGGAACGTATATTCTTGCCAGGCTTGGCAAGTTTCAATCCAACACATCTATCATGAAGCAAATAAAAGTATCTTCACTCTAGCTGTTCTGGGGTCATCTATTAGTCAACCCTATATTGGACTTGTCCATCATATTTGTATTTTGTGCATTTATGGGGAAGTCCAAAAAAATAATTACTCCTAATTTCTCCTAAACTAGTGTAATATGTTTATCGATCTTATACTATTTTATTAAATAAGCTTTATCCTTTTTTGTGTTGGGGAGAGAGAAGGGGGGGGGGGGGGGGGGGGTAGAGAAGAAGATAGAAAGGACCATCATTAGAATAAATAAGAAATCATATTGTAAGGGAAAGCATGACAATAACAATCTGAATGACACTAAAATGAGTAAAGAATGAGTCTATAATGACAAATACAAACGAGTACTATCATAAACCCACTGGTTCCTTTTAACACATATATAGAAGCAAGGCAGGCTCCAACAAACTCGAGAAACTCTTCAAGAAGCGATGCAAACATACAGCCATCTCAAAATGGGAGAAGGAGAGTGAATGCCTGAATGGTCTCGTGGCAGCAGCGTTTCAAGGACTACTAGTTCAGTTTGATGGGGGTGGGGAGAAGAAGGGAATTGTTGGAATTGTAGGAATTGACGGGATTGATGTAGGGATGGTGGGCAATGGAGTCGCTGGCAAAGGAGGAAGAGTTGTTGGCAAAGTTGGATTTGGTAAGGAGGGGATTTGGGTGCTTGGCAATGGTGGCAACGTGGACTTTGGCAGAGTTGGTTGAGTTGGCAGTGATGGCAATGGTGGCAGTGTGGCAGTTGGCAGTGTTGGCAATGGCGTGCTAGGCAGTGGTGGCAACGTGGTTTGAGGCAGTGTTGGCACTGAAGGCAATGGAGGCAATGTTGGCAGAGATGGAGCTGCAGGCGTTTGCAATAGTTGACGAGCAGCCAAGCTCATATTAATGCTTGACAAAGACAATGTTACAATTAAAGCCAAAATGAAAACATGCTTGGTACTAGCCATTGTTTGATAGGATCAGAGAGACCTAGCTAATCTTTTCTGAATATATATATATATATATATATATGGGTAACTTCTATTTCTTTTATGAGTAAGTGTTTAAGGCAGGAAATTTGAATTGGTATTTATAGAGTGGAATGTGAAGGGTACGTTCCAAGTGTTTGATGAGATGTAGTTGGGAATGCATGAGAGAAGTTCTGGTTAGTTCACCATCTGATCAACTAGACTTAAAGCCTGTTTAAATTCCAACCTACCAAACCTCTCAGGTTATGGCTAAACAAAAATAATCTGTTTCGGAAACCAATTTTGAGAATTATATATATATATATATATATATGACTCATCAGCATTGGACACACCAGCCTAATGCAAATATATATAAATAAATGAAATCAACAAAGTCGGCAGGGGATGGACTATCAAGTAATCAACTTATTATGAGAATGGACTATCTGATGCATTTCAGACTTACAAGCTTATGCCTCTTGCTTAGTATCATTTTTCAAAACTAAAGTGACATGAAAGCCAATCTAAACTGCCTAGCAGGTTTCCATCTTAACTGATTCTCTTAAGAATTGAACCTAAATCCCAAAAGACTGTTGGAAAATTGCCTCAAATTCCAATTGTGATTTGGAAAGTCAATTAGGTTTTTTAGTTGAAGAAGGAAAAATTAATTTGGGTTACCTTGTTATAGAAGGAAAGGCTATTCCTTAGTGTGGAAGGAAGTCTATTTCTTGTTAAAGAGGATGTGTTCCTATTTCAAGAGAAAATAGGCTCCTTGTTAAAGAGGTAATGTATTCCTAGTCCAAGAAGGAATAGCAAAAGGGTCTTATAAATAGACAATGTTACAAAGAATTTGATGGCTTTGGCCCAAGGGTCCTCCCTATGGGTTGAGGGAAAATAGAGTGTGAAACCAAGAGAGAGAAAATGAATTTTTGCTTGGGAGGAACACAAGAGGAAGGAGAGAGCAATGTATTGTTGCCTTCAAGAAGATAGCCAAGGAGGAGAGAGCAAAGGCAAAGGGTTGCCGCCTTCGAGAAGATAGCCAAGGAGGAGAGAGAAAAATGTTGTTGCCTTTGAAAGAGATAATTAGTGTTTGTTTTGATTGGCGTTTGCAGTTGCTACGGTTTTTTTTTTTTTTTTTTTTTTTTCCAGCTCAGTGTCTCTTGCACTGTTCATGGGACATGCACAATGCAAATAGGCAAATGAACGATGCTAAACAGTAACCGGAAAATATTTTTTTTTTTATTGTTTTCAGTTTTCAGCAAAATAAGCGGTATCCAAACACACACTAAAGGTGTGTTTGGATACCATTTATTTTGTTAAAAACTGGAAATACTATATCAAAATAATTTTAAATGTGTGAATAGTGCTGTGTGACTAATTTTTAATGAAAATTTTAGTGAAAAAAGAGGCTTGTAGGTCTCGTGAACAATGCATGAGACCCACTAGAAAAGACAGAAACGCACTTCTAAAAAAAAAAAGGCAAACGCAGACGTTATCATCAGAATCCAAACGGATACTTAGTGTGTGTGTGTGAGAGTAAAGAAAAATAAGAGAGATTTTTCTTAGCAGTGAGACATACACAAGAATTATTGTAATTGATTTGATAATAGTGAAATTATTCGGAGTTTGTCCCGTAGCTTTTTCCCTTCAAGATAAAGGATTTTCTACGTAAATAATTGTGTTCTTGTGTGTGATTGCTATTTTGGATTGCTAATATTTGTGATAATATTATTTGGGACCCAACAACGACCACATCTTATCTCACAATACCTTTACTGAATTCCTCTTATGAAATTCAAATTTGTCTCCGTCGTTAAACCCATATTGACATCAAGCACAATGAGAAATTCAGCTGTAGAAGATAAATCAACGGTGGAAGGACTGAGTTGAATTGAATAATTACACAACATTTTAAAAGTACAAAAATAACATACACCCCACAATTATGGTATCCACCCCAATGTGAGAGAATTGTTGTATCTTTATTGAGATATTGTAACAGTAGAAAGTCTAATTGTAGATCATTGTTAGAACTTATATAGAATACTATAACTCTACAATGACAACCTATTTATAGGCACCCTCTATGATTATGATTGTAGTATAAATTAGTTAATAATCTAATAATCTGTGCAATGCAAGAAAATGTTTAACAAAAAATATATATATATATATATATATATATATTTGTATAAATATTAAAATATGATAATTATGGTAATTATTAATAGGTATTTATAATGATTGATGGAGATATTTTAGTCAGATGAAGTTGGCTAAGAGGCAGAAGGCAAGGGAGACCGGCGACCTCTACTCTACGAGGTTGTCAGCTTCACAAAAAATGACGGAGGACCTTAATCAACCAACGGCCCCTTCAAAAGCATGATGCCACCAAAACTGAAGGATTGCGCCCGCATATTGATGGGAGAAGTTAGAGTGACGGTGGGCCACAAGGCCGACGGGATAGTGAAGCTGATGGGTCCGACGTAACCGGTAACCATGCGTGGTCCCCAAGCATGCTCATATGTGGAAATACCTTGCACATCACGTATTTGGATTTTATCACATTCATGTGTCTTTCTCACATGGAAAGGCAACTTGGAACCATGGAAACCCTAACACCAAATACCCTCCGCAAGGAAAGATCCCTACTTTTAAGGGATCTTGATTCACTATTCACCACTATATAAGCGCCAGACCCCCTCTTTCCTCAAGTACGCAGAAAATCCCTAATTCTCTCACTACAGAGTTCTTAGAGATTTCTCATTCACTAACTTGACCTTTGGAGAGTTCTTGGCCGGTACCACACTGATGCCTTCTGTTTGGTCCATTTGTTCTTATTCCATAGGTACCTATAGCGCTTTTGAGCCTACAACTTACTGATGATTTCAGCACATCATCAATGATTGTGGCATTTATTCATCTAAATATGAAATTTGATAGTTATGATAATTATCAGTGCCTATTTATTATGATTGTGTGTGTATATAAAACTATTTATTCCAAAATTTATAGAAAAAATCCCTTGACAAGATTCGAATGGAGGGGTTTAAATATAGAATAGAATTTAAATCCATTAAAAATATATTTTATGACCCTCAAAAAAGAATTAAAAATATATTTTAGAACAATGACCTATAAAACTGTTAGATCTCAAAAATTTATGTCAAAATATTATTAGGTCAATTAAAAGTCAATCATCTTCAATTTTATATAGGCTAGTTGTTGACCTACATGATGCACCAAAAAAAAAAAAAATTGACAATTTATTTTTTGTTAAGTGAAAAATATTTATAAAAAAGAAAGAAAGTAAATGAGACTTATAAATGTTAGTATCAAACTTTTCTTAAAATAATGTAATTATTTTATAACAAAATATAGTTGATACAATATATTAGATTTTCAAAATTAAGCTATATGTATTTGTTATACATATAGCTTAAAAGATTATGTTTTTCAAATAAAAACATTCATAACTATTAAAAAAATATTGATAACATCTTAGTGCAATATTGATATAGTTTGTCACAACAATATAGAATTAGTTGAAAGTAGTAGTATTTGGTTTTGTAGTTGGGTGATTAGAAGGTGAAAGTAGTGGTTTTAGCCATATGGGGGAAAGATTCATCAATCATTCGGACTTGACCAGCGTCATGAAAAAGTTATTCATTAATGTCTACTCCATTGGAAGTTGTAAAGTTCGTTGGACATTTAGTATGTGTTTGGATCCGGATGAACCTGCGTCTGGTATTTTTTATTTTATTTTCTGCTGCACTCGTTTCAGTTTTAGGAGACAAAGTGCACTGGTCACCGGACCTACAACCTATTTATTCAGAAAAAAAATATTAAAAATGGGCTCTATGACACTATTTACATATTTAAAAATTATTTTGTTACAGTGTTTTTAGTTTTTAGTTTTTAGTTTTTAGCAAAATAAGTTGTATCCAAACAGACTCTTGGTCTATTTGGGATCTGCTTATTTTGCTGAAACTGAAAATGTTGTAGATAGAGATAAATACTAGTTGAAATAGTATAGTGGAACCCATAAATAGTACCAAAAAATGTAATGGGACCCATGAATAGTAGCAAAAATAAGCTGATTAGTAAAATAAACTAAATAGTAAAATAAGCTGGCAAAATTAAGACATGCCAAACGGACACTTAAAAAAAAAATTGTTAATTTTTTTGCACATCGCACAGGTCTACGACTAGTCTATATAAAATCGGAGATACTTTACTTTTGATTGACCTAATAATTTTTAACATAAATTTTCGAGCTCTCACAATTTTATAGGTCAATTCTAAAAAATAATTTTAATTGATTTTAAATTCTATTCTATATTTAAACCACTCAATTAGTAATTTAGAATCTTGTCAAGTGATATTTTGTATAAATTTTGGAATAGATAGTTCTATATACAAATACAATCGTAAAAAATAAGCACTAATAATTGCCATAATTATCAAATTTTATATTTAGACTAATAAATGCCACAATCCTTGGTGCGATGGTCACTCCACAAGTATAAGTGTTTGTGAGGTGGGGGGCAAGGGTTAGGGTTCAAGTCTCCAAGAGGGAGTTTCACACAAATATACACTTAAATTATGCTAGAGTAGAAATTCTATCTTGTATAAAAAAATAAAAAATATTTAGACTAATAAATGCCACAATCATTATTAGTAACTATTAATAATTACCATATTATCAAATTTTCATATTTATACAAGAAAAGAAGAAAAGAAAAAGAAGAAGAAGATATGTTTGTTAAACATTTTTGTGTAGTGCACGGATTATTGACTAGTTTATACTACAATCATAATCATAGAGGGTGCCGATAAATAGGTTGTCATTGTAGAGTTATAGTTATTCTAAGTTCTAACAATATGCAATTAGACTTTCTACTACTATAATATATCATAAAGATACAACACTTATTTCACATTGGGGTGGATCCCATAATTGTGGGGGTGTGTGTCATTTTTGTATTGTATAATTATTCAATTCAACTCGGTCTCTCCTCCATGGTTGATAATGAGTATTTTCAATATTGTTGATTTATCTTCTACAGTTGAAATTCTCAATGTGCTTGATGTCAATATGGGTTTTAGGGTGGAGATAGATTGATTTGAATTCATAAGAGGAATTTGGTAAAGGTACTGCGAGATAGAATGTGGTCGTTTGGGATTTTGGTTCAATTCTTAAGAGATAAATCAGTTAACATGGAAGCCTAAGCAGTTTAGATTGGCTTCACTACAAAAAATGAGGGCTATAGCCGCATTTGAAAAACGTAGCTATAGACCCTAAAAACGCAGCTATAGGCTATAGCTGTGTTTTCCATAGCCGAGTTTCCAAACATGGCCTATCCTGCGTTTTCATGTCACTTTAGTTTTGAAAAATGATACTAAGGAAGGCATAAGCTTGTAAGTCTGAAATCCATCAGATAGTCCATTCTCATTATAAGTTGATCACTATTGCGTTACGAAGGCAAGTGGATCTCTTCTCTTGTAGGGTTTGCATAGAGGATCTAACGTGCAATGGTTTTGTGTATGTCTTGCTATATCTAACTGTTTCTTTTGTAGTGGATTTTCTATGAGATTGTCTGTCCTTAAGGTGATTTTTCCCCTTTTAACAGTTGCTTCATCGGTTTTTCTTTTCTCCAAATCATGTATTGCTTTTACATTTTCTTACTTTATGATTTGGTGCATTCTGAAATATGGTAAAATATAATTATATAACTACAGTAAAATATAATTATACTGTGCACCACATATTTGAAATAATTTGATTATATTATAATTAATAATTCCGTTGCAAATTTAACAAACGCATCTAAACCGGAATTCATAAAGTTTTGGCATGAAGTATTGTTATGAAACTAGAGACTAAAGCAACCACATCAGCTCTTCTAAAAAATTCCGTCTATTTTATACTATCATTTTTACAAAACACTTACATCAGTTCATCTATTATACACTATATTTTATATAAATAATATTTTTATGAGTTGAAGAGAGAAAGAGTAAGTGGAAGAAAGAATGTGAGGAGAGAGAAATAATACTAAGATAATGTATAGAAGAGTTACAGTAATTGTGCATATATGCACAGTTACTGTAGCATTTGTGCATTTATGTACAATTTTACACCCACTAATGTGGGTATTTTTTCGGTCAAAATGTGTAAAAATAAGCTACTTTTTGTATTTTGCAAGACTTTGCAAGAGCTGATGTGGTTGCTCTGGATACAATTAATAAGTAATACTAATTTATACTTTCCTTAGATTCGAAAATGAACCAAATTCTTGGTTATATCATTGCCTTATGCTGGCGTGTGGAATGCTAAAGAGTCATATTAACACTCAAAAAATTGGTTTCCACAGCAGATTGTTATAGTTAAGCTATCTTGGTAGGTTGGAATTTGAACAGGCTTCAAGTCTTGTTGAGAAGGTAGACTAACCCGAGCTTCTCACATATGCATCCCCAACCACATCTCATCAAACACTTGGAACCCTTCAACATTCCACTCTATAAATACCAATTAGAATTTCATGCTTTCAACTCACAACAGAAATAGAAGTTCCCCATATATATTCAGAAAAGTCTAGCTAGGTCTCTCTAATCCTATCAAACAATGGCTAGTTGCAAGCATGTTTTCATGTTGGCTATAATTGTAACACTGTCTTTGTCAAGCATTAATATGAGCTTGGCAGCTCGTCAACTATTGCAAACGCCTGCAGCTCCACCCTCGGCGTTGACGCTGCCTACAGTTCCATCTCTGCCAACATTGCCTCCATTGCCCTCAGTGCCAACACTGCCTCAAGCTACATTGCCACCACTGCCTAGCACTCCATTGCCAACTTTGCCAACTCAACCAACTCTGCCAAGGACCACATTGCCACCATTGCCAAGCACCCAAATCCCCTCCTTACCAAATCCAACTTTGCCAACAGTTCCTAAGGTGACTCTTCCTCCTCTGCCAGCCACTCCATTGCCCACCATCCCTACAACAATCCCATCAATCCCTACCATTCCAACCACAATTCCATCTATTCCTTTCTTCTCCCCACCCCCATCAAACTGATCTAGTTGTCCTTGAAGCACGGCAGCCCATTGAGCCATTCACTTTCTCCTAGTTTGCTGGGCTTCTTGAAGCTTTTCTCGAGTGTGTTGGAGGCTTGGAGCCTGCCTTGTCTCTATATATTTGAGTGCTTATAGGCTGAAGTGGGTTTGTAATTGTATTTGTTTGTATTGTCATTGTAGAGTTATTCTTTACTCATTTCAGTATGACTTTGGATTATTCTTGGTAAGGGCTTTTTTTTTTTTTTTTTTTTTTTTTCAATTGTAATAGCATTTATTTGTATTTATCGTTGTAGAGTTATGTTTTACTCATTTCAGTATGACTTGGATTATTATCAGGATGTTTGTCTTTTTTTCATTTTTATTTAATAAATATTGGGTTGTTGATCCATACTATATGATTTTTTTTATCTATATATACTATAAAACCGAAGCCTCTAACCAATAGTTGACTCTTTTTAGAGCTCTCACATTTTTATACATCAGCATTATTTATAAATTAAAAAAATATATATTTAAACTGAGAAGACAGCTGGGTTAATATATATATAATAATAGGTGAAGCAGAGAGAGTGTGAAATTGAATTCCAAAAAGAACTTAGTTTGGGTACATTGCATAATTTCCAAAAAGATATCAAAGCCAAAGTTTGCATCTTTGTTATAAATTGCTTACAAAGTTTGCATCTTTACATTTGCACTGAGTTTCGGATTAAAGTGCTTTCTTCTTGGTTTTGATACTGAGTTTTGTTTACTATTCACTTACAAAGTTTGCATCTTTACATTTGTTATAAATTGCTAATATGTGATTAGATGCACATTATGTCTAAAATTCACTATCCTTATATTTGGCTTTTTGTTCAGGTTTGACATCTATAACAATAAAGAAAGCACTGCTATGGACCGATGGATGATACTTTTTGCAGGCTGCAAAGGAAAAAGTTTGCATCTTTACATTTGTTATAAATTGCTAATATGTGATTAGATGCACATTATGTCTAAAATTCACTATCCTTATATTTGGCTTTTTGTTCAGGTTTGACATCTATAACAATAAAGAAAGCACTGCTATGGACCGATGGATGATACTTTTTGCAGGCTGCAAAGGAAAAAGTTTGCATCTTTACATTTGTTATAAATTGCTAATATGTGATTAGATGCACATTATGTCTAAAATTCACTATCCTTATATTTGGCTTTTTGTTCAGGTTTGGCACCTATAACAATGAAGAAAGCATTGCTATAGACCGATGGATGATACTTTTTGCAGGTTGCAAAGGAACTTAGTGATCAATGGAATCTCACGCGAATTAGAGAGGACCCGGCTATAGATGGCTGGATGGCAGATGTGAGTCATTATGTTTTTAAAATTTTCAGTGAAGGTAAAGGTTATGAACAATGAAAATTTTCCGAAGAGAGATTTATTATTCTATATTTACGCAAGTTTGGTCGCCTTCTTAGAGTGGATCACTCCACCCTGTCTTTCTACTGTAATTTTTTATTCAGATTGTTACAATTTAATTCGAAATTTTATTTGAATTTTCCTATTGTTGTTACTATCATATATTATTATTCCAATTGTTCAATTAGAATCTAAAATTGGAGTCCAATTTTACTATATACGTGTAGAATCTAATTATTTTTAATTTTGCTGTCATGCGTAGAAGCCAATAAGATGAAATTAATAACACATTAAACACTCATACTTTGAGAATCAGTAGTACCAATCTAAATCCATTGGACCTGTTTCGTGATAATACAATTATGAAGGATATATAAAAACACGCACAAACCCATCTCTCTATAAAAAGAGATTGGAGAGAATTTCTTTTATCAGCCATGAAACTTCAGAGGTTTTTTCTTCACACAAATGCTCATCATGTTATAAAATGACCCATCGTAAAACTACAAAATGAGTACAACTCTGAGGGTTTTTTTTTTTATTTTTATTTTTTAATAATTTTAAAAATTTTAAACTACGAAAATTTCAATCACCAATAGAGATTGAAGATTCAAAAGCGTGAATGGATCTTTTGAATAAACATTGTCACCAAGGTTCATCTTTCTGTGTAAAATATATATACTGCTAAGTTTTGTTAATGAAATTTTCTGGTCAATAATATAAATTTAGACTTAACTGAGCCTTTTAAACATGAATAAACTCATGATTAATAATATATCCATTCCTGTGCGGTAGCACAAGGCTACATACTAGTTTATTATAATGATGAGCCTCTAGCTTAAATCCACTACTAATATGCTTTAGTTCCATTACTAAAAGAAAATATAATATATATTTTTTTTAAAGGAAGAGAAGAATATACTACCTTATGCCTCTGAAAATTTAAATAATAGAAGTGCAAAAACTTCCATCCCAAACAATGCTACCATATAGGCTGGTCCATCCATATGAAGATGATTACGGTTACAGAGTAGATAATGTTAATACTGATTCTGATCCTCATGAAAACAACATGAAAAATATACCACATTAGTTCTCGCCTAAGGCCCAAAGCTCTGTCCGAATGTATTTTAAATTCTTGATGTAAAAGAAATTTCAAGGAATAAGTGCTCTCTAGTTTCAATTGTGCACCTGTAGTAAACATAAAAAAGTCTTTTATTTGTCCAACTTAAAGTGAGATAATTGAAACATAAACTTTTAAGTTGAAAGGATTTTGGTTTTTGATTACTAAACTACAATATTTTACATCATAAAAATATGGAAAAATTTCACAAGAAATTTTGAATAATAAATTATTGATAGGGATTATTACAGTAAACCCACTTGTGGTATGACTTGTTTTCATTTTGCCTACCCGTGGTTTAATCATTTACACTTTGCCTACCTGAGGTTAGTTCCATTAGCCTTCTGTAACCCACCTCTCCGTTTGCCATTAGAAAAACACATTTTTAGGCAAAAAGAAATATAACAAGAATAAAAAAGCTAGGGTTTTGATTGCTTAAGAACTTCTATAAGACCAAAGTGGAGGAATAGCACACAAATCCCACTTTGATCTTGGCTTCTCTCCCCACTGTGGCTGGGATTCAAAGTGGGTTTGAAGTTGGAAATGGGGGTGGGTTTGCTACTGTGGTTGGGTTTCATTTGAGCTACCTCAAATGAAACTCCATGGCCGACCCTTCAAGCTCGTTTCCCTCAATCATCAACGCCACCTCAATGGCGAGCTCTTCCATCAGACCTCCATGATCAACCCTTCAAGCTCCCATAATAAATCTCACCGAGCCCTCTCTCTCACTCTAAACCCGAGCTTAGTCTCTCTAAGCTCTCGGCCTCAGCTCTCTCTAAACCCCTGTTCTCTCATCTCTAAAACTCTCTCAAATGAACTCCATGGCCGCCCCTCTCAAGCTCACCCCCTCTCATCAATGTCGCCACCTTAGGCGGTCTTGCCTCATCAGACCCTCATTGAGCCCTCACCAAACCCGAGCTCCCTTTCTCTAATCTCTGAAACCTTCTTAGGCTAAGCCTCCCTCAGACTTCCAAGGTCACCCATCTCCAATCATCAACCACCACCACTCCACGGTGGTTCTTCTACTCTCTGCGTCTCGGCCTAACTAGGGTTTTAGGGGTTTGTTAATGGTGGGTTTGGGTGAATTTTTCAGAGGGTTTCTTTGTGTTGGATTGTGAATTAAGTTTTGGTTTGATAAAGGGGTTTGATTGAAAGGTTGGTCCAGAGGGTTTACTGGATTTCTCTCCCTGTCTTACATTCCAATCTAGCACCTAGAAGCCACCACCACGACACCAAACCCATGGCTGATCTACCATGATCCAAATCCATGGCTGGATTTTTCTATACCTCACACTTCAATTGTTGGCTTATCTCTATCTCACTCTCTCTTTGTTGATAACGTTGCTGGTTGTTTTGAGATATTGGTCTTCTTGTAAAATTTGGTTCAAAATTTTGAGTTGTTGTGAAATTGTTGATATTGTTATAGATTAAAAATAATTTCATTGAGCCATTTGATTGGCTTGTTGTTCCTCCACTTTGTTCTCAATTAAGTTCATGAGTAATGAAAAACCCTAACTTTTTGATTCTTGTTATATTTGTTTTTGCCTAAAAATGTGTTTTTCTAAAGGCAAACAGAGAGGTGGGTTACGGAGGCTAATGGAACTAACCTCATGTTGGCAAAGTGTAAATGATTGAACTATGGATAGGCAAAGTGAAAACGGGGCCATACCATAGGTGGGTTTACTGTAATTATCCCTTATTGATAATAGAGACATCATAAAATATCATGTTGGACCACATTATTCTAACACAAAATACCCCCAAAATGCCGGAAATGACCCAAATACTACTAAGACCTCAAAAATGAATAAGTTAAAAAGGTGAAATATTCACTCACACATACATCACCCTAGTGTCACACATTTCAAACACATACCACATATTTCGCCAATAAAACTTCCAAGGGTTCTAGTAAGTGAGTCTCGAATGCCAAAGGTTTGGTAGAAACTCACAACCTGTAACAATAACCATAACAATAACATTTTTACTTTTTTTATGTTGACATTAAAACCAAGGCGAAAATACATTTTTTGAAAATACATTTCAAAAAGCGTTCTAGTTTTGGTCCTTACCATTATCTCACAAATGGAAATAATCTATGTGGCAGACAAAGTGCACCATTAACACACTAAATGCTAACGTGGCCATTAAAGTAATAATAAAAAAATTTATTCGGCATTTAAAAATACCATGTCAGAACATAATTAGTATTTTTGTTTTATCTTGAACAAAATAAAATAAGAAAATTGTTTTAGATAAATAAAATTCACAAATCAAAAACAATAATTGTAACAAAAAAAACTGATGCTATTATATATAATAATTACTATGCAAATTCAATGCTACTACATACTATTCTAAAACTTATAAAAATATAAAGGAAAAATGGTTAATACCTTTTCATATTTTTTGAAGATGCCATACAATATTGCTCCCGCAGTATACGGAAGCTTGAGTTCTTTAATACTAGCAATGCTAAGGGGTTCTACAACCAGCTGCATTTTAAACTACAAAATGTGTCCAATGAAATCCCTAACGATTTCATTTTGCTCCAAATTTTAAGAGGTCATTAAATTGGACAATTGAAAATTGGTGGACAAAATGTTTATATCCCCAAACCACATTGGGTATTTTGTAATTTGCCTTATAAAGATGCAAGTGAAATGACATTGATCACCCTCTAAATAACGTTGCTCATTCTCTAAAATGTCACTATCTAAAATGCTAAAAATGACCCAAATACTGCTGAAACCTCAAAAAAGAGTAAGTAACACACATCACCCTAGTGTCATTCATTTCAAATACATACCACATATTTCTCCAAGAAAGCTTCCAAGGTTTCTATTAAGTGAGACCCAAATGCCAAAAGAACCGGTATCCACAAAACCGATAGAAACTCACAACTTGTAAAAATAACCATAACCATAACCGTAACATTTTATATTTTATATATATTTTAATGTTAACACTAAAACCAAATCTCCGCCTAACAATGTATTGATGTGCTTTATACAACCCTTATAACATATCCAATGAATTTTTAGACATAGGCGTATAGTTTTAACAGCTTCTAAAGTTTGTAGTAAATATTTCTAGAAATCATAGTTGCTTGAAATACTTGTAAACTAGTTGATACGCCTAAAGTAGGCACTACTTTGAGAGTTAAAAGTGTTCCTAAGGTCCCGAAACTGTCATCAAGACCGTCGCCACGGTCATCAGCGATCCCCGCTGATGTTCAACTTATTAGCCTTCCAACTTCGAGAAAAGGAAGAAGGAATTTAGAAGGGAAAACAATTTGGTAGCTATTGATAAAATTTTCCCTTCTCTCACTCCCTTACTACCTAATTCTAGCTCTTGATCAGAAGGCCCCATCATGTTTCCTTCTCTAAAAATTAGTGAAGGGGAGGCCATTTTTTATAATTCAGGTCAGGACAAGTCCACACAAAATTCTTGGGTGAAAATAAACGAGAGAAATTAGGGTATATGAGAGGGAATATCAAACTAATTTTGTTTAATTTTGCGTAATCTTGCTTTCTTTAGGCTTGGGATAATATGGTTTGTTATTAGTTTCTTTTCCAGTTGGTTATTCAGTTGTAACACTAAGAGTCTGGCAGTTTTCAAGTGGTTATGGCCATGATTTGCAGGTGATCCAAAGGAAGATGGTGAAGTATGAGCAACATGTTGCAGTCCCTCCTTGTGGGCATATAGTTTGTACGGAACTTAATAGAAACAAACTCATAATCAATTAACCAGTAGCAGCTAATAGTATATAAATAATTGTAAACTTGTAGTACTTAAACACTTCTTTCTCTCTTATGGTTATTGTTATTGTTATTGTCATTTTTTGTTGTTGTTGTTATTACTTTTCCAAATTAAATAGTTTGAAATTCATTCACTTCGTATTTGCACGTCATTAAAGTATCTTAATTCTTCTTTTTTCACATCCACTTTTGTTATTGTCTTTTTGGAGTGCCAGATAAAACAAATTCTATGTAGTCTAGTACGTGAGTTTTTTTCATCGACAGTACTTCCTAATTATCATGTTTTTATGTTAAATCCACACCAATAATTTTTGCTCTATTGTTCCCAAAAAATAAAAAGGGTCAACATCAATGCCATAGGTAGGTTCAACTCACACTCTAAAAAGAGCAATGAAAAATCCCAATATGTTTTATGAAGTTTTTAGTAGCAAATTTTCGGACAACAAATTCAGCCCAAAGCCCATCACTCCGGCCCACTAACCGTGAGATAAAATACCTACAATTGTTTTGTCCAGCCCACCAAATTTATCCCCAAGGCCCATTAATTTTGCTATTTAAAAGAATCCAATTTTGACCCATACATATTTGACCCAAGCTTATTACACCCACTTGTGAGTAAAATGGTTCAAGAAAACCAGCCCATGGAAAGGCACTAACATTGTCACGTGTTAGTCGAAGGCTACTAGAAAGTGAGAGGTAAAATTAAATCCCATGGACCTAGCTAGCAGAGCCTATGAACTTGGGCTGATTCAGCACATGGGAAAAGTCGAGGATAAGCCTAGGGTGTAAACGAGCCGAGTTTTGTCGAGTAGTGAATGTTCAAGTTCAGTTCGACAGTAAAAGTAGAATGTTCAAGCTTGGCTTGAGTTTGATATGAGCCTAAAAATAATGTTCAAACTTGAGCTCATTATAAAGTATAAAAGCTTGAGCTCGGCTCGGCTTGGCTTGATTCATTAGTCAAGCCAAGCTCAAGCTCAATATCAAGCCCAAACTTAGGTTCAATATCATACTTTTGAGCTTGAGATCCAATACAAGTATAATATCAAGCCTATATCAAGTTTACTATCTAGTCTATTTGGTTTGGATGAGTGATCTCAACTTATAATTAATTAAAGTTTTAGAAATATATGGGTTTACTTGTCAAGCTCATATCAATTTTATTACTAAACTCATAAATAAGCCTAGGCTAAACTTATTTTGTTACTTTTATATCAAGTCTTGGTGTTCACGAGCTTGTTCATGAACAATATTTTTTACTTGGGTTCGGCTTGTTTACTTGGCTTGTTTATTAAACAAGCCTAAAACTAAAGCTTAACCTTGGCTTGTTTATAAATAAACAAACGTGAACGAGCTTTTTATTGAGGCAAGCCCTAGTTGTTTATGAACGGCTTAGTTCATTTACAGCCCTAGATAAACCCCACGAAAGCTGAGAGCCTAAGTCAATCCAAATGAGCATTAGGACCACAAGCCCAATTGTTGAGATAGAGTGGCTAAGACCCACAAAGAACTCAGAACAACCCAAATGATGTAAGGCCCTATTGTATAGTAATTAAGCCATAGCAATATATGAATGCTCTTGGGAAGTAAATAAGCCGAAGACTTAATCTCACAGAAGCCAATTTACAATGGTGAGAAATTGAGAGAAAACAAAGTGGACAAGTATAATTTTGTGTTGTCTTATGAAGGTGTTAATGCAAGTAAGTAGCTTTGTAAGTTCTGGTTTTCTTAATTTGATCTTTAGTTGCTATCTTTCCCTTTTTTTGGTTCAGACAATGGCATTGTTGGTTTTAAATTTCATCATTTCGTAACTTAAATAAACTTGTTTTATTATTCGTATCATAGCATAGTTAGAATATTCTTTTCATCGATTTAGTTTTTATTTGGTTAATTTTTATCTCCATAATCAACATAAAGAACTTGACGTACTTACCATCAATAGTAAAGAATTACAGTCCTCTCCATGGAGGCATAAATAACTCATACCCTTTTAGAAACAAAGTTAAATCATAAAGTTAAAGGTGCCATCGATGCAACCTGCAATCAAATCAATGAAATTATAATATTTTAGAGTTTGGTTGTATAAAGAATTCCCAAGAAAAGTGGTGGTTGGAGGGAGAAAAGCAATGAACAATCACCCTACATATACTTGCAAGAAAAAGGAAAAATGGTGAGGGAAATAAAAAATAAAAAAGAAGAAGAAGAGGAACAACGCATGAAAAATATCTTCTTTCATTTTGCTATTTATTTCAGCTAGGAAAGGAAGAGAGAAACAAACTCTTCACAATCTCTAGCAAGTAATACATAGACTGACTAACTAAAGACAACTCATACAGATACGTAAGTAGCAACTAGCAACAAAATAGGATCAAAGCACTCGTAAGGCCGTAAGACTCCATCATATATCGATTTAAGGCTTATTTATTTATTGTAGAAGTAAATGTATAACCATAACACGGCTGCTTATGAGTGAAAGCAATGTTTATTGGGTTGGCAGTACTGTTGGGCCTGTTGGCTTAGATGGGACTTATGGGATGCTTGGTATGAGTGGCTTTGCTAGCTTTGGGTTGAGTTATTGGAAGCTGTGTGTTTTTCGTATGTGGTGGGTGTTTGGCAACCGTGGCAATGTTGGCTCAAATGGGAATATTATGGATGCTTGGTAAGAGTGGTCCTTTAGGTAGTATACAAGATAAGTGTACTGACAATGATGGGAACGGTGTGGTACTGTGGTATGCGTATGTGACACTGTGGTTACTGACCGTGTTGGTGGAGAGGGTATTTGGGTGCTTGGCAATGTTGCTGGCATCTTGGGCTTTGGTAGAGTCTGAAACACAGGCAATCTAACATTGGGAAACTTCGGTTGGATCAGAGGTGGGATTGTAGATTGTATCAGTGCTTGGGTTGAACTTGAGACTGCACCTGTGTCCAAAAGGTGGCGAGCTACTAGGCTCGTATTGGTGCTTGACAGTGACAATGCTAAAACCAAAGAGAAGGCGGAGATATGCTCATAAAAAGCCATAGCTGAAAGAAGCAGAGAGTTGAGAGTTAGGGGCAAGTTCTAGCTAGTTAGTGTTTTGTGAAGAGCAGCATGTACCAATTGAGTTTTTATGGGGAAAATATATTTAGAAATCAAGGATTTGGAGCCAGACTCCAACACAAACTTGATGAGTTGTTGTTGGGGACAATTATGGAAAGCATTGGTCACATAATTATTCAAATTTTTTTGTGAAATTTTGCAATATTTTTATCATGTAAAATATTGGAATATTAAAATATGTCTACTTGATATTGTAGACTAAGATTATGAATCATTTTATTAGTTCATTTCAGTAGCAGCTGCTATATACTCATTCAGTACATACAAGTCACTAGTAAAATAACAATACTCATTGTAACTTACAAAAGATCACATTAATCAATATTAAAAAATAATTTGGGAATTGTTGTTTTTCATGAGTAACAATCAGCATACAAGTGAAGAATTATGCTTGCATGTAGCAGATGTATCAAAGTCACCTTACTGGCGACTCGGGAGGAATTTTGGTAGGCTGGATTTCCATCCAGTCTAGGATGAAGTGGAGAACGATGGTGCAAAGGCTGTTGGCCTTGTCGATGAACCATAGGATGACTAGCATGATTTCTAGGCTCCCTTGGTCTTTCATTGGCAGCTTCAAACCGTTCCAATTTTTCTAAAACTTCTTTCATTGATGGTCGGAGCTTAGGTTCAGCTACAGGGCACTTTCGAGCAAGCTGAGATATATGGAATGTAGCCTTGGATGGATATATTCCCTCCAACCGGGGGTCCATGATTTGTTTCAACTTTCTTATTTTTGATAGATATGGTTTGATCCAATCCACTAAATATTGTTTCCCACTTGGATGATTTGTATCAAGTGCCCATAAACCTGTTAGTATCTCAACTAAAACAATACCAAAACCATACACATCACTTTTGACGTACAGATGCCCTGTATAATCAGCATAACATATTGTCATGGCACAACTTTTAAAACATTCAGGGTTAAGTAGTTGAAGTTTGACAAAATTTAGGTCAAGCTAAAGCCTCACCCTCATTTGGCCTTAAAGCACCAAAAGTCCAAAAGTTTTGGCAGAAATAATACCTGTGGCAACATACGCTGGAGCTGCGAACCATACGTGCCCATTACTCGTGTTGTCACATGTGATTGACCAGCTGATGGACCCAACTTCGCCAAGCCAAAGTCTGATATCTTGGCAGTATAGGATTGCAATAAAACCAAAAGTTAGACAAGTTCAAATTTTATTTGTGAGGCATTTTTTTTTTTTTTTTGTGACCAAGGAATTTTTAAACTTTTTAATTCCGAGATGTGGTGGATCAATTGTGAGAGGTGGGTTCACAAAGGGAAAAATGGGTGTGCATAAAGGTTGGAAATGTGAACAAGATGAAAAGATGATATAATAATCAATGGGCTAGGGACAGTAGCAATATATCATTCCTTAGTGTATCTCTTGTAGTTTGATAGTTATTCACTTTTCAATAGAAATTTACCCCATCCAGCAGTATATTGGAGGCCTTAAAATCTCTATCAACAACTTGCTTATCAGATGTGTGCAAAAATGCCAGGCCCCGAGCTGCTTCAATTGCAATCTTAAGCCATATATCCCATGGAAGTGGCTGAACAGCTGACCCCCCTGCATAAATAAAAGATGTGTATGGTGAACTTTTATATTTGAATCACATTCACAGAACATTCCTGCACATATGGACAGTAATAGAATTCAATTATGTTTTAAGCTCTTACTTCCAAACAGATGGTTTTCTAGGCTGCCTTTTTGCATGAATTCATAAATGAGGAGTAACTCTCTGTCCTCCCAGCAGTAGCCTAACAGCTTGATTAGGTTAGGATGAGAGAGCCTTCCTAAGAATTTCACCTCTGACTGCACCAATAAATTAGCACTGAGACAAGCATACATATTTAAAATGGTTTGAATGTAATGTTAAAAAGCAAATTACTGAAACATCTAACCAAACTCCAAATAATGCATGTGTGTGTGTGTGTTCTAAATCGGAATAGTATTGTGTACCCCAGACTTAGTAGCAATGAGGAAGCTGCAGTTCAACCAAAGTAAACCAAATCACAACTAAATTCATTGTTTCCTCTCTTCTTCTTTTTTTCTCTGCAATTGTTTACAGTATTTAAGTCACAGCAAAATAACATACCCAAAGGTTTCTTATGGATATAATATATCAAAGGGTTCATTATAGTTGTCATCATAAAATATATCAAAGGGTTAATTAGCAATTTTTACCCAACCATCCAAATTAGTGTTAAAAATCTAACAAATTAGTGAGTTGGTTAGGGTGGACATTGCAAGTTAATGAAAACTAACACATTAGAGCATCCCACCACCTAATCAGCCCACTAATTTGCTAAGTTTGATACTAATTTTAAACAGCATAGGAAATGAAGGGGAAGAATTTGGGCACAAAATGGGCCTGACGACCCGTCAGCTGTGGGCCAATAATGGACGGGCCCAATATGAAAAGTCAGTAGGCCCAAAGGCCATAAGGGCTTTTGGGAAGGGATCCCGCGATCCACGATGAAGAGGATTCCTACATGGAAACGACTTCTACTCCAAGTAAGAGAAGTCCACCCTCTACTACTATAAAAGCTCCACGACCCTCACTTATCAAGGTACGCATAATTTTACCCTCTCTAGCACTCTAGAGTTGTGAGCATATTTTCTAACTTAACCTTCGGAGGGTCTTCGGCCGGCACCACACCGGTGCTCTCTGTAAGGTTTCTCCTTCTTTGTGGTGTGTAGATCAATATTCAAGCGAGTAGGAACCGTGCGGCTCATTGGTGAAACTCTTGACTTCATCAGTTGGCGCCGTCTGTGGGAAAGCGGTTAAGTAGAGATCCAAAAACTCGTACTAACGTTTTTCAGGACTTAAGGGTTGCATGGTACTCACTCGCTCGATGGCAACCACCAACGACGTTCAGGGAGACGAACAACCCAGTACTGCCCTCGAAAGACAAGTTCGGACCCTCGCTGCCGCAGTAGAACGTCTCACCAAACAAAATAACGACTTAGAAGAACAGCTGCGTCAGAAGAATGCAGAACAGAACGACCTGCAAGAAGAAGAAGAAGGGACCAGCGCTGCAAAGAGAAACCAGGAGAAACCTGAAGGCAGCCATGCCCCAAGCAGGCCGGAGAGGCAGAACATGAGCATGCCATCCCTCACAAATGCGACACCGCCACAGATTGCCGCGGAGATGCAGGCGATGAGGGAACAGATGGAAGTAATGATGAATGCGCTCAAAGGGCGGGTTTCCAGCGATCTAGACGACTTGGTCAACCGTACTGACTCGCCCTTCACTGCGGCCGTGAACGCCTTCCCCTTGCCGCATAAATTCCGCATGCCTCATATAGACAGCTACGACGGAGTAAAAGATCCCCTGGACCATCTGGAGACATTCAAGACCCTAATGCACCTACAAGGGATAGCTGACGAGATCATGTGCAGGGCCTTCCCCACGACGCTCAAAGGCCCCGCGAGGATATGGTTTAGTCGACTAACACCAAACTCCATAAGCACCTTCAAGGAGCTAAGTGCTCAGTTTACTACACATTTCATCGGGGGACACAGATACAAGAAGTCTACGGCTTGCCTAATGAGTATTAAGCAACGGGAGGACGAGACGCTGAGGGCCTACATAACGCGCTTTAATAAGGAAGCGCTCTCAATAGACGAAGCAGACGACAAAATACTGGTTGCTGCCTTCACGAACGGGCTTCGAAAGGGCAAATTTCTGTTCTCGTTGTACAAAAACGACCCTAAAACCATGGCAGAAGTACTCTACAGAGCGACGAAGTACATGAACGCAGAAGACGCGTTGGAGGCTCGAGATGATAAGCCGAGGAAGAGGGAACGACAAGAGGAAAGACAGAGGGATCAAGGGTCGAAGAGACCAAGAGTGGACGATCGAAGACTTGAGCGACGATCTAAGCCATCCGGAGGAAGATTCACGAGCTTCACACCGTTGACGGCTCCGATAGATCAAGTCCTGATGCAAATCAAGGACGAAGGGGCCCTAACCTTCCCCGGGAAGTTGAAGTCAGACCCCAGCAAAAGGTCAAGGGACAAATACTGCCGCTTCCACCGCGATCACGGCCACGACACAGCAGAATGCTATGACTTAAAGCAGCAGATAGAAGCCCTTATAAGACAAGGGAAACTACAAAAATTTGTAAGAAAAGAGAGGACGGACCAGCCACCTCAAGAGCCCCAGCCACGGAGGGATAATGAGCGTCCCAGACCACCAATCGGAGACATAAGGATGATTGTAGGGGGTACACCAACAACCGGGTCGTCCAAGAAAGCCCGAAAAACTTACCTCCGAATGGTCCAGAATGTTCAGCTGACGGGCTCGGAACCAAAGATAGCACGGATAGATAGCTCAATCGTCGGGTTTTCAGAGGACGATGCACGGCGTCTTCACCACCCGCATGACGACGCATTAGTTGTCACCTTACGAGTGGGAGAATACAACTTACACCGAGTATTGGTCGACAATGGTAGCTCGGCGGACATCCTATACTACCCAGCGTTCCAGCAGATGATGATTGAGAAGGAGCGGTTAATACCAACAAATTCCCCGTTAGTAGGGTTTGGAGGAACGAGAGTATTCCCATTAGGAGCGATCACACTGGCAGTGACGGTGGGCGATTATCCCAAGCAGATCACTCGGAACGTAACATTCCTCGTAGTCGACTGCTCATCAGCATACAATGCTATCCTCGGACGGCCAACTCTCAATAGCTGGAAGGCGGCTACCTCGACGTACCATTTGATGATTAAATTCCCCACGGAGTATGGGGTCGGCGAGTTGCGCGGGAATCAGGTGGCCGCCCGCGAGTGCTACGTAGCCATGTTGGAAATGGATGACCACCAGCACGCCATGTGCATAGAAGAGAAGCGGGTCGCAGCAGAACCAGTAGAAGAACTAGAGGAAGTGACTCTAGACGAGTCAAGACCCGGACGGACAACTAGGATGGGGACGTCGGCCAGTCAACCCACACGGCAGGCCCTAAAAAGGTTCCTAAGGAATAATAAGGATATTTTCGCCTGGAGCCACGAGGACATGCCGGGCATCGATCGTTCAGTCATAGTTCACAGGCTAAATGTGAACCCCACATTTTCGCCCGTGAGACAGAAAAAGAGAGTATTCGCTGAAGAGCGAGACAAAGCAATAGCCGAAGAGGTTAGGAAGCTCCTTGAGGCAGATTTCATTCGGGAAGTATATTACCCCGACTGGCTAGCAAACGTAGTGATGGTCAAGAAGGCAACAGGGAAGTGGCGAATGTGCGTCGACTTCACGGACCTCAACAAGGCTTGCCCGAAGGACAGCTTCCCATTACCTCGTATCGATACCTTGGTAGACTCAACGGCAAGGCACCAACTCTTGAGCTTCATGGATGCCTTCTCCGGCTACAATCAGATCAAGATGGACGAGGCTGATCAGGAGAAGACCTCCTTCATCACAAGTCAGGGACTATTTTGCTACAAAGTAATGCCGTTTGGGCTAAAGAACGCAGGAGCAACCTACCAAAGGCTAATGAATAAAATGTTCGCGCATCAGATTGGGAGAAATGTGCAAGTGTATGTTGACGACATGCTTGTAAAAAGCATCTTGGAACACGATCACCTGAAAGACCTACAGGAGACATTCGACACTCTCAGGTCGTATAATATGAAGTTAAATCCGAACAAGTGCGCATTTGGAGTGACGGCAGGAAAGTTCTTGGGGTTCATGGTTTCCCATCGAGGTATAGAGGTTAACCCAGAGAAGGTTCGGGCCATCATGGAGTTAGAACCGCCGAAGACAATCAAGGATGTGCAGAGATTAAACGGTAAAATTGCAGCTCTGAATAGGTTCGTCTCAAAGGCGACGGACAAGTGTCTCCCATTCTTCCGTACGTTAAGGAAGTCGTTCGTATGGACGGACGAATGCCAGAAAGCATTTGAGGACTTGAAGAAGTACCTGTCGTCGCCACCATTGCTAAGCCCATCTAAGCCTGGGGAAGAACTCTACCTCTATTTAGCGGTTTCACAAGCAGCAGTCAGCGCGGCACTAATTAGGGAGGAGGACGGATCACAGAAACCCGTCTACTTCATAAGTAGGGCGTTCCGGGGAGCGGAAGAAAGGTATTCTCAAATGGAGAAGTTGGCTTTCGCGCTGGTGACGGCGGCCAGAAAGCTCAAGCCATACTTCCAGGCGCACACAATAGTAGTCCTAACGGATCGACCCCTGCGGAGAGCCATGAGTAGCCCGGACACCGCAGGACGCATGGCCCTGTGGACGGTTGAATTGAGCGAATTTGACATACAGTATCGTCCGCGAAACGCAATTAAGGGACAAGCCGTGGCCGACTTCATTGCAGAATTTTCCAGGACAGAAGACGTGGGGACAGACACAAAGGCTCAATGGAGCATCCACACGGACGGATCCTCCAACAGGTGTGCAGGAGGTGCTGGTGTACTAATCCGTACCCCCGACGGAGATAGAATTGAATGCATGATACGTCTGGACTTCCCCACGACAAACAATGAGGCCGAATACGAAGCTTTAGTAGCTGGACTAGACCTCGCAAAGGCGGCAGGCGCGGAATCCATGGTCATACATTGCGATTCCCAGGTGATAACAAGTCAAATCAATGGCATCTACGAATGCAAGAGTGAGAAGATGAGAAAGTACCTGAACGAAGTGAAAAAGCGGATCGGTGATCTCACAGTAAGATTTGTTCAAATCCCAAGGGAAGAAAACGAATGTGCTGACCGTCTTGCAAAGGCAGCCTCAGCAGAGCCCATGATCGTTCCCGAACAGGTATTGTCATTTGTACAACCCTCCTCACTCATTGATGACGGAATAAAAGTGCAGGAGCTGAATTCTGAAAATTGTTGGACCACGCCACTGATAGCGTACTTGAAGATGGGCGCACTACCCGAAGGAAAAAACGAAGCCAGGAAGCTAAAGGTCCATGCCTCGCGATTTGTACTGATAAACAATATCTTATACAAAAGAGGGTTCTCACGCCCGTACTTGAGGTGCCTGGGTCAAGACGAAGCCGACTACGTAATGAGGGAAGTGCATGAGGGCATCTGCGGAAACCATTCAGGGGCACGATCCTTAGTGAACAAACTGATCAGAGCGGGGTACTACTGGCCGACAATGCAAAAAGACGCACAAGCGTACGTCAAAACATGCGACAAATGTCAGAGGTTCAGTAACCTGATCAGGCAGCCGACCGAGGAGCTGACACCTATGACGGCCCCTTGGCCGTTTGCCCAATGGGGACTAGATATCATGGGCCCCTTCCCAATGGCCGCGAAACAGCTCAAGTTTCTGGTAGTTGGAATTGACTACTTCACCAAATGGGTAGAAGCAGAGGCCTTGGCCACTATCACGGAGAAGAACATCCGGAGTTTCGTTTGGAGGAACATTATATGCAGGTTCGGGATACCCAGGGTGTTCGTCTCCGACAACGGAAAGCAATTCGATAACGGAGCATTCAGGAGTTTCTGTTCAGAACTAGGGATCAAAAATCACTACTCATCGCCCGCACACCCTCAAGCCAACGGGCAAGTTGAAGTTACGAACCGGTCCTTACTGAAGATCATCAAGACCCGGCTGGATGGGGCCAAGGGCATCTGGCCTGACGAACTACCAAGCGTCTTATGGGCGTACCGTACAACCACAAGAACACCAACTGGAGAATCTCCGTTCAGACTGACATACGGAAGCGAAGCCGTCATTCCAGCGGAGGTCGGGCTCACTAGCTATCGAGTGGAGAACTACGACAAGGACGGCAACGAAGAAGCCCTACGGCTCCAGATGGACTTGATAGACGAGGTCCGGACTACAGCCGAACAGAGGTTGGCAAGGTACCAGAACCTCATGGCAAAATACTACAACTCCAATGTCAAACACAGGGACTTCCAGATTGGAGACCTTGTGCTACGAAAAGTAATGGGAGCTGCCAAAGATCCAGCGCAAGGAAAGCTCGGCTCCAACTGGGAAGGACCCTACAGGATCTTGTCTTGGCAAAGAAAAGGGACCTACCACCTCGAAACCATGGACGGACAGAAGCTTCAGCACCCATGGAACACAGAGCACCTTCGGAGGTACTACCAGTAGGAGCGCCAAAAAGAACGTCGACTCTCCCCCAGTTTCCAGTTTGCTTACCATGTTTTAATTAAGTCTACTACAAGATTCTTTTTACCTCAGACAATTTTCTTTTTACTTTAGTTTTGCTCTCTACTTTGAACAAATTTCTCTACAAGTACCTTTTTTAAGCCCAAGGGGGCAGGTACATTTTTCATCATCATTAGTTTCTTTCAATAAAGAGAAGTGTTCAGACTCTACTGTGATTTCCCTACATAAACAAAATAAAGTCCCATAGTGGACGGAGAAAATTATGTCCACAAAGTGGACGGATAATCCCACAGGGATGAAAATCCAAAGTCCATAGAGGATAAAATTCAGTCCACAAAGTGGACGGATCATCCCACAGGGATGAAAATCCAAAGTCCCACAGAGGACGGATAAAGATAAGTCCACAAACTGGACGGATAATCCCACTGGGATGAAAATCCAATGTCCATAGAGGATGGATGAAAATTATGTCCACAAAGTGGACGGATCATCCCACAGGGATGAAAATCCATAGTCCATAGAGGACGGATAAAAATTCAGTCCACAAAGTGGACGGATCATCCCACAGGGATGAAAATCCGAAGTCCATAGATGACGGATAAAATTCAGTCCACAAAGTGGACGGATCATCCCACAGGGATGAAAATCCAAAGTCCCATAGTGGACGGAGAAAGATAAGTCCACAAAGTGGACGAATAATCCCACAGGGATGAAAATCCAATGTCCATAGAGGACGGATAAAAATTCAGTCCACAAAGTGGACGGATCATCCCACGGGGATAAAAATCCAAAGTCCGATAGAGGACGGATAAAGATAAGTCCACAAGGTGGACGGATTATCCCAAAAAATAAAAAGAATCCAAAATCCTATAGAGGACGGCTAAAACTAAGCTAACAAAGGGCACGGCTAAATCACAAACCAATTAAAACCCAAACTCCCGTTAGGGACGTCTGGTAGTGGACGGATAATGAATCAGTCAACAAATTTGGCAATAAAATAGGTGGGGGATCCGCGATGTAACTTCAAACGGAATTATGGAAACGACGGGTCCTAGAAGACCCATAAAAGGCGGATGTTAATCAAGTTCAAACAAAGTGGACGGTTATCATTTTCCTAGCATTGACGGACAATGCGCCTTTACTTAAACATTTCATGACGGTTGTCAATTAACACATCTAAGGCGAAGTCGAATCTCATCTATACCCGTCCTTATGAACGGAGTCATTCGTAAAACATATCCAAGCAAGATTGCAAAGATCCAAAACATGACGGAGTATGTCAAGCAACTTTAAAATTGAGCAAATATGTAAAAACGACAAACATGTCCGAAAATAATGGCTTACAAGTTGACGGAGTCATGTACTGATCTAATATTACATTACAATAAGTTCAAAACAAAGATTAGCCTACGACGGGCCTATGACATCATCTGTGTGACGGGCGGAAGGTTCCTTTGGGTCATCGTCCACAACTGGCTGGTCAAGAGGGGCATCGGGGACGGCTTTCTCGCCAAAAATTTCCTCCGTGTCCTCAGATTGTGCAGGTTGGACGGACGCTTGTCCCGCGGCATCTATGTTGACGGATGTCAGGTCAAGCTTTGGGTAAAGAGCTTTAACTTGACGGAGGGCCTCGTCAAATCCGTCAGCATATGAGACCCCTAGCTCCGTCAGGAGAGCATCCGAGTCGCGATACTCAAGCACAGCAACCTCCTTGGCTTGACGGAGTTCTACGTCTTTCTTCTCAAGAGCTTTTTTCATTTCCTCCGTCGCCTCGAGGTATTGGTCCCGTACCTCCTCAGCCAATTTCAGCTTCTTCTCCTGAGTAACCTTCCAGGCTTGAAGCTGGGCCAGCTCGTCCTCCGTCACCTGAGCTTTCTCCCTTAAACGGCCAAGGGTCGTCTCATGGTTCAAGCACCGTCCAAAGAGACCCTTCATCATCACCATAGCCTGAAGAACGGAGAAATTAGTCTCATATGTAAACGAAGTATAGACGGATAAAAATAATAAAAGGAAGGACCATTACCTGAGCTATACTGAAGAGGCCCGTCTCGCCCATCGCCTCCGTCGAGTGATTACTCAGGTCTTCATAATCCTCGGAGGTCATTATGGAGGAGAGTTGCTCCAAAGCATATTTAGGGTCATCCCTGAGAAGGGGAGGAGGTTTCTTTTCACCAGTTGACGGACCCACCATTAGGCCCTTACCAACCCCGTGCTTAACTGGGGTGACGGATTTTGTTCCTCCAGCCATAAGACCTAGGACGGGGTCCAGAGAAACCTTGGGTTTCTTTGATGGACGATCTCCCTTCAAGGGTTGTCTTCTCTTCGCTAAAGGGTTTTGGGTACCCGTCTCCTTCAGCTCAGCATCACCCGTCCCCCTTTTCTTCGCAGCATTTGCTCGAATCAGCGCCCTTCTCTTAGCGTCTTCCATTTCTGCAAAAGTAGACGGAGTAAACTGTAAAAAAGGGAAGTAGACGGAATAAAAAGAAGGTTCTAAAATTTGAAACTTACGTTGACGGACTTTCTCGTCGTACTTTCTCGCCGCTGGAGACGGATCTGGACCGTCACAATACCAATGAATAGTATCTGGGGTGACGAGTCTTGCCCAGGTCCTTTCCTCCGACGATGTCTTCTTAAATATCTTTTCCAGGAAGTTGAATTCTTCTAATTCTATCTGGGGGCGCTGACGGACTGAAAAAACAGACGGTTGTAAAAAAACTGTATCAAGTGAAATAAAGATGAAGATAAGATATTTTGTTATGATGGGTATACCAGACTCGGCTAAAATGCCCCACGTTGTGTCTACTGGCATGTAATCCGTCTCCCCAGGACGGCACATCCAACCGTCACCTTCTATGAAGAAGTAACGGCTCTTCCAGTCTCTATTTGAATCTGGAGTTTCGAAGATAACCTTCAAGAGGGAGCTCCTGGGGACGAAGCTATACATTCCCCTCGACTTATCTATCTCGTCTGGACGGTAGCAGTGAAGGAATTCCCTCACCGTCAGCCTACGCCTACCGTCCGACATGGCTCCGTACAGCACCTCCATGGCAATAAAGACTCGCCAGGCGTTTGGGGATATCTGGCTGACGGACAATCCCAAATATTGTAGGAGTTCGCGATGGAGTGAACTCAGTGGGAATCTAAGGCCAGCCTTGAGCACCTGCTCATATATCCCTACGCCGTCGACCCCCTTGTAATAACACTTCTCAGACTTATAAGGTAGACGGAGGGGGATATATTCGGGGATTTGGTAGTTGTCCCTAATGGTGGAGAAGTGTGGCTCCTTGATTTTTGAAGTAAATGCATTGACCGTCCACTCCGGCAGCATGACGAACAGCCTAAGTCCGTCCGCGCCCACGACGGATCTATATTCCTCTACTTGCTCTTCATCTATTTCTACGATTTCCATATCCTCATTTGTTGAGGAAGGAGAAGATGCAGACGGACTCCTATCCTCGCTCAAATCCTCTCGGTCTTTGTGACCTGACGGATACACCTCCTCATAATACTCGCCGTCGCGAACGACGGACTGGTTACTCGACGCACTAGACATTTTCCTACAGGTAAGGACAAAACCTAAGGCTATAATGGATATTACAAAATATGACGGGCAAGAAAGGGAATTGTTTCTTCATAGTTAATATAAGGAATTAAATATTAGACGGATAGAAATGTCTTACCTGGAAAAGTTAGATTGGACGGAGATATCGCTGACGGTTGCAATAAGTGGACGGTCTCTCTCTGACAGGTGCGACGGTCTCTCTCTGACAATGAAATTCTTTCTGAAAGTGAAAAATGAGAGGAGGAAGCAGCAGTATTTATAAGAGAAGTGCACGGAAGACGAAGCGACGCCTCGATCCCATCTAATGGCCTGTAAAAACGTGACACGTGTCGATGTCCATTTAATGCGTTTCAGGCCTTGTCGATTACCAGATTACTAACTGTTTAAGCCTTCTTACCGTCATCCTTTGTGGCTAGGACCGACGACCCACAGCCCCTTTTAAACCGTCATGCCTCAGTATTATTGTCACCCCTTGGTTCCGTCCACTAACGTATGACGGACCCATGAGGTGAAGGGGGCAACTGAAGGGGAAGAATTTGGGCACAAAATGGGCCTGACGACCCGTCAGCTGTGGGCCAATAATGGACGGGCCCAATATGAAAAGTCAGTAGGCCCAAAGGCCATAAGGGCTTTTGGGAAGGGATCCCGCGATCCACGATGAAGAGGATTCCTACATGGAAACGACTTCTACTCCAAGTAAGAGAAGTCCACCCTCTACTACTATAAAAGCTCCACGACCCTCACTTATCAAGGTACGCATAATTTTACCCTCTCTAGCACTCTAGAGTTGTGAGCATATTTTCTAACTTAACCTTCGGAGGGTCTTCGGCCGGCACCACACCGGTGCTCTCTGTAAGGTTTCTCCTTCTTTGTGGTGTGTAGATCAATATTCAAGCGAGTAGGAACCGTGCGGCTCATTGGTGAAACTCTTGACTTCATCAGGAAACATTACAAATTGATCTCAAATCAGGGTGTTGATTGTAAGAAAAATAAAAATTGATGATAAACATTGCAATGAACTTACAGTTTTGGGTGGATAGATGCAATTAGCCCAAACAAGAAAGAGAAGTCGTGAATAAGATCTTACATGGCTACAATTGAAATTGGTTTATACTATTTGCAACTACCTTTCCTGTCCAATTACCTTTCGCATGATCTTTTTTTCTAGAAGTGGAGAAGGGTACATTAAAAAGAAACAAGCACAATAAAAGTGCAACTGAGAGGCCTAATTGGATTCACAAGAAGCACAGTAAAGGTGCAACTGAAAGGACAAAAAGAATTCAAAACACATGACCTTCACAACTATATATTCTTCCCTAGCAAGTTGGGTAGAATTACCTGCCACTCCTGAAATCCCTACAAGCTCTCGGAGTTCAATTTTTTGACAGCAATTACCATCCTATTTCCACTCTTGGATTGCCCCTTATCCTTGAGCCAACCCTTAAAAATCTGCCCAAATCCTCTCGCATCAAGTACTGTATCAAGACTAAAATTCTTGGTTGCAACCTTTAATTCTGTAAGGCTGAAGATCCTCAAGTTTGGGGTGGGCAAGATCTGACCAAGTACTATTTCATCATTTTTGGAGCTACTACTGTCTGTTTCAGACCCGGCTAGTGGGAATAGTGACGAACAAGAGAATTGTGCATGAGGTGATTGGTTAGACTCTGAACAACTATCGTTGGTCTTAGTCTCAGAAATGGTGGGTGGGAATATTAATGGAATGGAAAAACTTGTTGTTATGGTAATGGAAGGATTTGTAATTATTATCTCATAATTTTCAGAACTCTGTAGCAGACCTGGCTGGTGGGAATAATGACACTATGGAATTGGAATTATGAGAGAATCTTGGAGATGTTTTATTGGATTCTGAACTACCATCATTTTCACTATCTGTGTTAATGGCTGGGAAGATTTATGGAATGGAAATAGGGGAGTTTGGATTTGTTCCATTCCTTATCAAACTAAAACTGCCGGACTTTGAGTTGGCTGATGGGAAAACAGAATACTCTACTAGTGATTCACTTCTTTCTTCCCTTACTGTACTACCATGGTCTGAGTTGTTGGTAACAAATTCTGCAACCAAAAATTATGAAATACAGAAATGTTTAAAGTTGAAATTATATGGTAGTATTCAGTCACTAAAATTTTCTTGTCTGACTCAAAATTCTTTGAAACTTACCTAAATCAACTTTTTTTTTTTTTTTTTTTTTTTTGAGAACGTAGACTATTATGTTATTTAAAAAATCAGCCGAGGTCGGCAAAGAGTACATCATGGAGGTGAGGTGGAATATCCTCCACCCACACCGATAAATCTCTCACATGCCTCGCATGTTTAGCTAGGTTGTGTGCTACTTTGTTACCATCTCTACGAATATGTGTACAAGCAATACATTTACTGGTAACAAGAGTAGATTTGGCTGAATCAAGGAGGTGAGCATAAGATGTCAGTGAGGTTCTGTGCTTTGAAGGGTGTTGATAACTGCTACCGAGTCACCTTCAAGCATAAATTCCTGAAGGCCAAGTTCCTGTGCGAAGGTTATCGCTCTTGCTACAGCCATGGCTTCCACTATGACTGGTGCAAACGGTAAGGGAGCTTGCTCTGACAGTGAAGCAATAGCATTCCCATGACAGTCGTGGACCACAACACCCAATCCAGCCTTGCCCAACTCCGGAAAAACGGCGCCATCAAAATTTAGTTTGACACAATTCGCCGGAGGAGGACGCCACTGGACACGGTTCTGTGGTCTCGTTGTTGCTGCATTGTTGATGATGGAACTCTGATTTTGCTGGAACGTTGAAAGGGCTTGCGTTGCTTGCTGAAGGACCTGAGTTTTTGGAAAATCCGTTGTGCGCACCCGAAGTTGATTTCGCCGGGTACCAGATAGTCCACATCACCATCGCCATGAGGTCCACGTTTTTCCTTCTTTCGTGAGTCAGCTTGATCAGGTCTGTGATGCTTGGTGTACCTAGTTGGCTTCGGTCTTCAAATCCTGGAGTGCTGTCCCATATTTCATCTAGTGAGGAGCAATTCCATAGTGCATGGGCAGTTGTTTCGGCCTCCACTCCACAATGTTCACACCTGTCTTCATTAAGTATTTTCCTTTGCATTAGATTATGCTTGGCTGGAATGGCGTCTTTGCAAACCCGCCACATGAAGTTCCTCACTTTATTAGGAATGTTGAGCCCCCAAATGAGATTCCACACCTCATTTTGCTACTGCGGATTACTTGCAGAAACAAACATAGAATTTAATTTATTAAGGAACTTTGAGCCCGAGTTAATCGTGTAGTTACCTGAGGGGGTGAAGGGCCAAATTATTTTGTCCTCCACCGGAGTTCGGCTCAATGGGATATTAAGGACCATAGCAGCTTCTTCAGGTGAAAACAAGCCATGGACTAAATCTGTTTCCCATTTCCTTGTACTTGGATTGATGAGGTCCGAGACTCTACCATCTTCAAAACCTGGAATAATATCTGAAAGGATCTGTGGATGCTCTGGAGATGGTAGCCAAGCATCATTCCAAATACTGATATCCTCCCCACATCCCACCCTCCATCTTGCACCCTTTAATAGGACGTCTCTTCCTTTCAAAATGCTATGCCAAGCGTTTGAACCCGAGCTAGAATCTTGGGCATCCCATATACTACCGTTTGGAAAGAACTTTGTTTTAAAGACTCTATAAAATAAAGAATCCTTATTTTGAAGTAATCTTCATGCTTGCTTAGCCAAAAGAGCATCATTGAAGTTGGCGAGGTCCTTGAAACCCATTCCGCCTTCTTTTTTTGGAAGGCAAAGTGTGTCCCATTTCACCCAGTGAACTTTCCTACGGTCTCCTCTTTGTCCCCACCAAAACCTTTTAATTAGACTCTCAATTTCTGAACAAAGCCCTAGTGGGAGTTTAAAGCAGCTCATGGTGTAGGTTGGAATAGCTTGAACAACTGCTTTAATCAATATCTCTCTCCCAGCTTGTGAAAGGAGTTTCTCTTTCCACCCTTGCAATTTTTTCCAAATCCGTTCCTTTATGTAGTTAAAGCTTGCTTTTTTGTTTCTGCCCACCAGCGAAGGTAACCCAAGGTATTCTTCATACTGAATAATTTCTGGAACTTCCAATGCCACCTTAATTTGATTTCTAGATTCAGCCTTTGTGGATTTACTGAAGAAGATCGCCGTCTTACTACGATTAATCTGTTGACCTGAGCACTTCCCATAGACATCCAATATGTCCAGAACTCTTTGGCATTCCTCGATAGTGGCCCTGCAAAACAGCAAACTATCATCTGCAAATAAAAGGTGGGTTAGACTTGGACTATTCCTACAAAGAGAGTAGCCCTTGATATGTCCTTGGTTGGCTGCTTTGTTGAGTAGCCCATTGAGACCTTCAGTACTAAGTAAGAAAAGAAACGGGGAAAGGGGGTCGCCTTGTGTGATGCCTCTTGTTGGTGTGATCATGCCTTACCTAAATCAACTTGGTGCTTCCTCTCATACTGATATTGGACAGAAAAATTTTGGGATATTGAGAATGAAAGAATTGCATATAAAAATGGTGTGTTGTGTTGGTGTTCATAATTTATAAGAACTAGTCGCAGACCCACGCGATGCGTGAGAATATATATTTTGTAATATGATACAATTCATAATTTATTCTCTAAAATTTATTGAAGATAGTTTTCTCCTAAAAACTTGAACTATTTCTAAATTATTTTCCAACTCTCTATCTCTACAAATATATCATTATATTATTTTGGTTTTTTATTTTTTATTTTTATTTTTTAATTTTATAGATATGATATTTGAAAACCAATAATGGAGGGACATGCCAACACAACATTAGATTTCTATTTTTCTTCCCATGATGAGATTGTATTATATTTTAATTCTTCTAAATTTTGAGGTGCAACCTTCGTACCAGTTGCTAAATCCTTCATTCCCAAAAGTGATGTCTAGTTAGTTGCCAACAAAAAAGAATAAGACCGCAAAAAAAAGAAAAAAAAGAAAAAAAAAAAAGGAAAGTGAAGTTTTATAGGTTAGAGTCATCACGTACAAAAACTTATTTACAATAAGGTATATAAATAAAATACATATTAAACAAACCTTACTTCAGCAAAATGATCAAATTTAATAGATCCTCACTTATATCAATTTCCATCAAAGACCACCAAATTGTCAAATAGTAATATGCCATTGATTCCACCCATGTCTACTACAGACATTTATCAATGTGTCCCTATACAAATCACTCAATTATTATTGTTTTGAATTCCCACAGAAAATCAAAATAGAGCGTGTATGAATTGTAAACTTGCTAACTTAGCCAATTGTTCTTACCTCGGAGAAGATGTCTATTAACATTCCAAGTTATGAATTTCAAATGGCTACAGGAAGTTATCAGATTGTATCAGTTGCTATGCCCAAAAATAGCAATTGCTTCTGCCTTCATTGGAACACATCAACTATATCATATTGTGTTTAATAAGGAAAAAAATAGTAAAATCCAAAAGAAATAGTATTGTTAAGATTTGTCTAAAACTCATGTACATAGTATTCCAGATATTCAAAAAAAGAAAATCAAGTTGTCGAAAAAATAGCATAATTCAAAATCTAAAACTAAAAATCCAATTATTGTTCATGTACACAGTATTAAAGATAGGTATTCAAAAATCAAGAACCAATTAATTTTTCTATCCTCACAACAGTTAGCATAAAGCTAGGTACTAATGGAATTTAAAAATAATTCAATTCTTTGAATTTCCTCACTCTTAAAATACCAAAAAAATTTCTCATAAGCTAAATAATCCCCAAAGTTATTCGTCAACCAAACAGGCCAACTTAGGTCCCAAACACAAAAATTCTAGCCACAATACAACAATCTACTTAAGCTAATGTACTTTGAAGAATTAGAGTTTCCTTTAAAATATTAAGATAAAAAAATTTAAACTATGACATCCCAAGTTCCATACACAAAAAAAAAAAAATTAAAAAAAATAAGATTCAAACTTTACTCTCTTTTCTTTTCCATTTTCCCACAATTTCTGGGACACCAAATAGTCAAATTAAACAATAAAAAACAAATTATTAGTATAAGGAAATGAAATCTAATATAGCTGTGTATTGAACCATAAAAAGCAAATTATCAAGCACCACCCAAGAAAAGCAACAATTTTATTCCTCTTTCCTTCAAAATATTCTAAGAAAAGAATGGTTACCAATTGATTAGTATGACCTTTAATAGATTAAAAAGCCTCCAATGATTGTGAGTCTTGATCTTTGACATCTGTCGAAGAATTAACAAACAAAACAGAGATAAAAATGAAATTTAGTTTAGCATATAAGACGATGGGAAAAAGAGAACAATAACAATTTCTCTTTGATGAAAATGAATAACGCTCTTACTATAAAACAAAGACCAAAATAAAAACATCACATTGAACAAACATATTGAGAGTAACATTCCTACAGTCTAGAGAATGGCAATCATAAAACAATTTATAACAAACATGATCAAAATTGAAAACTCAATCTCGTTCATAATGAAAACTCAAAATTGAACTACGTTTTTTTTTCCTAATAATGAGATGGGAATAAAAAAAGAATAATACAAATAGCAGAACTCATTTTCAATTTATACCCTTTGGACTTGGGCTGCCAATGTTCCCCTCTCATCTGCTTTAGTTTCGTTTGCAAGCTCTAGAGTCATTATCTATCTCTTGCGCTCACTTGATTGGGTTTTGGTAGACGAACTTGAGCCATGACCAAAAGAACGGAAAAAACACTCAAGAAACTATCGCATTGAAGGCCATACCGATCAATTTGTAAATAGAGAACAATTGAAAATTTATAGAAAAAAAATGAGAGGTGAGGAGGTGAGGAGGTTGCAATCTATCGGTGACTATAAAAATTCCATATAATAGTGGTATCTCAAGAGTCTGGGTTAATGGAAAGACACATGATAGATGTGGAGATAAAGTATTAGTGACTATAAGAATTCCATATAATAGCGGCATTTCAAGAGTCTGGGTTAATGGAGAGACACACGGTAGATATGGAGATAAAGTATTGGCGACTATAAGAATTCCATATAATAGCAACATCTCAAGAGTATGGGTTATGGGTTAATGGAGAGACACGCGATAAATATGGAGATAAAGTAACACCTGAATTTAAAAAGAGACTCAATAAATGGCAATTGATAAAACAAAAAATAAAATAATAAAAGAAAATAAAATAAATGATGACATGGTGCTGACGTGGCTTAACTGGAGTGTAGCAACATTAAACGCTACGCTTCAGCTTTTAGTAATATATAGATTTGGAAGTTTCAGCGAAGATACTCTCGTGTTCCTTTCGGCGCTGAACAGTTTTTTAGTAGCGAACAAAGTGCGTTTGGTACTCTATTTGTGAGTAAAAAATGTGACTATGAGTCTTCGACTTATTTACTTCCCGAGAGCACTCATATCTTGCTATGGCTTAATTGCTATACAATAGGGCCTTACATCATTTGGGTTGTTCTGAGTTCTTTGTGGGTCTCAACAATTGGTCTTGTGGTCCTAATGCTCATTTGGATTGACTTTGGCACTCAGATTTCATGGGGCTTATCCTCGACTTTTCCCATGTACTGAATCAGCCCAAGTTCATAGGCTCTGCTAGCTAGGTCCATGGGATTTAATTTTACCTCTGACTTTCTAGTGGCCTTCGACTAACACGTGACAATGTTAGTGCCTTTCCATGGGCTGGTTTTCTTGAACCATTTTACTCACAAGTGGGTGTAATAAGCTTGGGTCAAATATGTATGGGTCAAAATTGGATTCTTTTAAATAGCAAAAATAATGGGCCTTGGGGATAAATTTGGTGGGCTGGATAAAACAATTTCTGGTATTTTATCTCAAGGTTAGTGGGTCGAAGTTATGGGCTTTGGGCTGAATTTGTTGTTCGATGATTTGCTACTAACAACTTCATAAAATAGATTCAGATTTTTCATTGCTTTTTTTAGAGTGTGAGTTGAACCTACCTATGGCATTGATGTTGACCCTTTTTATTTTTTGGGAACAACAGAGCAAAAATTATTGGTGTGGATTTAACATAAAAACATGATAATTAGGAAGTACTGTCGGTGAACAAAACTCACATACTAGTCTGGCACTCCAAAAAGACAACAACAAAAGTGGATGTGAAAAAAGAAGAATTAAAATACTTTAATGACATGCAAATACGAAGTGAATGAATTTCAAACTATTTAATTTGGGGAAGTAATAACAATAAAAATAAAAATAACAATAACAATAACAATAACCATAAGAGAGAAAGAAGTGTTTAAGTACTACAAGTTTACAATTATTTATATATTATCAGCTGCTACTGGGTAATTGATTATGAGTTTGTTTCTATTAAGTTTCGTACAAACTATACACCCACAAGGAGGGACTGCAACATGTTGCTCATACTTCACCATCTTCTTTTGGATCACTAGCAAATCATGGCAATAACCTCTTGAAAACTGCCAGACTCTTAGTGTTACAACTGAATAACTAGTTGGAAAAGAAACTAATAACAAACCATATTATCCCAAGCCTAAAGAAAGCAAGATTACGCAAAATTAAACAAAATTAGTTTGATATTCCCTCTCAAATACCCTAATTTCTCTTGTTTATTTTCATCCATGAATTTTGTGTGGACCTGTCCTGGCCTGAATTATAAACAAATGGCTTCCCCTTCACTAATTTTTAGAGAAGGAAGGGAGTGAGAGAAGGGGAAATTTTATCAATAGCTACCAAATTGTTTTCCCTTCTAAATTCCTTCTTCCTTTTCTCGAAGTTGGAAGGCCAATGGGTTGAACATCAGTGGGGATCGCTGATGACCGTGGCTACGGTCTTGATGACAGTTTTGAGACTTTAGAAATACTTTTAACTCTCAAAGTAGTCCCTACTTTGGGTGTATCAACTAGTTTACAAGTATTTCAAGCAACTATGATTTCCAGAAATATTTACTACAAACTTTAGATGCTGTTAAAACTATATGCCTATGTCTAAAAATTCATTGGATATGTTATAAGGGTTGTATAAAGCACGTCAATACATTGTTAGGCGGAGATTTGGTTTTAGTGTTAACATTAAAATATATATATAAAATATAAAATGTTATGGTTATGGTTATTTTTACAAGTTATGAGTTTCTATCGGTTTTGATACCGGTTCTTATGGCATTTGGGTCTCACTTACTAGAAACCTTGGAAGCTTTCTTGGAGAAATATGTGGTATGTATTTGAAATGAATGACACTAGGGTGATGTGTGTGTGAGAGTCTTTTACTCTTTTTACTTACTATTTTTTGAGGTTTCAACAGTATTTGGGTCATTTTTAGCATTTTAGATAGTGACATTTTAGAGAATGAGCAATGTTATTTAGAGGATGAGCAATGTCATTTCACTTGCATCTTTATAAGGAAAATTACAAAATACCCACTGTGGTTTGGGGATATAAACATTTTGTTCACCAATTTTCAATTGTCCAATTTAATGACCTCTTAACATTTGGAACAAAATGAAATCGTTAGGGATTTCATTGGACAGATTTTGTTGTTCAAAGTGCAGCTAGTTTTAGAACCATTTAGCATTGCTAGTATAATAGCATTGAATTTGCATAGTAATTATTATATATAATAGCATCAGTTTTTTTGTTACAATTATTGTTTTTGATTTGTGAATGTTATTTATCTAAAACAATTTTCTTATTTTATTTCCTTCAAGATAAAACAAAAATACTAACTATGGTTTGACATGGTATTTTTTAAATGCTGAATTATTTTTTTTATTATTACTTTAATGACCACGTTAGCATTTAGTGTGTTAATGGTGCACTTTGTCTACCACATAGATTATTTCCATCTATGAGATAACGGTAAGGACCAAAACTAGAACGCTTTTTGAAATGTATTTTCAAAAAAGTAAAGATGTTATTGTTATGGTTATTGTTACATGTTGTGAGTTTCTACCAAACCCTTGGCATTTAAGACCCACTTACTCGAACCTTTGGAAGTTTTATTGGTGAAATATGTGGTATGTGTTTGAAATGTGTGACACTAGGGTGATGTGTGTGTGAGTGAATATTTCACCTTTTTAACTTATTCATTTTTGAGGTTTTAGTAGTATTTGGGTCATTTCTGGCATTTTGGGGCTATTTTGTGTTAGAATAATGTGGTCCAACATGATATCTTATGATGTCTTTATTATCAATAATTTCTTATTCAAAATTTCTTGTGAAATTTTTCCATATTTTTATTATGTAAAATATTGTTATATTGATATATGCCTACTTGATTTTGTCAACTAGAATTATGAAGGCGTAAATACACTTTTGGTCCCTACATTTTGGGCCATTTCTCGATTTAGTCCCTAAATTGATTTTGATGCTATATCAGTCCCTGATTTTTGAAAATCGTTTTTAAAATAGTCCCTACCGTCAACCCGGTTACGGAAGATGCTGATGTGGCAAACGGAAGTGCCAGGTGTCAAAGCCAACTAATAAAATATTGCAGAAAATGCCAGCGTGTACCCCTCACCCCCACGAGACCCTCACGTGACCGAGCCACCTCACGTTCCCGCCTCTTTTCCCCCACGTGATGATCACGTGACCGAGCTTATCAACGTTTCAGCTGCCTTCCTTCAGCCACTTCAGTCAGTTCAGTCCTAAATCCCCAAATTTCACCTGAAATCCCTAAATTAGCTCGTGCTCACTGAGAAAACTCAAGCCCAGTCCCCTGAGAAAACTCAATACCATTTCTGTGAAACGATTTCCCTGACAAATCAGTGCGAATTAGAACGACGATGTGATCTGGAGGAGGAGGAGAACGTCGCGATTTGAAGCTCGATTTTTGGCATCGATTCTGACATCTGAGATACAGATATGTGTGTATATCTGTTTCTTTGTGTGTATTTCTGTCTCTCTGTGTGTATATTTGTTTATCTGTGTGTATATCTATCTCTCCATCTCTTTTTATATGTCTCTGTCTCCTACTTTTAACGCGTTTTGTCTATGTGTGCAATTTTGTCTCTCTCATCGATTAGGGACCACACTTTACAGCTTTCATTATGCTTTAATTTGTCTGTTTGGTTGGTGTTTGTTATTGTTTGGCCTTTAGGGATCAATGTGGTCCAGGAGTGTTCCCTGTGATCAGTAAACTATATATATTTTTGGCATTGTTTTGTGTTCCATGAAGGAGCTTATTGTTTAGAATGTATATAGTCAGTGCATGTTTGACTGTTTGGTTTAGTTTTGTCTTTATTGTAATAAAATAATCTGTACTTTTTTTCCATGCATGCAGAATGGACGATTTATTTACTATGCATGTGCATCATGGGGGGCAGTTCACTGAAAATCTTGAGGAGTATGTGGGGGGTGAAGTGGGGGTAGTAGACAATTGTCATCCTGATGAGTGGTCTAAGGTAGAGATTGAGGCCATTTGTAGGGAATTTGGGTACACTGCTGTGAGCAGGCTATGGTACATAAAGCCTGGGGATAATGAGGAGAATAGGGTGTTCCACTTGATCAAGGATGATAAAGATGCAATGCTCATGACTGAATTGGTGAGGGGTCATGGGCAGATTCATGTATATGTAGAGCATCCAGTATATGATCCTATCCTCATTAATGGGGGTAATGGAGTAACATTGGAGGTTGTTGTAGGAAATGAGCATGATGAGCGTGATGAGCATGCTAACTTTGTGGATATTAGTGATTCTGAGGGGGAACCTGCTTATGATGCTTATTACAATGGTAAGGGCTACTTTGATGATTTTGATGATTTTGATGAGGATGGGTCCTCTGGTGGTGATGATGATTTTAATGGTAATCAGTATGTCTATGAAGGTGACATGGATGATGATTTTGGCAGGGATGATAGGGATGGTGGTGTTGGGTCTGAGGGTGGTTATGATGGTGGTGAAAATCCTGCTCCCACCAATGGAGATGGTGTCCAAACTGATTCTGATGTTGAAATAATAGAAAGCAGGAGACCTGGTAAGGAACCAGTTGTTGGTGAACCAGAAGAGGATGGGGCTATCACCTCTGACAGTAATGATGATAGTGATATGGAAGGGCCTAGAGAAATGAATCCCAACCAGAGGTTTGTTGGAGCAGATAGTGATGACAGCTGGGAAAATGAGGTTGAGGCACCAGTGCTAGATCACATGGGGGCTGGTGTAATGAACTCAGATTACACCAGTGAGGAGCTGTTAAGTCTCACTGAGTCATCAGATGATGGGGGAGTTGATGATAGTGGCAGTGAGGGTCATGGTGAAGGTGATCATGGACAGGTGGACAATGTCACTAGGAGGAACAAGTTTCCAGTGTTTAAGCCAGTCTCTAATCCTGAACACCTTAGGTTTGAGAAGGGTATGTTGTTTATTTCTACTAAACAGTTCAAGGATGCTATTAATGAGTATGCAGTGTGTGGTGGATGGGGGGTAAGGTTTGTGAAGAATGATAAGCTAAGGGTTAGAGCCAAGTGTCAACCTCCATGTAAGTTTACAGCTTACCTAGCAAAGATGTCCAGGGAGATGACTTATCAACTTAAGACCCTGAACTTGGAGCACACATGTTCAAGGAGCTACAAAAATCCAAGGTGTACTGCCAAGTTCCTTGCAAAGAAGTTGATGAAAAAGGTGAGGAGACAACCTGACATAAGACTGAAGGATATTCAAGATGCTGTTCATGAGAAGTATGTGGTGCATATCAGTGCTGGGAAGGCTAGCAGGGCTAAAGAAAGGGCTCAAGAGTTTGTAGATGGGACTTTCACAGAGCAATATAATCAACTTTGGGATTATTGTGCAGAACTGAAGAGATCCAGTCCTGGTAGTACAGTTCTGATGAAGACTGTCACTTTTAATGAGGGAGACTTGGCAGCTGAGATGGATTTACGTACTGGAGTGCCATACTTTGAGAGGTTGTATATATGCTGGGCCGGGTGTAAGAATGGATTCTTGGCAGGCTGCAGGCCATTAATTGGATTGGATGCTTGCCATCTCAAACACAAGGTGGGGGGGCAGCTGATGGTTGCAGTAGCCAGGGATCCTAATGAAGAGTACTTTCCTCTGGCTGTTGCAGTGGTGGAAGCTGAAACCAAGGACTCATGGGTTTGGTTTATCAACTTGCTGCTAGCTGACATTGGTGATAGCAAGAGGTGGGCTTTCATATCAGACCAGCAAAAGGTATTATAATATTTTATGTATATATTGTCTATTCTCGAATAAAATAAATAACAAATGTCATTTAGTTTATATAACAAATATTTTATGTTTATATTGCTAACTGCTTGCTGTTTACCTTGGCAGGGTTTAGTGCAAGCATTTGCAGATAACTGGCCGGATTACGAACATAGAATCTGCTGTAGACATTTATACAACAACTTGAGAAAGCAACATCCTGGTCTCTTGATCAGGGATTTGTTCTGGAGAGCAGCAAAAGCTACTTATGCACAGGAGTTTGAGAGGTTAATGAATGAGATTAAGGATGTTGATGAGGGTGCCTATTTTTGGTTGAAAGGGCATACCACAACAATATGGGCTAGACACATGTTCAGGAGTGATGGTCTAACTGATACTGTCCTGAACAATATGTGTGAAAGCTTCAATAGTAGGATATTAAAATTCAGAGGGAAGCCCATTATCAGTATGGTATGAAAATGTCATGTAGTTTATGTGGTTCATGAATTCATGTTTAAGTTATATACTGTATAGCATGGACTAACATGTGGGTTGATTATGTGTGCAGCTTGAGGACATTAGACTGTATTTGATGAACAGGTCCCAACAGAATAGACTAAGTATTTTGAAGGTGGAGTCTGAGTTGTGCCCTAAAGTGTGTAAAAGATTGCACAGGGAAAAATTGGGAAGCAGTAGATGGTTGGCTTGTTGGGCTTCTGACACAAGGTTTGAGGTTAAGAATGGGCTGGTTAGCTTTATTGTGGACCTATCTAAGAGGACCTGTAGTTGTAGGAAATGGGACATCTCTGGCATTCCATGCTGCCATGCTATTTCGTGCATTTTCTTCAACAGAGAGGCAGCTGAGAAGTACACTGATGACTGCTACAGAGTCAGCACATACAAGGCATGCTATGAGCCAGTGATTGATCCAATCAATGGTCAGAATATGTGGACCCCAACTGGACTCCCACCTGTGCAGCCTCCAATAAAGAGAAGGCCACCTGGCCGGCCCAAGAAGAAGAGAGCAAGGGAACCCAATGAACCAAGCAAGGGGCATAGCAAGGGTTTAGGTATTTCAAAGAGATGCAAATCATGTGGGAATAAAGGCCACAACAAAAGAAGTTGCAAAGGTAAGGTTGGGGGCAATTCTTCACTGCCTACAGCTGCTGGTAGTGGTCCAAACAGAAGGAGTTCTAGGCCAAAACAGGTATAATACGAATTTATTCATGAATCACACTTGTTTGTACTTGTTCTCTACATTTTGAAGTTAACTTGAGTGTACATGTATCTGTAGACAAGCAACAATGGTCATGGTGGTAGAGCAAGTGGAGTGGCCATCAATGAGCCAGCAAAGACTCATCCAACTAGAAGCAGTGCAGCAACCACCACTCCAGTTACAAGCAGTGCACCCTCCAACAGGCCAGCCAACAATAGTGCAGCAACAAGCAGTGCACCCCCCAGAGAAGTATTGAGTGCTAATGGGAGCCAAGCATCTGTGCATGGACCAAGGGGATCAGCTGGTGGAATCTGAGCTTTTGTCTTTTTGTAGTCAGTTTGTATAGCTGAACTATGTGGTGTTTTTTGTAATGCTTTTGTAGTCAGTTTGTATAGCTGCACTTTTGGCATGCTTTTTGTAATGGTGGCTGAACTATGGCTGACTTATGTCCATTTTTGTATAGCTGAACAGTGGCAGCTAAGTAGGGTGATATGTGGTGCAATCACCTTTTATTTTTGTTGCCTGAACAATGGCTTAATATGTATAGCTGCACTTGGATTTCATGCTTGATATGTATAGCTATACTTGGATTTAATGCAGAATATCTATATTGAATTATGATTGTTGGCCGGCTATGGTATGATTTGTATTTCTGTATTATGGCAGGGAATGACCTATGTGCTTTGTGTGTTTGGTAGTAATGTTGTGGTTTCTGCATTGTGCTGCAATTATGAGTATTGTGGCATGGAATGAGTTCCATTATTTTCAGTTTATGGTTTGTATACTTTTAGCTATTATATGTGTGTCCAACAGATTCATGTTCATGGCAGAATTGGTAACTGCAAAATTGGTAACTGCAGTCACTATGTACATGGAATATTTGGTAACTGCAGAACAATCAAAACATCGCACACAGTTTAAGTTCAGTCATTCAATACAAACCAGTAAACAATAAGCAATTTAGATAAAACAACATAGACAGTTTAAGTTCAACCAATGAGAACTTCATTTCATTCCAGCCGAAATTACAAGGTCATTGGGATACACTTCTCCACAAAATATTGCACACTGCATTATGTTTAAACACTAACAAAGAGGCAAGCCAACCCTTCATACAAAAAGCATGCCAAACCTTCATACAAAAAGCATGCCAAACCTTCATACAAGGCACTTAATTTCTCTACACCAGCTAATCCACCCAACAATACACCATAACCCACCCAGCTAATCCACTAAAGCTAAAATCACACAAAGGCATATCCCACACATCATCAATGCCAAGATCAGAGACACTGTCAAACACTTCTCCCTCTTTTTGCAAGTTGAAACCTCAGCCTCGAGTCTAAGAATGGTTTGCCTCTGTTCTGGGATAAGCACCTTCCCACGCGCACAAATCTCATCATCAACCCACTGAAAAAACTTGCATTTCCTGCCAACCTGAAAATCAAACCCAAATTTCAAACCCAAATTCCATACCAAAATTTCAAACCAAATCACCCCAGCCCACTATAAAAACAAACTAATGAAGAAAAATTTTAAACCACTAACTTACCCAGTAATTGGGACACCCATAGAACCTTCTGCCTGGATTGTTCTCCGTCCAGGACACCACTAGAACCGGTTTAGCAGGGCTGGGACAATAGCACATGCGTGGTGCTCTCCTCCTCAGGTTTGCTGACATTGATGAGCTTGCTGACGATGATGTTCCTTCCATCTCTTCAGTAGTTGCAGCAAAGTTATGGTGGCTGTGAGTGATTTAGGGCTCATATCTCTTTATGGGGTGGCTGAAGGTAGTTGATAAGCTCGGTCACGTGATCATCACGTGGGGGAAAAGAGGCGGGAACGTGAGGTGGCTCGGTCACGTGAGGGTCTCGTGGGAGTGAGGGGTACACGCTGGCATTTTCTGCAATATTTTATTAGTTGGCTTTGACACCTGGCACTTCCGTTTGCCACATCAGCATCTTCCGTAACCGGGTTGACGGTAGGGACTATTTTAAAAACGATTTTCAAAAATCAGGGACTGATATAGCATCAAAATCAATTTAGGGACTAAATCGAGAAATGGCCCAAAATGTAGGGACCAAAAGTGTATTTACGCCAATTATGAATCATTTCGTTATAGTCCTTGACTTGACCAAATCCATAATGATGTAGCCTATTCCTATAGGTACATTATTGGACCATGATGAAAAGGAGGTGTAAATTAAAATTACTCAAACTATGAAAGACAGTAAGGGCTGGTCTTTCAATGGTTAGTGCATAAAAATCTTGGCAGTCCTTCCATAATGAGATTCATGCACGTTGAACATTGACCTTAATAAATCTATCGTGTCATTACCAGTAACTTGCCTCCTACAAGAGGTGTTGTCATTATAGTGATTCTGGATATGAACGATAGATGAATCAATTCGTTAGTATGGAGTTACAAAAGTAATGATATGTTAATGAATATTATAAATATTGTCGAGGCCACACTTGCAAGGGGTGTGAGAAGAGGAAATAAAGCTCTTATTAATTCTGACCAGTTGGGGAGAGCATCCTAATTGCTTGTGAGGTCTTTGAATAATATAATTTAGTATGTAAATTTCTCACATTTTATTATTGATTTTTATTACATATGCACATGATATAATTGTTAATTGATAGATGTATTATAGTTGTTTCTCTTAAATTATTACTTTTTAAGTATAATTCCTACCGTTTCACATATAAACTAAGTTAGACAAATAGCTTCAATTCATGGGGTCTGTTTGGAATCTGCTTATTTTGCTGAAACTAAAACATTTTACTGGAAGAACTGTAAATAAAGATAAAAATTAGCTGAAATAGTATAGTAGGACCCATGAATAGTACCAAAAAGTGCAGTGAGACCTATAAATAGTGGCAAAAATAAGCTAAATAGTAAAATAAGCTGGCAAAATTAAGTCATGCCAAACTCACACATGGTGTTCACGATTCATCCATAGGCCTATGGGTTATTGAATGAAATCTAGACCAACAAAATTTTCATGGGGGGCTCCATCTTAGTTCAAAAATATTATACTTGGACACTTACCATTTGGTCTGGTGCTTGAGTCATTTGACTTTCTACCATTTTTCTCCTTTTTTTTTTTTTTTTGTTTTGTTTTGTTTTGTTTTTTTTTTTTTGAGAAAGACCATTTTTCTCTTTTTGGTTGGTAGAGAACTCGTGTAACTTGTTTAATATGGTGTATTTGGCCAGTAATATGGCCTTAAGCAAAAATTACGAAACAGTCTATTTTTGGGAAAAAATTAGGCGTGGCACGTGTTCAAAGTTATTTAGTAAGTTGGACTCTTTTTGAAAGTCAAGTTTGGCAAACTCGACTTTGGGTTGGAAAACGAACACTGTAGTGGCATTTTTTCGTGCCTATAGCAACGTTTATAGAAAACGCCACTATAGGGTACCTATAATTTTTTTTAGTGGCGTTTTCTATAAACGTTGCTATAGGCACTAAAAAACGCCACTATAGTGTTCGTTTTCTAGCCCAAAGTCGATTTTGCCAAACTCGACTTTCAAAAAGAGTCTAGCTTCCTAAATAGCTTTGAATGCATGCCACGCGCCTAATTTTTTCCTAAAAATAGACTGTTTCGCAATTTTTGCCTATAACTTACAAGCGTACTAATGAAAAAAATAAAAATACAAAAGAAAATAACCACCACAACGTCAGCTCCCATTGTCAAAAAATCTGGCAAGAACAATGGGCTAGGGAAGGCCCTAAAGGGGCCCAGACCTCGATCCCCCCCAAAAAAAAAAAAGTACGTATATGCCATGCCTAGCTAAACCCAGCCCAGCCCTAAGCCCACACTTAACTAAAATTATAATCAACTAGCAGTTGCCTGCGCGATGCACGAATAATGCTGTAAGCTCCATAAGAAACTTATGGAAAATGTTGAACATATAATAGAGTAATAGCATATTATTGTTGTGATAACATAAAGGTTTTGGTTGAATTAAAATAGTACAAATTCAGGTGATAAAGAATTTAGACTATAGCATAATTGTTATAAAAATTAGAAATTAGTTGAAGCAAATAGTTTGTCATAAAAAGCAAGACTTTTAAGTTGCACGCCCATATCCATTAATTTTTTTTCTTTGGTGCTAAATTGATATGAAGCCTCTTAATTTTGGAAATACACTTCAATGAGTATGGGGTGCATTTTCATAAGAAAACAAAACAACACAAAATTCAATTTTGGTTGTAATAATTTTCAAGTTCTTTCTCAATTGGATACCTCAAAGTTACGTTCTTTAGGGGCTAAAGGCCAATTATTCAAAGTTATGTGCAAAGATGAGATTGAAGGTAAAATGCAAAATTGCTCCAATAAAGTGTCACATAACAGGACTTCATGTTTCAAAATAATATATATAAAATTATTTTTATGGCTGCACATTTCCTTTACAACAAAATCATTATTACAAGTAGCTTAACAATGGAAGAACACTAAATGACCAAATATGGTGAGATGGAACTTTATAGAAGATAACAAAATGAATTATAATATATTGCACATTTGATATACATAGGGTGAAGAGTGAATTGTCACAAATTCCAAATAATTTGTAAAAAAAAAAAAAAAAATCATATGAATTTATAAAACCATATGGTTATAACCATAATTCCATTTAAATAAAGTTGTATATATTTAAGGCCAGGTAACTCAATATTGTATCTTTGAAAGAGATCTAAATTTATGCAAGGCCAAATGGGGTCCCATTACGTACTTGTGTTAGCTAGGTCACCACCAGCAACCAACACCATATTTTCCCTTAAATTGGCATTACCAAGCAGCCAAGCACCAAAGATAATTTGTTTTTGTAGATATGAAATCATTTTTGCTTAAATAATATTTGCAAATACATGTCATGTTAGATTTATCTGGCTAATATCAATTCTCCATCTTATATTAATCCTTGATGTGTTTTTTATTGTACAATGAGCATATTGTAGTAAATTGATCTTAACACAAACAAAAATTTCAAGGGATATAGAAATAACACTATAGGCTGCCAATTCATGTACTCCACAATTAACCCAAAATAAAAAAAATTACCATATGATATCACCATGACCCATATGATATTCCATCCATGACATTCACTTTCTTCTTCAATATGCAAGTTTCAAATCCTTGATTGTTGTGATTCATTAGTGTCATAGAAAGAAGGAAAACAACCTTTTTTTTGGGTCAAAATGAGTATGAGTATTGCTTGTCAACATCTAGAGAGAGAGAGTACTAGAGGAAGTGTCATCTAGCAAGTTGAGGATAGAAATACGAATGGTGGTTCCCAATGTGAGCACAACCCACAAGGTTCAATATACTTTTAACCTTGCCTTCTTCACATTAATGCTTTTGCATTTGTATTCTAGTTCTAGTACTTATAGAAGAAGAATGAGAATAGGAGTTAGGCAGTGCAAGAGTCACATGTGAGGGTGGAGACGAAAAGCCTAAATCCGATACGTACCAAGGCTGGGTAAACGAAAAGCATTGTAATTCCTTTTAAGATAAGGATATTCACCCTTTTAAATGGGAGAGAAAGAAATGACCACATGGCAATTATTAAAAATATAGGTGAGGTGGAAGGTCAAATGGAAAGGAGAACTACTCTAAGGAAGCTATTCGGATATGCTAAAAGATATGAAAAGAAGAGAAATGTGGAGGAAGTAAACTCTTTAAAAGGACTGCCATATGGTAGAACCTTATACTTTCCCTCATGAGGTCTATGTTTTTATATATATGTTAATTGATTGATTGATTAGCTGATTACAAACTTAATTCAAAGAGAGAGAGAGAGAGAGTAGGGTATGTACAAAATATATAATAGTGTTTGTTTGTTTGACACTTTGCAGATAGAAAAGATTGCAGTTTAGTAATCAAAAACCAAAATCCTTTCAACTTAAAAGTTTATGTTTCAATTATCTCACTTTAAATTGGACAAATAAAAGACATTTTTATGTTTACTACAGGTGCACAATTGAAACTAGAGAGCATTTGTTCCTTGAATTTTCTTTTACATCAAGAATTTAAAATACATTCGGACAGAGCTTTGGGCCTTGGGCGAGAACTAATGTGGTATATTTTTCATGTTGTTTCATGAGGATCAGAATCAGTATTAACATTATCTTCTCTGTAACCGTAATCATCTTCATATAGATGGACCAGCCTATATGGTAGCATTGTTTGGGATGGAAGTTTTTGCACTTCTATTATTTAAATTTTCAGAGGCATAAGGTAGTATATTCTTCTCTTCCTTTAAAAAAAATATATATTATATTTTCTTTTAGTAATGGAAGTAAAGCATGTTAGTAGTGGATATAAACTAGAGGCTCATCATTATAATAAATTAACCCAGCTGTCTTCTCAGTTTAAATAGTTTTTTTTTAATTTTTTTTAATTTATAAATAATGTTGATGTGTAAAAATGTGAGAGCTCTAAAAAGAGTCAACTATTGGTTAGAGGCTTCGGTTTTATAGTATATATAGATAAAAAATCATATAGTATGGATAAACAACCCAATATTTATTAAAAAAAATGAAAAAAAGACAAACAATCTGATAATAATCCAAGTCATACTAAAATGAGTAAAACATAACTCTACAACGATAAATACAAATAAATGCTATTACAATTTAAAAAAAAAAAATACCAATAATAATCCAAAGTCATGGTGAAATGAGTAAGGAATAACTCTACAATGACAATACAAACAAATACTATTACAAACCCACTTCAGCTTATAAGCACTCAAATATATAGAGACAAGGCAAGCTCCAAGCCTCCAACACACTCGAGAAAAGCTTCAAGAAGGCCATAGGAGAAAGTGAATGGCCCAATGGGCTGCCGTGCTTCAAGGACAACTAGATCAGTTTGACGGGGGTGGGGAGAAGAAAGGGATAGATGGAATTGTGGTTGGAATGGTAGGGATTGATGGGGTTGTTGTAGGGATGGTGGGCAATGGAGTGGCTGGCAGAGGAGGAAGAGTCACCTTAGGAACTGTTGGCAAAGTTGGATTTGGTAAGGAGGGGATTTGGGTGCTTGGCAATGGTGGCAATGTGGTCCTTGGCAGAGTTGGTTGAGTTGGCAAAGTTGGCAATGGAGTGCTAGGCAGTGGTGGCAATGTAGCTTGAGGCAGTGTTGGCATTGAGGGCAATGGAGGCAATGTTGGCAGAGATGGAACTGTAGGCAGCGTCAACGCTGGGGGTGGAGCTGCAGGCGTTTGCAATAGTTGACGAGCTGCCAAGCTCATATTAATGCTTGACAAAGACAGTGTTACAATTATAGCCAAGATGAAAACATGCTTGCAACTAGCCATTGTTTGATAGGATTAGAGAGACCTAGCTAGACTTTTCTGAATATATATGGGAACTTCTATTTTTGTTGTGAGTTGAAAGCATGAAATTCTAATTGGCATTTATAGAGTGGAATGTTGAAGGGTTCCAAGTGTTTGATGAGATGTGGTTGGGGATGCATATGTGAGAAGCTCGGGTTAGTCTACCTTCTCAACAAGACTTGAAGCCTGTTCAAATTCCAACCTACCAAGATAGCTTAACTATAACAATCTGCTGTGGAAACCAATTTTTTTGAGTGTTAATATGACTCTTTAGCATTCCACACGCCAGCATAAGGCAATGATATAACCAAGAATTTGGTTCATTTTCGAATCTAAGGAAAGTATAAATTAGTATTACTTATTAATTGTATTGAGCAACCACATCAGCTCTTGCAAAGTCTTGTAAAATACAAAAAGTAGCTTATTTTACACATTTTGACCGAAAAAACACCCACATTAGTGGGTGTTAAATTGTACATAAATGCACAAATGCTACAGTAACTGTGCATATATGCACAATTACTGTAACTCTTCTATACATTATTTTAGTATTATTTCTCTCTCCTCACATTCTCTCTTCCACTTACTCTCTCTCTTCAACTCATAAAAATATTATTTAGGCGAAACTACACTATTGGTCCCTCAAGTTTACTCTGTGTGCGCAATTAGTCCCTTAAGTTTCAAGTGAGCGTAATTAGTCCCTTAAGTTTTCAAAATGAGCCATATAAGTCCTTTTGTTAACTTCCGTTAATAATGTTGTTTATGTGTCTAACGGAATAATGACATGTCATTTTTTTAATGACGTGGTACTTTTTTATTAAAAAATTACAAAAATGTATTTACAAGTTAAAAAAAAAAAAAATTGACCCGTTCTAATTCAAGTAAAACCCACGATAGCCATATTGAACCGTTCCAAGCCGGCCTAAGGGTCGTCAATGGGCCGGGTCGGGCCGGCCCGACCCATTTTTACTTGGCCCATGGGCACAATGGGTTGGGCATAATGGGTTATTAACTAGTTAATGGGCCGGGTCGGGCTGGGCCGAAAGAGGAAACCTTAGCCTATGACCCTGCCCATGGGCAATGCCCATTTTGTCTTTAGCGAGCTGGGCTATCGGGTTGGGCCTAATGGGTTACCCATGGGCTTGTGTTAGCATATTATTTTATTATTTTTATAAGGAAAGAATCAATTTTTTTATAAGGGAATAATCAATTTATTTTTTTAAAGGAAAGAATTAAAGAATTTAATACTTAATTACAAATTTTTTTTCAGTCAAATCTATTTAATTTTTTGTTTTATTGATGGAAACCTATTTAATTCTTTATTTATTGAGGCTTTAAATAGTTTTTTTTATTTTTATCTTTAATAAAAAAAATGTCAAATGGTTAATTCAAATTTGATAGACTAATAGAAAAATATATATTTAGTAAACTAAGTTTAGCACAATTACTTTAGGTATCTTACTGGTTGAGGGAGTTCTCTTAAGAAATTCTTCTATAATATCTCAAAGATCAATCCTTCATATACTTCCTATATATTTTTGTTATGAATTATGAGTTATTAGGCTGGGCCAATGGGTTAGACCAACGGGCTGGGCAATGGGTTAGGCTAGCCCACCGGGTACCCATGGGCATAAAAACAAGCCCACGGCCTGACCCACTGGGCTAGTGGGCTACCCATGGGCCTCAATAACAACGGGCCGGGCCGCCCATTAGCCCGGTGGGCCGTCGGGTTTCTGGGTCGGGCTGTGGGCCATGGGCTATTTGATGACCCTCTGCCGGCCATTATCTTTCAAAGCAAAGACAAAGAGCTCAATATCGATCATGGAAGGAGATGAAGAAGAAGAAGAAGATGAGAACGACTACAGTGTTTGCACCAATCGAACGATACAATTGTTTTCGGTGGTCAGAGACAGAGGAGTTTCCGAAATGGCGAGGTGGTTGGATCTCACTTCGACTTTTGGCAAAGCCGCGGAGCAGAGGTGTGGTGGTGGTGGTGGTGGTGGCAGTGACTGGATTCTATGGATAGGAATATGGTTCTTGTGCTGTTATGCTTTTCAGAGACTTTTTGAAGATTGTTAGTGTCAAAAGGCATATGTATGCGTAGGAGAGATAGCAGGGGTTCAGATATGGAGGCTGGGACATAAAGAAAATGAAGAGAATAAAAGTTGCAGAGAGAAAGAATGTGTTACGTCAGAGGCTATATGCGTCTGTGGCAAAGATCAATGGAAGCTCTTGGTGTCTTTGAGAAGTTGAGAAGTCAGGGTCTCAGGGATAACGATTGTTGAGTTTGATAGGTTCTTTTGAGTGGTATAGGAATATGTTAATTTCTAGTATTGTTTAGATATCTGATTAACTAAGCTGTTTAGATTCGGTTGTTTTGGCAATTTCTACCAATGGTATTGGGGCCATTTTTGCATATAAACTTTAGTAATACCTTGTCTTGTTCTAATTGTATTTAGATGAAGAGAGTGTAATTATAGAATTGATTGGAACGGGTTAGATTTTTTTTACGTGTAAATTTATTTTTTTAATTTTTTTAATAAAAAGAAATGCCATGTCATTAAAAAAAATGACAGATCATTATTCTATTAGCCATGTAAGCAACATTACTAACGGAAGTTAACAGAAGAACTTATATGGCTCTTTTTAAAAACTTAAGAGACCAATTGCGCTTATTTGAAACTTGAGGGACTAATTGCGCACACATGGTAAACTTAAAGGACCAACAGTGTAGTTTCGCCTATTATTTATATAAAATATAGTGTATAATAGATGAACTGATGTGGGTGTTTTGTAAAAATGATAATATAATATAGACGAAATTTTTTAGAAGAGCTGATGTGGATGCTTTAGTCTCTAGTTTCATAACAATACTTCATGCCAAAACTTTATGAATTCCGGTTTAGATGCCTTTGTTAAATTTGCAGCGGAATTATTAATTATAATATAATCAAATTATTCCAAATATGTGGTGCACAGTATAATTATATTTTACTGTAGTTATATTTTACCATATTTCAGAATGCACCAAATCATAAAGTAAGAAAATGTAAAAGCAATACATGATTTGGAGAAAAGAAAAACCGATGAAGCAACTGTTAAAAGGGAAAAATCACCTTAAGGACAGACAATCTCATAGAAATCCACTACGAAAGAAACAGTTAGATATAGCAAGACATACACGAAACCATTGCACGTTAGATCCTCTATGCAAACCCTACAAGGGAGGAGATCCACTTGCCTTCCTAACGCAATAGTGATCAACTTATAATGAGAATGGACTATCTGATGGATTTCAGGCTTACAAGCTTATGCCTTGCTTAGTATCATTTTTCAAAACTAAAGTGACATGAAAGCCAATCTAAACTGCTTAGGCTTCCATCTTAACTGATTTATTTCTTAAGAATTGAACCAAAATCCCAAACGACCACATTCTATCTCACAGTATCTTTACCGAATTCCTCTTATGAATTCAAATCAATCTGTCTCCACCCCGAAACCCATATTGACATCAGGCACATTGAGAAATTCAACCGCAGAAGATAAATCAACAATACTAAAAATACTCGTTATCAACTGTGGAGGAGAGACCAAGTTGAATTGAATAATTATATAATACAAAAATGACATACACCCCCACAATTATGGGATCCACCCCAATGTGAGAGGAGTGTTGTATCTTTATGATATATTATAGTAGTAGAAAGTCTAATTGAATATTGTTAGAACTTAGAATAACTATAACTCTACAATGACAACCTATTTATAGTCACCCTCTATGATTATGATTATAGTATAAACTAGTCAATAATCCGTGCACTGCACAAAAATGTTTAACAAACATATCTTCTTTTTCTTTTTCCTTTCTTATTTTTTTTTTTTATATATAAGATAGAATTTTTACTCTAACTTAATCTAAATGTATATGTGTGTGAAACTTCCTCCTGGAGACTTGAACCGTGGTCCTTGCCTTCCACACCCCACAAGCACTTATACTTGTGGAGTGACCATCGCACCAAGGATTGTGGCATTTATTAGTCCAAATATGAAATTTGATAATTATGGCAATTATTAGTGCTTATTTTTTATGATTATATTTGTATATAGAACTATCTATTCCAAAATTTATAGAAAATATCACTTGACAAGATTCTAAATTACTAATTGAGTGGTTTAAATATAGAATAAAATTTAAAATCAATTAAAATTATATTTTAGAATTGACCTATAAAATTGTGAGAGCTAGAAAATTTATGTTAAAGTATTATTAGATCAATCAAAAGTAAAAAATCTTCGATTTTATATAGATTAGTCGTAGACCTGTGCAATGTGCAAAAAAATAAATTTTTTTTTTAAGAGTCTGTTTGGCATGACTTAATTTTGTCAGCTTATTTTACCATTCAGCTCATTTTTGTTACTATTAATGGGTCTCATTGCATTTTTTGGTACTATTCATGAGTTTCACTGTATTATTTCAGCTAACTTTTACCTTTATCTACAGTACTTTTAGTAAAAACTTTTCAGTTTCAGCAAAATAAGCAGATCCCAAACAGACCAAATATAAAAAAATGTAAATGAAACTTATAAGTGTTTGTATCAAAACTATTCTTAAAATGATGTGATTATTTTCAAACAAAGTATAGTTGATACAATATATTAGATTTTCAAAATTAAGCTATATATATTCGTTATTTGAAAGTATTTTAAATTTAGTAAGGTTTTTTTTTTTTTTTTTTCTTCAAGGAAACACAATTCATTTTACATTCAATTTTTATATAAGGTGAGATATTTTGTAAATAATGTAATTTCTAGGTAGAATTTGTTTCTAATTATTCTTACAAATGATTCATCCTCTATTCGTATTGAATAACTAAAGAGTAAGTAGATATAAGTAAATCCAACACTTATATTAGGAAAAAAAAAATTTATGAAGAACCTACTAACGTTAGACTAAAGAATGTGAAATAATTGCCAATGAAGTAATTATAGCTCATCTTTTTACACAAACCTCTCCTCCCAAATCATCATAAAATTGGAAAGAAATTGACTAAACTAAATGGAATGGAATGAAATGGACCGATTTGGACGGAATGGACTAAAGTGGACTGAATTTGACAAATTTAGACCAAAGTGGACCAACTGGACCAAAGTGGACCGAAATAGACCAAATGAACCGAAATAGACCGAACTTGACCAAATAGACCAAACTAGATGGAATTGACATAAATATAAGACAAAAATACAAAACTCACTCTTTAAGTTTCACAACTTTTCATTTCAGTACTCTAAGTTTGCATTTTGTCATTTCAGTCCTCTAAATTTTAATTTTTTTAATTCAGTAATTCGTTGACATTCCATCCATTTCTGCCATTATCCTGTCCAAAACAACGTAGTTTTGGCCTTAATTTAATATTTATTTCTTAATTTTTTTTTATAAAAAAAAAACCCAGAAATTATAATAGCAAACTAGCCTAACCCAGCGATAGCTGAGACTAAAGAAGGATAAGGAAAGATCTGGGTTATTTCTCATACATACAGTAGTACTAAAGCATCTCTGGTAAGAATTGATGATGGACTGCAAATGCTAATCATAAACCAAAATCCTCCTCTACCAATGTACTTCAAATTCTGAAAATAACATATATATCAATGATCGTCACGAATGATAGTTTTGCGAACCTTTATGGGTTATGACGCTTTTCACCACATCAATTATATCTGTAGTACGTATGAGCTGGAAATGGATTGACGATTTTACCCCGAATTGACGATTTTCTTCCCTACGCTCAAGTAGTGGTCCTTTAATTGTAGTTGTACATGTTTGATATAAGGGGGTTGTGATATGGATTCCTTTTTCTTTTTCTTTTTCCATTAATGAAAGCCTCGTTTCTGGAGTGGGTATAGTAGTTATAGCAATTTTGAGTTTTCAAAGTAGTACTAAAACCATGAATGTTAGTTTCGGAATTTTAATCTCAGCTATAGATGGGTTAGGCAAGGGGTGGGTGGGGTTCTATTCGATCGTGTTCTTCAGATGGGGAGGGACGAGTAGTTTGTTATTATAATTTCTGGGTTTTATTATTATTATTTAATTAACATTTTTTTTAATTAAGGAATAAATATTAAATTAAAGCCAAAACTATGTCATTTTGGACAGGTTAACAGTAGGAATGGATGAAATCTTAATGGATGATTGAATTGAAAAAATTAAAACTTAAAGGATTGAAATGACAAAATGCAAACTTAAAGGACTGAAATAAAAAGTGATGAAACTTAAAAGATGAGTTTTGCATTTTATCTAAATGTAAATATAGGTTATAGATAATATATGAGTATTGGACAAGTAAAGACAATGGACTTGGCCTTACGCAAGACTATGTACAAAGAAGGTTTATTTATAAGAATATTAAAATTTAAAAGTGGAACACAAGTAATACTAATATATACCAGTGTATTTGTAAGTACAATGAACTAGTGTCTATACAGGCCATATCTTAATTAACGTGCTCTGACACAAATTTGTGATCTGTTTGCCATGATGGTTACTTTACCCTATGATTTAGAATGTTTATTTATGCTATATCTGTTTATTGCTTTGCACATATCACCTTTGATGTGTTCGCTATTTAAATTTATTAGGCTCCAAACTGTTCTATATTCTATTTGCAATAAAATTTGTAGTGATTATGAAAAACTGAGTTGTTTGGGATCCAATGGCTTTTGATATTAGAGTTTAGAGTTTAATTTAGTTGCTTTTCTTGCATTTCGTCCTTCAAACATAAAAAAGTCATCTTAATTGAGGCAATATCAAATCACAACCCTTTAAACAAAAAGTCAAATAATCCATCCCAATTCGTAAGCAATCCATCAGAAGCGTGGTAAAAGGCATCAATTGACCTTCACAACTCTTCCTCTCCATCATTCATCAAGCTAGGGAATTCTATTCCTACGCATGCAACAACGTTAAGTCTACCGCAAAAGTTATGAAGTGGATTTCCTGGGACATTCGGGATGGATTATCTTTTGCGTGAGAGTTGGGAAATTATAATCTAATTCCGAAACTGACTCTATTTAGGTATATATCAAATTTTCTTACTATTGCTACTATTTCTCATTCATCTTTTAATGCATTAACTTATGATTGGATGATTGTACTTGCTAGGCCTTGGCAAGTTTCAATCTAACACATCTACCGTGAAGTAAATAAATGTGTGGATACTTTAATTGTTGAATCTTTTTATTTATTATTGTACTTGCCCCCTTTTTGTGTATTTATGAAAAATCCAACATATATATACTCCTAAACTTGAGTAATATGTTCATCTTGGAGGTTTTATTTATTAAATTTAATTCTTATTAGAAAGAAAAAGAGGGAAAAAATCAGAATAAATAAGAAATCATATTTTAAGCACAAAGATGATAATAACAATCCAAATGACACTGAAATGAGTAAAGAATAACACTACATTGACAAATACAAATAAGTACTAATTTCAGAAAAAAGAGAAAATACAAACAAGTACTATTAAATCAACTTGTTCCTATTAACAAATATATAGAAGCAAGGTAGGCTCCAACACACTCGAGAAAAGCTTCAAGATGCCATGTAAACATGGAACCGTACTAAAATGGGAGAGGGAGAGTGAATGCCTGAATGGTTTCGGTGCCACAGCTAGCATTTCAAGGACTACTAGTTCAGTTTGATGGGGGTGGGGAGAAGAAAGGAATAGTTGGAATTGTTGTTGGAATGGTAGGGATTGATGGGATTGTTGTAGGGATGGTGGGCAATGGAGTGGCTGGCAGAGGAGGAAGTGTTGGCAAAGTTGGATTTGGCAAGGAGGGGATTTGGGTGCTTGGCAATGGTGGCAATGTGGTCTTTGGCAGAGTTGGCAACGTTGGCAATGGAGTGCTAGGCAGTGGTGGCAATGTGGCTTGAGGCAGTGTTGGCACTGAGGGCAACGGAGACAATGTTGGCAGTGGTGGAATTGTAGGCAGCGTCAACGCTGGAGGTGGAGCTGCAAATGTTTGCAATAGTTGACGAGCTGCCAAGCTCATATTAATGCCTGACAAAGACAGTGTTACAATTAAAGCCAACATGAAAACAAGCTTGCAACTAGCCATAGTTTGATAGGATTAGAGAGACCAAGCTAGTCTTTTCTGAATATATATGGGGAACTTCTATTTCTGTTATGAGTTGAAAGCATGAAATTCTAATTTGGCATTTATAGAGTGGAATGTTGAAGGGTTATAAGTGTTTGATGAGATGTAGTTGGGGATGCATAGGAGAATCTCGGGTTAGTTCACCATCTCAACAAGACTCTTAAAGCCTGGTCAAATTCCAACCTACCAAGATAGCTTAACTAAAACAATCTGCTGTGGAAACCAATTTTGAGAGGTAATATGACTCTTTAGAATTCCACTCGCTGGCGTAAGGCAACGATATAAATAAGAATTTGGTACATTTTAAAATCTATGGAAAGTATAAATTAGTATTACTTATTAATTGTATTAATCTCTAGTTTCATAATTTTCTCAACCAAAAAAAAAAATCTCTAGTTTCATAACAATACTTCATGCCAAAACTTTATTAATTCCGGTTTAGATGCCTTTGTTAAATTTGCAGCGGAATTCAAATATGTGATGCACAGTATAATCATATTTTACCATATTTCAGAATGCACCAAATCATAAAGTAAGAAAATATAAAAGCAATAAATGATTTGGATACAAAAAGAAAAACCGATGAAGCAATCGTTAAAAGGGAAAAACCACCTTAGGGACTGAAACCTTTGCACCTTAGATCCTCTATGCAACCCCTACAAGCGTTCCACTTGCTTTCCTAACACAATAGTCCTAGAACCTCTGAAATCCTTTAATAGCGGTTTCCTTCACACAAACCATAACCTTTGGAGCACTCCAAGACACCTCCATGAAGATTTTTTTTAGAGTACACTCACTAGGGGAGGGGGGAATATTCTATTTTTCCAAGCTGATAAGCTCTTTGGATCACAAGGATGGACAAAGAACAAAGATACTTTTCTAAAGCACAATGAGAAAAGGCACAAGGTTTACTCTTGAATACATAGATTGTGTCCTTATTTTCACTACTGAAAAATCACACTACGTTAAATAAGCCTCTTCAACCAACTAGCCTTCGATTCTTCTTTTAACTTGAGAATTTGACCATGAATAAAATACATCGATAACCCAATTTGATTACAAGTAAAAATCATCAAATGGGTCAATACAAAAAAAAACCTAACACTTTCCTTTTTTAAATCATTATTTTCCCCCTTCCCCCACATGCATTTTTTTTTTCCTATTATTTTGTAAAAAATCTTACATGTAAAAATGTGAGCAATAAAATATGGGAAGTCCAATAAAAAATAAAAATAAAACGTTTGTCCCCTATGACAATCTAAACATTTTGGTAATGTAAATGTTAAAAACAAAGTAATTTGTTAACATTAACGGCCTAATCTCGCACAAAGCTATGCATCAAACAAAATTTTTTTTTTCTCTCTCTCTCTCAACACTAAAATCAATTTTTTAAATTAGATTTCAACCTTTCTTCACCATGTATCGCCTTACCCAACTTAAAGTAAAACTCATCTCTTTTCTTTTTTTTTTTTTTTTTAAATGAACAATAAATTTTCATCTATTTTTGTTAAAAAATTTCACCTAAACAATGATATTTAGTTCTCTATATGATTTTAACATATTTTTATGGTGGAACTTTTTTTTTCTTAGAAGTTTTGGTGGAACTTAAGTATAAAAAAACGTTTCCAACCAAACCAAGATTAAAATCATAGCATTTATAATTTCCACCATAATAACTATTATATCATCAAGTTATGTGTTGAATTCATTTTGCTCGGACATTTTGAGGTTATTGAGTTATTCTATTGTTAAGTGAAGTTACAATAGTGCTTTTAATAAATTAGATTTTGTTTTTCTACACTTAAAAATTTATTTTATTCTTTTCATATTGTATAGTGTTTCTTTTATTTATGTTATTTTCATTGTTAATGTCTATTAGAAATATCAATCATGATATTAAAGAGAAAGAGAGAGAGGGAGAGAGTAATTAAGTTTCAATAGATCTCTTAATCAATTTTTTTACTAGAAATATAAAAAGTATAACACACATTTAGATGAAAATCACACAAATATACAAGAAATTCATAAAAATAAAAATAAAATTTAGAAGATAAGGAAATAATACAATAGAAAGATAATGATAAAATTAATAATAATGATACTCAAGCATGTAATATAACAATTCTTAATTATTTAAAAAAAATTTACTTTTTTTTTTCCAAATGCAGGTATTACTTACTTAAATTTATTGAAAATTCTTGTTACAATTTGTTGAAGGAAAACATTTATCAAATTTAAAACTGACGTTATTATGTCCTCTAAAGATTAGATTGATTATGTCCTCTAAAGATCTATTATGTCCTTTAAAACATTTATTATGTCCCATTTAAGATCTATTATGTCCTCTAAAGATTAGATTGATTAACCTTATTATCATATTAAAAGTGAGAGTTTATATGGTAGTTCCAATGGTTATTTGAGCCCCTCTGGACTTGGTGGCATAATTCGAGATCATTTTGGAAATTGAAACGTAGGATTCTCATGCAAATCATTCATCTAGTTTATTCGCAAAATTGTGGACTGTTTAGGATGGATTATCCTTTGCTTAGGAGTGGGGTTATTATAATCTCATATTCAAAACTGACTCTATGCAGACACATTTAACTTTCTTACTAGTGTTGCTTTTATTTCTCATTTGTCAATTAATGTTTTAATTACTGATTGCAGGAACGTACAATCAACCCTTGGCAAATTTCAATCCAACATATCCACCGTGAAGCAAATAAATGTGTTGTCACTCTAGTTGTTTTGGGTTCATCTATTAGTCAACTCTTTTGTTTATATTGGAATTGTCTATCATATTTGTATTTTGTGTATTTATGGGAAGTCCAAAAAAATAATTACTCCTAATTAAACTATTAAACTAGTGTAATATGTTTATCTTAGACGATTTTATTAATAAACTTGATCCTTTTTTTTTTTGGGGGGGGGGGGGGGGGGGGGGGTGTGGGGGTGGTGGAGAGAGAGAGAGAGAGAGAGAGAGAGAGAGAAGAAGATAGAAAGAACCATCATTAGAATAAATAGGAAATCATATTGTATGGAAAAAGCTGACAGTAACAATCTGAATGACACTAAAATGAGTAAAGAATGAGTCTACAGTGATAAATACAAACAAGTACTAATTTAGCAAAAGGGAAAAAAATACAAATAAGTACTATCGTAAATCCACTCGTTCCTATTAACATATATATATAGAAGCATGGTAGGCTCCAACACACTCGAGAAAAGCTTCAAGAAGCCATGCAAACATGGAACCATAAAAAGATGGGAGAAAGAGAAAGTGAAAGCCTGAATGGTCTCGGGGCCACAGTGTTTCAAGGACTACTAGTTCAGTTTGATGGCGGTGGGGAGAAGAAAGGAATAGTTGGAATTGTGGTTGGAATGGTAGGGATTGATGGGATTGTTGTAGGGGTGGTGGGCAATGGAATGGCTGGCAGAGGAGGAAGAGTCACCTTAGGAACTGTTGGCAAAGTTGGATTTGGTAAGGAGGGGATTTGGGTGCTTGGCAATGGTGGCAAAGTGGACTTTGGCAGAGTTGGTTGAGTTGGCAGTGACGGCAATGGTGGCAGTGTGGTAGTTGGCAGCGTCGGCAGAGTTGGCAATGGCATGCTAGGCAGTGGCGGCAATGTGGCTTGAGGCAGTGTTGGCGCAGAGGGCAATGGAGGCAATGTGGCCGTAGGCAGAGATGGAATTGTAGGAAGCGTCAATGCTGGGGGTGGAGCTGCTGGCGTGTCCAATAGTTGACGAGCCGCCAAGCTCATACTAACGCTTGACAGAGACAATGTTACAATTAAGGCCAACACGAAAACATGCTTGGGGCTAGCCATTGTTTGATAGGATCAAAGAGACCTACTTTTTTTTCTGAATATATATGGAGAACTTCTATTTCTGTTTTGAGTTTTAGTGTTTGAGACAGGAAATATGAATTGGTATTTATAGAGTGGAATGTGAAGGGAATGTTCCAAGTAGTGGTTGATGAGATGTAGTTGGGAATGCATGTGAGAAGTTCGGGTTAGTTTACCATCTCAACTGGACTTAAAGCCTGTTTAAATTCCAACCTACCTACCCTATCAGGTTATAGCTTAACAAAAATAATCTGTTTCGGAAACCAATTTTGAGAATATATATATATATATATATATATATATATATATTTATGACTCATCAGCATTGGACACACCAGCATAATGCAAAGATATAAATAAATAAATGAAATCAACAATGTCGGCAGGGGATGGAATATCAAGCAATCAACTAATTTTGAGAATGGACTTTGATGGATTTCAGACTTACAAGCTTATACCTCTTGCTTAGTATCATTTTTCAAAACTAAAGTGACATGCATGAAGGCCAATCTAAACTGCCTAGGTTTCCATCTTAACTGATTCTCTTAAGAATTGAACCAAAATCCCAAACGATCGACCACATCCTATCTAACAGTACCTTTACCGAATTCCTCTTATAAAATTCACCCCACAATTATGGTAGCCACCTCGATGTGGAAGAATTGTAGTATCTTTATTGAGAAATTTTTTTTATAAGAAATTTTTTTTTTTTGATAAAGATAGGAAAAAATCTCAATAAAATCTCTTTTTTTTAAGATTTTATATAAGCAGAAAGTCTAATTGCAGATTGTTAGAACTTAGAATAACTATAACTCTACAATGACAACCTATTTATAGGCACCCTCTTTGATTATAATTGTAGTATAAACTAGTCGATAATTCATGCAATGCAATGTTTAACAAAATATCTTTTTTTTTTTTCCTTTCTTTTTTTTGTATAATTATTAAAATTTGATCATTATTGTAATTATTAGTGCATATTTATTACGATTGTGTTTGTATATAGAACTATCTATTTTAAAATTTATAGAAAATATCACTTGACAAGATTCTAACAGAGGGGATTAAATGTAGAGTAGAATTTAAAATCAATTAGAAAAATACATTTTAGAATAATGACCTATAAAATCGTGAGACCTCAAAAACTTATGTCAAAATATTATTAGGTCAATTAAAAGTCAAACGTCTTCAATTTTATATAGATTAATCACAGACCTGTGCGATGCGCAGAAAAAATTTGACAATATATTTTTTTGTTAAGTGAAAAATAAAAATAGTAGACGAGACTCTCTTTTTTTAGAGCGTTTCAACCTATGACATCCATTTTTTATGATAGCTTTTTATTATCAAACCAAGATACTAATTGGTTTTTGACGTAGACTGTGATTGAATCCCAGATCTCTTATTCAATCATCAAGATTTCACTTATAATATACTATATGTTGATATGACTCAATAAGAGCGTGTCAATAATAAATGATGAACTTCAACTTTTAGATCCATATTATATAAATATAGATTATAGTTAATATGAGCATTGGACAAATAAAGACAATGGACTTGACCTTACACAAAATATGTACAAAGAAGGTTTATTTATAAGAATATTATAAGTGGAGTGCATTTATAAGTACAATGAACTTGTGTCTATACAAACCAATATCTTAACATATTCTGACACAAATTTATAATCTGTTTGCCACGATGGTTACTTCAGGCTATCATCTGTTTATTGCTTTGCACATATTACCTTTGATGTGATGTAGAATAGATAGCACATGCTTTCCTAGAGTAGTAGGGGCACAGGAAGTCACAATGCAAGATCAAAAGGAGATGTCAGTAGAGGCCATTAGGGTGACAGTGTTGAAATTGCATGAAATTTGGCGTGTTGAAGGGAAATGGCATTCTGATCAAGATTCATAAAATGATAGTCGCCAAAATTTAGGCAAATTCATTCATTAAAGCTCGGAAAACAGTGTTTTTGCTATTTTTAGCAATATTTGTTTTTCCTTAGTAACTTTTAGTTTAAAAGCCAGAATAAGGTCTTGTCTGTTTTGGGACAATCTTTAAGGTCAGTAGTTTATAATTCTGCATTTAACTCAATTTTACCATTTTTGGTAAATTTCAGTATTTTGTTACCTAATTCCATAATTAGTGGGAATTAGGGGTTTTTAGACTCTTTTTTTTTTTCCAGTATTTATATGTTTTGTAGCTGTCAGAGGCAAATTAGACTATTATCAATAAATACAGACTTTTGTCAAATTATTTCTTTGATGGATTGCAGTCTTCTTCTCCTTGTGGATTCAAGAAAACCCCTCGTGGATTCAAAATTTACTATCAGGAACTAACAGTTTAGTTTCTGTTCTATCAAGAGAGTATCGTGTGTGCTTTTTTTAGACTTCCACGACATCATGATGTGTTTGCTATTTATATTTATTAGGCTCCAAACTTTTCTATATTCTATTTGCAATAAAATTTGTTGTGATTATGAATAACTAAGTTGTTTGGGATCTAGTGGCTTTTGATCTTTCTTAGAGTTTAGTTCTCACTCTTGGTTACTTAGAGTTTAATTTAGTTGCTTTTCTTGTATTTCCTCCTTCAAACATAAAAAGTCATTTTAATTGAGGCAATATCAAACCACAACCCTTTAAAAACAAAGTCAAATAACCCTCTAAGCAAAAAAAAAAAAAAAAAAAAAAAAAATTCTAATAATCCATCCCAATTCATAGAAGCTTGGTAAAAGGCATCAATTGACCTTCACAACTCTTTCTCTCCATTATTCATCAAGCTACAAAATTATATTTCCTGGTCCCTTCTCTTGAAGGTACTTTTAAGCATATTGTAGTTCCAAGGTAATTCATGTTGAGAAGATAAAAACATTGGAGAGCTTCTTTGAGTAATTAATATAACATATAGAGACACACTTTAACCTAAAAGACCTAATTCCAATTGGTATGTACTCAATTATATTATATTAACCACTCATTTTTCTCATCATTATTCAATGTGGGACTTCACTCACACGTATACACCTAACAATCTCCCACTCACGTGTGAGTCTTTGCCTCTCTGTGGGCTTCAAGACTTGTCCGTGGGCCATGCATGAACAAGTCCTACTCGCTCCCCTTTGCCTAATGGGTTTTTTCATTCAGTAGTGCATCACCCATGGGCCTCTACATGTCAACCCTGCACGTTTTTTTATCCTCAATGAGAACCTCGCACTTCACTGTTGTCTAGTACCATTAGCAATAATACTCCTTTAATAGGCTTTTCCAAGATTGTTTATGTGGGCTTGGTGCAATATAATGTCCCCACTCCAACTATTAAAGGGACCCGCCCTGCTCCAATTGCAAAAGGGTTTCAAGTCTACACACCCTGCCCCCGCTTCAACTGCGAAAGGAACCTCGATAACCTTGCTTCCTTTGCACCACACCACCATGGGCTCTGATATCACTTGTTGGGAAGATAAAAACCTTGGAGAGCTTCGTTGAGTAATTAATATAACATATAGAGACACACTTTAATCCAAAATGCTTAAGCCTAATAGGTATGTACTCAATTATGTTATATTAACTACTCATTCTTCTTACTATTATTCAATGTAGGACTTCACTTACATATGTACATCCAATAATTCAGGCCCCTCTAAATTAAGATGGTGGTATAATTTGAGATCATTTTGAAAATTAGAATGTAGGCTTCTCTCATAATTTAGACATCTAATTTATTCGTAGAATTATGGGCCATTCGGGATGAATTATCCTTTGCGTGGGAGTTGGCAAATCATAATCTCATTCCTGAAACTGACTATTTAAGTACATATCAAACTTTCTTACTACCTCCAGTATTTCTCATTCATCTTTTAATGCATTAATTTATGATTGGATGAGTATTCTTGCTAGGCCTCAGCAAGTTTCAATCCAACACATCTACCATAAATTAAAATAAACGCTCTAAACCTCTAACTGTTGAATTCTTTTGTTTATTATTGTACTTTCATCCTTCTTTGTATATTTGTGGAAAATTCAAAAAATATATACTCCTAAACTTATGTAATATGTTTATCTTAGAGGTTTAATTTAATAAATCTTATTCTTATTAAAAAGAAAAAGGGGGAAAAATCAGAAAAAAATAAGAAATCATATTGTAAGGACAAACATGACAATAACAATCCAAATGACACTGAAATGGGTAAAGAATAACTTTAAAATGACAAATACAAACAAGTACTAATTTCACATAAAAAGAGAAAATACAAACAAGTACTATCATAAATCCAATCGTTCCTATTAACACATATATAGAAGCAAGGTAGGCTCCAACACACTCGAGAAAGCTTCAAGAAGCCATGCAAACATGGAACCATACGAAAATGGGATAAGGAGAAAGTGAATGCTTGAATGGTCCCGGGGCTGCAGCGTCTCAAGGACTACTAGTTCAGTTTGATGGGGGTGGGGAGAAGAAAGGAATAGTTGGAATTGTGGTTGGAATGGGAGGAATTGATGGGATTGTTGTAGGGATGGTGGGCAATGGAGTGGCAGGCAAAGGAGGAAGAGTTGTTGGTAAAGATGGATTTGGTAAGGAGGGGATTTGGGTGCTCGGCAATGGTGGCAATGTGGTCTTTGGCAGTGACGGCAATGGTGGCAGTGTGGTAGTCGGCAGAGTTGGCATTGGCGTGCTAGGTATTGGTGGCAATGTGGCCTGAGGCAGTGTTGGCACTGAGGGCAGTGGAGGCAATGTTGGTAGAGATGGAGCTGCAGGCGTTTGCAATAGTTGACGAGCTGCCAAGCTCATATTAATGCTTGACAAAGACAGTGTTACAATTAAAGCCAACATGAAAACATGCTTGCAACTAGCCATTGTTTGATAGGATTAGAAAGGCCTAGCTAGTCTTTTCTGAATATATATGGGGAACTTCTATTTTTGTTATGAATTGAAAGCATGAAATTCTAGTAGGTATTTATAGAGCGAAATGTTGAAGGGTTCTAAGAGTTTGATGAGATGTAGTTGGGGATGCATACGTGAGGAGCTCGGGTTAGTTCAGCTTCTCAACAAGACTTGAAGACTCTTCAAATTCCAACCTACCCAACCTATCAAGGGATAGCTTAACAAAAACAACCTGTTGCGGAAACCAATTTTGAGTGTTAATGAGTCTTTAGCATTCAGCACGCATCACCTAATGACTCATGAGAATTGACTATCTGTGGCTTTCCGACTTACACGAATATGCCTGCTACCTATTAATTTTTTCAAAACTAAAGTAGCATGAAGCCAATTTAAACTGCCTAGGTTTCCATCCTAAGTGTTTTTCTTAATTCTTGAACCCAATTGACCACACCCCACCTCGCAATACTCTTACCAATTTTCTTTCACAGTATTAGGTAATGCAAATCTGTCCCCACCCTGAAACCTATCTTATATTGAGATCGAACACAATGAGAAATTATAGGGTAGAAAATATATGAATGGTAAATATACTTATTATCAATGGTGGAGAGGGGTGGCTGTCAATAAACATAATAGGGAAAAAAAGAAAAAGAAAAAAAGAGACTACAGCTGTGTTTGGATAGATGAAATGGAGGCTGCGCTTTTTTTTTCCCTAGACCAGCGCCTCTTGCACTGTTCATGGGACATGAACAGTGTAAATAGGCAAATGCACAGTAATTTCATTTATGAACAATAACCGAAAAATCATTTTTTATTATTTTCAGTTTTCAGCAAAATAAGCGGTATCCAAACGCATACTACCTTATCACAAAAATAAAGAAAAGTATAAATTAGTATTACTTAATAATTGTATTAGTCCCTTGTTAAAGAACAATACTTCGTGCCAAATCTTTTTTCTTTTTTTTTTTCTTTTTTTTTTTTGAAAATTCCGATTTAGATTCTTTGTTAAATATATGTTGCAGAATTATTAATTAATTATCAACCCATCTCAAATATGTGATCCACAATATAATTATATTCTACTGTAGTTCAGAATGCATCAAATTTTAAAGAAATATAAATAAATAAATAAATGTTATAATACACGATTTGGTATGACTAAAAGGAAAACGACCTCAGAGACAAAAACAATCCCATAGAAAGTCCACTATGAAGACACAATTACATATAGCAAGACGTACACAAAAACTTTGCACCTTGGACCCTCTATACAACCTCAACAAGCAACCCACTTGCCTTCCCCGCAATAATTCTAGAACCTTTGAAATCCATCACACAAACCAAAACTTCTGGCACACTCCAAGGAACCTCATTGAAGATTTCTTTTATAGTACGCTTATTAGGGGGGGAAATCTATGGTTTCAAGCTAATAAGCTCTTTGGATCACAAGTACGAACGGAACAAAGATAGATTTTTCTTTGAAGCACAAAAAGAAAAGTCACAAGGTTCACTCTCTGAATAGCTTAAGTTGTGGGCTCCTTTTCTCTATTGAAACATAATGCAAATTAGGGTTTATATAGATGCAAACATAAGTGACAGAACAAAATCTAATGCAAAAAGGACACGAAAACAGAGTCAGAGAACAATTTTTAGCAATCTTTCAAGCAAGGGCCCTTGCTCGAGTGGGCTTTAATCACTTGCTTGAGCATGTCTTTCGTTTCTTGGTAGACCAAGCCTCGGTCTCTACTTGAGCAAGCCCTTTCAATCAGCTGGTCTTCGATTCTTCTTTTAAGTAGAGAATTTAAACATGAATAAAATACATCGATAAGCCAATTTGGTTACAAGTAACCATCTGCATTTTTCCTATTATTTTGTTAAAAGCCTACTTTTAGAAAATGTGAGCAAGAAAATAAAAGAGCAAACTACCACCAAAAAAAAAAAACTAGAGTTCCCCCCTTATGACAATTTAAACATTTTGGGTGAAAACCACTTCCGGAAATGCTTTTTTGTAAATGCGGGTGTTTGGTTGTGCATGGAAATAAATTTTCCGGAAATGCTTTTTAGTTGACCGTGAGTCAAGGGTGAAAATCACTTCCTTTTTTATTTTCCCTTCAAATATCATTTTCTGAAAAATAGAGAGAGAGAGCATGAAGAGAGAGAGAGAAAGAGAAAGAGAGAGAGAGAGAGCACGAGCTGCGAGCTCGAACAGCCGCTCCAAGCCCAGAGCAACCGCACGAGCACCCCTCCACGCGACGGTGAGAGAGAGCCCATCGCCAGCGACCTTTGACCCACGAATCCAGAGCCTTCGACCTTTGAGCCAGACCCATCGCCTTCGACCCAGACCCATCGCCTTCGACCTTCGACCCAAACCCATCGCCACGAACCCAGAGCCTTCGACCCAAACCCATCGCCTTCGACCCACCGATCTTTGACCCACTTCGCCGGTAACCCAGAGCCTTCGACTTTGCCGGAAACCCACGAACCGATCTCTCTCTGTGTGTGATTTTGATTTTTGTTGTTGTTGTGGTGGTGTGGGTGGTGGTGTTTTGGTGGTTTTCCTGTTGTGTGGTGGTGGGTTTTGTGTGGGTGGTGAAGGAAAATAGCATTTTCAAAATGTTACAAAACACATGAAAATATTTTCTACAACAATTTTCATAATACAACCAAATACTTGAAAATATTTTCCTTTCCCGAAAATAGCATTTCCGGAAGATAGGATATTTTCCGAAAAATATTTTACGGGAACCAAACACAACCTAATTCAAAAAAAAAAAAAAAAAAAAAATCCATACAGTAAATTGTTAACATCAACCACCTAATCTCTCACACAGCCACACATAAATCTCTCTCTCTCTCTCTCTCTCAACCAAAGTCAAAATTTAAGATTAGATTTTAGCTTTCCTTCACCATGCATCGCTTTATCCAACGTAAAGAGAAAAATTACTTTTCATCTCTTTTTCATAAATTTTTCACCTAAACCAGGATGTTTAATTCCTTATATGATTGTAACATATTTTTCTGGTGGAACTTTAGTACCAAAAAAAAAAAATCCAACCAAAACAAGATCAAAATCATAGGATTTATACCATAATAACTATTAAATCGTCAAGTTATGTGTTGAATTCATTTTGTTTGGACATTTTGAGGCTATTGAGTTATTCTATTGTTAAGTGATTTTGCAATAGTACTTTTAGTAAATTAGATTTTATGTTTCTATAGTTTAAAATTTATTTGATTCTTTTCGTATTGTAATTTATATTTTAGATAGTTTCTTTTATTTATACATTTTTCATTATAAATGTCAACTAGAAAATAAATACAATATAAAAAATGAAGAAGAAAAAGAAGAAGAAGAGAAGAGAGAAGTGTAGAAAAAAAAGTTGAATCTCGAATGCCTTAATAGATTTATTAATAGAAAATTTTAAAATATATAACAAAAAATTTAAATTCAAATCTCACAAATGAACAAGAAATTCATAAAAAGAAAAAAAGCAAAAAGAAAAAGAAAAAGAAGAAGAAGGTTAGAAGATAATGAAAAATATAACTGAAAAATAACAATAAAATAATTATAATATTATTTTCCATAACGATATTCAAACATGCAATGTAACTATTCTTGATTATATAAAAAGACTTGATTGTTTTCTAAATGCACGTATTATTATTTACTAAATTTTATTGACAAATCTTGTCACAAATTATTTAAAGGAAAAGTTTATAAATTTAAAATTGATGAAATGCTATTTAAGATTGATTATGTTATAAGAAGATTCTTCGGATTAACCACTGGTCTTGCAGAGATGGTTTAAAATTTAATAAGCTTGTCAATGGTACAGAGATGGTGGTTCTAACGGTGGCAATGGTCTTGCAGCATTGTGTAGGCTTCTAATTGTCGCATACGACGAGAAACATTCTCTAGAATTGGTGGAGCAATACTGAAGAGGTCATACGGCATGAAACTTGTTGGAGAATCTTTAGGCAGCAGATGGATGCAAAGGAAGACAGGACTACTTGAGAACAAACTAGGAGGTCAAAGCAATGACTATGATGTGATGTTAGAATTGTGAATCAATTCCATGGAATTCCATGAATAAAACTTAATTTCCAAGACACTAATTTTATATAGTCAAACATATAAGTTTGGTACAGGTATGTGCATTGTACAAGTATGTCAATAGTACAAGGCTTATTAGTAACGGACTAGTAAACTATAAATGGTAGGTAATTCGAGCCCCTCTAGAGCTGGTGGTATAACTGAGTTCATTTTGGAAATTGATATGTAGGATTCTCCTGTAGTAGTTCACGTATCTAGTTTATTTGCAAAATTATGGGCTGCCTATTTGGGATGGATTATCCTTTGCTAATTGGGAGTCGGGTTATCATAATCTCACTCTTGAAACCGACCCAATTCAGGCATATTTTACTATATTACTAGTGCTGTCATTTCTCATTCATGCCAAGTCTTGGCGAGTTTCATTCAAACAAATCCACTGTGAAGCAAATAAATGTATCGTTGCTCTAGTTGTTTTGGGGACATCTATTAGTCAACCCTTTTGTTTATATTGCACTTGTCCATCAGCTTCATATTTTTTGTATGTGTAAGGGTATATAAGTCCAAAAATATTTACTCCTGATGATCTTCTGTAATATGTTTATGTTAGACAATTTTGTTTAATTAATCTTATCCTTATTGAGGGGGGGAGGGGGTGGGGAGAACAGAAGATAAGAGGACCATCATTAGAATAAATAAGAAATCATATTGTAAGGACAACAAATATGACAATAACAATCCAAGTGACAGTGAAATGAGTACTAAAGAATGACTCTACAATGACATACGTAAACAAGTACAATCATAAACCTACTGGTTCCTTATTTTAACACATATATAGAAGCAAGGCAGGCTCCAACACACTTGAGAAACGCTTCAAGAAGCCATGCAAGCATACAGCCATCCTAAAATGGGAGAAGGGGAGTGAATGCCTGAATGGTCTCGGGGCCGCAGCATTTCAAGGACTACTAGTTCAGTTTGATGGGGGTGGGGAGAAGAAGGGAATTGTTGGAATTGTAGGAATTGACGGGATTGTTGTAGGGATGGTGGGCAATGGAGTACTGGCAGGCAAAGGAGGAAGAGTTGTTGGCAAAGATGGATTTGGTAAGGAGGGGATTTGGGTGCTTGGCAGTGGTGGCAACGTGGACTTTGGCAGAGCTGGTTGAGTTGGCAGTGACGGCAATGGTGGCAGTGTGGTAGTTGGAAGTGGTGGCAATGTGGCTTGAGGCAGTGTTGGCACTGAGGGCAATGGAGGCAATGTTGGCAGAGACGGAGCTGCAGGCGTTTGCAATAATTGACGAGCAGCCAAACTCATACTAATGCTTGACAAAGACAATGTTACAATTAAAGCCAAAATGAAAACATGCTTGCAACTAGCCATTGTTCGATTGGACCAGAGAGACCTAGCTAGTCTTTTCTGAATATCTATGGGAAACTTCTATTTCTGTTATGAGTTGAAAGTATGAAATTCTAATTGGCATTTATAGAGTGGAACGTTGAAGGGTTCCAAGTGTTTGATGAGATGTAGTTGGGGATGCATGGGAGAAGCTCAGGTTAGTTCACCTCCTCAACAAGACTTGAAGCTTGTTCAAATTCCAACCTACCAAGCTAGAATCTAGATAGCTTAACAAAAAAGATCTATATGACTCATCACCATTCGACACGCCAGTATAAGGCAAAAATATAAATAAATAAAATCTACATGCATGCCAGCAGGGTATGGGCTAATCAAGTAATCAGTTTTTTTCCTTTTATTTATTTATTTATTTTTTTGTCCAAACCTACAGTGATGGATTTCAAACTTATAAGCGTATGCTTTTGTTATAGTATCATTTTTCAAAACTAAAGCGGCATGAAGCCAATCTAAACTGCCCAGATTTCCCAATCGACCAAACCCCACATCGTAATGCCTTTTACCGATTTGCTATCACAATATTAAGAAATTCAAATCTGTCTCACCCTGAAACAGGGATATAGCCATGCTTGGACTTGGGCCTCCCCTTAAAAATATTACCGATTTTTTTCATGTCCATAAAAAAATTTATAGAACAAAAATAAATAAAAATAAAAGTAACAAGCCCAAAAAAATTAGCCTAACAACAAAAATTATTAATAGCAAAGTTAAAAAAATTAAGTCCAATCAACTAATTTTACTTAAAACAAACAATGTGGTCCTTTAAAAATTTTAAACAAAATAATTTTTCCCTTATCCAGCCATAGACACACCAAATTTTGATGCATGCCAAATAATGATTTTGTGTTTTTATTTTATTTTTTTATTTTATTGATAGATTGTTAAATGGATGTTTATTTGAAATTTTATAATGATTTTTTAAGTTTATATACTTTTTCTCCCTGACTCCAAATCCTAGCTCTATCCCTACCCTGAAACCATCTTATATTGACATAAAAAAAATAAATGAATGGCACAAAATATACTTGTATTCAATGGTAAAGGAGGTGCAGGTTGTATTGACTATTGAGTATTTATACAATACTCTACAAGTACAATAATGTCATACCCCCTCGTCACATAATAATTAATCTCTCTAATTCATAGTGATATCTACTATTTGCCTCGTTTGGGATGAGAGAATGGAATGAAATAGAAAGGAATGAAAAGAATAATTTTAGAATATTCTTCATTTTCCATGTTTGGGAGTTTTAATGGAGGGAATGGAAAACTCATTCCCTTGTTTGGGAGTTTAAGTAGGAGGGAATGGAATGGGTAGGAGGGAACATTCATTCCTCTCTATTCCCTTAGAACCTCAAATTTTCATTCTCCCTAAAATTGAGAGGAATGGGAGGGAATGAAATTAAATTTAATATTTTTGTTACTAAAACTCCCAAAATACCCCCATATATTCAACCATTTATTTTAAAATAAGGGTCTAATAGTAATATTGTTATAAAATGATTTCATTCCATTCCCTTTATGTTGCTCCCAAACAAGATTACTTACATTCCATTCATTTTCATTCCTTTCCATTCCTTTATTTTAAAACATCCAATCAAGATTACTTAATTTCATTCTATTTCATTCTTTTCCATTCCTTTCCCTTATTTAAATATATTTCATTCCATTCCATTCCATTCCCTTATGATTATTCCATTTTATTCCCTTATGAATTCCCAAAGTTTTGTATAATTTTACATCTTAAATTACTCCCACATGCACTTGGAATCTTCGTACGTGGGTCTCATAAATAAGTAAAAACAATGTTGCATACACCTACTCTTTGGTATAAAAGACACAGAAAAATATTTCTTTGCTGTGAATCAAATTAAAATCCTTTACGATGCTTTTAGGATGATTACCAAAAAAAGTACTACCAAAAAAATTGGAAAATTTTACGGTATTATTTTCTTATATAATTTTAGTAGTATTACATTGGTTTCATCATTTTGTAAAAGGGATTCTCAAAAATAAAAAATTGTAAATGGAATTGCAATATTTTAGAGTTAGTTATTTGGATGATTACTCTATTTAGAATTATTAAAATACTATATATCGATTATTTGTGAAATAAGTAAATTGTATTTTACATTGTCAAAAATATTTAATGAATGGGTTCAATTTAAGTGGATTCTTTAAAAACCTTTTTCCCTCTCTCCGTGTATGTGTGTTAAAAATATTTAGTATTCTAAAAAAAAAAAAAAAAAATTCAATTCAAGTGGATTCTAGTAATAATGGCATCTATTATGGTGCTCCATGCATGTGGTATATATTGTGGTTCAAACTTGGCACCCACCATCCCCCTCTACCTACTAAAAAAAAAGGTTTTAAATTACATTGACTAACTTTATTTTGGTATCTTTTTTAATTATTGATAATGTGTAAAAATATAATTCAATCATTTCATGATGAATGAATGTGATTTTAGGAACACGTAAATCGGAAAAGGAAATGCTACCCGTCGCAGTAAAATTATCTTGGAGAGAGACCTACAGAATTTGCTTTACAAATGAACTTAATTGTGGAAGGAGATTTGCCTTTATAAGAAGTGTTGTTTGGAGATAAAGCGACATGAGGGATTAAATTGCTAATTGTAATATATATGGTGACATATAAAGTCAAGCTAATAATATCGTATATATTTGTAATTAAGTATGGTAGATTTTGAGAATCAAACCTAATAATTGGGATTTAATAACCTGGTTATGCTTAAATTTAAGATAATCTAATTTAATATGATCCAATTTTTTTCTTTAGGGAAAATCCGAAAGCGCATTTTAATCCTACAGTATTATATTCTGATATTAGAAAGGGATTTTACTCTACGCAAATAAATGTATCGTTGCTCTAGTTAATTTGGGGACTTCTATTAGTCAACCCTTTTGGTTATATTACACATTTACACTTGCCTATCATACTTGTATTTTTGTATTTATGGGAAGTCCAAAAAAAGAAAATCTACTCCAAATCTTGTGTAATATGTTTATGTTCGACAACTTTATTTAATTAATCTTATCCTTATTAGGGGGAAAAGGGAAAAAAAAAAAGATTAAGGGTCGTCAATGGGCCGGGTCGAGCTGGCCCGGCCCATTTTTACTTGGCCCAAGGGCATAATAGGCTGGGCATAATGGGCTATTAACTAGTTAACGGGCCGGATCGGGCTGGACCGAAAGAGAAAACCTCAGCCCACGACCCTGCCCATGGGCAATGCCCATTTTGTCTTTAATGGGCTAGACTACTAAGTTGGGCCTAATGGGCTACCCATGAGATTGTGTTAGCATATTATTTTATTATTTTTTAAAATAAAGAATCAATTTTTAATAAGGGAATAATCAATCTAGTTTTTTTTTCAGAAGAAAGAATCAAAGAATTTAGTACTTAATTTCAATTTTTTTTATAGTCAAATCTATTTAATTTTTTGTTTTGTTGATGGAAACTTATTTATTTATTTTTAATTAAGGATTCAAATAGTTTTTTATTTTTATCTTTAATAAAAAAAATCAAATGGTTAATTCAAGTTTGCTAGACTACTAGAAAAATATATATTTAATAAACTAAGTTTATCACAATTATTTTAAGTATCTTAGTGGTTGGGAGAGTTCTCTAAAGAAATTATATTACAATATCTCAAGATCAATCCTTCATACACTTCCTATATATTTTTGTTAAAAATTCTAAATTATTGGACTGGGCAACTGGTTGGGCCAACGGGCTAGGCTACTGGGCTAGCCCACCGGGTGCCCATAGGCATAAAAATTAGCTCACGGCCTAACCCACTGGGCTAGTAGGCTACCCATGGGCCTCAATAACAACGGGCCCGGCTGCCCATTAGCCCGATAGGCTGCCGGGTTTTTGGGTCGAGCCGTGGGCCATGAGCTATTTGATGATCCTTAAAAAAGATAGAGGACCATATATCGTTAGAATAAATCAAAAATCATATTATATATATGGACAAACATGACAATAACAATCCAAGTAATACTGAAATGAGTAAAGAATTACTCTACAATGACATACAAACAAGTACTATCATAAACCCACTCGTTCCTATTAATACATATATATAAAGGCAAAGCAGGCTCTAACACGCTTGAGAAACGCTTCAAGAAGCCATGAAAACATAGAGCCATCCAAAAATGGCCGGGAGTAGGAGAAAGTGAATGGCCTCTAGGGCCGCAGCGTTTCAAGGACTACTGGTTCAGTTTGATGGAGGTGGGGAGAAGAAGGGAATTGTTGGAATTGTAATTGGAATGGTAGGGATTGACGGGATTGTTTTAGGGATGGTGGGCAATGGAGTGGCTGGCAAAGGAGGAAGAGTCGTTGGCAAAGACGGATTTGGTAAGGAGGGGACTTGGGTGCTTGGCAATGGTGGCAACATGGACTTTGGCAGTGACGGCAATGGTGGCAGTGTGGTAGTTGGCAGAGTTGGCAATGGCATGCTAGGCAGTGGTGGCAATGTAGCTTGAGGCAGTGTTGGCACTGAGGGCAGTGGAGGCAATGTTGGCAGAGATGGAGCTGCAGGCGTTTGCAATAGTTGACGAGCTGCCAAGCTCATATTAATGCTTGACAAAGAGAGTGTTACAATTAATGCCAAAATGAAAACATGCTTGCAACTAGCCATTGTTTTTTAGGATCAAAGAGAGCTACTTAATTTGTCAATATATGTGGAGAACCTGATCTATTTCTGTTATGAGTTTGTATGCAATTCTAATTGGTATTTATAGAATTGAATGTCGGAGGTTTCCAAGTGTTTGATGAGATGTAGTTGAAGATGCACGGGAAATGTTCGCGTTAGCTCACCTTCTCAACAAGACTGGAATCCCGTGCAAATTCCAACCTACCAATATAGCTTAAGAAAACAATCTGTTGTGGTTGTAATAGAAACCAATTTTGAGAGGTTATATATATGACTCAGCAGCATTCGAGACGCCAACATAAGGAAAATATATAAATAAGTAAATAAAATCTACATGCCCGCATGCATCACCTGATGAGAAATGAGAATTGACTATCTGATGGATTTCTTTTTCTTTTCATTTTTCAGTCCAAATCGATAGTGATGGATTTCAAACTTACAAGCGTATGCCTTGCTATATCATTTTTCAAAACTAAAGCAGCATGAAGCCAATCCAAACTGCCTAGATTTCCATCTTAATTAACTGATTTTCTTGATGCTCTTGAACCTGAACTTTTTTTTTTTTTTTAATAAGTTATGTATAGTTTTCAATGTTGAATTGCTCACAGACACTTAACGAGTGTTTGTATCCACGGCACGTTTTCATGTTTGCGTTTTCTACCTTCATCTTCTTTTTTTTTTTTTCTTTTTTTTTCTTTTTTTTCAGCGCGTGAACAGTAACATCACATGGATTTACTGTGCAAGAGACAAAATGCACTGTTCATATACTGTTCACACACTATTCACGGATCCCACAACACTATTCACACATTTAAAAATTATTTTACTACAGTATTTTTAGTTTTCAGTTTTCAGTTTCAGCAAAAATAAGTTGTATCTAAATGAACCCTTAGAGTATTCGTATGTGAGTCTTATAAATAAGTAAGAACAATATTGCTTAGGATGATTACCAAAAAAAGTAATACCAAAAAATTTGGAAATTTACATGTCACAAGTTTTCTTGTGTACATGAAAGATATCCCACCACACTTTCCAACTATAATTCATGCCAACTTGGCTTAGGTTTCTTAATAAAATTCCTAGATTTCTTCTCAAATTTATTATTATTATTATTATTATTATTATCACTAAAAAAAAGCACTTTATAAATTATAGTCATGAACTTCTCTAATTTTATTTTTATTTTTTTATTAATGTGCTTCCTATCAAACTTAAAATTAACAAAGTATTGTACATTTAGTTGTCGTCATCATCATCACCACCACTAAAATAGTAGCACTTTATCAAGAAGTATTATAATTTTTCATTTCTTTATCAAGGTGATTTCTGTCAAACTTAAAATTAACAAAGCATGGAACATTTTATTTTAATTTTTACCAAAACAAAATATGGGTGTGTTTTGTTTGACAACTTGACGTGGAAATAAAGAAGGAAGAAGCATTGGAACAAGAGATAGAAATTCAATTATTGAAAATAAGAAACTAGCATATTTTTCATTAGTAATCTATTATCACAGCCTTTTAAACAATGAATCTTTATAGCTATGGACTTCATGTATAATCTAAAGGTATTTTCCTATAACCGAAGGTAAGTAGGTAAAGTAAGTTAACCATGTCAAACCAGATATACATTATATTATAATGCCTCCTAATGAAATCCTAGCTAGCTACCATGTCCGAATCCCCTATACCTACAATCTTAACTATTATTTTTTTTTTTCAGTCTTATAATTGATCATACAATCCCCCCCTCCCTGATTCCACACAATTTACCTCAGCAACCCATCTTACAAATTATCCATTAGACCCAAAAAAACTTATAATCATCAAGTGATCAGCCGTGACCTCTTGCTAATCCCTGGCAAATTGGGCCTGTCAATGACTACCTTCAAAGCTCTTCTTAGCATTCCAATCCCTTCATTGCCACCACTCAGCCCTTGAACCCACAACACACTTTTAGTCCTTCCACCTAGTGTTACCGTCTCAAACTTCACCACCCTCCCTCTCATAGACCTCAGTGTCCTTGCCACGGCTGATATCAACCCTGGCCTATCCTCACAGCTAAATGTGACCTTGACCAGCTCCTTGTCATCGTCACCATCACCGTTTTCCAAAATCAACTTGTCAGCCCCTCCGGGGAACACACAATCCTTACTGCTACCACCACAAACTCCTTCCAAATCCGAAACAGTCTTCCTCAACTCCCTCACTTGCCGAACCGTCTCTGCAAGCACGGTAGCCTTGTCCATCTATTGTTTGTAAAATTACCCAACAATAAGAAAAAAGGATTACAAAAAAAATTTACAACTCTTCTGATAACATTAGTGCTAATAAATATTGTGTTAATGACTCAATGACGGACCTATATGAAAATAATATTGCTCTAATTACAATTTACCACTTCAGTAATTGTGAAAAAAATGTGTCCTAAAAATTAATTACTCTAATCGCAATTTACCACTTTAATTTTTACAAGTTTTGATATTGCTAATAACGAAGATCGAAGAAACAGAGTTTATGAAATTACTATTTGTTTGAATCTTTGTACTTACTTTGACTAAGTTCGGGAGGATATCACGCAGAGTGGCGTATTGACCATTGATTCGCATCCTACGTCTCCTCTCTGCCTCACTGTGTTTCTTTGCAGCGACTTGTTTGGCCTCAGCTTTTGATTTTGGTTTAGAGAATGAATATTTATGGCTGATGGTATTGGTTGAGGTAACTCCTTGAGGGAACCTATTTTGTATTGTACATGTTCCTGACTTATAGTAACGCTGAAATTGTTGCATGTCTCGTTCTAACTACACAAATATAATCAAGAAATGAAGCAAGCTAATATAAGATCACCCAAAAAAAAAAAAAAATGGTGCACACATAAACCCGAAAAGGAAATGTTACCTGTCGCAGTAAAACCATGAAGAGAGATCTAAAGAAATTTGCCTTTACAAATGAACTTTGAGGGAGGCGATTTGCCTTTTTTAGAAGTGTTGTTTGAGATAGAGAGATATGAGAGATTAAATTGCTAATTGTAATATATATGGTGACATCTAAAGTCAAGCTAATAATCTCGTATATATTTATAATTAATTTAGGTAGATTTTGAGTATCAAACCTAGTAATTGGGATTTAATACCCTGGTTAATTTTATGCTTAAATTTAAGATCATGTAATCTTGTATGATCCGATTTTTTTCTTTAGGGAAAATCTGAAAGCGGATTTTAATCTTACAACATTAAATTCTGATATTGGAAGGGGATTTCAAGGTGTTCTTTTTAATTTTTCTCGAGATTTTTTTTTTCTTTCTTTCTTTTTTAAGCATCTCGAGATTATGCATATAGCAAGAGAATCCAATGGGCTCAAATTTGGAAAAAGCAATGCTAAAAAAGTATGGATATAATTTTTTTTTTTTTTTTGAGAATTAAGTATATAATATGTGTCATAATTTTAAAGAAAAAATTGTTAAGATGAAAATTAGGGAGAGGAGGCCCAGGAGGGTATACAATAATGTTGTACATGCGCCTTCGTCTCATATAATAGTGAGCAATACTAATTAAAGTTTCTTTTCATTTATAGGGGCACCAATGTTTTTTTTTTTTTTTTTTTTTTTTTTTTTTTTATTATCATCAATACCGGTAACAAATGTATGGGGTACCATTACTTTTTAATTTTCATTATGCCTCAATGCTGATGAAACTATTTTCAATTACCATGCAGACTTATTGTCAAGGTCTTGACTCTTAGTTTTTCTCCAAAAAATTTCTTGAAGTTTATGTTTATACACACTGTGGGGCCTAATAATCTGACAACCCCAGCCCACTTTATATTAGGCCCAAGGCCCACGCCGAGGATGAAGAAACGTCCGAAAATGAACGTAGAAAACCCAAGTTGCCAAGAAACACCGCCGAGGATGACCATGTCCTCGGCTAGCCGAGATCATATAAAGAAGAGCAACACGCCACCAAAGGTGGCCTCCTTAAGCATCCTAGGAAAAGGACAAGTGCAACGAGTCAGCCATGAAAGCACGGTGGATGAGCAATTCAAGGAAAAACTGCCACCTCCACATTAAATGCCCACCACTAACATGTTGGCTGCATTAATGGGGAAGTGACCCATAAACAGTGCTGCCTTGGTTGCCGCAACTCATTGGAGGATTGGTAAGGTGGCTGATGGGACAGGTAGTTAGGTATAGTCTTGGATGATCAACAAGTGGAAGGTAAAGATCGTTGAAGGAGGGCTATATAATAGGTAGAACAAATCACAGGGAAAGAAAAAAAATCGGAAAAACCCTCTGAACCTTTGTAGTGAAGCATTGAAGAAATAATATGAATTACACATCCCTCAGGAGAGTGTCGAGGAGCAAAATTTCATATTTTAGCCTATGTTCTTGTCCTTCCACCCATTCACTACCATGTTTAGTTGTTGTCCATGCACTAAGGCCTAGTTCTTAAACCTATTCTCTACAAATTCATTGTATTGGACTAGTTGGGTCTGAGTCCACTCGTCCAGCAGAAGAAATGCTCAGATCCAGTCCCTACACGCACATATATTATGCAAACTCCCTTCTTTCTTTTTCTTTTTCTTTTTTCTTTTTTTTTTCTTTCTTTTTTTAATGAACTATGCGAACTCCCTTTATATTATTTTTAGGAATTTCCTTTTAAATTAGTAATATAGTTATTTACCATCTTCAATTCAATTAATTTTAGACTTATATATGATTTTATTTTTTGAAAAACTTAATCTTACACAACATGCATTCATTATATAACTTAAAGTAAAAAATTTACTTCATTTAATAAAAATAAAAAATAAAAAAAGATAAAAGAATGCTTTAAAAAATATTTTCTTATTGGACCAAAATATAGCCAACGGACCAAATTAGACCGACATGAACCAAATTAAAAAATTGGACCAATCTTGCTGTATTTGTTTTCTTTTGCACAAAAGCATATTATAACACAAGGTTTGAATTACAAATTATTCATACAACATTCACGATGGATTCTGCGTTTTGGACTAGAGTTTACCAAACTTTTAATGAGATCCAGAATTTCAAACATAGAAACTATTTCGTCTTCTATCGTACCCAAGCGTACTGCTGGAAAACGCCATAGCAAACGTTAAACTTTGAGCTTCTACCAAAAACAAATTTTGATTGCACTAGGACCTGGAGCACAAGACAGAGCTAGGAATTTGATTTAAAGCTACTGTTAAGATGTTATCATTTTTCTTTAGACTAAGTTTAGGAGAGAATGTGGAGAACAGAGCATAGAGAGAGCTGATGACATGCAATTATTATTAGGATTATTATTATCACAAATAGATTTCTTAGAAATAATCCATCTAAAAAGTGTAAAGAGGCGCAACTCAACTCAGAACTCTTGTAGAGTTGTAGCAGATACAACTTTAAAGCATCTCATTAGTTATTTTTAAGTATTGCAATAATTATTAAAGTAAAATAATTATTATGGATTATTTTTATAAAATTTAAATAAAAATTTAAGTAAAGATTTCACAAATAGTGTTTCTTTGGCAACAATTAAAACAAAAGTAAATATAAAATATCCAAGATAAAAGGCAAAACTCAAACACAGTTCCATCGTGCAGCAATATATTAAGTTAGGTGCAATATATTAATTTTTCTAATTAAATTCGATGCTAAAATATTTTATTCATCCCTAAAACTTTGCATGAAGTTATTTTTGCGTCACTATACTTTTAAAAAAATTAATTTTTTATCTATAAACTATTGAAATAATATCGGTTCAAATCTCCTCATCTCCAACTATTAAATTGTTAAAAAAAAGAAAAAAATCAAACTATTATGTTTCATAATATTGAGTATCCTTTATTTCTAATAGCATAGCATTTAATTTAACTAAAGTTGAGTCCCTAAATATTACACAATAAGTACTATACATGAAACATAACATAATTTAAACAAAATATTTCAACATGCACTGCATGTCATGCGAATTAGTAGTTAATAATTGGGTGAGAAGTAAGGAATATGACTCTTCTGATTCCACATCAATCTTTCTTCAATTCAGGCAGCAATTCGCTCCATATACCTCCGCCAGCGCTAAGCCATAAGAAAATTAGGATCATTAAGAATTTCTTATATTAAAAAATATATATATGACACTGACTCCACTTTCTAGCCCATAGGTTTGCATCTTCACAAAAAAAATCCATAAATTTTCTTAAACCAGCAAACCTTAATTAAAAGGTATTTGATTTTATCTTTAGGGAAAAAATTCTACCACCCATTAAGTTAGGTTTAAAAGGATCAAGTATGGAGATTCTTGTGAGCAATCTTAAAGTTACTGTGATGTCTTTCAATATACAAGTGTAATGGATTTGTTTAAATTGTAAGACTTACCTAAGGTCCTCAGCCAACTCCCCCAATGTCATAGACTTTACTGCCTCTCCTTTCATGTGATATACACGACGAACAGCTGCCCTGTTAAAAAAAAATGTTTTCATTAGAATGAAATAATATTGAAACAACAATATTTATTCAAATCAATTCTGAATAAATACCAAAATGCCAAAAAGGAACACAGTGTCAATGCAAAATATCCATAATAGAAGTCATACAATATCAACAACTCAATAGGCATAAAAAGATATAAATTCCATAAACGTGTATCCGTCTTGTGACATAATTAAGCTTAGCAAAGTATGTAACATTTTAGGATAATGTACTTTGGGTATGATTGTATTGATTAGAATTTCATTGGGCATTCAAAACCACATCAACACACACGCAAGTGTGCACAAATTAAAACCATCACATAAATAAAAGAGACTAAAATACAAATTAGCTCCCCTTAGTTTACAAGATTTGGATTCTTTCCATTTAAAGTGAAATGGAGAGTTTCCATTTAAAGCCCATGATTCAAAGTTAAATAAATCAAGGATCTAGAATTTGCCACCTCATTAACTCTAGTTTAGCTTAACTTCAACTAAATTTTACCACAAATGAATTTTAAATGAGTTCATAAAATCTTGACCCTAAATTTATTTATCTTTGAATCATCACCATTAAATAGATATTCTCTCCATTTCACTTTGAAATTGACAAGATCCAAATCCTAGTTTACAAGTGGTGTCATTAGTCCTATATTTTTTATTTGATCTTTGTCTTGTTATAACCATGAATTTCATACTAATCCAATTGATATGAGAACCAATTTCATTTAAAAAAAATGTGTTTTTAACTTTCATTCAAACTACCCTAGACCATCAATGCAGCAGATTTGACAACTTTCCTCATAAAATCACAAACTAGGTTAAATTGACCAAATTTTCATGTGGGAGTTTTTATATACCTACTAGACATGTCATATAACATTTCTAAACAAGCCATTTCACAATTGTTATCACAATAATTTCCAGCAAATTCTATTATGTAACAGAAATGTAACAGAATCATCTACAATCCCAATTTTGTTTTATTCCATTTAAATGCATGAAATCAAATTTTTAATTCTATAAATGCAAGCTCCACCTTAGAAATTTAACATATCCATACTAATTTCACACAAAAAAAATACTGTAGCCCTGTTCATATCTCAATTGAACAAAAGCTCAACTCAATTTTTAAATTACCAACACAACTCAAACAAATTTTAGAATCATAGTTACCACACTTATATAGATATATCCTAGTTGCATATACCACCACATAGTATGCATTTGGCAGTTGCTTAGTTTCTAAAAGCTTTTTGCCATCCGTCTCAGCTTCTTTGCAAATAATCTAACTTTTAGCTTTTAAAAGATAAACTAACTTTTAGCTTTTGTCACACATTTAACATAAAAACCAAAAACTATATATCTCTTGATAAAGAGCATACAAATAAGCTACCGGGAAAAAAAATCCCAAACAGATATTTAGTCAATCAAACTTTACAGTTAAGCACTTAGCTTTTCAATTAACATACACACACACACACATTTAATTACTCAGGCCAATTAAAACTTAACCTTTATTTCCACTTATTCTTACAATAGGATAACTTAGTTTAACTTAAGGTCCTAAATGTAAAATGGGGCAGGGCACCACATTATGGGTCAGGTTGGACCCACAGATTGGTCAGTTTTTTTATGAAGAAAAATTCAAAAAATACTGCCATCTACACGGTGTTTGCTAACTTTACTAAACCTGTATTACAATTACATGTACAGCAGTAGTTGGTCAGTTATACTTATTTCAAATTAAGTATAACTGACCAACTAGCTAAATTGATGCAGAATATAATGCAGAAGGGACCATGAGTAGATAAATTAGTACTGGGTGGGTTCAAATGTAGTAAGTACATACTCGGATGCTGTGTCTCGTCGTCCAGGAAACCTGAATAATCAAGATGCAACATGTATTAGCATTATCGAACCAACAAAATTTTAATAAATATATATCCAAAAACTCAATAGCACTTACCATTTATCCAACAATGTAATTGCTGGACGCGAAAGACTATAACCAATTACTAAATAAATCACTACAACAAAGAGGAATTAGGGTTAGGGTATAGGGAACGAAGAAAACAAAAGCAAAATCCAATTACATGAAATAAAAATAAATTAAAAAAAAAAAAAAAAGCACAATCGATTAACATAAATTCATACCTAGCCTTAGATTGGTGATGGGTGCAGCCGCCATTATAATGCAATTTAAAAAGATCGATCGTGACTCTGAAAAGAGAGGAGTGCACGTGTTTATATAGGGGATTTTACCTAACACCGGAAGAGAAAGCTACCACCGGAAAGATAGAACCATCGCTGAGAAAAGGTAGAGACGAGGTTCTAGGGTTTGTGAATAGGAAGAGCTGGATATTTATAATTTAAAAAAAAAATATATATATATATATATATATATTAATTATATAATATATTTTAATTTTAAATATATGATGGGTTGGGTCAAATTTAACAGGTTTAAAATTTTATGACTCGAATCCAACCCGACCTATTATCAAAATATTAACTATACAATAAAATAATATAAAAATTGACTTTTTCTCTTTTCTCTCGAACCGGGTCTCTCTTCCTATCTCTCTCTCAGCCACCCACCTACCAGCAACCCAGCGCACCACCCACCACCGATACAGACCCAATTCTCGAACAAATGCCACCCATTGTCACCCCAAACCCCCCAATCAACCAAACAGACCAATAGCACCACCACCAACCACAAACCCAAAACAACAAACCCATCCACCACTCCACCACTCACCACAAACCCATCGGAACAAATCAGAACAACCACATTACCACACCCAAATCGGAAGAAAAACACATACCCATACCCAAATTGGAACAAATCAAAACAATCACAAACCCATACCTCAGACCTCAAACTCCGATCATCGTTGCTGTAGGAACACTACCTTCAGACCTCAAACTCCGATCGAAGATGCTTTAGTTGCTAACAGAAGCATTACTCCAAAGCACGGGTCCGAAGAGCAACGCTTGACCCATCGACTGTAGCATCGGATCCTAATAAAAACACCACCAAACACCTCATCGTTGTTGTAGATGCTGCTGCTTCACCGAAGATGCCCATGATTCGACCCAAATGACCGATCTATACACAGCCCGCCCAACCCAAATGACAACCACAGCCACAAAGTGCAGAGAGAGGAAAGATTCAGAGAAGCACTGAGGGAGAAAGAGAGGAGAGATTTGTCTAGGAGAAGAGAGAAGGAAGAAGAAATAAGTCAAGAGACAGAGAGTGAAAAAAAGGGAATAAAATATGGGTACGTTTGGATACAACTTATTGGTGCTGAAAGTTATTGAAAATTGATTGTTACTGAAAATACTCTAGCAAAATAATTTTTAGGGTAAAATATCATTTTCGTCCCTAAACTATTACAAAAGTTCATTTTTCGTCCCTAAACTTTTAAAAGTTTTATTTTCGTCTCTAAACTATCACAAAAGTTCATTTTTTGTCCCTAAACTTTCAAACGTTCTATTTTCGTCCCTAAACTTTTCCAAACGTATTGATTTTCGTCCCTCCCACATCAGCACTCTGTCAAGCCACGTCAGCACTCCGTCAAAACTTTTGAAAATTTAGGGACGAAAATAGAACTTTTGAAAGTTTAGGGACAAAAAACGAACTTTTGTGATAGTTTAGGGACGAAAATGATATTTTACCCTAATTTTTAAATATATAAATAGTACTGTGGGACCCATTTTTAATATTTTTTAATATGTGAACAGTGCATGAACAGTGTCATACTGTTCATGCACAGTAAAAATTGTCTCCCACTGTCGTCAAATCCGGGCCAAAAAAAAAGGGAGAAAACGCAACTCACAAAACACGCCGCAGGTATCAGTGCTATCCAAACCAAGGCTATATCATTTGAATGGCCAAATAAATGCATCTCCAACAGTCACTGTATCTCTATTTTTGGGGGTAAAAATGGCCAAATACCATCATTTTGTAAAATTTGTAGCAAAAAAGTACTGTTTCGACACTAAATAGGAATCTACTACTTTTTATGTACTCGAGCTCACTAAACTCGAGTTCTAAACAGTACTCAATTTTACTAAACTCAAGTTCCTAGTTTCATTCCACTGTGGCACTGTTGACCTAGAATTTGTGCAATTAGAAAAAATAATGTGGTACTCAAGCTCACCAAGCTCGAGTTCCTTATAACTTTTTCTTTTTTTGGGATAATCGACAAATAATCATAAACTGAAAAATAAGTAGATTTTTTTATGTTTTTATGGAACTCGACCTTGCTAAACTCGAGTTCCTTATAACTTCTTTTTTTTTTTTTTTTGGATAATTGACAAATAAATTTAAACTTAAAAATAAGTAGTTTTTTCTATGTTTTTCAGGAACTCGAGCTTGATAAACTCGAGTTCCTTATAAATTTTTTTTTTTTTGGATAATCAACAAATAAACATAAACTTAAAAATAAGTAGTTTTTTTATGTTTTTATTTATTTAAATAGAAGCATTGTAAAATATAGAAATTTTAATTTCAAAATATGAATTTTAGGCTACTCATACCCCTTGTTCATTCATTTTTAACACACTCATCAATTTCTTACTTCTCGGAAGCGTTATGGTCAAATTGGTTAAAATATTGGGGTTAAAGAAAAATCTCACTCCATTTTTAGCCATGGTTAAAATTATTTTCAATTCACTATTTAAAATTTTTTTCACTGTTTTCTCATAAGACACCTAGTGAAATCGTGATTTCTAAATTTAAAAGCCAAATTGAATGCTTTTTCATGTTTGAATTTCACAATAATCGAATCTATTTATCTGCATTGATAAAATCTGTTTCTACATTAATAAAATTTTCTCTCTGCACATCATGTTTACTGTATATTCGAATCTGCTTATTGCATTCGTAAAATCTGTTTTCTGCATTAATTAAAATTGTTCATTATTTTCTCATAAAAATGTTCACTTTTTTCTGCATAAACTATATGTATTTTATGCGGGATTTTGCATAAAATTATTTTCTGTTCAACATTATTTAAAAAATTGTTCACTCTCTTTTCTGCATAAATTATTTTATGTTCACTATTTAAAAAATTGTTCACTGTTTTCTCATAAAACACCTCTTGAAAATTGTGTTCTCTAAATTTAAAAGCCAAATCTATATCCGTTTTCATGTTTCAATTTCACAATAATCGAATTTGTTTTTCTGCATTGATAAAATTTGTTTCTACATTAATAAAATTTGCTCTCTGCACATCATCTATATCTATATTCTATATAATACTAAAAGCTGAGGCATAGAATTTAATGTGGCTACATTATCATTGAACCACATCAGCAGCCATGTCATTACCAATATTTTTTTTGAATTTCTCTTATAATTTAAAATGCATTTCCTAAATTTTAAAATATATGTTGTCCACCATAAAGCCCAAACCCAGCCAAATGGTCTTTAATTTTTAACGGCAAAAAACCCTCTGTCTCCCCACCTTTTGCTTTACCACTGTTTCACGGTTTCAAGCTTGCAAACAGCAGCCTCTCTCTCTTCCAAAGGCAGTTTCAAATCTTCAGAGTTCAGACTTCAGATTCATAATGCAGGGCTCTCACGACTCTTTCTTCCTCTAGATGTTCAAGTCCTTTCAGTTGCTATCGTTTCAGAAAAACTAAAGGCAGGGTATTTAATGCAAGGTGAATTTTTTATGGTCTCTAGGTATCTTTTAGTTTTGTTTTTAATTTTTCCATTCTACTTATCTTTCAACCTTGCAGTGCTACGACTACACAATTGAAGAGCTCATCACCAAGAGCTTCAACAACGTCATCTAGCAATTAGATTGGCTAGATGAATATGGAGAAAGGTACATCATGACAACAATACCTAATCTTTCTCCCTCTCTCTCTTTGGTATTGGAACATCCACGTTTCATTTTTTAATCCTTTTGGGTTTTCAATTCTGACATATTTTTATTTTATTTAGTTTCTCAATTTTTGGATTCGATTTTTTTTTCTTTGGTTTCTTAATGCCGCACAAGTGTTTGAAGAAATGCTTAAACTGAACTTTGGATTGGATGTGTGGAACCCAATTGCTTATGCACATGCAATACTATTTACATATTTCTTTTAAATTTTGTTGTCAATTGTGATATCAATATTAGTTCTTTGGAAATTTAGTTTTCTTTTTAATGTTGTGGTTTTATTCAAGTATATGTATGAGACTGACCTATGTAAGCTCTACATATATATTCATATTAGTATATTTAATTTGTGTTTGCCAATTGGGTTTGTGTGTGGCCTTGGGTCCTTGCTATCTAATTGTTACTTTCTCTCCCTTAAAAGGCTGAAAACTTTGTTATGTTGAGTTATTTGGCTTTCATTTGAATGGTTTTCGCTGTTTTTTACAGGTAAACTTTGGCTTTGGGATTTTTTTTTTTTTAATTTTCTGTTAATAGAGCATATTTACACTCAAAAGTTGTTGGGTTAGTAAGTGAAGGGTTCCAATGTTGATTAGCCTCTTATTTCTGGTTTTTAGAGTGCATATACTTTATAGGAATTTGTAAATGTATTGGTGTTTTGGCTGCTTTTTGTTCAGGTGAATTGCATGTAAGATGTGGTTGAAATTTGTAATAGAAATTGGATGTGAAGTAGACCACAAAGCACTTGCATGCCTTAAAATCAAATCCACCATCTGGTATGGTTGTGCATATTCTACCTCCAATTCTTAGAGTACAGGTAATGTCCTCTTCAGACTTATCAATCTTTGAAGCCTATTTAGTTACATGATAAATCATTTCATCTTGGGTCATTCACATCTTAATTCCCCAGAACCATTATTTTCCATAAATTCAACCATTAGTGCAAATTGTTCGATGTTGATTGGCTTCTAAAAGGTTAGGCCTAACAAGTTTTCATTGGGAATTCAATTGCTGACTTTGGTAAGTTGGGTCCATCAAATTCACAAATCATTTTTTTTTCATAAGTCCTTCGTTTGCTACTTAATATAACATTGCAAGTGAGATTTTATATGGTGGTTTGTTCTAAACCTTATGGATGTTATTTCAATGCAAAGGACCTGGTCACTTTCTGAACATGTCAGCCAAGCAAATTATAAGTTTGAATTTCTCGGTTGCAGTTAATCATTTTTTTTGGGGCGGAGGGGGGGGGGGGTGTTATTTTCAATTGCAAAAATTAGGAACTTTTCTATGCAATTTGGATTTTTTATATGAAAATTTCAATCTAGGACCATTAGCTATTTAGGTTTTGCAATGTTAGCCCATAATTACAGCTCCAAAAACATGGCAATGGTAGCCACCTATTTCTCCTCATCTTAAAATGAATATGGCATTGACCTTTTTCGAAAAGCCACCAATTATGTAGGTTTGGGGATTATTGTTAAAGATAGTTATGGTTTTCTTATTATAGTCCATACTGAATTAATTCCTTGCCAAAGATTGTGGATGGCTGCCACAGCTATGTTGAGAGCATCACACGCGTTAATTTATTATTTTCATTTGAATACAGCAAATTGATTTACAAAGCAAGCAGTGTTATGGTCAAGGGTAAAAGTTTTTAATTTGAGTACTTTCTCTTGGCTTTTAGATCCTTTGGGCATATTTTGATATGATTAGGCAAGGTCATTGTGCAAAATCCATTGTACCATTTAGAGTACTTAATATTTTGCATTTCTTACTCTATGCAAATTGAGTGCATTTGATTTTATTTGTAGGAACTGAGGGCAAAAATGCCAAATCGCAAGAAAAGGTGGTGGCATTGATGAATAACTACCAACTTTGAAAGCCATTGAAGGTACTCCCTTTCTCTAGCTCTCTTGCCTTTATTTTTTTTCTTTGAACGGTATATGGAGGTTGCATTGGACTTGTACACCACTCAAAAATTATGACAAACTGTCTGAAAAATTGGGGGGGGGGGGGGGGGAACCTCTTCCTTTTTTTATGGACCTTACAATAAGGGTAAGTTTGTATCTTTAAGATTTTTCCTTAATGTTCCATTTTTTAGGTTTACAGTAGTTATTGAAGAGAGACACAACTTGATTATTTACTATTTAATGGTCCTTTCTTCTCTTTTTTATTTGGTTCTATTGTGTGGATTGCAAATTGTCAAAGTTGAACTTTAATCTTAAGGAAAATTACTGGCTAGGGTGCCTCAACGTTATTTTGGAGCATGGGATGCTTTTTTCACTATAGTGAGGAAGGTCAATTTACTTTCTATAATATTGTGTCTTTTGTTTTCCGTATCTCAATGCATTATTTCTAATACCTTTCAAAAATTAGGATTTCTATGGACTGATCTCAGAACCTCTAGCTTTATTAGGTAAATCAATTAAGTTATGAGAGGTTTATGTGTGGATTACTGTGTAGAAGTCAAATTAAATCTCTTGAGAGGTTTATACTTTGAAGGAACAAAACGGTCGACTCTTGAGATTAAATCTCTCCTCCTCCACTCTTTGTTTGCTTGGTGTTCTGCTTTCTCTTCTTTTTCTTGCTCTAATCTTTTTGTTATGCTTGATCATTTTAATTTTCGATCTTGATGTAAATCTTTCCATGTACACTCCTGATGTACCTGGGGTTTTTGTTTTATGAAATATCGTTATTTATAAATAAAAATAATAATTAATAAATAAATAAAATACAGTGTAGAAGTTAGATGGATACAGGGAGAATAGAGAGATTGCAAAGAAATGGGTTCAACTATTTAGTACTCCCTATTTCTTAGTCACAGCTATGAATGCAATGGACACATTCAGTTGATAAAAATTAACTTTACAAATTAGTTGGTTAGAAATATGAGGTATCATTATTGCAAATCGTTTATAAAATCATTGACATGAATAAAGAAATTTTCTTAGAGTGATTTGTAAGTAGATTTTAATACGGTAGAAAAATAAATTTAAATATCCATTTTATATATTGGGTATGATTTGGTGCACATCAATCAATCATTACATTCATGCTTTGTTCATAATTTCTTTATATAATGTTATCAAATTAATCCAAGATGTGGAAGGAGTTGAACTATGTGGTACCCTTAAAAATTTTGTTGATTTAGCAGCATGTTAGTAGTACAATTTAGTTCTTTCTCTTCTTCTTTAAAAAATTTTTATAAGTAATGGAAGAATTATTCACTAATGGAACAGGTTCTTTGGATGACTTAGAGATGGGAAATAACACAAAATTAAGTGCAGAGAATACTCAACTAAGCTAGAAGTTTTTTAAGTAGTTTATTAGTTTCTCATTTGCTTTACTGTTTATCTTGGCTGCTAATATATGTTTAGACTGCAATAATGAAAATTGGTTTATAAGAGATGAGGGCATTTGCCAAGTTATTGTTTTCATTTGTCAAGGATACCACATTCTTTGAGATCCATGGTGTGGTTGATCTGAAGAGAACATGCTATAAGGAAGTAGATAATTGTAACATTTATTCATGCATAATCTGCAGAAAGAAACAACTACAAGTTTATAGCATAAAGGCAAGTTAAATGATTTGTAATATAAATGCACAGACCCATAAGATAGTTGGAGAGGACTAGATAATCTACCAATGGTTTCTTTACTATATTACATGGAGAATCATGCTAAGATTAAGTACTGGTAATGATCTTTTTATGCAAGGATAATTTGTAATTAAAAATATATATGTGCAACATAGCAGTACGACATAAATGTTTTGGTTTACAAACTCATCAAGTTTAAATGTTGAGGTGCTTCAATTTTGGGGCTAGTAGGTCAAGATGAAGTGTAGTCTTATGTTAAAGCTTGGATGAAGAAATTTAATTTGAATGATCCTTCAATGGCAGAAGCAGCAATCATTAAAGGATCACTATAATCAAAGGGTTGGAGCATATGGTTTATTGTGTAGGGACTGTGGCATTATTATGAATCCAATGGACGAATATTTTTAATAGAGGAGTTTAAATAGATACTTTGATAGGTACAATCTCTCTCTCTCTCTCTCCAACATGAGTTGTAATGAAGCTGAAAAGGATAGAAGTTGTTAACATGCATATTCTTTTGAAAAGCTTTGAGAATACAATGTATTTAAACAAATATTTCAAAGTATCTTACCCGTGCATCGCACGGGTTAGCGACTAGTATTTACTATATATTCGAATATGCTTACTACATTCATAAAATCTGCTTTCTACATTAATTAAAACTGTTTATTGTTTTCTCATAAAAATTGTTCACTGTTTTCTGCATAAACTATTTCTAGCATTCTGCATAAAATTATTTTCTGTTCAGCATTATTTAAAAAATTGTTCACTCTCTTTTTTGCATAAATTATTCTCTGTTCACTATTTTTTTTTAAAAAATCACTGTTTTCTCATAAAACACCTAGTGAAATCGTGATTTCTAAATTTAAAACTCAAATCTGAATGTTTTTTCATGTTTGAATTTCACAATAATCGAATCTATTTTTCTGCATTGATAAAATTTGTTTCTACATTAATAAAATTTGCTCTTTGCACATTATGTTTACTGTATATTCGAAACTACTTACTGCATTCATAAAATCTATTTTCTGTATTAATTAAAATTGTTCATTGTTTTCTCATAAAAATGTTCACTGTTTTCTGCATAAACTATTTCTAGGATTTTGCATAAAATTATTTAATGTTCAACATTATTTAAAAATTTTATTTTCTGCATAAATTTTTCACTATTCACCAACACACGTGAATAGCTTCCAAACAAATCAAGATAGTCTAGACAGATACAGACAGTCCAGACAAATATAGACAGATGTTCAAAAATTACAATTGTTTACTAGTATGCGTAAAAAAAGATTTGATAGATTCCCAGACAGATGCAGACAAACTACTACTCATCAGTACTAATTTCCATACCACTGACAAATTAACTTGAGTTAAATTTACCTACTCAGGTTACTTTACCATGGTTCATTTCACCTATAAAAGAGACAGACTATGAAGACAGAAGACAAGTTTCTAAGATTCTAATTTTTTAAGTTTCAAGTTTTAGAAAGCCTTTTGTAATAGTCTTCCCTCTCCCTCAGAAAGACTTTTGTACTCTCTCCCCCTCTTGTAACCTTTCTCTTCAGACAGTTTTTTTTTCAAGCTTGTATCAAAAACAGCAGTTTGTTTTCAAATTTATCAAAGACTGAAGTTTTTTTTCAAGTAAGATTTTACTAGTTTCTGTTTTCATATTCAATATCCATTTTAACCTTATTTTGAATGTATCTATTTTGCTATTGTCTTCTTTATTATCTATTTTATCATTGTTTATGCTTCCATATTATTGTTGTGCTCTCTCCTGGGTAGTCATTGGTATTAAAGCATCTAGATCATAAAACACCTAGTAAACAGTGAATAATTTATGCAAAAAAAAACAGTGAACAATTTTTCAAATAATGCTAAACAAAAAATAATTTTATGCAGAATGCTAAAAATAGTTTATGCAGAAAATAATGAACAATTTTTATGAAAAAATAGTGAACAGTCTTAATTAATGCAGAAAACAAGTTTTATGAATGTAGTAAGTAGATTTGAATATACAGTAAACATGATATAGCACCAATTGTGGTATGAGTAATTTTTTGAAGACACGTCACCAACCCGTTGTTGTAGCACCAACTGTAGTCATACAAACCACACATGCCAACAGACTCCACTGTTTCACACGTGCTGCTCAACAGCTCGACACGATTTCAAACACTGTCCAATCATATCATCCATATTCACGTGAATACTTAAATATATGAATAATCGTACCCTGGTGCTAGGGACATAGCACTGTGTCAATTAAATATAATGCTCTATTCAAGAACACTACAACTACCACCCACATCTTCAAATCTCACTGTGACATTGGGAACATTTAAAATCCTATTCATGTAGTGTTTTTCCAGCCTATATTGACCTGACAAGCCCTAATAACTGAAATTATAATGCTTGGAACATGAAATGAGGTTATAAATGCACCACAATAATGATCTTATTTCTACCCCACTAACTTTGCAGATTGACTAAGGTATGAGTTGCAATGCCTCAACATCAAATCGTACAATGCGAAACAAGTTTGGATGTACTTCAACAAATGGATTATCACAAGTTCCAGCAGATCAACAACAACAAACATACATAGACCACTATGGAGGGAAATGGGTTGGAAAGAAGAGAGATTTCCTTAATATGCCAATATACACGTACGAGAGTCTTGGAAGCGTCAGGCACATCATGGTCGGCAAACCTACAAAACTAAGTACAGACACCACCGCAATAGAGCTTACCATAGCAGAACCACCATGATCAACCTTATACGAGAAGATGTGTGAGTTGGAGGTGTATTGTTGATGGCACGGGTTACGAGTTCCTAAGAAACGCTCAACCGAGTTACCTAGAGATGAACCTCCCAACATTCTTGCTCGTCTTGAACAAGAGAACAATCAACACAAAGGCGATTAGACCGTTTTCATGCAATCTAAAAAGTTAGGAAGCATCTAAAGGGGAAGTCGCAAGAATGGGCAATCAAGTCTATTAATGAAGTTACTACATTAGATGATGAAAGAAATATTTCAGACTTCTCAAATTCAAGCAATGATGATTTCCAAAAATTTCTACCTACGAACATTAGACGTTGTTGTTAATGTCTATGCGTTCTATGCAATACAAAATGTTGTTGTTAATGTCTGACAATTGATGATTATGTACATTCAACTTTTGCAAATCTAAATATTAAATGTTCATTAGTTTTGGCTAAGTTTATATGAAATCACTTGCTCATTTTTTCCCTGCTGTTCTTTGTTGCTACATATGATTCATGTGCTTTGGTTGGACAATGTCCTCTGCTTTGTAACGTAGGAAACCACACAGACTCATCCAAACCATACAGACTAACCACTCTTTCACAAAAAAATCATATGGCTCTAAAAGCAAGGACTCGCCACGTGAATACACAGATATGCAACCCTTTGCAATACACCATTTTCAAGGATGCAAAGCATCCCTGGAAAGTTTATGCATCAATTTTTGAGGTGAGCTGTGTCCACCATTAGCTCCCATAATCAAACGTATATGACCACGATGTTTGATCGAACAGTCGAGTAAATATGTATTCAAAATCTACAAAGTAACAGTAATTGGCTACGATTACAAGATATATTTCAGTGTTTCAGGTTGTGGGGCTGCTTAATTTGTAAGAGTGATGGTTCTGAGAGCAAAGTGATGCTTTTAATGTACATATCTATGAGATGTGATTGTTTGACAGCTCAGTTTCAGGGTTCAAGATGGCTTTACCATGTGCTATTACTTCTAACCAGTAGTCATAGATTATGGGAAGAGCGTTTTGACTAGCATCCTTGAAAATGACCAAAGATAATAAACAGTTCTACATGTACTGCTCAACAGCTCGGCATTGTTGAGCCCTAACCAGAAGTACCCATCCACACTCACGTGAATACACAGATATGCAACCCTTTGTAATGCACCGTTTTCAAGGATGCAGAGCATCCATAGAAAGTTTATGCATCAATTTTGGGGGTGAGCTGTCCACCATTGCTACATTGATGTTCGCAGTGCTACATGTACTGCTCAACGATTTGGTACGTTCTTTGATTTTCCATTGAGTTTACACGATTTTGTTCATTCAACGATTTCGGAATTTTTCAACAAATTCGGATGATCAATACATTAGTACACAGTTTTCCATTTAATTTTCACGATTTTGTACATTTAACAAATTCAAACTTTTCAACAAATTCAGACTATCTATACATCTAATTTACACAATTTTATTTTTTACTTTCAAGATTTTATACATTCAACGAATAAATTTTGTTTTTTACAAATTCGAACGATTTGTACATCTAATGTACACAATTTTCTCTTGAATTTTCACAATTTTGTACTTTCAACGAAATCAAATTTCTCAACAAGTCCGGAATATTTGTACATCTAATGTACATAACTTTCCATTGAATTTTCACGATTTGGTACTTTCAACAATTTCGATTTTCCATTAAGATTTCACAATTTTGTACGTTCAACAATTTCGAAATTTTCATCAAATCAGGATAATTAGTACATTAGTACACAATTTTGAACATTTGACGACTTCAAATTTGGAAACAAATTTGGACGATCTGTATATCTAATGTAATTAATTTTCCATTCAGTTTACTCAATTTGGTATGTTCTTCAATTTTCATGATTTTACACATTCAACGAATTCGAATTTTTCAACAAATTCGTACTATCTATACATCTAATGTACACAATTTTTCCTTGAGTTTTCACGGTTTTGTACATTCAATGAATTCAAATTTTTAAACAAATTCATATGATCTGTACATCTAACGTACATATTTTTCCATTGAATTTTCATTATTTTGTACTTTCAACGAAGTTAAATTTCTCAACAAGTCTAGACTATCTGTACATCTTATGTACCCCTTCACGATTTGGTACATTCATTGATTTTCCATCGATTTTTCCCAAATTTCTACATTCAACTAATTCGAATTTTTTTACAAATTCGAATTATTCGAGGCATTTACCATTAGGTGATTTAATTAACGCAGAAAACAGATTTAATGAATGTAGTAAGCAGATTTGAATATACACTAAACATGATGTGCAGAGAGCAAATTCTATTAATGTAGAAACAGATTTTATCAATGCAGAAAAATAGATTCGATTATTGTGAAATTGAAATATGAAAAAGCATTCAGATTTGGCTTTTAAATTTAGAAATCACGATTTCACTAGGTGTTTTATGAGAAAATAGTGAACAATTTTTTAAATAGTGAATAGAAAATGATTTATGCAGAAAAGAGAGTGAACAATTTTTTAAATAATGCTGAACAGAAAATAATTTTATGCAAAATCCTAGAAATAGTTTATGCAGAAAACAGTGAACATTTTTTTGAGAAAACAATGAACAATTTTAATTAATGCAAAAAACAAATTTTATGAATACAGTAAGCAGATTCGAATATACAGTAAACATGATGTGCAGAGAGCAAATTTTATTAATGTAGAAACAGATTTTATCAATGTAAAAAAATAGATTCGATTATTGTGAAATTCAAACATGAAAAAACATTTAGATTTGGCTTTTAAATTTAGAAATCACAATTTCACTAGGTGTTTTATAAGAAAAAAGTGAACAATTTTTTAAATAGTGAATTGAAAATAATTTATGCAGAAAAGAGAGTAAACAATTTTTTAAATAATGATGAATAGAAAATAATTTTATGCAAAATGCTAAAAATAGTTTATGCAGAAAATAGTGAACAATTTTTATGAGAAAACAATGAACAGTTTTAATTAATGCAGAAAATAGATTTTATGAATGCAGTAAGCAAATTCGAATATACAGTAAACATGATGTGCAAAAAGAAAATTTTATTAATGTAGAAACATATTTTATCAATGCAAAGAAACAAATTCAATTATTGTGAAATTTAAACATCTAAAAGCATACAAATTTGGCTTTTAAATTTAGAGAACACAATTTCAGGAGGTATTTTATGAGAAAACAGTGAACAATTTCTAAACATGGGGTGCTACAACTCGCCAATAAAAAAAGTTGCCAAAGTGACTTTCACATCATTAGCCAAACATTTAGCTATACATTAAAAAAAAAAAATGTTTCACATTCCTTTTAGAAACACTGCAAGTGAAGAACTTACATATCTAGATGTGGTAAAGCTTAAGTTCTTCTTTATATCTGAGTGGTCCACTCTTTCTGCAATACTTATCAATCATTTGACCAGACGGTAATTCCGAACAGGATTGATAAAGTAACAATATGTAGCTTAAACTTCTTTCGGTGTGCCCATGGCTAAAAATGGAGTGAGATTTTTCTTTAACCCCAATATTTTAACCAATTTGACCATAACGCTTCCGAGAAGTAAGAAATTGATAAGTGTGTTAAAAATGAATGAACAAGGGGTATGAGTGGCCTAAAAATTCATATTTTGAAATTAAAATCTCTATATTTTACAATACTTCTATTTAAATAAATAAAAACATTAAAAAAAAACTACTTATTTTAAAGTTTATGTTTATTTGTCGATTATCCCAAAAAAAAAAGTTATAAGGAAATCGAGTTTACCAAGCTCGAGTTCCATAAAAAATAAAAACTACTTATTTTTAAGTTTATGTTTATTTGTCAATTATCCCAAAAAAAAAAAAAAGTTATAAGGAACTCAAGCTTGGTGAGCTCAAGTATCATAGAAAAAAACCATTTTATTTACAAAGAACTCGAGCCTGGCATGTTCAAGTATTGTGATGGAACTCAAGTTTACCAAACTCGAGTACCACGTTATTTTTTTTAATTGCACAAATTCCAGGTCAACGGCACCACGGTGGAATGAAACTAGGAACTTGAGTTTAGTAAACTCGAGTACCATTTAGAACTCGAGTTTAGTGAGCTCGAGTACATAAAAAGTGGCAGATTCCCATTTAGTTCTGAAACAGTGCTTTTTCACCATTTTTGGGACATAAAATGCTACTGTTCACACTCCAACCGGTTCTCTAAACACACAAATTCTCAATTTTTATTTTGAAGTTGCTACTGTAGTTCTCTTAATTTAGAAAACACTGTAGCAACTCTATTCCCATATTTTATCTTAAAATATTGAACAGTGGTATTAATTTACTATTCTTTCTCTCTCATCCAAACGTTTTTCCTTCTTCTCTATTGTCCTCTTGGTTTCTCTTCAGAAAGCTCTCTTTCTTCAAAAAATCCTCTCTCACAAAATCAACCCTCGCCGCTACTCTCTCTCACAAAAAAGTCGCACTGTGTCTTTTTATCAAAGTTCGCTCAACCACCTATGATGAAGAATGGAGTTCTAAAAACATTGGCTCAACCTTGAATATCGATACCCAAAATTTTGATTTAATAGGGTTTTTGTCATGTTTGAATTTATTAGTTTATCATACGAGTTGATGATTTGGTGGTTTTGAATGATTTTCTATTGTTCTTCACCACTATCTGGGTTTAGGTTTTGGGTTTTTGGTTCTTTTCTCTCTGTCTGTCTTTCACTCTGTTCTTGATGTTTTCTCTATTTTTTCTATTTACTTAATCTTATTAGAGTCAATAAATTAATCTCAACCTTAAATATCGGTACCCAAACCAAGAAAAACAAAAAAACCCAAACAAACAAAACAACAAAAAAGAAAATAGAATCATTTTCCTCGTTTGATTCCCACCAACCCAAATTTCATGCCTTTATACATTGCTTTCCTTTGCCTCTTCAATAATCAAGTCAATAATTCAATACCCAATTTTTTATTTTTAGAAAAGAATTCATCTTTAACTATTATTTTTTATTGTTTATCAGTAATATTTATGTCTCTATTTTTTTTTTTTTTTTTGGGGGGGTGGAAATATTGAGAATCTGAATTCTGGGTTTTTTTGAAGTTGAAATTGTAATGGGTTTCAAGCTCTAATCAAAATTTTTTGATCCAGCGATTTTTTTCCCCCCCTGAGTTGGGGTCAACCCTACTGATTGAGGTTGTGTTCTCTGCTACGTTGACTTTATAGAATTCTTGGTAATGGCAATGATGTTTGATCGATGAACTCATATTGGGTTTTGCATGTTTGTCATTTTTGCTTGGTGTGTTTTCGATATCTATGTGGTTGGAATGGTTTTTGAAAATGTTTTCTGGGAATTCTTGTTTTTGTTCTTTTTAAAGAGCATTGTCATAATTTCCATATGATTCTGTGAATTTTTGTTTCTGAATGTGATTTTCATTGATAATGCAGGAATATGTGTGTTTCTGTAGCTAAAAATTAAAAAATTTATTGACAAATGTATGAGTTCCTGTTGCATTGAATTTTGTGGGCCATGAATTAAAAAGTAGTGAAAATCTTAGAGTTTTTGTTGCAATTGACTTGTGTAGCTGTGTGTGTGTGTGTTAATAATTCTATGAATGAAAATGTAAGTGACTAATTTGAGAGTTCATGTTGCATTGAGTTGTGTAGTTCTAGAATGTGGTAATTTTTGTTGCTTGGTTCCATGAGATTTTGTGAAAATTGTTTCTGAATGTACAATCTTAATTGTGAGATCTCTTGTGCTGTTAATATTTTGGGCAGAGAATGAAAATTTTATGGACAACTTTGAGGTTGAGTTTTTTAGAATGTGGCGATCATTGTAGTTTTGTTCCTTATGGTTTCTGTGTAATTGAGATAAATTATTGTTAATTGCTTGAAACTGTGATAGAATTGGGAGTTTGATGCCAATAAACTATGAACTGAATGAAAGGGGTTCCTTACACATTGTAGAATTATTGTTTCTGTGTAACTGAATGTAAATTATTGTTTTTGTTTTTGTTACTAGGAATGGACTTGAGTATTCCAACAGACACATCTTTCACTATTCTTTTAGAAGATAGTTATGATGAATATATATTAGGATCTTCACATATAAGTGGTGAACATAGTGTTCCACAAGCTCAGGCATTTAGCCAAATGTCTCCACCCCAAGTTGAATCCACAGCTAAGAAATTACAACATGGCAACAACTTCTCCATACAAGAAGACGTGCTTCTTGTGTCCGCATTTCTCAATGTCAACCAAGATGTAGTGCAAAGCACTAACCAAAAATGCACAACATATTGGTTAAGAATTTGGGAGTATTACCACCAGTGGAAGACCTTCACTTCTGAGCATATGGTGAGTTCTCTAACGAATCGATGGTCAACGATTCAAATTTGCACCAATAAGTTTTGTGGGTGTTCGGCACAAATTGAATCAAAGAATGAAAGTGGTAAGACTAATGAAGACAAGGTACATCTTAAAAATAATTTGTGTTAATTTGCTAATTTGTTCCAACTATTTCAAGATAGTAACTATAAACTATTTGTTAATTTTTTAGCTTAATGCAGCAAAAGAGCTCTATCAGTATTGTAGCATACCAAATTTCAATATGAACATTGCTAGAATTTATTAAAGTACTCACCAAAATGGTTGGCTATTGGTAATGATCAGCAACCAAAAAAAAGAGGGAGATCTGAGGCATCTTCACCTTCTAATATAGAGTCAATAAGTTTAGAGGATGATGATATTCCACAGGTTCCAATTGTAAACTTGGAGAGACCACCAGGGGTGAAGGTCGAAAAAGAAAGATTGAAGAAACAAAAGTTCAAAGAAGGCACGACTTCACATATAGAAGACATATTGAATGTCATGATGGAAGAAAGTAGAAAAATAAGGCTTGTATTGAGAAAGGACGTCCTATAGATCAGGAGCATGAGATTCAACTTAAGGATAAAAAACTTGAAATAGCAAGAATGAAGGAGGACAATGAAATGGGGAAATTGTGAATGGAAAATCTGAAGGAAGAAAAAAAGCTTATGATAATGGATGTAAGTATGTTGTCTTCAGTGCAGCAAGAATATATTCGTCAATACCAAATGGAAATCCTTGAAAAACGAAGGTCTTGTTCTTAGACTATTATCATCATCAATGCTCTTATTTTGTATATGATTAAAAGAGCTCTTTAAACTTGTTTTGTATATTGGGTCACTCATTTTTGTTTTGCTACAATATGATCCTGTTGCACTATTCATTTTGTTTTGCTACAATGTGATCCTATTGCACTATATATGTATTATGTGGTTCAAATTTAAATCAACGTAAAAGTAGGAGTTGATTAGTAGCAGGAAGACATTTCAACGTAGAAGTAGGAATTTATTATTTTTGTCAATTTATTATTTTAACCCCATTTTTAAGTTTTAGGTAGGGGTATGTTTGATAGTAAAAAAAGTAATAACTAACTTTCTTTTTCAATTTACTATTTTAACTCTATTTTTAAGTTGTTGGTTAATTAATTTAGAAGCATTTTTGACCAAAAAAAAATCAATAACTAACTTTTTAAATCCTCTTAATAACTACTAGCCTCTGAGCATGCGCTCACGCGCGTGCTCAGAGGTTCTTCTATTTTTTGGAATTTCTATATTTTTCAATAAAAAAAAAAAACTAAGGGTGTAATGAAATTTAAAAAAAAAATGAAAAAAAAGGAGGATAGAAGAAATAAATACATCATGATGAAGTAAAAAAAAAAAAAGAATACGTGGAGTGAGTTTTGTAGATTGGAGGAGTTTTAAAACTAAAAAAAGAGTAATCATATTTTGTAGGGAGTTAGAGAGTAGATTTAGAAATTTAAATCAACATAAAAGTAAGAGTTTATTAGAAGCATGAAGGTATTTCAACGTAGAAGTAGGAATTTATTATTTTTGTCAATTTACTATTTTAACCTCATTTTTAAGTTTTAGGTTGGGGTATTTTTTACAATAAAAAAAATAATAACTAACTTTCTTTTTCTAATTTACTATTTTATCCTCATTTTTAAGTTGTTAGTTAATTAATTTAAGAGTATTTTTGACAGGAAAAAAAAAATAATAACTAACTTTCTGAATACTCTTAATATATACTGACAAAAGATTAACTAATAAAATAAATATAAAACTAACTCTCTCTGCCTCTTTCTCTCCTCTCTCTCTCTCTCTCTCTCTCTCTCTCGCGTCTCTTTTCACTCTTCCTCTCTGTCTCTCTCTTTCAACAGCCCCAAACCCAATCCCAGAACAAGACAACCAGTAACAACAATCACTGGACAACAATCACAGCAACAACGCAGCCGCCACCACGACCAACAACAGCAACCAAAGCAACAACCATAATCACCCAAACCACCAACCACAACAACAATCACCACCAAAAACCCAAAACAACAAAACCAACACAGACCCACTGGATCCGCCACCCAAAAAAAAAAAACCCCAAAACCACAATCAAAACCATATACCCACCGGAATCAGTCCCAAACCCGAAAGAAAAACCACCACAAACCCACCGAGATTCGCCACAAACCCAACCCAGCAACCATATAACATTGAAACTCACCATCACCGAGACCCATCGAAACCCTGAAATCAAACCACCAAACAACTCACCACTAAAAACCACATCACCGAGACCCACCCACCGATTCAACCCCACCACCGAAACCCACCACTGATCAGCTTCATCATCGAAACCCACCACCGAAACCAACTCATGAACCACCGAATCTCCACCCCTAAAACCCAGCCACCATCGAATTTATCCAACCAGAAATGTTTCAGACAAGAAAAGATAGGTTAGAGAGAAACAAAGAGAATAGAGAGAAGACGGAGAATCGGAGAAGAGAGAAATAGAGAGAGCAGAGGAAGAAGAATGAAGTCAGAGAAGAGGGAGAGTGAAATAGAGAGACGGTGAAGAGTAAAGACAGGGAAGAGGGAGAGTCAGATAAGAGAGAAAAGTGGGAGAGAATTAAATATTAGTTTTTAAGTTTACAGGATGTAAAATATTTTGGGTTTACGAACCCGTATGAGGCATGGTTTTAAGGATTTAGAGCATCCACGTCTCAATCCTATATCTCATCTTATTTTACCATCTCAAAAATTTACTTTTTAAATTATACCATACTATTTACAATACACCCAGCATCCCAAAATTCTATTTCTTATCTCATTTTATTTAAATATTCTTTTTTATTCTTTTTTTTTTACTATTTCTCTTTTTCTATTCCTCTTCCTCTCTTTCTCCCTCATTACCGGTTTCAACCCAGCCACACACACACACACAAAGCCAAACCCATCACCCCCCCTCCCCCCCACACACACACACAGCCAAACCCATCACCACACACACACAAAGCCAACCTCTAGCACCAGTTTCATCACACACAGCCAAACCCATCACCACACACACACACACACAGAGCCAAACCCATCACCACACACACATAGAGCCAACCTCTAGCACCGGTTTTATCACACACAGTCAAACCCATCACCCCACACACACAGAGCCACACAAACAAAAACAGAAACAGAAACCCAAAACAAAAACAAAACACAATCCAAGAGTTTCAAACCCAAAAAAAAAAAAAAAAAAAAACCCACCACCGGAGCCCTCACGCCGATCCAAACTCATTTAGGCCACACCGATCACCACACACACAGAGCCAAACCCATCACCCCACACACACACACACACACACAGAGCCAACCTCTAGCACCGGTTTCATCACACACAGCCAAACCCATCACCACACACACACACACACACACACAGAGCCAAACCCATCACCACACACACACAGAGCCAACCTCTAGCACCGGTTTCATCACACATAGCCAAACCCATCACCACACACACACAGAGCCACACAAACAAAAACAGAAACCCAAAACAAAAACAAAACACAATCCAAGAGTTTCAAACCCAAAAAAAAACCCACCACCGGAGCCCTCACGCCGATCCAAACCCATTTAGGTCACACCGATCACCACACACACCGATCCACCTATCCAACGGAGCCTCACGCCGATCCAAACCCAAAAAAAAAAACCCCCACCGCCGGAGCCTCACGCCGATCCAAACCCATTCAGGTTTACCGATGCCCTCACGCCGATTCAAACCCATCGGAGCCATCGGAGCCCTCACGCTGACCCATCCGATTCCACCGTTGAGGAAGCCACAGGGTCTTGAGTCTGAAGAGATCAAAGAGCAAATGAGAAAGAGAGAAGGAAGAGAGAGAAAAGAACAGAAATAATGAGAGATGAGAGAGAAATTCGCGGGTTAAAAATGAGGAGAGAGGATTAAAAAAAAAAAAAATTTATAACATTGAGCTATAGTACCATCTTACATTTAAGATGGTACTGTAGCGATATGCCAAAATTTTTTTAGCATTTCACATATGGCCTTCCAACTGCTGGGTGTGTTTTGGGTTTGTATGCCAAATGTGCTTTGCATTTGGCATATAGCCATCCAAATGCGGATGCTCTTAGAGGGGTAAAATAGCAACTGGGGGGTTTTTACAGCCCCCAATGCTAGTGCTCTAATAAATATATATATATATATATATATATATATATATATATATATATATATATATATGTAGATAGATAGATGAATGATGATATTTAAAACGGCATAAGTTGAGTTTTCAATTAGATTAACCAAATACTTATTATCCTCCATTTACATTCTACCTTCTGAAAATTGTTCCTTGATGAAACTAAATTGTTTTGGATTGACAAGAAAATATAAATTTCAATGCGCTTATTTTTATGATGCCAAATAGCGAAAATGATAGCTCTACTAATATGGATGCTCTAATGCAATATTGACATGACAAGAGGGCAGAGATCATTATGTAATTCTAAAAAATCCCTATTCCCAAAAATAAAATCACTCCCAATGCGTCAAACTTGAGACTTTATTCTCATCTCATTAAAACATTTCAGAAATTGGAACTTAGAAGCAACTTGCTCTCATTCTTCTTCTTCTCTCTTTCTCCTTCTCTATTTGTCTTTCCCGCCCCAGTCTCTCCAAAACAAATTTGAACCTCCCAAAACAGTAAAGATTCAGGGACTATGAGCCATTGGAGCTACATTAGAGATTCATGGGGGCTTGGGCTTCAGCCAGAAACCAACAAGATATTGCTCTGACCAAAAAGGGCTGTCTGTCGGCCATTTTTTCAAAGAAGACTTTTGGGGCAGTCTTTGAGGTCTGACCAGTGAATCCAACCCGGTTTAGAAACCGTGAGGTTTAACCGCGGGTCAAGAAGTTCACAGAAAGTATTTTAATTTTCTGATTTTCTTAGTTTAAAAAACCAGAGTGATGACCGATTTTCGGTTAACTCGGTCTGACCATCCAGTCTAGTTTGGGTTTCAAAACCATGCTATAAATGCTCCAACTTCCAAAAAAATAAAAATCCAATTAAAAAACAATATTATTTTGTGTTTTTTTTTTTTTTGTATTTGTTGGTAGATTTTTCATCTTAATATATTAAAAAACAATGATTTTGTATATTTATAATTTGATAATATTATATGGATGTCTATTTGGAGTTTTTTTTTTTTTTTTTTGCTAATACTCTAGCCCCCTCTAACTTGAAATAATGAGTCTGTTCCAAAAAAATTGGCATGTGTATAAGGTAGTTGAAGTAAAGAATCAAGTTGAAGTTTTTGCAATCAAGGTAAAGGATGGAACGTTTGATGGTGGATTTGTAAATAGGGATGGAACATCCTTGGCCTACGTGGAGATCTTTTACAAGAGAACTTGAAGAGGTGTGTGAGAAAGAATTGGGTTCATCACGTAGACAACAATTTATTGCCTGTTTAGATTAAAGGAGGAGGAGTGGAGAAGAGTAGGGTAAAGTTGGCTAAAAATAGGCTAATTATTTTGGGTCATATCTACTCTACTCTACTCCCCCTCCTTCCCCTTCAATTCAAACGGATCATTAAAGTGGAAAACTCTAAAGTTCAGAACATGAAGGTTTACAAATTGGTTTCATAAACACCTTTCAACCATAGCCATAGTCTAATCATGCCGGTGTGTTTGATCTCCCAATAGCCACAATCTATCACTCTTCTCTCTCAATTCCCAAACAATTCTTATGTGATTTTACATAGACTTGGAGTCTATGAGGGTAAAGGGTTTGAGTTGCAGAGTAGTATATTATTTCTTTATAAAAAATTTTATTAAAAAAACTACATAAATTTACTTATCAAAAAAAAAAAAAAAAAAAAATCTTCTATTACTATTCTATCCCCCCACTCATTCTCCCCCTAATTTTTTTTCTTTTTTTTTTCCCACTTGAAGTTCACCGTTTGGTCTAATTTTGTTATACCCAACTCCGGTTTTTTTCCCTAAAAAATTATTTAATAGGAGCATGATAGTAAATTTAGTAGAAAAAATAATTTCTATCCTAACAAAAAAGTTTTCCACCTTTCTATTTTTTCACCCCCAAACCAAAAATCATGAGAGAAAATTAAACATCTTCTATCCTTCTACTTTTCTGCCTCGCCCAATTTTCAATTTTCAATCCACTCACTTTTTCATCCCTCCAACCAAACGGACCATAAGCGTTACACCCATGATAAGCAATTAAACAAGCAACTTGCCCATGTGGCAATTCATTGAGATATATGTGTTGGCAAATTATTAATTATTACTGGTATTCATTTTAACTTACCTCTACGGACATAGTTTAGCTACAAAATTGGCTATAACCTAAGGTTACAACTTTACTTAATATCTTTTTATTAAAGATTAATTTTGACAAAACCACCATTAGATTACATCTTCTTCTTATATCATTCATACTTGCAAAATTTTTAGAAAATTAAAAATCAATAGTTATGTTATAAATAAATTGTTTAAATTGTAAGTTTTTGTAATTTAAAATTACGCATAAAATATAAGTTTATAGATCATATAGTAAATAATATCCAATTGATACAAAATTTAAAAGTGTAAAGAATATGCAATTTAACAATGAGATTTTCAAAATATATAGTAATGTTTATTTTATACAATAAAATTATAGCCTTAGGCAACAACCAGTTTTGTAGCTAAACTTTATACTACCTCTAATATGACTTATTTAACACAAGGTTTGAATAACAAATTACTCCTACAACAATCACGACGGTTTCAGCGTTTGGGACTAATGAGATCCAGAATTTGAACCATTGAAACTATCTCATCTTCTCTCGTAACTGAGTGTGTTTGTTGCTTATTATCAAAAAAGTGTGTTTGTTGAAAAATGGCCGACCAAACACTAAACTTTGAGCCTCTACCAAAAATGGGAATGTGATTTAAAATTCATGATTGTGAAGATGGGACCATTTTTCTTTTGTTTAAGTTTAGAGAGAGAAGAAGATGGAGACTAGAGCGTAGAGAGAATTGATGACATGCAATTTTTTTTTTTCTCACAATTAAAATTTAAAAGTGTAAAAAGGTGCAACTCATAAGTTGCAACAGATAAAACTTGAACGCATCTCATTAGTTATTTTAAGTAATGCAATAATGAATAATTAATTAATTATCAATGTAAAATAATTTTACTGATTATTTTTATAAGATTTATATACAATTTTTGAAATATGACAATCTTGCTAAAATTGAGTTTACTTTGGCAACAATTAAAACACAAGTAAATCTAAAATATCAAAGATAACAGGCAAATGCCATTCCACTAGAGCCATCCAAGGTTCAAAAACCCCCCCAAATATCAAATATAATTAGATTTGAATCCCCAAACATTACACATAAAATTAAACAAAATATTTCAACATGCACTACACATCATGCGGATTAGTAGTTAGTACTTGTGTGAGAAGTGAGGAATATGACTATTCTGATTCCACATCAATTTTTCTTCGATTCAGCCAACTCACTCCAATTACCTCCAAAAGCGCTAACCCACAAGCAAAAAAAAAAAAATTTAAATCAAGCAAATATTTCATATTATTGATTATCCCCTCTTCCTAATAGCATCGCAAGTAATATAATTAAAGTCAAATCCCCAAATATTGCACATGATAAGTATTATACACAAAACATAACATAAAATTAAACAAAATATTTCAATGTGCACTACACATCATGCGGATTAGTAGTTTGGGTGAGAAGTGAGGAATATTACTATTCTGATGCCACATCAATCTTTCTTCGATTCAGCCAATTCACTCCATATACCTCCAAAGCCACTAAGCAATAAGCAAATTAGGAAATCATTAAGAATTTTTATATATTAAAAAAAAAAAGACTATGATTTCACTTTCTAGTCCACAAGTTTGCATCTTCACAAAAATCAAATAATTTCATGAACCAGCAAACCTAATAAAAAGGTAACCGAATTTATGTTCAAAGAAAAATTTCTACAAACCAACAAGCACAACAAAGTTAGGTTTAAAAGGATCAAGTATAGAGATTCTTGACAGCAGATCTTAAAGTTATTATGATGTCTTTCAATTCATGTGTGTAACAGATTTGTTTAAATCGTAAGACTTACCTAAGGCGCCTAGCCAATTCCCCCAATGTCATAGATTTTGCTGCCTTTCCTTCCATACGTAAAATTTGCCGAATAGTTGAACTGTTAAAAAATGTTTTCATTAGAATGGAAATAATATTGAAACAACAATATTTATTCAGATTGATTCTGAATAAATACCAAGAGATCAGAAAGGAAAACCATGTCAATGCAAAATCTTATAATAAAAGTCATACAATATCAAAAACCCAATAGACATAAACAAATGTCAATTCCATAAAAATGTATCCTTCTTGCAACATAAATAAGCTTAACAAAGTGTGCAACATTGTTAGGATACCGTACTTGGGCATGATTGTATTGAATAGCAATTAATTGGATATTAAAAACCTAAATATAGGATGGGTCCAAAGGGCCCAACCTTGGTGAGGTTTCACGTCAACACACATGCAAGTGCACGAACACAAAACCACCATATAAATAAAAGAGACTAAAATACAAATTAGCTCCCCTAAGTTTACAAGATTTTGATTCTATCCATATAAAGTGAAATGGAGAGTGTCCATTAAAAGCCCACGATTCAAAGTTGAATAAATCAAGGGTCTAGATTTTGGCAAAATCTTGACCATAAATTGATTCAAATTTGAATCATCACCATTAAATAGACATTCTCCATTTCACTTTGAAATTGAAAGTATCCAAAATCCTAGTTTACGTGTGGTGTCATTAGTCCTATATTTTTTATTTCACCTTTGTCTAGTTATACAATTCATAGTACTAAATCCAATTGATATGAGAACCAATTCCATTTTAAAAATATATGTTTTAACTTTCATTCAAACTACCCTAGACCTTCAAATTCAATTTACAGGATTTACCATAAAATTTATAAGCTACAAGTACAGAAGCTGTCAAAGCTTCTGGCAGATTTGACAACTTTCCTCATAAATCACAAACTAGGTTAAATTGACCTAATTTTCATGTGGGACTCTTTATATACCTACTAGACATGTCATATAACATTTCTAAACAAGCCATTTCACAATAGTTATCAGAATAATTTCCAGAAAATTCTATTATGTAACAGAATCATCTATAATCCCTAATTTTGCTTAATTCCACTTACATGCATGAAATCATAGTCTAATTCTATACATGCAAGCTCCACCTTATAAATTTAACATACCCATACTAATTTCACACAAAAATCAGATTATACCACTTTTCATATCTCAATTCAACAAAAGCTCAACTCAATTTTTGAATTACCAACACAACTCAAAACAAATTTTAGAATCATAACCAAAAAACCCTTTTTCATCAAGACCCTAACCAATTTCTTTAATAATCATCACATGCATGGCTTAAATTCTCAAATTGCTTATAATTTTTAGTATTTTGAAAATCACCTAACCTAAGTTACCTAATTACTAAAGGCTTACACAATTTAAAAGAGATTAACCCAAATTTTAACTTAACTATCTTCAGATGCTTGGAGGAATGGGTGCTAGAATAACTCCAGCTTGAAGAGAAGGTAGAGAAACTTGAAAAGAGATTTAAGGATCTAAACCTTTTTCTGCTGGACCCGTGAGCTTAGAAGGGGAATAAAGAGCTTGTTCTAAATTCTTTTAAGATGGGAAAGTGAGATGAGAGACTACATGCATTGGCTGTCCATTTTAGTGGGATAGGTGCATTAAGATATTCCTAGATAGGTCCAAGTGTCTCTAGAGTTGGTCATTAGTTATTATTTTATAAACTTTGTTGGCTAATCAGTTATTATGGACTTATGTAATGAGTAATGACTTGTTATAAATCTTCTTACTGTTTGATGTTATATTGAGGTTTAAGACTTAAAATTTAAGACTAAATGTTTTGCATTATTTAATATTTAGTTATTGACTTGTAAATCTTCTTATTGTGTGATGTTATATTGATGTTTAAGACTTTAAGACTAAATGATTTGTATTATTTGATATTTAGTTATTTATTTATTTGATTTGACAATTTTAAGTTCTATAAGAATATATATAAATTATTTTTTAGAAATCCCGAAACAACGGGATCCGAAATGGTATTCATAACATTGCTACAGAGTTTGCTGCCATCTTATAAAGATTCTAAGCAACCAAATCACTCGATGGTCAATACACTGGTGAGAGACAGACAGATAGACAGCACGCGAGAGAGACAATGAAAATGGGTGAGAGAAAAGGAGAGTGGCAGCAAGTAGCGAGGAGAATGAGAAATGATATGAGAGTATGTTTTAGTATTTCAAATCCCTTGAGGGCAATAGGGTAAAACTAATAGTTAAAATATCTAATTTAAAACATATTGAATATAGTCAGGTCAGGTGAGGTTAGGCGGATTGGTGAATATGCTGACCCTAACCAGACACAACCCAAATGTAAAATAATAAAAGTAAAAGTCCAATCCAGCCCTACCCTACCCTACCCACTAGTCCACAAAAATCAATACAACACATTGGGTTGGGTCTGTTTTGGTGAGTCAGTGTGTTGACTGCACATCCCTAGAATCCATGTCTGAGTCTATAGCTCATCCCCCTCCCACCACTAGGGAGCACCCCGACGGGTATTCTATTACATCAATTTAACCCTCAATCTTCTAAATTGAGGTCAATATGGTCCCTCCATCCACATCACTTATTTAATGTAGCTAATAATTATCCCATGAGGCATCACAAGATCTAAAACTAGTACAGATTAAAATAAAACTTGATAAAACATCTGTAAGAGAGAGACAAATTATCTCAACAACAAAATGCATAAAATTATCTCGAATTCATGTCTACCCACAGAAGTAGAGCCCATGTTCAAATGTATATTTGAAGCATAGTACCGATAAGATCAAGTAGCTAAAGGGTTTTGAAATTGTCAGCAATAATATTATGCACAAATATTGGGTTTAAACAGACATACTCGGGATATGTTTCTTCAGAAGATCCTCCCCAAGAAAACAAGCTGAACGACCACCAAAGATGTAACACGGATTAGCATCATCGCCAACAAAATTTCAATATATATATATATATATATATATTCAAAAACCCAGTAACACTTGCCTTTCTCCCTGAACCCACGCAGTCACTGGACGCGCAAGACTAGCTCCAATTATAGTATAAATTACTACAACACCGGATGAGATGAGATGAGATGAGAAAGAGGAATTAGGGTTAGGCGACTTGAAACAAAAAAGAAAAAAACAAATCCAATTACATGAAATAAAATAAAAACCTAATCAATGAACATTCTTACGTAGCCTCAGATTGGTAATAGGTGGATCCATTGGCATTATGCAATTTGGAGAGATCAATACCCTATTTCGATGCAACTCGAGAGAAAGAGCATATATTTATACTACTTCTCCTATTTGAACTGGATTTTTTTTGTTCTAAAATACCCTCAAATTCAATTGTCTCCTAAGTGAAAACAATTGAGGACAGAGTAGTAAAATAAGTCTATTAACTACTCCCCCTACAAAAATGCCCAATAAAATGGTTGCACTCTACCATCAGTTTACAAATTGAAACCAAAACGTTCAGTTAGCTTCTTCAAATTAATTCCTATGAAAAAAAAAAAAAAAAAAAAAAAAAAAAAAGGCTTCTTCAAATTGAGTTTGTATTACGACTTTCAACTTAATCTATGCCATTTGTGTCATCTTCTCTCAAAATACATACTTATTTCCCAAATCTCAACTTCCCCAAAATTCTCATGCATACTTTCTTTACTTTAATCTACAATCTAAACCAATGCAATTTGTTTATTTTGATGAAGAATTAGTAATTGTTGTCAAACGTAACCAACAATGTTGAGCCTCCCAAAACATTGCTTTTTTTCCCCCCGTGACCCACCCCTAAGATACATGTGTGATTCTAAGCTCTATCCTTTGGCACACTAATAAGAACAGTCAATATAGAAGGTTACTTTGAAATTGCAAAGAAGTATGAGTAAAAGCGGTTCACAGAGTTGTCTCTCTCTCTATGACTATGGTAGTTTTCTTTTTGTAAGAGGAATTGATTCTGATATGTAAATTTTCCGAATAGAGTTGTGTATTTCTATCCTATGTTTTCATTTTCATGTTAATATTGATTAGTACTACCTATAGTGTTTGATGAAACCCATAAGTTGTTTGATAAAATGCCTCATAGGAATATTTGAATTAGCAATTGTAATGTTATAGCTTTTGCCAAGTGAAATGCTTATACATCATTTTTGTATGATTAAACCTTTTTTTTTATTATCATATTGATAGGTGCCTTTTTTAGATCTCACTGAACACCATTCATTAATCTTATTGTAACCACAAAGAATGCATGGGGAGAAACAAAAAAATTTGGGATACAAGTGCCACCATCCAAACTCCACAAAGATTGTACCTGCTACTTACTGTTCCTTAGATGATCCAATTCATTCTCTCTCGGATTTTTCTTTTATTTTATTTTTGAGGAATCACTCTCTTATTTATGTGTATATGCATATATTGCATAAATATATAGGAAAAGAAAAAAGGAAAGTGAACTTATAGTTGTATGTGTTTTTGGGTTGATTGATGAGGAAGTATGGGTAATAGGGTATTCAATATTTAGTTTGTCAAATTAATCTGTACTTAGGTGAGCCACAACTTTGCGCTCAGTTAGTATTGAAATGAATTTGAGAAAAGCAATGGAAAAAAAATAAATAAAAAACAACAACAACTTTGAGAAACTTTGAAAAATAAGATACTTAAAAGTATCGAACTTTGAGAAACTTTGAAAAATAAGATACTTAAAAATATCAACTTAAGCATAATCTCATCACACCCCAAAGAATTTTTATGATTGAAAAATATAGCTGCTCCAAATTATAATTAATGAAAATTATCAACTTAAAAAAGAGAGAGAAAAATAGAAGAGCCTCTCACGCGAGTGTTCAGAGTCAATAAATAATTTTTTCATCACACCCCTAGGTTTTTTTTTTTTTTTTTTTTTTGGTAATTGGAAAATATATTAATCATAAATTATAATTTATGTAAATTATTAACTTTTACCTAAAAAAATGGAAGAGCCTTTGAGCACGTACGTGAGCGCGTGCTCAGAGACTAGTAATATATTCTGGTTTTGGGTAGAATGTGAATGGCTATTTCTCTACAGTACCAATTTGGTTTGTATTTGGTGAGTTTTACAAAACACACCGTTTTGCATGTTACTTAAGCTGGTTTTTTTTTTTTTTTTTTTTTTTTTTTTGGGAAAAACACCATTTTAGTCCCTAGATTTTGGGGTCATAGTCAATTTGGTCTCTACTATTTTAAACTTACAATCAATTTGGTCCTTACTATTAACTCACTAACGGAAAATACTTATGTGGCAAACAGTTAATACATTTGGCATATTTAATATTTAAAAATTATATAAAATGCTGATGTGTCTAAGTTTAAGTGGCCATATCAGTACTTAGGTGGGAAAAAAAGCCACATAAGCTTTTATATATATTTTTTCTTTTTTCCTTTTTATAAACCTACAATCTCATAAAAAAATAAAACCAAATTTCTTAAATAGTAATATTTCATGTGAGATGAGGAGCTCATGGGATGCTATTGTTGCACAAGGCGGCGACAATCCAAGGCTAGGTCCATGCTAGTCGAGCTTGAGACGAGGAGATCTGAGTCAGGTGGGTCGGGATCAATTGGATCTGGTTTTCTTTGGGGTTGTTGGCCACGAATCAAGCTCTATTGTGGATCTGGGTTTAGGATGGTATTGGATGGTTGGGGTATTGGTAAATTTGGGTTTGTAGCCAAGGATTTTGGGATTAGTTTGAATCTTTGAATTTGGGGTTTTTGTTTGAAATATTTGGAATTAGTTCGAAACTAGGTTTGGTGGATCTACATCTGGGTTTTCTTTTAGGCAAGGATTCAGTCTTTTAGAAACAACATGGCCTATGTTAATTTAAGATTGTTGGACTAAATTATTGTTCAATTACCAAGAAATTGCAAGAAAGGAAAAAAAAATCAATATCAATAAAATAAAAATGAAATTCTGCCAAGTTAAGAAAATTGTGAGAAACTTAGAAGAAAAAAAATACAAAACGGAAAAAATTAGTAAAGAAAAGAAAATTATTTTTTAAAGTTGATGTCTTTTTTTGCCACCTAAGCGCTGACATGGCCACTTAAACTTAGCAACATCAGCATCTAATCCAATTTTTTAATATTAAATATGCTTGATGTACAAACCATTTGTCACATAAGTATTTTTCATTAGTGAGTTAACGGCAGAGACCAAATTAACCTTAAATTTACAATAGTAGGGACCAAATTGACTAATACTAAAACATAGGGACCAAATTAACTGTTGTTGAAGATAGCACTACTCAGACTCCATAGAGACCACGACAGAGGTTGAAGATGACTGTGTCTTGTATTCAGCTAAACTCACCGTTTCACTAAATGGTTGAGTGTCAAACGCACCGTTTTTATGAAGCGAAGTTTTAATAGTGATACGGGGCGTTTTGGTGTACAAGTTTAGTCAAAATAGGCACAAAGTCTGTAGAAGTTTCTAAACAGACTTTCCAGAATTTAAGGGCATTAGATTCGCATAATGTGGAGAATTAGTTAAACAGTTATGATTTATTATGTAGTATAAATACAGAGCACTAAGCTCAGAAATGTATTATTGTGATTACTGTTAATGAACACAGCTTTTCTCTCAAGATTTTCTCTCTTCATTTTCTCTCATTTTCTTTCTTTTTCCTCTTGCTTTCTGTAACTTTCTTGCCCTTCAATTCTTAAGCTTCACAACTACAAGCTTCGTTGTTTAGTCTAGTTAATCTTGGAAGTAACGCTTTTCTTCATGGTATCAGAGCAAGCAACTGCTACTGCTACTCAGACTTCAACAATGGCAGCTTCAAGCACAACAATGGCTTCATCATCTTCATCCTCTGCTTCATTCAATTCTGCTATGAATCTGGTAAATCAACCTCTCTTGCTTCTGTCTAATATGTCAAATATGATGACAGTAAAGTTAGATAATACCAACTACATTGTTTGGAAACACCAAATCTCCATGGTTCTTGAAACCTATTCTTTGTTTGAGTTGCTTGAAGAGCCTCAACTAATTCTTGAGAAATTTCTCAGAGATCTTTCTGGAAATTACACAATGGTTGTGAATCCAGATTACTTGATCTGGAAATCAAAAGAAAAAGCTTTAATTACCTTCATAAGTTCAACCTTGACTCCTTCTATTCTAGCAATCACTGTTGGATGTACTACTGCCATTGAAGTTTGGAAGGTACTTGAGAATAGGTTCTCCTCAATTTCAAGGTCTCACATCATGAACCTTAAGGGAGAACTTCACAATTTGAAGAAAGGGAATGAGAATGTAGATACGTATTTGCAGAAGATCAAAAATGTGAGAGACAAACTGTTAGCAGTTGGAGTGGTTGTTGATGATGAAGAACTACTCCACATTGCAATAAAAGGACTTCCTAAGGAGTTTAATGCTTTTCGATCTGCTATTAGAACCAGAAGTGTTCGACTAAGTTTTGATGAACTTTCTACTGTGTTGAATGCTGAAGAAGAGTCACTCAATGAGGGACTAGAGGTCAAAGACACAATTTTTGCAATGGCTGCATCAACTAATCAGAAACCACATGGTGGTAGCTATAATCAACCCTCTCATAGAGGAAGAGGGAGAGGAAATTTCAACAACAGAGGTGGTAGAGGTGGAAGAGGCTCTAATAGCCAATCTTATTTTAATCCCTCCCTATTCAATCCTTTCAATCAGTTTCAACAATTTCCTTCTGGTGCAAAATCAGAGAGACCAATATGTCAAATATGTGGAAAAGCTGGACATTTGGCTATTGATTGCTATCATAGGATGGATTATGCCTATCAAGGCAAGCATCCTCCTACCAAGCTTGCTGCAATGGCTACAGCATCCAATGCTTGCATTACTCAAGATCAGCCTTGGCTTGCTGACAGTGCAGCAACTGATCATGTGACTGCCAGTCTTAACCATCTTAGCTTTCCAAAACCCTACACAGCTCAAGATCACCTCACTGTTGGGAATGGTCAGAACTTACCCATTACACACATAGGTACTGCACTAATTCCATCTTCTTTGTCTAATCTTCAACTTAGGAATGTTCTTAGAGTGCCTTCAATTACATCCAATCTTGCTTCTGTTCAATAGTTGTGTCATGATAACAATTGCTGGTGTTACTTTGATGAAACCATGCTTTCTATTCAGGCCTTGGACACGGGGAAAATTCTCTACCAGGGTAGGAGTAAAGATGGTGTTTACCCAATCTATCCACATCAAGCTTCTCATCTGACTTTACCTTTCAAAACCTGTAACATTGGTTCTAAAAATTCTGTTTTCAATAAGTCACTGTGGCATATGAGACTCGGTCATCCTCATGATTAAGCTCTCAATGCCTTGTTTTCTCATGACAAATCTGTATTCCATAAGTCAAACACTGATATTCAGCCTTGTACTCATTGTTTGTTTGGAAAAATGCATAATCTTCCTTTTCCTAATTCTCAATTTACAGCTTCTGTACCTTTTGAACTTGTGCATTCTGACTTGTGGGGTCCTGCTCCTGTTCATTCTGTGAATGGTTTCAGATATTACATATTATTTGTTGATCATTACTCTAGATTTACTTGGCTCTATCTTCTAAAATCTAAAACAGAAGCCTTTTCTAAAGTTGTTTATTTTCATGCCTTGATTAAAATTCAATTTTCTGCCACTATTAAATGTCTTAGATCAGATGGTGGTGGAGAATTTACTTCTACTGAGTTTAAGTCCTATTTGTCCCAACATGGTATATCTCATCATCTGTCTTGCCCTTACACTCCACAGCAAAATGGAGTGGTTGAAAGAAAGCACAGGCATGTTGTTGAAACAACTGTCAACATGTTATCTCAATCTTCCATGCCTTCCTCTTATTGGTCCTTTGCAGCCCAGACAGCTGTTAGTCTAATCAACATTCTTCCTACTTCTGTACTCAATTGGGTCTCACCTTGGACTAAACTTTTTTCTACCACTCCTGACCTAACTCAACTAAAGGTGTTTGGGTGTGCTTGCTATCCAAACCTTAGACCCTACAATACCCATAAACTTGAGCCTAGAACTAGGGAATGTGTTTTCATTGGTTATCCTTCTCATTCAAAGGGTTATCTTTGTCTTGATCAGCACACAAACCGTGTCTACACCTCTAGACATGTTTGTTTTAATGAGGCAAAATTTCTCTTATCTACTCCCTTTAATCCTGTGCCTACTTCCAATTTTCCTCCTACTAGTATTCCTTCCTGGTTTTCCAATCAGCTCTACCTACATTCCACTAATCAGCCTTCCTGACTAGGTGCATATCCCACTGCATCACCTATTCCTACTTCTTCTCATTCTTCCACATTAGAGTCTAGAGATCCTACACCTTCTGGTCCTTCAGTTCCTGCTGCCTCTCCACATTCCCCTCTTCACTCACCATCTCCTCTTCCCATGGCCATTATCCCTGTTTCCATTCCTTCTCAACCTTCACAGCCAGTCAATACTCACCCTATGCAAACCAGGTCCAAATGTGGCATTTCCAAACCAAAGTCCAAGCTTTGTTACAAGGTTGCTATGGACTATACCTTCACTGAACCACCTTCCTACAGAATTGCCTCTCAGTACCCCAAGTTGGTGTGCAGCTATGGCTAATGAATTTCTTGCTCTCCAAAGGCAACACACTTGGTCTCTTGTTCCAGGTCCTCCCAATGTGAATTTGGTTGGTTGTAAATGGGTTTATAAGCTTAAGCTCAACAGTGATGGTTCAATCTCCAGGTACAAAGCCAGATTAGTTGCTAAGGGTTTTCATCAACAAGCTGGTGTGGATTTTCATGAGACCTTCAGCCCTGTAGTTAACCCAGCCACAGTGAAACTTGTGTTAGCTATTGTTGTCAGTTGCAGATGGTCCTTGAGGCAGCTTGATGTTTCAAATGCCTTCCTCCATGGCTATCTTAAAGAAGAAGTATACATGCATCAACCTCTAGGATATGTTGATTCAGTCCATCCAGATTATGTTTGTAAGCTGCACAAGTCTCTCTATGGTCTAAAACAGGCTCCAAGAGCTTGGTTTGAGAGATTTGCTTTTCATCTACTACATTTGGGCTTCATTGCTTCCGTGGCAGATAGTTCTTTATTCATTTTTTGTTCAGATAAAACTATCATTTATCTACTTTTATATGTTGATGACATTATTGTCACTAGGAATGATTCAAGTTAGATTGCTTCTCTCATTGCTGCTCTTAGCACAGTTTTTGAACTAAAGGATTTGGGTGATCTTCATTATTTCTTGGGCATTCAGATTACTCCATCACCTCATGGTTTACTCCTCTCTCAGTCCAAGTATGCTTCAGAAATTCTTCATAGATTTCACATGGAAAATGCCAAGCCAACTAAGACCCCTTGCTGTCCTTCTACACGTTTGGTTCCCTCTGATGGTGTGCCTCTCTCTAACCCCACAGAATATAGAAGTATGGTTGAGGCACTACAGTATTTAACATTCACTCGTCCTGATCTTGCCTTCAGTGTTCATCAACTATGCCAGTTCATGAGTCATCCAACCTTTACTCATCTTGAAGCTGCCAAACGGGTTCTTCGTTACATCAGGGCCACCTTATCTTTTGGGATTTCTTTCACTCCCAGTCCTCTGTCTATCACTGCTTTCTCCGACGCAGATTGGGCTGGAGACCCTTCTGACAAACGCTCTACTACTGGCCTGCTTGTTTTTCTTGGGCCGAATCCAATTTCTTGGTCTGCCAAGAAACAATGTACTGTGTCTCGTTCCTCCACAGAAGCAGAGTATCGCGCCTTAGCAACCACTGCCGCTAAGTTGTCCTGGCTTCGGATTCTTTTTAAGGAGCTTCGAATCTTTCTTCACCATATACTTGTTATTTGGTGTGACAATGTCTCTGCCATTGCCTTGTCTGCAAATCCAGTTTTCCACTCTCGAACTAAGCATCTTGAAGTTGATTATCACTTTACTCGCGAGAAGGTCCTTCGTAAACAACTGAAGATTGGTTTTGTTTCAGGCAAGGATAACTTTGCTGATATTTTCACCAAGTCTCTCCCTGCTCCTCGCTTTTAGTTTCATCGTGCCAAACTTTTGGTTGATTCCTCCCCTATCAGTTTAAGGGGGGATGTTGAAGATAGCACTACTCAGACTCCACAGAGACCACGACAGAGGTTGAAAAAAGGAAATCAGAGGTTGAAGATGACTGTGTCTTGTATTCAGCTAAACTCACCGTTTCACTAAATGGTTGAGTGTCAAACGCACCGTTTTTATAAAGAGAAGTTTTAATAGTGATACGGGGCATTTTGGTGTACAAGTTTAGTCAAAATAGGCACAAAGTCTGTAGAAGTTTCTAAACAGACTTTCCGAAATTTAAGGGCATTAGATCCGCATAATGTGGAGGATTAGTTAAACAGTTATGATTTATTATGTAGTATAAATACAGAGCACTAAGCTCAGAAATGTATTATTGTGATTACTGTTAATGAACACAGCTTTTCTCTCAAGATTTTCTCTCTTCGTTTTCTCTCATTTTCTTTCTTCAATTCTTAAGCTTCACAACTACAAGCTTCGTTGTTTAGTCTAGTTAATCTTGGAAGTATCGCTTTTCTTCAACTGTGACTCCAAAATGTAGAGATCAAAATGGTGTTTTCATCTTTTTTTCTTCAATACACCAGTTTCGTTTGTTATTATTATTATTATTATTATTTTGGTCATTTTCGTTTCTTTTAAACATTTAGAGACATGATGCGTTCACAATATTTTTATAATAAATTCTAGATAAATAGATTGTTATTTGCGGTTATGCATTTGCAAAAAAATAATTTAATTTATTGATTTAAATTAGAACCAATAACAACTTACCATCTATTATTTGTTGTGAAAATGTTGTGGACTAAGCACTTCACATATATTTATATGCGTTTACATGGTATTGTTATACTGGGACAAAAAAAATTCAAAATATTTATTTTCACAATTATTGAGGAGTCAATTTTTTATAGGGCCAAAAAAAAAAAAAAAAAAAAAAAAAGAGATTGGGACTAACCACAACTAAAAATAAATTTATTGTGAAAATGTTGTAACACCATGTTGAGGGTTGTCTAGAGACCCGACCAACCCAACCCACCCGCCGCCGCCGACCAAACTGACTTCTTTGACGGTCGGTGACGGGTTTGTTCCTCCAAAACCTGAGTTTAGTAGGTCGGATGTCGGTTTCCCTTCTCTAGAATCCAATCAAACCGATCCAACCGGCCCATAAGATTTCTGGCAATATTTGGTAAATCCGATGAGATCTAGACCATTTTCGTCAAGATCTCGACGAGATTTCGCTGAATCTAGCCGAGATCTTGCCAAAAATGGCCTAGATTAGGCCGGTTTTGGAGAGACCTCAAAGATTTTGGCCGTTTTTTCTCCATTTTCATGCTGGATTTTCACCATTTTCTAGATTTTTGATCCCGACCAACCCTCTCGCTGCTTGTTGAAGTTCCAACCCACCCGATCTGATCATCCTCTTGGTCGGCAATGGGTTGAGATTCCGTCCACCTAATCTGGTCGGGTCGGATGCGGGTTGAGCACAAACCCGATCTGACCCGACCCGTGGACAGGCTTAATCATGTTGTTGTCACTATATTTTCACAATTGCCAAGATCTTAGTTCCTTATAGATTAAAAAAAAAAAAGTAAAGTCCAAGACATTTTCACATTAATTTCACAACAAATCCTAAGTGCCAAGCTACTATTGATGCATAAAAAAGTGATATTGATTGTGAGCCCAATTTAAAATCAATAATAACTTGTCATCTATAATTTTTTGTAAAAATATTGTAAAATTTGCATTTCCTTAAAATAAATAATAAAATATCATAACGGGACCTACCACAACTAAAATAAATATTTTGAAAATGTTGTAATATTTTATTGTGTTCCCAAACTTTTTTTTGGTTTAGTCAAATTGGGTGAGCCAAAATTCGTTGTTCCACTTAGTCTTCTTGGGTTGGTTTTTTGTTCTTTTTTTTTAATACAAAATTTTAAGTGGTGATCACAGTTTAAAACTAGTAACAATTTGCCACCTAAAATTTGTTGTGGAAATGTTATAAACGTAAATAATAATATATCAGACAGGGACCTACCATAGCTAGAAATAAAAAAGTATTGTGAAAATGTTGTGACATTTTATTATATTCTTAGACTTCTTTTTTGGTCTAGTCAAAATTTGATGAGTCAAAATTCACTATTTCTAGCACGATTTTTTTTCAATTGCCTTTTAGTTATTTAATTTTTTTTAATGCATAATTTAAAGTGGTTGGCTCAGTTTAAAACCAATAACAATTTACCACCTAAGATTTGTTATAAAAATATTATAAACATAACATTACTCTAAAATAAAATAATAAAATATTAGACCAAGTCCTACCATAACTAAAAATAAACGTAATATGAAGATATCATGACATTTTGTTATGTTTCTAGACTTCTTTCATAGTTTAGTCAATTTGTTGAGCCAAAATTCACTTTTTTAAGCACAATTTTCTTGGGCTGATTTATTTTTCATCACATTGTTTAAAGTATTAAAAAAAAAATAACACATAGTTTTACACACCAAAAAAAAAAATTGTGTAAAAAGAATTTTTCCCCTTTATGTTTAGGGTAGTTTCATTCCCCCCTAAGCTTTAAAGTTGAAAGATTTTATCCTTTATATTTTGTAAATGAGTATATACCCATACTATTACTATTTAAGTTAAACCTTAATAAAATTTTATGACTCTTAGAATATTTCATTGTACAATGTCTTAAATACCCTACTAAATTTTAATGTCCCAAAAATTTTATTTGTGTATTTTAGGTTTTATGTGGTGGTCATACTTGGAAAGAAAGAATGATGATGTCTATGGTTTCTATTTGTTACTTAGAGAACACTAATTTATTAGAGGATTAAATCTTCTAGATTTATAACTTTATCTAATGAAAACTTCAATGACATATGTATTTTTTTTCTTGCTTAAAAAGGTGTTCATTAAAAATTAAATAAGCTAAAAATCGTAATTACACTCATAAATAAGATGACAATGAAGGAAATATGAATAACAAAATGTAAGGACCCAACTTGGATTGGACCCGAAAGAACGGGTTTTTAGTCCAATAAGCCCTAAACAATGATTTTTTCAAAGAGTGGGTGAAAGAACTAGTTTTATTCTATAGAAAAGATCAAGATCATTGTATGGACTCAGCAAAGAACGTTCAAAATTACCCAAACGGCAAAAAACTGTCCTCGGCTAAATCTCAGGTGTTTATCTCCTTTAGGGTTCTCTCCTTTTCTTCTTCTCCCAAAAGTCCTCCTTCTTTTCTTCCTTTTCCATGTTATATACTACGTTCCTCCCATCATTTTCACCGTACACATGTAGGTTAGATTCTGAGAATTCCTTCTTGTCCCATCTAACACCTCCCAGAGTCTTCTCCTAGCAGCCACAAGCCTGCCTAACTATTATTCAGGTATCATCTCCACATTAATGCAGTCAGAGAGTTAGCTGGGAAGCATTTAATGTGGAGGTAGCAGCTTTAGAAGATATTTGCTACCTCCATTATCCCATGCCTGTTTCGTAGTTACAATACAACTTTGCGGAATATCCAGGGTAACAAGATAGTTGCATCAAACCTGGGACTTAGTTTCGAGGTGAACTTTATCCTCGGATGCATTTTGGACTATCATACACGCCCTCCACTTCTTTTCCTTATATTAGGCACATCATGCCCTCATCTATCTTCCTCGGATGGATTACCGTCCTCGGACTGGGCCATTGGGCCACAGGCCCACTTCCTACAATCTTACCAATACCTTTGTAAATAGTTGGCCCCACAATAGCCCCTCAAAATCTCATTTTTTTACACTTCGAAAAAAAGGGGGATTTTGATATCCCGCTATCATCCCAAACGTGGGTTTATTTAGTCGCTGAAACATCTTTCCACCTGCCCAAGACACGTTTCTGACGTTTCGGCATCCAAAACACGCCATCATTAAATGATGACGGCTTCTTTGTCCCCCACGTTCAACAACGAGATGCAAATCTAGCGGTGGGGGGTCAACTTGGATTTATGAGCAGGATTTTTCCCGCTTACAATTTATGCGCCATTATAAATAGTGTTTCAAATCACCTCTCTTTTCAGTTACAACAATCACTCAGTCTGACCACTCATACATTGAACCTGTCACTCTCTTTTAATTCTCCGTGCGTTCATAAATACCAAAAACCTATCCGAGGACTTCCTTCTTAAACCTGTAAGTCTCCTTAAACCTTCTTAGCTCTTATTCCATTTTATTAACTTTTCTTCATAACTTTTAGAAAATGGGTAGGTTTAAGTGTCTGGTTGAGTCCGAAGAGGATATAGAGATATTTAGAGCTAAGTATAGGATTCCCCCAACAGTGGGTATGAGATATGCTTCCCCAGAAACGTGGGTAAATGATAGGAAAACAAGAGAAGTGGTCATCCCTATGATCGCCTTTATAGAGGGAGGGATGACCATTCCTATGGGTAATCTCACTAGAAGTTATCTTAGATTCTTTAGGTTATCTCCCACACAATGTGACCCAAATATGTTCAGGGTGCTAGGGAGTATAGAAACCCTAAATGAGAGGATGAACTTAGACCTAACCCATCATGATGTGAACTGGATGTACAATCTTCATCATCTGAAGGGGCAGGGATACTATCTTAAGTCTAGGCATCTCGATGTGAGGCTCATCCAGTGTGTCCCTACATCAAACAAGGGCTTAAAGGACGATTTTCTAATCTTTTATGGGGATTGGCATGATGGCCTACCCTACCCGACTAGGGAGGGGAAACCAGGTGTGGGTTCAGCTGTAAATATATATGACTTAGATTGTACTTTCTTTTGCTTCGTGTTATTCTTGTTCCTGACAAAATTCTTCTTTTGGTTTAATGGCTTTACAGATAGGCATTCTACCAGACCTCAGTTCAGACTGGTCAACAGAACAAGTTTAGATAAAATTCTGCGATCTGAGGTGTACGTAAATGAGTCCAACAGTCAATTACGAGTGGCACAAACAATCCTAGGGTACAAACCCATTTCCACAGCATTCTAAGCCCCCAAGTGTGTGATAAAGGCTGGGGATCCTCGACTTCACCGTATCAGCGTAGCTTTCGAAGGATTCCTCGTTCCTGAAGGCATTCTGATTCCTGAAAGTACACCTCTGACCCAGCCGCTCTTTGTAGCCACCCCCACGATAGGAGCATCTTCGTCTTGCTCCCTTCCCCAGACTAAGAGGAAAGAAGAGGAAAGAGAAGAAGAAGAAGAAGAAGAAGAAAATCCAGAGGGGATTGTAGAACTGGTAGACTCTTCGGACAAATTTGAAGTGTTCAATCAGCCTGCCTCACCCGAGGATATCTCTGACGAAATGGGTATCCAGAGAAAGCCCCAAAGGAGTTTGATGGATTTGATTGAAGATCAACCTGGAAGAGGTGCGCCAGGAAAGTCCACCCAAACCCAACTTCCCCCTCCTCCCAAATCTCCCCTACCTCCTCCTCCACCATCTCAGCCGTCTAGGCCTGAAGCTCATGATCCGAAAAGGAGAGAACTGAAAGACAAGAACGTGGTGGAGATTGGGGGATCTCGTCCTACTCATGAAGACGAGGTTCAACGTGCTGCGAAGCAGCAAAAAGTTAGCCATGGGACACAACGAGGTGTGGAGAGGGTAGACACTCAACCCACAGTACCCCAAGCTTCGCTCCCAGCCCCTATGCTTGGCGGTGCGCCCTTGAGAGAGGATGCATCACTGAGAGATTTCAATGGGGGCATTGGGTGCCACGTCGCTTCAGTCTTGGAGGAGACTCTCTTACTCCCAAAAGATATGACTAAACTGCGGAGTTTGAAAAAGAATGAGGTTTTACTTGACACTAAAAGATACTTGAGCATGGTACGATATTCCTCTTATTTTGTTTCTTCATTTATAAATATTCTACACATAGTTTTCACTTGTCATATTTCTAACTCTTTTTCTTTTCAGGCTGTCCAAGCTACATTCAAACTTGAGGAGATGGCTAACTCCTATTGCCAATAGCTGGATGATAAAAGAAAAAGGCGAGCAACAGCTGTGCAGATACTAACCATTGTTGAACAAAGCAATACACAGCTGAAGAAAAAACTAACTGAGGAAGAACATGCTCGGAAAAGCGCTGACTCAGCTTTGGAGAGTGCCCAAAGGCAAGCCGAGGATCAGAGGAAACGCCTGCGAGATGCTAACAACCAATTGACAGCCTCCAAGGAGGAAATAATAAACTTGAAGAAACAATTGGAACAAGCCCAAAGGCTCAAAGACCAGGCCGAAAAGGCAAAGGTTGAGGCGGAGAAAGCGAAGGCAGAGGCTGAGAAGGAAAAAGATGAGGCTAAACAGCATGGCTATAACGTCGGAGTAGCTGAGACTGAAAACACTCTCCGAGCTGAGGTTCCCGTCGTATGTCGAGCCTACTGTGCTCAGGCTTGGGGAGAAGCTCTCAATCGAGCTGGGGTAGAGTCTTCCTCTGAGTTGAGAAAGCCAGAGAACATTTATTTCCCTCCAGCCATACGAGTCTCACAACCTCCTCTTCAATAAAAAGACGCGGCATCTACAGTTGCTAAATCCGCCAAGGAAACCCAAACCCAGATTCCTCCACCTCTCAGCCAGCAGGAACAGCCCAAAATATCTGACGCTTCGAGAGAAGGCTCTTCGGATAAGCTAGCAGAAATTCCTAAGGAGGGGGCTGTTTCTCAAAGTTTTGAGCAGGCTTTGGCTTCAACCGTTTTGACTACTGAAGAAGTTTCTAAGGAAAAATAGAAAGAAGTTCCTCCATAAGCAACTGACAAGGCTCCCAAGTCCAAGATCCAAATAAAATTGAAGCCATAGTTAACGTAGTGAAATTCCCTTTACTTTTCACTTGACGATAATTGTACTGAGATGTATTTTTATTTCTTTTCTAAATTTACATGGGACATTGTTGCTTTATTTATCGTATATGTAATTTACATCATGGATACTCTTTGTTCTTACATGATATTATGCCCTAAAAGAGTAAAGTTTAATGACATAAAGGGGGAAATGCCTTTTTAGGTGTTTTAGTTGAGAATCCGAGGAGGTTTTAATGGCTAACACCATGGCACTACGAAGATGTGTTCTTATTTTATCAGTTATAATAAGTGTCCAATTCTGAGAAAATGTTTTGAACGCTTAAATATCAGGTAGGTCTTGGGTACCTTAAAATGCTTTAAGTGATGCTCATGGACTTTGCTTGGATATGCAATTTTAATCATAGTTCGATTCCAAGGATATTAATTTTTGCTAAGTTTGTGATTCGAGGATCATAACATAACTCAATTTCTGTTTAATACTTCACTAGATGTTAAAGGGTATTAATTTCCACTAAGTTTGTGGTTCGAGTAGCTTAACATAACTCAGTTTCTATTTAATACACCAATAGATGTCAATGGGTATTAATTTCCACTAAGTTTGTGGTCCGAAGAGACTAACACAACTCAGTTTCTGTTTAATACACCAATAGATGTCAATGGGTATTAATTTCCACTAAATTTGTGGTCCGAAGAGACTAACACAACTCAGTTTCTGTTTAATACTTCACTAGATGTCAAAGGGTATTAATTTCCACTAAGTTTGTGGTCCGAGGAGCTTAACATAACTCAATTTCTGTTTAATACTTCAATAGATGTCAAAGGATATTAATTTTCACTAAGCTTGTGGTTTGAGGAGCCTGACATAACTTAGTTTTTGTTTAATACTTCAAAAGATGTCAAAGGATATTAATTTCCATTAAGTTTGTGGTCCGAGGAACCTAACATAACTCAGTTTCTGTTTAATACTTCAATAGATGTCAAAAGGTATTAATTTCCACTAAGTTTGTGGTCCGAGAGGCCTGACATAACTTATCTATTGGGGTATTAATTTCCACTAAGTTTGTGGTCCGAAGAGACTAACATAACTCAGTTTCTGTTTAATACTTCACTAAATGTCAAAGGGTATTAATTTCCACTAAGTTTGTGGTCCGAGGAACCTAACATAACTCAGTTTCTGTTTAATACTTCACTAGATGTCAAAGGGTATTAATTTCCACTAAATTTGTGGTCTGAGGAGCTTAACATAACTCAGTTTCTGTTTAATACTTTAATAGATGCCAAAGGATATTAATTTTCACTAAGCTTGTGGTTCGAGGAGTCTGACATAACTTAGTTTCTGTTTAATACTTCAAAAGATGTCAAAGGATATTAATTTCCACTAAGTTTGTGGTTCGAGGAACCTAACATAACTCAGTTTCTATTTAATACTTCAATAGATGTCAAAGGGTATTAATTTTCACTAAGTTTGTGGTCCGAGGAGCCTGACATAACTTAGTTTCAGTTTAATACTTCAAAAGATGTCACAGGGTATTAATTTTCACTAAGCTTGTGGTCCGAGGAACCTGACATAACTTAGTTCCTGTTTAATACTTCAAAAGATGTCAAAGGATATTCATTTCCACTAAGTTTATGGTTCGATGAGCCAGACATAACTTAGTTTCTGTTTAATATTTAAATAGATCGTGACACAAAAGATACATAATCGGAATGAATTGAGAAAGGAAGAAAAACAGAATTATTCTTATTAATAGTAGTACCTCTTTAAGTTACTTACATTCCAAGGATAGATTACAATTTTTTCATCTAGATCCTCCAAGTAAAATGCACCTATTCCTGCCACCGATGTAATACGATACGGTCCTTCCCAATTAGGCCCTAATTTTCCCCGGGTTGGATTTTTGGTAGTTTTCAAAACTTTCCTCAATACCAAATCTCCTGGGGCTAACGGTCTCAGCTTCACATTTGCATCATAACCTTACTTCAGCTTTTGTTGGTAATAGGCCAGTTGGATCATTGCACTCTCTCGTCGTTCGTCTATCAAATCTAGACTCTTTTTTAGAAGTTCATCATTGCTATCCGGTGAGAATGCGCTTGTTCTCAACGTGGGGAACCCCGTTTCTAGAGGAATTACAGCCTTAGCCCCATGCGTCATTGAAAATGGAGTTTCTCCTGTTGATCGTCGAGGTGTTGTTCGATACGTCCACAGGACATGTGGCAGCTCTTCCACCCATTTTCCTTTTGCATCATCCAACCTCTTTTTAAGTCCATTCACTATAACCTTGTTGACAGCCTCGACCTGCCCATTTCCCTGTGGATAAGCCGGAGTGGAATATCTATTCTTTATCCCCAGGTCTGAACAATACTTTCGAAAAGTCTTTCTATTAAATTGAAGGCCATTGTCCGAGATGAGAGTGTGGGGGACCCCGAATCGAGTAACGATATTCTTCCAAATAAACCTCTTAACATCCACATCTCTGATATTTGCCAGAGGCTCAGCTTCGACCCATTTGGTGAAATAGTCCGTGCCGACCAGCAGAAACCTTTTATTTCCTAATGCTTTGGGGAAGGGACCTACGATATCCAAACCGCATTGAGCAAAGGGCCAGGGACTAGAAAGAGGATTAAGAACTCCCCCAAGCTGATGGATGTTTGGTGCAAACCTCTGACATTAATCACATCTTTTGACATACTCCTAGGCTTCCTTTTGCATGCTCGACCACTAGTATCCCTGAGTAATTGCCCTATGAGATAAAGACCTTCCTCCTGTGTGACTTCCACAAATCCCTTCATGTAGTTCTTCTAGAAGTAACTCTGACGCTTCGAGATGTACACAAAGCAGATATGGCCTAGAAAAAGAACGCTTATACAATTTTTTATCCTCGGATAGCCAAAACCGAGGAGCTTTTCTCCATACTTTTTCAGCTTCTAATTTATCTTCAGGCAGCATATCCTTCTCAAGGAATAACAGTATAGGATCCATCCAACTGGGCGCCAACTTGATTTGATGGACTGGAAGCAAGCCCCCCATCACTGGGGTAGGAGCACTTAAGTCTTCAACCAGTATCACTCGGGGTAAATCTTGCGCCGAGGAGGTGGCAAAGGTAGCCAAGGAGTCTGCATGGGTATTTCTACTTCTGGGGACATGGGATAAGTCAAAAAGCTCAAAATTCCTTTGCATATGCCTAACTTGGCCCAGGTACTCCTGCATTCTCATGTCCCGAGCTTCCAACTCCCCTTTTACTTATCCCACAACCAATCTTGAGTCCGAGAACATCTCCACTGTTTTTTCACCCAATTTTTGGACCATCGCCATTCCCATCAATAAAGCTTCATACTCCGCTTTGTTGTTGGTAGCTGAAAATCCCAACCTTAAAAATTTCTCGATGGTGATCCTTTCAGGAGATACTAGAACCAACCCCACTCCTGATCCCCACTGGTTTGCCGCTCCATCCATATACACTTTCCAAGGTGAGGAACGTTGTGCAGAGATTAAGCCAACTGATTTTTCATCCATGCCATATTGACTCGCCTCTATTTCTTCAAGGCCTTCGGCAAACTCAGCCACCAGGTCAGCGAGAATTTGACCCTTCACAGAGGTACGAGGCATGTATTTAATATCAAAAACTCCTAGAATTGTGCCCCACTTGGCAATCCTGCCGGTGTAATCCGCACTCCGAAGTACTGATTTGAGCGGATAATGAGTTAGGACGACCACTGTGTGTGCCTGAAAATAATGGAAACGTTTCCTCGTAGCATGCACCATTACCAAAATAGCTTTTTCTAACGGTAAATAGCGCACCTCGGCCTCATGAAGCGATTTGCTCACATAATACACTAGCCGTTGTACGCCGCTATCTACTTGTATAAGGACAAAACTTATCGCATAAGTGGCTATCGCCAAGTAAGCAAAAAGGACTTCATCCACCTCAGGGCTGGACATAATGGGTGGCCAAGATAGATACTCTTTAAGCTGTTTAAAGGCCACGGCGCACTCCTCGGTCCATTCAAACCCTTTCCACTTATGTAGCAAAAGAAAGAAGGGTCTGCACCTATCTGCTGACCTGGCAATAAATCTACTCATAGCAGCAGTCATCCCAGTCAGTTTCTAAACCTCTTTGGGATTCCGAGGTGGTTGCAAGCTATTTATGGCTTTAATATGATCTGGGTTCACCTCGATTCCTCGGTGAGTCACCATGTAGCCCAAAAACTTCCCTGAGCTTACCTCGAATGAGCACTTGGATGCGTTCAGTTGCAATTTATGCTTCCTTAAAATCTCAAAAATGCTGGTGAGGTCTGTCACATGCTCGGTCACTACCTTGCTCTTCACAACCATATCATCAATATACACTTCGACGCTCTTGCCCAACTGTGGCTCAAACATCTTCGTCATCATCCGTTGGTAAGTAGACCCCGCATTCTTCAAGCCAAAATGCATTACCTTATAATGATAGTTTCCAATGGGAGTGAGAAAAGTGGCCTTTTCCTGATCATCCAATGCCAGTGGGATCTGATGATAGCCCTGAAAGGCATCTAAGAAGCTCATCCGAGGGTGGCCTACTGTTGCATCCACCAATTGATCTATACGAGGCATAGGGAAAGGGTCTTTTGGACAAGCTTTATTAAGGTCCGTGAAATCTATACATACACGCCACTTTCCATTTTTCTTTTTCACCACGACCGTATTGGCCAACCATTGAGGGTAAAACACCTCCTTGATAGCCCCTGCCTGTTTGAGCTTTGTCACCTTATCTTTGATAGCCTCGGCATGTACTTTGGACGGACGCCGTGGTGAGTGTTTCTTCGGAGTAGCAGAGGGATTAACATTCAAATGATGGCAAATGAAGTCTGGATCTACCCCTGGGGCTTCATAAGCGTCCCATGCAAACACATCAACATTTCTTTTAAGGAATTCAATCAACTGCTCCTTTTCCAACAGAGGCAATTGAGCCCCAACCTGAAAGAACTTCTCCGGATCATCCTCCATGCTCACCTTTTCCAAATCTTCACATTTCGCTTCATCAATAGGTCTGTTGTAGATGGGCACCAGTGTCTTTGACTGCTATGAACCATTTTCAGCAGTGGTCGAAGTTTCCGTCCCCAGCCGATGTTGAATAGCCGTTATCAAGCACTGTCTAGCCATGGCTTGATTTCCCAATATTTCTAACACCTGGCCTCCCGATGGATATTTCACCTTTTGATGAAGAGTAGAAGAGACAGCTCCCAAGGTATGCAGCCAGGGCCTACCCAAAATAGTCTTATACAGAGAAAAAGCATCTACCACAATAAAGTCCACCTCCACTACATCTGAGCTAGTCTGCACAGGTAATCTAATCATCCCCATCGGAATGACCGACCTACCTTCAAAACTCACCAAAGGGGAGCTATAGGCTGTCAAATTCTGAGGTCTCAAATTCAGCCCCTTATACAGATCAGGGTACATAACCTCGGCTACGCTTCCCTCATCAACCATTATCCTTCTCACATCATACCCCCAAATCCTAAGTGTAACAACTAAAGCGTCATCGTGTGGCTGTATGGTTCCTCTCTTATCTTCATCTGAAAAGCCCAACACCAGTGAGGTGTCCGCTTTGACTCTCTTTGACATTAAACTGGAACCCTCATCTAGGAAGTGAGATAAAGACATGACCCTGGAGGGACAAGATCTGGTTCTCCTCGGGGCTGCAAATATGACATTTATTGTGCCTAAGGAAGGTCTCAAAGAAGCATCTCCCCGAAACGCTGAGCCTGTCTGACCTCCTCGACCGCTGAAATGATGCAAAAGCTGAGTTAACTTCCCTTCTCGGACCAATTGGTCCAAATGGTCCCACAAATTTCTGCAGTCCTCGATAGTATGTCCATGACCCTGATGGTATTGGCAGTAGAGGCTTTGGTTACGTTTCATAGGATCCCCTGCCATCTTGTTAGGCCATTTGAAGAACGGCTCGTTTTTTATCTTCTCCAGAACCCGATGTATTGGTTCTCGGAACATAGCACCAACTAGCTGGAAATTAGTAGATCCTGACTACCCTCCAAAATCCTTCCGAGGTCGATTATTATTGTACCAGTCCGACCTGAAGTCCCTCTTCTCCTGAGGGATTACCTTGGCCTTTCCTTTACCCTGTATCTGGTCTTCCTCTACCCTTCTATACTTGTCAATCCGATCCATAAGTTGACGCACGCTGGTGAAAGGCTTACCGGTCAAAGATTTCCTCAAATCATGCTCGGTTGGAAGGCCAACTTTAAAAGTAATAATAGCCACATGATCGTAGTCTTCATCCATTTCATTTAACATTTTCCAGTATCTATCAGAATAGGCTTTCAGGGTCTCCCCCTCCCGCATGGACATGGATAACAAAGACCCCAAGGGCTGAGGAACGCTGCTGCAGGCAATAAAACGGGCACCAAAGGCCCGGGTGAGCTTCTTAAATGAATCAATGGAGTTCACTTTTAAACCGTTGAACCATCTCATCGCCACTGGGCCTAGGTTAGATGGGAAGACCTTACACATCATAGCCTCGTCCTTAGCATGGACGACCATTCTCTGACGGAAATGGCTAACATGTTCCACCGGGTCTGATCGACCATCATAAATGGTGAATGCAGGCTGGTAGAACCGCCGAGGAAGATTTGCATCCTCAATATTTCACGTAAAGGGTGATTTAGACACTTGACTCAATGCTTTGTTCAGTGCATCATTCCCCAGACCTTTGCGAGGCAGGCTCTTGTATTTGCGTCTGTGATGGTACTCCTCATCATAGGAGAAAGATTCACTGGGTGGGGTTCTGGATCTCTGCCTATAACTGGCATCGTCTGACTCTTCAGAGGATTGGCTGGCGTTAGTAGACAAACGTTTTCTCCGCTCATGTCGCAATTCTCTTTTCAACCTGTCAATCTCACGTTGCATATCCCTATCATTCTTTACATGGGAAACACGGCTTTTTTCTCGAGACTGACTCCTGCTCGTGTGGGTTCTCCGCACACTTCCTTCACGATCCCTTCTTTGTTCAAGGTTTACAAATGGGTTGTCATGCTGAGACCCCCTAGATTTTGCTTAGCGCGGATTAACATTCACCTGTTATGGGCCGGCTGCTGCCTGCTGCAACGTTCCTTTTGCCATCCCACACGTTACACTTGTCTTTCCTTTCGAATAAATCAAGTTCTTCCCACAGACGGCGCCAATTGTAAGGACCCAACTTGGAATGGACCCGAAAGAACGGGTTTTTAGTCCAACAAGCCCTAAGCAATGAATTTTTCAGAGAGTGGATGAAAGAACTAGTTTTATTCTATAGAAAAGATCAAAATCATTGTATGGACTCAGCAAAGAACGTTCAAAATTACCCAGACGGCCAAAAACTGTCCTCGGCTAAATCTCGGGTGTTTATCTCCTTTAGGGTTCTCTCCTTTTCTTCTTCTCCCAAAAGTCCTCCTTCTTTTCTTCCTTTTCCATGTTATATACTACGTTCCTCCCATTATTTTCACCGTAGACGTGCAGGTTAGATTCTGGGAATTCCTTCCTATCCCATCTAACACCTCCTAGAGTCTTCTCCTAGCAGTCATAAGGCTGCCTGACTACTATTCAGGTATCACCTCCACATTAATGAGGCTAGAGAGTTAGCTGGGAAGCATTTAATGTGGAGGTAGCAGTTTTAGAAGATATTTGCTACCTCCATTATCCCATGCCTGTTTCTTACTTACAATACAATTTTGCAGAATATCTAGGGTAACAAGATAGTTGCATCAAACCTGAGACTTAGTTCCGAGGTGAACTTTATCCTCGGACGCAGTTTGGACTATCATACACGTCCTCCACTTCTTTTCCTTATATTAGGCACATCATGCCCTCATCTAGCCGTCCTCGGATGGATTACCGTCCTCGGACTGGGCCATTGGGTCACAGACCCACTTCCTACAATCTTACCAATACCTTTGTAAATAGTTGGCCCCACTCAAAATATATATTCATTGTAGATGGTTGTAGGTTTAATTTGATGAAAAGTTAAAATTGTAGCATATATCATCATTCATTGTGAAATTTTAAATATTGTAAGAATGTCTTATCAAAACTTAATTGTTTATTATTGGAAGATGATAACATTCATTAGAATTTTTTCATGAGTAAACATTGCCTTTAGTAAAATAGGATCTAAGAAATTATCATATTAAATAGATATTCATGTGTTAAATAGCTATACCAAATTTAAGTACATGATTTCATACTTTTTTAAAAAATTATTTTAATTTTCTTGCTTAAGGGGCAGCACGTGCAACCCAACCTAATCACATTAAAATAAAGGATAACGTTGTTGCACACTTTCCCTTTTATAGCTAAAATTATTACTTCAAATCACAATTTCAGTTTTATGCAACAGATTTTCCTTCAAATAAAATGGGATATCAGGGTTTATGGTCCTTTTACAATTCCAAATGAAGCAAAAGAAAAGTAAACCGTAAGATGAGGAAGTATTAATGGACAAAGTTTAGCTAGAAAATTTGTTGTAACCTAAGGTTATAACCTTACTTAATATTTTTTTTACTGGAGGTGAATTTTGACAAATCCGTCATTGGATTACATCTTCTTCTTATATCCTCCATACTTGCAAAATTTCTAAAAATTTAAATATCAATAGTTATATTCTCAATAAATTGTTTAAATTGCAAGTTTTTGTAATTTAAAATTATGCATAAAATGTAAACTTATAAATCATATAGTAAACAATATCCGATTGACACAAAATTTGACGTCTGAATTAAAAGTATAAAGAACATGTAATTCAACGGTTAGATTTTCAAAATATGTAGTAATGTTTATTATATTAAGTAAGGTTATAGCCTAAGGTTACAACCAATTTTGGAGCAAAACTTTGTCCAATATTATTACGTTTTGTTTTATGGACAAAGTTTAGCTACAAAATTGGACCATACTCAATATCTTTTTATTGGAAGTGAATTTTAACAAATTTATTATTGGATTACATCTTCTACTTATATCCTCCACGCTTGCAAAGTTTCTAGAAAATTAAAGATCAATTACTATGTAATCAATAAATTGTTCAAATTGTAATTTTTTGTAATTTAAAATTATGTATAAAATATAAGATTATAGATCACATATTAAATATTATCCGATTTATACAAAATTTGATATGTTTATTAAGAGCATAAAGAACTTATAAGTCAACAGTTAGATTTTCAAAATATGTAGTAATATTTATTTTATTGAGTAAGGTTATAGTTTTAAACTATAACTAATTTTGTAACTAAACTTTGTCCTTATTTTATTTGCAGGTGTCGCTGCATTCTGTTTTAATAAGCAAGTGCAGGCTACATAATAAGCAAGTGAGGGAATTATCCTAGGCCCCAAATGTAAAAACAAAAAAGGCCCTAGGTAGTAACCAATAAAAATGTATCTTTTTCATCAAAAATAAAAATAAAAATTTATCTTTGCTTGTAAAATTATTAATTAAGCCCTTATTAGTCCATAGATGAAAATTAATAATTTTTAAAGAAATAAAAATATCAAAGCTACTATAACTATTATCAACCACCTAATAAATGATTGAAAAATGCTACATCTACAATATTTTCACAACAATTTCACAACAAATCATAGGTGGTAAATTGTTATTGATTATAATTTGAATTCACAATTTAAATTATTACTTTTTTGTCTACTAGGCTACAATTTAAGATTTGCTAAAAAAGTGCTATAAAAATGTTGTGAACATAACATTTCTCTAAATGATTTGATAATGAATGTAATTGGTACCCCTAATAAATGTGTTTTTTTTTTATTGGTGCATATCACTCTTATAATAAAATAAAAACATAGAAAAAAATATATATCTATAGTTAATGTAAAACTGAAGATTGGTTTTCTCTATTTGGGAGTTTTAGGCTGGGTTTGCACGGATCCACGTTTGCGTTTGCGTTTTTTTTTTTTTTTTTCCTCACGTGTTTTAGGAGGTTTGTGACTACTGTTCATGAACAGTAGCAGCAAATGTTGACTTTTCAACTGTGAATAGTGCATCCGTGCACTGTTCACAGACCACTTTTCAACAACTTTTTCATTAAAAATAGGTCTCACTGTGCTACAGTGTTTTCAGTTTTCAGTTTTCAGTTTTCAATTTCAGCAAAATAAGTTCTATCCAAACAGACCCTTAGAGTATAGAACTCATAATCTTCCAAACGTAGAACCTAGAGTCACTTCGTTTCTCTCTCTCAACAAAACAAAAAGTGAAATCAGCATATAGAAAGAAAGTATTTCTCTTTTTCTTTTCTTTTTTTGTTATTTTACTGGAAAATTTTTCCAGTCTCCATTTAATATAATTGACTGAGCCATACGTGTTAGTGCACATGGTCGACATCATCATCTTGTTTCTCAAAAAAAAAAAAAAAAAAAAAAAAGACATCATCATCTCCGATGAAAGGACTATATTTTGTCTAACCAACTCTAAAAATTACACCGTCATTTTATGCATTTGTTGTGAAAAGATATTCATTGATATTTTTTTAAAATAGTATAAAGTATGAAATAGATAATTTGACATGATTGTTTTGAAAGATGGTTAAATAAAATAAAAATAAATAAATTCTTAAGCTAAGAAAATAAGCACAAATAAATTTTAAAAAAAATGTATACAATGTTGTTTCAACAGAGCACAAGCCATTGGTGTCCCAATAAGGCGATGCCTGTTTCACACAAGAAATTGAGCACAATTTTGCAAACTTGTACAATCTATACCGTTGATCAAGCTTTAATCCCCTCTCTCTCTCTCTCTCTCTCTCTCACTGGTAATCTTTCTCACACTTTCACTTTTAATTTTTAGTTTTTTCTTTCGTTCTTTCTTGCCACCCATTACCAATTTTAGTCCAACAACAAGTCCTTTTTTTAATGTGTCCTGTTGTTAACAATAGACACTTAAATGTAAATGTAATGTGATTAATAGTTTTAGTTATATGGCATCAATGTACTTTTTGCAATCTATTAGTACTATTTTATATTTTGAGATTCAGTACTATTTTATATTAATTTCATTTATGTTTCAAAGATTTTGTTGGGTGTTGGTTCTAAAACCTAAAATAAACTGCTACGAATAGTCAAAAGCATTATAGTTTTATTATCTACAGTAATAGCTGGTAACCATACCAACATTTTTTGTGAGAATAAGATCTTTAGTCCATGAGCATTATAATTCTAGAATGCCACAGTGGTCCATGAGTCCACGATGCAAATTTCAACATCAATGTATCCACATGCTAGAAAGGAAACAAGGCAATCAACCATGTTTTTTTTTTTTTTTTTTCAACTTAATGTTTGATTTTTTTTTTTTTCTCCCCCCTCCAACCAAACAGATCATAAACATTACACACATGATAAGCACTTAAACAAGCTACTCGCCCATGTGGCAATTCATTGAGATATATGTGTTGCCAAATTATTAATTACTACTGGTGTTCATTTTAATTTACCTCTAAGGACATAGTTTAGTTACAAAATTGATTATAACCTAAGGCCACAACTTTACTCTATCTTTTTATTAAATTATTAATTACTACTGGTGTTCATTTTAATTTACCTCTAAGGATATAATTTAGTTACAAAATTGATTGTAGCCTAAGGCCACAACTTCACTCTTATCTTTTTATTAAAGATAAATTTTGACAAAACCACCATTAGATTACATCTTCTTCTTATATATTCTTCATGCTTGCAAAATTTCTAAAAAATTAAAAATCAATATCTATGTTATCAATAAATTGTTTAAATTGCAAGTTTTTGTAATTTAAAATTACGCATAAAATATAAGCTTATAGATTATATAGTAAATAATATCCGATTAACACAAAATTTGAAAGCATAAAGAATTGCAATTTAACAATGAAATTTTCAAAATACATAGTAATATTTATTTTATTAAGTAAAATTGTAGTCTTAAGCTACCACCAATTTTGTAACTAAACTTTGTTCTACCTCTACTATGACTTATTTACTTGTCTATAGCATCTTGTCAATGTGTCTAAACTTGTTGTATTTGTTTTCTTATGCACACAAGCACAATTGTAACACAAGGTTTGAATCACAAATTACTCATACAACAATCACGATGGCTTCAGCGTTTAGGACTAATGAGATCCAGAATTTGAACCATTGAAACTCTCTCATCTTCTCTCGTAACCAAGTGTGCTTGTTGCTCATCAGAAAAGTGTGTTTGTTGAAAAATGGCCGACCAAACACTAAACTTTGAGTCTCTACCAAAAACAAAGTTTGGTTACACTGGGACTTGGAGCACAAGACACAGCTGGGAATGTGATGTAAAACTCATAACTATGAAGATGGGATCATTTTTCTTTTGTTTAAGTTTAGAGAGAGAAGAAGATGGAGACTAGCGCGTAGAGAGAATTGATGACATGCAATTTTTTTTTCTCACAATTAAAAGTGTAAAAAGGTGCAACTCATAAGTTGTAACACATACAACTTGAACGCATCTCATTAGTTATTTTAAGTAATGCAATAATTAATTAATTATCAATGTAAAATAATTTTACTGATTATTTTTATAAGATTTATATACAATTTTTGAAATTAATATGACAATCTTGCTAAAATTGAGTTTTCTTTGGCAACAATTAAAACACAAGTAAATCTAAAAAATCAAAGATAACAGGCAAATGCCATTCCCCTATAGCCATCCAAGGTTCAAAAACCCCCCAAATATCAAATATAATTAAAGTTGAATCCCCAAACATTACACATAAAATTAAACAAAATATTTCAACATACACTGCACATCATGCGGATTAGTAGTTAATACTTGGGTGAGAAGTGAGGAATATGACTATTCTGATTCCACATCAATCTTTCTTCGATTCAGCCAACTCACTCCATATACCTCCAAAAGCGCTAACCCACAAGCAAAAAAAATTAAAATAAAATAAAAAAATCAAGCAAATATTTCATACTATTGATTATCCTCTCTTCCTAATAGCATAGAAAGTAATATAATTAAAGTCAAATCCCCAAATATTGCACATGATAAATATTATACACAAAACATAACATAAAATTAAACAAAATATTTCAACGTGCACTACACCATGCGGATTAGTAGTTAATAGTTGGGTAAGAAGTGAGGAATATTACTATTCTGATGCCACATCAATCTTTCTTCGATTCAGCCAATTCGCTCCATATACCTCCAAAGCAACTAAGCAATAAGCAAATTAGGAAATCATTAAGAATTTTTATATATTAAAAAAAAAAAGACTATGATTTCACTTTCTAGTACACAAGTTTGCATCTTCACAAAAATCCAAATAATTTCATGAACCAGCAAACCTAATAAAAAGGTAACTGAATTTATGTTCAAAGAAAATTTTCTACAAACCAACAAGCACAACAAAGTTAGGTTTAAAAGGATCAAGTATAGAGATTCTTGACAGCAGATCTTAAAGTTACTATGATGTCTTTCAAAACATGCGTGTAACAGATTTGTTTAAATCGTAAGACTTACCTAAGGCACCTAGCCAATTCCCCCAATGTCATAGATTTTGCTGCCTCTCCTTCCATACGTAAAATTTGCCGAATAGTCGAACTGTTAAAAGATGTTTTTGTTTTCATTAGAATGGAAATAATAGAAAATCTCAATTTTCTATTTGTGTAAATTCTAGGATGATCTTAATCTTTTTTGGAGTCCACAAAAAAATGAAACTCCTTAAATCCCTATCAAAAGAAGAGAGGTGCTATTGAATATGAATATTATAAGTGCAAGTTTGGAGTCCACAAATCAAGTACAGATAAGGTATGTAATCATTCCCTACCCATGGCTATCCTTGAATAACCCACCTCTGAATACTTACTTAAATCTCATTAACTATAAACTTGCAAGTGTATGTAATCATTCACAAAAATTTTCATTTGAAAATTCCCATTCAATCAAAATTCAATGGCATATAAAAAAACATCCTAATCAAAATGTAATAGCATATAAGAAAGAAAAACATCCTAGGGAGGCACAAACCACACAATTTACATAAATTTGTCCAGCTATGGTTACCACCTTGTCATCAAATAACCAGGTGACAAAACCATGCATGATCTTCTGCAAGCCACCATACTTGTTCTTTTGCTGACTTTTCTTCACATACTCGGAAACCAGTTTGTCGATGGCTGCCAATATAGCATCCATTTTCCCCCCCACTTCTAGATTAGGTGACTCCTTGGAAATGAGCATAGAAAACTTCGAAACTTCCACAGTAAGCTTTGCTATTTCATCTCCAAGACTGGATTGCACATTGGTCACATTGCCTGACAACACAGTCACAATCTCATGCACATTGGTCACATTTTCTTCCAATCGCCGACCACTCCTATGAGAATCAATCCCGATCACTGCTCCAAGAACAAGTCCAATTGGCTTAAATCCACTAGATAACTCGCGCTTAGCAGAATCAACAACGGCAATCTTACTTTGCAAAATGAAATTTTCAGCCTTCTGCATCACTGCAACACTTTTAGCTTCAAATTTGTCCAAATCTTTAATTATACGATGAGATACATCATCATATAATTATACAATGATGCATCTCATTGTATAATTAAACATTTGGACAAATTTGAAGCTAAAAGTGTTGCAGTGATGCAGAAGGCTGAAAATCTCATTTTGCAAAGTAAGATTGTTGTTGTTGATTCTACTAAGCGCGAGTTATCTAGTGGATTTAAGCCAATTGGACTTGTTCTTGGAGCTATGATCGGGATTGACTCTCACAGGAGTGGTCGACGATTGGAAGAAAAGGTGACCAATGTGCATGAGATTGTGACTATGTTGTCGGGCAATGTGACCAATGTGCACTCCAGTCTTGGAGATGAAATAGCAAAGCTTACCGTGGAAGTTTCGAAGCTTTTAATGCTCATTTCTAAGGAGCCACCTAATCCAGAAGTGGGGAGGAAAATGGATGCTCGTCGTCTAATTTTTTACAATAACACATAAACCTGCACAATAACAACACTATTTAGTTACCATTCACCAGGAATACTATATATATCTTTTAGCAAATATACAAATACTATATTACAATTATTAAAAAAGAAAACAAAAAAGACAAGCGTACATTGTACAGGTGCACAATATGCAAAATATACAAAGATTTTTTTATGTTTACGTGCACAATTGAACTAGAGAACTAAAGTGGTGTATTTGTCATTATCAAAATATAGCAGCCCATCACACAAAATCCCCTCCCAAAGTACCAACATAGCTTAACTAGAAAAAATCTGCTGTAGAAACCAATTTTGAGATGTAATATGAGTTTAGCATTCCACACGCCAGCATAAGGAAATGATATAACTAAGAATCTGGTACATTTTAAAATCTAAGGAGAATATAAATTAGTATTACTTATTAATTGTATTAGTCTCTAGTTTCATAACAATACTAATGCCAAAACTTTTTGAATTCTGGTTTAGATGCCTTTGTTAAATTTACAGCGGAATTATTAATTATAATATTATCAACTTATTTTCTTATATTATGTGATGCACAGAAAATTATATTTTACCGCAGTTATATAATTTTATTTTACTGTATTTCAAAATGCACCAAATCATAAAGTAAAAAAAAAAATGTAAAAGCAATACATGATTTGGAGTTGAATAGAAAAACCGACGAAGTAACTGTTTTAAGGTAAAAACCACCTCAGGGATAGAGACAATCCCATTGAAGATCAACTATAAAGAAACAGTCAGAAATAGCAAGACGTACACAAAACCATTGCACCTTAGATCCTCTATGCAATCCCTACAAGAGATCCACTTTCCTTCCTAAAACAATAGTCTTAGAACCTCTAAGATCCTTCAACAGTGGTTTCCTCCACACAAGCTATAACCTTTGCCATACTCCAAGACAACTACAAGCTATTATTAATAACTAAATAAAAGTCATCCCTAAATTATTATAGACAAAAACAAGGAACTTACCCAGTTAACCCTACCAAACCCATCGCATATTTTCATCAAGGACTAGTAATAGTACCCATTATTGAGTATTTGGCTATGACATTAACCCAACATAAAACATCATCATCATCATCATCATTCCCCTTATAAAACTCCAACTCAACACTCTCATCATCTCCACTGTCCTTCATTTCCATTCCTCCCAACATTATTCCCCACAACCTTCTTTGTTTTCCCTCCCCACAGTTTTCACATTCATCCTCTTCCCTGCTTTATTAAAAAAAAATGTCTAGCAGAACAGATTAATAAGCAAGATTCTCCAAAAATACCACCCAAACAACGAGATTGAACCTATTCACAAAACTAAAGCAACTTACATAACACTCACTCATTGACAACCATTGCAGAAACTTTTCTTCACACTTCTCACATTAGATAACAAAAATTATATCATAAACTTTACCATGTCAACAACAAACTACACTGTAATTAGTTAATTACCCACCAAACTTTTCAACACTAGGAAGCAGCCCATCACACAAAATCCCCTCCCAAAGTCCCAACAACTACAAGCTATTAGTAATAACTTAATAAAAGGCATCCCTAAGTTATTATAGACAAAAACAAGGAACTAACCCAGTTAACCGTACCAAACCCATCACATATTTTCATCAAGGACTAGTAATATTCAAAACCCACAACCTTACCTTTCTTTGAGGGACTGCTGCTTTGGTGGTTCTGAGGCTTGACCACAGTAGGATCGGGTTGATGCCATTGACAGCTTCTTGTACAACAGGAGCCTAGAGGCGCCATAGGAGAGTTTTCAGAAAATGAAATGACAGAGTAGAGGAACTTAGGGTTTAGGCTGAGAGAAATATAGGGCTGGGCATGGGCACGGGCCTGGGAAATTATGATTTGGGCCTGGGCACTTATAATTTGAGAAATTTTGAACCCTTTTGAGATTTTTTTTTCACAAAATTTAATTTTGTTTTTGTTAACAAAAAGTGTGTATACATATATATATATATATATATATATATATATATAAAGCTACACAGATTAAAAAAATAATTAACAAAGAATCCAAATAGAATGCATTTGAAAAGCAGAATCCAAATAATCATTCAATACGAGACTAGCTAGTATGGGTATGGCATGCGCAAATTTGTGGGCTCAAACAGGTCCACAAACCAAAATATAATGTTAGACATATTAATTTTAGAGTAATAATGGATGAGAAAGTGAATTCATGACTAACAAATGAGGCTTAGAAATTAGAATACAAACCAAGAATAAGGTTTAAATCAAACAAGTAAATAAAAGATAATTAGATAAGTGCTTAAGATTGAAACTAAAAGAAATACCCCTCCAGTGTCCCTAATTTTTCAAAAAAATAAAGACCATATCCAACACAAGTTGGACACTCTAGTGAAGTTCATGCTTCCTAGATACGAATTACAATGTTCTCTTAAAAGAATTTTAAAGATATCAGCGTTGAGAATTTTATACGAATTACAATGTACTCTTGCGGGTGTATACATACATATCAACGTTGAGAATTTTATACCAAGTATTGTATGGTAGAGCAAAACTTAGGTATAGTTTCCTAGGTTCTCTACTTAAAATTTTGACATCTATCCAATTAAATAACCCGAACAAACGGTGTTAAAACTACTGCAACTGCAAGAGAACCCACTAGCTTAAAATCTCCAAAAAAGAAGAAAGAATCATAGATTAGAATCATAGATCAAAAACGAATAAAGAATCATAGATCAGAATCTTAGATCAGAAACGAAGAAAGCCTCATAGATCAGAAAAGAAGGAAACAGATACACATACATACACACACCAAGAGAGATAGAGAGAGAGAGAGAGAAAGAATCATAGATCAGAAAAGAAGAATCATAGATCAAAATCATAGATCAGAAACAAAGAAAGCCTCTTAGATTAGAAAAGAAGAAGGAAACAGATACACATACATACACACACACACACCGAGAGAGAGAGAGAAAGAGTCATAGATCAAAAAAGAAGAATCATAGATCAGAAATGAAGAAAGCCTCATAGATCAGAAAAGAAGAAAGAAACAGATACACATACATACACACACACCGAGAGACAGAGAAGGAATCATAGATCAGAAAAGAAGAAAGGAAGCAGATACACACCGAGAGAGAGATATGAAATATTCTTTTCTTTTTTAACGCCGTTTGCTTGAGGTGTCAAATTGGACAGATGTCAAAATTTTAAATAGGAAACCTAAGATACTGTATCAAAGGTACTGTACCTAAATTTTGTCATGTATAGTATAACTTACATTATAATAAAAGAATTTTGATGTAAATGCACTTTTAGTCCCTACATTTTGAATTTTTTTCATTTTAGTCCCTACATATTATTTTTACCACTTTTAGTTCCTAAACCAATTAGCGTGAGGCATTTATTTCTTGAAGCACTCTTCCGTCACCAAGCTAACGGGGAAACTGACGAATCAATAAAATAATAATAAAATTTCTAACCTTCTTATTTTTTTTAAAAGAAAAGAAGAGAATTAAATTAATTTTGTTTCTCTTTTTTTGGGAAGAACATGAATAATCTAGAACATGTGTTCTTCCCTGTTAATCACATTCTTCATTTTCTTCCCAGAAAACCTTACCCAAAAATTTAAAAAATCAATATTTTTTTTTTCTCTTTTCTTGTATTTCCTTAGCAACGAAACCCATAAAATCAGTCAAATTTACAAACACAAAGACATGCCCACAGATTTACAAAACACAAAGACATTCAACAATTACTCTGTCATTCTTTCACATTCCCATTACAAATACAAAGACCTAATTCAAAATACCTTCAACAATCCCAAAGTCCTTACACGCCTTAATCCAAATTTACAGACCCAAGCAAACCCAAATGGCAAAAACCCAATCTAAGAAACGCATCCCAAAGCTCTTCGGGAAGAATACAACCATTGTGTTTGACATCAATGGCCTGAAAGATGCGACAGAGCTTGAGCTCCTTATCGTCCATGTAGCAACGAAATTCATGGTAATCAACCCTGCCATCTCTATTGGCGTCACAAACCTTGAAGAGATCCTTAGCGTACTTGTAGTGTGAGGGTATTTGGAGAGCTAAGAGTCCAACCTCGATCTGGGGATAGTCCAAGTATCCCAGGTTAGCAACATCGAAGAAATCGAATAGAGCTCGAATTCTGAGATCCCTCTCGTCCTTGGTCTCCTACAATGCCAAAAGCACGTGATCCATGGAAATGGGTCAACCTTTCTTCTTCTTGCTCTTGTTGTTGAGGATGAAGACAGGGAGTGGTTTCATTAATCTGGTGGTGGATGATTTGATTTGGTGGTTTCGTTGATGTGGTAGTGAGTTTCTATTCTTTTGCTTGGGTTTGATCTTCATGTTCTTTGATTCGATAGTGGTGATTTGGGGGTTTTTTTTTCTAGTGGGTTTTTTTTGTGTTTATTTGCCAAAAAAACTTATGGGTTTGAAGGCTGAGGTTTGCTTTACTGTGGATATGGGTTTGGGGTTTGGTTAGGATCTGGGTTTAGGGTTTGTTTTTTGCTGGAGATTGATTATAGGGAAGAACACTAGGGAAGAACGCAAAGAACATGAAAATGTTCTTCTGAAAAAAAAATAATGAAAGACATTTAATTAATTTATTTTGTTTTGATGTGTTTGGTTATAAAAAAAGTACAAGAAAGGAAAAGAAAATGATAAGAAAATAAGGATTAATTTGGTAAGAATATGAATCATATACGGGGAAGAACATGATGTTCTTCTGAAAAAAAAAATGGAATAAAAAAATTCATTTTAATTAAAAGAAAGTAAAATTTTTTTTTGAAAGAAAATGATTTTTTTTTTTGTTTTTTTATTTTTTTAATTAAAATTGAGTAATTAATTTTTTTTTTAATTTTGGCATTTAAAAAATGCCAAAAAATTTTTAAATAGTATTTTAATGCCCACATTAGCCACGTCAGCTTTTCATGTTAGTTGGCTAACGAAATGGTGCTTCAAGGACTTAAATGTCCTGCGTTAATTGAGTAATTATTTTTGTTTGAAAGAAAATATTTTTTTTTGTTTTTTTTAATTAAAATTGAATAATTAACTTTTTAAAACATTTTGGCATTTAAAAAATGCCAAATAATTTTTTAAATAGTATTTTAATGCCCACATTAGCCACGTCAGCTTTTCCTGTTAATTAGCTGACGAAATGATGCTTCAAGGACTTAAATGTTCTGCGTTAATTGGTTTAGAGACTAAAAGTGATAAAAATAAAATGTAAGGACTAAAATTAAAAAAAAGTCAAAATATATAAATTAAAAGTACATTTACGCCAAGAATTTTTGATAAGTACTTTAAAAAATTAATATTTAGGTAATGTATATATGTGATTTGAGTTTGCCTTGACACGTGTACCAACTCAAAGTTCCTAGCTCTACCTTTGCAACACGGATTTGAATAATAATAATAATAATAATAATAATAATAATAATAATAATAATAATATATTTTAATGTAGTATTAGTTTTCAAAGCAAAGACAAATATAGAAATTATGTGCGTTTTAATCACTGATGAAATAAGTATTTTGATAGTGGAAGTCATTTTTGACGAGTTGTGATTTGTTTAAATTATGAATTTTTTATTAAAAAAATGTATTTTTTATTATTAAAGATTATTAACATAAATTATTTTAAAAAATTATATGGGTATATTAAAATCACCCGTAGAAAACAAGCTAAATAGGTGAACGCATCCAAGGGGACAAAAATACAATACAATCCGTTTCTGTACCATTAAAAATTAATAGATTTCTACCAGGTTTGACAAATTGACACGTGTGCTGGAAAGAATGGGCAGAGACATTACATTGCGTTGCATCACCCACACTTAAACTAAGCGTAGCTTCACCTCATAGGTGAGTAGTTGTGAGTGGGGCTTATAATTATTATTATTATTTTTTCTTTTTTATAATGGGTTATAATTTAAGTATACATTTTCCGATTCAAATATATATATATATATATATATATTTTATACAAAATAAAATTTCTACTCTAACATAATTTAAATGTATATGTGTGTAAAACTCTCTTTTAGAAACTTGAAATCTGACCCTTACCTCTTACATGCACTTATACTTATAAAATGACCAACACAATAAGAGTGTGCAATGATTACATTTTCTTAATATAAATAGTAGGCTGTTATTCATACTCCCATTAAAAACTAATAGTAGACTGTTATTCATACTCACAGTAAAAAGTAAAAGACCACTGATATTAGGACCTGAATCCCACCTACCAATTTAGTTAATGGAATGGAAAACGTTGACATTATAACTAATTTAAATAAATGTAATTTAAATTTAAAACAAATACAAACAAAGACCCACATTCAATAACCACCCCACCTCCATCCTTTGTGAAATTATTCGTTGTTCCCAAAACAAAATAGTACACGCTCTTTTTTACTCACATAATAGTAGGTCTCAACATACATTAACTAATGAGACCCATTAGTAGCAAAAAATAAACTCAATAGTAAATAAGCTGATTTTAAACTCATTTCCCAAACACAAACTAATGAGTAAATATTGAGTTGGGTTATACTGACAATTTTGACATAAATAAATAAAAAGTTTTTGGTAAGAGAAGAATACAAATAATACAACTTTTTGAGAATAGAATCATATCAATTCTTTGTTTTGAAGAGCACATATGGTATGACCTTAATGGATTTAATAGGCTAATCGCAAATTAGATGCAACTAATGTTGTCCCCTGTTTCTCTTGTACTCTTTAAAAGTTCATTGGCTTAAAACCACAAATAGACCCAAGAGTCATATCCTTTTGGATCCAAGGGAGTGAATGTAGATCCTTAGGACCCGATTGGATGGAGTGGAGAAAAAAGAGGAATGGAAGGGAGTAGAGTAGAGTTAGCTGAAAGTAGGCAAATTTTAGGCCAAATTTAATCTACTCTACTCTACTCTACTCTCCCATCCTCTCCCTCAATCCAAACGAACCATTAGGTAAGGGTTTGATAAACATAAACATAAATCCTTAATGTTGCTTGTGGAATAAAGCTTATTCCCACCAACGTGAATAGGTTTGAACTCTTCCCTTCCCTCGTGATACAATGGCCCAAAGCAACAAATTGATTTAGGATTATTTAGGGGGTTCTATGATCCATGACTCCCCTTCAACATGGGTTATAATTTGTAATGCATGGTGATGCGCTTTTAAAGTTCTATAATACAGATGTGGCCTAGTCGTGTGTTGGGTTGGAATTTCAATGACACAGGAATTTAAGTTACGAGATCCATTTCCTTATGTTGTATATGGACGATTAATGTATATTTTTCTCTTTGTTTTCTTTTGAATTATGGCCTGTTTGGAAGTTAAAAAAATGAGGGGGAGTAGAGTAAAGGGAGAGAGAGTAGTTCAATTACCTTATTTGGAAGTTTTTTAAGGAATGAGGGGGAGGGGTTTGGAGGGGTTTCAACTACCTCTAACCCCTTATTTTTAATTCCTCCAAATTGGAGAGATTTGGAGGAAGAGTAGGGTAGATAAATTATTCACCAAATAAATTTCCTAATTTAGCCTTTCTTAATTAACAAAATTACAAACATATAATCTTTGTTTGTTTCATGAGAAAATAAATAATTTAATGCTAAAATTTTAGAAATTCAAAACCGGAAAAGCCACAAAAAACAAACACTTTTCTATTTCAAAAAGTGTAACTATAAGTTTTATTTTCTAACAAACAAAACGACAAACAAAATACACAATACTCAAATTTCAATTCCTTTCCCTTTTCCTCCATTTTTAGAGCACCCAAACAGAAATTAAAGCCACAAAATTTTTCTCAAAATCTCACAACTATAACCCGAAAAAAGCACAAGAAATTAGACGTCACCAAGTCGTGGGTCGTCGACGACGACATCCAAAGGTCCACGTCGCTCGTGGCGATTGGGATTGATCAGCTCAGGCACTCAAGCTCGATTTGGCCTCGAGCCACTTCGTCGCTGATGAAGCACGACGGCGACTTTTCCCCTCTAATTTCGGAGAACTATCCCGACAACGACGAGGATTGCGATCAACATTCCTCCAAAGATCGCAACCGTTTGTTTTCTTGGTACAATTTCTATTCCTGGTGCCCCTTCTTCGGCGACGATTCTAGGATTTCTCCCTACAACTCCAGGATCTCGCTTTGCTTGCTCTTCGTTCTCCAGGATCTCGCTTTTTTTTCTTTTTTTTTTCTTTTTTCTTTTTGGTTGTGTGCATTTTGGGGGATTTGGTTTGTGTTTCTGTGAAATTTTTTTTCCCCCTCTACTTGTGCATGTGTTTGGTTGCTCAGAAAATGTAGAAAAGAAATGGGAATTTGGATTTTGGATTTTGGTTGGAGTTTTAAAAAACCTACTAAATTTGGCACTGTTTAGTATTTATTAATACTGTTATGAACGCTTTGTTTTCAAACATTCAGAGAATAGTTCAATTTTGACTTATTTTTACTCTTTTTTTAGTTTTTAGGTATATACTTTATTTTGTTTTATTTTTTTAATTTTATTTATTCTTCTCAAAAAAAAAAAAAAAAAAACAAATCACTAAGATATTCTAAGATTTGAACGAATGATAATCAGGTTCAAGACTTTACAAAACTGATAAATTAATCATAGACTAATGTTGCAAGTCTATTTTCAAATAGGGGTAAATTTGTCTATTTAAATCATTTCCTCTCATTTCCATCCTAATTTTTAAAACATCCAAATAAGAGTAAGGACTAATTACTCACTTCCCCTTACTAATTTTAAAAACATCCAAATAAGGTGAATGATAACTATTTCCCTCTACTCTCCTCTCTCTCTCTAAACTTCCAAACAGGCTATTATATAACACCATAAAACCATAGTATGCTCTTATTGTGTTACAAAGTTAATATAACCAAGGTAGCTTCAGAATTAACAAGGGTTATTGGATCCCGACAAAAATTAATGAATAATTGAATGGATATTGAAATGCCAATTACAAAACGCAATTTATAGGACACGTTCTTAGATGATTGTTCAGTGCATTTTGGTGATGGTAAGGCATTGACTCAATTCGAATAAGCACTTAGATATTTTTGGACGTGCCGAGTGCACCAAAAACGTAAATGAAAACCACGAAAACTATTTAATTCCTTCAAAAAAACTCTTTTTTTCATTTCCATTTTTTGCATCCATTTTCTGAATTTGAGAATAAAAAACACTGATACACTAATAGGCACATGATTCTTACATATGAAAATCTACTTTTCTCAAGTTATTTAGAGATGTGAATTTAAAGCCAACGGTTGGTGATCATTATATTGGTGAATATGCCTTTTATATTATCTACCACAGGAGAAAGTGGAATTTATTTACTTGAATTTGGTTGTAGGATATCCTACATGGCACATGAATCTCTTACCTTCAGATAGTATACTTTCTGTGTACTTGTTGATTTCATTTGGAATAAATTTTATTACTTATAAAAAAAAATATTTGTCATCAAGGTAAACAAGAACATAGGTTCATCAATAGAATGTCCTAATGTCAACAAATGAAGACAGTCATTTGGTTCTTAAACATATATTTTGTGTCAAGTATAAATGTTTAGCATCCAAAATTGAAGAACTACCACGGTAGCAGACATACCAAATTTTTTTATCTAATATCATATCAAGATCTATTGTTTTTAATGATATCAAGATCTATTGTGTTTTAGATGGTGTCAATGGTCTTTTACCCAACTGGCACATCAACCCCAGCAGTGGGACACGTCTGAGAGTCTAATCTCCTCAAAACCTTTACTTAGCCAAAAAAACAAAAGGAAAATTGTGGTTTAGATAATACATTGTTGTGTACTTGTGCCAAGGTCCCACTGATGCTTCTATGAACACTAGTTGAGAATGATATTCTGGTATGAGTTGTTCTAGCTACTTTTTAAAGCATTTTTCTTGCATTGGCAGGTATTGCTTTCCTACATATCTGCTTTCTGAGAAATGAGATCTTCATTTTTTCATGGACTTTTTCTTCTTTAAAATAGAAACTATTTTGTCTAAAGGGTCTCTTTCTCTCCCTTGATTGCAACAATGCTAGATAACATCTCAAATGTTCTTCACTTGGTCATGACTTATACATTATAATTTTCTTGGTCGTCAATTATCTCTCTCTCTCTCTCTCTCTCTCTCTCATCACAATTGTTGGGGAATGGAAATATTGTTTAGTTGACCTGTGCCTGTTTGAACAATCTCAGATAATTTCTCTGATGCATGCCCCAAAAGAGTAGGTTGATTTTATTGGCAATGGCTTTGGTGACTTCAGGTTTCGGCGATATATACCAATGACATTCATGAGATGCTTTGCTAATCGAAGTAGATCTTGAGGCTGATTTTGCTCAGCTGTATCCATTTTTCAGTCATGAACCTAATTGTATTTTATGTTGTATGTTTTTTTTGTTTTTTTTTTTTTATTACATTTTATGTTGTATGTTGAACGGGTACAAATGGGCTCATGGTACAATCATAGCTCATGTATTGATGAGTTTAGAAGCTTGTGGAACTCTCTTTATGACCCCTGGGATGGGGGTTTTTAATTTTTCTATGTATTTCTGTTTGTCTCTGTTCTTCCTAACTTCCATTAATTGTTACCTAAATATGATTGGTGTAGGTCTCTTGCTTTTAAATTTTATTATAATCAATGAAATTCTGTAAATACAGTAAATTCCTCTGAATAAATCATGCACATTCTAACAATGACCTGTATCTCAAATGGTACTGCCTTTGTAAGAACAAGGTGGAGGGTGTTTACTTTGTTTGGCATTCACTGGGTTATGCCGAAAACAGTGGTGGAGCTGTTGGCTTGTTGGCAAAGAAAGTTTGGGAGGCATCGGAATGCTGCTATTTGGATGGTTGTGCCCTATTGTTTAATGTGGTGCAATTGGCATGAGAGGAATAACCAGCATTTTGAGGATTTAGAGAGATCAGTTTCAGATCTTAAGCTCTTCTTACTTAAGACTGTTCTGGATTGGGTTGCAGTGTCAGGCTTTCGTTCTTTTTCTTCAGTCCGTGGTTTCGTGGACTTTTGTACTATATGCACTTGATTTGTTTTTGCCCCTGATGTATACTTCCCTGTATACTTAGGTGAGCCCCTTCTTCTTATTAATATATTTTTATTACTTATTGGAAAAAAAAAAAAAAAAAAGCCTTGATTGACAGTACCATTGCACTTTTTATTTGCTAATTGCTATATGTGGGGTGGTCTTGATCATGTCTCTGCTGCAATGCTGTTAGTTTTGCCGATGTTTCCATACTTTCTTAGTCCAGATGCAAGTGGGACTCTTCTTTTGTCCCACAAATCCCACTTATGATGAGATAGCAATAAGAAGAGGTAAGGGCAGCATTATTGACCGACTACTTGTTCTGCGCTAGTTGGCTCAAAATGGATGACCAGGGTAATTGGTCCTCTTGACCCCCCCTGGCATTCTTCAAAAGGATGATATGGATGTTACTTGGCATGTCATTTTAGAAAATGAGGTTATACATCTTGAGGATGGAAATCAACAGCTGCTTTAATATGTAAGGTGTCTTACTTCAATTCCTGTTCTCTTGTATGAAGCAAAGGCAATTGATTCTTCTTTGGTGTAAAGACATTTGATGGCATGATTGTTGGTGAATATTCATGGGATACGGATCTATACTTTTCACATTATCCATTATGTTAAAGTCTAGTGACTTAATTTCCAATGTTTGCTATTGTGCACAGATCAATTCAGTTAGGATTGAAGACTTTACTAACATGCGTGTTGCTGGCAAGGACGGGAATGTAAAGCTATCATCTTCTTGTCTTGTATGTATTTGTTAGCCATCGTGTTCTTATTTGTTTCTATTTTCTCTGATGGTTTGTGCCAATACGCCTAGAAATAATAGTGCATGATTCACTAGTAGATGGAACCCGTTTAGGGCATTTAGGTCTTTCATATGTGCCAAAACATTTGACTGGATACTCTGGACCATCATTCATGGAAGCTCTCATACAATTTGAAGTAACAGGGTCAGGGTGTAAGTTTCGGCAACCATATGGGATTAGTGAAGCTACCTTCTTACAACATATAAAAAAGGAGAGTTTTGGCCTCTTTCTTTGTGGTGTAATAAAACGCATCTTGAGAGGCTAAACAAGGTGCTGGTCTTGGCTAGAGAACGAGAGAGTATCAGTGAGGGAAAGAAACAAAGAAAGGTATAAGGAGAGTGAGGGAGGGAGGGAGAGAGCAGAAATAAATGCGGTGAATGAACAAATCTACTCCTACATCACCATGCTTTGACATGACTTCCCCGATTCACTCAGACTTTATGTGGAAAATCATGGGCAGAAGTGAATGTTTATGCGGAAAATCAAGGATAATTTCTTTGTTCTCTCTCTCTCCCCTACATGTTCTCTATCAGTCTCTTTGAAGCCCAATAGAGGCCCTAATAACTCAAGTATCAGTTCTATCTCATGGATAATCAATTTTTTTTCCTGCTCATGCAAGTTGATTGTCTTGAGTTTGGGTTAGAGTGCCAAATGAATTCTCTTATGATTTTGGTTTAATAATTTGCGTGATGATGGTTGTGCCCCTTTCCACACTTGGTTTCTCTTTGCTAAATATTTTCAAAGGCAAGGTATGTATGAACCCCACTATGTAATTACTAATTAGTATATGTGAGATGTCCAGGGCCTTTTTTTTTTTTTCCATGTGTATGAGTTTCTTGGCTTACTTTTGTGAATGACCCACTTTTGTTTTTGTGATAAATTTTAAGAACGGAATGGGAAATGAATGCAAAAATAAGATGGGTAATGGAGTTGGATCTTTATAAATGTATGAATTGCCATATCATAAATAGAGGTTTTAGTTCGGGATGAATTTCATGGTTCTCTATATATATTTAGAGAAATAATATAATGTGGGTGAATGTAAATGAGATTTACATTGATTATGCTGAGCTCGATAATGATTATGATAAAAGGAGTATGATATTTGGTGTACCATATAAATGTTAGCTTGGCAATGCTAAATGGATTTTTTTGGCATGTAAAACATCAAAGTAATTATGGAGTCATGTGATGGGCAATGCATGCTACATGTGTAAACTAGGTAGTGCAGAACACGCTTAGAATCTGTCAATGTGCAATGTTATAGTTTTATTGGGTCAGACTATTGATTGTAATATCTATAATAAGTTTTTTGTTTTCTTCAGAGTATTAACTATGCTTATGTGTTTGTGTTTGTAGCATTATAGCTATTCCAAATCAAATTTATGGGCTTTCCTTAACCAATTGTCAAACAATTTGTGATTTTTATCCACCTTATCCTCTAAACATGACTTAGCGTATTACCATTATGTGGTAAAATGCCCACACCCCCTTGAACTTTGGGGTAGTTGCACTTGCACACCATGAACTTTTATTTTAGTCAATTTAGTACATTAACTTTAGTACTATAACAAATAGACCCTCTAAACTTTTATTTTAGCCAATTCAGTACATAAACATTGAAAATGTACCAATAAACCCCCTAAACTTTTATTATTATTATTATTTATTTTTTTCAATAAGAAACCCCCTAAACTTTTATGTTCTTTTTAATTTTTCCCCCATACTGGTTTAGTACAAAAAGAGGTTAATTTGGGGGGGGGTGGTGGGGGGAATTAAAGGGATCTTACAGTTACATTATCAAAGTTTATGGAATAAATTGGTGAAATATAAAATTAAGGGGGTATATTTGCTGCAGTACAAAATTTTATGTACTAAATTGGCTAAAATAAAAGTTCAGAGGGTATAAATGCAACTACGCCCAAAGTTCATGGGGTGTCAGGGCACTTTTCCCTATAATGTGACATAGTGTATTATGCTATGTTGTTATTGCTATTCCCCCTTGTTTTGATCATAAAATCTTATCATAATAGCAAATAATTAAAAGTTTTTATTAATTAAATTTATTTTATTTTGTAATGTTTTCGTGTGAAAATGCTTGTGAATATCATGTGAAATATTATCCCAAGGGTTTTGCTCATATAGTGTACAAACTAAAGATGGTCCAGTATGCACTTTCATGCTTGGAAATTATATGGTCTATAGTCTATACCACTCACAATAGTTGTGTATTGCATTTGCATACAAGGCTCACAGTGCTAGGAACTCTCCCCTTTCTGTAATGAGTAATCTGCCCTCACCTGTTAATATATATATATATATATATATATATATTTTTTTTTTATTATAGCTTGCTTCATCCGTTTTATTTTCAGTTATCTAGATCTAAACTATTGTTATGCTGAATGTCATCCCACAATTATTTTTATGGTGAATGTTGTCTAATGAACTGATGAATGGCGAACCTTAAATTCATGAGACCTACCTTTTGTAGGTTGCATTTGTAAATAGATCTTGTTGTTTGAGTATTATTTAATTGTGATTATACTGTCATTGGATGCAACTGAAAGTGATTGGCTTGTCCCTTTGATGTTAGTTTGATTTAGAATGTGATAATGGAACTGTATTCTCTTTCTACTCTCCAATCTTTTGCTTTCTTTTTTGGTAAATACAGCTTGCATAAATAACTTAAGTTCTTACAAAACGACTTTACAGAGCCTCAGAGTTATCAAACTCTAATAAAATAAAATAAGAAGGTATATCAGAAGGGGATATTCAAATAACATGACATCTGAAAATAAGGAACAGCCTATGGAAAGCTTGGACTAAATTCCTGCACTCGTGTACAATGCTATAGATAAGTATCTTAGGCCAAGAAACACTATTTAAAGCTAATTCAAATCCAATGACAATTATGACACCATTTCAGGAAATCCAAATACAAGATTTTAGTAAAACTTAATACAAACGCCAATGTTTCATACAAGTGCCAAAGCCCCAAATTGTGCAGTGTCTAATTTTCAACAAATAATCTGATCTACAAATGCCATGTAATGTAAATGATGTAACATGATAAGATGATAATCTATTAATTGTATTGTATGGCAGCCTTCAACTCAATTCTACTAAAAAAAATCATTATATATATTTTAGTCATCTAAGTCATCACTTTTCATTTCAATCCTCTAATAAATGAATGCAAATTAGAGGATAGAAATGAAAAATGGAGAAACTTAAGAGTAGGTTTTTCATTTTGGCCTAAATTTTTTTTTTTTATAAATTTAATAAAAATAATTCTAAAGAAAAGAAAAACAATAATACCTAATTTTTTAATAAAAAATAAAACCCTTGCTCAACTGTGGTGCAAGCAAGAGAGGGAGAGAGAGACGAGGGCGAGAGTCTTTTGGTGCATACAACCAGAATTACGTGGTGGAACCTCTGCACCACCACCATCATGGTAGATTAGGTCATGCAACAAAGCAACAATAATGATCTACTCTCGTCAATTTGAGATCCGCTCTTTTGTCTTCGACCCAAGGGATTGTTTTGTATGGATTCCTTTGTGAATGAGTCTTTGCTCATGGATTGAGATTCTAGTTTCTAATGCGGTGGTTGACAAGTGTACGGCCTCGTGACGCCCAGGTCCATTTGGGCCTCATGTTCTAACACAGCAATGTGGCCCATGGCCCCAATCTTCTTCCACCCAAGGTACAAGTCTAGGCCCACACAGACCACAAGCCCCGGGCCCCGGCACTCAATTCTTGCTCGGGGAATTCTACCGGACAATGAATGAGGAATGGTGACCGAACATGCCATCAATGGCATGCCGGGCTAATCCCAGGGCGCCTTGGTCGAGCATGGATGGTGGAAATGGGAACCAAGTTCCAGTGCCTCTCTCGCCTCACCTCACTCTCACCTAACCACCCACTTATAGTTGATGATATTGGACCTCTCATTACACTAACCATGAATGTAATCATAGCCTCTCCACTAGCTTAGAGCTATAAATATGAAAGGTTGGGGTAAGAAAAGGGGAGGGGAAAAGTTTGGGTAAAGAGAAATAGAGAGTGAAAGGAGAAGAGAGGTTCTGAAGAAAGGGGGAAGCAGCCAGAGAGGAAGAGAAAAGTGATCTCATTGAGTCTCCTTGCCAAGAACGACCCAGCATAGGAAACCCAAACCCATCATACAAGTAAGTTGTGAGTCCGAGGGGGGCCTAGCCCATTAGCCTCATTTTTCGGTGCGCACAACAAGGTTTTGCTAGTAGACTTTGGTCGGTGTGAGTTGCGGTGCCAGAATCTGCACAACAATGACTAACTGCACAGCTGCCCAATATACATGATATTGTTTTTGTATAAAAAATACAAACAATTTCCTAAGAGGGATAAAGCAAAATAGTGGGATAGAAAAGAGAGAGGCTTCGTTTGAGAGTTCTTAAGAGAATGAAATGGAATGATCATAAAGAAATGGAAATGAGTGAAATGAAATATAATGTATTTAAGAAAAGGAAATGAACAGAAAAGAAATGAATGGAATGGAATTAAATAAACTTTTTTGGATATTTTAAAATAAAGGAATAGAAATAAATGGAAGGTAAGTAACCTTATTTGAAAGTAACATAGAAGGAAATGAATGGAATCATTTTATGAGAATATTAATGTTAGACCCCTATTTTAAAATAAATGATTAAATATATAGGACTATTTTGAGAATTTTAGTAAAAAAAAATGCATTAAATCTAATTTCATTTCCTCTAGTTCCTGCCAATTTTTGGGGGAATAAAATTTGAGGTTATGAGAGAATCAAAAGGAATGAGTATTTCTCCTTATTCATTCTATTCCCTCCCACTTAGCTCTAGTTTGGGAAGATAAAAAAGGAACGTAATGGAAAATAATGAAAAGAATAATTTTATAATATTCTTTCCTTGAGTAATGCTACAGTTACAAACTATTTAACAACATATTTACAAATTGTTGATGTGTCCAACTTATTATTGGTTTTCATCTAGGTTCACCATTAACATTACTTTTTCATTTACCAATAATCACTTATCACATCAGTAGTTTATAAATTTTTTTTTGTAACAAAGTTTGTATCTCTAGCATTGCTCTTCTTTCCTTCCCTTATTTGAGAGTTTTAATTGAAAGTGAAAGCTCGAATTTTTGTGAAAATACAAGAGCTTGTTTAGACCCCAAATTAAAAATTACTGCTCGGTTGATTTTACTCTAACTTAACTAAGTACGGAATAAGAGTAAATGCGAGCAAACAAACAATAAAACTACTCTAAGCCATCTTCACCAAATATCAACAATAAAATGAAAGCTAAAAGAGTAGAGAAGAAGGATGCAAACACAAGATAACACCGAGACGTATTATCGAAGAGGAAACCTCAGAACTTGGCAAAAAACCTATCCGTCGCCCTTCAAGCGATAAATTGATCAATTAGAGAATAAGTTGGAGTACACGAATAACAAAAGACCATCCAAGCCTAATCTACCCTATGTACTTGAGCCCTCCAAGCTCCTACTACCAACTGACTTAACGAAGCCTTGCCTTCTCTAGCTCTCCGAATCATGCAATTCAGCCCGATTGCATCTGCCAAACGATTGGCTTCTTCCAATGCTTCCCAGCAGCACCAAAACCTCACTTTACACTCAGAATGGGTGTGATAAGTGTTTAAGTTATCAACCTATCAAAGATTTGGATATGGAGATGTAAGAGTTGAGGAAAACCACAAAGGATTGTGTAGAGGATTGTGGGTATAACAATTTCTGACTCTTAAGGGCAATATCTAGGGTTTTTTCTCTAAAAAACACTTCTTATAATATGTGAGTAATGAGAGTATATATAGTGTGGGTGAAAATGTAGTGGAGCAGATATGCTAAAATAGCAAAACAAAATGTTTCTCGGGTATCTCGCGAGAAGGCCTTACCCGCAAATTACTCGCAAAAACCAGTTGTCATGACTCTTCACATTCCAGTCATGTGCTCTGCACGTGGCTCACTTCACGAGAAGGCTTCTTGCGAAATCCACTTGGTCTTCAATAAACGCTTGAGTCTTCACACTCTCTCTCACACACAACTCATACAATTAAATCCCACATAAAATACAGGGTAAACATAATTGAACAGAATTACAATCAAACTTGGCACAGAATTAAAGCCAACATAAAATAGTTGTAAATAACAACTTTACAGAAAGAATGAAAAGTTCATTCCTTTGTTTGAGAGTTTAGGGGAGACAAAATGGACTTGAACTATTTTGGACCCTAAACAATGTCATTTCAGTTTTATGCCCAAGTTAGAATTTTCCCAATTCGCATTTTAGACTCTCTCTCTCCCTTTGCCACTCGAGGCCATTGTTTTTCAAATTTCCCCCTCTCCTCTCTTCTTTGTCACATCTATTCTCTCGAACTTTCTAGAGATGGTTTTGATGCTCAATATCGAGCCTATTATGCTATATCGAGCCTATTATGCTTCTCCTTCTTATACTTTTTACCAAATGCTCAATACCTAGGCTATTATGCTTCTTCTTGTTGCTTTCTAACCAACTTAAAATAAAAGCATTTTAGCCAAATTTGTTGCCTCGAATCTCAATTAGTCGACTGCTATTGAGCTTGTAGTTAAGCTTGTGTCAATCGGTCGAAGAGGTGTTAAGTTGGAGTGAAAGGAGCAAAAACTCCTTTTTCCAACTAGCCTTGAGCTTTTGTTTTGTACTTGATAAAACAAATCATAAATTCAACAAAGACACAATGTTTGGTTCACTATTTGCCAACGGCCAATTTTTGGACCCTAACAAAATGTATGGATGACATCCATTGTTGAGTGGATTCAGGACACAATTTCCTCATAAACCCTGCCTCTTTCAAATCACTATGGCATGTCAAAAGCTACCTAAAGAAAAATCAAGTTTGGGCTGAAAGATTTGCAAGCGCCCAATTGAGATTAATGGATTAAGGAGTTTATGATGATGGGCCAAAATGAAGCCTAGTAAAATAAAAAATGACGTGATAGTGGTGTGATCATTTAACCTGATGATACCAAATACCCTTTAAGCTTGAGGCAGTGCCGGGCACATGTAGGGCAAGAAATCTTGCTAACATTGACACTTTCCAAAGGCCAGAAATGGACAAAAGCATGTCCCCTTAAGGTGCAGGCTCACCACTATATGGAGCAACCGTTGAGTTTTGCCAGGCATGGAGGCATGGAGCCATTGTGTTTGCAATGACTGTGATTGCTGAATTGTGGGCTTTAAAGGATGGTCTAATTATTGTTTAGTAAAAATAAAGCTGGATGTGAAGTCGTAATAAATCTTGTTTACAATTCCACCCAAATGAATAACTCCCTCAATGCTCTTGTGGCTAAATGCTGGGAGCTGATCAAAGGAATTCCCCATACTAAACTCTATCACTGCAATAAGGAAGCCAATAGATGCCTAGATGCCCATGCTAGCCGTGATTGTCTTTCTCTAGATCTTACTTTGTTTTTGGAACCCCTAGGAGAGGTTGCTATGTTTATCTACCTCAGTTAGGGAAGGCGACTGTACTTTTAAGGAACTTTGAATGTTGTAGTAGCTTATGTTAAATAATGAATTTTATCCCATCTTTAAATAATAATAATAAAAGTACATTGGAGTGACCATGAGGCCTCTCTCAAAAGTTTTGATCAGTTATAGTATATGCTACCATTCAGCCCCAGGAAAGGTTTCCAAAGTTCATAAGGAATATTGTATGTATCTTTCAGCAAACAGATTCTGCAAAACATCCTGGAAAGGCACAACAGAAGCCACTTCATAATTTACATTAGTGACTCTGATTGTAAGAAGAAAAGAAATCAAAGCCACTAATAGCCTAGACATCTTTCACCAAGCAAATTGAAGGATGTGAGGAGTGGATGATTAATAGCCTAGACTGCATCTTTAAGAAAGCAATTACAACATATTTACATGCTCAGCAGTTGTAGCAACTAATAGTCCGATAGAATGGAAGCAAGTGACTTAAAGAATTTAAATAAAACAGAAAAAAGGAAAGAAGTTCATGCTGAAATTCTACTTATGTGAAAAAGCTGTATCCCTACAAGGACTGTGTCTATGGTGTCTTTGTAAGAGAGGTTAATAGAGTTATTAAGCAGCTAAACTTCACTAGTATAGTACATCAGTTTTTAGATACACTGGTATCACCCAGATGAACTAAGTCCCCATAAACCGTATATAAGGAATCAGTTCTCTCATAAATTTAAGTGAAAAGTTCCAAAGCAAACAGATTAATAAGCATCATGCACCAAAAATACTACCCAAACAACAAGATTGAACCTATTCACAAAACGGAAGCAACCTATAAATTAGATTTGCATCTATCTCAGACAACATTCACCACAAACAATTATTCAATCAACACAAAAAGCAACCTATATAACACTCACTCATTGACAACCATTCCAGAAACTTGTTTTTCTTAATTTTCACATAAGATAACAAAAATTATACCATAAACTTTTCCATTTCAACAACAAACTATACAGTAATTAGTTAATTAACCACCAACCTTTTCAACAATAGGAAGCAGCCCATCACACAAAATCCCCTCCCAAAGTCCCAACAACTACAAACTATTAGTAATAACTTAATAAAAGTTATCCCTAAGTTATTATAGACAAAAGCAAGGAACTTAATTACCCAGTTAACCCTACCAAACCCATCACATATTTTCATCAAGGACAAGTAATAGTACCCACTATTGAGTATTTGACTATGCCATTAACCCAACATAAACATCATCATCATCATTCCCCTTATAAAACTCCAACTCAACACTCTCATTCATATCCATTCCTTCATCCCTCCCAATATTATTCCCTATTACCTTCTTTGTTTTCCTTCATTCCTCCCAACATGCATTCATTATATAATTTAAAGTAAAAGATTACTTCACTTAATAAAAATTATAAAAAAAAAAAAAAGAAAAAAAAAAAAGAAAGAAAGATAAAAGAATGCTTTATTTTTATTATCTATTTTACTATTTAATTTTACTTAAATTAAAAAATATTTTCTTATTTTTTATAATTTACACATGATTCTTGATTAAGTTGTATATCGCACAGACATACAAACAAATTATTTGTTATTATTAACTACTGTTTGTGCTTTTCTATAAATAAATATAAAAAATAAAAATAAAAACACTATTGTTAGAGTTTTAATAAAACATGCAACTTACGATCATATCAACTTTATTATTTTTTTGGTTTTTTTCACATTTTCAACATTCTATCTTATTTGATTTTACATTTGGCTGATAATATTTTGATAGACACAATAGTTCTACTTTATTTTATAATAAAAAAATCTATCCTATTTGATTTTAGACTTTGTTGATATATTGTTATTAACATTTTCTTTTCATATGGCTCTTTCAGTCTTATCCAACCTTTGTTCTAGGATTTGAAATTAAATAGCCACACACATTAGCATCAACTCAAAATCTATTTTGCTTCTAAACAACAAAACTAGCTAAAACATCTTTCATGTTCCCGTTTGCATTTATATAAGAAAAATTGCAATTAGGTTTTTTTTTTTTTAAATTCAGTTTAGAATAGATACTCTCAATCATGGTTTTAAAAATTGAACCTACCAATTCAACTAGGAGCTAAACCTTAATCTGATCTAGTAAAAATCAAGAAAACCGGTGGTTCAACTGGTGAAAATTGAGAATTAGACCATTTTCTAGATAGTTTACTGTTTTGGTTTTTAAAACCATGCCTCGAACCCAAAATTGTATTTTTCCATTACTAAGTAAATGTACCAAAATTCACTACAAGAAAAAATGTTTATTACAGCAACAAAATATTATTGCAATGACATCAAAGTCATTGCAATAGTTGATGCGAGTTGTTGCAATAAATTTTGAGGTATTAAGTTTGTGCAACAAAAAATTTCATTGCAATAATCACTAGATATTTTAATGACAATTTTGATGCATGTTGTTGCAATAAAAAATTTATTGCAACGATATATTCATGGTAATAAATAATTGTTTCATATTTGTCATTGCAATAAATTGTAAAATAATTAATATCAAGTTATTACAGTGATATACTATTAGTTTCATGTTTGTCATTGCAATAGATTGTAAAATAATTGATATCAAATGATTACAATGATGTTTTTATTGCAATAAAATATCACTTTAAAATTTTTTTGTAATAAATTGAAAAAATAATTGTTATCAAGTTATTGTAATAATATATTTATTTTAAGTTATTACAACAAATTTTCCTAATGTATTACCAATAATTATAAGTTATTGCAACTAATTATTATAAATGCAATAGTTTACCACTTTAAAGTTGTTATTGCAACGGTTTTTAACTTAAAGATACAATATTGTGTCTACTACCAATCTTAAGCACTTAGCTTTTCAATTAACCTAACTTATGATTATCTAGTTACCAGGTTTATCATTCACAAAAAATAATCAAAATTCAACAACATATAAGAAAAACATCCTAGAGAGGCCACACAATTTAAGTTTTAACATAATAGTTGCCACCTAATCATCAAATAACCAGGTGACAATATCATGCATGATCTTCCCCAAGCCATATGTCTTCTTTTGCTCATTTTTCTTAGCATGCTCAGAAACCAGTTTATCGATTGTAGCCAAAATAGCATCCATTTTTTTTCTCCACCTTTGCATTGGGCAGCTCCTTCGAAATGAGCGTAGAAAGCTTTGAAACTTCCATTACAAACTTTGCTACTTCATCTCCAAGATTGGAGTGTCCATCCAAAGCTATTTTCACATTGTTTGACAACACACAGTCACAACCCCATCTACATTAGACATCTTTTCTTCCAATCATTGACCATTCCAGTGAGAATCAATAGCAATCACAACTCCAATAACAAGACTGAGTGGCCTAAATCTAGTGGATAATTTGCGCTTGGCAGCACCAACAACAACAGTCTTGCTACGCAAAATGAGATCTTCAGCCTTCCACGTCACTGCATCCCTTCCAACTTCAAATTTACCCAAATTTTTAATTATACGATGAGATACATCATCATCTAATTTTTTTTACAATAACAAGTAAATCTGCATAATAAAAACACAATCAAAAGAAGTTGGTCTTATTAATACACATTATTTAACACAATCAAATGGTTCCAATTTCATATTCAACAATCAACATAAAAAATTCAACATTCAACCAAAAAAAAAGTATCATATTCAACAATCACTATCAAAACTGACAAGTGCATTTAGTGTATGTTTGGTTTGTGCGTTTTGCGTCCACATCTGGACGCAAACGCGTTTCAGCCTTTTTTTTTTCTTTCTCAGCTGTGTCGTGATTGTTGACTTTGGTACCAAACTTATTGCACACCTCAGCAACTTATCAGCACTTTAATCAACTTTTCAGCATTTAAAAATTATTTTAATCAACTTTTCAATACCTTTTACACAATTTTTAAGCAACTTTTCAGTCATGGGACCCACAAATCTCATTTTTTAACAATCTTTTCATTAAAAATGGGTCCCACGGTACTATTCACATATTTAAAAATTATTTTGCTACAGTATTTTTCAGTTTTCAGTTTTCAGCTGTATCCAAACAGACCCTTAATATTCAAAACCCACAAAAAATATCTCCATTCTACAATCAACATCACAAATACATAACCTTACCCAGTTAACCATACCAAACCCATCACATATTTTCATCAAGGACTAGTAATATTCAAAACCCACAACCTTACCTTTCTTTGAGGGACTAATGCTTTGGTGGTTCTGAGGCTTGACCATAGTAGGATCGGGTTGATGCCATTGACAGTTTCTTGTACAACAGGAGCCTAGAGGACGCCGTTGGAGAGAGTTTTCAGAAAATGAAATGATAGAATAGAGAAAAAAAATTTGGGGAGCAAAAAACAAAGTGGAGAAACTTTTAGGGTTTAGGCTAAGAGAAATTTAGGGCTGGGCATGGGCACGGGCCTAAGAAATTATGATTTGGGCCTGGGCACTTATGATTTGAGAAATTTAGAACCCTTTTGAGATTTTTTTTTTCCCAAAATATAATTTTGTTTTTGTTAACAAAAAGTATATATATAAAAATAAAGCTACACAGATTAAAAAAACAATTAATAAAGAATCCAAATAGAATGCATTTGAAAAGCAGAATCCAAATAATCATTCAATACGAGACTAGCTAGTATGGCATGCACGAATTTGTGGGCTCAAACAAGTCCACAAACCAGAATATAAATTATTAAGCACTAATTTTATTTAATATAATGTTAGACATATTAATTTTAGAGTAATAATGAATAGAAAGTGAATTCATGACTAACAAATGAGGTTTAGAAATTAGAATACAAACCGAGAATAAGATTTAAATCAAACAAGTAAATAAAAGATAATTAGATAAGTGCTTAAGATTGAAACTAAAAGAAATAGCCCTCCAGTGTCCCTAATTTTTCAAAAAAATAAAGACCATATCCAACACAAGTTCGACACTCTAGTGAAGTTCATGCTTCCTAGATACGAATTACAATGTTCTCTTAAAAAATTTTTATACATATCAACGTTAAGAATTTTATACGAATTACAATGTACTCTTTGGGTGTATATATACATATCAACATTGAGAATTTTATACACAGCATTGTATGGTATAACTTACATTATTATAAAAGAATTTTTGATAAGTACTTTAAATAATTAATATTTAGGTAAAGTATATATGTGATTTGAGTTTGCCTTGAGTCTTGACACGTGTACCAACTCAAAGTTCCTGGCTCTACCTTGGCAACACGGATTTGAATAATAATAATATATTTCGACAAAATTGGCCAATGCCCTTTTCGCCCAAATTATATAGCCTTCTGCACCCCTTCCCAAACTAATTAGGGAAATGCCACTCTTTTAAAACTCAATTTGCTCAAAATCGAGTTAGGCCCTATAGTGGCGTTCTGAAGGAGCCTATAGTGACGTCTTAAGAACCTATAGTGGCGTTTTGTAACTTGACCTCCATGAACTCAAGTTATAGGTAAAAAAAGTTTAAAAAAAAAAATTTACCTATAACTCGAGTTCATGGAAGTCGAGTTCAAAAACACCACTATAGGTCCTTAAAACGTCACTATATGCTCCTTAAAACGCTACTATAGGGCTCCATAAATTTTATTTTTTAAACTCGATTTTGAGCAAATCGAGTTACAAAAAATGGGCATTTCCCTATTTAGTTTGGGAAGAGAGGCAGAAGGCTATAGAATTTGAGCGAAAAGGGCATAAGACAATCTTGTCCTAATATATTTTAATGTAGTATCAGTTTTCAAAGCAAAGACAAATATAGAAATTATGTGCGTTTTAATCATTGACGAAATAAGTATTTTGATAGTGGAAGTCATTTTTGACGAGTTGTGATTTGTTTAAATTATGAATTTTTTTTATAAAAAAAAATGTATTTTTTTTAATAAAGATTATTAACATAAATTATTTAAAAAAAATAAATGGGTATATTAAAATCACCCATAGAAAACAAGCTAAATAGGTGAACGCATCCAATGCAACAAAAAAACAATACAATCTGTTTCTGTACCATTAAAAATTAATAGATTTCTACAAGGTTTGACAAATGTTAGATACATGCATTGTGCTCTTCTTCATTGTCTCCTCTCTTCATAAGCACGGGTTACATAATAGTTTAATGTAAAGAGAGGAGACAATGAAGAAGAGCACAATGCATATATCTAACATTTGGATATAAATGATGGTGATTTTATTGGTGTATACATACATACATACATACATACATATATATATATATATATTCATTAATTTTAGGTTGAATTTTTTAGAGTTGCATTTCTAGAGAGTATGTGGCTCTACCGCCATAGGGCACGTTTATTAATTTTAAACAAAAGAAGTTTGGTGGAAGAAATTTTTTTTTTGGCAAATATAATATGTGATCGTTGATTATTCTATTTGTTTAGTTAATTTGCAATTGTTAATAGCCAAGAAAATATATTGGTTTTGTTATATTGACGAAATGTGTGATATATCGCAATATATGTGATGACCAATTTCTATGGCTAAAATGAAGTGTACTTAGTGCAATATTATTGGATTTGGGGTACAACAGATGGATCTTGCACAACAGCTATAAAACATTGGGACCATATTGATGGGTTATAATAGAAGTATGAAGGGTAAATGCAAATGTCAAAATTCGGCAAGAAAGGAAGGTGAATCAGTGAATGTGATAACAATTATACTTTCTCAAAAACTAATAAATATAAAATAAATAAACTTGTGCAAGTGGTTGTGCTAAGTGGTAATTGTACCAACTGGATATACTAAATTGCAAAAGCTTTTTATATAAAATAAAAAAAAAAAAAAAAAGAATTTATTTATTCTTAAAAACACATTAATTTATGCAAGAATACTAGATGATCTCAATTTTCTATTTGTCTAAATTCTAGGATGATCTTAATCTTTGTCCACAAAAAAATGAAACTCCTTGAAACACATTCCCTACCCATGGCCATCCCTTAGATAACCCACCTCTGAATACTTACTTAAATCTCGCAAACTATAAACTTGCAAGGGTATGTAATCATTCACAAAAATTTTCATTTGAAAATTCCCATTCCATCCAAATTCAACGGCATATAAAAAAAAATCCTAATCAAAATTTAATAGCATATAACAAAAACATCCTAATCAAAATTTAATAGCATATAACAAAAACATCCTAATCAAAATTTAATAGCATAAAGAAAGAAAAACATCCTAGGGAGGCACAAAGGCCACACAATTTACATAAATTTGTCCAGCTATGGTTGCCACCTAGGGATCAAATAACCAGGTGACAAAACCATGCATGATCTTCTGCAAGCCACCATATTTCTTCTACTGCTCACTTTTCTTCGCATACTCAGAAACCAGTTTGTCGGTCACTACCAAAATAGCATTCATTTTCCTCCCCACTTCTGGATTAGGTGGTATATTTGTCATACTCGAAAACCAGTTTGTCGGTCGCTGCCAAGTACCCAAATCCCCTGCATACCAAATCCAACTTTGCCACTAATGAATACAACATGACAGATATACCACATTAGTTCTCTAGTTCAATTGTGCACCTGCAGTAAACATAAAAAAGTCTTTGTATATTTTGCATATTGTGCATCTGTACAATGTACGCTTGTCTTTTTCTTTTTCTTTTTTAATAATTGTAATATAGTATTTGTATATTTGCTGAAAGATATATATAGTATGCCTGGTGAATAGTAACTAAATAGTGTTGTTATTGTGCAGGTTTACGTGATATTGTAAAAAATTAGACGATGATATATCTCATCGTATAATTAAACATTTAGACAAATTTGAAGCTGAAAGGGTTGCAGTGATGCGGAAAGTTGAAAATCTCATTTTGCAAAGCAAGACTACCATTGTTGATGCTGTTAAGTGCAAGGTATCTAGTGTATTTAAGCTAATAGGACTTGTTCTTGGAGTTATGATCGGGGATTGATTCTCACAGGAGTGGTCGACGATTGGAAGAAAAGGTGACGAATGTGCATGAGATTGTGACTGTGTTGTTGGGCAATGTGACCAATGTGCAAGAGACTGTGACTGTGTTGTCGGGCAATGTGATCAATATGCACTCCAGTATTGGAGAAAACTTCCACAATAAGCTTTGCTATTTCATCTCCAATACGCTTGACGCGCGTCCAGCCGTGGACGTGACTACACGTGCGTCCTTGACCTTTTTTTTTCTTCTTCTAATTCAACCCGATATAGTCCAAAACGGGCCTCAAATCAATCCAATATGGGCCGAAATAAGTGTTTAAAAAAATTGTAAAAAATTTTGTCAAAACATACCATGTTGACATCCTAGTTTAGGGAAAAAAAAAACCTAAACTCATCTCAAACCCTAAATTTTTTCACTTTATTATCTACTATTACTCTTAAATTAGTATATGCTTACCATTATATGAAAAAATATGCTTAGCAATATATAGAAAACATAAATAAAAATATATTTAATAATTTATTAATAAACGTATCTTGTCGCACCAACACCTTACTTTTTCAAAAATTTTCGAGTCGTCGCATTGCACCTACACTCATACCCAGACCTAAATCTGCACCCGTACTTCCTAAAATCTAACATTGATTTGGTTCCAATTTCATCTTGCCCTATTTAGTTACTATTCACAGATAAGTCACCACATACCAGTCAATTTTAGGAGATCTTTGACATGACATTTAAAACGATCTACATATCAAACATGATAAGGTGCAAATAAAATGGTTCCAATTTAATATTCAACAATCAACATCAAAACTTCTACATTCAACCAAAAAAAAAATCCATATTTAACAATCATCATCAAAACTGTCAAGTGCATTTAATATTCAAAACCCATGAAAAATCCTCATTCTAAAATAAACATCACAAATACATAACCTTGCCTTTCTTTGAGGGACTACTGCTTCGGTTCAAAGGCTTGACCACATTAGAAAAGTGCAGATGCCACTAACAATTTCTTGCACAACAAATGCCAGGCCATAGGTGAGAGTTTTTTTTTTTTGAAGATGTAGAGAAATTTAGAGTTTGAGACTAAAAGAAAATGAAATGAAAGAGTAGAGTTTTTTTTTTTTTTTTTTTTTTTTTTGAGCAAAAAAAGTAGAGAAGTTTAGGATTTAAGGCTGAGAGATGAAATGAAAGAATAGAAAATTTTAAGGTCTGGGCACTTATGATTTGGGTCTGGCCTGGGTATGAGATTTTTACATTTTTATTTATTATTATATTGTGCTCATTGCTAATAACAAATTATCTAAAGAACCCTTCTGAGATTTAATTAATTTTGGACTAGTAATAGTCAAAAACACAATCAATATGATTGGGAAGACTGTAATATACATTATTTAACACAAACAATTAGATTGTCATATTCAAATGTCTTTTCAAGTTACTATTCAAATATATCCCAACCTAACCAAGAAAGCACAAGTGCACCAATTGGTTTGGCATACCTGAGTCCGATATGCACGAACGTGCCATGCAGTCGTGGACGCGACTGCATGTGCGTCCATGATCGATTTTTTTTTTCTTTTCGTTTTTTGATTCGGCCCGATACTATCTGATATGGTCCAAAATGAGCCGAAACAAGCCTCAAATTGATCCAATATGGGCTGAAAAAAGTGTTAAAAAAAAAAGGTAAAAATTTTTGTCAAAACACACCATTTTGACATCCTAGTTTAAAGAAAAAAAACCTAAACTCATCTCAAACCCTAAATTTTGTCACTTTATTATCTACTATTGCTCTTAAATTGGTATATATTTACCATTATATGAAAAAAAATATGCTTAGCAATATATAGAAAAAAAAAAAAAATATATATATATATATATATATAATTAATTTATTAATAAACGTATCCCGTCGCACACGCACACTACTTTTTCAAAAATTGCCGAGTCGCCGCACAACACCTGCACCCGATCCTAAATCTGCACCCATTTGGGAGTTCATAACAGAATGATACGAAATGATCATAAAGGAATGGAAATGAATGAAATGGAATATAATATATTTAATTAAAGGAAATGAGTAGAAAAGAAATGAATGGAATGAAATTAAGTAAACTTGTTTGAATGTTTTAAAATAAATTAATGGAAATGAATGGAAGGTAAGTAACCTTATTTGGGATTAACATAAAAGGAAATGAGGGGAATCATTTTATAAGAACATTAATGTTAGACCCCGTATTTTAAAATAAATGGCTAATGATATAGGACTATTTTGGGAATTTTAGTAAAAAAATTTATTAAATCTAATTTCATTCTCTCCAATTTCTCTCAATTTTTGGAAGGAATGAAAATTTGAGGTTTTGAAAGAATAGAGAGGAATGAGTATCCCTCCTTATCAATTCCATTCTCTTCCACTTAGCCCTCATTTGGGAGGAGGAAAAGGAATGGAATGGAAAGAATGAAAAGAATAATTTTGTAATATTCTTTACTTCCTTTATTTGGGAGTTTTATTAGAGAGAATAGAAAGTTCATTCCCTTGTTTGAGAGTTGAAGAGGGAGGGAATAGACTTGTACTATTTTGAACCTTAAACAATGTCATTTCAGTTTTATGCCTAGGTTAAAACTTTCCTAATTCGCATTTTAGACTAAACTCTGTCTCTCTCTCTCTTCTCAGCCTCTACCGTTGGAGGCCATTGTTCTTCAAGTTTCCCCCTCTCTTCTCTTCTTTGTCACAACTATTCTCTCAAACATTCTAGAGATGGTTTAGATGCTCAATACCAAGGCCATTATGCTTCTCCTTCTTATGCTTTCTACCAAATGTTTAATACCTAGGCTATTATGCTTCTTCTTGTTATGCTTTCTAACCAACTTAAAATAAAAGCATTTTTTTAGCCAAATTTGTTGCCTCGAATCTCGATTAGTCAACTGCTATTGAGCTTGTAGTTGAGCTAGTTTCAATCAGTCAAAGAGGTGTTGAGTTGGAGTCGAAGGAGCAAAAACTCCTTTTCTTCAGCTAGTCTTGAGTTTTTGTTTTGGACTTGATAAAACACATCATAAATTCAACAAAGACTCAATGTTTTGTTCACTATTTGCCAACGGCCAATTTTTGGACCCTAACAAAATGTATGGATGACATCCATTGTTGAGTGGATTCATGACACAATTTCTCATAACCCTGCCTCTTTCAAATCACTATGGTATGTCAAAAGCTACCTAAAGAAAAATCAAGTTTGGGCTGAAAGATTTGCAAGGGCCCTATTAAGATTAATGGATTAAAGAGCATATAATGATGGGCCAAAATGAAGCCCTGTAAAATAAAAAATGACGTGATAGTGGTGTGATCATATAACCTGATGATACCAAATACCCATCAAGCTTGAGGCAGTGTCGGGCACATGTAGGGCAATAAGTCTTGCTAACATTGACACTTTCAAAAGGCCAGAAATGGACAAAAACATGTCCACTTCAGGTGCAGGCTCACCACTATATGGAGCAACCGTTGAGTTTTGCCAGGCATGGAGGCATGGAGCCATTGTGTTTGCAATGACTGTGATGGCTGAATTGTGGGCTTTAAAGGATGGTCTAATTATTGTTTAGTAAAAATAGAGCTGGATGCCGAAGTCGTAATAAATCTTGTATACAATTCCACCCAAACGAATACCTCCCTCAATGCTCTTGTGGCTAAATGCTGGGAGCTGCTCAAAGGAATTCCCCATACTAAACTCTATCACAGCAATAAGGAAGCCAATGGATGCCTAGATGCCCATGCTAGCCGTGGTTGTCTCTCTCTAGATCTTACTTTGTTTTTGGAACCCCTAGGAGAGGTTGCTATGTTTATTTACCTCAGTGAGCATTCACATCCAATTTCTACAAATTCTACAAAAAATTTCATTTTACCATCTCAAAAGATATTTTATTATTTATAACATACTATTTTACAACATAATTAACATCCCAACTTTTATTTTCCTATTCAACTCATTAAAATAATATATACCACCCAATAAAATAATATAATCCAAGCTTGCTACAGTGACATCCTACAGTCCTTTCGGGGACATCCGATAAAATTGGAACCTACCCAATAAAATATAATAAACATTATACAATTTTTGCTACAGTGTCATCCTAAAATGTAGGATGGCAATATAGCACAATTGCAAATTTTTATGCAATTGCAAGACCAGGTAATGTGGGATTTTGGAGCTCTGTTGCTAAATTTTAGCTACATATGGTATATGAGAGATCTAATACTAATTTTTAGGGAAGGCAACTGTACTTTTAAGAAACTTTGAATGTTGTAGTAGCTTATGTTAAATAATGAATTTTATCCCATCTTTAAATAATAATAATAAAATACATTAGAGCGACAATGAGGCCTCTCAAAGTTATGATCAATTATAGTATATGCTACCATTCATCCCCAAGAAAGGCCTTCAAAGTTCAAAAGGAATATCATATGTATCTTTCAGCAAATAGGTTCTGCAAAACATCCTGGAGAGGACAACAGAATCCTCTCCCCAATTTACATTATTGTGATTGCAAGAAGAAAAGAAATCAAAGCCACTAACAGCCTAGACATCTTTTACCAAGCAAATTGAAGGATGTGAGGAGTGGATGATCAATAGCCTAGGCTGCATCTTTAAGAAAGTAGTTACAACATATTTACAAGCTCAGCAATTGTAGCGTCTAATAGTCTGATAGAATGGCCGCAAGTGACTTCCAGAATTTGAATAAAACAGAAGACAGGAAAGAAGTTCATGCTGAAATTCCACTTATATGAAAAAACTGTATCCCATCGGGACTATGTCTATTGTGTCTTTGTGAGAGAGGTTAATAGACTTCTTAAGTAGCTCAATTTCACCAGTATAGTGCATCAGTTTTTAGATACAATAGTATCAACCAGATGAACTAAGTCCCCATAAACCAAATCAGTTCTCTCAGAAATTGCAGTGAAAAGTTCCTGAACAGACAGATTAACTAGCATTATTCACCAAAAATACTACCCAAACAACAAGATTGAACCTATTCACAAAACAGAAGCAACCTATAAATTAGATTCACATCAATCTCAGACAACATTCACCACAAACAACTATTAAATCAACACAAAAAGCAACCTATATAACACTCACTCATTGACAAGCATTCCAGAAACTTGTTTTTCTTACTTTTCACATAAGATAACAAAAATTATACCATAAACTTTACCATTTCAACAACAAACTATACAGTAATTAGTTAATTAACCACCAACCTTTTCAACAATAGGAAGCAGCCCATCACACAAAATCCCCTCCCAAAGTCCCAACAACTACAAGCTATTAGTAATAACTCAATAAAAGTCATCCCTAAGTTATTATAGACAAAAGCAAGGAACTTACGCAGTTAACCCTACCAAACCCATCACATATTTTCATCAAGGACAAGTAATATTACCCACCATTGAGTATTTGACTATGCCATTAACCCAACATAAACATCATCATCATCACCATCATTCCCCTTATAAAACTCCAACTCAACACTCTCATCATCTCCACTCTCATTCATATCCATTCCTTCATTCCTCCCAATACTATTCCCCATTACCTTCTTTGTTTTCCTTCCCACAGTTTTCACATTCATCTTCCTCCCTGCTTTAGTCTTCACATTCCTCCCAACTCCCACATTCCCTTTAACGCCGTCGTTTTTCCCAGCCTTTTTCTCCTCAGCAATCCACACGAAATCGCCCACATTTCCACCCAAATTTACACGATTGCCACTCGCCCCAACTTTCTCTTTCTCTCTCTCGTACCCAAGAGGAAAATAGCTCCAGCAAACAGAGTACTCTGTCTCCCCATTCTTCTCTGCCTTCCGCGGCGCGTTCACCGCTACCCCATGAAACCCTCTCCGACAATTCTGGCACCTCAAGCAACAATCCTCGTACACCTTCTCGTACTCGTACATGTAGTAACAGTAGGGGCACAATGTCCAGAATGCCGCCACGGCGGCGGTCTTGTCGATTTCGGCCTCGTACTGGGCTCTCTTGTCCGAGTCGGACAGCACCGTCCAAGCTTCGCGCACGAGGCTGAGGGCTTCGTCGGAGAAAGCGAACTTGTTGACGTTCGGGTTCAGGAGCCCCGCCAGTTTAACGAACTGGGCTCGAACGACCCGGCGGTTCCCGGACTCGGAGCGTCGGACTTGGAGGATGGAGTAGTAGTCGAGGTGGCGGTTGCGTAAGCGGTTCTCGGCGGCGGAGAGGACGTCAGCGATGGCGAGTATTTTGTTGGCGGTGGAGGACTGAACCGGGTCGGATTCTCGGGCTTGGATGGCGCAGTGTCGGCACTTGGGTAGGTTTCGGAGTGACAAGTATTTGGTGGATAGTCCGAGAAGGTGATCGGAGTCGGGTTTCGCGCGAGCTCGCTCCATTTTTACTGTTTGGGATTTTTTTTTAGTACAGGGAGAGAGAACTATGGAGAGAGAGAGAGAGACAAGAGAGGGAATGAATAAGAGTCATTGAGTGGGCCTTTTAATTTATAAGGAAAATAGCAATTGACGACAATGGACATGATATTTGGGACATCGGGTTTGTCGCTAATTCAATCTGGATCTTACAATGTGGCAAGATGATGACGTGGAATGTCTCACTGGCGTGGAAAGTGGGGTTTTGGGGATTGTGGTAGGAGGGTATTTTGGTCTTTTAATAAGGAAGGATTCATTACAGAGTTGCAGTGGACGGAGACAGAGGGAGGTCAATTTGTTTTGCCTTTGCGACTCAAAAGCTCTTTTTGCATTTGTATGGACTGACCTGGACCACTAGGACTTACCAAATATGGTCATGAGAATTGAAGCCTATAAATGTAAGCCAATAATAATACACCAACGGCCAAACTCTTCACACGTGTTTTTTATATATATAAATAAATTCTCATGTAACTATTGAGAATTATAAAGTGAGCACGGAAAAATACAAGAAACTTATAGTTTGGAGGTACAAATGAACTTGTTAAAAAGTTATCAGCAAAAAAAAATTAAAGGTATGTTTGGTTGGAGTGAAAATAGGGAAGATAAAAAATAGGGAGAGAAAAATATGGTGAAAAATGACATTTTTCACTATTTGGTTGAGAGATGGAGGGGGAGAGAAAAGTGGTGGGGCCCACAAGTTTTCTCTCCTCCCCTTGAAAATACAATGTTAGCTTTCTTCTTCTTCTTTTTTTCTTAATTTTTTGGTGCTTGTATGTTTATTTTCCCAATAATTTTGGTTGGTTTTTGTTTTTGTCCTTATTTTTTTTTAGAAAACAGTTTTGGGTTAATTTTTGATACTATTTTTTTTACTTTAATGAACTGTCCATTTGTACACAATTTTTTTAAAGTATAACGTATTACTTTTTGTTTTATTTATTAGGGACATAACGGTAAATTTTTACAAACTTTATTTTCAATCAAACAAAAAAGTTTTCTATCCCTCCACTTTTCCACCCTCCCAACCAAACACAAATGAGGGAAACTAAAATTTTTTCTATCCTCCCACTTTTCCATCTTCTTTCAATTTTCTATCCTCTCACTTTTCCATCATCCCAAACAAACGGACCCTAAGGGTAGAACCATAGTTGTCAAAATCGCAATTTGAATTAGGAATGGCAATGGGTCGAGTTCGGGATGGATTTTTTTATAACCGAACCTGACCTATGAGCCTGCACACGTGACCCGAACCCAGCCCGTTTAATAAATGGGAATTTTTTTAAACCCCAAACCCCGAGCCCCACAAGCCCCATTGGGCCATGGTACTTCAAGGCCCATTCTATGGCCCAATAAAAAAATAAAAAAATTTGTTTGCCTGATACTGATTTTCTCAGCAACCAAATAGTAGGGGAAAATGAACACTCAAGAAAATCCAAATCTGAATAGATCGGAAACCCACAAAACCCACTATTTTCTCAGCAACATTAGAAACCCTTTTTTTCATTACAATATTTTCCCACATCAAAACTAAAAACAATAATTAACATATAAACCCTAGGTCCGAACAAGAAGACCCTACAAAATCAAATCAAACAAGTCGATCCTATTCATCAAAAATAGCACTTAAACTAGAAAATACAAATTTGATTCTTTGAACAAAAAGAACGATTTTCATTGCAAAAGCTTAAGTTCACAACGAGGTGAGGGAGATGAGAGAGTTGCGGCCTTGTGAGGTGCCGGAGGACCCGGCGAGGTGAGGGAGGAGAAGCGGCGTCTGCAAGCTGTGGCAAGGTGAGGGAGACAGAGAAAAGAGACCGGGGAGGTGGAGAATGGAGCGGTGCCAACGAAGTGAGCAGCAGTAGTCTTGTTCAAGTGAGTGAGAGTGAGGTTGAGGGAGAGAATGGGAGGCGGCTTGGCAAGACAGAGAGAGGGTAAGAGTGAATGGATCTGAGAGATTTAGGGTTGGAAAAGTGTGTATTTATACTTAGGGTTTTTTTAGAAAAAATTTTAATATTATATATACGGGTTGGGTTCGGGTTGGGTATTACTAAAACCTGAACCCACTTTGGGTTTTATTTTAAAAAACCAAACCCGATCCTACTGTTTTGCAGGTCGAGTAAAACCCGCCCCATTAAGGTCGAGTTGGGCCGGGTACCTGCGGGTCGGATATTTTTTGCCATCCCTAATCTAGATCGTAGGATTGCACGATTTTACGATCTCACCTCACCAAAACGTTTAGAATCACACAAGGATCGTAAAAATTGTAGGATCGTACGATCGTATAGGATCCTACTGATCCTATGAAAACGTAAAAATCATTTTTTTTTTTTTAAGTTGTAATTTGTAATCTCAAGACTAAGACATTGTACTTCATAAATGTATCAACTAAGTGGTGGGACTCATATGGAGATGACTTTCTTGAATTGAAATTTTTTGCTATAAGAATATTGAGCTTAACATATAACTCTTCAGGTTGTGAAAGTAATTGGAGTACATTTGGAATAGTAAGACCAAATGACTTTGGTATATTATCCCCCAATTGAGAATTCTCTATTAAAATTTGTACAACTTTAAGTACACTCAAAAAGGACAAAATTGTTTAAACCAAAAAAAAAAAAATGAATGAGCTGGTATTTGCTATGTAAAACTTGAAGATAAAAGAGAAAATACCTAAACCATCAAGTGCAAAAGAAGAAATTGGTTTGAAGAACTTGTCTTCGGATGATGAGTGGTTAGCAAAGGGTGTCGACCAGAAGACGATGGTACAGATTTTGATGAAGATAATGAAATAACAATTCTAATGCCTTCCTTTATAGATTTAAGAAAAATAAATAAAAGTTACATGTGTATAGTGTGAATGTGTGATCACTATCGCATAATTTGGTTATCAATGTTAGGTGATGATGAGGGTTCAAGAGCTGCTGCTGAAGAAAAAAGTGTGCTAGTATTTTGGTATTTGGTTGGTTTCTAATTAAACATTCACTCAACTTTTTATATACATTGTGTTAAAATTTAAATATATTTGTTTTATTAGTACAGACGTAGTGATGTCGGACATGCAAATTATATCATATTATAAAATAAAATAAAAAAATTTATGAAAGATTCATAATTTACGTGATTATTCAATATACAAAGTCACTATTAATGTGTTTTTTGCTTCAAAACTGAAAATAAATAGGATCTTACGATTCACGATCTGATTCTACGATTCACGATCCTACCTACCTCCTACGATTCTACGTAGTATCCTGATTTTGATAACCTTGGGTAGAACTAAGTCAAAATTCATCGAGTAGCAACTTAGAGAATTCTATGAATTTCTCTAATGGCCTATAAAATCTTCAATACTAAATATGGAGATCTCTAATGGTCTAAAAAATCTTTAATACTAATTATGGAGATAAAAAATGAAGCGTGGGGCTTGAAGAGTGGAACCTTTTTAAAGTCACTTTAGTTGTACAAGCTTTATGCTGTGCAACCTAGCTATTACTAGCCATTACATACAGAAAATCTGTCAATTCCTCGTCTTTTTTTCTTCTAAAAAAATCTGAACATTCTGTAGCTATCTTATTCAAGGGAAATTTATGATCTCGAAACTTTTTTCTTTTTTCTTTTTTTTTTGGAGAAAAATGAATCAGATATTATTAAAAGCAAACTTAGACAAAATCCTAAATCATTAACATATTTATCATGACTAGCGAAATTGTGAAACTACAAAATTACCCTTATGAGAGAAGTTGCTAGTGCGAGCTCGCTCCATTTCTTTTGTTTCGCAATTTTTTGCAAAGTAGTGAGAGAAGTGGACTTTGGTGGAGAGTAATATATGTTTGGAAATAGTTTTTTTAGTTAAAATTAATATTTTTTTACTAAAAGTAAAGTAAATAAAATTAAAAATTAGCTGATAATATATTAATACTCATAAATAGTAAAAAAAAATAATGAAACTCATAATAATAACAAAAATAAATTAAATAATAAAAAAATTGCCCAATATAAACAATCTCAAACATAACTTACATGAAAAAAAAAAAAAAAAAAATTTAACGACATTTTTTAGAACAGTTGGCAGGCATTGACAATATAGTGGGGTATTAATTTAAGGAAAATGGAAATGGACATGACGTTTAGGACATCGCGATTGTTGCCAGTGCAATCCGGACCTTACAATGCTGCTGGATGATGACGTGGAAGCCGCATGGGGGTGGAGAGTGAAGATATGGGGATTGTTGTGGGAGGGCGTTTTGGTCTTTTAATCAGGAAGGATTTATTACTTGATAAGGTCCAGCGTGGTTACAGACAGTGTGGACTGTAGACTGAATAGTACGGACTGTCAATTTTGCTTTCCCTGTGCGACTGATCAATCTCTTGAGCCCGCACCAGTGGAACTTACCAAATTTGGTCATGAATTTTAGAATATTTTAGACCTTTACCAATTGAAAAAAATGTAAAGAATAAAAAATTATTTTTTCTTTTTCTTTTTAAGTAACTAATGGCTTTTATTAGTTTTTAGTCCAACTCTTTAGAGAAAAATGAAACAAGAATAAAAAGGGAATCGCTGTTAGAACATGTCATATCTAGGGGTGTCCACGGGTCAAGTCGGGTCGGGTTTGTGCCCGACTCGAAGTTTTTGGGTGGGTGAAAATCAAAACCGAAATCGACCCGTTTTAATGGTCGGATCACCCGATTCGGGTCTGTCGGTTTCGGGTAAGTTGTCGGTCGGTTTCGGGTTTTGAAGTCGGTGTCGATATTTCGCCAGATCAGTCAAGATCTGGCCGATATTTGGCCAAATCCGTCGAATCTAGACTAGTTCTCGTCGGATCTGGTGGATTTCATGTTGCTCTTCGTTGGAAAATAAAAAATATCGCCGGATCTGGTGGATTGTAGTGGATTTCAAGAAGCTCTTTGTCGGAAAACCTTTGGATCTCACCGGATTTTGTTGGGAGGAAACCCGCCAGCCAACTCGAAGGGATCGGGTCCTATGGGTGGCGACCCGCTAGCGACTATCGGATTGATCGGTTCGGGTGGTAGCCAGTCGGTTTCAGGCGGGTCCGGCGGGTTGAGTGAGTCACCGGGTTGTGTGGACACCCCTAGTCATACCATTATAGCTCGATACAATACATATATTTTCTCAAAGATTGGGTAAATTAGTTATTAGTCCTTAACTATAATGCTCAAAATCTATATATTTACTGATTCTCAAATTTTTTTTTGGAAATCTATATATACATAGAGCATTCACGATAAGAAAGTAAAAAAATTTAACTTTTAAAAACTTAAAAACCTACTTTATCTATTTTAGTAACTTACTAGCATTATGCCAGTGCAATGCACGGTTTAATCAAAATTCATATGTAAATAATTATTTTATTAATTTACTTAAAATAAATAATAAGAATAAATGAATATTTTACTTTTAAGTTACATAATGAATGCATGTTTTGTGAGACTAAGGTATCATAAATATATATATATATATATATATAAAATTGAATGGAAGATGATAGAGGTACCTAAATATATATATATATATATATAATGATTTTCAATAATACATTGAAATTTAAGGCTTAATTATTCACATATATTTAAATAGAAAACCCTTGAATTTAATAGTTAATAACTATTCAAAACAATAATTGAAATCATGTTTAAGTAGAAACCTCAATTTAATAATTAAGAACAATCTAAATTATTAAATGTAGGGGTGATAGGCCCAGTAGTAGGTATCTAGGTATATATTGGGCCGGGGGCCCAATCCGATGACATTAAGTAGTCTGAGGACGAGTAAAACACTGTCATGGGAGTCCATGTTAGTGAGTGAAAAGGTGAAGTTTGGTCATAGGAGTCCAAGAGGGTGGTCTGAGGATGAATACATCCTCGATTGAGCAAAGTCGAGGTCCGAAGGTGTGGTCTGCCATCTAGGGCAACGTTCCAAGAGGTTTTATTGATAAGGACAAGCATCTTGAAAGAACAGGACAATGGAAGGCCATATAATATCTAAGAGAAAGATGCTACCATCGTATTGAATACTCTTTAGCTAACTCTCTAGCCGTATTAATGAGGAAGTGATACTTGAACAGTAGTTTTCAGCCTTATAGCTGCTCCCCAAAGATTTCAGGAATGTGCTGATGGGACAAGGATCAACACCAGCAATCTAATTTACACGTGGAGGACAGAGATGAAGGAAGGAAGATAGTATAAAACAGAGAGAAGATCCTAAGAGGAGGGGATCGGAGAATTAAGAGAAAAATATTGTAGTAACAAGAACTGTGCTTGTAATCAAATTCAAGAAATATATACTAGAATTAGTCTCCTCGAATTGTGCCAAGGACGATTTTTGTTAGATAAAACCAGCCTATCTTTACTTTATTGTCATCTGAATCCATTATAATTACTACCCAACTCATTAGAGTCTAGTTTTCCAACCCACTCTCTACAAATTCATTGTATCGGGCTCTTTAGGCTTAGATCCTTTTACCTTTTGGGCTTAAGACTCAATTTGTGACCTTACATTAAACATTTAAAATTTTGAAATAGAGAGACTCACATGAGAATTTAATTTTTAGTTACTGAAACTTGAGTGAGTTTCACCCTATCAAATTTAAGTTTAAACTTAAAGTTTAAGTCTTGTGCGTTGCACACTACATGTGTATGTATATACATGAAAAATGATATGAATTTAACATCTATTGTAGAAAAGAGGTAGTATAGTCTTACCCCTGTCTAGCTAATTCTTGTTATAATCCCTTTGTGTAGCATGTGTATATGCATGAAAAATTATCTGAATTTAACATCTATTGTAGAAAAGAGGTAGTGTAGTCTTACCTCTGTCTAGTTAATTCTTATTATAATCATTTTGTTTTGCGGGGAGAGAAAGAAACACTTCTTTTGAAAAGAAAAGAAAAAGTCAGCGTATAATATGAATAGAAAGAAAAAAGAAAACTTTTTTTTTTTTTTATGGAAAAAAAAAACTTTTATTTTATAACCAAAAAAAAAGGAACAAACAAACGTTTTTTTTTTTAGAAGAACAAACGCTTATTATATATAGATACTTTTTTTTTTTGGGAGAAGAAAGAGAACAAATGCTTAAATACTTATTACCTTATTTACAATTTTTTTTAACTTTATCCAAAAACATTTTTGGCAAATCTGTATAAATAATAATTATCTTAAAAAAAAAGTCACCTGTGAAGATAAAGATTTTGTTATTGAATACGTTGCTATTTTTTTTTTTTATGGGTAGTATGTTTTTTTTTTTACACAAAGTAATATAATTTAAATTTTAAAAAAAAGGAATAGATGAAGATTGTTGTTGTTTTTTTGTTTTTTTACGTGTACTGTTTTATTATTATTATTTTTTTACACGTAGTAATATAATTTAAATAAAAAAGGATTAAATAAAGAGTTTGAGTTGTAATCAAATTAAAATTTTTTATCAACTTATAAATTATAATAATATAAGGATTAGATGAAGAGTTTGGATTGTGATCAAATTAAGATTTTTATTAATTTAGAAATTATAGAAGAAGAAGATAAGTACAAAAACATTATATTTGTTTTTAAAAAATTCTAATTTTTTTTTTTTGCAATTTAGTGTAGCTATTTGGCGCAACCACAACTTCTAAACACAACTTTCATTATATAAACTTTTCTTTTATAACCAAAAAAAAAAAAAAAAAAAACGGATTTTTTAGAAGAGCAAACATTTATTATGTATAGATACTTTTTTTTTAACTACATCCAAAAACATTTTTGGTAAATCAGTATAAACAATAATTATCTAAAAAAAAGTCACGTGTGAAGAGAAAGATTTTGTTATTGAATACGTTGCTGTTTTTTTTTACGGGTGGTATGTTGTTTTTTTTTTTTTTACACAAAGTAATATAATTTAATTAAAAAAAAAAGGAATAGATGAAGATTGATGTTGTTTTTTGTTTTTTTATGTGTACTGTGTTTTTTTTTTACACGTAGTAATATAATTGAAATAAAAAAAGAATTAGATAAAGAGTTTGAGTTGTAATCAAATTAAAATTTTTTATCAACTTATAAATTATAATAATATAAGGATTAGATGGAGAGTTTGGATTGTAATCAAATTAATATTTTTATCAATTTAGAAATTATAGGAGAAGAAGATAAGTATAAAAAAAATTATATTTATTTTTTGAAAATTCTAAAAAAATTTATGCAATTTAGTGCAGCCACTTGGCGTAACCATGACTTCTAAGCCTAACTTTTATTATATAGTATGTGATTTTACAATACATCCAACATCAAAACTTTTATTTTAACATTCAACACATTAAAATAATATAAACAAGACAATAAAATATATATCCCATATACAACCTCAAGAACCACCATCACCGACCCACAACCACCACCACCACCATGCCTTCATCACCCAAGCTACTCCACGCCCAGAACCGCCCTTCGCTGGCCTCCCCACAGAGATCGACGATCCTTATCCCCACCACCCAAAACCAAATTACAAACCCACCAAATTAACCCCAAATCAAAACCCCCGTACATCACAATGCATAACCCTAAATTAATCTTAAAAATTCTTCTTCTTTTTCATCTCTTTATGAATCAAAACATAGAAACAAAGAAAAAAAAAATGAGAGAGGGATGAGGTGCTTGGCGGCGTTGATATGGGTTGGGTTTTGTAGTGGCGATGGCGGTGGTTTCCAGAAAACGTCGACTTGGGCTTGCAGAAAACAACCGTCAATGTGGGTCGAGTTTTGATGGAGTTTTAGTATAGTTTGTGGAAAAGAGAAAAGGTGGCTAAGAGAGACAGAGAGACAGAGAGATAGAGAGAAGGGAGAGAAATTTGAGAGGGCAAATAGAAGTGAGACTGAGATCTGTGATATTAATATGAGAGGAGAAAGGGAGAGAGGGGTGAATAAAAAATAATAAAAACTAATAGCAACTTGCTACCGTGGGTTACTAGTTGTAGGGACTGGGATTGAGCACTTCTTCTATTGGATGAGTGAACTCAAACTTAACTAACCCAATACAATAAATTTATAGAGAATGGGTTGAAGAACTAGGCCTTAGTGAGGGTTACAACAACTAGACATGGCTATGAATGGGTTAAATGACAAGGACGTGGACCAAAGTGTAAAATTTTGTCCTCGGCCCTCCTCTAAAGAACTGGTTGTTCTTCTTGTTTCTTCAGTGCTTGGTTGTTAAGGTTTCAAAGATGATACAAACTGCTACCGTCTTCTCTGTTTCTAATTCTCCACCCCCTTTTTTGGAGGATTTTTTACATTATATAACCCCTTCCAGTTGATCTTGGCTCTTCATTTGTTAATCATGCAGGTCACTACTCGAGTGTTTGTCCCATCAGCCACCTTCCCAAACCTCTTGTGAGTTGCAGCAACCAAGGCAGCATTGTTCAGGGGTCATTTCCTCATTAATGCGGCTAGGACGTTAGTTATGGGCATTTAATGTGGAGGTAACAGTTTCTCCTTGAGTTGCTCCTCCACCATGCTCCCATGACTGACCCATTGTACTTGTCCTTTTCCTTGGGATGCTCTGGGAGGCTGCCTTTGATGGCGTGCAACTCTTCCCTACTGTGATCTCGGTTGGCTGGGGACAGGATCGTCCTCAGCAATGTTTCTTGGCACTTTGGACTTTCTTCGTTCGTCCTCGGACGTTTCTTCCTCCTCGGCATGGGCCTTGGATTTAGTATTAAATGGGCCGCAGTTGCTAAATCCTTTGACCCCACACTAGTGATAGCAACTTATTGTAGCAAGTTGCTAAAAAAATTTAAGTTTAACTTCTTTATTGAAGGGCCCTTTTTGTGTGGTTGAGATGCTAAAATAACTTTTGAGTTATTTTAGCATCTTTATTGTAAGTGCTCTAATAATCATCTTCTGGTATAAAAAACAACATTTATAACTTTATTCAACTGGATCTTAAATGGATCAAAGGGTAAGATAAGATTAAAAGTGTAGTAGCACTAAGAGTCTAGGAGGTAGCTCATAGGCCATATAGCCCATGGCTGATGAAACTTTTTTCTATTTATATGGTTGGATGTATGGCCTCCTTTTATTTATATATATATATATTTTAACACCTCCTTATATTCTTTTAATAATCAGATATTCTACCACTACAAATTTTGTCATAACTTATTCCTAATTTTTTTTTTATAATTTTAATGTGGTCAATAATAAGTGACTGCCTACTATTACTATTTTCATATAAACTAACAATTTTATTTTTTCCAATCACTCATATTAGATCACATCAAAATTGTGAAACAAAAATTATATCCACCAGGATTTTTTCTATCAAAAGGTGGAACTCTTTTTTTTATAATGGGGTCCTAGACCTAAGCCACTTAGGCCTAGGCCTTGGATCAACCGACAAACTCATAAATCTTAAAAAAAAAAAAACAAACAAACAAACAACTTGATCACCTTCCAAAACACTTCATATCAGTATATACATGTTCCAAACACTTTATATCGGTATATCGTGCAAAAACCAAACAAACAAACAAACAACTTGATCACCTTCCAAAACACTTCATATCAGTATATACACGTTACAATCACTTTATATCGGTATATGCACAAGAGCACACATAAAGCCACATACATTAAAGTGCAACTTTGGCAAGAATACTAAGTAAACTATGCAATTTCTACAAGCCCTTAACTCCCTTTCTTGTTGAAGTTTCTCTTTTGTATTTAGAGATATTAATTATTTTTCTCACAATTTAGTCCATTGGGCTGCCTTTTGTAACTTTGATGAGCCAATTTCCATCTCATCTCTTCCTTCTTGAGTTTTTTCACTGAAGAGTGAAATAAGCTTAGACCATTCTTTGTTCCCTTTCTTTATATTAATTCTTATTAAAGAAAAAAACTATGCAATTTTTGTCATGGAACCATTAAAAAAAAAAAAAAAAAGTTTATGTCACGGAGATGAAGAGGTAAACTTTGTAATTTGACATAATGGTGAGGTGATGATGATGACATCAACAACCAACTTTATAGAAGTTTTGTAACTTGAAATAAAGTAATAGATACTTTGTATAAGTGAATTATGTATTTATTTTAGGGTCATGCTAACGGGTGCCCTTAGGGCACTAATTAATAATTTATTTTAAGAAAGTTTTAATACCACTTTTATAGGAAATGAAAAAAGCTACCAAAATATTAATTACTTTTTTTTCATTTTCCATAAAAACTTTCTTTAAATGGATTATTAACGAGTGCCCTTAGCATTTCCCTTTATATTAATAGAAAGTTTATGAACACAATTTTTGTGCCTCAGCTACAGGTCAGACCTTTATATATGCAACTATGATCGGTAAACTATTACTTTTATATAGATCCATTACTTTTTTTTTTCTCCACCACTCAAAGTCACACATTTTTTTAAACAAATTCTAAATCTTAAAATTATAATGCATCACAACTAATATGCTCAATTTTTTTTAAAGTAACATGCGGTACTTCTGAAGATACACTAAAATTAGGACTGTCCACGCGGCCCGCCAACCCACTCAACCTAGCCAACTTGCCCGCATCCGACCCGCTGCCACTCGATCTGACAACTACAGTGGTCGGATGCAGGTTCTGAACTCCCTAACCCGACCCCACGCAGGTCGGTTGTCGATTTTTCGTTTCAAAAACCTGTGACACCTGACCCAAACTGAAACCTTTATCCTTTCCGGCGAATTATTATGAATTTCGAACAAAATCCGGTGAGATCTAGAAGAGATCCGTCGAGATATAGTCCAAATCCTTCAAGGTCTAGCGAGATCTCGCCGTTATCTGACGAAATCTAGGCCAGATCTTGATGGATCCGACCAAATCTCGACAGATCCGGCCAGATTTCGGCCTCGGTGATAAAACCCGAGATTGACCCGAATCAACCCGAATCCGACGAGACCTGAATCGAAGAATCGGACCGGATCTTTGGGTTGGTTTCGGGTCAAATTTTCATCCACCTACCACATTCGGGTCGAGTCCGAGTTGGGCACAAACTTGACTCGGCCTGACCCGTGGACAGCCCTAACTAAAATTTTGTTTTCCCTTCTAAAAAATGTTTAAAGTATTAAAATATGTGAAGGTTGAAAATTTAAAATTTAAAGTATAAGATAAGGTTGCAACAGCAATAAAAAAAAATAATAACCAATAAGTTAAATAAAAAAAAGTGTTTTTTTTTCCACAATGACGAGTCTAAATCTTCTGTCTGACTTTTTTTGCTCCACTATATACTCGACAAATAAAAACATGCCACATGTTCATCTATTTTATTAAATGCTAAATTTATACCTTCTATTATTTCAATTTCCTAAAATAAATAACCCATCATATTTAGGTAATTGAAGTAATAGAAGTATAAATTTAACATTTAATAAAATAGATGGATATGTAGCATATTTTTATTTGTGAAATATACAGGAAGAGTGGGATAGAAAATTTGAACTCCACGATGACAGGCGATTATTGGTGTTTTCTTCGTTTTGGGCCGTTCCAGATTGAGAGGTAGAAAACTAATACAACAAACTGCTTTCATTTACACCGGCCCAAGCCCGAGCTATCCTAGACTTTCGTTTTTGGGTTGCCTAGGCCTCTAGACCCACAACATTAACTGGCCCACTAATGAATAGGCCCTCCAAGGTGATTGTTCAGTTGGTTTTCTCTGACGCTCTTGTCAGTGCCTCATAGCTTTCGTCTATTAAAAACAGTATCAAGTACTAGCTCATCACACGCGGGATGAGGTTTTTTTTTTTTTTTTTTGGGTTTAGTGAAAATATTGGGTTTAATGGTCCTATTTTATTGCCAAAAAAAAAAATTGTTTTTATTTTTTTATATATATAGTAATTTTTATTTTGAAAATCTAATTTATGAGTAGATAAAGCAATTTGAAAATTAACAGGAGAGTAACTTTATTTAGGCAATATTTTAGTGGGAGTTAGAGTTGTATTTTTACAGGATTATCTTTTAGTTTGTCTCTACATAAACATATGAGTGTAAGGACATTTTTAAACAAAAAAAATAAAGATTCCAAACAAGAAAAACCCTTTAAATAATAGTATTGATAAACTACAAAGGACTAGCAACATGGCTACAAACATCAAATTACAACACATACTAACTTAACAGAAAAAATCAACTACTAAACAAACTATCAAATTAAAGTAAAATGAAATCAACTTCTGGTATTAACGGCCCACGCTAGTTCTTTTTTTGAGAATGAAATACTTCCATTGAATTAAACCAAATTGGCTAAATCAGCCTGAGCAACAAAAAGGATGTCTGGTGGTACATCTTCCAACCAGATATTTTGAATGGGTGAGCTAATAGCCCTTCTAGCCAAAACATGGGCAACCCTATTTCCAAGTCTACGGGTATGAGAAAAACGAATACAGGTAAAAAAAGAAGCCAACTGTTTAACATCATGTATAATGTGACCGTGTAGCGCTAAGGATGGATCTGTGCTAGACAAATCCTTAAACACAACTTCTGAATCACCCTCCAAAATCACAGAAGTGAAACCAAGTTCCACTGCAAAAGCAACAGCACGCCTCACTGCCAGAGCCTCAACCTGAGAAATAGTTGCTAGCAGAGGTATTTGCTCAGACAGTGAGGCGATGACTTCACCATCCGAGCTGCGGCAGACTACACCCAGACCGGCTCGACCCACTTCAGAGAAAATTGCACCATCGTAATTTATCTTTACCACATCCGTAGCTGGTGGTCTCCAACGGACATGATTACGGTGAACCAGCATCTGGGAAAGGGGCCTGGTGCCTTGAAATTCAGCTCTCCTCTCCTTTGATAGATTGAGAATTTGATCCAGCGGACAAGCAGTTACCTTGAGGCGAACCTGGTTTCGCCGATTCCAAATTGCCCATCCAGTAAAAGCCAGCAGCTCAGTATCTTTATTTTCTGTCAGGGCATAGCTGAAGATATCCTTCATAGATTGACCTTCCAAAGCCGAGAGCCAACTCCACTGCAAGTCAGACCGCCACACTACCTGCACATTTGAACAAAAGAAAATAGAATGTGAACCATCCTCAATCCGCACCTTACAGTTCTCACAAAGGGCATCTTGGGCAATTTTCCTGCGAAATACATTTTCTTTAGTTGGGAGAGCTTCCTTGCACGCTCGCCACACAAAAATTTTCACTTTGTTTGGAACTTCTAAACCCCATATCTTCTTCCAAAACGTTGAGTCATCAGCTGCAGCTTGGGCCGGAGCACTGTCATCATACAAGAAACGATACCCCGACTTCACAGTGTATTGGCCCGATGGGGTGAAAGGCCAAATGAGCTTTATCTCGTTGGCTGAAAGAACACAGTGGGATGCCCATGATGATAGATGCTTCGGCTGGTTCGAAAACATGCTCAATGACATCATTACGCCAAGTTCTAGTAGACTCATTAATCAAAGCTGCCACTGATGAATTCATCTGCCCCTGAATCTGAGGAGAAGTAACTTTCGCCATCCCTTTTAAGGGGAGCCAATTATCTCCCCAAATCCTTATTTGCTGTCCATCTCCCACTCTCCAAAGTGCCCCCTTTTTGATAACATCACGCCCCTTAAGAATACTCCTCCATGCATATGATGCCGAGACTGAATCCTTATCATATGCTAGAATAAACTAAACGAGCTTTCTTAGCTAGTGTAATGGAATTGATGGATACTCCATCGGAGACGTCTAAACAAACCATTCGAAAAAAAAAAGATTCTTATAATCCTGGAAACGAATCCCCAGAAAAATCTATAATGAACCTCTTGAGATGGCAGCTATGCAGAGAAGAATCAACTAAAGAGCAAGTATTTTGTTTGATTTGGCACTTGAAAATCCTTTGAGACGTCGACTTTGATGGTTGTAGCCTAAACAGTTATAAAAATAGCAATGTAAACAAAAAGTGATTTGGTATAAACAGAACAAAGAAAAATATATACAATATTTATAATGGAGACTTACAAACCATCTTTTAAAGCAGATAAGCTTTATGGCTATCATAATGAACAAACTTAGTAATGTAAACAATAATGTTAATAAAATAATTGTCTTCAAAATTCTAAAATTTAAACTTCTCTTACAGCAACAATGCTATTGTAATAATTAAGGTTGATCTCACAATAATGTTACAAAAGCAAATTAGCAAATCCTAGGACAAGAAGAACATTGATTTACCAAAAATATATAGGCTCCCAATATTGGCAAGTATTACTTCTAGACCCAAATTATATCTATAGAATTACTGATTAGTTTCAAGCTAGTTGTTACATCAGAAACTTTTTAGTTAGAAGCCATAGTATGAGAAAGAGAAAAAGATTGAAACGTTATAGTAACGATTTGGACCGTTTCCTTCTATTACAAAAGACTTCAATTTAGGGCTCAGTAATAGCCAAATGATATTGGCACTCTCTATGATGCCCGATGTCCGTAGTTCGAATGCCACGTCCATCCCCCACTATTCATCTATTAAAAGAAAAAAAAAAAGGAGCGGAGGAAACAAAAACAAAACTCTCCAATTCTATTATTTCACTGTTAGTCAACATCCAAATGTTTCTCCATTGAATGTATATCAAATAGGAACATGTTTACCAAAAGTAGTAGTTTGGATTGAAAGGAATTCCATATTCAATTACTAGAGAAAGGAACAAATATTCCAAAAACAAAAACATCATAATACTAAAGATACCCAACTCCCAGACAGTCAAAACAAGAAAAACCTAGACAACAAAACACAAAATAACAACCTAGATAACCAAAAGGAAAAAATACCACAACCACAAACAAATTTCTCCCAAATTTTACCAAAAAAAAAAAAAATCCAATAGCAATAAGATTCAAGAACCACAAATTAGAGAGACTCATACGTATGAATTCATTCAAATATGTTAGTGGCATCTCTAAAGAGCTTATTCCATTCAGACAAGTCACGCACCGCCACAATCGTCTCCCTCCTCACTTTCACCACTCAAATTATTCATAGTGAAGCAACAAAAAGATAAAAGAAAAGAAAAAGGTTTTATTGCAAGTCCGAACCTTGGGTAATAATTTAAATATAATAGTCCAATAGCTTAAAGGTTTATACCTGTAATTTCCGGAAAGTGGTGAGTGCATTTTGGTGCTCCAACTCTTGAATTACCTTCGCAATAGCTCCAACAACTCTTCATCACCAAGCTTGTAGATTTTGTAGTTTTCCCCTTGAATCCTATACCAAATACGAACAGAGGAAACATGTTCGACTTTCCAAAAGTCACGACCTTCATTTGGTTGCAGATTAAGTACAAATTCTGCCGGCATTTCATCAAATTCCAGATTTTTTAGACTTTTTAGATGGTGGATACCAGAGGGAACCTCCTTCAACTGTGGGGACTGTCCAATTTGAAGCGTTTCAAGAAGAGGTAGGGCACCTTCATCTATTATCAATCTACTCAGTCCTCTCGAATTTCGAAGCACTAGATACTTGAGTTTCTGGAAACCTCCTCCCTCGATATGTAACTGCTCACCTTGGTATCCTTCATAAAGCCGAAGATGCATCAAATTAGGCAAAGCTTGGAGGGCCTTTAAAGGATCATCCATCAATCTTGACCAGATTAAACCAATTCTAACGATATTCTTCAGTTTGGGAATCCATTCCAGAAGCCTTTCTAGTCTTCCCGATAGGCCGAGAGATTGTAGGAAAGGCGGAGGAGAAGACATTGATTGCAATTCAAGAAATTCTTCCTCACTTATTGCAATAATTCTCAATGACTGAAGGTGGCTCATTTTCTCTAGTGCAGTGCACAAAGCTGTCCCATTTTCTCTCTTCAATCTAGAGATTTGCAACTTCCTCAGTTGGCCCAAACTTCCTAATTCTTCAATAAGGGCAACATTGTTGGCTTCCACTCTAAAAAGCTTTTGTAAGGATTGTAAACACCCAATGCCACTGCGTATCTTTACTCCTTGTCTAAAATCAATGTTGCTTTCAAAATTATAGTTTTCAATGTAGGCAGCAAGATATCGTAGCTTATGAAGCCTACTAATCTCCTTTGGTAACTCAAATACTAAGGAACGTTTCAAATCCAAAGTCTCTAGATTGCACAGTTTACCTATGGATTTTGGAAGCATCTTTACTTTGGTAGCTCTTAGGCTTAAATATCTTAGATGAAATAGGTTTCCCACTTCTTTAGGAATGTCTTCTATTGGAGCACCTTCAAAATCCATTGTTTTCATGAGCTTAAAATTTGCAAAACAAGTAGTACAAAAAGAAGTGGGCACTTATTTACTCCTAAAAGTAGAATAGAACGAGTTTGAGAATTAATAATACTCTCCAAAGGAGCATTTACATTATTTTGAATTGATAGACGTCGAGCAATTCTCTTACAATTTGAGTAGTTCTGCATTGATATCAAGCGAAAACACAACTCCTCTGATCTTGAAAGAATGACCTCACGCAACATATCATGAATTCGACAACTTATAGTTCTGCCTTGACCTTATCCACTTGAACCAAGCTTCTGTGAATGAGCTGGTTCAAGTAGCCTTGTGCCACCTCTTCCAATGTTATCCCGTGCTTTTCTATTACAAAACCCTCAGCTATCCATAGTCGAATAAGTATTGCATAATTAATGGTGTAATCCTCTGGAAACATGCCAAAATATAGGAAACAAGCTTTTAGATTGTATGGTAGATCATGATAACTAAGAGATAGAATTTTGGGGATACTTCTTAGACGTGAATTAGTTTCTAACTCTGAACGAAGACTATCATGTAGTCTATGCCACTCAAAGACATTTTTGTCTTTGATTGAAAAAACACCACCTATAGCTACAATTGCTAGCGGCAACCTTTCACATCTCTTAACAATTGCATGCGACAACTCATCAAAATCAGGAGGGCATTGCCCCCCTTCATGTTGGAACACCTTGTTGCAGAATAGCTCCAAGGCTTTTTCAAAAGGTAGAGGTGACAATTTGTACACATAATAATATGGAGATTCATTGCTAGAAGGAGCAACATCCTCACTTCGAGTTGTGATTACTATTCTATTGCCTTTATTATTCTCTGGGAAAGCAAATTTTATATATCCCCAAAATGTTGTATCCCACAAATCATCAAAAACTATTATATACCTCTGTTCACGTAAATATTTCTTTAATTCTTCAATTAGTGATATTTCTTTCATTGTGTCAATTTCCCTAGGAACAAACTCCTTTCTTGCCTTGTAGAACTGCTTTATCATGTCCCTTAATAGCTCCTCCATCTTGTATGATTGGGACACAATGATCCAAGCATAACAATCAAAGTGTGTTGCCACCTTCTCATTGTCATAAACTTTCTTAACCAGAGTGGTCTTGCCAAGGCCACCAATGCCGACCACCGAAACCACCATGCATTTAGATGACCCTTCTACCAACCACTCTATCAGTTCATCTCTAGAAGACTCAATTCCCACAACCTCATCTTCATCAATAAAAAGGGATGCTACTCGAGGATCATGCCATGTAACACTTGAAGTTTCACTACTAGATCTTCCTTGCTCTATGGCGTTGAAGCCATATCTTTCACCACTCTTTCTAATGTTCTCAAGTATCTTGTTGATACCTTGAATGTTAGAGGCTATCACATGTCGTGGTTTCAGTTTTATGGTAATATAAGAAACCTTCTGGAGGAAACAAAAGAATTGCCTTCGTCCATGAGGTTGTTTTGCAAAATGAAGTATGTATTTATCAATGACATCTTCTATGTGATAAGCTTCTTCCCTCACCTGTTTCACCCATGTTTTCACAATGTTGCTCATGTCTTCCTTCTCAGCCCTTGTATCAGCATCCTTGAGGAAAGACTGAATCATCTCCAACTCACGTCTGATGCTTGCAACTTCTTCGTCGATACCCTTTAGAAATCTTGCTTCCTGGACTAACAGTGGGACCAAATACTTTATAACCAGGCTAACTGCACTTTCTGCCATTTATCCTCACTTCTTAAACCACTGGATACGAGAAAATGCAAATAAACCAACTCAGTGCTAGATTTAACATAAAATCACATTCAAATGTCAAAGAAAAGAAAACTCACCTATGTTTCACAATAAATATTTTTTGTTTCTGTAATTTTTACAAATAAAATTATCAAAACTTGCTAGAATGTAGTGGATTCTTTACTCTATTTCTACATAAATTGGTCCTTTTACATGGGGAAAAAAATCAACTTAAGAAGGCAATTTTATATGTCATAGTTAAACAAAAAGATAGAAGGTTAACTTGTATTAAGTAAATAAATAAACAAGGCTAAGGATGATGCATACGAACCATTATTTAAGATAATTAGCAAAATATTTTTCATATGTCAACTAGCTCAAATCTTGATTTTCTTTGCAATGTATAACTTCTTAAAAGATGTCCTTAAATCTTCTTTGATCAAATAATATGACCATAAAGGTTGAATTAACAACGGTATACAATTTTGACAAAAGTATTACCAAATTAAAATTGCAAAATATTAGACCGTGAGCTGTGTCATTACACCTTAAAACCAATTGATGATGAGAAAGATAACAAGGTTATACAATTTTGACAAAAGTATTATCAAACTAAAATTGCAAAGTGTCGAACAATGAGCTATGTTATTCCACCTCAAAACCAATCGGTGATGAGGAATACACACTCAAATCTCTTTTGGCTTTTGACATCACACCACGCGGGCTTATTTTTAGAGTGGTTTTAGGGAGTCAAAATATGGTCCCTCTAATAATCCCTCCCTTACAATGACACTCTCATAACTCGATCCCATGACTTTGGCTCTGATACTATTTGTCAAACCGTGAATTGTGTCATTCCACCTCAAAACCAATTGGTGATGAGGAAAAACACGCTCAAATCTTTTTTGGCCTTCGACATTACACCTCGTTTAGAGTGGTTGTAGGGAGTCAAATTATAGTCCCTAACATAAAGGAATCATGATAATATATATATATATATATATATTGAAAAAAAAAGTGATCAACCTTCTACCATACTTTTTAGTTTTTAAGAACAATTATATCTGTGCTAATGTGAATGGTTATGATTTCTAATAGGTACTTTAGGCAAATAACTTTGAGAAATTCTTGAAAATGAAGTAACCAACTAAGCAAGCACATACAAAGTACATAATCAAACACACATACACACAACAAAAAGCTCATGAGGACATTTTTACGAACACATCATATACACCCATTAATGTACCTGAATCTTCAAATAAGGCAACCTTGAATCTACAGTTTTCCTTCACAAAGCAGAAGTTGCTCTTAACTTTCCCCTTCTCTCTGAGGTCTTTTCTCCATCTTCAATCTAAAATTCCAAGATTCATAAATTCCAAATGCTCAGATTCACAAAATCCATAAAACTCTAAATTGTTGTGGACAGTCAAATTATAATTTTTACATATGAGAGAGAATTTAGTAGATAAATTGAGAACAGAGTTCTTGACTCACCTCAAAATGAATGGGCAGTTAAAAGATGGTGGCAAAGTGAGGTGGCTGGATAAGTGTGGACTTTGGAGCCAAAGAGTCTGTTTCCATCACTATTAGTGGTAGTAGTTAGAGCGCATTTATAATAATAATAAAAATTGTCTAAAATTGACATAATTTTGCCTAAAAATAATTCATATTAGTCATTTACAAGTTGGCTATAAATTTACACTAATAGTTTGACACTGTTTATTTTGCATGTATTTAGTTTTTTGTTCTTTTTTTACATATTTTAAGAATAAAGAAAAAAATTGACGGTGGTTGTTATATGTAAAGAAAAAAAATTAAAAAAAAAATTATTTTAATAAAATATAATGTAAAATAAATAATTTATTTTAAAAAGTAAGTATGAAAAAAAAAATTGTTATACTAAAATAGATTGAATGGCCTAAAGTTATTGTTTTTGTTCTTTTGTTTATATGAGTAACAGGAACTGGGGGAGTACTTGATTCTATCTTCCGTTATTGGGAAAAGTTTTTAAAAAAATGAGGGACAAAAACCCAAAACCCTATTTATTTTTCATCCCATTAACATCAGTTCAGCCCATTAACATCAAGAAGGGTATGAGCGTAATTACGAAACCGATTGGGTTAAAAAATTAAAACAACAAATTCAACCAAAAGGCAAAAAAACCTCACAATTTTTTAACTTACACGTGTCTTTAGGGGTAACAATGTAATCTTAGCCCCCATTACACCACTAGCAAATTCAAATAAACATTTTTTTTTTTATAACACAAATAAACTCTTCTTCTTTATATACATAGAAGGAGAGTTTACACAATTTTGCCTAAAAATAATTTACATTAGTTCATGGTAAGCTTGTAAATTTACAAGTTTGTTACAGTAATCATGTAAATTTACATTGACACTATTAATTTTGTATTTAATTGTTTATTCTTTTTCTTTTATGTATTTTGAGGTTGAAAAAATAGAGTAGATAGTAGTTTTTGTGTATGAAAAAAGAGAAACAATTTTAAAAAAATCAAGGAAAATTGATTTTTTAATGAAATATAGTGTAAAATAGATACTTTAATGTGGGCTATTTTGAAAAGCGATTATGTAAAATAAAAAATGTAGGTTCTTATGCTAAAATAAACATGAATTTTTGCACAAATTAATGCAAATGCTCTAACCTATGCATTTGCACTGTACAATTAAAAATAATTACAACTACACACACATATATGAATTCAAATTATACCTAATGTAAGAGTTACATATTTTTTAAATCATAGATGAGTCTCTCTCTCTCTCTCTCTCTCTCTAATATATATATATATATATATATAGTTTTTTTAGATATACACATGAGTTTGCTCTTTCTTCTTTTATTTGGTTTAATGGATTTTTTATGGTTTATTTATATTAGATTTTTCGTCTTTTGCACAACATTAACTTACCTAAAACAAAATTGAGAAAAAAAAAAAAAAAAAACTTAGATAGGACACGTGACATAAAATAAGACAACAATTAAAATCTAATTTAAATCTAAATAGATTTCCTTTCCGTTTTGACTTTAATTATATATATAAATTGTGGATTCCAACTAGCTCAACTGCTAAAGTCTCTGATGGTTGAATAAGAGATCTGAGGATCAATCTCCGCTTACACCAAAAACTGATTAGTGTCTTGGTTTGAAAATAAAGAGCTATCATCATGAACGGACGCCATAAATTAAAACTCTCTCTCAAAAAAAAATTTATATATATATAAAAATTATAGTTATGATAAGATAAGATAAGATTCTTCCTATTCTTTATCGGTTATTTCTCTTTCTCTCCCTGTCTATTGAGTCTATTTCCGTCACTATCGTTGGGAATAGATTTTAGTGATTAGTTCCTTGTTCTTTTGTTTCTATCAGAGTCATGGGAACTGTGGGAGTAGTTGATTCTGATGGGAATGACGAAACCAGTAGCATCATGACGAGGAAGTCGTTCCGTGACGAGGTTAGACGATACAGATGAAGGAATGCTTGGACGGGCATAGCTTAGTTCCACATCATTGACGAGGGAATCACAAGACATTCATTACAGCACAATTAAATTCAGAACAGTCATAGAGCCAACTGTATGGGCCGTTATAACACATTAAAGCCACATTACACCAGACCAGACGTTACGAGGAGGAGCATTAAGATCTCCATAACTGCTTCAACGGCTAGAAGCCATGAAGGTATGCATATAAAGCCCTCTTATTGTCAAGAACAAAAAGGACAAAAAAAACAAAAAAAAAGAGAACTATTATTTCTTGCATTATCCATTTTTTAGAGATTTTCTTGCATACTAACTTTGGCATCGGAGGCGTGGTGGCAGGCACCACACCGGTGACCCTTTCAAGAGGCTGTAGATTGGCTTCATCCGACCACATTGACTGACGAGTTCACGCTCCATCAGTTTGGCGCCGTCTGTGGGAAACCGACATTTTTTGGGTTCAAACTCGAAATAGAAGCTTCCTACATTTGTTTCTCCTAGGATGGAGTCCAATCAAGATTCCGCAGCCCTAGTTCAACAAGTTCAGGCCCTTGCAGCCACAGTTGAAGAGCTGACTAGGCAAAACCAGGAAATGAGGCTGCGACTCCAGCAGGAAGAAAATCGTTCGAAGGGAAATCAGGAAGGTGAAGGGGATAGCAACAGAAGAAGTGACCATCGGGGGCCAAACACTCCCCCCGAACAAAACTCAGACGTTCTTCGGGAGATGAGGAGGGAGATGGATGAACTAAGGAATGCTATCAAAGAAAAGACAGAGTGGAGTGTGGATCGGCTGGTTCGAGCGACGGATTCGCCATTCACGACGGCAGTTCTCGACTGCCCAGTGCCTTCGAAGTTCCGGTTACCTCAGCTCGAGCCCTTTGATGGACTGAAGGACCCCCAAGATCACCTGAATACCTTCAAAACAACCCTAGGGCTTCAGCAGCCACCAGACGAAATATTGTGTCGTTCATTGCCAACAACACTTAAGGGGGCTGCCCGGGAATGGTTCACGAAATTGCCAAGGTCGTCCATCGACACATTCGAGCAGCTGAGCAATGCCTTCCTGCGACATTTTATTGGAGGACAACGACCAAAGAGAACCGCGGATCACCTGCTCACCATCAGGCAGGGAGAGAAGGAAACATTGAGGTCGTATGTGAAACGCTTCACCAGAGAGACACTAGAGGTAGACGAGGCTGACGATATGGTACAGTTGACAACTTTCAAGGCAGGATTGAAGTCCAGGGAGCTCGTCAGTTCTCTCGCGAAGAACCCCCCAAAGACGATGGCTGAAATGCTCCTCAAAGCGCAGAAATACATGAACGCGGAGGATGCTTTGGCTGCTATCAGGGACGAGGGTAGAACAGAAGACAAAGGAAAAAGGGAAGACGATCGTAGAGGGCAAAAGCGAGATCGTTCAGATCGTCGAAATAATGACGGAGTCAAAAGGAAAGATGAAAAAAGTCCACGCACGGTAAAATTCACCCCTCTCGTTATGCCTGTTGACAAGATTCTGACACAGATTCAAGATGAACACTACCTCAAATGGCCACGGCCATTACATTCATCCCCTAGCGTCCGCGACAGGAGTAAGTACTGTCGATTCCACAAAGATCATGGCCATTTCACTGAAGACTGTAGGGATCTCAAAGAGCAAATAGAGGAATTGATACGAAAAGGGAAGTTGCAGAAGTTTATAAAGAAGGGAGAATATAGCAAATTCCGAGATGAAAACAAAGGCCAACATGAATCCTCGTCCAAAAGTGGAAGTCGTCAGTCCCAACCAATCCAAAATGTGATCGGGGAAATACAGACGATATCAGGGGGACCTATCACGGGAGGTTCATTCAAGTCACTTAAGAAAGCACACCAACAACAGGTAAATAGCGTCCACATGGAGCTCCCACCAAAGTACAGACGAACTGACCAGGATATGACCTTTAACGAGAGTGATGCTAGAGGAGTGAAACAGCCTCATAATGACCCATTGGTTGTAATGCTTACTATAGAAGGGTTCAACACCAAAAGGATCCTCGTGGACAACGGCAGCTCTGCTGACATCATCTACTTTCCTGCATTTCAGCAGTTGAAACTGGACCCAAGAAGACTGCGTCCGTTCAACTCCCCCCTCGTCAGCTTCAGCGGTGACAGAGTATATCCCAAAGGCATAGTAACGCTGGCTGTGACGGTGGGAACATACCCGAGGCAATTGACTCGACAGATGGATTTCTTGGTAGTGGATTGTCCCTCGTCATATAATGTCATTATTGGGAGGCCAGCGCTCAACAGGTGGAAGGCGTCCACATCCACCTACTGCCTGAAGGTAAAATTCCCAACAGAAAATGGTATCGGTGAAGTTAAAGGGGACCAAATTCTATCTCGGGAGTGTTACCAGGCTGCGTTTGCAGCCAAAGAAGACCACACGTGGATGGTAGAAGAAAAAGAGGAAGAAAAAACAGAAGTGCTGGAAATAGTGGAGCTGATTGAAGGGGAAGCAACAAGAACAACCAGAATAGGGATGACCCTAAGCCCTGAGATGAAAGTGAAGCTCATTCAGTTTCTTCGAGAGAATTTGGACGTCTTTGCCTGGAGCCATGATGATATGCCGGGCATATCACCCGAAATCATCCAACACAGGTTGAATGTGGACCCAGGAAAGAAACCCATCAAGCAGAGACGAAGAACCTTTGCACCCGAAAGAGACCAGGCTGTCACTGACGAAGTGAGCAAACTTTTGGCAGCAGGCTTCATCAGGGAGGTATATTATCCAGATTGGCTTGCAAACGTCGTCCTAGTAAAGAAAGCCAATGGGAAATGGAGGATGTGCGTGGACTTCATGGATTTAAACAAGGCCTGCCCGAAAGACAGCTTTCCTCTTCCAAGGATAGACCAACTCGTGGACTCTACAGCTGGACACAAGCTGTTGACATTCATGGACGCGTTTTCGGGGTACAACCAGATAAGAATGGCTGACGAAGACCAGGAGAAAACCGCCTTCATTACGAGTCAAGGACTCTATTGTTATAATGTGATGCCGTTTGGACTGAAGAACGCTGGGGCAACTTACCAGAGATTGGTAAATAAAATGTTCGTCAACCAAATAGGCAGGAACATGGAGGTGTACGTTGACGACATGCTTGTCAAGAGCAAAGAAGATCTTGCACACTTGGACGACCTGAGAAAGACGTTCAGAACACTCAAGCAATACCAGATGAAGCTGAACCCTGGTAAATGCATTTTTGGTGTTGCCTCAGGAAAATTCCTGGGATTTATGGTGTCACAAAGAGGAATAGAAGCAAATCCTGAGAAGGTTCAGGCCATAATCAACATGGCGTCACCCAAGACCGTCAAGGAGGTCCAAAAGCTCACAGGACGGATCGCAGCCCTCAACAGATTCGTCTCTAGAGCAACGGATAAATGCCTTCCCTTCTTCAAGACCCTTAAGCAAGCCTTCGCCTGGACCGACGAATGTGAAGCAGCTTTCCAAGAACTCAAACGCTACTTGAGCAATCCACCTCTCCTGAGCCCGTCAAAGGAAGGTGAGAACTTGTATCTGTACCTAGCTGTTTCGTCTACAGCCGTCAGCGCAGCCCTGATCCGAGAAGAAAACAGAATACAACTCCCAGTTTATTATATCAGCCAAGCCTTCCAAGGGGTTGAGTCCAGGTACCCAAAAATCGAAAAAATCACGTTCGCATTGATAATAGCCTCACGCAAGCTCAGACAGTATTTCCAGGCAAATTCGATCTGGGTAATGACGGACCAACCTATCAAAAAGTCCATGAGCAAACCCGAGGCAGCAGGGAGAATGGTCCAATGGGCGATTGAACTCAGCCAATTTGATATAGAGTACCATCCCAGGGCAGCCATTAAAGCACAGGCTCTGGCAGACTTTATCGCTGAGTTCACCCTCCCGGACGAACAAAACCTTGCCAGTAAGGGCAAACCTTGGGTAATACAGACCGACGGTTCGTCGGCCAAAAAGCGGGGAGGAGTAGGGGTCGTCATAACCACCCCTGACGGAGAAGTATTGAGGTATGGAGTTCAGCTGAAGTTCCCGGCGACCAACAACGAAGCCGAGTATGAAGGGATTCTGACGGGGTTGAGGCTAGGGAAAGTGTTTGAAGCTAAGACCCTATTAGTCCAGAACGACTCAAAGCTAGTAATTGGGCAGATCAAGGGAGAATACGAAGCAAAGGAAGAAAGAATGCAGAAGTACCTCAGGTTGACCAAGCACTTGACTCAAGAGTTTGAAGAGGTAGAGTTCGTCCAGATTCCTAGAGGCCAGAATAGGGCAGCAGACGAAGTATCAAAGATAGCCTCGTCAGAAGGAACGGGGTCAAATGCAGACTTGATGATGGAAGTACAGAAGAACCTCAGCATAGAAGAAGTCCCAACCTTCGCAATCCTGAACATAAGTAGCTGGATGACGCCCATTGTATCTTACCTTCGGGATGGGCACCTCCCTCAAGACACAAATAAAGCCAGGAAAATCAAAAAGAGGTCTGCCAGATTCATAATTCTTAATGACACTTTGTACAAGAGGGGCTTCTCCATGCCTTACTTAAGGTGTATGAACGAAGAAGACGCTGAGTACATTCTAAGAGAGGTCCATGAAGGAATCTGCGGGGATCACGCTGGCCCTAAATCCTTGGTAAGCAAAATTATGCGAACAGGTTATTTTTGGCCTACTATGCAGGTGGACGCAATGGAGTTCATCAAGAAGTGTGACAAGTGCCAACGATTCGGGAGTATTCAACGACTGCCAGCCGAAAGATTGACGACAATAGCGTCCCCTTGGCCATTCACACAGTGGGGGATTAACATCGTCGGACCATTACCCTTGGGCAAAGGCCAGGTAAAATTCTTACTCGTCACTATAGATTATTTCACAAAGTGGGTTGAGGCAGAGCCGTTGGCAACCATCACTGAAGCAAAGATCCGGAGCTTCGTATGGAGGAACATAATCTGCAGGTTCGGGATTCCAAGGACGATCATATCAGACAACGGGCGACAGTTCGACTGCCAAGGCTTCAAGGACTTCTGCTCTGGCCTGGGCATTAAGAACCAGTTCTCATCGCCAGGCCACCCTCAAGCTAATGGACAGACAGAAGTGACGAACCGGACTCTACTCAAAATCATAAAGACAAAACTAGACGATGCGAAGGGTGCTTGGCCAGACGAACTACCCAACGTCTTGTGGGCCTACAGAACAACAGCAAGAACCCCGACGGGAGAGACCCCGTTCAGGCTTACTTACGGGACTGAAGCAGTGATCCCGGTCGAGGTCGGAGTAACCAGCACCAGGCGAGAGATGTTCAGCGAGGAAGACAATGACAATCGCCTGCGAGTTAACCTGGACTGCCTGGACGAAGTCAGAGATAAAGCCTGTAGCAGGATGGCGGATTACAGGAAAAAGATGACAGAGTATTACAATAAAAGGGTGAAACTCCGACGGCTCAACATCGGCGACCTCGTCCTGCGTGAAGTAACTCTGGCGACCAAAGATCCAACTCAAGGGAAACTTGGCCCCACATGGGAAGGACCGTATCGGGTTGTTCATTACTCCAGACAGGGAAGTTACCACCTTGAAACGCTGGACGGACAAAGACTCCCGAGGCCATGGAACATTGAACACTTAAAGAAGTACCATCAATGAACGTAACACTCAAATGTACTTGTTATCAAAATCAATAAAGAATTCATTCAGCCAATATTACTCTATGAACAGGTCTATGCAACCGAAGGTTACTGACGAAGGCAATATCCCTGGGAAGGGTGTAAGCCATTAAAAGCCAAAAGTGGCTAAGTAACAAAATTCCGCCTTGACGGATGTAAGTTACTGACGAAGGCAATATCCCTGGGAAGGGTGTAAGCCATTAAAAGCCAAAAGTGGCTAAGTAACAAAATTCCGCCTTGACGGATGTAAGTTACTGACGAAGGCAATATCCCTGGGAAGGGTGTAAGCCACTAAAAGCCAAAAGTAGCTAAGTAACAAAATTCCGCCTTGACGGATGTAAGTTACTGACGAAGGCAATATCCCTGGGAAGGGTGTAAGCCACTAAAAGCCAAAAGTGGCTGAGTAACAAAATTCCGCCTTGACGGATGTAAGTTACTAACGAATTCAATAGAAGGATATGTATAATGGCTAAGTATCACAACGAAGGTAATTACTTCAAAAAACAGGTAAGTGATATTAAGTTAAAGCCTGGAATAGACTGAGTCATCATTACAACTAAAAGCCCATAAACACTGGGCCAAAAATCTTTCCTTTTGTTCCCAAAATAGACAGAAAGTAAAATTGTTCAGAAATTAGATTTACATAACTGCCCAAAAAACATGAAGAGCATCCCCAAAAAAAAAAAAAAAAAACTAAGTGTCAGTCTCGCATAGCGGCATCGTCATCAGGAGCATCCTCATGGGCATCGCCACCAGCAGGAACCTCTCTAGGAGCGTCAGCTTGAACGGCAGAAGATGGGGCGGCCTCGTCAGCGGCCATCTCTTGATCCACCTCTTCTAGATCCAGACTGTCCATGTTTACTCCGGAAGGATGCTTGACAAGGTATCTTCTAAGGAGCTCGAAGCCTTTGAAGTACCAGCTGAAAAGGACGGTCTGGTACTCGTCCGTAGTCTGGAAAGCCTCCACAGACCTCGCAGCAATAGTTTTCAGACTTTCTTTAGCATTCAAAAGCTGTTCGTCCTTCTCCGAAGTCAGCTGACGCTCAGCCCTCAGGTCATTGTTCAAAATTTTGACCCTCTCCTTCAAAGAGGTGGCCGCGTCCATGGACTCAACAAGGTTTTTCTTCAGCTCCGAGTTCTCCTTCTCCAAAGCCTCCATCCTAGAGGTCAAGGATGCCACCCTAGCCTCTTGTGTAAGATGCTCAGAAGTAATGTGAATACTTTCCCCCAACACCTGGAAAGGAATGTGAGGACGTTTAAAAAAAAAAAAAAAAAAAAAAAAAAAAAGAGTTTTCTTTTTGACAATGCAAAGAACACTTTACCTGGATGAGTCGCTGAATGTGACGAGAGGCGACCTCGTTAAAAGGCACACCTGAGAAGACCTTAAGATCATCCGCCGTCAACACCTCGTGGGCCCTGTCCACGGCTAATCTCTCGTCATCCCATATTGTGGACGAGCGTGAATCAGCTTTCTCCTTTCCTGACGTTCGCTGCTTCTTCGAGGCCGGAGTGGGGATCTCCTCGATCGAAGTAGCCAGAGAGGCTGTCCTCGTCGGTTCAGTGACGGAGACTATGGCGTTGACGGGGACATTTGGGCTGGCAGGAGTAGCCATCCCCTTGACACGCACTGCTTTCTTCCCAATGCTTGATAGCGGCTCGTCCTTCTTGTCTCTCATCTTCGCGTACATGTCTTTTTTAAACTTGGTCGTCATCTCTTCAAGAAGGAAATGGTTAGGAAAAAGTCCACATGCATAAGGAAAGCAGATATTGACGAGGTTAGTACTTACTTTTCTTGCCTTCAATACCAATGGAACGTAGAACGTAAGGTGACGGGTCTGGCCCGAGATGGTAAAAAGCCAAAGTACGAGGGTCTACCAGGTCGTCCCAGCTCTCTATCGTCTGGGCGTATCCAAGGGCGGTTTCAACGCGCTCTTTATGCCTGCTCTTGAGCTTAGGCCGTCTCTTAACTGCACACAGCAAGGGGCAAAGGGGTCAGCAACATAACATAGCAGAAAACATCAAAACTGAAAACGACGAATAGAAAGACTGACGCACCTAAAGCCGGGGTTCCCCACCGATGATGCAACCTTGGTATATCACCCCAATCCGCGCTGGATTGAGTCTCAAAATCATCCCCCGACACAAAGAAAAACCTGGATTTCCAGTACCTGAAGGACGAAGGCAAACCCCTGACGATCCTAGTATTCCTCGCCCAGGGAACTAACTCGTAATATCCATACTCCTTGGACTCTTTCAAGCGGTATAAATATGTGAGTTCGTCTATCCTGATCATATCTCCATTAGCAACCAACCATATCTCCATACAGTTCACCACTATTCTCCACGAATTGGGCATGAGCTGCCCAGGTGCAATGCCAAAACGATCCAAAAGTTCCATCAGGAACGGATGGACGGGGAACCTAAGCCCGCAGGTAAAGGCTGACTCATAAAAACACACTTCACCCGGAAAGAAGTGACAAGCCCTATCCTCGTCACTAGGTAGACGAACGCGCACCCTTTCTGGAAATTGAAACCTGTCCTTAAACCTAGCCACATTATCAGCGTCCAAACCACACGCCTCCCCGAGGGCGTGAAAAGCCCTAACCACTCGAGGGGAGGAGACGACTGATCCTCCCTCCGTTGGATCACCGTTTGACGATAATCCAGTCTCAAGGTCGCTAGACCTAACTTCAGACATCACTTCTCCCTCTCTCACTAGACCCTCGAACCAATCAACCGATTGACGAAGCAAAGGCAATAGATCAGCCAATGCAACGCCCAAACAGTTACCCTCAAAAACGAAATTTTCTAAGTGTGGGAAATTCCCCAAAGACCCTCCTAATCGCGCGAATAGGAAGGAAATGGAGGGGCAGTCTATCCTAACTTCAGAACTACGGACCATGGAAATGCAAAAATACAAGAAGAAAATGACACTTGCTAAGAGCCCAAAAGGAAAAGAAATCGAGTATATATAAAAAAAAAAAAGGGAGAAGAAAAAGAAGAGTAAATCAGAAACCACAGCAAGGCAGAAGAAAAAAGGGAAAACTCAAAAGGGAAAGAAAAACGTACCTCAAGCAACAGCGGAAAACACCCACGCACGGCGCACCGGTCTGAAGAAGAAGTACAGAATGGAGCTCGCCAAGGAACACTCAACAAAAGTTCTTTTTCTTTGAGAAATGAAAAGGTGCAAAGTGGAGAAGTTTTAACCCAAAAACTAAGGCAACTGAAAAACAGCGGGAAACCCAAGGGTCACGAAAATAACCCCACCAATCCATAACACAACACGTGGCAACCACGCAGAGAACGCCATCACTACGCAGTTAATACGGCACGGAAGTCCAACAGGCACTTTTGGCTCAGGAGACTTTTCATCTTCCACGGCCAACATGACATGTCATGACGACCTTGGAATCCGGGGGCAACTGATGGGAATGACGAAACCAGTAGCATCATGACGAGGAAGTCGTTCCGTGACGAGGTTAGACGATACAGACGAAGGAATGCTTGGACGGGCATAGCTTGGTTCCACATCATTGACGAGGGAATCACAAGACATTCATTACAGCACAATTAAATTCAGAACGGTCATAGAGCCAACTGTATGGGCCGTTATAACACATTAAAGCCACATTACACCAGACCAGACGTTACGAGGAGGAGCATTAAGATCTCCATAACTACTTCAACGGCTAGAAGCCATGAAGTTATGCATATAAAGCCCTCTTATTGTCAAGAACAAAAAGGACAAAAAAAACAAAAAAAAAAGAAGAGAACTATTATTTCTTGCATTATCCATTTTTTAGAGATTTTCTTGCATACTAACTTTGGCATCGGAGGCGTGGTGGCAGGCACCACACCGGTGACCCTTTCAAGAGGCTGTAGATTGGCTTCATCCGACCACATTGACTGACGAGTTCACGCTCCATCAGATTCTTTTCCATGGTGACTGGGAGTAATTGTTGATTAATTTATTTTTTGTTGTTTAGTTGAGAATTAAAAAAAAAAAAAAAACTGAGACCAAAACGCCAAAAGAGCCCTCTTTATACTTCAACCCATTAACATCAGGTTAAAAAAAAAAAAGAAAAAAAGAAAAAAAAAAGCATTAAACCAAAAGGCAAAAAGACCTTAAAATTTTTTTAGCTCATACATGTCTTTAAGGGTAGCAATGTAATGTCAGCCCCCATTACGTACACCACAAACAAACTCAAAACAAATTCTCTTTTTATTTATTTTTTATTTTTTATTTTTATTTTTATAAGATAATATAAGATTCTCACGGTTCTGTATTAAATATTCTCTCTTTCTCTCTTCATGTCTATTTAGTCGATCTCCATCACTATGTGGGAGTAGGTTAGTGATTAGTCCCTCGTTCTTTTGTTTCTATCAGAGTAGCAGGAACTACGGGAGTAGTTAATTCTTTCTCCGTGGTGACTTAGAGTAATTATTGATTAGTTGGGAAAAGTTTAAAAAGTAAGTTTTTTTTTTTTTTTTTGGGAGAGTTTCAACCTATGACGTTCGTCTCTGATTATAGTTCTTTATCATCAGACAAAGATACCAATCGGTTTTTGGTGTAGGCAGAAATTAAATCCTAGATCTCTTATTTAAATATCAGAGACTTTACCAGTTGAATTAACTGCAACTCACAAGAACCCTATGTATTCTTCAGCCCATTAACATCATGAAGGGTATGAGCGTAATTACCTCACCCATCAGGTTAAAAAAAAATCCTACAAATTTTTTGCTCACACGTCTTTAGGGAATATATAAGAAGCAATGTAATCTCAATACCACTACACCACAAACAAAGTCTCCTTTATATATATATATATATATATATATATATAAGAAAATTTAAAAAAAAAATATATATATATATATATGTAAAAGAAAAGACAAAAAAAAAAAAAATGCAAAATTTTAACTCACACATGTCTTCAGGGGCAATGTCACTACTACGCAACAAACAAACTCTCCTTTTTTATATATAATATAAGATAAGACAATAACTTAAAATAAGTTGTTAGCAGCCTTCCAAAAAAAAAAAAATGTTGTTAGTAAATGTGGTAAAACGAGTCAAAATTAGCTGACCTGATTTAAAGGAAAATCCCAATCCAATTCATAATTTTTTGATTTGAAGTAAAAACAGGTTGTCCTTCCAAACTCTAATATCTTTTTATTGGATGTGAATTTTGAAAATCTAACCATTGGATTGCATATTGTTATTTTATCCTCCATGCTTAGAAAATTTCAAAAAAATTAAAGATTAAAAACTATGTTATCAATTAAATATTTAAATTTTAAGTTTTTGTGGTATAAAATTATACATAAAAAAATAAGTTTATTGATTGAATAGTAAATAACATCCAATTTGAATTAAATTTGACATACGTGTTAAGTACATAAAAAACATGCAATCTAAGATTAAATTTACAAAATTCACATCCAATAAAAAGATATAAGAGAAGTTTGAAGGGTTAAACTTTATCCAAGTAAGTGTGTGTGTGTATATATAACTTCTGTAGAACTAGATCTTAAATGGATCAAAGGATAAGAAAATGTTGAGAGTGCAACACCACCAGGAGGTAGCTCATAGGCCATAGCCGATAACTTATGAAACTTTTTTTTTCTATTTATATAGTCGGATAAAGAAATTTAGAGCAATATATTGTATACTAACTTCTCCACACGTGCTTCTAATTTTATAAAAACAAATATAAAAGTTCTAAATCTTAAAATCCCAATCCGCTACATACTCAAAAACATTATAAAAAAAACAACAACAATTAACAATAGAAGGGTGATTGTTAAATTATCCTAAGCAAAAACTTTTTCTCATTGTCCTCTTTATCTTAAGCTTGAAGTTCTAAGACATGTGTAAGTAGGAAATTTTTTATTTAAAAAAATAACTATTGGAAATTACAGGGTGAACAGTAAAAGAATACAAAAAACTTTAAATAATGGATTGGATATACGAATGAATTCACTATCTTTAATACAATATTTGCCCTACTCAAAAGTTTGCTAAAGGGTTAAAAGCAAAATTTTTCTCAAAGGGTACAGCTAAGCCAGAATTCCTCAAGCAGTAACCTTGAAGAATTCTATGAATTTCTCTAATCGCGTAAAAAGATCTTTAAAAAGCTAATAGGGAGATTATATTTATAGGCAATAAAGAGTGGGGTTTAAAAAGGCATCTTTGTAGAGTCTTTTGATTGTACAAGCTCTAAACTCCGTATCCTAGCTACTACTAGCAATTGCAAACAGAAAATCTCTCATTCCCTCAAATTTTTTTCCTCTTCTCCAAAATATATATGAACATTATGTCATGGAGATGACGAGGTAAACTTTGTAAACTAAATAGAGGTGAGGTGATGATGGTGGCAGCAACAACTAGCTTATAGAAATGTTGTGAGTAATAAAGACTATAGATTATGTTAGAGAGAGTCTATGGACACAACTTTTGTGCCACAGTTATTGGCACAACTCCAATGTGCAAGTGATTGGTGAATTATCACTTTTCACATAAATCTATTACTTTTTCTTCCACCATTAATGGGCACACATTATTTATTATTTTTTTTAAAGTAAATTTAAAAGTTCTAAATATTAAAATTCCACTGTCTCACAACTCATACGCTCAAAATCTTTCTTTCTTTTTAAGTAACAATATAAGAGTGGTACTTCTTAAGACGCACTAAAAAAATATTTTTCTCATTGTCCTCTTTGTCTCAAGTTTAAAGTACTAAGATACGAGTAAATTTTGTCTCCAAGATACAACTAAACTAGAATTCTTCTGGTAGCAATCTTGGAAAATTCTTTGAACTTCTCTAATAGTGTAAAAATCGGTAAAAAAAGTGAAAAATGAAAATAGAGGCCATATTTATAGACAATGAAGCGTGCTCTTTGGAAAAAAAAAAACCTCTATAGAGTCACTTTGGTTGTACAATATTTAAAATGTGACCTAGCTGTTAATAGCAGTTAGAGACAAAATTTGTCAGTCACTCCTCGTTTTTTCTTCTTCTGCAAAATCTAGGCATTTTGTAATTGTTTTGCTTGAGCAAGCTTTATGATCTCGCTCGAGCAGATATCAAGCGAGCATCCACTTAACCTGGCTCATCCTTGCTTGTATGCTGCTTGTCCTACGTTTCGACTCTCGCTCAAGGGAGATCGACTAAGCGTTCGTTGGGTTAGCTATTTGAAAAGTGCCTAAAAAAACCAATTGAGTTTACGCGATTTTTAAAACCACGGTTTAATGTTTGGTAAAAATTACAAAAAAAAATATGTTTTGGTCAAATTGAACAATTAGATAACAATGGTGGTATATGATTGCTGTTTTAGTGCAAACTATCAAAAATGACTTTACTATAAGATAAGGCTAATAAACTCCACCACCGCACATCTTTGGTGCATTGGTCACTCCACAAGTATAAGTGCTTGTAGGATTGGAGGTAAGGGCCGGAGTTCAAGTTTTAAAAAGGGAACTTCACATATATATACACCTAAATTATACTAGAGTAAAAATTCTATTTTATATAAGGGAAATGCTAACGAGTGTCTTTAGGGCACTGGTTAATAATCCATTTAAAAAAAGTTTTTATGAGAAATGAAAACAAAATAATTAATATTTTGATAACTTCTTTCATTTTTAATAAAAGTGATATTAAAATTTATTTAAAATGAATTATTAATGAGTGCTCTTAGGGCACTCATCATGACCCTCTATATAAAAATAAATAATAATAATAATAAAACTAATAAACTCCTGTCATTTACGCCGGCCCAAGCCCAAGTTATCCTAGACTTTCGTTTTTGGGTTGCCTTTATCTGGGGCACTTATGAATAGGCTCCCAACGTGAGTGTTCATTTGATTTTCTCTGACTCTCCTGTCCTGTCTCATAGCTGTCTATAAAAACAGTATAAACTACAAAGGACTTTTAGCATGGCTACAATTACCAACATCAAATTACAACACATTCTAATTTAACAGAAAAAACCAACTACTAAACAACCTGTCAAATTGAAGTAAAATCAACTTCTGGTCCTAATAGCCCATTCTAGTTCTGATTCAAGGTCTATCATATGCTAGAATAAACTAAACAAGCTTTCTTAGCGTAATGGAATTGATGGATACTCCTCTGGAGACGTCTAAATAGACTATTTGAAGGTAAAAGATTTCTATACCCTGGAAATGAATCCCCAGAAAAATCTATGATGAACTTAATGTTGTTTGGAAATCCCAAATTTTGAATAAAAAAATGGAAGTTCAGACAGTATATATATGCATTGCTACTACTCAATCTTTCCTTCAATTTACAGTTTTTTTTCCCCCTATAATTCTAAACATTTCTTCTTCAAATTAAGAATAGCATAATGACCTCACAACTTCCCAAAATTTAATCTCGTGAAAGGAACTTGTTTCAAGCATTAAGCCACAAGGACAGCGAACAACATAATTGCCGAACGCATTACAGAGGGAGAAGAAAAAGGAAAGAAAGCAAAGCAAACAAAAGGGAAGTAATTGGAGTTATTGTCAGCCAAAAGAACTTCTTTGTGCTGCTCCTGCTCCTCTTTGTGCGGTGTATGTGCCCTTACTATTTGTAATGGACACTGACCAATTCAGAATGAAACATCCTTATCACTACGCTTTTGCCAATCTTAGATCTTGAAAAGTCTTACACGTATCCAGCCACTACCGCTCACAACTTACATATCTCCACTTTGCCCTGGTCCCTACCTCACTGGTTGCTATGATAACGAGGAACCATAAGACTGAATTACTTGGGATTTCTTAGCCCATTAGGAATTGTGATTATCCCTACCTTATTGATCGCAACTTCTATATTTATTATTGCTTCCATTGCTACTCCACCATCGCTATGCGAATTCCCCGCCGGTTAGGCAGTCGAGTTGGCCTTGATAAGACTCAATTTTTGTCGATGGAGGTCAAACTAGAAGGAAAGGAAGCCGGTTTAACCTCACTGGGGAAAGGCAAATCCATTCCATCTTAGCCTGATCCCGTGCTTGTGAAATCATATTAAATATTTGATGATACATTTTGTATCTTACTAAAAAAACAGATCCAAAAGGTCTATGATTGAGAATTATTTGATTATCTTTTTCTAACAAAGAGACATAAGTATAAGAGAATTACTATGGATACTTATCCAAAAACTAAACAAGGAAAATAATTAAATTAGTTGGAGAGGGTCAAAAATCCTTTAATTGAAAACCAAAGCTTTGAGATTGGTAACAACCAATCCCCACAATTAGTTGTCCGAGTTAACCAAGACAGCTATAAGCCCGAGGACTTGTTTGGGTGTAAGATTTTTTCAATTTTAAGTCAGCCACTCCCGCTTCAAAACAAGAAGCTCCACAAGGAAGTCTCAAGGATATCTTAGCCTATTAAATCAGTATTTATTGTTATGTAATTACGGATCAATTCACATTTAATGCTATAAGATAGGGGCCTTTAAGATTATCTAGATAGAAGCTCCCTATCTTATAGCCTCATGGAACACACCTTAAATTTATCTTGAAAAATAATAGGACCACAAACAAGTTCACAATTTTTGCTGAGTAATTAGTTGTGGTAAAAGTTATGAGTTTTTTTGTGGTCCTAACATTTTTTGTCCATCTTCCCTCAACCGAGTTGAGGGCAATGATGAGTTGTCAAAACATCCACACTTTATTGTGAAATGTTTATCTTTTTTTTGGTAGAAATATTGAGAAATGTTTATCAATCTTGCTAACAATTGTCTATCAATACCCTGATAGTACATTCATGACATTTACAATCACTTTGCTAGTTTGTTCATTTGTTAGAGTTCTTATTTAACCTTTGAAGGATATGAGACCAACCCCATAGGTTGGTCCCTGATCTAGAAAATAGATTCTCCAATTTTTTTTACAGGTTCTTCACTATACACACAACATTCCAATCTAATTCCCGCTCTGTTGGATTCATTGGTGTGATTCCTCCTATTTAAAGCCCCTACCTACAGTGATCTTTGTGTAAACATCCAGGCAGATTCAATTTCTCCCGTTCCTACCTACAGGCTACAGTGATATTTTGGCTGAGAAGGTGAATATGTCATGTACTTACCGTGGGACCCCTTGGTCCAACTTATAGGCTTATAGCCGACACCCATGCATTTTGAATTACAGTCCTACAAGAACCAAATTAGGAAACAGTGATTTCAGGTGCAGAATAATTTCTATATTCTTTTTCATAATTGAGTTTACGACCCTGCCTCTGTACTTATTCTTACCGAATTAAGGCCCCATTTCAACTTCGTGCATTTATATGGTAGTGAAAAATGGCAATTTCATCATTTCAAATCAATTTTTAATGGCATCTACCACAACTACGTGGCCCTCTCTCATTATGTGACCTGGTCAGTAAACTGCATATCCCTTCTACGACACTTGTCAGGCACTCATGCTGCTTTGTTTCAAGGTGATAGACAAGAAGAATCTAATTTTTCAAACAAAGCTAATTTGATTTGATTGCCTCAAAGTTGCTTCCCTTAGCCGGGGGAAGTACTAGATATACAAGACTAGAGAGGTGTCCCCTATAACATCTAAAGGTGTATGGTTTTTGTCCTCCATTTTAGCTTACTCTTGTACAAAATTTATAGGTGGACCCCCAGATATTCACATAGTTCCTGTTACTATATATATATGGTAATAATTACTTTTACTATTTGTAAACTTATAGTCCTAATTGTCAAAATTTGGGATATCTTATATTATTATTGGTCCTTGACCGATTGGTTGGATGCAAATTTGGGTGTATAGAAAATGGTGAATGTGGACGTGGGTGTTTTCTATGGACACCAAAACTTTACTACCTCATATTGGAGAAAAAAATGGAGAGGAAAATTTGTTAGAAATTTAAGTGGCCGTTGTTCACGCCTTATCAATTTGTCTTCTCAATCTTCTATTTAAAATTTAAGGACTAAGTTTGAAATAAAATTAAATAAATAAGCCTTAACTTACTAAAGTTAGACATCTCAAAAAACCAACAAAACACTATAAACTTTTTTTTTTGGCTGAAACAAACACATAACTTAAGCAAGGTGTGATATACTCTTAACACTACAGGGCTTGTAATTTGTAAATGAAGCAAAAAGCAGACAAGGAACAGTTCAAGCACTTTGAACGAGGGTGGTTGCATGCGTGCTCATAAGGATTAGTCTTAGTTTGGGAATAAGCATTAATGCATAACGGGATTAAGTCCACTCAAGCACTAATGCTATTTTTCAATTAAGCACTAATTATTGCTATTTTTCAATGAGCAAGCATAAACAACGAGCCAAAAATTAGAACTGGTTCAACCAAGAGGTGCACGAAGACAAACAGTCCAATTTCAGGACTTTAATTAATTATTTTACTACCCAGTCACGACACTGTACTCATGACGTATTTGACTCTCTCGTGTTCATGGCGGGTGTTATGATCCTAACAATACAAATGGATTCATTGTGAATGCAAATGAGTCTTACTATGATACTATTAAAACCATGATCAATCATTAATTGTGTATGGTTGAGCTTCATTAACATAAACTATGTTGGGCTCACCCAAAAAAAAAAAAAAAACATTTTACACGTATTAGATGTGCTCTTGATTATCATAATAATTAATATGCTAGATACTTTTCTCATTTGATAATTCAGATGTTGGGAAAAGAGGAATTTGAACCTAGATGTTTTTGTTAGAAATACCAAAAAATAATAGTTGAGCTACAAAACTCTTAACATACTAAATACGTATTACTAGTCCCTAAATTTAACCTAGGAGCAATTTAGTGTCTAAACTTTAAAGTTTAAAGTTATTATTGCTTTTAATCCTTTAGTTGATATGGGCAAACTAAAAAGTGACACTTTATCACTCAACTAGAGCTAGAAGTGATCACTAAAAAAATTGTTAGGAACTAGAATGGATTACTTAATTTTTTTTTTTTTTTTTTTTTTAAGAGATTGAAAGTGATTAGTTTATCTACAACGACAACAATAATTGCCACAATGAGAGTGGCAGGAGGGAAGCTCCGGTCTTTCTGCTAAATACCTAACTCAACACAACCTCTGTTAGAAGCTAAATACGATCACTTTTAACTTAGAGACTAAAATCGTTCATGCATTAAAGTTCAAGGGTTACTGTATATTTTGACCTGACAAATCAGAAAAAAGGTAAACCGAATGGTAAAGCATTACATGAATTGCCTTTAAAAAGAGAACAAAAACAGCACTATGTTCAAGGGCAAACTCCAACCAACATGGATGTGGAGAAAGTCTTCCATATGACTGGAGGTGATGGTGTCACTAGTTATGCCAAAAATTCCTCATTTCAGGTGTACCCTTTTGTCTCTCCTGGGGTTGGAATGATCTTTCTTTTGCTAATTAGTTTCACTATTTCCTTATTTTGCTTTTTTTTTTTGACAGAAGAAAGCGTCTGATATGGTGAAGCACATAACCACAGAAACCATACAAGAACTTTTTGTCACAACTACTCCAAAGAGCATAGGAATAGCTGATTTGGGTTGCTCTTCTGGACCCAACACCTTAACCATCATCAAAGATATTGTTAGAGCTGTTGAAAGGACTAGCAGTACATTAATGCAGCATCAACCACCAGAGTTCCGCGTGTACCTTAATGATCTTCCAACAAATGACTTCAACTCAATCTTCAAGACCTTGCCAGAATTCTACAGGGAGCTTAGAAAAGAAAAAAGTGGTGTGTGTCCCTCTATTTTCATTGGAGGTTATGCTGGCTCTTTTTATGGAAGACTTTTTCCCAACAATTGCTTGCACTTTGTCTATTCATCCCACAGTTTGCACTGGCTCTCAAGGGTATGACCTTTATTTTTTTGTTTTTTTTGTTTCTCTTTTTGAGTGCATGCTTATAAACAGCCATTATATTATGCAGGTTCCTCCAGCACTTTACGATGAGCAAGGCAGGTCAATAAACAAAGGCCACGTTTACATTTCTGAATCCAGCCCTCCACAGGTTTCCCAGGCATACTATAAGCAATTCCAGGAGGACTTCATGTTGTTTCTTGGGTCACGGTCTGAGGAGCTAATTGTTGGAGGACGAATGGTGCTTATCTTGCTTGGTAGGAGAGGTCCTGACCATGTTGACAGAGGCAATTCTTTCTTTTGGGAACTTCTCTCACGGTCCTTTGCCAATTTGATCTCCACGGTAATTAATGGCATATTATGTACTATCATATAGAGCAAATTTCGTGTATACCTATACAAATAATCAAAGTAAAAATTGATTTTCTCACTTTCTTTCACTTTTCTCCACTAATTATCATTTCATGACGCAATCTCTTTCATTTTATATTTAAAATAACTGAAGTTTGAAATGACAAGAAAAATAAATTAGACGTGCATATGACATATTATAGTTGGTGAAGAATAAAGTGAAACACTAAAAATGAAACAAATGATTTTTTTATTCATACATGTATAATACATGTACATCATCATAATTTTAGTTCTTTGTTTAATTTGTTGGTGTCGCTTACAGGGAGAACTTGAGGTAGAGAAGCTTGATACCTATGATGTGCATTTCTATGCACCATCAAAAAATGAAATAGAAGATGAAGTGAGAAAGGAAGGTTCTTTTGAGTTGGACCGGCTGGAAATGTTTGAAATAGAGAGGGATAAAAAAGATGAAGAGAGCTATGGTGCCGCTGTTGCAAGGACAGTTAGGGCCATCCAAGAATCTATGATTTCCGACCATTTTGGACCGAGGATTTTAGACAATTTGTTTGAAATCTATGGAAGAATGGTGGATGAAGAAATGGCTAAAGAAGAAATTAAGCCCCTCACTTTTGTTATTGTTCTAAGAAAAGTATGAAACTATGAATCGAAGGAGGAAGGCGTAATAATATATCAATAGGATGGGATGAACTTGTGTTAATATTACTGCATGTGTTTTGCAGTTATCACTTTGATTTGAATGACAGAATCATTTGGAAGTTAGAGTTTTAGACTTTTAGTAGTAAAGCTTTTGTGATATAGAACTTTAAGTGAAATGTTGTTTAGTATTTTAAATGTTTGGTATATAACAATGAATAATATTTTGAAGTTATGAATTTATAAAGCATAAACAATTAACTATAAAGCTTTTTCCTAAATGCTCTAATTTTCAGTTTTATCTTCTTTTTTCTTATGAAAGAAAATGAGTAGGAGAGTCACTTGAGTTGGCATCTTCTAACTAAACGTGATCATGGTGGCACCTTATTTATTGTGCCTAAGCATGTGAGAGTAAGGTATCTGAATGAGGCATAGTTGTGCACCTAACCCCATTGAGGACACTAGTGAGCATGAATAAAAAATATAGAGTTTTATTCCTGAACACTTCTTATTGTAGGATTCAAACCAGGGACCAGCACTTTCCAAACTCTTAAAAATGAGTCCATAACAAATAGACCAACCACCCCCGATTGTTCTAGTTTCTTCTAAAGGATAAAAAATTGATAATAATAATAATAAATATCAATTTGGTGCTCTCTTTTCCAAGCTGGCCAAACAAAGCATAACCCATCAAGCAACATTAGCTAGCCTGAAAATGTCATTCATTCATCGTTGCATTACAAAGCACCACAACCATAGTGGAGTGAAATTGTCATTGGGTACAGTGCATTGTACCATATGATAGGACTATGGGTCCAATCCATACAAAGTGTTTTTTGTGTTGAAAGCACTTTTTTAAGAAGAAAATTGTGGCGTTTGACAACCCAATAAAAAGTGTTGAAAAGGGGCCCTAAAGTTTGTTTTCAGTTTTAGCTATATTTGCTATGAATTTTGTTGGAAGTATTCATTTTGATCCACATTTGATTCATTGAGTGCCAAATGAATGCATGGAAGTTCTAATCATTTGCGCATATAGCGGGACACCCATAGACCATTTTAATTTGTTAGTGTGGGCCGTAAACTTTGAATTTGATTAGAGAAGTAATGATTACAGTATGATACAATGAGAGTGTGGTTGAAGTAGTGTCTAATTGTAGCTAAAGTGTAATAATAAGAGATCTAGGGTTAAATTGATGTCTTGGCCTTATAATAAAGGATAATTATCATGAAACATATATAATAAATTAAAATTTTGTTGTATTTATTATAAAAAAAAAAAAAATTATAGCTGCATTTGTGAACTTTGGGCCTTACTTTTAAGGGAAGCCTAGTGTAAGTAGAACCCATTTCTTATTTTCGGTCAGATGCGAGGGCCCACTTTGTTTGACTGACAATACACCAGCTGTTTGAGGAATGAGAGCCCAATTTTTCCACTTTCCAGAGGACCAGAGCCCAAGATACACAGGCCGGTCGCTCAAGGCTGAGGATAAATTTGCGGGGCTTGCTTACGCATGATATATACTTCTATGTAGCCTTAAAAAACAATTCAACTTTGGAATTTGAGCCCTAGACATTTTTATTAGAAATACAAAAAGAAACAATTGAACAATAAAACACTATTGGTACGAGACTTTTACTAGCAAGTGATGTCAAAGATGCTTCAAATTTTATTATGTAAATTTTACAAACTAATGTGTTAATTTTTAAACACAATACAAAAGTCATTAGTTTTTATATATATTATTATTATGTTATTTATGTAATGCTAATTACAACTAATACAATGTTAATTTATAAATATTTTGTGGTAAAATTGACAATAATTTTAGTATTTTTCAACAATGGTACATTATTGGTGTGAACAAATACTATTTTTTATTTCTGCCCTTGTATGTAGTGTAGATAAAGAAAGGGTTACCCCAAAAAAATGCATATGGAATTATTATTTTTATTTATAGTAAATACCACATCATTAACACTAGATTGTGAATGTCAATATCAAACTAGGATTTGACAAATGCAACTGCTAATGATCTTCTTATAACAAATGTATGATTTGGACAACCATTCTTGTGTGAGCCCTTATTTGGTAAGAATTCTGATATTTATTAGAGCTTAATTGCTGATCAAGTAGCCTTCAAAAAAAATAAAATAATTAATGATCAAGTTCATAGAAGTAATGCAAGAATGGAATTTATGTCTTGGAGAAAAATCAACTACCACATATGGTTGACAACAAAACAAATTGCCTAACTAGTCTCATCCCATATACACAGTTTTAGCTAGATTTTATGCTGTATAAAATTAGAGCAATTATCGTATGGTATACTGAAAAAGGAACATGATAATTCTACTGCAATAATCAACATTCAGAGAACCAAATACATTGATAAGGATCCCCAACAAGTTGGCTGAGCCTGGCCCTAAAACCAGAAGAGACAACTGGGGAAGGCTGTCAATGTAAGAAGCCAACTATCTAAACAATTCTAGGCCAGTTGGCCCCTCCTCTGTTGACTGTATAGGATATCTTTCTTGTCACTTTATAGTTTTTACACACAATCCCCCTCATCATATCCAGCATTTTGCCCTACAAATTTGCCCCTACCCCACTTCCCTTTTCAGTGAAAGTGTAAGGAAATTTGGGGGGGATTGGGATTGGATAGGGATAATCATATAATAAAATTTAGAGCATGTTATAGTTTTTTAAGCTTAACTCAAAAGTTTAAGCACATAAATGTTTATAGTATAGTTTTAAACTATTACAATTTGAAGGTTTTGAGTCTATATTAACCAAAATCACAAAAATTTATGTAAATTGCACTTGGTATATATCTATCAACTAAAAATCTTTCCATTTCTATGTGGAATTTGGACTTGGAAAAAAAAAATAAGAAAAAGGATTATTCATGTGAAAACCCCATAATAGATAAACAAAATATGATGAATATAGCCACTTGACGGAAATTTTGATCAAACATTTTAAGAGTGCAACACAAATCAATCTTCCTTGACGCATGAACTCTATCATGATTGACTTTTGCAATAATTTTTTTTTGGTACCAATTTTTGTAATAATTGTTTCGCTTATAGTTCTCTATCTAATCCTATGACATGTGTCTTGAAATACATACATATAATGTTGTGGTACAAGACAATGAAAGCTTATATGATAACTTTGACTTCTTTCTTTCTATGATGGTTGTCATCTCATCTCAAAGAAACCAAAACTTGATCACGTCAAGGGAAAGGTTTAAAAAGATGGAATTTGATTCAATATGGTCATATTATTGTTAATCAAAGAAGCAATTGTTATTAAAGTCCCCAGAGAGGACATCTTTCTATTTTAAAGGTCGGAGATAGTGCCATTGGAATAATTGGTCATGGTGATGGTGATGTCTCAGTAGATGCCCCATTTAAAGGATTGAATTATCATGACAAACAGAAACATTGTAAAGTTTCTAAACTTCAAACATAAATTTTTCTTGGTCCTGTTACATGTAAATTTTATTTAAAAATGCATTAAATCTATAGCTTAATGACGGAGTTGATTTGGAGAATATATACATAGCTTAGTGCAATTTGCCATGTGGGGCCTTAAACAGAGACATATTTAAAAGTTAAATAGGAGTAGATAGATGGGAAATACAAAAAGTACCTGTACTCAAATCTCCAATATTCAAAGTCCTTGCCAACAGGTTTCTCCTTCTAACTTCAGTTCGCAGCTGTTGTAGGAATCCAAATAAGTGAGTCCCCATTGTCTGTCTCCATCTATGTCCCCATCTGTAAGCTGCGGCTTGTAAGTATAAGTTTGTGAAGGGACCAACCATACAATGACTTATCTTATCATATGCTTCCAATTCTTATATAACTACGAAAAGAAATATGCCAGCTTCTTCCATAATTGGCTTTAATTACAGCCTCCTTTAGTTAGTTTTGAATTTATGAATCAAATCCACAAAAAATCTTGTGCTTGTTTAAAAAAACTTGTTTCATTCGTTTATTGGGTTTGATAAAAATAAAACCTAACTCACTAAGCTAGGAATTACAAGAGTTAAAGCAAATTTACAGAATTGCAATATATCTCCTTATTCTCATCAGTGTAGGGAAATAAACTTTTAAATTGAATTCTAGCCTTCACTTGCTTTCTAATGAAGCAATGATCTGCTCTTGTGCTTATCCTGCAATTATGCAGGCAGGCAGGGGTGGAACTAGGACTTCAAGATTAGAGGGGCCAAAGATAGAATTTACTAATATAAGAAGGTTATATAAGAAATATGAAGTGTTGGGGGTATCCATAATTCCATATATATTTTGAAAAGTTTAGTTAAACCTAAGAGTGAAAGCTGAATTTTTGCAAAGTGGTGGGGGGTATCCCAGTGTTTTATGTAGTTTCGCTCGTAAATGCAAGATAACATTTCTTTGTTTAATAGGTGTATGATTACAATATCTCTCATGAACTTAAAAAGAGAAAATAGAAAAGCAAAAACAATGAATGAGATAGATCGCTAGGGATAAGTGGAGATAAGAATTAAGATTACGTGGTTTGACCTAACGGCCTATATTCATTGTGAAATTCCTAAACGGCTCTTCATAATTAAGCATGCATTTAGGTAAGAATAAAAAATTAAAATTATTTCACTATTTAAAAATACTTTTTGGCACTATTTATGGCTCCATTGTACTATTTCAACTAACTTTTACTTTTATTTACAGTACTTTTAGTAATAATTTTTCAGTTTCAGCAAAATAAACAATATCTAAATACACCCTAAATGTGATTACAAAGAATTATATATAAGAGCTAAAAGAGTCTATGGTTAGCCCCCGATGAATTTTACACTAGATAAAGCCTCTTGGGGCCTTACACAACAACCAATATAATGTTGTCTTTTTCACATTTCCAATTTTCCACACGGCAAAAAGGCTGAGCTTCCATTTTTTCCAACGGACAAAGGAAGGCCTTCTTCCCCTTTACAAAAATAATTGAGGGTCTCTTTTGAAAGAAAAAAAAAAACCTTCTCCAACTAATGGATAAGAGCAAGCTGCTACATTATAAATAATTTATATGGAATTCACTAGATTTAGAATATACATTCCTTTCAAAAAGGCATCGGCTATTGGCACCCACCACTAAAAACCCCAATACAACATGCCTAAACAAATTTTCTCTCTACCGGGTCAAGCAAGCTGAGAAATAAAATAAAATGGTAGTCTTGTTTGGTAGAAATAAAGTAATAAAAACAAATACAACTTAAAAAAATAAAAATGACATAAAAGAAATTAAGGCAAAGTGTATGACATCTCATGGGAGACATTAAGCAAAGCAATGAGCAAAAGGCGTATTTATAAATTTGGTAAAAGCTGTTTTAGAATCCGATGAGGTAAATAATGCAAGCACCATTGTGGATTTATCATCATTGCCTTAAAAGAGAGAAGGGGAAAAGGGAAATTTAAAAAAAATTAAAGTGGGAAAAGAAATGAAAAAAGCTAGTTTGGCGCAGAAAAATGAAGATCACTCCATTAAAAATCTAATCTCTCAATGGAATTATGGAAGCAAAAAAGCTACTTTTCTATGAGAGATTACCGGGATAGTGAAAGTTAAGTACACTTGGGAAATAATTATCATATAATTTTATGATGATTGGTACATATATCCACTAAGAAATACTATGTTGCTTAGAGGAAAAAGAATAAAGTTCTTTGAGTGGGACAATGCTCAATGGTAACCTCTTAAGACTATATAGCATTGACAAAGCTTGGTGTGACCTCTTAGATTGTTAATCATTCCAAGAAGAAGAATGTGGAAACTTTTACAGTAATGGGTCCTTTCAAGTTTGTTGCATGTTAATGACAAATCATTAATATTTACAAGAGGCTTTCAGTTCTTTGAGAACAAGTGAACAAAGCATGTCAGTCAAAGACCATAATTGGTCATTGTTGATTTGTTGCTAGCAAAGAGGAATGAGCCAAAAATATTGAGGAGAGACCCCATTTTTCCTTGAAATCAATATCAATATATATATATATATATATATATATATATATATATAAACATAGGCCTCATGTAAAAGTGTATGAAGCCTTGCCACGTGGCACTCTAATGTTGCCAAATCATTAATGACAAATCACTAATATTTACAAGAGGTTTTCAATTCTTTGAGAACAAGTGAACAAGGCATGTCAGTCAAAGACCATAATTGGTCATTGTTAATTTGTTGCTAGCAAAGAAGAATGAGCCAAAAATATTGAGGAGAGGCCCCATTTTTCCTTGAAATCAATATCAATATATATATATATATATATATATATATATATATATATATATATATATAAAAATAGAGACCTCACGTGAGAGTGTATAAAGCCTTGCCTCGTGACACTCTAATGTTACATTTAACATTTTTTACCTCTTGTCATTAAGTCTATAACACTATAACATGGATGTAAAATAATTACTTCTTGTACATACAATAAAAACAAAATCAATGCCAAATTGGATTAAAGCACAACCCTTTTGAGCTCATATCCAAGTGATACATCTTCCCACATCAACAAGCAAATTTTAACATTCATCCTTTATTAAATTTTGTTCCATTCAAATTCAAATAATTATTTTCTTTTTGTTCATATCAAGGATTCTTCTATGGTTGGGAATTTCACACCTTATAATTGAAGATTTGTTTAGAAGTTTAAAGGGAAAAATAAAAGGGTATTGAATGCTGACAATATTTTCGAAATCCATAAAGCAACAACTATTGGGTAGGAAAGCATATTCACAATCACACACATCACCATGGTTTGATGGAAATTCGAATACAACACCATTCCTTTACTTCAATCAATATAGCATTATTGAAAATAACTTTCCAACTCAAAATATCAAAAAACTAGACAAACAGATTTTAGTTCCAAAATTCCATATCTTCCATATCATTTAGCACAAATTCCTTTAACACTCAGATAGTCACATACACTCATATTTTAACAAGTTAAATTGTAAAACCATCACACTAAATTAACCAAGAAATTTAACATATTAAAAGAAGTTAATTTCATTTGATTTTTTTTTCTCAGCTAGAAGTTACTAACAATGTACATAGCATACTGACAAAAGTGTAAAACAGCAACTTCACTGTTCATGTACTCATCAGCTAGCTATGGTTGGAAACAACAATAGCGAGAGACTCTTGGCGATGAAACTTGGACTGCTTGGCAATGAAGGCCTCTATGGTGCGCTGGAACTCCTCGTCGCTTAGCTTTGGATACTCTTCCTCCGGCAAATTCTCATCGGACTGAGCAACTTTCATGCACTTCTCCGTCTCCGAACGACGGAGCTTTTGGCGAGGTTTCTTCGAACTCTCACGCTCGAACTTCTCCGACTGAGTTCTCCTACAGGCTTTCGAATCCGAACCCATTTCAGCTTCGCCGCTGATAGTGCTCTTCTTCTCTTCGAAGACGATCTGTTTGTCTTGGTAGACAACCAATCCCGCTGGCTCAGTCAGGACCGAAGGGTCGATCTCCGACGGCGGCTCATCGCTGTCGCCGCCGTGTTTGATGAGTTCCTCGTAGATTTCAGTCTCGGCATTGTCAGCAACAGGTTTTTGGACAGAGAAACAGCCGGAATTGAGGATGAGTGTGACGATGATGACATTGCAGAGTATGAACACGAAGAGAGGACTCGAGACGAAAGCTGAGAGTTGGCGGAAATACTCACCGGAGAGTCTGATGGCGAAGGGGAGACGAGTGAAGGTCCACGAGAAGAGAACCACAGCCAGACAAATCTCCCCGTAGCGAAAGAGGTTCGCCATGCGAAACATCGTTACTCTCTGCCTCTGCTCTGCTCTGCTCGCTTTCTTAAAGTTGAAACTGAGAAATGACTTTCTAGCTAGGAAACTTTGAAAGAATATGAAATGAGAATTGAAGGGGAAAATTCTTATAAATAGAGAGAGAGAGAGAGTGAACAGCGAGAGAGTAGTGAGTAGTGAGAAGCTGTGGGTGGACTGTAAGACCAAAGACTCGTAGATTCAGAGCGTGGAGTGTGGACTGGACTCTGGCTTGGCTTTCGCTTTCTTTGTTTGAGAGAACTATCACTTGTTCCTAGATAACTGAACCTCTCCCCACGCAAATCTTCTTCTTTTATAACCAAAAAGTTCCATCTATGTCGCTCTTTTTATATATTGGTTTAGTCTAATAATTGTATTTTAGGACAAAGTTTGATAATAAATTTTTTATCCAAGTTTTTAAGCTAATGAATCATGTAACTTGTTTGATAAAATATAGAATATATTTAGTCTTATAAAACATCACCTAACGAGTTGAAAAAAAAAAATCAAACTAATTTAGAGCCAAATTTTATTTCATAATGAACTGAAAATCAATCCGGTTCAGTTATATAAAAAAATTAAAAAATGGGTTAAACCGCCAATCGGTAGTTCAACCAGGACCATGCTTTTGAACTGGTTTAAAAATCAACTCACTTTGTATGTGTTTGGAAATTGTTAAAAAAAAAAAAAAAATTATTTTTTTACTTTTTATTTCAACTTCTTTAAAAATAATCTAGCTTTTCGTTTTTTTTTTAACACATTTATCATTAAAATTACCAAAAAAATATTTTTTTTTTATTAATATTATAAAAAAAGTTATCGAAAATTAGCAATCACACACAAATCTATCCAATCTCAAGCAAGAGGAAGGCTTTGAATGGGCTGAAATCTCATGTTATCAAACACGTGACTTTGAAACATTATTTTAGCACATCAAAGAGAAAAGAAAAGAAACATTGTTTTAGTACTAAATAAACAGAGTTGCAGAGTTTTTGCAGACAAAGAGAGAGGTACAATAGATGAGCAGAGTGCTTGACAAACACGCGATCGAATGTGCTTGAATTCAATTACCAAAAATAAAAATTCATATATTCGATGTCAAGGAAGAAAGCCTTGCTGGTCAATAATGCCTTGACAGAGTTTTGAGTGAGAGAGATCCATCAGGATTAATAAATATATGTACTCCTCCACCCAAAAGGAAGAAAGTGAAAATTGATTGTGATATTCATTATTAAGATATTAAAAAGTCTTTAAAGAAGAAAGAAAAAAGAAACAATCACCAAAACATAATAAAAATAAAATAAAATGACATTGTATGATATTTTTGTTTGAAATATAACTTATATTGGGATTTGTTTTTGGCAAAGCCACTCAGTAAGCAGGTAAGAGTGACCCCGTCTAGAGGCTAGTGAGCAACATTATTGCAATTAATAGGGACTAGAGTTGCTGTTGAACTTCATAGGCAGAAAATAAATTATATAAAAAAAAGAGGGGGCCTAACTTATTATTGACTATAGCAAAATGCCAAACTGTCTAGTTTTAAATAGAAGAAAAGCAGAAAATGGAACTATGAACTATCATATAAAGACAATTTTACTCAAAATAACAAAATTTATGTGGCGAAAACAACCCATTCAAGTTACATGAGTAGTAGAAAACTCGCTCGGTTTTCTTTGATTGCATAAGTGGTTCAACTAAACAATTAGATCGGTTTAGATACTAATTTATTGGGTTGCATGCATTTTATAGTCATCTTTGCAAGCATAGAATTTTAATATTAGTCTTGTGTACCTTCCATCATGAAACAAAAATTGACTCATGCGGTAAGTCTACTTGAAAGAATTTACTCAAAAAGCGACATTGGTCATAGCCAAGGGATCTTTACAAAGATTCATTTCACCAAATTTCATGTGATTCCATCATTAGCCCCAATGATTTTTTTATTAGTAAATTTTTTACATTTTGAACTCATTGCAAATTGACTTCTAACCATCTCACTGTTGAAGGAAAATCTATAATATCCATTGTACATAATTTTTCCTTTTAACTTGGAAAACAAGTATGTCTTATACTTGACTAAAATGCAAGTAAAAAGACCTCACAAGCATTTTTTGAGGCCATTGTTGCTCTCTAAAAAGCTTATTTATATATTGTTAAGAGTAATTTAGGATTTTATATATTAAACTATTGGTTAGGTGGGTGGTGTAGGGGTAGATTGACAATTTGTAAATAGAAAGTTAAAGAAATAGCCAATAGGATAAGTGTGCGGAATCATATATATTCAAGTAGGAAAATAGGAGTCTCTTCAAAAACAAACAAAAAAAACCTAAAAAGAGCACAAGATGCCAAGAGGGAACAAGCCTTTAGTCATCTCCATCATCTGTCATTCGAACAGAGAAGGGCAAGTTAGATATGTGAATAGGTCCAATTCTACTACCAATTAAAGCCCTCTTAACTAAATGATGGCCACTCAAATTTTCTCCTCTCTCAACTCAAGATATTTTCCAATAACAAAGTATTCAGAAAGTCTTGTTCACATCAGTGTTGTTGGTTCTAGTGAACCGCAATAAAGTTTTTGTAATTTTGTAAATTTTTTATAATACCATGGGTGTCTTTCATCCATAAAAAGAGAGAGGGAGATGTACGGTTCATCATCCACTAACAAACAAAGTCGATTCGTCATATTCGACTACACTAGGGCCTTAATTTCAAAGATAGAGAAACCTACGTCTATGTGCTCCATTTGTTTATAAAGTCTACATTTCAGCTTTATTAATTGTTTTTTTAAAATTATCTAGGCAAGATAAAATTCTGCTCTTTCTCCCATTCTTAGTGGAAAGCCAATTATCAAAATCATGATTTCGATTCTAAATTGTAGCTAAACATGAGAACATTATGGTACTTTATTGCCTGTAAAGACATTGAAGAATATATACATAAAGCTTGATTGAGATACTCAGCCTTTGTGTTAGGCTCTCGTGCTTGATTTTTTTTTAATTGTTTAGTGGTTGGATATGTGGTCTAGGTGAGCTTCACATAAAGATGACATTGACCTCACGTTTCTTCTAAATTTGGATGGCATTTTTTCCAGTTCATGGTATATTCGATTCGACCACCATTTTCATCCGAAGTTCTTATTGCTCCATATGATGCGGCATTGGTAATATGCTCTACCATTAGCTTACGTGTATAGCCCTATGCTGTTCAAACAAGTGGTTTGCAGATTCCATCAAAAAATGGAATCCCTATAGAGATTTCATTTCTTTTCTTCTGTAGGTACGTATTTGCTTTTACTAAAGCATAAAGCATGAAATCCTCTTTGTCTTTTCATGATATTTCATTCTCAGAAATGGTCATGTGTATGTGTATGTGTATGAACTATGATCTATGAAGTATGAACATCTCCTCTCTCTCTCTCTCTCTCTCTCTCTCTCTCTGTGTCTTCTAAATTGAACTCAATTTGGATCAGAATCCAAGGTGGGCATGAGCTGAGGTATGGGCTTTCAATTCGTTGAGGTCTTGGATAAAATTAAAAGGTCTCTGAAACAAATTCAAAGCCAGACCATCACAAAGTTGGGAGCCCACTTTGCCAAACCTTTTTTGGGCTTTCTTTCTAAATATCAGACCCTCTTAAGAAAATAATAGAGCACATCAACTGGTCCGAATTCCATTCCAGGCCTCAGGCTAAAGGAGGTGTCAGAAAATAGCCCGATCTATTTTCAGATCCACTAAAACTTGAGTGAGGAATGAAGAATTGAATTGAATTTGACCCATAAACAAATGCAATTTCATTCCTCACCCTGCTTTTTTTTCTTTTTTATTGAGAAGTGCTACATACACAATATTTTCACAATAATATAAATTAAATTATAGGTGATAAGTTGTTATTAGTTCTAGTTTGAATTTACAACTTAAATTATTTTTTTGCCTACTTATAACAACCAATAATAAGCTATCACTTAAGATTTATTATGAAAATGTTGTAAACATAGCATTTCTCTTCCTTTTTTTTTTTTTTTTTTTTTTCCATATTCATGTTTTCCACCTTTTTTATGCTAAAGTATTATACTTTATTATATGGAAAAAAAAAAAAAAAATCTCCTTAACCTGACCCATGCACACCTCTATGTGAGCCCATGGAGGGCAAAATAGTTGAATTGAATTTGACCCACAAACAAATGCAATTTCATTCCTCACCCGCTTTCTTTCTTTCTTTATTTTTTCCATATCGATGTTTTCCACCTTTTTTGCAATAAAAGTATTGTACTATATTATTTTGGAAAAAAAACTTAAGTAGTCCCGGAGCAGTGCTCCGGGCTCTCATAAATGGTGTGGGCCCCATGGTGAGACCCACATGTGGGGCCACACCCATTATGAGAGCCCAAAGCACTGCTTCAGGACTACCTAATTTTTTTTTTTCTAAAATAATAAGGTACAATACTTATATCTAACATGAGGCGCTCAAAATAATTAAGCTAGAGACTCAAATGGGGATTGGTGCAAGGGGGTAATCCCCTTTCTCAATCTTTCATATTGGAATGCCTTTGGAGGAAAAAAAAAAAGGAATATACAAGAAAACGAAGAAACGAATACATAATGAAATGGTTTAGGGCATGTTTGGTTTACTGTAATAGACACTGTAATATAATAGTTATTTCTATAGCTTAGCTATTCTTTAGTTTAGTGATATTTTAATTACTAGAAATAATAATTCCTTATGAATAGTTATTCTTTGAAATGAGAAATAATTATTCATCTCTAAGTAATAGTTATTTCTTAGTAGGTGTAATAATTTCTAAAATTAATATTTTCTAAATAAACAATTTTTTCCTATACATATAACAATTATAAAAATAATAAATCATAAAAAATTAATTCATCTCTCTCACAAATTTAAAATATATATATATATATATATATATATTATTTTTAAGAAAATATAATTGTATGAGTAAGATATTTCCTAAAATAGATCTTAAGTTTTAATCTAATGTTACAACTTACAATTCACAACCAAACGTATGAATATGTTTTTGTTACTCCATTACAACATATTTCTTCTTAGTAATAAAGATTATCATTCTTGGTAAGTTCCAGTTAACTCAACTGGTAAATCTTTGATGATAAAATAAAAATTTTGAGTTTTAATCGATTGATATCTTAGTTTGATGATAAATGCGTCAAAAATGGATAGTAAAATTCATATTTGATACTCTTGAATGTAGTGACCCCGTCCAACAAGCAACAATAAATGAAACGGCAAGACTTTCAGGGAAACTTTTGTACAAAACGTGTTGCACGGCATGAAGTTTGGCACATGGTCCATTAAAGTATCACAAAAGAAGGTCTTTATAGCTTTACTATGACTATGAGAAGACCTAAAAAAGCAGCAATTCTAGAATCCAGAATATTCATTTTGAAAAGGTCGTTCCTAGTTTTTCCCTTTCAGGACTTTTAGAAGCCAGAAGACTCAGCAGCCAGAACTTCTAAAGTCTAAACAAAAGCAACACCGAGTGGAATTGCTAGATAGGGAAATCTTCAACGTGTTTTTTTTTTTCTTTTTTTGGTTGTTGTTGTCTAACAACTTCTTTTTTGTTTTTTGTACTTAAGTTTATTTGCCTATATACAATTTTTTTTTTTTTTTTTGGATAGGAATTTGCCTATATACAATTGATTAAATTTAAAGTGTAATTTCTTTTCTTGACCTTATTAACGAGTGCCCTTATGACATTTGTTAATAGACTATTTTTAAAAAGCCTTAATACCACTTTTCAAGAAAATATAAAAATCTATAAGTTAATTAATTTTTTATTTGCCTATAAAAAAAATTTTAATTTTTTTTTTAAACCATTACACTTGTGACATTCGTCAACTCTTTCCTTTTTTTTTTTAATGTTATTATATTTTAACCAGTTTTTAGCAAATAAATAATCAATAAAAAGTTGCACTCACGTAAAATAAATTCCAGGCCCTTTATTAATTTACAGATCTTGAATTTTAATTAAGCAATGTTACATACACCAAAAAAAAAAAAAATACAATATTTTTTAATTTTTACACCTATTGATGTGAAAAGTTTATATTGATTCTTATCTAAACCCTACTGGTAACATCATTTTTTACCTATCACTAACCTACTACCACATCAAAAAGTGTCAAATTTTTTTATTTTATTTTAATTTTCTTTTCTTTTTTCCCTGGTAAGAAGTTTCCACTTTCTTGTCAACAATGACCGTAATTTTGATCAATGAAAATAAGTAAATTCGGACTCTTTTTTTTTTTTTTTGAGACGGTACTATACAACAAAGTAGATTCCGCTAATTGGAATAATTATTCTGGAGATAGAGATTAAGGAGAAGACAGATCACTCCATACAGGTACTAGCTCTGCTGTTGTCAACCCAAGTCTACGGATGAAATCATTATTATTTTTTGGTAGAGAATGAATGAATCGGCTAAAATAAAAAATTCATTTTGAGTTTTATTAAAATTCATTTCAGTTTTTTAACCTTTTTTTTTTTTTTGAGTTCATTTAAGTCTCCTAAGTTTTAAGTTTATTCAATTAAGGTCTCTTTGTAAGCTTTGATTAAAATTTATTTTTTTAATAATTTTATAAAATATTTTTCAATCATTAATTAGATTTTTTTAATTTTTAAAATTTTGAAGAAATAAATTAAAATTTTTGACAATAAACCACAACATTTAATAGAAGTTGATGGAGAGGCTTTAATTAAATAAATTTAAAATTTAGAGGAATGAAATGAATTATGGTGAAATTAGAAAGTGTGTTTTACATTTTTACCTTTATATATATATATATATATATGCAAAAATGTAAAACACACCTTCTATATATATATATATATATATATATATATATATTGTATTATAATTTAATGTCAAGTGTTTTTTTTTTTAATATATAAGATAGAATTTTACTCTAGTCTAATTTATAAATATATATGTGTGTGAAACTCCCTCCTAGAGATTTGAACTCTGGCCCTTACCCTCCTTCCCCACACCCTACAAATACTTATACTTGTAAAATAACCATTGTATCAAGAGTATGCAGTGATAAGTGTCTTTCAATTATACATACACTTAGGGGTGTTCATCAAACCGCATAAACCGCAAAAACCGCACCAAAACCGCCCGCAAAATGGCATAACCGCACCACACCACAAGTAATAGTGTACTGCATCGCACCACACCGCATGGTGCAATGCGATTTGCGGTTTTATAATAAGAAAACCGCACAAACCGCACCGCATCGCACCCTCTCTATATATTAATATATTTATTTATTTTTAATATTAAATATATTATTAATAGTTTAATAACCTTAGTTTCCAAAAAAAAAAAAAAGTTTAGTAACCCTAACAAGTGTTGACTAGAAAAGCCAACCCAAAATAAAGAAAAAATAGCTCAATAATTTAAAACTTGGTCCAAAAAAGGGAAAAATTAGTTTCGGGTTGAGTAGGAAAAACCCAAAATTTGAAAAATATACTGATTTCAAACCGCATCTTATACATAGTATTGCACATATGACCGCAAAAATGAGGTGCAGTGCGGTTATGGTTTTGGCTAAACTCTAAACCGCACCACACCGCATATGTAACCGCAAAAACAAAATGCGGTGCAGTTATGGTTTTAGCTAAACCGTACCACAAAATACGGTACTAAAAATAACCCAAAATCACACCGCACTGCACCATGAACACCCCTACACTCTAAATCTCTAATTTCATGTCACGTATCTTTTCATTTATAATTTATTTTTGCATCAATATTTACATGCAAATTCATACATCTGATTCGCTTGCAATTCTTGGCTGCATTTAATGTGGTAGGCCGTAGCTAGGCCATAGGTCAAGTCTTCAAGGTGCATGAATCTTCAATGCAAATTTACGGCCTACGACATTAAATGCAGCCAAGATTTGCAAATCCATGTTGATAGAGATTGGTGAATAACTGAATATGCAATCATTAGGTGATCTAGAAACTAGTTCACAACAATTTTGATCACCGTTTTCCCCAAAAACTAGTTAGGGCAAGCGCGTGCCTTAGAAAAAAAAAAAAAAAATTAAAGTCCATTCTAGATTTTATTTATATCATAAAATAAATATATAAATTATTTAATTTTTAAAATATATAGAGATTTACATAAATCAAAAGAGACATTAATTTTAAAATTTTTGATAATTATATCGTAAAAAGTTAATCTCATTAGTTTAAGAATTTTGATCAACCACAAAATTAAGGTAGCTATTTAACATATATTTATTTATTTAACTATAATAGTTTTTTAGTACCTACTTGCTAAAAATAATATATCTACTTTCTAAAAACTTCTAAGAATGATAACGAATATCATCATCTTCCAACAATAAACAACTGAGTTTTGCTAAGAAATTAAAAAAAAAAAAAAAAAAAGATAACAAAAGGCATGTGTAATCGAATTTTTCATTAGATATATTATAAGTTTTGAAAATTTAAACCTAGAAAATCAATGTTCTTTAGATAACAAATAAAACACCTAACATCATCATTCTAACTTTTTAAGAATTTCTATCATTTAAAACTCAAAATACGTAAAGAAAATTTTTTGGATGTTAAAATTTAGCGGGAGTAATTTAGACATTACATGATAAAATATTTTAAGAATCATAAGCTTTCATTATGGTTTAATTGAGAGAATAATAATATGACATATTTGCTCTTTTCCAAAATATTAAGGGAAAAATTGTTTGATTTTAAAGTTTAAGGAAAAATTGTAAACTACCCCAAACATAAATGATGAAAAAAAAAAATTTCCTAAGTTTTTGTTTTTGTGTGTAAAACTATGTGGTTTTACTTAAAAATAGTGTGTAAAGAAAAAAATATATATACAAAAAGTCAACCCAAGAAATTGTATGTGGAATATTGAATTTTGGCTCAACAAAGTTGAGTAAACCAACAAAAAATTTCTAAAAATACAACAAAATGACGCAACATTTTCATAATACCTTTATAATTTTGTTATATTTTATTTTAATTTGTAAAGAATTGACAGCTTAACAGTTTTGAAAATATTGTAACGACATCAAGATGTCTTAACATTTTTCACACAAAAAAATATTATATCCATGACATTTTCACAACAAATCATAAGTAGTAGGTTACTACAAGTTGTTATTGGTGGGCAAAAAAGTAGTTTCATTGGTAAGTTTAAATTAGAACCAATAATAATTTACCATATTTGATTTGTTATGAAAGTGTTGTGAAAATTATTATGGATATAACACTTCTTTTTCACAATACATTTATTTTTAGTTATAACTGGTTCTAGTATGATATTTTATTATTTTATTTTGACTTATAATGAATTAACACTTCAAAAATTGTGAAAATATTGCGCCAATTTGTGATGTTAATATTTTATTATAATGTGAAACAGCGTGAATTGGATTAACCAATAATAATATAGCCAATGTACTACAACTTTATGCATTCACAAAAAAAAAAAAAAAAAAAAAATGCAGCCAACAAAACAATGAAAGTTGAACAAACCAAAACTACTGTAGCGAAATTATTGTAGTTTTTCCCATTCACTGTTTATATATATATATATATATATATATATAGAAATATATATTGCACTTATAATGTAAATTTATATTGTAAACATATAAAAATTGGCAAATGTTGTACACATTTGCAAAATTTGTACTTTTTTTTTTTTTTTTTTTTTGCAAATGTATATAATATTTTTTACTTTTTGTGTATATACAATGTAAACTTACATTACAAGTAGAAAGTAAACATATAAAGATCCTTTAAAAGAAAAGAAAAGAAAAAAAAAAGGTCAAACTAAGTTGGTGAACTTGAAGAAATTTTTAAAAAATAAAATTAAAAAATTTTTAAAAAAAAGGGAAAGAGGCAACTCACTAAACCAAAAATACTGTTCATAACATTGTTCATGAGCTTATTAAATGAATATAATATATACTACTTTTTGTGTATATACAATTTTAAGTTTACATTACAAGTACAAAGTAAACATAAAAAGATCCTTTAAAAAAAAAAAAAAAGGTTGGTGAACTTGAAGGAAAAAAATGAGGGGAAAAGGTCAGTTACTAAACACAAAATACTATTCATAACATTATTTATGAGCTGATTCACACTTTTTATATATAGAAAAAAGAGCACAAATTGATGACTGAAAAAAAAAAGGGTGATAAATAGTACATATTGAACAAACCAAAAGTACTGTAACTTTTACACATTCACCCAACAAATATCACAATATTTTCCCAAAACATTTATTTTCAGTTTTTATTATTTTATTTTGACTTATAAGAAATTAACACCTTAATAATTGTGAAAATATTGTGAAATTTATTGTGTCAGTATAACAGTATATATGTGAGTTCTTATAAATATTTAAAAGAAAAAAAAAGTATAAACAGAAGACTTAAAAAAAAAAAAATGTTGTAACTACTATAGCTACCGTGCTACTTGAACAAACCAAAGTGATATTGTAGCAATTGTTCAAAACTATTAAAAAAAAAAAAACTCAATAAACCAAAGTAACACTGTAGAGGTATTGGCACTTTTTATATAGTTAATTGAAATAGAAATAGACACTGAACTCTGAAGTTTCACGTGACAAAATCTGAAGACACAAGCAAATGGCCATTCTACTTTTTCTCTCCAGCTAAGCTTGTCCACAAAGTTCCAAAACAAGTTCTTCATTTCGCGGCCCCAAAAGTTAAGATCCAGGAAAAAACGCTGTAGTTACTGTAGCTACACATTCTAAAGGGTACTGTAGTAATTGTCCAAAACTTGAAAAAAAAAGGACTAAATAAACCAAAGTGGCACTATAGAGAAATGGTACTTTTTATATAGTTAATAGAAAAGTCTTTTTTTTTTCTCTTTTTTTTTTCCCTATTTTTTGTTGGGCAGTACAGGTGTAACTACTTGTCCTATTCAATGCATTTTTATTTACTTAAAGCAAGATTGGTAAACCGTAACAGTAATTACATAAGATTAGGAATAGATATTACAAATAATACAAAATATAGTAATATAATATTTATAGCTATTAATGTGTTTGGTGACAACATAATAATAGAACCCTAAAGACAATGAAATTAAAATATTTTAAATCAAACTTAAGATATATTTTATAAAATATCTTACTCATATAATTATATTTCCTAAAAAATAATATTTTTAAAATTTGAAAGAGAGATTAGTTATTTTTATGATTTTTTTTTTTATAATTGTTATGTGTATATAGAAAATTTGTTTATTTAGAAATATATTAATTGTAGAAATTAATACACCTACTAAGGAATAGCTGTACGGCGGCCCGTACCCTTATCCACTTGGGCCCAGGACTCTAATGTAGGGATGCGGCCCACGAATCCAGCCTGTCTAATACCCAAGAGCGAGGCCCAAGCCCGCACAAACTGCGGACATGAGTTTTGCCACCTGCCCATTGCTCGGCAAACCTTTACCGAGCAAGGGGGAATAAACGCCCAAGCGTCCCATCCCTTGCATACTCGGCAGTTTCTCAATTAATGCTTCTACCGAGCACATCTGTGGAAGTGGGAACCAAGTTCCAAGACCATCCTTACTGCGTTCCACTCCCACCTAACCACCCACTTATAATCAAAGGTATTGGACCTCTTTTTGCACTAACCATGAGAGTAATCATGATCTCTCCATTGACCTTGGGCTATAAATATGAGAAGTTGGAGCGGAAATGGGGGTTGAAAAATTTACTGAAAAAGAGGGAGAGATAGATAGAGAGCAGAGGGAGAAGAAGGTGATTCAGGCAGATGAGGAGAGAAAAGTGATCTCATTGAGTCTCCGGGCCGAGATCGACCCAGTGTAGGAAATCCAAACCCATCATACAAGTAAGTTGTGAGTCCGACTGAGGCCCAGCCCAATAGCCTCATTTTTGGTGCGCACAATAGCTATTACATTTCTTTTAAAGATGAATAGTTATTCTTCATTTTAAATAATAGTTATTCATAAGAAATAGCTAAACCATATGAATAACTATTATATTACAATGCCTATTACAGTCTACCAAACATACCCTTAGATGCGTTCCCAGTAGCTGCTCTAGAATTTTTTTTCCTAGGGAGTTCAATACTATCGAAGCTAAGAATTTTTTGTGGGGGGTAAAAAATAATTTTTTTTTTCTATATATATAACTTTCATATTATATACAATAATCTAAAATAGTATTCTAAATACAATTTAGTATACAATACAATTAAATTGTATGATAGTCTTTAAAAATTATTAATAGTGTAAAGATTGGTAAGACAACAACCATTGAATGATAAATAAATAAAATTAAATAACTAATCATACATTTTTATCAAATTAATAATAATTTATTATATTCATATGTAATATCAATTAAATAAAAATATTTGATAAAAAAGAATTGTAACACACATAAGAGTAAGACTGTGAGTAAACCATGAAACTATGAAAAAAATAGTGATTGGTATAAGTTTTTGCTTTTGAAGTGTATGACTTTTTAACCATATATGTGGTCAATCTCTTAAAATTTAAGCAAACACTAAAAGACTTTTTGGACTTAGAAATCTATAGAGCACTTATCGAACTACTTGATTAGATAGAAAGAAAAAATTGAAAGAAGAAAGAGAGGTTGAGAGAATGAGTAAAGAATTACAAATGTAGATACAAATTGGTTAGATGTTCAAGTTATGTAATTTTTTGCTGGTGAAGAAGAAAAGTGCAGGGAAAAATAATTTCATTCCATCGTGCAAAATAAGCTAGAATCCAGAGAGAAGGTTTATTTAGTTATTTAATTTTTTAAAAATGAGCAATTTTATGAGTAGTGCTACTAACACCAGGACGGGCCCAAGATAATTTGAGGCCTGAGGCGAAAATTTTAACGGAGCCTTTTTATATCTAAATATCTCTTAAATAATTTTTATTTTATTTTTTTATATTTTAATTTTTTATTTCAAATATATTATTAATTCTTACAAATTAATAAAACCAATTCATCCAAAGTGAGCTAGTGATACTTACTATGTAGGTTTTACAAATTGATGTGTCGTCAATAAAAAAAAAGCTATTCAAAACATTCATTTATTTTATTGTTTGAGTAGCACCAATCATATTCCCGCCATATCAATTTGTAAGTTTTGCCATAAAATTTGTATTAGTTTTAGCATTTTTCATTCACTTAATGGTGAGTTGGTGATTGTGTTGTATTTCTATTAAAATTTTTTTTTTTTGGGGTGTGATGAAGATGCTAAAGTTATTACAAAAATTACTATAAAAAACTTACAAACTGATGTGACATTTCAAAAAAAAAAAAAGAATAAATCAATATTGAATTACTTATTGTAATTGGACATATCAATTTATAAGACCTAAGTGATAAAAAAAAAGTGCAAGTTACTCCCTTTTTTTCTAATTAGAAGAAAAAAAAATTACTGCCCCCATTTTAATTTCGGGGCTTTTCTATGTTAGGGGGCCTTAGGCCATGGCCCAAATGGCCTAGGCTTAGGGCCAGCCCTGACTAACACAACACTTTGTAACAAAATCTAAGTAGCAAGTTGTTAAAGGTATATAAAAAAAATGATATTAATTGTGGATTTAGATAAAACTAGTTACAACTTGCCACTTCACATTTACTGTAAAATTATTGTGAAAGTAGTACTAAAATGATCATATTCAAACTTATTTCAGCTAGATTTAAACAAAATTTAGGATTAGCATGTTCAAATTTTTATTTTAGGGAGTTAAAACAAAAAAAATTAAAAATTCATATATATATATATATATATATTTTTGGCCAGGTCCGCTGGGCTGACTGTAGCACCGCCCCTGTGCGACTGCATTCCTCATCTTTTTACTATCCTTCAAAGGTTTGCAAGTGCTCAATATGGACTTCTGAAGTCATCCATGGCTGCTTTGATCCACGTCAAAATAATAAAGCTCCACTCTTTAATTAATTTGTTTGGTTTTTTTTTTTTTTTTCTTTGAATTGCGACAAATAAAAGAATGAAAAAGTTTTTGGTTACATCCCAATTTCCGACAAAGCATTGTGTTTTATATCTCCAAACATGACTATATACAAACCATTGACATTGTGTTTTATTAAGTGTTTATTTTAACTAGTAGGTTGTCTGTGCGATGCACAGATAATTTTGTGATATTTTATGCAAAACAGTTTTGAATAATGTTGTATATAAATTATAAAGAAAAAGTAAATTAAATTAGAGTAAAGAAACATATACATTTTGAGATATTAAAAATTTGGTATAGTAGCTTCACTGCATATTTGTAGCATTCTTAAGGTAAAATTATTACTTTTTTAAATCATGAAACCAAAAATAAATGTAAAAGAGTAACGAGACCATGAAATAAACTAATTTGTATTGTGTTCACATATTTCATACTATGAAATAAAAGTATACCCAACTCTCTGACTATCTTCCAATCATCGATAGTGCGACATTAAGACATGGTGTAGACAAATGTATGCATGTGTCTTATAGATGATTTAAAATTAAACCATGGTAGAATATGACTTTACATTGCGCACCAAATATTCTCTCTACTTATATACTCAAAACAAAAACTAACTAACCAAATTACATAACCTAAATTATATTTAAGCCCCTAATTTAAAAAGAAAAAAAGATTACCCATAAGGGTTTCGGTGTCTTGATGGTGGTGAGAGGTCAGTATAATGGAGGTGGTGACCCCTCAGATTCCTCTTTCTCTCTCTTTCAAATATTTTGTTAGTCTCAGGTCTTTTATTTTGGTAATATATAGTGAAATAGTGTCTTTTATTTAATAATCCACAACATTTTTGTGTCTCTTTATCTCTCTCTAGAGTCTTATCTCGTTAGTTATTACTATTAGCCCTTACTTATTTATTTATTTTTTTTTAAAATACTAAAACAGTGGGTATGCTAAAAGACACGAACAATAGTGAAAGGTGTGGTGTAAGCTCAAGCAAATAATGAGATATTAATGAGATAACAGTAAAATAAGATAATGTGAACTTTTGGGTAAACAAAAAAAAAAAAAAAAAAACTTAATGAAAGAGGTAAAAAAAGGCTAAATGTAAAATTAGAGTGCCACTTGGCAGGACCTCATGCACTCTCTCATGAGGTCTATGAGAGAGAGACATTTTCTAATAACTTTTATTCTACAATATTCCTCCAAAAAAATTTTTTTTTTTGCTCATTCCTTGAACTGAATAATTATAATGGTTTTGTGTGTGCAATTTATAACTGTTGTTTCACTGCATATTTATTGCATTCTCAAGGTAAGATTAATTTTTCACCCTCGAAAAAAAAAAGGTAAGATTAATTTTTTTTTTAAATCATGAAACAAAAAATAAATGAAAAAAAGTAACAGGACCATGAAAATCAAATAATTTGTGTTGTGTTCACATATTTAATACTATAAAATAAAAGTATATCCAACTCTCTCACTGTCTTCCACTCATTGATAGTGAGACATTAAAACATGGTGTGGGCAAGTGTGTATGCACGTGTCTTATAGATGATTTGAAACTATGGTAAAATATGGCTTTACATTGCATACCAAATATTCTCTCTACTTATATACCTAAAACAAAAACTATCCAAACCTAAATCATATTTAATCTCCTAATTTAAAAAGAAAAAAAATTACCCGTAGGGGTTTCAGTGTCTTGATGGTGGTGGGAGGCCAATATGATGGAGGCAACGTCCCCTCATATTTCTCTTTCTCTCTCTTTCAAATGTTTTGTTAGTCTCAGGTATTTTATAGTGAAACAATGTGTTTTGATTTTGTAGTGAAACAATTCGTTTTATTTAATAATCCACAACATTTTTATGTCTCGCTATCTCTTTCCAAGGCCCTATCTGGTTGGTTATTACTATTAGTCCTTAATTACTATTTATTTGCCTTTTTTTAAATATTAAAATGGTGGGTATGCTAAAAGACATGAAAAATAGAGAAATATGTGATGTAAGCTTAGGCAATTAATGAGAGACTAATGAGATAACAGTAAAATAAGTTAATGTAAACTTTTGGGTAATAGTAAAAAAAACCTAATAAAAGAGGAAAAAAAAAATGCTAAATGCAAAATTAGAGCATCACTTGATAAGACCTCACGCACTCCCGCATGAGATTTCTGCTTTTATATATATATATATATATATTGATGATTATTCCTTTATAACTTCTAATTACTAATCAACATGAGTCTCAAAAAACTTTGTGATGGACTTTTATCACACGTACAAAATAAGTATAGATTTTTTTATCTTTATTTTTTTTTAAAAGGATATTGCTATTGTGTTCATCCTTATAAGAAATTAAGCATAGATTAAATTTTCATTATTTTTGACAATTTTTCTTTGATTCCTTTATAATTTATATATTATGTCGGTTTAAATGAATTTTTTCTCAAACTTTAAAAGGATGGACTTTAGATAAGATGTTCAACTTTTATACGCCAAGCATTGACTATAAGTCTTGTACATTGAACAAATAGAGATAAGAAATTAAGAATATGGTCCATTTTGGTTGGCCTTAGCTTGATTTGTCTAGACATCAATTTTCTCTCTTGCCAAAAGTCCGACTTGTGATGAAAGTTTTCTTGATTATTACTTGTATACAAAATTTCAGGACCACTAAATTGGAATAGGTCCCTTACTAACCTAACCAATTGGAATAGGATGAAATTTTTTCCCATCCACACTAAACGTTGTGTACATTCCAAATTTTTTCTGCATCTCATAGTGATACGTTGTTGATAGGTGTCATCCAAGTCCAACATGATTGAGAGTTGTAATTGAGACTATGGCCCATAAACTTTACTATTCAATACTTTGCGAATTAAATACTTATTTGATGTAACAGGAGACTATGGAATTTGACATTATATGCACTGGGGTTTGTTCTTGATGTTGTGAAATTGCTGTAGGTACTAAAAACTCTAGTTTGATTAGTTGGCAAGTCATTTTCTTTAATCGTGAAAAGTCTACAATGGAAAACTTTTGTGTTCCTACAATAAATGTTTTGGAGAGAAAATTGTTGGCCCTCTCATCCCATTGGGACCCCCCTATTTATGCAAAGGAAAAATGGTCCAATATTCCTAAGTGTGACTTAGTTACATGGAATTTTTGTGCAAATGTGCCTAGATTTCTTTTAAAAATTTAATTATAATTTTAAACTCTAATTTGGTGATTTTTATATGATTTTTGTGGTTTGATTTTGATTCAGTAAAGACATATTAGCCAAAAGAAATGAAGGTAGAGCTATTAAAGAAATTTGTACTTTCAGATTAGCAATTACAGATGGCTAATGCTGCATTGTCATTTGTGGTTGTGGTATGAATAAGCGGTATGTTGTTTGGGCGATTGATTGAGGCAAAGCAATTAACCATATTAAAAGGGATTAGCAACTTTTTCTTTCTCCTTTACCATTTGTGGTATGTATATGCCTTTTTCACACATGCTTAACTTAAGTACCTATTAGGATTTTCCTTAATTATGATAAATGTGGGGGCATTTTTTGCTTCAAGGAAACTCATGTGTACTCCTAGACAATTTTTGCTTGTCCCACATTGGAAGAATTGCCCCCTCTTTACACCTTATAAGGGATGAACCAATGGTTGAAGAGTACCACTAGTTTGGTTACCACTAGTTTGGTTAACCAAACTAGTGGTACTCTTCAACCATTGGTTCATCTCTTATAAGGTGCAAAGAGGGAGGCAATTCTTCCAATGCGGGGGCATTTTTTGCTTCAAGGAAACTCATGTGTACTCCTAGGAAATTTTTGCTTGTCCCACATTGGAAGAATTGCCTCCCTCTTTGCACCTTATAAGGGATGAACCAATGGTTGAAGAGTACCACTAGTTTGGTTAACCAAACTAGTGGTACTCTTCAGCCATTGGTTCATCGCTTGGTTTATTGATTTTGTTATCTATAACTTTGATTCTTCTTTACCTAATATAGTTTGGAATTTTTTGTAAGTAAATTTTTTCTTCAAGAAAATGAATAGAAATCTCCCTTCATGTTCATGCTCATGTTGATGTTCATATTTGTATCTTTTGCAATACTCAATAAGTTGTTTACTCATTTTGTGAATTATCAATTGTAGTTAAGAAAAAAAGTATAAACACAATATTATTCAATTAAACTAACGTGAAAAATTAAATCTATTAGATTAAAAAAATGAACATGAAAATGAAAATTTCACAAAAAATTTCTTAAATAGAATTAAAATAATTTTTACTCAATATTGTTTATCAAGCAATCATGTACTAACTAACAACATTCCAATCATTACGTGTATAACGGGGTGATGAAATGGTTGTTCAGTTTATTTAAGAAATGTGATCTAGCTAATAGAAATTAAAAAAATACAATAACTTTCACGCGTAGTAATGAATTATACATTTACGTATATCTTATGCATTTTATGAGTTTTATTTTATAAAAATGTATTTCATAAAATTAACAAAATTTATCATAAAACCCTTCATTGTATTTTTTAAAATCACTACATAAAAATAAAAGAAGTTTTTTTCCCAAAAAAATGTTCTCCAGTCATAATATTTACCAAAAAAGATCATACCAAAAAAAAATCGTACAACGCATAGGCCAATAACCAGTCTATATATATAGTTAAAGCCAAAACTGAGAGAAAATCCAATTAGATTCTAATTGTTGTCTAATTTTGTGTCACGTGTCCAATTTAAGGTTTTTTTTTTTTAAAAAAAAAAAAAATTGATTCCAAATACAGATGGACTCACCATTCCAAATACATTGCAATATACTAACTTTTTTTTTTATGAGATAGTTTTTTTGATGAGATAGTGGCTCCTAAAAAAGGGCCATATATGGGACTGTGATTTCATGAACCACATGTAATTTTAAATAGACTAATGGTTGCTACATACACACACACACACACGCACACGCGAGCACGCACGCACACACGCGCGCGCACATATACCCAAAACTGAAAGAAAATTTAATTAAATTCTAAATTGGAGTCTAATTTTGCGCCACGTGTCTCATCTAATTTTTAAATTTGTGTGTCAAGTGAATTATTAGGTGCAAAAATCAAAGAGTTTAAATTCAATTAAATTCTAAATTGAATTTTAATTGGAGTTCAATTTTACACCATGTATCCCCTCTAATATTTTAATTTTTGTAGCAAGTGAATTATTTCGTACAAAAACCGAAGAGTCTAGATCCAATTAGATTCTAAATCATATATATATAATTGTGATTGTTTTTAAATGTACATGTGCATACGCACAGGGTTACACACTACTTTTATTAAATGAATGTATCAATTTTTAAACACAAAATAGAAAAATAATTAGGAAATTAATTTCTTACCTTGTTGACATGACACTAATTATATTCATTACCATGTTTTTTTTTTTTTTTTTTATAAGAATATTCATTACCATGTTAGTTTACAATATTTTTATAATATAATTGGAAATAACTTTAACTAAAAAGTCAAGACTTTTTCATTTTAAAATTAGGTAAATACTATGTTTTTTAGATGATGTTCATGAGCACTTTAACTAAAAAGTCAAGACTTAAGACCCCATTTAGTTGCCGAGAAAGCAAAGGAAAAGAAAAGAAAATAAATTTTCAATTTCTGTTAATAAAATGACATCTCATTTACTTATGGAGATGCAATTAATATATTTTCAAATATTTTATTTTATTTTATAATTAAGGACACGTGATAATTCAAAGGATAAATTAGATGGCATAAAAATATTATTTTGATATTAATGTTTTTTTTATACATTATTTTGATATTAATGTTAGATACATCAATTCTTTTCATGCACCGCTTAATAATAAGGATTATTTTTACACAATACCAAAAGTTTAGAAACAAAATTGACACGTTTAAGATCTTAAAAACCATTTTGATACATAGTACAAGTGTTAAAGACTAAAACGGTAATTAAACATGTTTTTTTCATATTTTTATTAAAGATTAAATTCTATAAGGATGTGATTTAAAACCCGAGTTTTACACCTTCCATTTCTAACATGCCACATCATCTTATCACGTATTAAAGAATAAGAACAACCATAATCAATCAATTATAATGCTCATTTGAAAATTCAACCAAATTGAGAGTTTAATATAGAAAAACTTAATGAAAGACTTAATGAAAGAGGTAAAAAAATGCCAAATATAAAGTTAGAGCGCCACTTGACAAGATCTCATACACTCCTGCATGAGGTCTCTGTTTTTATATATATAATATATATTGATTTTTTTTTTTTGTAAGTATTTTAATGTTCTTAATTTTTAGAAACTCAACGCAAAAGCCACAGAGGCGGAGACCATAATAATAATAGTACCTTATTGTTACTTCTTCAATCTCAATATAATATTTATTACTTCAATTGATCTTGAAATTAGTGTTTATTCACCAATCTAGACCCATTTCATCTATAATTTGTAATAATCTAGATCGTTTAAAATGTTTTTGTAAAGACCTGTTTTTGACTTCTCATCGTTTTTCTTACTCATTGATCGTTGTACGTGTAAAATTCTAATGCATTGTGAGATTTAAAAAAAAAAAAAAGGTTTGAAAAATTCAAGTGCTCCTTATTATTTATCGCGACGAAGACATTTTTCTTTATTTTAATGATTTGTTATTGTGAAGTTATATATATATATATATATATATGTGTGTGTACCTTTATATAATTTTTTTTCAAACTAGTATATTAAAGTAGAAGTAGAAATGAAGTAGAAAAAAAATCTAATTGAATCCAAATTAGATTTCAATTGAAGTCTAATTTTGTGACTGTGTCCCAAAATTTCTCCTCAATTTTGATGTCAAAGGTGAGGACGAATATTAACACTCACCTACATAGGTAAGATTACCCCTTCCATTTCTTTCCCCCATGGCCGTGTGCGTGGGCTACACTTCAAATGGCCCCACGGGTCCTTCACTTACTTGTGTAAGCTCCTACCAACTTATTATCACTCCATTGCATTTACACTTATTTTATGAATATGCTATTTCTTAAAAAATCCAATTCTTAAAAAAAGAAAAAAAGAAAAAAACTATAAATCTTTAGTTAGTGACATAAAAACCAAGTACCAAAAGTCCGATCTTATGTTAAACGCAAGGGCAATGTCGTTGCTGATAAGCTAGCCATATTGGCCAAGCACTCTATTGTTTATCAAATTTGATTAGAAGACATCCACAGTAATGCTACCAATCTTGTGATCGCTGACAGAAGTTTCTGTCAATTCAATAAAATTACAATCAGAATTCTTAAAAAAAAGAGACCAATCTGAACAACTCTTTATCAATAAGGAGATTACACATTTTTTTTATAAAAAAATATGGCAACAAATATCCATATTGGTACCTAATAAAAGTAGCGTGTTAATGCATTTTTGTGTTAATTTGGCACACAATAACAAATTAAAAGTTTGCGGCTTAACAAGATATGAAAAGAATGAAAATCTTTTTGTTAGTGTGCGTTGGTTTAGTAACGCGTCTGCGTTGAAGCTGGTGTTTGCGCTTTTTGGTTGGTCCCATCAGTGGCGGCTCCAGGAATTTTGTTTAGGGGGGTCATTAAAAAATTTTAAGAAAAAAAAACTTGAATATATCGAGTTATTGACAAAAAAAATTAATACATGAAAATTTACAATTTTCTTCTACAAGTTTTCAAATTTTGAATTGTTATATGATAGTTCATTGTGAATATCTATTGCCAATGTGGGTAGTTATGAGCTTATAACTATTTTATTTTGTTAAGTTTATATAACATTTTTATTTTTATGCAGTTGTTATTATTTACTTGTTATTGTTTTTATAAAAATATTTTAAACTAAATGACTAAACTAAACTCATTAGCTTTGTATTAATTATTGACACACACAATGACACTCATTCATACATAAAACTATGCACCATATGTCTACTTAACCAATCAAATGCTTGGACAATCACTAACTTTACAATTTTTTTCTTAAATTTTACTAACTTTATAAAAATAAAAATAAAAAGTTATTATAACATGATAACAACACACACACATGTAACAAATCATCTCTATTTCCTAATTATTAAATTACATAAATTTATATTATATTTATATTGTACACACAAATGTCCACACACATCATAATTTACACAAATAACATTATAACAAAAAATAATGCACACAATCAATATTAGACACACTCACACATAATATAAATTTATAAAAAAGAGTGACTTACAATTCACAATTCACAAGCACTTACTCTTTACTTTTACAGTTGGAGATACTTGTAATAAGGGTGTGCACAATTTAAGTCAGGGTGGGCAAAAACATTTTTAAAAATAAATTAAAGTATTAAACTAACAAAAAAAAATTATATATATAAATTTTTTTTTTTTTTTGGAAGTCAGGGGGTTCAAATGAACCCCCTGAATATTGAGTAGCGCCGCCCTTGGGTCCCATGGCATTGTTCATGGACTATCCAAAGCACAAAAACGTGTGAACAGTATCAAGTGAACAATGTTTTATTTTTTTAAAAATATTTTGCTACAGTATTTTCAGTAATAAGTTTTTAGTTTTCAACAAATAAGTGGTATCCAAACTGACCCTTACGCTAAGTTGGTTTTTTAGTTTTCTTTTTACCAAAATTAAAAATAGTAATAGCCAAACCTAAAATCCAAGAACTTCCTTTATTTTATTTTCTCTTTACTTTTTTGAGAGAGTTTCAAGTTATAATGTCCGCTCTTAATGATAACTCTTTATCATCAGACCAAGACATCAATTGATTTTTAGTGTAGGAGGGGATTGAACTCCAAATTTATTATTCAATTATGAGAGTCTTTACTAGTTGAGCTAAATGAAACATAAATTTATTTTATTTTCTATTTAGTTTTGTGTTTATCTGTTCTATCTGTTTATCTCTCAATCCATAAATTTCACGTTTTAAAAGAACAAAAAGAGGATAGACAGGGCCCAGGGATAATAATTAATAATTAATAGTCAATAGTCATATATGGGGAATGAAAATTGAAAAGAATTCCAAATTTGTTTAAAGTTAAGGTACACCGGATGTTTGAGACTCTTTCTCAGCCAATCACCACAAACAAAATTAACAATAATTTGGGGACACAAATTTAAATGTGTGTTTCCTCGTTCCTACGTTCTTCCTTGTCTCCTCCTTGGTCGTCTTTTCCCACTGAAACTCAACAACAATGTCACTGAGGCCCACTTTATTGTACCGACCCAACTTCAACTTTTTTCCCAGTAACACTCCTAAGCTCAAGCCTATAAATTCTTCGAAGTTGTTTGTTGATTCATCTGTATCAAAGTTGAGTTCTTTAGGTGGGTCTGTCTCAAACAAAGGTTTTTCTGACATAAATTATAGAATCTTCGGTACCAACAGCATGGTTCAATCGAATTCAACTTGTGCTCTCAAAGGTAACGAGGGCGATGAAGTTGTTCAAGTGCTTGAACAGGAAACAGTTGTTAATGGGTTTTCCAAGTTAAGTCCAGAATTTAAGCCTGATGGGCTGGAAGCCACCCTCAATCGATCGGTTGGTATTTCTGGATTCTCTTAAATCATGGTTTTTTCTTTTAATATGTTGTTGTTGTGTATAAGAAGCTATCACTTTTTATAGAATTATTTTTGGATAATTTAAAGTAATATTGTTCTTGAATTTGCTACAACATCTTGTAATTTATAGCTTCAATACTTCAATATGTTTGGTAATTAAAAGTACTTAAGTGAAAATGCATTGAAGAACAAAATATTCGCCCATGATGGCAGTTGTGAATCATTAAGCAGCAATGAGGAGTTATAATTTCTTTCCATTATCCTATAAGCAGCTTTCTTTCTAGTACACTTGCATCAAATATGTGTAACACTTAGATGCTAGGATAGAATCCAAATTCTCATCACATAAAAGTGATAGTGAATCAAACATCTGTTTGATACTTTGATAGGAAGAATTTATAAAAATGGTATGCTGCTGCCATTTTCTCTAACTGACTACACGTTCTTGTTCGACGCTATACTTCAAACCCGACACTTTTACCATTCAGCCATGGATTCTTACTTGCTTAGTGGGTATCCTCATTATGTCTTACATAAAACATATTACTCTGTTAGAAATTTACTTCCATTCCAAATACACAGAAGTTATGGAACTTTTCACATAATAATTGCAGGATGTTGGTAATTGCACATATCTGTAATCTCATCTAGTGTTCCTTTCTTCCTTTTTGACTTCATTTCGTGTAAAATCATGCTTACAATTTTTTTTTTTTGGTATTATACTTTCATTAAAAATAAAATAAAATAAAATAAAAATATGTTTCTGTATTATACATTTACTTGACTCTTATCCTTGCTCCCTTCTCCACATTCACGTCTTTGCAAAAGAAATCCTTTAGCTGTATTTGAGGTTCCTAAAATGGAGATTGATGTGGGATTGAGCTGAATAATGGGAGATTAAACTTAGTTTTCCTGAAATTCAAGGACATATTAGTATTAATATACTTCTGTAGATACCACACTGTTGGGTCTTGCAACCGTAAGGTGATGGTTTGCTCATCTTCTCAAAGGTGAGATAAAATAACATTTTTTATGACCTTAATGCTTCATTGCTGTTGGTTTACAGAGCAAGTGGCTTGTAGCTGCCCTTTTTGGTGGTGTCATTCTTTGGAGGCATGATGTAGAAGCTATGTGGGCTGCTATGGGGTCTGTTGTAAATGTGATGCTCTCACTTAAGCTCAAACGTATACTTAACCAAGAGCGACCTGTTTCCACACTGAAATCTGACCCTGGGATGCCATCTTCACATGCACAATCCATTTTCTTCACTGTCACGTTTACTGTTCTGTCAAGTAATTTTCATCCATTCTCTTTATTTTAAGATCACTTATGAATGAAAATAACTTTATGATTTATTGTATAACTTCATGAACGTACAATTTTGTGATGCTACATGCTAGGATTAGTGTATAATGCACGATACCTTGTAGCATTTTCTAAAACATATGCTCTGTACTCAAGTTCAAAGGATAATTTAGGAGTTATAGCACCAAAAAAATAAATTAATGTGAGCATGTCATTCTATTGTTGGCAGCCTAACATATCAAGTAGAATACCCCTCTTATTTCCTATCTTAAAAATTTTGAAATGATATCTCAAAGTGGGTTGATGTTTATTCTTCATAGGATGTTATAGGATATATTGTGTTGCCTGTAGAAGAATTATTTTCAAATTCCTTGAATTGATGCTCTCTCTCTCGCTCTCTCTTCTCATCATTTCTAGTGATGGCTCTCTCATTTGTATAACTCCATTTTAGCAGATTGTGCCTTAAAGCGTATGCCTAAGAAAATGGAATGATCGCATTTCTTTAGAACATCCTATTTAGTCTCTTTATATCTTCCTTCTGATTCCAACACGGGCTTGTTTAAAGAAAACATGAGAGCAATTTCCTTGTTGGGCTTAGAATATATTGGTGTGCAGTTTCCTTGTTTTTTGTCAGTAAAATATCAATATACGTTGGCTCTATTGTAGAAAATTAAAGTTTGTTGTTCTGCTTGCTGTTGCAGTTATTGAATGGCTAGGGATAAACGAAATCACCATAGCAATCGGTGTTCTTGCCTTGGCATTTGGTTCTTACCTTGTAAGTATTCTCATGTGGCTCTTATTAAAGTCAAATGAAGCATATTATACCTGCTTTTAGCATAGGTTTCATATATGAATGTTGATATTCTTAAAATTTAGTCACAGGTACTATGCTAATCTGGTACATTCCTTTCCACTCCTGTTCAGAAACCATAGGCCAGCTTAGTATAGACCTAGTACAGTATTCTAGCTAAATTTTTATGGATCGTACCATAGTGACTATCACAATCCTCCAAATTTTGAAACCGTGTATTTGGCGTAGTTTCACCTTGATATGTTAATGGGATCAAAGGGTCAAATCGATCAGGTGGCCCCAAATAAGCCCAATGGATTTTTATTTTTTTGTAAAAATTAATAAAGTACTTATGAACTAATCTCAGCCTTTGATAATTTTTTTTGTTGGGTTGAGGGACAACTTAAGTCTTCAATAATATACTCCTTGTAGAATATTCAATAATGAACACTTGTTGATTGGGGGTGCGTTTGGGATTTGAGAAAAAGTTAGCTTATTTTTGCACCTAAAGTGGGTCCCATTGCTCCAAAAGTCAGCTTTTAACTTTTTTTCTACACACTTTCAGCAAAAAGTTTTTAATTTTAGCAAAATAAGCAGTTCCCAAATGGACCCTGGGTGTAGAAAATAGGAAGTCACAAAATTTTCACTTGATTATCATGATTTTACATGTTATATAGATTATAGAGAACTAAATTAATTCATGGACTAATGACCAATGATGATTGCTTTTGTTCTACAGCTGTAAGTTAGCTTTTTATAATAGATTTGCATTGTGACACCTCAAAGGTGTGATTGAGTAGGTGGATATTAGAAGAAATATTGTTCAGCTCATGGTTAAGTAGAAACAAAAATTCCCAGCACTAGTGGAACCTGAAAGGATTTGGAAAAAAAGAAAAAAGAAAAAGAGAAATGGTTACTGAAATATTCTTCCCATGCTGATGTTTATCTTTCATTGGTGTTTGCAGTCATGGCTACGGGTCTCACAACTCTTTCATACAGTAAGCCAAGTTGTCGTGGGAGCTGTCTTGGGAACCATTTTCTCTATTCTGTGGTATTTTTCTTGGGATGCTATTGTGCTAAAAGCATTTATCTCCTCGTTCTGGGTTCGAGCAATTGTTGTTCTGGGAGCTGCTGGATTTTGCCTAGGCTTTCTTGTACACGTAGTTCGTTATTGGCTTAGGGACGAGGATGAAATCTCTAAATAGAAAGATGCCTTGCAAAGCTGAGATTCAAGATTTCTAAGTAGCTTAAGTAATGAAGCATGAGATGTGTGCATGTGTGAGCATACACACAAGTGCACACATCATGCAGTAAAGGCCTGAGCCTTTTATCTTACAAATTAGATGGTAGCGGCAGAGAACTGCCAACTGCTTGGAATACTCCTTGTACATCAGAGTAGTTAGTGTCATACTCTCATTCTTGCTGTGATTGGTATTTTCATTCTAGAAATTTAAGTTAACAAAGGAAAATTTCATTAATTCAGAGTATGTAATTGTATCACAGATTAATGGAACTTGTTTGGAGTCTGGATATACCAAGTGATTCAGACTTCAGAGTATTTTATTGTATGAGTTGTGGCTCCCCTACCCCCTTTTCTCCTAATGACTCCGTGATAACCAAATCCAAGGCCATTCTCTCTACATTCTGTATCAACTTATCAATTATCATTCCTTAAATTCCTATGATTGAAAAGTGGCGACATTACAGGGGAAACTGCTCAGCACGTAAGACAAAAGAAATTGACGTGATGTATGTTAAAAGGGTGATCCTGGAAATATTACACATTTGACTGCTTAAGGCTTACAAATTGATGTGTCATTAATCACACAATAGTAATTAAGATATTTACTTACTATGTATTGAATTGGTATAAATCATATTCATTGTTACGTCAATTTTTTAATTATATTTGGATAACTACAGTGCAATGCTGAAGGGCCAGCTCGGAAGCTCCTATAATAGAAGATTTGTTTTCTATTGTTTTCTCCATCAGCTCAGGCTATAAAAAAAGGAAAGAGAAAAATTAAAACGCATATTTCATTGTTTTCTTCTCTCTCTTCCCCCCCCCCCCCCCCCCCCCCCCCCCCCCCCTTTAAAAATGGTATGCCTTGTACAAAAATGTCAGGCCAAATAATCTGAGTATAAACAGCGAAAAAAAAAAGAAAAAAAAGAAAAAAGGATCAATACGACCTCCCACGTATACAAAACATAAGAGGATAAAATTTAAACTCGTAAGAAGAAAAATCTTCAGATAAATCAGTGAGAACTACTGAATCTTCTCCATCAGCTCAGGCTTAGCCTATAATTATTAATCTTATTCAACCTACGTTCATGGACCTGTTACCACATCATCCAGGAGCAAGGTTACATTCTTCAAACTCCCCATCTCTGCTTGGACCTTCATACATTTTTGAGCTCCTATCTCTTCTGAAACATCCTTCCAATTTTATATATCAGGATTACTCATGATTCACCTTCAACATCTCCAAAATACATGTACCAAATAAGTCTAAAATCCCATAAAGAAACAGGGGAGAGCTTAGTCTTAAGAACCAACATACTTGTACTCAAAATGCTGCAGCACAATGCTCTCTGAAAACCCTGCTAAAATTATGTTAAATTTGTCATGTAAACACTAATGGACAAAAATCGTAAGTCCTTGGAGTTAAACAAGTGAACAATGATATGGCTCACTTTCACAGATGGGCACAGGTCCACTAGAGAATACCATATTCACAAAGTCTGGTGTCATTCTGTCCCTGAGACTGATCATTCGATGTGGCATGGGGTCTAGTTTTGCAAATTATCACAATCTTTGAGCTGTATCCAAAGATGCCATCTCATTTGACTTTGCATATTAATTCAAGGCACAACCAGCCTTTTTGTTCACCCTCTCACAACCAGATACAACTATATCTCATCAACATACTCATGAATTGTTCAATTTATATTTGATACAAAAATTGGCTTCTGTTTGTGATCTATATAACTGAAAACTGGCTCCATGCTATTTTTTTGAGAACTGAGATTCTTGAATAAGTAATTGCATCATGAAGAGATAACGTTAATCTGTAATGTGATAGTGAAGCATATGTCTGCCTTCTGCTAATCTTCCACATCATTTAGAAGGGAACCCACTTCCTGAATTGCAATTTCTGTCCTTGAAGCTAGTAAGTCCAACATGCAGTATATATCTTCACCTTGAGGATGAGACCGATCCCCAGCAACAAAAGCAGAAAGCAGATTCTTCACCTTTATCCAAGACCATCCTGGCTCCTTAATCACTCCTTTCGATTTCATAATCTTTCTTACATTTGCTGATTCACTTAATCTCCCTTTGGAAGCATAAATGTTAGCCAGGGTAATATGAGTTCCTGCACAATTTGGATCTAATTTAAGAATCTCCTCTGCAGCACGTATTCCACGGTCAACATCTCCATGTATCCTACATGCTCGAAGCAGAGTAGACCATACAACATCATCCCGTTGAAACGGCATACTTTTGATCATGCGCTCTGCATCATTTAATCTTCCAGCTCGGCAGAGGAGATCAATCATGCATCCATAATGTTCTTTTGAAGGATTTATCCGGTACTCATTAATCATCAAATTGAAGTAGTGAAAGCCAAGATCAACAAGTCCAGCATGGCTACAAGCAGTAAGAACACCAATGAAGGTCACAGAGTCTGGTTTTAAACCACCTGTGTGAATCTTCACAAACAAATCAATGGCTTTTTGGCTGCACCCATGTTCAGCATAACCATTAATCATTGCAGTCCATGACACAATATCTTCATTTTCTGCCACATCAAAGATTTTTGAAGCATCTTTTATACTCCCACATTTAGAGTACAAATTAATTAGAGCACTTTGTATCATAGCTGTGTGTTCTAAGCCAATGGACAAGACATGAGCATGTAGTTGCTTCCCTTGCTCAAGAATTGCCAGACTTCCACATACACTCAGCACGCTAGCAAAAGCAAACTCATTTGGTTTAGGTCCTTCTCTTCTCATCCATGATAGATACTCAAAGGCTTCTTCCCCATAACCTCCCTGAGAATATGCTGCAATTGTAGTACTCCATGAAACAATGTCTCTTCTGGTCATACCATGAAACACCATTGAAGCTGATGTCAACTGCCCACATTTTGAGTACATGGTAATGATGGAATTTGCCACTGACAAAGAATCGGCAAGACCTATACGTAAAACACGGGCATGTAATTGTTCACCACATTCTGTTATTGCAAGATTGGCAACACCAGAGATAATGGCCGCAAAAGTGTACTCATTTGGACTAACATCTGATTCCTTCATTTTCATAAATGCTTCAATTGCATGCTCCTCCTGACCCATCTGAACAAGTGTTGTTATAATTGTTGTCCATGAAACCACATCCTGGGTCCTCATTTTTTCAAACAAGCGCATCCCGTAGACTAATTTTCCGCATTTGTTGTACATGGTAGCAAGAGTATTAGCCACAAATGAGCTCTCATTGAACCCTTTTTTCATTGTTTTTGCGTGGATTTCCCTCCCATAATTCAGAGCACCAAAATCAGCACATGCTTTCAATGCAATAGCAAATGAATATGAATCATACTCCACCTTTGATCTCTGCATTTCAGAAAAGTAAACCAGTCCTTCCTTAGCATAACCAGCTTGAACAAGCCCAGTTATAACGGCAGTCCACGATACTACATTCCTTACCGGCATCTCATCAAAGACTCTACAACCTTGCTCAATTTTACCAACCTTGGTGTACATGTCAACAAGGGCGCTTCCCACAAAAACTGAATTCACAAAACTAGATTTCACTGAATACCCATGTAACAGTTCCCCATAATACGAATTCATATTGAGTGCACAAGCCTTGAGTGCAAGACTAAGCACAAAGTGGTCCATTCGAACTCCAGGCTGAACCCACATATTTGAAAACAAAACCAATGCTTCACAAGAATCCGAGGCATTGACATAGCCAGAAATCATATTGGTCCATGAAATCTCATCTCTATGAGGCATTTTATCGAACATCCTACGAGCAGCATTCAAATCACCCGATTTCACTAACTGCTTCAACTGAGAATTAACTTCAGGCATATCTACATGATTAACTAAATGGGTTTTCTGAGCTAACTCTAATGGGTGTGGTTTTGCCTCCGAAAACAGGAGGTCTCTGCATTCAGTATAAGCAATGGTTGACGAAGTAAATAATCGCCTAAAAATAAGAGGCCTAACTGATAAAACCATGTTTGTGCTTTTTCCACTGCCATGCAATGCAAAGCATTTACCTGAACGAAGTTTGAGCTTTGAAATGTTTCATGGGCTTCAGTTTTGCGAGACGCTAACCAAGGATTTCTTCATTCCTTTTTTTTTTTTTTTTTTTTTTTTTTTTTTTTTGGGTTGCAAACTACAAGCTCCAAAGGCACCTCATATCATTCTCTTCAGCGAAGAAGAATAAAAAAAAAATTATAAAAAAAAAAAACAATGCGTAAACAGTCCATTTAAAAAATGGGCCTTGTCATATGACATAGGCCCAAAAACTACAATAGCGGATTTGCAACCCAAACAGTCAATTTCAAAACGTAGTTGAGGAGAATGAATCTAGTGTGTCGGATATATGAAAAGTTCTCCTCTAGGCTCTAGCATAGGATGTGCCTAATGCATATGATACTTTTTCGTAGTTGAGGATCAAAATAACCACATTGATAGCTAAAAAAAATATATTTATGAACATAGCTTCCAATGAGAGCATGCCAAGCGGATGGACTATAGAGAATTATAGTTTCAATTTCTCTCGTGTTTAGTGTCATATATTTTGTTTGTACTTTGTAGTTGATTTTAATTCCAAAAAAAAAAAAAAAATGAAGAATAGGGTTGCTATAAATTGACACCCGCTCTATCGTAAATATATCTACTGTAGTGTTTTTTTTTTAATATATGTGGCTGACCATGACTAGTTTGTCGAGAATCTATAACTATCTCCAAAATTTTAAAATTAAGACTTCGTTGTTATATATGAAATTAACATCAAGTTACTTTCTTTAATCTTCCCATTTAACGAAATTTTCAAATCCCACTGTAAACATTTACCTCTTTCTCAACTTGATTTTCCAAACATAGAGAAAGAAACAGATCCACAGCAAGCAAGTCTCACTCCCATATGACAGAAAATTAAACCAATTTGCCTTGTCAAAGAACTATTGCCTTTCCAGCTACACTTCTCTAACAATAAGATTATTCAACTTAGCATAGAATTTTCTATTCCATTGTAATATAGATAGGATTTTACAATTCATTTTTGTATAGTCTTGTTTTCATCTCTCAATGAAAATAAGCAAGTACCATTAGTCTCCAGTTTGTTACAAACATAAAGCTCCTTGAGCTACTCAAACTACAAAATTATAGAAAAGTTGCATTACCTAGTACTAAAAGCTACCCTCCTGGACGAAAATTATTCATCTCTAAGAGAGTAACCAGTTTCGGAAACCACAAAAGTCACAACTACACCATCAAATAGGTTTACTTTGACGTTGAACATGTCCACAAATTTAGATTTCATGCAAGCTATGCATATCCTAGTTTCCAATCTGCTTGCCTCCGTTTCTAGCCAACCATTGAGCCCTTCTGATAGCCCTTGCCCTCTTCCACCTCTCCATATTTCTCATTCTTGCAAAAATCTTCCTAATCTGATAAAGCTTGTGAGACTGTTGGGCAATAACATTTGCAGTTGAGGGGCTTTGGCTCAGAACTATCTCATACCCATCACGGAATGAGTCCATGCCTTCAGTTAGAAGTTGCCAGAACAGGCCTCCAGCAGCTGCACCTCCTCTTTTAGCTGATGAGTATATCTTGTAGTACACGGTATTGAACAAGAGGTCTCTTTGGTGGGTGCTGAAACCAGGGTCTTTTGTGGATTTCCCAAATTCTGTAAGAAGGATTGGTTTACGAAGAATGTACTGTGCATCTTGGATGTGAGCATTTAGCCAATTGTTCAAGAAAGAAAGCTGGTATTGGTCATTTGAGCTGGACAACCTGTGCTCATAAAACAAAACCATGCAAAAATTCAATTAAATGTGTCTTAATTCTGTACCCTGACCAGACTCTGTAACATTCATTAAGTTTGCTGAATGTAAATGTATTTTGCCTAGAAGCTAAAAAAAACATTTAAACCTCAATTTTTTAGGCTAAGATTTCATTTTTCACAACTTTGCTTGTTCTCATAAACAGTCCAAGAAATAACATATTCATGAATTTTACGTATTTTCTATATTTCAAATAATAGTTACCATTGATCAGGATATGTGTGGACTGTTGCAAAATCAATGCCAGGGATCCGGTTATTTGCAATGAAATCTGTTCCTATTTCAAGACTAGGATTGAGTCCCTTCCTCTGAGGCGTCGAGTGACCATAAAATCCTTCTAAACCAGCTTCCAGCAAGTGATTTCTGTCTATGGACTTTACATGGGAAGCCATTTCCATTATCCAAGCCTATCACACAATTGCCAAAGGACAAAGTTTAGCTTGAACACTGACAATAACAGTAAAAACCATGCCTAGACAAACACATTTAAGATGTGATGTTGTAGTAATTATTAAGGTTGCCTGACTCCAGAAGGAATGGAGGTTGAGTGGGTGGTGATTTAAATACCCCTTAATGGCTAACTGAATTGCACATGCAGGGCACATTGAAGAAAATTTAATAGCAAACGAACTTCATTTGATTTGCTAAAGTTACTACCAACTTTACTACAAAAAATTTATAAACATAATAAATAAATGTAATAAGTGTAATTAGTGTCACATCCATAACATAGTAAATAAATTAGTGACAACGAATGTAATTAGCGTCACATCCATGATATAATAAATAACTTTCTTAATTACTTTTTTGTTGTGTTTAAAAGTTGACACATCAGTTTGTAAAACATGTCTAGTAAAATTTGTAGTATTCCTACTTCCTAGCATATCTCGGAAACTTAAACTTCAAAGAAATGAGTGAGATTTTTTTTTTTGTAGTAAGAAATACTAAATGTAACAGCTTGAAGATAGATCTATGTTGGGAAACAAGATAAAAAGCAGAGAGAAAAGTATTCTAACCTGAATGGTCCTCCCTGAAGGATCTGATGTGCACCTAGGCTCGTTGATAAGCTCCCAGGCCATTATTGTTGGGTCATCTTTGTAATGAATTCCAGTAAAGCTGTTATACCTGCTTAGAACAGTCTATGAAAGGGTAAAGGAGAATTAGAGTTGGACATCATCTACCTCAGATCTCCATAATGAGCAACTAAATCCTTCTTAGAAATTATATATGGTTTTCTTTTTGGAAGAAATAAAAAATAACATACCAATAGAAAATATAAAAACTATTATGATCAGCTATTATCGTTTGATTTCATTACAAGAAAATCATATAAGGGAAAAAGGTATATTGTTTGGAAAATAAGGAATACAGCTAGAGTAGTAATTTTCATAGCAGTACAACCAGCTCCTCTTTGATTTCACGAGGAATTTATACCAATTATAAAAAAAACAAGAATATATCTAAAATCAGTGAAAGAAAATTAAAGAATGTGTGCCTTTCGTTTACCTTAATATGGTTCTTGTAGTAACCCTTAACAACAGGATTCCTAAAGAAGTCATCATCAGAGGTCAGGTACTGTCCCTGATTTCTAGCCCAATTCACATACTGTTTTTTACCTCCAAAGCTGTCATAGTTGTTAGCCAAGCTCAATATGAGCTTGATCCCATACCTCCTGGCCTCAGCTATAACAAAATCCAAGCCCTTTAAGAACCCAAAACAAAAAATCATCAACTTTGTGTAAGTCAAAAAATTGAAAGAAAGGAAAAAATGGCAGACATTAGGTGTGAAAGAGACCTTAAACGCTTGCTCATTGTAGGAGCCAGGAGAGTACTGTAGAGCTCTGTAACCACCATCATTGAAAGCCCAAGTTCTAGCCACAGTTAGACCATGCCTTGAGGCTTCACTAAAGACAGCAGAAACTTTGGATCTTTGAGATGGGTCAGAAGCCATATACATCAACCAGTAAGCATTGAAACCATTGGCATAGTAAGGGTTTCCATTCAACAGAAAATGCACTCCTCTGGTTCTGATGAAACCATCTCCTGCTTCAACATGAATGTGAAAGCACTGCTGGTGGATCAAAATGGACAATAGAATAGCAAAAGCTAGATGCTTCATCTTTCTTTCTCACTATGAAAGAAATTTAGCTAGTGTTCATAAACTGAGCATAGAAGAAAGGCTTGTTTATAGCAGTTGTCTATAGGAAAAAACACAGCAGTAACTGTCAAGGCAGTGAAACCGACAGAGATACCTCTGTGAGGTGAAAAAAGCTTAGGTAAATAGCACAAATTTTTTTACTTGTGTGTGAGTCACCTAGTTGCATAATAAGCATGTACATATTGATCGTTTTGGCAGTGTTACAGAACAATAATTATAATTTATATTGATTTGATTGTAAACGGAAAATAGCAATAATGATATAAATTGTGAAGCTTCCTCAACTGTCCGTGCATGTGCAATATTATTCATCGAACCATGAAGTTAGTGTTGAAAGAATGTGATAGCTAATAAGTAATGGTCATGTCTTGTGACAACTATAGAAATATAATTTCAGGCATGGCAAACATGCAGGGCTCCATGAAAATGAGATACTATTGCTGGTGAAGAAGATGGATGGATAATTATTATGTTAGAGATCAAAATAGTTAGGATTTCATTTTGTTTTCCAGATGAATGAATGTTTCACATTAATATTATTGAGCTCACATGGAAATCAAGCAAAGTTCTTACAGTCATGAGTCATCAGAAATTTATGAAATTCACTATTTATCAAAAAAAAAAAATTGTCAAATTACAATATATTTTTTTAATGATAGAATTTGACTGTAAAAATTCTCACTGATTATACCAACTAACCATTACTTGAAAAAGCTGTGGCAAAGAATATTAATTTAGGAAGCACGAACACTTTGTTTGAGAATATCGTACTAATATGTGTATTGCATCTGTGTTATATCATTGTATCATGTTAAAAAAAATTTTAAATTGCTCGTAGCATTGTGTCGTACTTGTACCCGTAATGCCTTTGTGCCTCCTAGAATATCATAGACTTGCACTTTTAGGACCTACTCAAATTGATGCAAATTAATTGCCATCGCACAATTGCAACCGACAATATAGTCGTACCCAAGTAGCAACTAGTACCACTCAGTACTGGCAACGTTTCAAAGGTCAAAAAGATCATCGTGTCTCCAAAAAAAAAAGGTTAAAAATCATGGTGTCACAACCTTTGGTTCCAAATTCCATTAACCTTTTTCTTTGTCTGGGGTCCTGGATTCCAAATTCCAATAACCAAAACCTGTTGAAAAGCAACCAAAGAAAATTCGGTCCTGGGTCTCCCACGCACAAAGCTTTAGACTTTATCAATGATGGTAACCCTACTAGGTGCAAAAGCTTCTAAAACTCCAATATATTGCATAGTAATACAAAAAAAAAAAAAGTGTAATTTGCTATGCACCATTGCTTTTGACCCAGTGTAAAGGCCAAGATAGACGTTCTATTCCACCTCCACTTTATTATTACTGGTTTCTTTTTTTCTCTTTTTTTAGTGATTTCTATTTCCTTTGGTGTCTCAATCTAATCCACCACGCGGCTGAATTTGGTGAATGTGATAGTTAAACCAACCCATGTGAGGAGCAACATCTAGTGCCCTTTACATGGTCCTACTCATACCTCAGCGCTAGGCGGTGGGGTTCTACAAATCTCAATGGCAATCTCAATTCATGTCTTGCACTCTTTTACAAGTATCACTGCTCAACTTTTTATGAGCATCTTCTATTTTGTTTGCTTCTTCTTCTTCTTCTGTGATCTATAATAAGTCACCGTTTTGTCATGAATGCTTTAGTTTTTAAATGGTAAAGGAGTGTAACTGTAGGAGACCAGGCCAACATGTAAGGGTAGTAAGTGGAGAACTGAAGATCAGTGCTAAATAAGGACACTTAACCAGTGAACCTTAGGCAGGATGCTGGGATTAATACATTTTTTCAACCCAAGTTTTGGGTTATTTTCAATTTGGTTCTTTAAGTTCAAGATTTTCCATTTTGGTCCCACCAAATTTTGGGTTGTCATACCATCAAATAAATTTTAGATTCAAATCTTGAATACACCAAAAACTAATTGATGTTCTAACTCGATAATAAAAGACAGGTATTATAGAACAAACGTCGTAAATTCAAATCTATTCAATATGTATATATAAAATTCATAAATATCTTATAAGTTTAGGAATAATCACTTTCTCAAAAAAAAAAGTTTAGGAATAATCAGATATCCTATTTGACCAATGGACTAACAGGCAAGCATATTTAATTTGAAACAAAATGATTTAATTACAAACCACCACTACAATATAGAATTTAAAATGCAATACCCCTCGTTTAATAAAATAAAAAAAAAATTCCAACTATTGTGTTAAAGATTAGTACGCCTATCAAGATAACTTTTTGTTTCTCCTCAACTCCTAGTCTTACCCTGTAAACTAGTGACATTAATTAGCGTCATTGGCGTCTCTCTCTAGTCTCTTCCAACATGTAACATGAACACAGTTTCCTTGACCTGCTGACTGAAAATGACAAGAATGAGTCACAATTCAACGAACAATACATGTTGCACTTGCACCTCACATTTTTAGCATATTATTAATTTATTATAGATAGTAAAAGCGGATAAAAGACACCCCCTTCTTCAATTATGCCATTTCTTAGATCACAAGCAAATCTCAGTTTCAGTTCTTGAAATTTTACTTCGACACCTTTTTTGATGAACAAAAAAATGACTCATACAACGCGGTATCATTGTCCTGGCCCACTTAATTGCTTCTCTCTTATATCTATATGAAGGTGATCAATTGTTAACAAAAGTGCATCATATAATATTCACGTGTTTACTTTTATTTATATATAATGTCAAGGTAACAACAATAAAGTTTTAGTTCCAAAAATTTTAGGGCCAGCTCATCCTTGAATGACCAAAAGAGAGAGAGAGAGAGAGAGAGGAGAAGAAGAAAAAGACACTTATACCATTATCTTTAATAGCTAAAATAATTTCAAAATGAAAACATAAAATTTAAAAATATTCTTTAAATCGTTTGAGATGTTAAAAAAAGTGTAATATTTTCTAAAGTCAAATAGTATGATACTTCCATCAACAATTATTAACGGTATAATGAATAGAAGGATGAAATTAAATCATGAACCATAAAAGATGTGATTAAAAATCAGAATAAAATAAAAAAAATAAATAAAACTGAGGAGAATTAATTAAAAGATAGCAAAATGGGAATGGGTCTGTACATTTTACCTAATAAAAACAAATAAAAATGCCGACATTGGCATCCTCATTCTGTATAATTGGCCCATGAGCTCGACGCAAGTAGTACTTATCTTATGCATTTATAACTCTCTCTCACAGTGTGTGAGTCCCACACGATGTAAAAGAGACGATGCATATATCCATAAATGAAATTCCTTTCTCCTAAAGAAATCCAAGCAAGGCAAAAGTTTACAAGTCAGTTCCAAATACTGGGCTCAAATCTTTCAAGTGGCCATGCGGGTTACAAATAAGAGATACTGACAAAGCCATGCATGCCCTTCCAATTCAGAAATCTACACAGATTACCTGGTTAACCTGACAAAGCTCTGGAAATTTGGCTTCAGGTTAATAAATGAAGGAATTAATATCCTGATAATGTTATGATCGCTTTTTTATTTTTTATTTATAGGTGATAATGTTAAGATTACTTAAAGACTATTTTCTTGTTGCTAATTAATAATTGAGTGAGTAAAAGGTCTATTAGGAAAAAGCATTAATTAAGACTAATTACTACAAGTTTAGCACACACAAAAAAGACTAATTACTAAAATGGAGATTACAATTTACAACTACTAAGTCTACCATGAATACAAATGGAAGGCTTCTATGTTAAGAGATCATTGTACATTCAATTAACTGATCTTCGCTTACATTTTATGGTACGGTGGATATGGGATACGGTCTTGATAAAACTTGAAATCACATTGCTCGAATTTGCCCTCCATAGCCGTAGTACTTCAAGAGCCCTTCATCTTGCCGCCAATTCTCTTTCACCTTCACTTCAACCTGTTCAGAAATGGTTTGCCTTAAGGTGAATAATTTCCTAACAGAAACAACAATCATCAAGGTTGCTTGAAAACAATGCAGCGCCCAAGTTACCAATAGTGGCAGAAAATGCATAAATTATTAAAGTCCAGTTGAGAATTAATAACATAAATTACACAACTAATTATTATAGGGGTTGCACCTTAAGAAAGACTTTCTTCTGTAAGAAGTCTTCAATGTCAAGTCGGGCAGCTGTTGCAAGTAGTTTCAGAGCCTTCCCTTCCTGTAAAGTGAGATATGAGACAAAATCAGATAAACATATCAAAAGCACAGGGTGCTCATGTCTGTGCATTCTATACTCAAATATTAATCTTTCTTTGGGTAATATTCAAAATGAACCAAAATTGACTTTTACAGTTTTCTCCAGTACAAAAATAAATCTAGCAGAAGTCCATTGATCTTATAGCAATGAAAAGACAAATCTTTAAAGGGTCACCCATTGATGGAAGAGATTAAAAGACAAGTGTTATTTTCCTCCACAATGCTAATGCCCCCAACTGCTATCCTCCTTGCCATCCTCCCTCTTTGGCTGTCCTATTTTCTATACTAGCCAAGGTCCCAATCCGTCGATATACTTTTAGCTCAAATGATACCTCCTCCCCAGGCCCCCCTTTAGGAGAGGGAGGGTCAAGTCATGGTTTCAAGATCCAACGGGTACACATCACTTAGCATTAAAACATAAATAAAAAGACTCATCTGGTAAATCCAATAAGTATACTCAGTACTCACTTTTCCAATGAGGATGATCTTCTGAGAATTCTTTTCAACGAGAATTTCCACTTGTATATAATCTTTTGCAGCTGGCCTGGTTTTATAGCTCACAACATTCACCTGATAGATTCCAAATCAAAAGCACCACCCAAAAAAAAAGTATTAGACATAAAGTTTTCTTTTTTACAGAGGAATACCATGCTTCACAAGCTGATCATGATGTTTCCAATTATATACCTGACATGCGTAAGGAACTTCACGATGATATTGCATAAATATTTTTTCTCTAACAATTTCAGAAACAAAGAATCTTTCTGGGTGCTCACTAACAATATCCTGAGAATTCATAAGCAACAAGGTAAGTGATCACATGCAACAAACAATTCATATTACAACATGAAAGCCTTGTGAAAAGTGCAGGAAAGATTAAACAAAATGACAATTAGCAGCTTAAAAAGGACAGGCCATGCAACTAAAGTGGAACCATCTCAAAAGGCAAAAACCTTTGTTATGGAATGTTACTTCATGCAATAGGTCTGAAGACGCCCATCTCACAACCAAGTACCCTCTTAGTTTCTACCGTGCTTCTTGTACATTCCCTACTAAATATTAAAAAAAAAAAAAAATCCAATCATCGTGCCAGCTTAATATGATATGTAGCCCACAAAAAATTATCCTAAAATTTTAAACTGATCCAAAAGAATTATTGATTACATCAGTATTAACAAAAAAGACTGTCAATGACTAAATAGACATCCTGTCTCAAGTCTCTTGTTATATCAGTAGTCACACCAATTCTCATCATGGGAGAATGTAGAATGAAGTCCTTGAAGCTTTTCACCTTTGTTAGATGTTAGTACCATCAAGAAGCAACCAATTTTTGTTCATGCGTACTTATCAGCCATGGCTAAGCACAATCTCAAAGTTGGCATAGCCAAATGGATCACTGGTTTGGTGACTTAAAATGATTAGATCAATGTGAGTTTCCAACTGAGCAGAACCAAAATGTAATTCAGCACTGGGAATTTAGAATAATTAGGAATAGAATACATAGAACAGACACTAAGAGGTCATCATACCTCATTATCCTAATGTTACATAACATTGCTCTACATATATTACAAACTTCATACATTTAATGGGTGAACTCTATGATAAAACAACATATGAGTAAGAGATTTCTGAATGCAGTCAACTCTCATTTTTGCTTTCAAATCATATATAATCACTATTTTCTTGTATTGAGCTGTTATTAAGTGACCAGCCTGATGCAAACTCAACAAGCAATGTTAATATAATCCGAAGAACTAATAATATTAAATCTGCCAGAGCTAGACAATTTTGGTATAGATGGCCTCTTTGAATGTGAATCAGAACCGAAAACTTTGCATAGATGTTTGGGTCAATCTCCTTCCATTTTTTAAAATCATATTCCAGTAACTGTACTCAGGGAATCAGCCTCTCTAAAAATGGAGGTAAAGCTTCCTATCAACCACCTTTCCCAAACCCCACAGGAACAGGAGCCTTGTGCATTGGGTACAACCTCCCCCCCCCCCCACCCCCCAAAAAAACAAAAAAGTAATTCTACAAAGCAATATTCTATTGTACTTTTGTTTTGATTCCATAAAAACTGGAAGCTTTCATTAACAACAACAAAAAATAAAAAAAAGAGCAAAACCACACATCTGCTAGAATTGTGGTTTGGGATCCCTTCTTTATCAATGGCCCACTCTTTAATTCATAGCTGTTAATGGTCAAACTTACAGATATAAACTGAGTGTCATTTGATGAGAATGAGAAATAGAAATATGGAAAGAATGAAGTAATGAACACAAGTATAGTTTGCTTCTTTTGAATGTAGATCAAACTCAAAAAAAAACCCAAAAACTTGACAGAGACATTCATGATCTGTTCTTAAATTGTGTAGTTAATGCCAAAGCTTGGAATTAGGCTATAACATGTATCATGACAACAACAAAAACCAAGCCTTAGTCCCAAAATTTTGAGTTTGGCTATGGATCCTCAACAGACTAGTCAAGGTCAGCCATGTGTATTCTCTTCCACAGTTCCACCACTCTATTCTATCCCAGTCATACAACATTTGTGACAACAATGATAGATAATAATATACCATCACAACTCATAAATGTTCATTCCTAAAATAATCAGACCAAAAAATGAATTTCTACATGCCTTTGGATAATAAGATGGCCCAACTGGAAGTTTTGATAGTATCCAAGCCTTGATATCTTCCACTCCATTACCATATTTTGCACTCACAGGTATGACCTCATCAACATCAGTAAATTTTTCATACCACTGCAAGGAACATGAAACTTAAGCCAGGATAAAAATTTAATGATACTTCAATAATTAATGTACTTATACATACCAAACGAATATCAACAAACAAGATCTCACCTCCAGTTTCTTTGCAATTTCACCTGGTTTAATTAGGTCTTTCTTATTCAGAATCAGCAAAGTGGGTGGCTTATCTTTGAGGTTTCCTACACCTTCTTCCAACACTTCATCAATCTAGAAACAAGCAACTGAATTAAGGAACAAGGACACAGTTTAAAAGGCAATTCTACACCCCAAAAAAAATGGAAAAGAAAAGAAAGCACACTTTTTGGGGCATTTTACAGGCATCAACAAGAACTAGTACACAGTCTGCATTGATTGCAGCGCTTCGGACATTATTCATCATCATAGAGTCCAACTTGTGCATTTTCTTCTCAATAACACCAGGTGTGTCATAAAGTATCATCTGCAAAACAAACCTTTAGGTCAGATGTATGAAAGCCAGAAAGAAATGCAGCCCTAAAGAGGGTGAATTTATCAACAAAGTCTATTCCTTTTGCAGGGATCTAGTGCAGTACTCATGATACTATATATAAGTTGACTACATGCAATTTACTGCGAATGAGATAATAGAATTCCATTATCAAAAAACAGTGTTTTAACGAGTCTGTCTTCAACAACAATATTGATATTCAGGACATTCTATATTCTTTTTTCAATGTTCCATTTTTTCCCACTCATTCTGTATTCTTGCATTCAGCACAATAAAATTTTCCTAAAATGAATGAAAGGCAAGCCAATATAAATCAATCAGTAAGAAATTTCAAATTGAGTATATTTAACTGCAAAAAGCTTTACCTATTGCAACTATATCAGCTTTTTTTAGAAGTCCACTAGGACAAGAAATCAGCACCAGTACAACCCTCAGTAAATACTAGAGAAAAGTAGATTAATTGTTTTACTCATCTTTTATTCTACTCCTAAATTTATGAGGGAAATGAAGCTGTCATGATGACCAACCAAGAGCTAGGAACATCTCACAAAACAGATTCCAATGCAGGAACACTGACAGGAATCCATAACTGCAGGTAACTAAGATCAACATAAGAGAATTAGATATAAATAAAATCAAACCTGATACTCTGGGCCAGAACATATACCAAGAACTCGGTGCCTCGTTGTTTGAGGTTTATCTGTAACTATCGACAGTTTTTGGCCTACCATTTGATTTGCAAGTGTACTCTTCCCAACATTTGGCTTCCCAAGTACAGCCACATAACCTGCATTTGATTCATTAAAATTCAGAACCACAATGGAAGAAATGATCCAGAAAGCTTCTCAAAATAATATAGAGCACTCAAGGCACAAACCATGAATAACAATATGGGAAAGGACTCCCACAATGAAATATTTTACTACAACATTTTTTGTAATCTCATCTCAATCCTTCCTAACAACTAATGCCAAAATTTTTGTCCCTGAGTTAAGCTCCTACGAAACAATTCACAAATGAAAAATACAAGAGCTAGGAGCCCAAGACAATATCTAAAATTAGCTATGTTGTAAAGCTAACATTCTATGCCTGTTTCATGCTTTATTGCAAGCATATGAACTTGGAACACGAGTGTGACACAATGCAAAAGGACAACAATAAATTCAAATTTTGCTTATAATTCATTGATTATACATATAAAATTATCCTCTGATAAAACTATTATATTTTCCAGCTTCCATTATTTCTAAAATGAAAAAAATCCCTAAAATTGGTTTTTTTTTTTAAATATTTGAAAGTGATATTTACAAGCTTTTCTCTATGATTAAAAATACAAAATTAGCGTATCAAATCCATAATAGGAACATATCCAATCATAAATGACATAAAAGTTTGGAAACCATTTAGCGCTCACGTAAATTCTTGCCTGTGCCATAAATCAATAGTATGCAACTTTTTTTTATTATAGACAGAATCAAAATTTGATCCTCATATATATTAGCCATGGTAAAATTGGGAGAAAGGCTGCCTACCACGACCTCATCCAAACCCTGCAAAAGTGGGAGTTTTGTGCACTAGGATATACTAGCTATGGTGTAAAAACACTCATGAGACTAGAAAAAGAAGACAGTCCACATAGGCCATCATTCTCCAAGCTTGTGATTATTTGACTAACACACCATTCTTTAGTGAATGGTTAAAAACACACTAACTCATGAATACATTTGATCCACCAAAATTTTACTTATTGGAGTCATAGGAATGCAAAGTGTGGAGAGCATGATTTTCCCAAGTACCTGTAATGAAGGTACCTACATTAAGCGGTTCTAGGAATGCTTGCAATTTAGGCCACTCCCTTTGTTAGATGCATTAGACCCCATTGGGCCTATACTTGCATGACAAGTAACCTAGTCCTACTAGGATCAGAACAGGGTTAGGCTAGGTTCTCTTAAAAAAATCTCTAATATGTAGCACTGTATAGTGAAAACAAATTTAATTTGCTTGAAAATAATAAAAGAGAATTCACATGTTAGCTTGAGTGGTAATGATTCAAAGGGCTAACTGAAGGTTAAACAACTAACCATTAACGACTATTATTCCAAACCAACATATCATAACAATTATAGCTCATCTAAGACTCATAAGCTTACAATTTCAAGCTTTTCACATTTCTTAATTCTTCAACCATTTCAAACAAGTGGGGATGAAAAAAAAAAAAAAAAAAACAACAACAATAACAACAACAACTTGGTACCCAAAATCACAAAAGAATTAAGAAACAAAGTAAACCCAGTAAAATTTATTGAATGGGTATAGAAAGAGACGAACCGCTTCGATGGTTAGCGTTGGAAGCATAGTCCAGCTCCTCCATTTCATAGTCGTCGAGCAAGGCCACGTTCCTGTCGGGCTTTTCACTCAGAGACAAGAAAGACGAGTCGTCATCCGAATACGACGTCGTCTCTGCTTCCTCTTCGGTTTCATATTCGTGTTCGTCAATTTGGAGCTCTGATAATTCCTTTTCTGACAAGATAAGGCTGTGGTTGTTCCCATTCCTGGAAAAGTTTCTGGCTCGGAATTGGAATTGGAATTGGAATAATGGGTTTTTGGTAGAATGTGGGAATAAAGTTTTGTTGTTAAATGGAGCTGTGAGGACTTTATCGAAGTGGGAGTAATGGGTATTACTAGGAAGAGTTGGATATGTGTGTAGTAGAGCTAGCTCCATTGTCGGAGCTCTGGACTTTGGGTTGGTTCTTTTCAATCTTCAAAAAATACTAGATAAGTTTCCCGACACGTTGTCGTTTACGAATTATGTATGAGAAATGTTGACTACAATATTTTCACAACAAATTTTATACAGCCGTTATTGAAAATACTTTATTTCTTATCAGTAATAACAAGTAACAACTTATCATCTAAAATTTATTGTGAAAATATTGTAGACGCAACATTTCTTGTTATAATGAGTCTACTTTAGTCAGCATTTTTTTTTTAATAATAATTTGATAAAGTAAGAATGAGTAAAAATTGAAAGATGCTAGTCAAGCTATAAACCTCTTGACAAGTATTTGCTATTGATAAAGTTAGGGTCCCAACAAAAATTCTATGAAGTATTTATGTTTTTTTTTTTTTTTTGGTTGATATGGCTTATTATGCTTGGCTAGATTATTAATGTGTGTGTGTGTTTTTTTTAAGGCGAAATTATTTGTTTTGTAGCATTGGGGACAATTCTTTTTTCACAATTGTTGAAATGGTCTATTCTGATTGGAGCAACATCATTTTCATCATCTCTCTCTCTCTCTATCTCAACCAAAATGCATATCAGCTCCTCTAACTATCATCACCACTATCACCTATAGCAGCCTTAAAATGCCTCTAAACTCTAAAGTCCAAACTAAACACTCTCACACAACTCATAATGCTAGTACCACACACACACGACTCATATCACTGGCAACTTTGACCCATCCCAATAATCCCAGTATTATACACAAACACACACATTTTGTCATAACTGTCTTACATTGCATACTATGAGTAGTAGAAAAAAAATAGTTGGTCTATGTGAAAGTGACACTTAACCAATTAAGTATGTCACGTAAGACAGTTGTGGCAACGTATGTATCGTGTGTGGTACTAGCATTATTGGACCCAACCCTCATGGCCTATGCCTCCACCTATCCATAGCCAAACAAGCCCACAAGCTGAGGCCCAAAGGCTTTATCCAAAAGTCCCATACCTATATTTCACCTGATCCCCTCCATTACATTGTCTATCATTTAGAAAGATTACTTTCCTCTCAGAATTTTTCCATAAACAGCTTAGGATGAGGGTGGAGTACAGATTTGGGCTTTTGTTGAGTGTCTAGTGTTCGTTCCTTAGTTTGGCGGCAAATGGTGCTCGTTTGGGAACTTTGGTCTTGTGAGTCATGGCACTCTACCTTGGTTTCATGAAAAGTAATAGGCCTAAATGGTTAGCTTTTAAAATTTGAGGGACCATTCTTTTTTTAAGGACTAAAAAAATATGATTTACCCATATAAGAGCATTCCCATCAAAGATCTTAAAAATTTTAGCATTTAGCATCTAAAAAACCAACTTTATAACAAGTAACACATTACTTTACAATATACCTTACATCAAAACTTCTATTTTTTTTTAACACTTCATTTAAATATTCTTTTTTTTTTATTCTTTTTTTATTCTTCCTCTCTCTCCTCTATCTCTCTCTTTCTCAACTCAACTATTCTCAGCACCGCCGGCCACCACAAAACCCACCCACTAAAAACCCACCACCCATACCACAACCACCACAAACCTACCACCCATGCCACAACTAACAAAAAAAAAAAAAAAAAAAAACCTCCACCATCACCGCCACCAACAAACCCACCAAGCAAAAAACACACACAAAGCAAACCCATATCTCAATCCACCATTGCCAATCAAACCACTAAACAAAACACACATACACACACACAAGAAACCCACAAAACTCCACAACCACAACCACAACCACAACCACATTAGCCAATCAACCACCACCATCAATCACCCACCCCCACCACCATGGCAGCCCTCCACCACCACCATGAACCTAACCCACAACGAAAATCCACGACAACAACAGCAAACCCACCACAGTACCCTCCGTCGCCAATCTACTGCTCAACCCACCACAGCAACCCTCCAACCCGAATTCAACCCACAACATCAAACCCACCACGACAAACCTCCACAAAAGCAAACCCATCACGCCAATCTACTGCACCACGACCCACCACGCCCCAGACCCACTACAACCCAGACACACAACCCACCATCCTATCGCCACCAAATTCGACTCAAAACCACAGTCATCGAACCCACGACCCATGACCATCGGACCACAACCCACAATAGCCGGACCACAACCATCAGTGGCCCATAATCGCCGAACCATGGGAGAGAGAAGAGAGAAGTGAGAGAGGAAAGAGAAAGACAAAAATGAGAAAAAGAGACGTTGGTGCTGAATAAAAAACAAATTTTTTTTTTTAACAATCCAGCTACAGCAAGGCTGTTATTGATAACAGCTCACTGTAGCTCAATGCTAAAATTTTTAGGATTTAACATCTTTGATGTAGGTGCATTTTTATGATTTAAGGTATTAAAAATGCTAAAAAATAACATTTAACATTTTTAGCACATTTGATGAGAATGCTCTAACAATGACAAAATTAATAGTAATTCATGCAAAAAAAAAGTTTAATTTTTATAATGAGGATGGATTTGACGAGTTACATCACATAAAATTTTAAACGCCTTCTTTTTTCTTTTTCTTTTTTTATTTTTTTGTTTTATACATGCCCAATATTTCATTCATTCTTCCTTTCTTCCTTTGTGTTTTTTTTTTTTTTTCCTCAAGATTTCACTTGGGAGTTTGAAACCTTTTAGAGAAAAGTAATTGCTCTACCATAAAAGTAATGTCAACTATTTTCTCTAAAAGTAATGTCAACTTTTTATAAAAGTAATATAAAAAACTGTTAACAAAAATAATTGCTCTACCATTGGGGCAATTATTTTTGTTGACAGTTTTTTTTATATTTTTCATAAAAATAATGTCAACTTTTTAAAAGTGGTTTATTAACAATTGTCCTAACGGCACCCGATAACATAGCCCTTCAAACTATACCAAAAGGCACATTACTAAATCTTGACTCCCTAAAATTTACAGGAGCAGTTGGGCACATCCTTGTATCCAAAAAAAAAAACACCCATCTTCTCCAGCAAGCTTCAAAAGAAAATTAAGAAATCAATGCCAGTACGGTTCCACTGCGATCTAGCAGATGCAGAAACACCCGCATTCATGTAATTAGGCCATATGACTGAAAAATATCATCCAGTCTTCGTGTGCATTAAGCAATCAGGAATAATGACCGAAAGCATGCACAGCAATGAGTGCTATACAATCGTGAAAATCCATAACAGTCAAATCCACACATTAAAATGACGTTTATTCCACAAGCAACGCTGCTGCAAAATCTTTAATGAATCAAGCATGAAATCCAAAACAAAATAAATAAAACTAAAGCCTAAAGGCACTTTGGCCGTACAGGAAAGCACTTTACAGGTTCCAATATTACCTTCCAAACTAGGGTACCGCAATCAGCAAAATTGCTGAATAAAATCCAAAAAACCTCGCAATTTTTCTGAGTTAAAATATCTCTCTACATGCTGCTTCAGCAATCAAAAGGCAGCCATGAAAAATGCCTTAAAAGTAACATATCTAGAACAAGGAGCAATGCAAAACAAAATTGGTATATCATCCCAGACGAGTTCATATTTAAACAAATTAACTTACGGAATGGAAGCCTTGTGTTGTGTGCTGGATTTCAAAGTATTCCTCAGGCTGCACAGAGTTATATACTTTAACACACCCAAATATACCATCCAAATCCCCTTCTTGGCACTCTTCAGTGGAATGGATGATTAAAAATGGATCAACAGGTTACGCTTTAGTGCAAACAGAAGCTACATATCATGATTTTAATAACAAGACTTGTCGATTTCATGATCTATCTCCTTCCACGTTGGTCGCGAAAGGCACAAAGTTAAATTATTTATAGCTGGAACTATACAACCTCCGAGTGCAGAAACTGATAAAAGCAAGACTGTATCCACAAAGTGTATTATGTGACCTTTTATTCTCTTCCATGACGTGACATCATGGTTACTACTTAATTGACCATTTATTAATTGGCTGCATCATCACCCTCAGGATTCTGAAAATGTTCAGTGGAAGAAGATTCTCTTCCTGTTGGAAGGTATGACCATGCTAAGGCAGCAGTGCCAAGTGTGATCGCAGCAGCAATTGAACCCCAAACCCACCTCTGCCTTCTTTTCCTGATTTGCCTTTGATGTCGTGCCATCTCTACAAAACAGAAAACTGCCAATTTAGAGGAGGGTATAATGCCTAATCACATACAAAAGAACTACATGAAAGTTGGGAAGCATTTTATGGAAGCATCAATACAACAATTTGCAAAATGAATACTCTAGCTTTAGGCATGTACACACACATGCACAAAAGCATGCATACCCTGATTTGTGCACAAAGAGTGCACTAAATCATCTGGTCCCCTAATAGTATCATAGTTTCTGGATCTCATGCCACACAAGCTAGAATAGCAATCTATAAGATATCAAAAGGTTTAAACCCACAAACTCGCATGAGAGGAAGAGACCTTAGAACCTTGACATGGGAGATTATTGATGTCTTTCAAAAATGAACTTTTTACCAAGCTCCTCTAGAAGGCCAGCTAATTATTGGGCCATTAGGAATGAAAAACTTCCCAGGTTAATATTATTAATCGCATTACCCTTCCAAGATCAAGGTAACCAAACAGAACTGCTATACAGCAACTAGGACCAAGACTAATGTAAGTTATGTAACAGCTATTAGGAAGGAACAAGATTTTGATAAGATTAAGAAAAACAGAAAAAGATAGAAAGGACCTAACATCATACTAGGGTTCCTAGGGATCACTGGAGAGAAAATACATCACACCCTTAAAAATGGCATCAGACCACACCACAGGACAAGGAGGTAGAAATACTTCACCTTCATCCATAATGCTGACAAGGAATTGACAACATAACAAACAAGTTTACCAAAAATGGTAGCCTGATAGGCCATGGCCCAATGATTGTGAAGTCTCTAAGATAAGTTGGCAGGTAAGTAAATAAGTTTATTACACACCTATTATATTATTCTAAAAGACTTCTAACATAACGACATACTATTAATTGATCTCCAAATATATACTTTTGCCTAACATTCCTGAATCAACTAATACAATTAATATTTAGACAAAGACATGATAGCCATTTAATATAAACATTGCACCATATATTAATCTTAAACTAACCAAGGCTCGCCAAGAGCCTTGTAGCTCAATGGCGTAGCCTACTCTCCTTTATTAAGAGATTAAAGGTTTGAAAACCCCCTCCCCCATTGTTATAACTATCGAATTATCAAAAACTAATCAAGCCTCGAAGGAGAAGAAGAAGAAGAAGAAGAAGAAGAAGAAATTCTTACAACTCGAAACCTTGATGGTATATAATGCATAACTTCTCTTTAGCCACATTTTTTTTAAAATTATTTTGTAAATGACAATGAGGGGCATTCTTGATTATTAATATTATAATTATTTTTTGATATGTGACACTCTAGATTAATATCTCCTTAAAATTTTTAAAATATTGAAAGTTTTTTGTAAATCAATTATCTTACATACATAATTATACTCCCTTTTAATAATTATGGGCTTCTAGGACTTCTTTCAAAATGGTTGTCCAGAGAAAATTGTAGCTACTAGACATTAGCACTGCCACAATGTGGTGGAGCCAGAATGTCCAAAAACATCACCCCCAGCACAGATATCTGATTGCAAATAGCATGAACAGAACAAGGACTTTGCACACAAGTGACACAACTTTCACTCTATAAGTATACACAATTACTAACGAACAGACCCATCACATAAGCAGAACATTGACCACAATGTTTCTATTGTTTTGTTTTATTTTTTGTTTTTAATTAATGTGAGAAAACAATCATCTCCTATCGAAGAAAACAAAATTGCAAGACAAACTAGGCAAAGAGTAGTATCAAGTAACAAACTAATACACAAATAAACCCATATCTCCTACAAACAAACAACTATGACAGATAAGGTAATAAGGTTTGGTAGAAAATATAACAAAATGTATAGATAATATTAGATATCGCAATCTGACCTAGAGCATCTTGGTTCCTCTGATACATTTCCCGATTCACAACCTCATAAAAATGGAGTCTGTCATTCAATCGAGCAATCTCAAAGTTCTTTGACTCAATCTGAGCTTCCATCTCCATCTCCACCTCAGCCCTTGCAAGACCCCTCCCAATAGATTCTGATACGAACCTAGAAACATCTACCTGTTGACAGAGCTCTTCTGCAGGATCACAATCAGGCTGCTCACCCTCTGCTATAACAGTGGGGTCAGCAGGGAGTGCCAATCCCACAAGAGATAACTGTTGCCCAAGCCTCTGCCACAGGATTTGCATGTTATTCAGGGCTTCTTCTGCTTGCTTCCGCTTTTCTATTTCCATCAATAGACTCAATCTCATTTCACGCAATTCAGCCTCAGAGGATAAATCTGCACGAAGAGAACCAATTAAGATAGGCAGTACAGCCACATACACACGCACGAAACCAATGGTTCTCATAAATATGCAGAATGACCATACAAATGTGCCTACACTGTAGTTTTCATGAGTTATGACATTTATAACACAAGCACAGATTTTTTCTGAGAAGTAATGAAAAAATAATTTTTTAAAGAATTTATATTTAAGCACCTTGGCTGATAGCCTGATACTATTTTCTAACTTTGAGAAATGCAACCCATCTCTGGCAGAACTTAAATTTCACATCAACAAAGTGAGTGATGGTTCCTAATATTCACCATTCAAAATAAAATGGTGAAGATGTACACATGTCTACAAAAGAGGAGTCATACAACGTCTTGTACTCATAATAGATAAAAAATGAGTAAATTAATAAAAAAGGGACAAGAAAAACCTAATTACCTTCCCAAGCATCATAAAACTCCCCCGTTGGTGGGGTAAGCTTCACTAAACGTTCTGCCCCAGAATTATCTTCTACATCTGTGATGCTTGTAACACTAAGTGAATCCTGTGGATCAAAGAAATATTCAGAATCGCCATCTCTTTCAAGCTTCAATGACTCTTCCCTAGTCACACCATTACTTTTACTACTGCTTCCAAGTTCCAAGTTACTGCTCCCAAGTTCTCCATTACTGCACCCAGGTTCGCGGTTATGGCACCCAACTTCACAGTCACGGTCACCATTCACATGCTCCTCATTAGGGCCAGGAATGCTAAAAGTACCAGAAATATCATCAGTTGAATGGACAACCTCGGTTTCAGCATTGTTCTTATTCCCATTGACCTTCTCATCAGTTTTCTGGCGGGAGGATACATCGTCCTCAGAATAGCTCTTCATGAGACGTGGCCCACGCCGTTTGTGGTTAATGATGTACGGGGAAGGTGGGAATGAAGTGGGTGAATCTGGAAGCGGGGTCGCCTTAGGAGTGGCATAGAGTGCTGGAGTCATCTGAGGGCGTTTAACTCTTCTCTCGGTGACTGACGTACTATTTCTCCTCTCCAGCTTTGGATTGGGGATAGGTCTTGAATTCGGAGGCTTTGAACTACGCATAGTCTTGTCGACAGATTTTGAACCTCCAGGTTCTAACAATGTATCTAAAGCAATAGCAGTAAACGTCGACATGACTCTGCATCACAACCAGCCAAATAAAACTTCAAAGAAGATTCATTTTAACGAGTGAGGAGAAAAAAATTATTGAAAAAAAAAAACTTACAGTTAGTTACTGAGAAATATGAGAATACGAAAAGAATATAATTTGTTAATCATATGTTGTGTGCAAAATTTATGAAGTTTCCCACAAGCCCAGATCCAATTAATTGTAATAGTGGTCAAGTAACTAATTTTGTTATACTAACGATTTTCCATGATAAGATCCTACAACTAAGAAAAATCAAAGATTGTACATTTATTTCACTTTTTCAAATACCAAAGTGGGCCTATAGTACTCAATATATGGCTAATAATGCACTAAATCCAAACTACTCTTTATTATTATAGGTTTAAGTCCAAATTTTTTAAAACATGAATTCCGAAACCTCTAGCCAATAAAGACATATAAATCTATTATTCCCCCAAAAAACTCATACCAAAGTAACCAAACTGAATCTCTCGAAGAGTTGAACGGGATATTATAAGAAATACAATAAAGCTAAACCTCTACACAACTTAGCCTAATACAGTTTATTATCGCCGTCATTCAAACCCGACAAACAACTTAGAAACACTGATTGAAATATCCAAATTTACTTTAACTTTTCTTCACTTAAACAGCCTCAGAATTCAAACAGAGTGTTATATCCTACCATTAACAGAAAGCGCAAAACTAAGATAATGCTATGCAAAGCAAGTTTGAAACCCTAATCCCCAAAAAAAAAAAAAATCAATATCAAACTCTCAAAATCCATAACCTATACAGATAAAACAATTTTGTTTCGTTTTTTTACAGATAAAACAAAACAATTAATGGGCAAAATCACGAAGTCAAATCTGAGAATACGCTTAACTAACATTAATAAGTCTAACTAAGCCACCGTTTGGTTGCAAAGAAAATCTGCACGCAAAGTCAGCCAAATATTATAGCTAGCCATTCCTCCCAGCTATTCGGAGAAGAACCTTAAGAATTCAAATCCCAATCCCACTATTCAATCCCTCTCACTCCAGCTCTCTCTCTCCGTAACCAAAAACAAACAGCAGATCTCAAAACACAAAATTACCAACAGCTAGGAATTTGAAATCCGTGGGAAATAGAAATTTTACCTTGGGGGAAAAAGGAAGGAAAGGGAAATTGTAGCCCTAAGAAGCGGGAGAAAAAGAAAGGAAGAGAGAGTGAGTGAGTGGAGGAGCCGGCATATTAGAGGGAATCGTTTTTCACAACTCTCTTTGCTTTTGCTTTGCCTCTCTCAACCAACCTTGTGTTCTATGTTCTAAATAAATAAATAAAAATTTCACAGGAAAACCCAATTCCCCCCAAACGGAAAACTTTTTTTTTGTTTTGTTTTTGTTTGTTTGTTTGTTTGGTTTGGGATATAATATCGCAACGACCGCCTCTTTCTCACGCACAGACCGTCCCGCAAATATTTGAAACAGAACACACTTTTTCTTTTTCTTTTTCTCCCTCTGAAGTTTCGCCCACGAAAAAGCGACGATAGATAAAGACTGAAAGGGTCTAGAATGATAGGCTACAACATAGGTTGAGAGTAAGGGTGATACCGACTTTTCAGTTGCTCATGCGGCGCCGTTTTATAAACTTGAAATTTGTTGGCGATGTTAATGTGAAAACAGCTTTGGGGATTCTGACATGAGCTAGGGAACATTGAAAAAGTTAAACTTGTCAAACAAACAAGGATGATGACGTGTTTGGTGAGGTCATTATAGATAGCGGTCTCCTTGAGGAACACGAACACAAACTTCTTATTTTCTTTAAAATATATATATATATATTTTTTTTTTTTGTTATGGAGTTATTAATTTTTGTATGTTTATTTTATAGTTTTTGAGAATAAAAAAAGAGCTTTTAGATTAATCCTATATTTTTTAGGACATGTTTTTCACTTTTTAAGGAATAAAAAATTTTAAATTATTTGTTGCCGTCACAGCCTACCATAGACTCAGTCATGCATCTGAAATGATAATCAACCAAAATGTTCTCACTTCCTTTGCTTACAGCCATGGAATCAGTCAAAAATAGACACCATCATTCGAGATCTACTCCTGATCACTCTATACAACACAAGTGCATAGTGCGTTCACCTTGTTCCAAAAAACAAGAATTACTTTGATTTAGACACGTTCTAATAAAATTGCTCTATCATGCTAGCTTTTATCCGAGAAAGTCTACGGTCACAAAAAAGTTTTGATAACTATTAATATGACAGATTATTAGTGATAAATAAAATAAATAATATCAGTAATGAGTTCAAATAAAAACTTTTTGTTAACTCAACTGTTGTAATAAAAAATTGTGAAATTTTTGCGTTATGTAGTAGCAATGTAGCATTGCTATTTTACCCCAAGTTTCAATCAATTTTTTGTTGCAATTACCAATGAACCAACCACTTTTGAAACTCTATACCTTCCATACAAAATGAGAAAGTTGAAGAATTACAATTAAGAAAAATAAATTGTAATTTAATTTGTGGACAGTTATCAACCTGTAGAATAACAGTTAAGTTGACCTATAGATGGGTCATTGAAAAAGGAAGAAGTTTTCAATTGTCTATAAAATTGTTTGTGTTAGCTAATTAGCTCATCTTTGGGCCCTTTGGTGTACGTTGTGAATGGTAGTATCAACTGCCTCTTTAGGCAGGTTCTCACTTAAACGAAGCTTCGGTGTAGTTGCTTAAAAAATAGAGAAATTGAAAGATTGTGTGGTCATTGTCCAAGACTATAGCTAGTTATTTTATTTATATGCTTACAAAATCCTGCACACCCGGCCAATGTTGAGAACCTTCGGCAAGGATCCTTCTTTGAGACTCAAATTCCAAAGTTGAGGTGAGTTTGAAAATTGAAATTTCGTTTATCTACCTTATTATAATAATAATATAAAATACTACCAATTAGAACTTACCCTTCTATTAGACCAAATTAATTTACAACTAAACAAATTTTTGTTATATTATGTTTGTCATTCTTTAAACAAAGTATAATTAAAATTATGTGTGATTTTTTTTTAAGATCTCTTATTCAACCTTTTATTTAGTATTGTTATATTGAGTTTGAGTTTTGGTGCAATAACAAGTGTTTTCCATTAGAAGGGACAAGGTACAAGTTCAATAAGTCTTAAAACTAAACTCTCAAAAAATAGGAGGGGTAAAATTATTTATCAATTTCCTCTCTTAGACCCGCTAAAAATGAGAGTTCTTTTGTGCATTAAGTAAAATGCTTTTTCTCAACCAAAAAAAAAAAAGCACAACCTTTTATTTAATAATATTATATGTAAATTTTTAACATATACAATGGCATACAATTTTTCATAATTCTTTTAAAAATTCTTAATGTGATCTATTATGATGGATCCATATGAACGAAATGTTCATTAATCATGACTTGTTGAGTTAATAATTTCTTTTAAAAAAAGTTGTCAAAATTATTTTTAATATAAGGTTATGAAAAAAAAAATTGTATGACATAGTGACAATGTCCAAAACATGGCATCTTATCTTAATTGTCATTTTTTTTTTCATGCTGGTAAAAAGTAAACCTATCCAAAATGTGAATGGGCATAACTTGGGGAAGAATTTAACCCCAAAACAAGATAACTTGGCTTGGGGAAGAAGTACAAACTATAGATAAAGCAAAAGGGATAATAGTTTTTCACCCAAAAAGAAGATAACTTGGTGGGGAAAAGCAAAAGGGATAATATCTTGGTGGAAACGAATTATTAAACTTGGGACAAGCGACCTAAATATTCCTTCTTCCATTTATATTGCCATTTATATTGAAAGCTAGATGATGATGATGATTCCGTATCTGAGGTGAGGAAATTGCTACAAGAAAAAGTGATTTTGATTCTCAGATTCTTATATCTTAAACAAACATATACATATAGTATTATTAATGTATAACCATGATCCTTGTCTTTGTTGCTCCATGCATAAAACAAACTCTTTGTCCTTTCATTATCAATAGTCCACAACGTGTTAAAATGAAATACTTCATAAACCAATTTCCTTAAACTTCCTTAAAATTTTAATTAAACATTAAATTAAGATAACTTTAAAGTTGGCTTTAATTTGGTATTTGCAGTAGGAAGTGGAAAATTATTGAATACTCTGTAGTACCATAAATACGTACTCTTCCCTCTCATATGAATTGTGGGTTTCACCATAAATTTAATTAGTGGGACTCACAGTTATATGAGAGGAAAGAGTACGCATTTATAGTACTCTAGAAGTACTCAATAATTACCCATAGGAAGTAGAGTTTTGATTTTAGAGCTTTTATAACATGGAGATTTAACCCAAACGTTACGTTTCTTAATATTTTGAGTATTTAGTATTTTAGAATTATGGACTTGTAAAACACTAGTCAAAATAGATATATGGATTTAGATATACATTTCACTTTTTTCTTTTTTACTAAAAAAAGATTTAGATATACATAACAGTGAATTATTTTTCAAAAAGGTCAAAATTTCAGTTTTTTTTTTTTTTTTCTAAAAGTTTTTAAAAGAATTTTCTTAATTTTCTGATTGTATGTATGGTTCACTGGTAGAGGTGTTATTTCAGTTTCACTACCACTTGCAAAAACGTAATTATTCACAAATCACAATCTCCCTCGATTAAAACTTATGCAAACTAGGATTAGCAAAGCATGCCAATTGCAACGAGTATCGAATCTTCTTTACGTGAAGAAATGAAAAACTATTGATGATTCTGTCAACAAACCGTGAATCAACCCTATGATCTTGTTGGAGTGTATCAAATTAAATAGTAAGTAAAATAAATAAAATTTTATATACACGTATAGAATTTCTTTCTTATTGCAATTCTAGACGTTTCTCATTTTTCACTAGAAGCTTCAATAATTTTGTCATCGCGTATGAAAGTCCGTAAAGGTAAAGAGAAGGTGCATCGTCAAGAGAAAAGTTCAAAGCCCGTGTGGCCTGGTGATTTCTCAAAGAAACTGGATAATTTTTCTGAAAGGGTTTTGATTGTGTCACACAAGGGCAGAACCAGGATTTTTGGTTTGGGGGAGCCAAGATTAGGCCATCATATCGATTTGCAATTTAAAATATTAAAGTATATATTATCTTGTATGAGAGTTTCACATATTTCTAATTTCTATATATTGATTATACAAAAGTTCTCTAATTTTCTATAGGCATGTATACCAAAGATTCAAAAATGGATTAGCATCTTCATTGAAAGTATCAATAGTAAAAATTTATGGTAAAACTAAGTCAAGAGATTAAAAAATGACCAGAGTATGACTTCAAGTTTGCAAACCAAGCTTGAAAAGATCACTTAATGAGAGGAGGTGCGGAAGTTTAAAATAAGGAATACAAGAGTTACGTGGTTTAGCCTTATCGGCCTAAATCCACAAATCTTTATTATATATAAGTATATTAAAAATCATGTGTTACAATGAACATAACATGAGTATATAAAATATTAAACCCTAGACTTATAGTACAAGTAGGAGAATTGTCTTTAATGTAAATTTTGACTAATTACATTGCACTAATATGTTTAATATATCTCTAACACACATCATGTGTCACCGTTTATTAAATATGGATATTTTTGAAAAATGTGATCATAATATGAATATGTGGATATTATAGGTACAAAGTGTATATCAAAAACTTCTGAAAGAATAGTTTTTTATTTTTAAAATGATAATGTGGTAAGAAAGATTGAGGTTTGGCCTTTCGTTTTTAAAACAGGACAAAAGGCAAATTTTCAAATCATAATAGCAAAATTGCACGTACTGTCCCTATTACAATATCGTTTTCTTGAAGAAATATATGTAGATAAACTTTGGTTTTCCTGTGTATGATCAGAAAACATAACAACGTACTTGTAGTTCCAATCAACATCTTTCAAGCATCAAGTATTAACAGCTTGGTACAAGTGGTCCAAAATTGCAGACATGCCATTTTCATTGAAAGCCAGGTGACGAAGATTCTGTATTGGGAAAAGAATTTTGATTCTCAATTTTGGAATATTTCTGAAGGTATCATTTGCAGCCGAAAAAAATCTTCTCCATTTCAAGTATTGTCCATTTTGTCAAAAGAATTACTCAAAATAATCCTGAATTGTTGTTTGACATACTACATGAATTCTTGGCCTGTTATTAATTTATTATCAAAAGCATACTATAAAGACTTGGTCATGTTTAAAATAAATTAACTTTCATAAGATTTAATTTTGGCTATGGAACTAAATTAAATCTATGGAGAATCCTTGTACAACTAATATTTGATGTTTTTCTTTCTGGTATATGTGAATTTTATCTTGTCCTCTTGAATGATTCAGCTTCAGCCCTTTTACACATATAGTTATTCATTATCCAGTTCCTTGAAATGTTTATGAGATCAAAAAACATCAAATTAACAAAAGAAAATATGGCCATTATGTACCAGCCAGATTTTTGCTTGCCAATACAGATGAAATATTACACAAGCAAATTTGTTGAAAATTTGAATGACAGAAAAGAATACATATAAAGACTTGGTCATGTTTAAAATAAATTAACTTTCATAAGATTTAATTTTGGCTATGGAACTAAATTAAATCTATGGAGAATCCTTGTACAACTAATATTTGATGTTTTTCTTTCTGGTATATGTGAATTTTATCTTGTCCTCTTGAATGATTCAGCTTCAGCCCTTTTACACATATAGTTATTCATTATCCAGTTCCTTGAAATGTTTATGAGATCAGAAAACATCAAATTAACAAAAGAAAATATGGCCATTATGTACCAGCCAGATTTTTGCTTCCCTATACAGATGAAATATTACACAAGCAAATTTGTTGAAAATTTGAATGACAGAAAAGAATACATATAGTCGACAGTGACTATTCTACTGAAAATCTATAACCGACCCCAAATTTTTGTTGTACATTTTTTTGTCATGTGTAATAGATTACAGGCTTATTGGAATTCATATCCCAGAGCCCTCCTTCCTTCACATACTCAAGATACCTTGCGAATTCTGGCCTGGCCGTAGTTTTCTTCTTACGACGACGACGAGTACTATCAAAGAGACTAAAGAGTGGATGGCTCTTGGTAACCTTTTTTGCTTGCTTCACCTGAGACTTGTCTGGAAATGTCAATTCTGGTGTAAACTTGGTTGATGAACCAAACATTTTAGCTGGTAAGCTTGTAACCCTCTTTAACTTTGCCTCCAACAACAAACCAGCAGTAGGCTCATCGCCTAATCGTTCATATCTCCGGTGGCTTCCACACGTGCTCAAGGCTCTAAACATGGCTTTACCAGGAAAATTTGCTAGGAAAAAATAGCTTAAAACTTAGCAGTGGATGAGAAAACTAAGAGTGGGCATATATGCATGCCTTGTATTTAATATGCTGAACAAATTGGTAGGTGGTAATTGTTAATTGCAGTGTGTTTTTGTTGACTTTTTCCAGTAATCCCAACCACCATGAAGGAAATGTCAACTAAGTGGTGCTAGTGTGCAACATCCTAACCGTCCAATATTACATGATCTCATGGCTGTGCTCACTGTTACATGAAAGGTAGGTAGCAGCCTCACAATTAACAAATACTGTAATTAACAAGGTAGATAGTAGATACACGATTTTTGTAGTCAAGAAATGTCGTGATTCTTGAAAAATGGGTTCACTGATCTTGATTTACATTCAAAAGTGTCAATTCTCAACCTCCCTAAGTATGTTTTGAACCTGCCTTTACCTTTCACCATTTCTTCTGAGAAAATGACGTTCGTTTTCTCATGAAAATGTTTTCAGGTGAAATTGTTTTCTTTTCCGGTGTTTAGCTACATTCTTAAAAATGCTTTAAAAAAACATGAGCATCGCTATAAATATAAAAAAATTCACAACATCATTAATTGACAAGTTTTTACTGGTTATTATCTGGATCCATAGTTGTCAAAAGGTGAATTATATTGAGAATCGATTTTTAATTTTTCTGTATCGTGTCCCATAATATTCACAAACACTTAATAAAATTTATAAAAAATTATAGATATACATATATAAAGAGTATATTTATTATGAATTTTGAATATGTTCAATTAATGACTAATTTATTCATCACTTATATAATAATATTTAACGAGCTAACTACATAAATCAAACTAGCATGTATTTATAATATACACATTAAAATTGATTAAACTCAAAAGTAATAATACATTACAAATGACTCAAAATAATATATATACATATATATATATATATATTTATTTATTTATTTATTTATTTATCATCTTGCCTAATTAACTCCATCTAAGTCAATGTTGTCATCATGTTCATCATTTTGCAAACTTAATTAATTCTTCATTGAAAACTTTCTTCATTGTTATCAACATTTACTATCACTTCTTCTTTCTTTTTTTTGTATTTTAATAATTTTAATAAAAAAAATATTTCTTTTTGACATTCTAGTTTCACAGACTTATAACAAAATGACAAATATAAAAAACAATTATATTTTCAGTTAATACCTTATTCATAGTACATAAAAAAAAATTGTAAATATAAAAGTGAAGTGTAAATGTATAGTCCAAATTTTGTAGGAAAAAAAAGAAAAAAAAATTATGGACATGTTATTTTATTAGGTTAAATTAAGTAACCTAATAATTTTGTGTAAAAAACAAGTTTAACAACCTGTAAGATTCAAATAAAAATACAAATTTTAACCCAAAAAAAAAAAAAACTCATTTTAAAGCATATGTCCATGTATTGTACAATTTTACGATACACACACTGTATATAGTACGATTCATAAGTGTAGGGACTCAATTTGTAGGAACCCTCTGATATTAGGAGGGAAATAATCCTGTAGGCCCCAAACAATACATTTCTAGAGAGTGGGTTGAAGAAATTGGCACTTGCAAGCAAACGGAGCCCAACCATGAACCCATCACCATTGAAGGCCAGTGCACTTAAATTCCTTCTCAAAATTGCTCCTCGGCATCGGTCCGAGGAGCTTGACTTTCGTCTCTGCCTCCCCCCCTTTTTTGCTGTTCTATTGGTCCCTCTTATATAGTCCTCTTTCTCCCATCTCTCTCTTCCATCTGTTGATCATCTATGCGTTTTCCCTCTGACTGTACGTCCCATCAACAGCACTATCAGTACTCAAGTAATTCACAATAATCAAGGTTGTCCTGTCCAAGAGTCACATCTCCATTAGTGCGGTCAGAGGGTTAGGTGAGCGCATTTAGTGCGAAGGTGACAACCTGTCCTGAGCCCGTTTCCCCATCTAAACCTAGTCTCGGTCCGCCGAGGATAGGGTTATCCTCGGCGGGGCTTTTAAAGTGTAGGCTCCCACATATCGTTCTCGGACGAGCCTTCTTCCTCGGCATGGACCATGGACCGGATTTAAAGTGGGCCGAGGTCACAGGCCTTCGGGCCCCACAATAAGCATTTACAATATAGAATTTTTTACACATGATACTATACGTATAGTACGATATTGACAACTATATTTAGACTCACCACTAATATCACTCTTTTACCTACCACTAATAATTTGTCACATCAACAGAACAAGGAGTAGGGCTTGCAATTTGCTTAGGTGTTAGTAGCGGTCAAGGTTGTCAAAATCAAAATCCTATGTAGGATCATAATAGGTAGGTGGAATCGTGAATCATAAGATCCTATATTATTTGAGAAAAAAAAATACACATTAATATGTTAAATAATCACATAAATTATACATTCATTCTTAAAAAAAAATTTAAATAAAAAACCAAAAATTTGCATCCATTTGATGTAATTACCATACATCACTACACCAATTTGTAAGCATCATTTAAAGAGGCCAAAATTTTCAAAACTTGACACTCTATTTGGATGTTATTTTTTATTTGGGTCAAACTGACACTCTATCTCTCTACATTAAAATAGCAAAACTTGGTTTATTGTGATGTTATTTTTCATTTAGGTCTAATTGAGCCTTCTGTCAAGTTAAAGAAGATTACAAGAAATCAAGATCATTTAAAAACGTCAGAATCGTACGATCCTGAAAGATTTAGATCATTTTAGGCAAATGAGATCATAAAATTGTAGAGTCCATATCGGAATTTTATTAACCATAGTCGCGATGGTGAACACCAAGGGGCAATGAGTCTTCTTGAATTTGTTGTGGATTGATATTATGTTGGATTGATACTTTTCACTTGTTACTATTCACAACCCTAAAACAACCCCCATAATTTGACTTTTGCCCTTTATTTCTTCCCCAAATCTTTATTATTCCTTTTCGTCATTATTACAAACCTTATATTCCTTACTAGTTCCTAGTCGTTACATTCCTCACTATTTTCTAGCCATCTCTTCAAAAATGAAAAATATGAGCCGCCTAGACTTGACCCAAGAATTCTAGGTTCGATTTGACTTTGTTGTTTCTTTGACCAACATCAAGGCTACTATAAAATGACAGCAAAAGACGAATACAACCCTCAAATTGTCAGGAATGAATTATCACATCACCTCCTTTTATATCACACGTTTTTCTTTATCAAAATAAATATATCGCACTTTTTTAACACCCTTTAGTTGCCCCAATATATATATATATATATATATATATATATTGGCTGAGAACCTTTAGTTGCTCCATTATCCTCAAAAAGAGGTCATTATCAAATCAGATCTTGTAAAGTTCGTTTAGAAATATATAAACAAACTCGTCCCTCCTTGATTGGCTTAGTTCAAAGGCAAAATTATAATTCCATACTTTATATTTATTATTTCACAACAATATCTAAAATTTGATTTAATGGTTATATTTTCCCATATGGAAATGGATGTCAAAAAAAAAAAAAACAGACGTATAAAATCGGATATAAGAGTATAAAAGCCCAATATATGATCAATTTTTTTTTTTTAAATGGTAGAAATGATAAGCCCAGTAGTTCAAAGTTCCTTTCCTCTTGATTTTTCTCCCTTTCTTGTGAGCTATTAACCTAGCAAGGATTCCTATCAAAAAAAAAAAACCTAGTAAGGATTCAAAAATTAAAAAATAATAATAATCGACACCTTTCATTCTAATTCCTCTACCTTTTTTTTTTTCACTAGAGTTCTCCAGCCTTGATCTCTTCTTCATCATCCCATTGCATCTTTCTGGTACATGTCTAAGAATCTTTATTGTTACTAGTTTTATAAACTAGAGGTCAAAGAGAAAACTCTCCCAAAATTTGATCATGTAGTATTTTACTGTGTAGTTTTATGCACGGTATCATTAAAAACAAAATAATTATAAATAAATTAAAAAAAAAAAAAAAACAACAACAACAACGACGACAACAACAAAAACAAAAACTGCGAGTCAAACTGTAATAACCTTTTATGTTTCTTTTGTTATACTAATTCTTATTTGTTTCCGTTAAGCTTCCGACCACCCAATTCTGACGCCATAGAATCCTATCAAACAAAGAGATCTAACGCTACTAAATTTTTTGGTTGGATGAATTCATTTCAAAAGTTTACAACATATCATTTGGGCTAAAGACTAGTACTCAGCATATAAAGGACAGGCCAAAAAAATGAATAATGTGGAAGTTTCATACAACCATATCAATTAGTTCACTCCTCCCAAACTTTTTTCTTAATCCTTAGAACATGATGTCTAATTATTTCCCATAATTCTGATTCATAATGATACTCAACACCTTAAGCATTTACCGTATTATTGATTGATAAAAGCCATCAATTACATGATACTCCATATTCTAAACATTTGAACTGTGGTCTATGCATTTTATCCCTAGTGAAAAATCATATTTAAATATTATAAATTCAGTACAATCATCCACCTATGTAACAAAAAGAAAATCAACAACATGAAAAATCATATCTAAGTATTATATAACGTGAATTGTTGATTCAGTGCATGTACAACCAATATTTATATAAATGATAACCACAAACCTAATTGAAGAACCAAATTTATGCATTGCAGAAGACATGCACTGATGCACATATAGAAAAACATTCAAACCACATAATAGATAGATGTGCCAAATCAATATCTAAAGTACAGCTATTATTGAAATAAAATTGTTATTTAATTTTTTTTTTTAAAGAACATGGGAGAAAATTCAAAATTTTAATCTGTTTAAACAAGGATAATATACATATTTTTGAAAAAAAGTGAAGAATAAGATCGTCTCAAATTTGCAACAGTGACGTGTCATATTAATTTATACAGTATATTAATACATGGGGCAAGAAATTCCACAGAGAAAATGCTACAAATACATTTAAGTTAAACCATCAAATATGGTATGTAGAAATTCCACTGACAAAATATTATGAACATGTACAAGGCAAACAACCACAGGTACTAAAGAAACAAATTCTTTCTCCCAATGGGCCACAAACTGTGAAACTCAAATATCCAAAAGAGGCAATCATGGAGAATCCATTATGCATTAAGCAGATTCAAGCTTGTGTGGCAAGTGTAGTCCAAGAGCATCATGCAATGGCGGGTAAGAGCAACCATGGAAGGAGGCTCATGATCCAGTCGGTTTGTTTTAAGGAGAAGGGGAGACCTAGCACACCAGCACCCACAATATCAATGACAGAGCATTGATAGAGCTTGTGGCTCGTCGAGAAGTGGTTTGTCTTCTCTGTGGGTGGCACTGGAGGTCTTAGAGCAGTGTAGCACTTGGAAGGAAGATAAACAAGAAAAGGCAAGAAAGAAGAGTGTAAGAATGCAAATAGGAATTGAAACCAATTGACCTGAGCTAAAGGAGCAATCAACAAATTACTAAAAAAATAAATCTGGGATGAAAACAATAAGAGAGAGCCATCATTAGTTACATCCACCAAAGTGACCTAGCTCAGCATGATCAACCTAATATTTTTTGGCTAAAAGTATTTATTTCTAAGGGATACTCAAGGGAAGGATGCAGAAACCAACAATCTGATTATTTGCATTAAGCAAATGTAGAGGTGGGCTCATCCACATATTTTTTCTTATATATTATAAATAAAGATTAGGCTCATCAAGGAATATGTATAAATTTACATCTATCACTTCTTATGTTTGAAAAAAAATTACTTGAACTACTGAAACAATAATAAAGAGATTTACAATTCCAAACTTGAAACAAACTCATCCTAAGCCAAAAACAATGACACCTTGTTTACATTAGGAAAAAGGGAACAACATGAATAAAAAATTGTTACCATCTCCTATCTGAAAATTTTTGCACTTTCCTAAAAACGTCAAAGTTGAAGTAATTTTTTAAGTCCATGATTTTCATATCCTTTCTCAAATACCTGAACTAAAATAATCAAAACTATATAGTTTCATCAAATTTAAATAAAATAAAACTCATTTAAGTGTGATTGAACCAATCCACAAACTCAAATTCCACAATTTATTTTTCATAGAATCTCACCTCCTAAATTTACATCTCCAGAAGCACCCCATTTATTCATATAACTGCTTCTCTTGCCCATCCATTTATGTTTAAGGTATAAATTCTAACATAGGCGTCCAACAAATGAAAGGGAAAACTTGGAATTGTGGAGATTTTAGGACATTTGGTCTGAATTATAGCAATAGTTGATATTTGCAACTGAAATAGACATACTTCCACATGTTGCTGGCCTATGTACATCAAGCAGGAAATTTATTTCTGAAGCAATGTATATATGTAAGCTTAATTTGTAGACTCTGGCTAATCCCCTAACATCTTCATTATTTAAAAGAGGATGAGTAAGCCAAATGCATCTGTCCATACCTCTAAACAAATTAGTTATTGTGAGTACAGGAAATTCTTAAGCCCTGATAATCACACCAAAGTTTTTGAAAGAGAAGCAGATAATTGGTGTTCCCACTGATTGATGAGCAGAAAGAACAGATACTGATGAGTTGGTGACAAGTTGACTTTGCAAAAAAGAATGTTAACTTGTTAAGCTTAAGCAAATAAGAATAATCTTACCTTGCTTGGCCACTACAAAGAATTTCTACAAGATTGATATGGACCAAATGCCTAACTTGATCAATCATACATGAAATGTTCTCCTTTTTTAGACTCTTTGATTTTCAAACTATGCATGACAGCATTCTCCTGGCAGTGTGTTACAGTGATCCAGCTACTCCCAGCTTCCTTGACCAGTCCTTTTGTGCTCATAATGCTTCTCAACTCATCTACAGAATCCCACCTTCCAAAGGCTGCATAAAAGTTTGATATGAGTACATAATTCCCTGGCTTATTTGGCTCTAATTGCAATAGCTGGTTTGCAGCAAACTCGCCCCTTGTTACATCCAAGTTATGACTACAAGCATTCAATAGTGCTGCCCATACGGCTGCAGTAGGAGTAGTACCATGCTTAATCATATCATTATATAAACACCATACTTCTTCTATCAGACCTGCCCGGCCTAAGATATCGATGAAGCAGGCATAGTGCTCTGGTCCTGGATTCAGACCATACTTCACCCTCATTAAATTAAAACATTCTTGGCCTTGCTCCACCAGTCCTGAATGCCCACAAGCTGATAAAAGAGCAAGAAATGTAACAGAATTTGGCAAGACCCCACTAACTTCATCCCCCATCTTCTTGAACAGCTCCAAAGCTTCAAGCCCATGTCCATGACCTCCATATGCATCTATCATGCTTGTCCAGGAAACCACATCTTTATTGCAAATTCCATCAAACAATGACCGAGCTTCAAACAGTTTCCCACATTTCGCGTACATGTCCAATAAAACATTGAATAATTGGGTGTCGAATGTGAACCCTTGACGTAACGCAACACAGTGTATCTGCTTTCCAATCCACAAATCGGAATTCTCAGAACAACCTGCAAGCGCACTAGTAAGTGCAACAACATTGGGTCTCATCATACACATAATCGAGAATGCCTCTTCATATTTTCGATTCCTAACACACCCAGAAATCAAAGAATTGCGCATCACATCATCCCTTCTACGATCCAAACTGTTAAACACTTTAATACCTTCCTCTATGCACCCAACAGCAGAGTAAAAATCAATCAAAGCAGTACCCAATACCACTAAATCACGGCCCATCACAACCACCAACCCATGAACCTGCTTACCTTGACGAAAGGCCTTCAACAAGGTACAAGCTTTAAGCACAGAACACAAAGTAAACTCACTAAACTCCACTCCCTCCTTCCTCATTGCTTCAAAAACTCCAAGCGCTTCCTTGGCAAGACCCTGCACGCGTAAAAAGCTCGAAAGCAAAGCATTCCAAGTCACAATGTCCCTGGATTCCATCTCATCAAACACCTTAACCGACTCGCCCAAGTACCCATTTTTGGAGTATATATCCATGAGTGCAGTTTTGGTCACGGTTCCCATGTCCGTACCGGTTTTGATCATCAGCCCATGGACTAGTTTGCCGCGTTCAATGGCCGACGACAACGCTGAGCAGGCGCCCAACACCGGAGTAAAAGTGTATGCATTGAGGTCGGAGCGTGTGCAGTGCATGTCACGGAAGAGAGTCCATGCGGCGGGAGCATCGTCATTGCGAATGTATGAGACTAGAAGGGAGTTAAGAGAGTAGAGGTCTCGGTGGGGCAATTCGTCGAACAGATTGTGGGTATGTAAGTTTTTTGAAATAACGGTTACGATGCTTTTGGCGGGGACGGTAAGTGAACGTAAGGAATTGTAAGGGGTGGACATCACTAGAGCTATGGTTTGTTGTGATCTAATATCAAAGGTTAGTGATAAAATATGGGAAAAGTTATATACATCGGTTTAGAAAATATTTTTTAAAAATTTTTTATAAGGAAAAAAATATAAATTTTTTAATAATTTTTTATATTTTTTATAAAATTGATATTTGTAAAAAAAGAATTAAAAATTGTGTTAAAATATTTTTAAAATAATTTATTAACAATTGTTATAAGTACATATGATAAACAGTTCCATAAAATATTGTGAAAATTTAGTGGCATGATTCAAAATGTTTATAAAGGTATGTTGTAAATCTCTAACAAATGGACTCAACTAAAGTGCCCAACCAAAACACAATAATAAGAAAAGAGAAAGGAGAAGCTATTAGCTTAGCTGTACAGCAGTAGAAAAACTATGTTAATAGTAGGAGTAATTCTTAGTTAAACTTTGTTAATAGTAGGAGGAGTAATTCTTAGTTGCTATGGAGTATGGAGAATGGTGTTTTCTGCTCTCACATTCATGGTAAGATCAACTTATTAAATTTATAGTGGGGTGCACCATGAATATGAGAGAATAAAACACTATTTCACTGTACTTCTGAACTACCTAAGAATTTTCTCCATAAAAGAAAATATAGCATGGTACTGTATTACCAATTCAGCATTCATTTTAGTATTTTTTACCCAATAAATGAATGACATCTGTTCCAATAAATTATCATCAAAAGCAGCAAATTATGGTTGTTGCGTTGGGTGCAAGTTTTTTTGACTACCCAGTTTTTGAACTTTAAATATCCTGTTGACTAAAAAAATAAATAAATAAAAGATGAAATTTAAAAAGTTGGAATAGTAAAAATATATTTTTGAGGGGATAGCGGTAATTGTACACAGTGGCGGCTCTAAATGCAAGCCAGGTGGTCACTGGACCACCTTAACCTGCAAAAAATTGCATGTTAAATTAATCTATTATGACCACTTTAATAAAAATGATAAACTGACTTGAAAATTACAAAAAATTAGGTTCAATAATAATAAGAATAATGCTACATTTACAATATTTTTATAATAATTTTACAACAAATCCAATGTGATAAGTTGTTATTGATTATAATTTGGGCTCAATATCGATATTATTTTTTTACCCACCAATAATAGCTTTTTGTATAAGACTTATTGTAAAAATATTGTGGACATAGCATCACTCTAAATAATAACAACAAATATAAACCAAACAAAAATAAGATAAGACCAAATAATAACAAATGATCTAATTATTCAACAAAAAGCCTACTATAAAACCAAAAGTTAAAAATCACTAAACATTCAAATTTGTAACTTGTTCAACCTATTCAATAAAAATAATCTCTAATTTCATTTTTCCCTAAAAAATGGTACCAAAAAAAATATTGTGGTTGTCAGTTTTCCTTAATAGTGACAACGGTTATATTCTTTTTGGCTTTGCAGGCACAAAAATTTTAATCTCTTTAGTTACTCGACTCATTGCAGCAAATATTCAAATTATCCCTTTATTAAATTTTATATAATTTAAATTTCTTTGATTTTGTATGAGATCCAATACTCTAGCAACTGCACCTTATCCTAATCCATCGTTTTTTTAACTTTTGGGCAGCAGGGACTGCACTATAGTTTAGTAGTTTCTAACCATTAAAAAAAAACGTCTGGGATCTAGTTGGAAGTAGGTGTGTGAGAGACCTACAGTCCTACACATCAAGTTTAGTGAATAGTTTTATTAACTAATTCAAGTGTATTTATTTTTTATTTTCTGACAATAAAAGATAAGGAATGATTAGTCATAACAACCCTTTTAGGCACGACCATAATAATCTGTCATTGAACAACCAATGCTTGAAAAATATAAAATACATCCACAATGTGGAGGTTTTGTGGGTGCTTCAATAAGTGAGTTGAGTTAAAGCCTAATCTCATCTTCAATATGAGAGCAAGAATAATTTTAGGTTGTGTTTGATTGGGAAGATAGAAAAGTAAAATGATGAAAAATGTTTGGAGCATAGAAAGTAAGAAAATAGAGAAGATTTCTATTGTGAAAGTTTAGTTGGGAGGAAGGAAAAGTGGAATGAAGAAAAAGAAATTTAAATTTTCGTTATTTGGTTGAGAATAAAAATGAGAGATGAAAAATATAATTTGTGTTAATTTATTAAAAATAGGTTGGAATAGGAGAAAAAATGGTTTAGAGCGCTAGTTAAGTCATTTTGACTTAACTACCTATTTTCACTTAAATTTTCTCCTCAATTTGGGGAGAAAACAATTTGATAAGCCTAGGTGAAAAACACCAAGATCCCACTATTTTTCTCCATGTTTTCCATTGTTAACCAAACAATAGAAAACATCAGATTACCAAAATTTCTTGTTTTTATCACAACTAAACATACTCTCAAGTCAAATTCATATCATGTGTTCACCCTCAAGAATTTGTTCAAAGGTCTTCCCCAAACAAAGACCTCCACTAGGCTACAACCTACGGTGATTAATAACTATTTCAAGGTGAAAACTTTTCTTTCTTTTTAATGATATTGAGAAGAGTAGTGAAATATCCTTTGAACAATTTAGGGCAGTAAAAATGATAGTAATTTTACGAGGATTGGTGCTAGTCCTAGGGTTTACTATTGATTACGCGACTCGAATGTTTGTAGAGTGTAGACTATTCACAGAGTTTGGAAATGTGCTAATACTGACGGAGTTATAAGAGAAGAGGGAGAGGGGGAAAGTCAATGGTATCAATGTATAGAGTGTTGGATAAAACTAAAAGTTTGATGGACCAAAAGATGGGAGTATTTCAGCAACTATGGCATCAAATTTTTAGAGATTCTTTTGTTCTTCCTAAACAAATAGAACATTATTGGTTGGAAGAAAAATTGTCCATAATGCTTTTAGAGACTACGGCATTGACAAAATGGGTTAGTCTTAGCTTGTAAAAATGGATAAAAGAAACTTTTTCTTGAAGGTGACGCAAAATGCGTCGTTGAAAGTTTTTTTAGGCATTCAAAGTTTCCCATAATATTGTAAACATCATCTTTTTTTTTTTTTTTTTTTTCCTTTTTGAAAAACGATTGCAAACATCATCTAAAATTGTAAAATTATTATTTGTAACAATAATTCAGAGGCTAATATTTCGTGTTAAATGAACGTAATAGAGAAGCTTTTTTTTTTTTTTTTTTTTAAGATAAGACATCTTACTATTAAGAGGAAAAAAAAAGTTTTTTATTTTATAATTTTCTAAAAGAATTTGATAGCTCTTGCTCTTCCAAGATTGCCTATCTTAATTTTTCTCATTAACCAAAAAACAAAAATTATGTAGCTTTCTTCGAACTTTATGTCATTTCCAAAACTTCAAGGATCCAATTAGATAGAGGGAGAAGGAGAGGGAGTAGTAGAGAAAAGAGTAAAGCTGGTTGAAAATTGCCCATAACATTGTTTTGTGCCAACTGCCAAGCTACATGTCTTTCGAAGGTCAAAACTACTATTTTAAATTCATGTAATTTTAAACTATATGTAGTTTATCATAAGCACACACCATCCTGTCCTTTTACTACCAGTCATTTAATTTCATGGCACCAAGCTAGACATGCTAGGAAAGCCTAAATGCATGGTGAACTATACTACATAAATGAAAATACCTGGCGGGCACAAGTACATCAAGTACCTCCTTTTATCCAAGTTGAATGGAGCTGATATTCAGAATATTAAATTCTAGAAATCAATGCAAAATCAACTCACTTTGTAATTCTGCTTTTCTATCCATAAATTACTCCGATGATCAATGGAATGTCCAATTATGAACAGTTCATCAGTGTTTGCTGCGTACCTATATATACTTGAGCTTAAGCTTACATTCATAGACCACATAGATAACAAGAATTATCTGGGCATACAGATATACACTTCGTTCCCAGTGCAAAAGGGTCCTGCTCTGTAGCATCTTGGAGAGATGATAGGTATGTAGACTTTTCCCAAATTTTTGGAGAGGCTGATTCCTATACTTGAACCCACAACATACCACACATACAGATATACACTTGAAGTATAAAATTACAAAATGTGCAATGTGACTGTGTATTCATCGTACATACTGACATCTGGGCTACCGCTCCTCTGAGTTGAATTTGTTCCAAGCTTCCTAGAAATTGACAGTCCAACAAAAACATATGTGAGATTTTTTTTTTTTTTTTTGGCGGGGGGATAGAGGCAAGATCAAACCCACCACAAGAGGGGAAGGGAAATGGTGACAGTAGGCTGAATGCCCATTGGCATATGATTATTAAGCAAGGCTTACTACCTTACCTTATCCCACTGCAATGTTTCATTAACAAATGAACAAAGAATGAAAGGAACAGTGCAACTGGAACAGAACATAATCCAGAGGATTTCATATGAGTGAGCTAGGTACAGTAAGAATTGTGATGAAGCAGGGCATGTAAAATGGGTCTGTGACTACGCAGGGAAAAATTATGATATCCAGTCACAATAGGCTACAGAATTACTATTTCACTGTCAAGGTCATCCATCTTAGGAACAGTAAGAGTTGCTCAAAAGTTGTTGATAAAATTTAAGGAATCAGGTGGGTAGTGCTTACAGCTAACAAAGAAGGAATAGTAGTGATTTGTACCCCAAAGTGCATCGGAGACAATATAATGATAGAAGGTCAACAGAGAGGAGTGGAGGAGCAGGGGAAGGGGAGTATCAAATGCATGGACTTTTTCTCAGTGCTGCCTCACCAATATCAGGAGCACAGTAGAGGCTATTTGCTTCTAATGCGAGCTAAAAAACATTCATTAAAGATATTACTCACATACAAGAATGAATCTCATCACTTCTTCAACATAAATAGGAGTAGAAATATAACAATAACTTAAAATTTGCGAAGAAGATGCAGGCCCAGAACATACCTTTAGCAGATCAAAGACCTTTTCACATATGTACTTCTGCTGAATACTTGCACCCCGCTGTTGTAATTTATCAGGATGAACACAAAGAGTGGCTTTCCTGTAAGCTTTCTTTACAGCAGCAGAAGTTATGACATCTGTTAAAGGTATTGGCTGCCAACCACTGTCAGGCCCAAGGATCTGTCAATGAAAAGAAATTGGTTATGGTAACTACTACTAGAGCTTGAGTTTAGAAAAATGGAAGAGAGAAGGTTCAGCATTTGTTTATTCATTTGCTAACCAAATCCAAACATTTCAATCCTTTATTTCTAACTATGCTGATCATATTGTGCACAATGTATGCATGAGGATGACTAAAAAAATGGTTCTGCAGTCAATGTCAGATTCTTAATAGTACCAAGTCCCTTTTACTTTTTATGAAGCTCTTAAGGACTGTGCTATGAATGTGTACATTTACATACATCTCCAAGAAAGTTACCACAATTACCCATGGACAGGCATAAAAAGACACATCAAAGTTGAGCTTCTTGAAGTGGTTGTGGCAGACTACCAAGTACTAACAATTTAAATTGAAGGAAATCAAGGTTTTAAATGCCTTTTACATTGGTTGGAACTCAAGCAAAACGCTAACTAAATGACCATTAAAAGGAAAGCAACCAACACAAACTAATTCAATGTTCAGATAATCAGAAGCAATCAATCATTCAATCCATTCTCAATTCTCTGAAGCTCAATACTGGGGCACAAGAGTATGCAATCATAAAAACATAATGTACCTTCACGTACCATCCTCTAATCACATTCAACACAAAAGAAAACAGGCACACACCACAGGTAGAAAAACAATACATACATATTGCAATGTTGAAAGCAATGCACGCAGATTCCCTTCTTTCCCACTTGACCATCTCCTGACATCAGCATCCAAAGTTTCTGCTAATCTCTGGAAAAAAATATTTTATCCAAAAGAATCAATCAATAATACAAAGTATGCAATTCCAGAATCTTCTTCGGTGTTTAAAAAGATTCTTACATTTCTCTCAGCTTGCTCTCTTTGAGCAAGGAGATCACGCATATTTTTCTCTGCAAGAGCTTTTGCCTGAAACAATGCCAGAAAACTTGGGTTATCTTTGTTCAACATTAAATAAAAATTCACATGTCATGCAAAAGGATGAAAATCGTACTGCTCGTTCAGTAGTACGCTGATGCCTCTCTAATCTAGCTTTACACCTCTGAGCTGATTCACCTTCAACTCCTTCAGGTCTCTCAGTATAATAGGCAGCTTTAGTAGAAAAGACATTAAGTTTAGAAGCATCCAGGAGAAGACAGTTGAAAATTGAAAAGTCAAAGAAAACATTATACAGTTGACAAAAAAGCTAAAGCAGGTACATTGAGGATCACATACCTCCATAAACTGAAGAACTCTGTTTCATTTCACTGCTTCTGAAAGAAGCAAAATATTTATCAGAAACAGATCTGTCCACTCGTTCTCTTGTCTCAAAAGAAGCCTTATCAGCCATTGCTTTCCCCACAGCACGCTCTCTAGCCTCTGCAGTTGCTCTCTCCACTGCAGCACGTTCTACTCTGATCCTTGCTTCCATAGATGCCTTCTCCACAAAAGACTTCTCCCGAGCCTCAGCACATGCCTTCTCTAGTCTTTCACGAGCCTCTGCCATTGCTCTCTCTACAGCAGCCCTATCTGCCCTCTCACGGGCTTCACTATATGCCCTTTCACGAGCTTCAAGTGTTGCCCTGTCAATAGCCATTCTATCTTTTTCTCTTTCCCTCTCCCTCTCCCTCTCTTCTTCTATCTTTCTAATGCGTTCCATCTCTAGCTCTCTTTCTCTCTTCATCCTTTCAGTTTCTTTGTCTTCTGATGTTAAGGACTCATTAAGATTCTTCTCTTTTCTTTCTGTAGTCTGGCTTGCATTAACACGCACAGCTGGTTTTTGGATGTTTCCTTTTATTTCTACCATAGCTGGCCGAGCTGCTTCTATTTTCCTTCCATTTTCAATCCCATCTTTCATCACATGAGTTGACATGACTGCATCTTTGCTTTCTTCCTGGTTTAAAACAGTCTGGGTCTGCTTTGTATTATTTCCTCTCTCTCCCAATTCATGAGCAAATTTCCTCTCTTTATTTATAGGATCAGAGTCCAGTTGGGAGAGACTCTTACTTTTAAAGATGTGTGTCTGTCTAACACCAACAACAGGTTCACCTGCCTTCTTCACACCATCATCCAAATGGGGTGACTTTTTAGCATCTTCTGTTCTAAATTGGTTTGATTTTTCACCAACCAGTACATTTGCAGTTTCAACCACTTCTGAATCCTTTTCTTTATTTTTGAGTTCAGACTTTTTCTTTCCATTTTCCTCTTGAGCAAGGGCCTCTTGAGTTTCTTCCAGCTTTCCACCGTGTTTATCATTTGTGCAGGCTAACTTAGGTGCTTGAAGGTTGCCATTATCCTCCAGCTTCTGTGCCCCATCAGATACCCCAAGATCCTCCCCATCCATGTGCACACAGATTCCTTTAGCCAATTTTTGTGCCTTCCTGTAGTCATCCCCTTCGGATTGCTCATGCACTATGTTTAGTCCCTTCAATTCTTCCTTCCCACCAGCATCTTTGAGCCTCTTCCCAGTCTCTTCACAACTGCTAGCCTCTTTTGGTTCCTTCTTACTTTCTTCCAACTCAAATCCTTTTTGGGATCTCCCATCATGTTCTCTTCTTTCCTGAGCCCCTTTCAGTTTGTCACTGTTAACTACTTGCTCAGAAGCTCCATATAGAGTCTTCTCATCTTCTTTTTCACAAGCATCTGTGAATATCTTTTCATTTTCCTCTATTTCACAAGCCTCTTGTTTCTTTTCACTTTCTTCCCACTCAAGACCCTCATCTAGTCTCTTCTCATTTTCTTCTCCTTTGTGTAATTCTTTTTGTTTCATCTCATCCTCTTCCCTCTCAAGAGCCTCTTTCAGTCTCTTCTCATGCTCTTCCTGCTCAAGAACCTTTTGTAGTCGCTTCTTTCTCTCTTCCTGCTCAAGAGCCTCTTTTAATCGTTTTTCATCTTCTTGTCTTATGCATGCCTCTTTCTGTTTTTTCTTAATTTCATCCCGCTCAATAACCTCCTTTAATCTCTTTTCACTTTCTTTCTGCTCATGAGCTTCCTTCAGTATTTTCGCATTTTTTGATTGTTCAGGAGCCCCCTTAAGCCCTTCCTCAATTTCTTCCCACCCAAAAGCCTCACTTCTTATCTTTTCATTGTCTTCCCTTTCACAAGACTCCTTGAGTCTTTTCTCACTTTCCCTTCGTTTTTTATCCTCTTTCAGTTGCTGCTCATTATTCTCCTTGTGCTTCATAGCCTGCTCAACTTCAAATGCATATTCTTTCTGCTGGACATCAACCAGGTTGTTGCAGTTTTCTAATATATCAACTCCAGTTGATTTCTTCTCAGATTCTAAAGGCTTCTGGGCTATTCTTACTTTCTTCACATTCTCTACCTGCTCAGAAACTTCTTGAGCCACTTTTTCCTTCTTCACGTGTCCTTTCTGTCTGTGCACCTCTTTAGCAGCTTTTGATCTTCCATTGTTTTCCTCCCCTTCACAAGCCTGATGTGCTACTTTAGATTTCTTCTCATACTCCAGCTCATTATTTCCTCTGGCTGATTTCACCTTCCTAATATCTTCTTCTTGTTGCTCAAATACTCCCATGACTGCCATTTTATCCTTCTGCCCTCGCTCATGGATTTTTGTATTATGCACCGAAGTCTGAACATGGTTTGTCTCAAGAGCCTTATCAGAAGTATCTGTTCTTACCAATTCAAAAAATTGTGATTCTTCTTTCCATTCACTACCTCCATCAATTTTATCAGACACCAGGGATGACAAGGATTCCTTGCCATGTTTTTTCTCTTTTGATTTTTTAGCCACTTTTTGATGCTTTCCTCCCGTTGAAACTGAAACTTCCTGGGCTGTCTTTATAACCTTTTGCCTTTCCTCTCTGACAGAAAATTCTATTCCATTGTCTTCTATGTCACAACTACTCTGCAGACCCTCACCTCTCAAACTATTGCACTCATCAACAATCTTACTCACCTTCTCTACCTTATCTATATTATGATTCTTTGAACCCGTTTTTGCACTGCCTTGAAAGCCCTCCTTCTTCCTATCCATAAATTCTTTTGCACTTCTGAGTTTTGCTTTAGCTTTCACCATTGCTTCCTTCATAGCAGCAGCAGATGCCGCTGCAGATGAACTCGCATCTACCTCTACATCAAAGAAAGGCGGTGAACTATCACCTGCACTCCCTTCAGAAGCAACAGAATTACCATTTGGTGTCGATTGACCGGAACCTTCATTCCTGACATCTGCTGCAGGCGGTGGTCGAGAGGGTGGTGGCAAATGGGAGGGCCGAGTTCTAAGGCTGATATCAGAGACAGTTACAAAACCATTAGGAAGAGAACCACTTCTTCTATATACTTTCTCAGGTTGAAGATTATATCCAAATTCCTGTCCGTCAGCAATACCATTAAGGGGCTGTGATATGGTTTTCTTCAGATGCTTTCCCTTCATCATTCCCACGCTAAAGTCCATGTTAAGATTGTCATCATCAGTCACCTGCAGGAATGGAATATCATCTTCTGTCGTTTGCAAGGGAGTGTCTTCATCAAATACAAAACTGAATCCAGGAACACCATGTAGCTCAGATATTTGTGTTGTCCCACGGTACAAATCTTCGTTGCTTGTCAGAGTAGCCTTATGATATGACATGTTGAACTCCACATTACCATCCCCGTTTGAGAAGCAATGATTCTTTTCAAAATGATCAGACTCTTCTGAAGGAGATACACTTCCTGCTGGAGTCCTATAAATGTGGAAACAAGACAAATATATGCCACCATTAAATTCTAGTCCTGCTAGACTGAACTCAATCATGCATGCTTTTTTTCCCCATACTTGATGCAGAAAAGAAGGAAATAAACATCCTCAAAAAAAAAAAAAAAAAAAAAAAGAAGGAAATAATTGAAGAATTAAGAAATGCAAAGAAATCAAAAAACCTACATGGCACCAATAATATTAAGTTGCAATACAAACTTCTAACATAATTAAGCATTCTCACAAACCAAAGAAATTGCACATGCCTCATGCATACAAATGCTTAGGTACGCATCTTTAAAGTTAATTATGGAAATCCAGATGAAAAAAATTTCAAGCACAGCTGAAGAATTGAAGCCAGGTATCAGATACAGACTTCAATTCACTTGAGTAGCTAAGTTTACCATGCTCTAAATTCCCCTTTGATTTCGATTTAAACAAAATACTCAATTCAACCAAAACCCCATTTTTTAGAAAGGTTTTAATTTTCCTTTTTTTACTAAATAGTCAATTGCCCAAGTCCCCAAAATTTCTTTACCCAGAATCACTCACATTATCATGGTACATTTTATAAATAGGAAAGCCAAAAATTCCCGCATATTCAAAGCTCACACGAAACCAGCAGATCAAATATTACCCAATAAACTAGCCCGTATGTACCTTAATCTACAAGGTTAGTCTCTCACTTTTTCATATAAAAAAATAAATAAATAAATAAGGTAAAAAACACACAAACCCAAACGCACAGCTTAATTTAAGCCACCTCAAATACTCAAAAAAAAAAAAAAACTACAAATTAACCGTTATAAAAACAGAAACCAAACAAGCCCAACAAAAAAATTTAACATTTTTTTGAAGTATTGCATAATTTGCATTTCAAAATTCAAATTTCACAAAACAAAAGTAACAAAAAGCTAAGAACTTTGAACATTGATCATACCAAGCTTCTTCATCTTCTTCAGAAGAATGGAAATCCCGACCGTTGGACAAGTCAAAAAGCAAGTCCTCATAGGAGACAGCGAAATCTAGTCCACCACCACCACCACCACCACCGAAGACCTCGGAGTAGTCGAAGCCGGAGCTCCGGACATCGAAGAAGACCTCGGAGCCTTCCTCGTCGACCGCCGGGAGATCCAGGACCGGAATGGAGGTGGCGCGTGAGGCGTGGAAGCTCTCGAATATCTCGCTGTAGTCCTCGGCGCGTGGCGAAAGTGTAGGAGCCACTCCGAACCTCGGCGGTCCGCCGTAAACGTCGTCGTACAAGCCTCCGCCTCCGCCATTGCCATTGTTGTAAGGCTTCTTGGCGGCGAGTGTACTGCCGGACCTGTTTGGTTGGCGAGAATGTGTGAGGTTTTCCATTCCAAAATGGTGAGTTTCTAGGGTTTCTTTTTAAGCTCACTGTGTTTTTTTGTTTTCTTTTTCTTTTTTTACTTTTTGTTCTGTCTCTCTCTCTCTCTCTCTTTGCAGAGAGTGAGTGCAGAGTCGGGAGGACGAAGACGAAAGAGAGAAATGAAAAAGAGACAGTACTAAAAGTCTCAAATGACCAAAATGGGCTTGTCTTCTTTTACTATTTTTTTTCTTTTAAGTTTTTTATTTTTGAGAAGATTTTTTTTCTTTTAATAATAATAATTAACATAAAAATCTAAGATTTTGTCCTTTTATTTAGTAGTTTACAAAAAAATGTTAATGAAATTTTAAAGTTTTTTTTATATTAATATATTAAAATTTTATATTTATTAAATTTTATTTAATTTAAGTTTTTTAATAACTGGTTGACCATCCTTGAAAAAGCAAAAATTGATGGACTTACTACTACCTCTTTGGCTGTTTCAACTCGAGTGAAACTTGTGTTCAATTGTCAGTTTTACTGGACACATTAGAATTCAGACATGTATTTGTATCTTAATGTATTTAGGATGGAACTAGTCACTAGACACAAGCCCAGCCCCTTTCGACACAAACATTTTCTCCTAAAATACCACCAAAGTAAACTGAAATATTACGTTAATATTGCTCGATAAGAACATAATAAAAATAAATACTATGCTTAAGTTTTTAAATATTATATAGATTTTGTAAATTACAAAAATATTACGACACAAAATAGGCTTAAAAATAAATTTAAATATAATCTATCAGGTAAACACAAGTTTAGGTTTAATTCTCTCTGTTAGAACTATTGAATTATCAAAAATGTATGTAAAAGTTTTAAGTACAATTTAGTTAAATTTTTGCTATCTTCAGCTCATAATCACTCACCTTTATGAGCAAATTAAAACAATTTTAAAGTACGCGAATTCCAATGTTATACAGTTGTAGGAGGTGAACCGGTGACAACGCGGGAATGATATTGTTTTTTAGCTGAACGACAACGCGGGAATGAGTTGAGAGGTCGAAAGTGGGATTGGGAATTTTATTTAGTTCACCTTTACAGATTTTTTATTTAGTTCACCATATTTTCACAATAAGTAGTTAGTTAGCATCGATTCTAATTTAAACGTATTATTAAAATTATTTTTTTATCTCACTGATAACTTGTAACAATTTATCACATAAAATTTATTATAAAAATATTGTAAACATGTTATGGACAAATCATTCCTCTTTTATTTTTGGTCAAATCTACAATCTTTTCTTTAATTATATTATATGTATTATGTAGTCCTATGTTCCAACGAAACAGTGCCAAAATTGGGTACCAGATGTGAACTTGGTTCCCCATAGAAAGAGAGTTGTGAAGTCCAGTTGAACATAAAGACAAAGCTTCAGCTGCGGTACTCTGCCACAGCACTTGTTTGGAAGCATTTGTGTGTGTGGGGGTGCAAGTTAAAGCTTCAAAGCAACAAAATGTCCAAACTAGACTAAAAAGTATCCACACCCATATATTATTTTTGTTGATTCATAAATGCTTCTTCTTTATTTTTTTAATTTTAATAATAAAGATAGGGGTTGTTAGGATGTTTTTTCTAAGCTGATACAGATACTTGATATGTGTCTAAAGTCACTGTTCCAAATTGGAATGAATGTTTTTCTAAGAAATCATGCTGTTAAGAAAGTGTTAAAGATATGGTTCACATAGCATTTTCATTGCAGCCAGCCAAATATGAAATGGCATGCTTTTTATTATTCCTTTTTTTTATAAGCTAAAGCGTTTATCACAATAATTAAGTATCACCCTTAACTATTATAGATCTTGAAATGATATCAATAAAAGGGAGAAGAAAAAGTTAGATGCAATGTTCTTAATTGCTTAAAATGCTCTGCTCTTTTTTTAGTGCAACTTTGCTATAGATGCATTTTTTTTTTCACAATTTATTGAAGTAAAAAGGATGTAAGCGGTTGATAATCTACTTTCACATTAACTTACCACTAACACCACTTTTATTTCTACCACTCATAATCTACTACTTCAACTAATTGTAAAAAACGTTATCTCACTCAATTTATTCTTTTGCACATAATATACCCGTTAAAAGTGACATTTTAAACAACTATAAATTGTAGTAATTCAAAATATTAACTTTTCATAGTGATATTACCAACGTTGCTTCCTACAATATATCTATTATGTCTCATGCTTATAATTAAGTTACTAGATTGTGCTCTATCCCAATTCAAATAAACTCATTGGGTGTTTTTTTTGCCCCTTTTTTTAATGGATTGTGATTGTAAAAAATTGCAAAATGGGGTTGTCTTTTCCTTAACAGTCAAATTTTTGCCTCAGAATTGTGTTTCTTTATTTTGAGAAGATGTCTGGCATTATTGCAAGAGATAGCATGACATTTAAGTAACATTATCCAGCTCAAACAATAAACCCTTTAACCATTTTGGGAATAAATCTCTAGTGGAAAATGATGAAAGAAAATTTTACTGATTACCTTATCCATATCTTTCAAATCCAATATCCAAACAATCAAGATTATTAGCCACAAACAACTTGAGGCCAACCACAAAATTAGGTGCAAGCATTGGAAAATAATAAAACGCAGTGGTATAAAAAGTGGGTAGATGGAGGAATTTATAACGTGGACAACATGCAGACGGAGAGGATGGCCACACACAGATTTAAGAAGGATTTGATAGCGACCCAAGATTGTGGAATTTTAATTAGAAGCCTAACTGTCCTCAAATGGTGGCAGTTGGGATCGAAGTGTAGGCAGAGAGCAATTATTCAATTTAGTTGCATCAACTTAACTTGAAGTTGAAGCTGATCATGAGACGTATTCTGTGTCCCTAGTATAAATATTTTAACCTCGGACTTGGCCTACAAGTGAAGATAAACAGAGAAAGTAAAATTATTATAAAGAATGAAGGAGAGAAAAGAAGTAAAATTTGAGTAAACTTATGACTGTGGGTTTTAGTTAACTTAATTGATAAAGTTTATTGTTGTTAAATATTATATATGTGATTTAATTTTGTTTACACTCAAAATCAATTGATATATTGATCTAACGATAATAAACAATTATCATCAAACGGATACTATAGGTTTGAAAAATAGTATATTATTTGTAGGGTCAAGATTTGTAGCCCAAGCCTAAAAGATGTGGGATGTGAGCCCAATAAACCCAATACAATCAATTTGTAGAGAGAGGGTGAAAAAGCTGGGCTGTTTGTGAACTCAACAACAGTTAATCAAAATTCTACCAAATGAACCAGTACAAAAACACACTTAAAACTTGAACAAACTGACGTCCGAGAAGATAAATTATAGTTCGAAAGACTAATACCATTCTTAAAGTTACAGTAAATTTTCTTTCTTCTTCTCTTGTTCTTTATCTCCTCGGACGTCAGTTTATTCAAGTTTCAAGTGTGTTTTTGTACTGGTTCATTTGGTAGAATTTTGATTAACTGTTGTTGAGTTCACAAACAGTCCAGCTTTTTCACCCACTCTCTACAAATTCATTATATTGGGTTTATTGGGCTCACATCCCACATCTTTTGGGCTTGGGTTACAAATATTGACCCTACATTATTTATTTTAAAAAATCACCATTATTTCTGTATGCACATTTTCACAACCATATGAATTCAATGAGATTATTTTTGTAATTTTACTTATGTGGTTTTTTTTTTTTTTTTGGTTGAGAATCTTTATTTATGTGTTTTGGTAAATATATTTTTGCTAGTTTATTTGTTAAAAAATGAAATTAAAGGTAAATTTTAAATAAATAAGAAAATTCGTTGATCAAACACACAGGACATATATGTATGTAAATGTAAAAATATAGTTTTACTATATATAATAAATTGCACATTAAGGTAAAATTAATCCCATCTAAATGAAGCATACTCTCTTCCAACATATATATATTAGAAACAATATATTAAAACATTTATCTCTCAAAAAGTACAAAGTAGTGTAAAGGATAAAACCGGATTCTTGGTATCCGAATGTAATTTAGCAAAACAATGACAGTATCTTCTTTTGATTACTTTGGCTTTTGTCCCCGTATACCCCGCCATCACCCCCAATGTACTCCTGTCTTCCACTTTTTCTTTCTTCCAAATATATCCTATTTCTTTTGTTTTTCAAAGATTCAAAGTAGTTTTCAACATTTTTTTTTTATAATTTTTTCCCCACTTTAAAAGTTCTATTAGTTGTGACTTGAATTGATCATATCAAACAAAAGTAAGTTTCAAATCAAATGCCTGCTTTTTCTTTTCTTTTTTCTTTTTTGATATGATCCTCTTTCTAGTAGTTAGCCATTCACAAAGCTTCATATGTGTTTTGTATTAGTTACTTCTTTTTTCTTTCTTTCTTTTTTTACAGTAGTTGGTAGTTATTGAACAACTTTTTGAGTATAATTATATTTTTATTATTTTTTAAAAATCAATAATAAAAAAACTATGAACAAAAATAGATAGGGAGCGACTTGAGCTGGCATTTTTTATTTGGACATGATCATAATGGCACCTTACCCGTTGGGCCCCAATTTGTGAAAACAAGGGATCTAAATGAACCATAGCAATCCCATCAAGAACGTAAATAAGCATAAAAAAAAAAATTTAATATGGGTGTGTTTAAATACTGCTTATTTTGCTAAAACTGAAAAATTATTACTGAAAGTACTCTAAATAAAGGTAAAAGTTAGTTGAAATAGTACAGTGAGACCCATGAATAATGACAAAAAGTGTAACGAAGCCCATAAATAATAACAAAAATAAGCTGAATATCCAAACACACACATAAACACATACATATAATTCCATTGCAATGCATGGGATGGGTTCTTCTGTAAATTTACCAATTAAAAAAAAGTAGAGTTTTTGAAAATCCTTGCTGGGTAGGCCCTTCCGTATGCCTCATGGCTCATAACAATTTTGGCAATTAACAAAAAAGATGAGGCTCTTATATTACATGGGGGCCATATTGTTGGCCACTTTATAAATAGTTTATGTTAGTAACATCTTGCAGAAGCTTGAAAAGTCATCATTCCTACATATAATAATCGATTTGTTTGTCTAACATGTAAAAAATACTAATGAATAGACATTACATAATTTAGTTTTTGTACAATGAACAAGACAGGATCACATGCATGCAAGTATCTTTGCAACTTCTGGGTCTACTCTGATTACTCATGCTATCAAGTGCTCCAAGTGTTGGTCAACATGATAATTGATCAAACATGTGGGTCATTTTCTTCACTCAAGTCATTTTCTTGATAGTGATATTAGCATAGGATTGGTGCTCTCTGAAATGTTAATTGCCAATCATATTATAAATTTTGGTTGGTATGCGTAGTGGGGGGCACATAATTGGATACACTATTTGTATATACTATTTGTTATATATTAGTATTGTAAAGGTCAAAGAATTGCTTAATCAAAGAACAAAAATTATTACAGTACCTATACCTGGAATCACTGTAACTGAGTGGGATAGAGCATATTCTGAGTTTCTGACTGAGGAGGCTTCGAAATCATATGGATTATTAGAAGGGTCTCTCAGTTTTTTTTTTTTTTTTTTTTGACAAAAAGTCACTTTTAGTCCCTACATTTTCAGACGATTTTCATTTTAGTCTCTACATTTAATTTTTACCGCTTTTAGTCCTTATTTTAAAAAACGCTTCTCATTTTGGTCCCTGCCGTTACATCAGAAACAGAGAAAGCTGACATGACAAACAGCATAAATAAATAATACTAAATTAATGTACACTTGGCTTAAATTAATAATAAAAAATATTTTTTGGCATTAAAAAATGCCACGTCAGCATCTAAATAAAAAAAATTAATTTATTAATTTTAACTAATTAAAAAAAATTAAAAATAGAATTAAAAACTAAAAATCATATGAATTGAGATCTAAGTGTGTCTTGAATAAGAACAACAAGAACACAAACCCAGATCTAAAAACACAAACCCAAAAATTAAAAAAAATTAAAAAAGAAAAAAGAAAAAGAGAGAACGAACTAGACCCAAAATCTCTCAGATCTTCGTTTCGGATCCAGCTTGGGGAATCTGAATCCACCAATCGGATTTGACCGACCGACCTTTTCCTCGGAGCTCCATCCATCACGGACCCAATCATGGATCCCTTCTCTTCCGGAACGCGTCTCAGGTAAAAGCTCCGATTCTTTTTGCTATCAGATCAATTTCACATCAAATTTTTGTTTGCGCAAATCGAAAATTAATTTAAAGCTGATCGTAATTCGAGACAATTTTGGTTGAAAATCGTGGTTTATTGTGATTGTTAGTCATTGTAATTTGAACTGTTTGATTTTGGATAGTTAGAGACTGGTATCAGTGAAACGCATTAGATTTCATTTAGTAAGAATTGTTGAAGCAAATGTTGATATGGACGAACGGAGAGTTCAATTTTAGGAATGGAATGGCAGAGAACGGTCTGGCTAAGATCCAGACGCATAAGAAGCAAAACGGGATCTGCCACGATGATAGATCTGCCATTGATGAGCTCCACTCATTGCAGAAGATCTTTTTAGTTCAATCTCTTGATGTCTAGTTTGTTCTCTCTCTTTTTTTTTTTTTTTTTCTTCTTTTTTTAATTTATGGGTTTGTGTTCTTGGACCTGAGTTTGTATTTTTGTTATTATTGTTCAAGACACACTTAGATCTCAATTTATATGTTTTTTAGTTTTTAATTTTTTTAATTAGTTAAAATTAATAAATTAATTTTTTTAATTTAGATGCTGACGTGGCATTTTTTAATGCCAAAAAACATTTTTTATTATTAATTTAGGCTACGTGTATATTAATTTAGTATTATTTATTCCTGCCGTTTGCCACGTCAGTTTTCTCTATTTCTGATGTAACGAAAGAGACCAAAACAGGAAGCGTTTTTCAGGATAGAGACTAAAAGTGATAAAAATAAAATGTAAAGACTAAAATGGGAATCGCCTGAAAATGTAGAGACTATAAGTGACTTTTTGCCCCTTTTTTATTATTATTTTATAAATAAAATGGCACTGTGAATCTTCATGGGACCATTCTTCATTCATCCAGTTTAAAATATATATAAGTCCATGCAATTTTATCAATAGTTAAGTACAAATGTACTGTCAGCTTGGGGAATCTGAATCCACCAATCGGATTTGACCGACCGACCTTTTCCTCGGAGCTCCATCCATCACGGACCCAATCATGGATCCCTTCTCTTCCGGAACGCGTCTCAGGTAAAAGCTCCGATTCTTTTTGCTATCAGATCAATTTCACATCAAATTTTTGTTTGCGCAAATCGAAAATTAATTTAAAGCTGATCGTAATTCGAGACAATTTTGGTTGAAAATCGTGGTTTATTGTGATTGTTAGTCATTGTAATTTGAACTGTTTGATTTTGGATAGTTAGAGACTGGTATCAGTGAAACGCATTAGATTTCATTTAGTAAGAATTGTTGAAGCAAATGTTGATATGGACGAACGGAGAGTTCAATTTTAGGAATGGAATGGCAGAGAACGGTCTGGCTAAGATCCAGACGCATAAGAAGCAAAACGGGATCTGCCACGATGATAGATCTGCCATTGATGAGCTCCACTCATTGCAGAAGATCTTTTTAGTTCAATCTCTTGATGTCTAGTTTGTTCTCTCTCTTTTTTTTTTTTTTTTCTTCTTTTTTTAATTTATGGGTTTGTGTTCTTGGACCTGAGTTTGTATTTTTGTTATTATTGTTCAAGACACACTTAGATCTCAATTTATATGTTTTTTAGTTTTTAATTTTTTTAATTAGTTAAAATTAATAAATTAATTTTTTTAATTTAGATGCTGACGTGGCATTTTTTAATGCCAAAAAACATTTTTTATTATTAATTTAGGCTACGTGTATATTAATTTAGTATTATTTATTCCTGCCGTTTGCCACGTCAGTTTTCTCTATTTCTGATGTAACGAAAGAGACCAAAACAGGAAGCGTTTTTCAGGATAGAGACTAAAAGTGATAAAAATAAAATGTAAGGACTAAAATGAGAATCGCCTGAAAATGTAGAGACTATAAGTGACTTTTTGCCCCTTTTTTATTATTATTTTATAAATAAAATGGCACTGTGAATCTTCATGGGACCATTCTTCATTCATCCAGTTTAAAATATATATAAGTCCATGCAATTTTATCAATAGTTAAGTACAAATGTACTGTCAGTTTGAAATCAAGCCTCTTGAGATTGATGCCATTAGTTCAAACATATTCCTCCTCTCTTTGAGACCATAGCTTATTATAAAAAAAAGTATAGCAATAGCCTACCAGAATTTTTTATTTTTGTTGAGTACTCGGCCAAATTTAATTATAACAAACTATTTGAAAAACATATTTTCTGCACTTTATTCTGTTTGTTTCGGCACTCTTTTACATTTTTCTTTCCCTATTAGATCCATGTGTTTTTAATTAGATTTTTTGTTAAAAATTTATTTACTTGTTTGTTGGAAATTATATAAAGTACAATTGCACATGAAAAAAATATACATATACGAATAAGGTATAAAACTAAAATAAGAAAATCTAATCCAAACTCTTGCTTATGTACAGTTTTTATTTTTTAAACCCTATTTATTTATTCTAAGTAAAACTATACTTTTATCAGCTTTTAACAAATAAGTTAACAATAAGTCTAAAGGCACACAAAAATTGACAACAGATTTCATACCTAAATGACTTGATAAGTTGTTAATGGAGGATAATAAAGTAATGTCAACAGTGGACCTATATGATAATCAATAATAACTTTCCAACTTAGTATCTGTGAAATTTGTTATTATAATTATTGTCTGTACCGGTAAGTTAATAAGTTTTCAACAAAAACTAATTCAAAGACAGCTTCTTTTTTCATACTCTCCAGATGATTCTCATTTACACTTCATTCTCATATCATTGCCTTTCAGTCTCTTATGTACCTGTCTTTTCTTCACCATCTTTTTCTTTCAATAATCTTGAAACCATTCCTCTTGTCTTGCAAGTCCGATGACGACGACGATGATGATGATGATGGTGATGGTGATGGTGATGAATAATAAACAATAAGAAAAATGATAGCAAAACCAACCTAAAAGTGCCATTTATTGGCCAAACTCTTTTGACATGCTCTTAGGTTACTTGCATGTTAGATTTGTTTTGTGACGTGTGTAGACAAGTGTATTAGGTTGGACTCGTCCCTATTCCTTAAACTAACTCCATATTCATTTCGTGCCGACAGTTTTTGAAGTTACTATGTTATTGATAATAGGTCATTATTAACTTAACTGTGATGTTTGAATCATTCGTAAGGTCATCAATAATAGCTCTATGAACAAAATCGCAGGCTTGGTTGGGGTTAATTGCTAGCCTATAATAGCTCTCTACCTGAACCAATTAAGAACTTCGGACCCAGGAACTGGAACAAAAAGTAAAAGCTAGAACAAAAAGTAAAAGCTAGAATTGGGCAGGATAGAACCTCCATCACAAAAGCCCACATGAATCAATAATGTCATCTCTTCTTTTCTTTGTTCAATGCAGCCTATTGGGATTGAATGATTGAAATCTTGCCTTTTCAGCCAACAAACTCATTTATGATGCAATTAACATAAACTATTTTATTTGTCTCAATTTATTATGATGACTCCATAAAAATTATTAAGTTCGTCCATCTTAATGGATGATCATTGCGTCATTAGTAAGCCATTAAAGCTAGATGAATAACCGCCCAACACATTCAATAATAATCATCAAAAGCCTTAAACCCTCTCATCAAGACAAAGAACGTTACAATTAGGGTAATAATCACCCTCATTTATGTCTAACAACTACCTAAGTCATCTATAAATTGGACAATTTGTCCATTTGCTAAGGTACGCTAGAAACTATTACAAAATACCATTTATATACGAAAGATATGGATTTATACTAACTTAAGCATCAGAGGCTCCTCCACCAGGCACAACCCAGTGGTCTTTTCGATGCACTCTCTTTATCTCGCAGGTCCTACAAGATCGTCAAGAGCTTCGGATTGAACGAGTGACCCAACTGACGATTTAGGCATTATCATATTATATCTGCAGGATTTTCATAGTTCTTGTCTCAGTTAAGGGCAAGTCAAAGCAACCAACAGATTTTGTTACTTGTTATGCTTTAATAAGATAATTGGAAAAAGGGAGAGCAGGTGTGAATGAATGGGCTGCACCACTTGCAAGTAATATATATATATATATATATATGGATTTTTTTGGAGAAACATGCCTAGAAGGCTATATTGATGAATAAAAATCAAGGAACGAAGAAATATAGAAAAAACATCAGGTGGAACATCTACTAACCAAACCTGATAATCAGCTAAGGACAGCTTTTCTTGCTAAAACGTGAGCTGTGGCACTACCACTACATTTAGCGTGGTTGAGAGCAAAAAATCTAAAGCCAGATAAGAGAAATTTACAATCAGTGATCATCACCTCACCAAAATGAGCAAAACTTATCTCCACAATAAGTGGTCGATGATGATTTGTGCATCACCTTCGATAATTGCGTTATCAAGATAGACCAACCAAAAGTCCAGGCTGATATTATAAGAGCTATCACAAAAATCATTGAACGCTCCAGTATACCTGATTCCATGTTCTTTATTCCAACAAAACATATGCAAAGCAATTGAATTTTACAACTACTGATCAGTGAGAGCTTCACGGATGGCATAGGCATCCAGATACAAGTTCCATTGTAGCCGTTCTCAAAAAATAGAAAATGAAGTTTCTGATCAGTCTGAGAGGATGAGCAGAGCCATATATCAGTCATGTAAACAAAGATCTGACCTTAACACTTCACCCAACCCCCAAAAAATTATTGGATATGAAAATCGGCATGTAACCAAAAAAGATAAAATCCACTGACAACAAATCTCACGAGGAGTTAACTTCCTCAGGCAAGTCACACTTTTAAGTGGCCTTCGGTACTTTATTGTGCAGGATATTATCAGGAAGGATAAGCTCTGGAGGTGTTTCACGTACAACACCCAGCATTGAGTCATAATCCTCATCACGGCGAGCAAACTTCTTGCGTAGTAACTTCTCCAATTCAATCTCATCAAAGCTCTTTGCATTTTCAGCTGCATGAACCTGTGCCAAGTTGGAATAATTTAAGGCTGACTGGGAGATAAAGGACATCTCTTCTTCTGTGAGTTTCCTGAGGAACTTTGCTGGATTACCTGCCCACACCTGCGGTAACAATTTAAGAGATTTGCTAAGATATTATGAAGCTCAGATTCAAGGTATGCATAAATGCTAAGGACTCCTAGAGACTAATGGCAAAATCAGGCAGGAGCCCAAGTGAACTCAAGTGCAAGTCTAAAAATATGAAAAATCAATTAGCTGCCAAGAGTGAAAGACTTGGATTTGGAATGATGGAATCCGAATAAATGTGTTACGTACCATATTTCAACTCCAAGTACATGACACAAAATAGAATTCAAATAATTAAGCAAATGGCTTTATATGTAGATCAAAGTGCAATGTATATATTGAAAGTATAATATTAGAATTAGTAAACTTTGCTAAAAGATGAAGGCTTAGGTGAGGGCACCATAAGGCACAAACCACCCCCCCCCCCCCCCCCGGCGGCAGGCGGGTTTCTCTCTTTTTCAAAAAAGAAAAGAAGCTTTGGGCTTAAGCCTAAAAGGTATCCCTGGTCAAACTCCTACAACAATTCCCACTAGAGTAATTCATTTGGCCAGACTTCCTTTGCATACTTCAGTATACGATGTCATGATCAGAGGATATAACTAGACAAAAAAAACAATTCCAAATTTCAGGCATATGAAGTCAATGTTCACAAACCTCTCCACAAGGGATCCTTGTGTTCTGCCTAACAAGGGCTCCAGCGGCAACCATCGCATGTTTCTCAACATAAGCCCCATCAAGTAAGGTTGCACCCATACCAACAAATGCCTCATCCTCAACAGTACATCCATGTAAGACAGCACTGTGACCTGACAAATTCAAATTGGAAACCGTAATGGAAAATCCTCATGAAATTCACATCAGGACCATGTTGATATCATTTGCGATGTGATCACAAGTTGCTCACCCACGGTAACATTGTCACCAATGATAGTTGGTAAAACCTTCCCACTCAAATTAGATTTTGCTACGTGAACAAGGGAGTTGTCTTGTATATTTGTTCCAGAGCCAACACTGATGCTGTTAACATCACCTTTAAATAAGAAATCACAATCAGAAGAGAATAAGCACCTTATGAAATGCACACATGTATACACAAACTCAAACAAGAAAATAAATGAACAAACTTATTACATATGAATAGTTTCACAAGATAACATTAATCATTCAAACAAATTTAAAACAAAAAATGAGACCAAAAAAGTTACTTTTGATTGAGTTGTGCAACATAAAACAGCTAATGCAATCATTTTTTTGTGACACAATGTGTTCTTATTTCCCCTGCTTTTTTTTTTCACTTCTTACACAGTGATAATGCTTGGGTTCAGTAATTTTCAGTTTTGTGATTGGATATAATGGTGAGAAGGGTGTTCTGTTTCCTGTATAAAAGAGTGTGGTTGTAATAGAGATAGCAAGCTTGAATTTTACTTCCTTTCACTTCCATATTCCTTATATGCCAATTCTTTAGATAAATAAATCTGAAATTCTGCTGACATCAACTTTACCTACTTTCAAAGAATAAAGTTCTTATTATTCTTAACGATTATTACAGCAGTGGTTAAGAGATGTACAAGTAAAGGAATACCATTCTATGTGATATGCTCTCTATTTTTTTTTTTTGGTCACAATCATAAAATAAGAATATATCACACTGTCGACCAAAGCACAATTTGAACACAACTAGAACATTCACTGTAACAATTACAAGCACTATATTAGAAAATATTATAAGAAAAGATATGGCTAAAACATGAAACTAGAAGTGTACATGGTGCTTTATAGTTTATACATCCTTAAGTTTCATTTTGGTGCAGCATACCTCTCAAAACACATCCATACCAAATGGAAGAACCTCGTCCCACCTGAACATCGCCAATGATAGATGCACTTGGGGCCACAAATGCATCCTTATCAACCACAGGAGCTTTGTCAAATATGTTCATGAGTGTCCTATGCCTAGACACTACATAAAAAATATATATATAACCATCACTTATAAAATCCCAAGTTAATAGTCTTAAGAGGATATGCAAAGTCTAGAGGAATTAAAATTAAAACAACAGAAGTTAATCAAAGCTAAAGAACTTCATGCATGAACATGATCCAAAAAAAGCATTTGACTATGGCCACCAAAGCCAAGAAATCTTTAAAGACGATAACAAAAAGGAAGTAATGCCTTGCATGGGGAAAACTAATCAAACCAAAGAATTAGTTCCTATAGAATACAATTGTAACAAACTAAAAATATGGAACCCCTGAACTGGTTTCCAACATCAACCAATTTCACCTTCAAAAATTCTTTTAGAATTTGAGACCACAGCCATCCTAACTCTATTGCCAGAGTGATAGACTACTAATCAAGCTCCATATTCACCAAGTCCAAGTAGGGGCAAGGAAAAGGGACAACAAAACTAACAATCGTAAGAAACATCCAACAGCTTCAAAAGCTTTGTTCAACAACGAAATCTACTCAAGAATACTAAAAAGTTCTCCAATCTGATAACAACCGGATAGTTATCTACATAGAAATATGCACCACCAAAGATATGAATATAAGAACAGAAGAATATAAGAATCCAACAGCAAACCTCATCTTCGGAACTCTGCAGAACTCTTTAGCTATGACAACACCCATCTCTTCTTTGCTTCAGATACCTATCTATCTATTCCCATTGTTATTCCAACTTATGATCATATTTCATGGTAATTTATACAGTTTTGAATATCTCCCTTGTTCTTGTAACTAAGTATTAGAGTCCTCCTCCTACATTCACTAAGCATTTTTAAGTATGGTATTTTATTAAGAGAGAAGGCTACTTCATGTTCACAATGATGAACACAAAGTAACTTAATAAATTACAAAGAATTATACACAATTGCAAAGTGAATCTTGGAACTCGAGAATGGATTTTTTTTTTTTTTTTTTTTGATAAGTAATAAAGATGTATATTCAAAAATACTACCTCATGTAGAAAAACATAAGGCAGAGGTAAAAAGTACAGAAAAAGATGATAAAAAATAGAAAGAAAATATACTAATTACAAAGAAGGGAGCTAAGGAACATAGGGAGAGAATCACTAGAGGTGAGTCCCCAAGCCCTAGACCAATAAAAAAGGGAGCCACTGAAAGAAGCCAATAGCTGATCATCGGAACTATCCATGTCCTCAAACGTCCAACAATTTTGCTCCCTCCACAAACACCACAACCAGTAAGCCTTACCACACTGCAGTAGCAAATGATCCACCATTTCACCATTACAATGACACATAATGCACCAGTCAACAAAGTCCATCCCTCTACCCCTCAAATTGTCACCTGTAAGGATTTTATCCCATACAGCAGTCCACACAAAGAAGGAAACACGCCGAGGGGCCTTAACCTTCCAAACACTTTTCCAAGGAAATATAATGGGCACGGGTCCTCTTAACTTATTATAAAACGAGCGGATATCAAAATTCTCATTCTTCATCAACTTTCATCGCATTCGGTCTCCATTCTCAATTGGAGGTAAATTAGAGCCCAAAGTACGAAGAAATGCTTCCACATCACCCATTTCCCAATCATTTGGTCTCCAAATGAAACGAACATCCTAGCTTCTCCGTTCCTCTATCCCCAACCGTTCAAGAGAAGAGGCCACTGATGCCCCCTTATTGGAGGCAATCCCATACACAACTGGATAAGTCAATTTAAGTGGAGATTCCCCACACCATTGATATGTCCAAAGCTTCACTTTATCCTCCACCCCTACCTCAAACTGAATATTTTTACTAAAGGCTTCCCAATCCATTCGGATACTTCTCCACAAACCAGACCCATGCATCCCTCTATCCAGCTTGGAAGTCCAACCCCCCCATTCTTCCCCAAACTTTAGAGCTACTACCCTTCTCCAAAGTCTTGTCTCCTCAACCCCAAACCACCATAACCATTTTCCTAGTAAGGCTTTATTGAAAGTAGTTAATTTCCTTACTCCTAAGCCACCATTTTCCAAAGGTGCACACACCTTATCCCAGCCCACCAGATGTGTCTTGGAATCCCACCACAAAAAATCCCTTTGCAACCTCTCAATTTTATTGGCGACATGCGTAGGGATTGTAAAATGAGATAAAAAGTAAGTCAAAAAACTAGATAATGTACTCTTAAGCAATGTCAATCTTCCACCTTTTGACAAATACATCTTCTTCCAACCAGCCTACTTACGCTCAATTTTCTCCAATATAGGATTCCAAATAGTAGGGGACTTGTGGGATGCCCCCAGTGGCATACCAAGATAGGTCATAGGCAAAGACCCAATCCGGCAACCCAAGATCTCTGCCAAGACATGAATACTAGGAACCTCCCCAATGGGAACCATCTCACTCCTCAAAGCATTTACCTTTAAACCTGTCATAGCCTGGAAACAAAGAAGGAGCATCCAAACATGCAGAATCTGCTCCTCCTCTGCATCACAAAATAGAATCGTGTCATCCGCAAACAAAAGATGTGAGACACATACCCCTTCACCCCTTCTACCATCTGCCCTGAAACCTCGAAGTAAACCAGCAGCTTCAACTCTTTTCATCATCTTACTAAAAACCTTCATCATAACCAGAAACAACAAAGGAGATAGCGGGTCCCCTTGTCTCAATCCCCTCGAGCTCCCAAAAAAGTCAGCTGGAGCCCCATTGAACAAAACAGAAAATTGGACTGTGTATATACATGTACGGATCCACCTACACCACCTCACCCCAAATCCCATTCTCTTCAACAAATCTAGAAAAGCCTCCCAATTCACATGATTATAGGCTTTCTCAATGTCCAACTTACAAATAACCTCCAGAATCTTACTCTTCACCCTACTATCCACACACTCATTAGCAATAAGAACAGAATCAAGTATCTGTTTGCCACCCACAAAACTGTTCTGAGACTCAGATATCAACTGATCCAAAACCTCTTTCAAGCGGTTTGCCAAAACCTTAGCCAAGATCTTGTATACACTCCCCACTAAGCTGATAGGTCTAAAATCTCGGATATTGGAGGCACCATTCTTCTTAGGGATTAGGGCTACGAAAGTTGCATTAAGAGATTTTTCAAACTTGCTGTGTTGATAAAACTCTTCAAACACAGCTAAAACATCTCTTTCCACAACTCCCCAACAATGGTGATAGAAGGCCATAGAAAAACCATCAGGACCTAGAGCTTTATCTCCTTCCAATTCTTTAACAACATGAAGGATCTCCTCCTTTTCAAACCTCCTTTCAAGCCAATCTCTCTCCAACCCTTCAATCTGATCAAACTCCAAACCTTCCACAAAAGGCCTCCACTCCTCTATCTCCTTGTACAAGTTTTTATAAAACTGTACTACTTGGTCTGTCATCTCTAATTCATCCTCATAAATAACCCCATCCACCTCCAGCATACTAATATGATTATACCTTCTTCGGGAGTTAGCCACCTTATGGAAGAATTTGGTATTATTATCTCCTTCCTTGATGCAAAGCATCCTCGATTTCTATCTGCACGAAACTTCTTCCAAAGAAAGAAGGTTCTGTATTTGAGATCTCATCACAACCCTCTCATCTATCTCTACTTCAGAAAGGCCAAACTCCCCTTCCTTAGCATCCAATAATTTCAAGGCCTCCAACAACTCTTTCTTCTGACGACCTACATTTCCAAACTCACTACGGTTCCACTGAATAATGTCTCCTTTCAAAGCCTTCAACTTCTTGGGAAGCACAAAACTGGGAGTACCTAAGAAAGAGTGTTGATTCCACCACAAATGAACCCTATCTGTGAACCCCTCTGTCTTTCACCACATGTTCTCAAACCTAAAAGGTCTCTTCCCCCTCAATATCCTCCCTGCCTCCACTAATATGGGGAAGTGGTCTGAGATAGGACGAGGTAAGACCCGTTGGATCACATCCGAATAGTGGTCCTCCCAATCATGAGAAACCAGAACCCTATCTATCCTGGACATCGAAGGCTAATCCGAGCCACTAGACCAAGTCTAACTCCCTCCTTCCAATGGCAAGTCAATCAAGTTGAGCCCCTTGAGAATGGAGTTGCTGTGTGTAAAACCGCACACATGAGACCAATTGAACAAAGCTGAAATCAACAAGTATTCCAACTCATCTCTTGGTATCTCTGTATCTTCAAAAGCGCAGGTATTAAGTTCTCTCTATAATATCCGTATCAAACATATCAGAATAAGATTCTAAACATCTAAAGAGTGCTTCCCAAACCAATTCCTCCACCCAAACAATAAGGGTCCATTTGGATACCACTTATTGCTGAAAACTGAAAACTGCAAACTGAAAATAATATAGCAAAATAATTTTTAAATGTGTGAATAGTGCTGTGAGACCCAATTTTAATAAAAATTTTGTTGAAAAAAGAGGTTTGTGGGTCTCATGAACAGTGCACAGGACCCACTGGATACCACTTATTGCTACAGAAACGCTCTTCTAAAAAAAAAAGAAAACGTGAAACGCTAGACGCAATGCTTTTCAGCACTATCCAAACGGTCACTAAGTCTACTATTGTCTTTGAAAACACCCAATGAATCCCAAACACCTTAAAAACTATGCTCCACAAAACATATGCAACATCAAATTGGTGCAGCAAATGGTCCATTGTTTCTCCGCTACACCAGCACATACAACACCGACCAAATAAAGACAAAGTAGAAACCTCTCTTGATAATGTTGTCGTAGGTAAAAATCTTCCCCCCAAGCTTCTGTCAAACCAAAGAAAGACACCCTCTTTGGGGCCTTAACCATCAAATACACTTCCAAGGGAATGAAATAGCATTGGTAACTCAAATAACCTTATACTAAGAATGAACGTCAAACTTTCCACTTCCGTTCAAATGTCACCTCATCCTATTACACCCTTCTTGCCTAGGCACCTGTGAGTTTATAAACTCTAGCAAGGAAGTTACCCACTCTAACTCCCAATCATGAAAGTCATAACATCTCACGTTCCATCTGCATTCCCCCCATCCAATTGGCTATCCAAGACTGAATATACTGAAGCATCGCTGTCAACTGTGCATGCATACTGGTTAGGATACAAATCTTTTAGAGAATAGTGTCCACTCCATTTATCGTGCCAAAACCTTACTTGTGTGTCATCCCCTACATCAAACGCCACATGCTAGAAGTTTTCCCAACTTGCTCTGATACTATGCCAAAGGCTACACCCATGAGTCCCTCTACTTGGTTTTGATCTCCAATCACCCCATTCTTTGAAGCTATCACCCAATGCCATAAGTGTGTATCCTGATTCAAGCTCCCTATCTTCCTAACCCTTGAACCACCTTTAGCCATAGGTGAACAAACAATATTCCATGCCACCAAAGAGAATTTGAACTCCTCTTCTAAGGCACCCTACATGAAATTTATCTGTACTCTCTCCAGCCTATGCCTACATCACCCAAGTACTTTCAAATTTCAATGAGAATTTCATTAGGTCCCACGGTTTTTCCCATTTCCATCTCTTTAATGCGTCCTTTATCTCAGTCATCCTAATTTTTCAAACAAACCTACAATTTTTATTCTCAATTTGGTTATTTAATTCACTCAAATCTATTGTATCCCTTCAAAATAACTTTTCAAATCTTCTTTTAATCCACTCTTCCTTTACTAATACCCGTTGATCTTCATCTTCAATGCACTTGGCACAATTTAAATCTCTCGTTTTCATTTCCCTTGTCTTAGCAAGTTTATAAATATTATTTTCTCCATTATTTGTCCTCAATTTGCTATATAATTCATCATCAGTCTTAGATCCAGCCTTCTTGGATAGCTTTTTTTTTTAATTACTCTTCGCCGTTTTATAATTTTTCATAAGTGGAATTTTTCTCTATATCTAGGTAGGCTTCTGTAAATCTCTCTTAAAGTAAGTGAAGTTTGAACCTCACATTCTACCACCAAATATCCTTATTTGATTGTCCAAATCCTTTAGAATCTCCAAGTAATTCTTTAGCCACTCTTTAATTTAACCAGCCATTTCATTCCACATCTTATCAACATCTTTATACATCTTCGTCTAGAGACTAGACACCACTTGTCTTCTTTGACCATTTTATCTTTAAACACAAATTTTTTCTCTCACTTCAAACCCCACCACCTAATTCTTGAGTTTCTCTCACTTACATCTCCTATTTTCCATCTTCTAATGCAAATATCTAGCACCACCAACCTATAGTGAGTGGAAAAAAGTTTAGCTCCGAACCAGGTTTGGAGGAAAACTTTGTCTTATCGAATGGTTATGCTCTCTCCTGGTATCAACTTACAATCTTTAGAACATCTACTATTAACTTTTCAAGTAAAGATGAAATCTATTAGACTATCGTTTGTCTCACTTTTAAAGATAATTAAAGTCATTAAGTGTGAGTCCCTCTTCTTGAACCAAGTGTTCAATAATATCAAATCGTATGTTGTTGTAAAAAAGTCTATAATAACATCTTTTGATTCATTCCTAAGTCCATATCCCTGGCCTCCAAAAAAATCTTTAAAAATTCCCCCACTATCTTTTCTTTGCATTACCATTTGGGTCTCCTCCAATGAAAATATTATCCCCATTTGGTACCCCCCCCCCCCCCCTTTTACTAAATCCATCCATGTTCTTCCATAATTTTTGCTTAGCAGATTCTTCCAGTCCTATTTGAGGTGCGTATGCACTAACTAGGATAACTGTTTCTTATCTTAGAACAAGTTTTATTTACATAATTCTATCTCCTATCCTCACGACCTCAACAACAACTTTTTATAAACTATAATCTATGAACATACCTTTTTTTTTTTTTTTTTTTTGTGTGGATAAGTATAGTATAAAATTTAGCTGCTTTAAATTTGAAGGAAACCATGGTTATAGTGGGTGCCTCTAATGGTGAGCAGTAGGGTCTTTATAGGCACTATGCAAAAGGTGGATTGTTATGGAATTTACAAACACCCGTGTCTGACTGGAGTGCCATGCCATACTCTACTATTAGTATTATCTATGAAGGAAAATTCCTACCCAATTTCTATTTTTATCTTTTCCTTATACAGTTATATAATACCATAATGTATATTCAATTTCTCTACATTTCTCACTCTTTTTTTTTCATTCTCCTCCTAGACATTACAAAAATAAACGCAACATTATTAGTACATTACCTCAGAAATTAAAAATAAATAAAAAAATAAGATCAGAATATCCTAACACACATCTTTTTGTATCTTATCAAGAGCCAAACAGTCAATTTTATAGCATGTTGAGAAAGAAAAAAGAAAAAGAAAAAGAAAAAGAATCACCTAAGATTAATGCATAGCACAAATTACTCTTATTTAATTAACCAACCTCAGAAATAATATAAATAAATAAATAAAGTCATACATATTTCGTTCTTTTAAGAGTATCTGATTAGTGCAATTTTAAAATTAAAGACCTAAAAAAAAAAGTTGTTTGATTAGAAACCGTGGAAAAATGAAACGATATTAATGGAAATCTTTATTAGAAAAGATGGCAAAGGATGGAGTAGGAAATAGCGTACGTTGTTCTTGGAAGTAGTATTTGCCTTGGAAGCGACAGCCGAGGCGATCAAGGGCTTGGCCAGTCTCGCGGATCCAGAATCCGACGGTGTAGATTGCTTTTCCCAGTGTTCCCATCTTCTTCTTCTTCTTTCTACCTCGATGGGTTTGATGAGGAATTTGCTATCTATTTATTTATTCAGCTGATTGAGAAAAGCATTGAGTGGAAATGGTGAAGAAGTAAAGTAACGAACAGTAAGGTCTGTGTGGAAGTTATGAGTTGTACCCCAGAAGGCAGCGCCAGTGGTACCTTTGCTTATTGCGCCTGCGCTGAGCTAAACAACGCCTTATTTATCCTACTACAACAACATTTCCTACTATTACTGTAAGTAATCAATTGCCTTTCGCCACCTGTCAACCTTCAGCTTTTACCGCTGCCACGTTGGATTTATCTCTTCAATAACAATTTAATAAATTTTATATTAAAAAAAAGAGAGACGAAACTTAATTACAATTAGGTACTTAAGCCTAACCAGTAACTTCTTCGATTAAAGATATAAAAAAAAAAATCTATGATTGGGGACGGCCGGCTGTGGTTGGGTACCGAAGGCCAAGAACAAGTGATGGGTGGCAAACAGTGGGGGGTGAGCAATAGAGATTCGGTTGATAAGTTTTGAGTAGTGCGGAAAATGAAAACGTAAACCAGTTTCATTTTAAGTGTTTTTATTTTATGATCAATTGGAAAAACAATTTCAAGTTGACCAATATTTTTCATTACTCCAAACACCCGTGAATGCGAAAGATATTTTCTGAAAATCAATCTCCATCAAACAAAACATAGTATAAATTTAATGGTGTATATAAATATTATGTACTCCAACGTATCAATTGTGACTCATTGGCCCTTATGAATGGACAATAGTTTAAGTTAACGGTGACAGTCGATAGGTGTTTGAAGGTAACAACATTTCATTTTGTGATTAACAGTGATTGAGTTTTGGTTTGTATGGAGATTCAGCCGAACAAGGGAGGTGAAGGATTGAGAGAGAAGGGGAGAGAAAAAATTTTAATAATTTTTTTAATTAAAAATTCTTTTTTTACCATGATTACATTTTCCGTCCAATACACCAAATTAAGAGTCCAGGTGTAGTAATTTTAAATTAAAAGAACATATTGATTTGAACCTATATTTTCGAGAATTACTTTGCACATTTTTCTCAAAATAATTTTCAAAAATCCCGTTGTTATAGGTTAGTATGAGTATGAAGAGTGAAAACAAGTAAAGGGATACATGGTGATGTTACAACAACTAGAGTAATAAATTATATCAAGCAATGATTACTTCTTCTTGTTTATTTATTTATTTTTATTTTTATTTTTTTGTTTGATAAGTAATAAATTTCTTCCAAGGTTATACATTGATTCCGGATCAGATTCATTCAACGAAGGCATTGAGCATTGTAACCGCATGAAGCAAATTACATGGGAAAAAAACGCTTGGCTGATAATATTTGAGCAAACATACAGATTTATCTTGGTCACTTTCATTCTTCTCGATGTCAAAGTAAAAATAACAGGAAAATTGTGCTCCAATGAAGGTTATCAAATTATAGTAACAGTGACACACAGGAGATTTGAGCTTCATTCTTCTACCGTTGCTCTAAAAAAAAAAAAAAAAAACTCTTTCATATAGGAGTATTATTTTGACGACAAATTCATACATCACCAACAAATCTTTAAATGCTCTTCACAACACTATGGTTACAGTAACTCTTTCAAATTTTCATACCAGGGCTTCTCTTATTTACCACACTAACTTACAGGTTTACCTAGTTCAACTTTCTTATGCTAATCCTCAGCATGTTCAGCTCTTCACAGATAACCATTATAATAATTCATAATAGGAATCTAACAAAATAATGTACTCTACAGAACAAACCCAAATTAACATTTCTCTTCCCAGAAGCAGGATCCAATAAAGACATTTATAGAAAAGTTGATAGTATTAAAGGTGCGGCATAAGCACCATTCATACCAACATTACTAATGTTTATGCAACTGATATATAACTTGGGCACAGGCATGCAGCAAGAAGTCTATCAGCCCATCATAATTTAGTGGTCACAGCCATTCTAGTTAGTTTCCAGGTAAGTTACTGCCTCAAGCTTTCAACAATGTAGGATGCATACAGGTCCCTGCAACGGAAACCATTCATACAAGGGAAACAACTGTGATCATAAGTTCAAGAAAATACAAACTTTAGTAGCTCAAAAAAAATCTACACTCATTCATAAACGGAGATTAAACAAGAAAATTATAGAGCTTGATTTCATAAAACGAGAGAAGAGATGAGAAACTCACATGGAGTACTTGATGGCTTCAATGGCAGACTCAGCTGGCAGGAAGTCTTCCACATCAACTTTCTTGTTTTCATTCTTTTTGTCTATCATAGGCTTTGAGTGAAAGGTATACAACGCAGCCAAGTACAGATTGTGAACAGATAACCAGAATTTGAAAATAAAATGATCTATCAATCTAGCATCTACTATGAGAATTTATAAATGGTTTGCAATAAATTTATTGGGTAAATGAAATCATGCATGCATATAGTGAAAACTGCGTTGAAAATGTCATTTGTCAAACAAATAATTCATGAGCACAAAATAGCTGACTAAGTGCCCCAACAAAATAAAAGAAAAGAAAAGAAGAGAAACAAAGTCTAAGAGCTAGTATACATAGTAAATGAGTGAGAGGATACAGTCCTCAAAAAAACGGCGGATTTCAGCAAGCCGATGTGGAGGAAGCTCCTTGATGTCCTTGTAATGGCGGAACTCAGGATCATCAGCACATACTGCTATGATTTTGTCATCCTTTTCACCCTGCATCAATATTTTTACAACTGGTAATTCCTCTTTGCAAATTTGTCCTAAACCTGATGCCCATAAAGAGATTAGAAAACATTGGATAATTTAAAAATTTTAGAAGCTAGCTGATAATATCATAGGGAAAGCAACAGAAACTCCCTTGGCTATTACATCACTAACCACTGCAGCTGTGCTGTATTAAATATCACCGACCTCTCTTGAAGATTGGCATCAAATATAGAGCAGGATTTTTTTTTTTTTTTTTTCTTGAGATAAAATATATACCAGGACGTTGAAAGCCTGAAAGTAACAGATATTGATGCTATTGCTAGATCAATACCAGGGAATTCATTCTCCCTTTCATGAAAAGGTCCAAGGTAGGACAATCAACTTGGACCCCAACTTAACCCAAAAATCAGATAACCCAAGCAACTTGTAGGATATATATGATGGGATAGTTATTACTTCATAGTTCATACCAACAGTATACTCACCCCGTACACACCATGTGTAAAATATGGACATTCTTGGAAAATGTAGACACCTGGTGTCCACATTTTACACATGGTGTGTATGGGGTGTGTATACTGTTAGTGTGAAATAATAATTTTCCTAAAAGATAATGCAGGGAGGCACATAATACAACACAAAAAGGAAAAAATTTTGTTCAGCATTATCCTTAATGCAGGAAGTCACTTAATATAAGTATATGACACACAAAAAAAAGGAGAAATTTTGTCCAGTAATATCCTTGGGAAGCTAATTTTTATATTTCCCTAACAGCCCCTTAAATCTGTGATATTATGTTATTCAAATAAGAAATAAATGTCAGAACCACAATATAGGCAGCAACAGATAAACCATTTACCTGGTCAATCATAGGCATTAATCCAATAGCACGAGCACGAAGGAAAGTACAAGGTAGCACAGGCTCCTATGCAAGAAAGTCCAAGAATAGAATGTTTAAGTTCAGAAATTAAAATAATTGATACCGTTTTCACTGTGTAAAAGGTTAATGTGTCTAAAGGAAGCTACCTGCATCAGTATCAAGACATCCATGGGATCACTGTCTTCACAAATTGTTCGTGGGATGAAACCATAGTTGTGTGGATAAACAACAGATGAGTAGAGAACACGATCAACCTATTTTAAAAACTCATATGCTTGAGTTATTTTCTTGATGTAGCAAATACATAAAATTTACATAACATGCCAATACCCTAGAAACACTGATGGCAATACAAAGGTCTATATAAGCAAGATCATTTATATGATCCTCCTCACATAAAATAACAGAATCTTATGTGTAGGAAAAGAAGGATTGTGGATTATGATAAAATTAATTTCACTGTAACCTTACTTACATGCATGAATTATAGGACTTCACAACCCTTTCAAAGATGCATGTCTAAAACAGAAAATATTCACCTCCGTTACTTAACATTGTTGAGATTATCAAACGGTAGACAATTAGCATCTAGTTAAATTTTTATGGTTTTTGAAAAACTTCATGACAATAAGACTTATATATAGCTTTTAGGGCAGTTGAAGGTGGGAACATTCCATAATGCAATGGATACCCTCCAAAGCAAATGGCACGACCATGACTCGTAGCGGAACATACAAGTAAATTGAGTATAACATAAATAAAATAAAAGAAAACAAGCTTACTACTAGAAACAATGCATCTGAACAAGAACATATTGGATTAAGAATTGGAAGGTTGAATTATTGAAGTTAAATGCGGGAAAAAAAAAAAAAACTCGTACTTTTATAAGGCCACTTGTCTTGTCAAGCTCGTACTTAACCTTGCTGCCTTTTCCAATTTCAACAACCTGCCACACAAATTCACATTGGGATTTGAAAACCAGAAAGATTTTTGATACACAACATATATTTCTTTAGACACTGAGAAAACATATATTACACCAGGATTAATTATTAGAGAAAAAAGATCTCATTTAAAGAAATGCAAGATGCTTTGATGGGTGTTAAAGGACTATGGTAGAGCTGAAAGAGATTTTTATGAAGATACTGCGCTCGAGTGGATGACAGCTTCAGGGATGTTTTCCTTCTCAAATTTAGTTGAGCTTATGGATTTGTATTGTTTTAGAGTATTGTAGTGATGTTCAGGTAGTATACTCTCAGTGTTCTAGTGTTCAGTTTTTATAATAAAATTTATTACTTATCAAACAAAAAAATAAAAATAAATAAATAAACAAGAAGAAGAAATCATTGCGTGATATAATTCCAGAAAGGTCACTATAGCTTTCTGTTTCACACGTCTTGTTAAATAGCAGGGTCCTCCCCATTGGCGAAACAACACAATTCTATTTGGTGTACATTCTTATCCACCATACTAATGCACAAACAAGCTCTCAGTCACTTCTACTTAATGTAGATATTGATATGGAAGTTTGACCGAATTAAGAGAAATCAAAATATATCATACATACATCTAGCAGATTGCCCATAGGCCCATAATACTTGCTAAAGATTCTTTTAGAAATTCGTAACAAGAAAGATTTAAGAAAACAAAACTTACACAGTTGAAAACTGATGGAGCACCTGGTCCTGCATGGTCAAAATTATTGAGCATTAAGCACAAGTCACATAAACATTCATACAAAGTAGACTAAAAGCTGAACAGAGTTTTACCAATCTCCAAGTCATGCCAAGGATGAGCAGCTATAGATCTTCGGGACATTGAATTAAGGATCCTCTCATTGAGAACCACCTGTGGGAACCCCGATGAAGTTCTCCCACTTGCTTCTCCACCGTTCTTAGCCATGTTCAACCTTTACAATACCTTAATAAACATAAGAATGCAATCGTATAACCATCCTCAATAAACCAAGATTTGTTTAAATTAAATTATTAGGGTCTTAAAACAAACTTCACTTCAGAATAAATCACACAAAGAACTGAACTGCAACAATGACAAAAAAATAAATGGATGGCATATAACAGAGAATATTTTCCTTCAAATAAGTGATAAATCACACCCAAAAAAACTACAAGAACAATCGGAGACTGCTAGATTTCCAAGTTAACTAGTGAACATTTCTTAGATCTTCGCAGATGGTGCAATAAGGACCCTTAAAAAAAAATTTATTATTACGAACCCAAAGTCTAATCAAAATACAGCCACCAATACACAAGGAGTAATTTCGCAAAACAGATTAACTAAATTGGTAATCAGCAGATTCACAATATTTATAATTCTAGCAAAGGTAGTTCAATTAGTAGTTGAAAACATCATGCACCATCAAGAACAAGCATAAACAGAATTTCAAAGAAGAACCCAACATTTCTTGAATAATTTACTTGTCGTCTAACCCAAGTAGAACAATCATAAATAAAATCACAAAGAAGAGCCCAAAATTTCATGAATAAGTACTCAACATTTAACCCAATTAGTAAAAATCCTTATAGAACTCGCAAACATGGGCAACACAATAAATTATTTAGCTTAAAAAATCAAAGTAAAAGCTGGTAAAGCATTATTAACAAAGCTGATAAGCAAAAAATTCTAGAGCAGTCACAGCAGACCAAACAAAACCCATAAACGAAATCAACATGTACTTGAAAATCACATCAAGATACAGTCTCTTTAGAGGGTTTCATCAAATGGGTATTCACCAAAGTTACTCTTTCAGTCAAACACAACACAAATTTTCAAAACAACCCTTTTTTCTTTCTTAATAATTACACGCAAAACAAACAAAAACAAGTTGTTCGCCGCCACCATTGAGATTTGAGAAAAGGGATAAGAAGCACTCACGGTCACAGATAGACAGCCACTGAAAATTCCCACCTTACGCTCAGCTTTCCTCTTTGTGCGTGTATGTGTATATATATATAGAGAGAGAGAGAGAGAGAGAATTTGAGAGCTCAAAAATAAAAAATAAAAAGAATTTATTTAAACAAAGAGGGTCGGTGCTTTGTCACTTCACTCAGGTTCAGCGGCCAGTCATAAGTGAATACGCGCCGTTCGATTTCAACGGAATGAATCGGACGGCTGTGGGTGCTGAAATGTGTCCGAGAGCTTAATTTTATTCTCGACAAGTGGGAAACCTTGGAAAAAACCGGGCACTAAAATAAAAATGAGTAGAGCTCAGCTGATACTGTCACTGAGGTTGCAGATGAAGGCCTAATGAATGGACTCCACGTAAGGAAAGCGGTCAGAATTGTCCAGTAAGCATTCCCATTAAAGCTTCTTAAAACATTAAGGGGCGTTTGGTCACACATTTCAAAACATAACGTCCATTGTTTAAACACTGAACACTAGTATCCAAAATTTAAAAAACGTGTTTGGTGGACCATTTTTGTTTAAAGTTGTTTGAAAAATATTGTTCAAAAACCCATATTTAAATAGAGTTTTTTGGAATCACCTCAGAACTAATTTTAAACAACAAAACACTAGTTTCAGTGGCACTTCGACAATTAATTGAACACTCTTATGGGGCCCACTTGGTTAGCTTTTTTTCAAGTTTGTCTCCTCTCTTTACTCTCATCTCTTCACGCCCAAATCCTCTCGCACCTGGTACGAAGATCACACAGTCAGTTAGAGCAACCCAGAACTCTCACCTACCTCCATAACTCTTCTCACCGACCCAGTGCCATTCAATCCTCACCGACCCATCATAAACAGTACAAAAAAGTGAGAAATCTGTGAGTGAAGAAGGAACGGTTCGGTCTTTAGACAAAAACCCATTGACAAGCAAGGTGAAAGTGAGATTCGAACCAGGATCATGGAGTGATGGGTCGGCGACAGACGCTCGATTAGTTGCTGGGTCTTGGAGTGCTGACAGTGGAGATGAGATCCGACTCATCCGAGGAACGTGAAGCCTAGCCATGGATCTTCTTTGGCGTCGATGGATAGAGAACCATGCCTATTCATCGTCATCAAGGAGCTCTCAGGGAAGAGAAGGGATAAAGAAGGAAAGAGAGGAGCAACGGGAATATATGGATGTTCTCTCTCCTTATTAAAAAAAATGTTATTTTGTACTTTGTTTAGCTTTTTTTACCATTCAAAACACATATACCAAACACATATTTTATATTTTTTAACACTTAAAAATGTTGTTTAAACAATGATACCAAACACATTTTTTTGTTTTATTCACACTAAAAACACATTTTTCAACAACACTTTTTAAACCACAATTTTCACATCTTTTTAAACAACAATTTTTGAAAACTATGACCAAACGGGCCCTAAGCATTTACCATCTTAAAAACTAATTTTATAACATATAAGGGCATTCACATCTCAAAATTCTGTCTCATCCTATTTTACCATATCAAATAACTAATTTATCAATTATACCATACCATTTTACAATACTCTTAACATCTCAACTTTTATTTTACAATACAACATATTAAAATAATATTTCTACGCAATAAAATAATATATTTCAAAATCCAAATAAAAACAAAAACTCAAAACCCAAAAACTCAGAGAGAGAGAGAGAGAGAAAGAGGAATTGACAAAGTAAGTGAATAAAATATTAGTTTTTTTTATATTTAGAATTGAGCTATAGTACAATTCTACCTTTAGAATTGCACTGTAGCATTATTGCCTTTTTTTGCAATTATTGGTTTTTACAAGTCCGGATGTGGGGGGGGGGGGGGGGGGGGGGTTTGGGCTTTTATGCTAAATTTTCCCTATATATGACATATGTCATTCCCAATGTAAATGCTTTAACATGTCACTTTACAATATCCCTTAGAGCATCAATATCAGGAAATGTTACTCTATTCTATTTTACTATCTCAAAAACTACTTTATCAATTATACCATACCATTTTACAATATACCCAACATCCCAAAATTTTATTTTACCATACTACACATTAAAATAATATAAAGTAAAATAAAAATAATATAAAAATATTCTCACTACAATCACAACTCAGCAAACCCACAACTCAGCAAGCATGTTCATTCAACCACAACTCAACTGATCAACCATAACTCACAACAACAATCCCCATCAGAACCACCACGCATGACCTCGCCACGATCCACGCCGACCACCACGCACGACCTTGTCACGACCCACACCGATCTCCACCGCTGTATGAACCCCATAACCACCGATCCCAAAACCCATTAAACTCGAAACCCATCAACAAACCCATCAACCACTATGAGAGACCCAACAGCAAGCCAATCGCCATGAGAGAACAGAACCATCGTCGTAGAGACCCATCAATAGACCCATCACCGTGAGAGAGAGACCCACACACACCACGCCACCACCAAACCACACCGCCGCTAGACCCGCGACCCACGCCAGACAAAACCATCATCGTGAGAGAGATATGTGAGAAAGGGGTTTGGAATGTTAGGATGGTGTGTGATGTTGATGTTGATGTTGGGAGGAGGATGGTGTTTGGGTCTAAAGAGAGGAGAGAGTAGATGGAGAAACAGAGAAGGAAGAGAGAGAAGAGAACAGAAATAATGAGGGAGAGGAGAGAGAAATTTCGGGGGGAAAAGTGGAATAATTTTTTTTTTTTTTTACAATACTGCTACAATGCAATTCTACCTTTAAAATTGCACTATAGCAATATTCCAAAAAAATTTGCAACACTTAGGTTTTGCATTCCCTGATGCTGAGCACTTTGGAGCTTGAAATGCAAAATTCTCCTTACATTTGGCATTTGCATTCCCTAGTGCTGATGCTCTAACATCAAAACTTCTATTTTTTTAACACTTCATTTAAATATTATTTCTTTATTATTTTTTATTCATTTTTTTTATTATTTCTCACTTTCCCTCTATCTCTCTCTCCCACTGTCTCTCCATCATCCTTCGTGCATAAAGATTAATAGCTATGTCATTAATAAATTATTTAAATGATAAATTTTTATAATTCAAAATTATGCAAAAAATATAAGTTTATAGATCATATAGTAAATAATATCCGATTAATACAAAATTTGATATGTGTATTAAAAATGTAAAGAAAATATAATTCAACAGTTAGATTTTAATTTAAAATATGTAGTAATGTTTATTTTATTGAGTAAGGTTGTAATTTTAGACTACAACCAATTTTATAGCTAAGCTTTGTCTTTCTGCAATAATCATTTTTTTTTTTAAGAAACAAACACTCACAAGAAAGAGGAAAAGAGGTTCTAACACAAAACCACACCACCATAAATGTCACGACCCAAACCTGTACTTCAGAGTTTAGAGCATGACTGACATGTTAATATCAAGTTTACCTCGATACTAACACGAACCAACCTAAACTGAAAGTGCTTATCAAGAATTTTTCTTGTATTCCTGCTTATTTCTTGCATACAAGCCATAATATACAAAAATAATGAAAACCTGAAATTTGATTTCCTTTGAACTTGGAAAGATTACCACTTGGCTAAAACGTCATGTATTCATGTAAATATTACATAACTAAACGTTTAGCAAAGCTCTTATTACAAATCTAACCCTAAAGACATACAACTGGGGTTCAAAACAAACTAAGGTACCGAATTACATCTGTGCTCAAGGATTAAGTACATCTTGATTCCTCCTATACAACAAAAGAGCTAAACTACTATACAACAAAAACTAACTATACATTTTAACAAACGAGAATCACGAAATCCTTGTCACCTCTAACACTCTCGCTACTTTCAGGAATAACCTGTGCACTGAAATGTAATAAGGTGAGCTGCGAAACTCAGTAAGGTTTTAAACTCCATGAGCCTTTAATAAGAATGCATGTAAATCAAATATTTTATGAATATGTCAGCTTTGATAAAATAGCCTTCATACTATTCACGTTGTTCTTAAAATAACTTATGAACTTTCAGATAAAAATACTTCATTTTCCTTTCATATAATAATAAAATGACATAATAAGAAACTTAGACATAATTCAATAATCTTATCATTGAATAGACAATAAAATACTTTATCATAAACTTCTCATCAGACTTATCACATTCAACATACCTTTCTTATCATCATATTTTTCTTATAATTTCCAAATAGCTTAATAGCTCGTTTATAATACATATTAGTTAATCCAATTGTAAGTTTATCACAACTTTGGGAGGCTTCCAGCACAGAGTGCCAGGCATCTAGCATTCCCCACAATGCTAGGTAATTCCGGAATCATATTATAATACATCTTTTCAACCATGAGAGTAGGTTGACATCCTCTACAAGTTGGCTGTTACCAACAAGGGTGGGTACAGCAGAGCCAGTCCCACTTATAATGGTCAAACAGAATCTCCATGAAAATACTAGTACTATAACACCTACTGGCTGAGTTCAAATCATAACAATGAAATAACTGAAAACCATATTTTTTTGATAACTTTGCTTTTACATAAATGTTTCACAACAGTAGTATATCCACTTCATTCTTAAATATTATGTTCGTGATATAAATAATAGCATCAATATGCTAAAATTATTATGCATATAAGATTCAACAACTCGCGAACATATAGTTTACTTATAACTCATGTTTATACATAATATCTCTAAATAAAAACTTTAATGCATAATACTTCTCTAAATAATATTTATACTTATCAAAAGCACATGTCACAAATCTCTTACCTGAAAACAGAAGGCGCAAGAGATTGTACAAAAAGAGCTCAAGTGTCCGTGTTCTTGTTCTCGCCACCTAAATGAAAAACCAAAACTTATTAATGACCAACTCTTCCTAATATAAAAACTTATACCTCAATCACAGTCTAACTCTCAAACTCAAGAAAATTATTACTTCCCATCACACAAGGTTCCCCAAAGCACAAGATACAATCATCAAACGCATTATGTACCCAAACCATAGAAAAATTAAGGCATAAAATTTATATATGATCCAAACATACCAAAGGATGAGCATATTAAATTATAACTCAAAACATTCACTCTAACTTGAGAATTAAATCCACAAAGTCAGGTGTAACATATGTTGTTCACTGCTCATTCCAGCAGCGTATGCCTCATTTGTAGAATAAAATGTAGAATACATTCATCAAAGACATTATGTACCCAAACCGTAGAAAAACCAAGACATAAATTTATATATGATCCAAACATACCAAAGGATGCGCATATTAAATTATAGCTCAAAAAATTCACCCTAACTTGAGAATTAAATCCACAAAGTCAGGTGTAGCATATGTTGTTCACTGCTCATTCCAGCAGCGTATGCCTCATTTGTAGAATAAAAAAGGGCTGTCCACACAGATCCAAATGTCATGAAATTTTACAGAACTACTCCCCTGTATGTCCAGTATATACCATAAAAATTTCGTAGTCAAAGAATAAAATCATGATTTATTAAAAATCATACAAGACAATGTGTTCAAATCTGTCCTGACAAAAATTCTTTCAATTTAGAAATTAAACCATTATTTCTATATTCATCCAAATGCTGTGAGACCACTTCCATAACAACCATGTGTGTCTTAAAATTCATAAAAACTACTCCTAGCATCCTAATTCACAAAATATGATTTAATGCAGAATTTTCTTTTTGTAAACATCAAATCTGTTACAGAGACAGTTTCAGCATATATTCTTACAAAATCATCAACTAATAGCAATTAGCCTTTATTTCATTTGGATATTTTTATACCTATACAATACATATAAAAATACTTTATTAAGCATCCAATTGATCACAATATCATCAAACTTTCAAATCACTAAAACAGAATCACAAGTTTAGCTTCTAAAATCAAATTAGAGAATAAAGAAAGAAAATAAACAAAACAATTATACTATCAAAACACCCAAAATCAGATGAGGTTTAATTTACTTACCCACACCCTTTGAAGATGAAACCTTAGTGTTTAGGCTCTTAATTTCTTCTTAGAGAGATGTCTATGATTTTCGATGAGAGAGTGAGGGAGAGGTGTTGTCGTGTAAGAGCAAAGAGAAAAGAAAGGAACAAGAACAAGGAAAAAGGAATAGAGAAAGAGGGGCTGAACATTCTGGTTCAGCAAAAGAAAAGACAAGGGAGAAGACTTTTGGGGCAGCAAAAGAAGATAAGGAGAGTGGACTTGGGGTGGAATACGTGTAATATTAAGGAGAGAAAAATCACAGCCCCTTTTTTCAACCTTTTTGGCATTCACACTTACACTTTTCTACAAAGAATAATATCACTTTGCATATATATATATATATATATATATATATGCAGGGTCCGTTTTCGTAGCCCAAGCCCACTAAGTGTGGAATATGAGCCTAACAAACCTAAACCAATAAATTTGTAGAGCGTGGGTGAAAGAACTGGGCCGGATATGAATTAAACAAGAGCTGGTGGTAGTATGGGCAATTAATCTGACATGCAATCACGTAAAAACCATGAAGGACTAAGGGTCCGAAGAGGAATTTTATTGAATGTTCTTAGGTTACAGATTCCAGAGCTACAGTAAAGTGATTTTTTGGTTCTTCTTCCTCTTTTTCTTCAATCTCCCTTCTATCATAGGCTTTCCTTCCTTATATAGCCTCTTTCCTAATCATCTTAAACCTCCACTTGTCCTCCATCTGCTAACATACTTGAGTGTAGGTCACATCAAACATCTTCTTTAGCTTCTTGGGAGTGGCGGTAAGTGGAGTTGCACTGTTCAGGGGTCTTCTCCACATAAATGCGGCCAGAAAGGTTGCTGCAGGGCATTAAATGCGGTGGTGGCAGGCTTTCCTTGAGATATTTCTTCATCCTTATCATCCCCAGGAGTGCCCAGACCTTATCTTTGCCACCAACATTGCCAGGATGGGCATTCGGGCCTTCTGTAAGTTTATTTGATCGAAACTATTCGTATCCGAGGAGTAAAACCTCTTCGGACAATGGGTGACCTCTTCGGATTACGCTTTTCAGCCATCTTTGGGTCCGTTGCCCTCAGGTGAACACTATCCCAGCCCATTATTACTCTTCGGACGTAAGATGATCTAAAGAATAGGGCCCCAGGCCCAATTGGTAGATCTGGGCTTTTATCCCCCACAATATATATATATATATATCCTTACCTTTATAGAATTATATCCATAATATTAAAAGAGCATATATGTTTTATAATATCACAAATCAAAGCTTCATTCACTTAAAAGTAATTAAGATAATAACATGCATATAAACTCATAAGTTAATTATACAATTAGGTTGGGGTGTTACAATAAACTTTACTAAAAGGCCATGATAACTTTAAGGGAATATAGGGCTAATAAGTCTTCTTTTATTTTTCATGGATGTCATACAAACAATATCAATTTTTTTATAAGTCTTTAATAAGCTTTGAGTAATGTTGATTCCTTGTAAGGGGGAGGGAGGAGGGGCAATGATGAGGTAGTAAATATAACTATGTACAACATTACTCTCACATGAGACTAACATCAATACTATTTTAGTTGTATACTTATCATAGTATATCATCTTACCACCATTGATTCTCTAAAAAAAACCTTTCCTTTGATTCTCTAACAAAAAGACCATACCGCCATTAAAAAAAAAAATTAAAACAATTTTATTGCAAAACTTATTAATAAGTTTATTGACGGAAGTGATAATATACATACCAGTGATACCACACCAACTATGCATTAGTCACTAGTCAGGCCAAGAATCTTGTAGTTCAATTAGTTGACACTTCCTGATGTTTCAAATGGAGATATTAATGGGTCAAATCTCTCATCCCTTGTTGTAACCATCAAATTATAAAAATTATTGAAAAAAAAAACCATGAATGAGTTAGATTCTAATTCTATAAAAATAAAAAGTAAAAAATAAAAACTTGTCTATCTCTCTATTTGAGTATAAACCAATTTTCAATATGCTCGAGAGTGATTAAACATCACTTGAAGCAGGAAACTGACTTGCACAAAGAGGAGTGAATTCGGCATAGCTTGATTTAATAGGACTTCTTTGTGAAATCACAAGTTAACAATAAAGACATGAAAATTAGAGAAACTTTATTGATAGTAATAACGAGATTACATTGCCTAAATTACAAAAAGCCTAAGTTACAAAGTCTAATTCATGTGAGGTGAATTTGATGCACTCACAAGCATGAAGTAATAACCTTCGGATTGTGTGAGAGAGAGAGAGAGAGAGAGAGAATGTCTGTGGTTTTGATAGATGATTATGCGTATCTTGTGTGAGAAAGTGATTTTCTATTTATATATGGAACTTTGACAATTAAAGTTGTTCATTGTCACATGTTGTGTTGCAATTGCTCTTCTCTCCCCCCCCCCTCCCCAAAAAAAAATCCCAACTAATACTCCTCCAAAAACTGTCTCTAAGTAACTCCTCTTATTTACATGCTTATCATGTGCGCCTTTCGCTCAATTAGTTCCATGCAAGAAGAGATTGTGATTATTCACATGACTTTTATGTGTTCTTGTTTGGACATATACACGAGTTGTTCCTTATGGCTTGAGGCAATTATCATGACTTGGATATTAATAAGATGACGCCACTTGTCTTTCTCTAATGACTTTATTTACTATTATTGTATTAGCGACATATATCTTATATAATCTTTTACAATATCATCATACACTATACTATATAATAAAAGTTGGGCTTAAAAGTCGTGGTTGCACCAAGTCGTTTCACCAAATTGTAGAAATTTTATAGATTTTAAAAATATATACATTTTTTTTTGTTCTTATCTTCTTCTCCTATAATTTCTAAATTGATAAATTTTTTAATTTGATTGCAATCCAAATTATTCATCTAATCATTTTATTATTAATTTATCTATAATTTCTAAGTTACTAAAAATCTTAATTTGATTACAATTCAAATTCGTCATCTAATCTGTTTATTATTAATTTAATTTTTTTACTATTTTTTCATTATTAAAATGCTAAACTATTATAGAAAAGTATTTTAAAATATATGTGATTTGAGGTACATATTATCAGCATTGAGGTTTTATGTATTTAAGTATTATGGATGTAAGGTTTTGTGGTCGTGGATCTTGTAACTTTACACTTTATTCTATATTTAAAATATTATTTTATTAATTTACAATATTTATTCAATACTTAAATTATATATGATTATTGATTAAACCTGTGCATCGCATGGGCATAACACTAGTATCTAAATAAAGTAATGGTTTTGATATTTACCACATGTAATAAATATTATATCATATTTATGTAAATTAAATATTTATCCCAACACTCTCATTTGCATTTTTCTTATTTGTAAAATTTACTTTTTAACCATGTTCGACACCATTGTCAAGGAGGATTGTGTTATTTTACACAAATAAATGATGGGGTTTAGTTTGGTGGTGGGTTTCGAGGAGGATTTTGTTAATTTGTTCAATGTGAAAAGTTTACATGTGTGTGTGTGTGTGTGTTTTTTTTTTTTTTTTTCATATAATAATTCAAGTACAAAAAATAGTTTAAAAATATAATTGTATTTTAATAAGTAATACATTAGTTGAATTCAAGTCATAGTTCAACCATAATGACATGTTTTGTAACGTAGTTAGAACTCCACCTCATGCTCTCCTACCATCTACATATTAAAATAAAAAATACATAGTTTTATTGCACAAAAGCCAAGGCAATTTTTCTCCATCAAAGATGTAATTTTATTTCAATAATCGTTTCAGTTTGTTTATTGGAATAAAATATTTCAGTATCAGTGTTGTAGGGACACAAGTTGCGGCCCAAGCCCAAGGTGAATGGGGTGATGGCCCAATGAGTCCAGTACAATAAATTTGTAGAGAGTGAGTTGAAGAACTTGGCCCTAGTGAATTTAATAACAGCTAGTATGAAATTAAAAGATGATCAAGCAAGAAAAGAACACATAGGGCTAGATAAATTCACTGTCCGAGGAGACGATTCTGAGTATAAATCAATATAACTGTTTACAAATACAACTTTTATTGCCACAATATTTATTCTCCCTTTTTCTTCGACCCTTCTCTCATGGGAGGTCTTTAACAATATATAATTCCTTTCCAACCGTCTTGATCCTACACTTGTTAATCATCTAAGTCTTCACTTGAGTGTATGTCCCATCAGACACATTCTTTGACTTTCTGTGACTTGTGATATTTGAGATTGCACTGTTCAGGGGTCTTCTCCACATAAATGTGGCTAGAAAAGTAGCTACAGTGCATTTAATGCGATGGTAGCAGCTTTTCATTTAGATATTTCTGAGTTCTTATCGCTTCTATACGTGCATAATGCTCATCCTTATCGTGGAAACCTCCTGAAAAGTCACCTAGATTGCTGAAATACAGATTTGATTAGTATTTATCATATCCAAGGAGGAGTTCCTCCTCGGACTATCCTCCTCCGTTCCTTCCTTATGTGACTCTAAACTTGGGGTCTCTCTCAATTATTTACCCTTCCTCGGACACGATTACATCCTCAAATAAGGCTCAAGGCCCAATATACAACTTTGGGCCTTTACCCCCACAAGTGTATTTCAACATTCTGTTTTAGGACTATCTCTATTTTCATATTTTATAGATACTTATATATATATATATATATATATATATATATCTAACATGTCATTCAAAGGATTTAGGAAATGCAAATTGTTAAAATTAATATATTTAAAAATATAAGCATACTATTATAGTGAATTCTCAAATATTTAATCATTTCAACTAATTTAAGCATACAATAATTGTTAATTTTTTTATTATATGTGTTATTATATCTACTACTTTTGCCTTTTGATACTATTTTTGTTTCAATTTTTGCCAAAAAGGGCATGAGAAATAATGTTATATTCCAAATCAATTCTTTTTCCTTTTGATAACAAGTATTCTTATATAAATTTTATAAAATTAACCGTATAAATTATTTGTATATAAAAAAATTAGTGTACTGTCTATAGGTAATTCATTCATGAAAAATCAATTCATTTACCCATCAATAGAGGACAATTTAATTTTTTATGGGAACATGTGACAATTAATTTATACATTGATATAAACATTAAGTTTCAATTTTGATGAGATGGAAGGATAAATTAGCAGAACTTTTTTTTTTTATAGAGAAAACAGTTAGCAACCTTAGACCATTATGACTAATGTTTTTTGTTTATTTCAATGTATAAAGTGTTTGAAACGGCTATATTTTTTGGCATGAAACTCATGAGAGTTATGTTTTTGGCACGGTTGTGAGAGAATATATATATATATATATATATAAATAAGAGGTATATATATATATATATATAAGAGGTAATATTTAAAATGGAAGTCATATCCTTCTTCATTTATAAACAAAAAAAAAAGAGAAAAAGATCAGAAGCAAACTTGTTGTGTATAACTAAGAGAGAAGGCACCAAAAAAATAAAAGTAAAAAAGACTGGTGGATTTTTTTATTGATCTTGAGTTTGTTGATAATTTTTGAAGACCCCAACTTTGTATAAAAATCAGTCGTTTGCCTTAAACGCAACTAATTCAACAATTTAATAAAAACAATCATTAAGAGCGGACGCCATATATTAAAACTATCTCTTTAAAAAAAAATCAACAAATCCATGCATCATTGCCCAACGACCTTAACTCTAGTCAAAGCACTTGATAAGCTTGGTGACAATATTATCCCACACAATGCATTGCCGTAGTGCCATATTGGGTGCATATTAAATTAAGAATGTGAAGCTAGCACCTAGGACTTAGGTCTTATGCAATTTAGTCAAAGATTCCGAGAACCTAAAAAAATTCGAACCACCAAAATAATTAAGAATGTGAAGCACTTAGGCCATAGCCAGCTCAGTCAAAGATGTTTGCATAGGTCATGTTTATAACATTTCTTTGGGTTTTTTTTTTTTTTGGTTCCCTTTTCTAGAAGAAATTGATTGAAGAGGAATGTTAGATGAAACGCATTTAAAAGATATCATCATTTTTTTGAAACTTTTAATAATTAACATGTAAATGGCCTATGACAAACCTTCCATTTTTGTTTAAAAAGTTCTGTATATACAGATGAAAAGCACTTAGTGCTCAAAACGTACCATCATGTTCTTGCCTATATCGAAGATTGAATCTAAACCATTCATTTGGTATCCTTGTACTCTATTAATATGTTTGTCTTAATGAGTTAATTATAAGATTTCCTTTGTGTTAAAGAGTTTTGAGTGAATTCATTCCTTTAGAGAGTTCTGTGCATGCAAGTCCCTTGGTAAGTACTAGTATATTTTGATTATTTTCCTTTTCTTTAATTTCCTCTAGTCCTTATTTAGATATTCTTCACAATTCTTCCTTCTTTTAATTATACATGTTAATTTGTTTCTAATTTTAAATTAGGGTCTTATCGTTTTCCTTTTTATGTTTAAATATGGCCTCTATTGAGTTGAATTAATTCTTTAGCTAGATAGCCAAGTATATTGTTTATCTTTATACTTAAAAAGAATTTTGAGGTGCTCTAATATTTGTTAAGGGTGAATTATATTAAAATTTCCTGTGTTTTGATGGTATTCTATTGAAATTTGTTTAAGTTTATATTTATTATTATTTTTTTTCTAATCACATGATGTGCTACTGTTTTATTGACCAAGAATATCATGTGACTTGACAAATACTTCTACTTTTTTTTTGAGGAGAGACAAATACTTCTACTTTGTCATGAAAGATTCAGTGGTGAAAGCAGTCAGGCCATTGTCACACCACCAAAGTTATAGTTTTTAAAATTTATCGAAAGATTTTATTTTTCGATAAATAAAATATTTATTCCCTAATTTTCTTGCTGCGTATTCATCACGTGCGTGTACTTTATGATATTTATTTTCCATTAGTATTTAGAGGGAGATTGAACAGATATATAGTCTACTAAAAAAAAAAAAAATCAATTTTAGAAAAAAATGAAGAAAAAAAAAAATCAAAGAATCTTAATGAAAGACGGTCATGACAAGAAGGTGTTAATGCATTTTATCATGAATTTTAAGTAATCACATATTTCTTTTCAAAAAAAGTAATCACATATTAATTCTCTAATTTTCTCGCTGCTTTCAATATTCAGATGAATTTTAAGCTGCATATACATCTTGGTCTCAAAAGAAGAAAAAAAAAAAAAAACTGCATATACATCTCTTTTTTTAAGATAAAAATCAATTGTTAATAAATTTTCATTTTAATAAGTCTTTTTTCTTCATTAATACATACAAATCACAACGTGCAGGCTAAGTGTGTGTGTATATATATATATATATAAATGATGATAAAAATTAGTTGTACTAAGTCTAAAGTGCCCATTTGGTTTTACATTTTAGAAAAGAAAAAAAAAAAAGCTTTTTGTAAACATATATTTTGGCGTTTAGTGAGATTTTAAAATCATTTTTAAATGACCCCACTGTTGTGATTTTACATGTTTCGCGTTGCATCTTTTGAGGTGAAATTTCATGACACGGGTTTGATTGGATAAAATTTATTTTGTTAAAATTAAAAATTTATTATTGAAAGTTCGTTAAAATAGTACAGTGAAATTCATAAATAGAACAAAAAATACAATAAAACCAATAAATAATAAAAATAAACTAAATAATAAAATAATTTATAATTTCCATCCAAATCCAATCTTACACTAAAGGATCTTCCAAAATCATAAAGCTGAACAGACTACTCTGAATTACAATATTAGATTCTCAAAAAAAATTTGCAATATTAAAAAAGATATAGCTTTTAAAAGATATATTTTTTTTTTATACAAGATAAAATTTTACTCTAGCTTAATCTAAGTGTATATATGTGTGAAGCTCCCTTTTGGAGACTTGAACTCCAGCCCTTGTCCTCCACACCCTACAAACATTTATACTTGTGGAATGACTATCGCACCAAGGGTATTTGGTGGTTAAAAAAAAAGACATTATTAATAACATAGTACATATGTATTTATTTCCCATTTGCACTATTTGTTTAGTAAATTTCTAGACCTTGTCGCAAATTTATAAATATCCACAAATAAGCTAATAATTATTGTCTTTATTCTTATTATAGTTGATACAGAAATTTACTTGAAAAATCATATATTTCCACAAAAATATGGTAAACATCTATATACCAAAATTGGAGGAACAGCTATGAATTCCCAGTCTTGAAATGTGAATATTTTCACTTACCCGTACTTAAAAATTGTCCATAAGCTTTCCTGTAAATTTAGAGGGAAAAAAACATATAATTTTTAAAATAAAATCCTCTAATTTTTGGTATTGTTGTTTTACTCAGAAAAAGAGGAGCTTGGTATTTGAAACTTCATATGGGTTGTTAAAACGTATTCATTGTCCAATCTCTAATTTTATCTTGAAACAGTTAATCAGGCAATTATCTCTTGAAAAGTAAACTACTTCTCATTGTAACTATAAAAGTTATTTGTGGTGTACAACTTTTTAAAAAATGACTTGGAAAAAAGAAGAAGATAGATTTTGGCTTGAGAAAAATTTAATTATGTGCATTATCAATATATGTTGTATATCCCATAAAAAAAAAAAATTATTTGTATATAGGTGCATGACACTATTGATCACTTATTCATTAAATCGTGATTCTTTGTACTTTGGTTTGACTAAAAATGTTTATCAGTGTTCTTGAAAAAAAAAAAAAAAAGTTTCACAGTGTACTCCTAATAATATCATTTAATCTTTTTCATTCATCTTGTTATAATTTAGATGTAAGACCATAAAAGTTCTATAAAATGTCATTTTTTTAGCAAGAATTATTTACCCAGCTTCGTACCAATCAACTAGTTATCTCCCTCTCTCTCCTAACATTTTTTTTAAAGACTAAGTATCAATCTGCTATCACTTAAACAATAATTATCACAGCTTCTATTTAATTATCAGCTTCTAAACATGCTTCTTTACAGGTTGTCTAAACCACAATGATTTGTTCTGGGCATAGTGCATTTATAGTACTTCTTGCACTTTCATGTTTGATTGTGCCTATCACATGTGCATCCAAATTACCATCACAAGTACTGGATTTCATTCATGGTGATACTATAACAAATGCTGGTTGTAACACCAATCTCAGTGGAAAGAGATGGGCGGTTCTAGTTGCTGGATCAAAAGGTTACTATAATTATAGACATCAGGTATAGATTTGACAAAATTATTTACACTTGTTTGAACATATAAGTGCTTTTTTTTTCATTAGCAAAAATAACTCTGTAGTTTTAAAATTGAATTTTCGGAAATGCAGGCAGATGTATGTCATGCATATCAAATATTGAAGAAAGGTGGGTTAAAAGATGAAAATATCATTGTGTTCATGTATGATGATATTGCATTCAATGATAACAACCCCAGGCCTGGTGTGATCATCAACAAACCAAATGGTGGTGATGTTTATGCAGGAGTGCCCAAGGTCTTTTCTGCTATAGTTATACAATTTCAATTATGAGCTTGTTATAACATCTATTAACATTTAACAATACTTAATTATATGAGTTTAATTTATACTTCTTCTTGTAGGATTATACAAAAGACCATGTTAATGTAAAAAACTTTTATGCCGTTATTCTTGGAAACAAAAGTGCCGTCACTGGTGGTAGTGGTAAGGTTGTGAATAGCGGACCAAATGACCATATGTTCATATATTATACTGACCATGGAGGTCCTGGGGTTCTAGGTTAGTAATTTTACTTTAAATACCAAAAGTTGGATTGAATAATACAATATTAAATTTTCAACTAATTACAATACAATAATGTGAAGGTTTTTATTATCAAATACTAAGATAATTGAGCTCATCATACTGTTTGTTAGCGATGCCTAATGGTGAATATATGTATGCCAAAGATCTTAACAATGTGTTGAAGAAGAAGCATGCAGCAAAATCTTACAAAAGCATGGTAAGTTATCGACTTATCGTGATCCCTTCAAAAATGATTAATTTGCAATATTTAGCTTGTTTAGTAGTATTAATCTTTTTTGGGGTTCAATTACTTAATATGGTTTTATACTAACATGAAAAATTATAGGTATTTTACCTTGAAGCTTGTGAGTCTGGGAGTATTTTTGAGGGACTTCTTCCAAATAATTTGAACATATATGCAACTACAGCATCAAATGCAAGTGAGGATAGTTATGCAGCTTATTGTCCAGAGGATTCTAAAGCTGTTGAGGAATATGACACATGTTTGGGAGACTTCTATAGTATTTCCTGGTTGGAGGATAGGTATGCAGTATTTTGTATCATTATCAAAGTCATTTACTCTAATAACCCCTCTGAAAATATTATCTCAAAACAAATATACATCAGTTCTAATGATTTTATTTTAAACCCAACACTATTTTTTTTTTCGCTATGTGGCAAAATTTTGGAGCAGTGACAAACATGATTTGCGCCAGGAAACTTTGCAGAAGCAATATGAAGTGGTAAAAGATTACTTCCTCTTGTAAATGTTTTACAAAACCTTATATTAAAAATGTCATAGTTGAATCTTAAAATAGGTCGATTATGTATTGTAGACTGTTTTTAAGTAATGATAAATTGAATCTCTTTGTAAATTGAAAAAAGAAACTAAAGAGCTTGCCTAAGACGATTTCTAGATCTTCTTGTTAGACCCTCTATTGCTATGTCTCTTTGTCTTTGACCAATCATCAATTCAACCAAAATCTTGTGGATGCAATTACAGATTCAAAGGAGAACAGTAGCAGGTGTTTCAGATCGCAGTTCACATGTAATGCAATATGGAAACAAAAAACAAAGTAATGAATGCCTCTACTATTACATGGGTACAAATCCTGCAAATGATAACTATGCTTTTGTTGAAAATCCCTCTTCACCATCAACTCTGGGGGTTGTTAACCAACGTGACGCGAATCTCCTTCATTTTTGGCACAAGGTTTTTCGTCTATCAATCATTTGTTACTACTACTTTCTCATAGGTTCTTTAAGTTATATGTCTCTCTTTTTTTTCCGTTTAGCACGAATCTCCTTCATTTCTGGCACAAGGTTTTTCATCTTTCAATCATTTGTTACTACTACTTTCTCATAGGCTCATTAAGTTATATGTCTCTTTTTTTTGTTTAACAAAGTAATAATCATACTTTCTTCACCTTAAAGTCATTTTCATTTTTTTTTTTCTCAGTACCATAAAGCCCCTGCAGGCTCAGATGAAAAGCTTAAAGCTCAAAAGGAACTAAATGATGAGATTTCTTTAAGGAAGCATGTGGACTTCAGTATAAATCATATTGGAGAGCTTTTATTTGGAAATGGTAATAGCTCAAAAGTGTTGGAGACTGTTCGGCCAAGTGGGCAACCTATTGTGGACGATTGGAATTGTTTTAAGATGCTTGTAGGTCCTTGATTACTTCTTTCTAGTTTCATGTGTAGCTAAATTGCTAACCTCGTGATTTTGATGTTAATATTTTTACCATTTTCATGCTGCAGGTAAGTACATATGAGAAATATTGTGGATCATTATCAAAATATGGGACGCAACACATGCGAGCAATTGCTAATATGTGCAATGCTGGGGTTACCATGAAGCAAATGGTTGCAGCATCAACTCAAACTTGTTTTAAGATACCCCCTACTAATTAGCATTTCTACAAAAATAGAATAAATGGATCAACCTGGATTTGCTTGTCCTGCTCTAATGAGCTTCATATGTATGTGTGTGAGATTTAGCAAGCTATTGGAATGGATGTATCTATATTCTGTGAATGTAAGTAGATTTGTTATATGACATTTGAATACGAAAGTATTAGAAGATTAGTCCATTATAACATGTAAAGATAGTGGGCAGGATAATTCAGCCTAAAATTTGAGCCAAAGTATTTGAAGGAAAGAACTGAACCTCTTAACAATCACTATTAGACTAACTTATGTTGCATTATTGAATAAAACAAAATAATAAACAAATAAAAAAGAAAAGGGAACAATAGCGGTACATAAGCATTTCAAACTAAAGAGAATGAAACTGTAAAAGTCTACAGTAAAAACTTGAAACTGCTAATGTACCTTCATCTCATTTATAAACAACTGACTGAATAAGTAAGTATGGTTACAGAAAATATATGCATGGGTATGAATAATACACCTAAATGATTGCATCCATATGAAGTTCCAAATTCCATAATGATAAAAGTGTAATAATGTTCTTCGTTCTCAATGTCAAATTTTAGCCTCGAACCCCCCCACCCCCCTGCCCACACCTTGTTGTGCCTTTAGGCCTTAAGACAAAATCACAAAACGAAGCCAAAGAAAGAGGATTGACCTTGTAATTCTTACACTAACACAGACACTCTAAACTAGAAATTGCATTTGTTAAGTCAAAAATTTTATAATTGCTTCAATTTTAAAGACTACTACGAACCAAAGCAGTATCTCCAATCGTGATATGATCATTTAAACTGTCTCCTCTTGAAAATCCCAGCATCTTTACGAACATTTCTTACCTTACTCAATTGAAGGTGTCTTGAGCTCCTTAATCTTTGAGACCTGCCCCTAACATGAACAAATACTTCCCCAGTCTTCAACCTTACAAGATGGTGATTGTGACTGTGTCCACTATGCCTACTTGAAGGGTAAAGAGATCTCCGAAGCTGATCTTTTCTTCTCTCTCTGACCGACTTTTGCTCTCTACTAACATTTAGATGATGATAGTTATCTGAAAAATCACTCTCATCACTTGAGCTGTACCCTAATTCAACATCTTGAATATGGCGTCAGCGCCGACAGTTTATCCTCTTGGTATTCTTTAACTTGTGCCACAAGAAAAAGGTAATGTCTTCTAAAGCAAAAAAATGTCTCACATGCTGCCCAACACATCTTACAAAGGCTTCTTACTATGCATTGGCAGATCCCCAACTTGAACAATAAGTAGAATAACAACGACACTGATGCAGAGAAAAATATAAATAAGTCATTTCCTTATCTTTAACTAAAAAATAAAATAATGCTATTTAACGGCCAAGCAGTCTTCCATTAGTTTCACTTTAAAGGGTTCTAGAAGCAAAATTCTTCTAACAAATAAAGGGGAAAAACAAAAGTTTCTTCTTGTTACTGGAACATATCAAACCTTCAGAAACAAATGGCAATCATAAAACTTAGACAGAAAAATTAGCAATCCTGGGAGAAATAGTGAAGCAGAACCAGGTCAAGTGGTTGAAATGCGTCCATCAAAGAAAAGGAAAGGTGGACTCATCAGCCCATGTGATGTTTGTAAGGCTAATAATTTGAAACTAATGGAAGCAATATTAAAAAAAAAGGGTGAAAAAAACCATAAAGAAAACTAAGGACAGAGGAATTACTTATGTAGCAAAGGACCAAGATCATTAACAGTTTCACCAGGTTGGAGACACATAAATGTTCAATGAAACATACTACGTCCCATGGTCCTGAACAAACACCCCTGCAAAAAAAGCAGATCAAAGTCAAAACAGATGAACCAGAAAATCCATAACTATCAAAATGCATGCATGATAAAGTTACATTATCCATGATTGCAGTGAGTGAAACATGAGGACCCAAAACATATCTGAGCCAACTAAAGTTTATGTTCATACGTCATAACCACATTTAAAACAACAAATAATGGTTTTCTTAACGATCCATTTGTTTTGATGGAAAATCTTGTGTAAAAATAGTTTTTCGTGTTTTTTAGCGTTTGGTGGCATAAAAAAAGATAAGTCAAAGGAAAACTATCTTTGGTCAATATAAAAAGTATGACTTATTTTTAGAGATTGTTTTCTACTAAATTTTTTTGGAAAACAACTCTACCTCACAACAAACTAAATCAGGGAAGTTAGGAGGTTGTCTTTCAACTCATTTAAAGTTGTTACCAAACATTGAAAAATGAGATAGTATTATTGAAAATGATTCTTGAAAAATGACTCATTTTCTAAAAAATGTCATTGTTGAAACAAACAGAGCGTACGCTCCTTCTCAGAGTATCCTGTTGTCTCCTTCTCAGAGTCCATGATAATTGCCCAATTATGAATAGACTAATTATTTTAGAGCAGGGTTGACTAGATGATGTGATCAGATGTAAGCAATAAGCTATTGCTCCATTAGCCTATGTAAGTATCTAACCCTGTTCATGAGATCATTTTAAAATTCTATCTGTTAGAATATTCCTTTCCTGCAGAGGAATACTACTCTCCGTTTTCCCTTTCTAAGGGGACTAACTGCAGACCACAAATGTCTCAAAAGATTCTGGTAAGAAAGGAACTGTTGGTCACTATTGTTTCGACACGTCAAAATATATGGAACACGGGCATGACTTTCCTACCTGAATACACAAAGCTTCGGATTCTGTGAACCGAAAAAAAAAAAAAAGCTATATGGAAAGGTAGAGAGGCTTAAACATAAAAATTTCTTCAACTTCTCTCTCAGCTTTAATTAATACAATGCCTGCATAATACTTCGTTTTATGTTCAAAAGCCATTTCACAAGTTTTTGATATCAAGGTTTGATTAACTGAACTGAATGTCTTTAAAACAGTCACCATTGCAAGATAAGGAACCTACTATTTTATAATTTGCAATGTTCTCATGTGATTCTTGAGCAAAGGTAGAAATGCCCCTTCAGTTACTTGACACGGGCCAAGTAGGTAGAGAAGTATAATTTCCAGATAAAAGACAAGGCAAAGTGAAGTACATATATTTTCATTCCTCGCAAATAATTAGCTAGAGGAGACGACAGTTGCATCAGTGTTTGAAGCTTTATATCGGTAATCAATTGTACCAAGTAAGAATAGACACAAAGGGAAAATGCAAATAGAATGAAAATAAATTGAAGCTAATCTCAGTGCCTACTGAGCTTCTTTCAACTTCACAACTTAGTTGATTGAGTCTAGCAGAGCCCAACACTAGCAACAGACAGTATAAAACATGAAACTTAACAAGCATGGAAGTTTTCTTACTCGCATGATGCACCAAAGATGGTCTTGATTGGAGCTGCAAATGCACTTCCAATAACACCTCCAATTCCATTTGCAGCTTTACCGATGACACCCCCCATTGTGAAATATTTCCACAGTCATGTCTCATTCAAAAGCCCATATCAATTGATATTAACTCCATAGCAATTGCACTGAGGAAATAAATGGCAAAAAATAAATATTAGGTAGCAAGTGGGAATTTTAAAAATAAATATTCGATGGAGTGGGGTTTTTTTGGTGTATTGGTGCTAAAATTTAGCTTTTAGCATATTTAATGGGAATGCTCTAAGGATGAGCCAAGCTTTCTGTGTTTTTTATAATTGTTAACTGCGTAATTTTAGAAGCTTCTCTTTTTTGAATTTTTGGGTTTTTGTACCCTTGGAGCTTGTGGAGTGGATATGCCATCTCAACTGGGTAGTATATTCTCTTCCGAAATTTTGAGCTTTTTAAAAAAATATATTTTTCTTAATTAAAAATTTGACTAGGAAAGTAAATATTCCTAATATTATCACATGAATTAATCAATTCAATTCAGATTATTCAATATTTTTTAATTAAAAATTGTAGGGTCAATTTTTGTAGTCCAAGCCCACAAGATATGGATTATGAGCCCTATGAACCCCAGACAATGAATTTGTAGAGCGTGGGTGAAAGAACTGGGCTGGATATAAATTAAACAAGAGTTGGTTATGGTATTTACGAATAAACTAGCATGCAATCACGTTAAGGCAAAAGCAGACATGAATGTCCGAAAAGTATTCTATTGAATGAAATTAGGTTACAAGTTTCAAAGTTACAATAAAGTTGTTTTCTTCTTCTCCTCATTTTTTCTCATTTTCTCCTCATCAGGGGCTCTTCTTCTTTATATAGCCTCTTTCCTCATCATCACAGCCGTCCACTTGTCCTCCATCTGCGTACATACTTGAGTACAGGTCACACCAAGCATCTTCTCTAACTTTTTGGGAGTGTCGGTAGCTGAAGTTGCACTGTTCAGGGGTCTTCTCCACATAAATGCGGCCAAAAAAGTTGCTGCAGGGCATTAAATACAGTGGTAGCAGCTTTTCCTTGAGATATTTCTTCATCCTTATCATCTACAGGCATGCCCAGAGTTTATCTTTGCCATTGAAATTGCCAGGAAGGTTATTCGGACCTTACATACGTTTATTTGATCAAGGCTACTCGTATCCGAGGAGTAAAACCTTTTCGGACAAAGGGTGACCTCTTCGGATTGTACTCCACCTCCATCTCCGGGTTTGTTGCCTCCAGGTGGACTCTACCCCAACTCGTTATTACTCTTCGGACATAAAGTAATCTCAAAAACAGGGCCCCAGACCCAATAGGTAGATCTGGGCTTTTAACCCCCCCACAAAAAATATGTTGAATTCTCCAATGGAAAAAATTTAGTTACAAAATTAATTATAGTCTAAGACTACAACCTTACTCAATATCTTTTTTATTGGATATGAATTTTAACAAAGGGTAATTATTGGGTATTCCCGGAGTACCACAAATGCGTACTCCCAGAGTATTTAATAATTTTCCTTTAACAAATCTACCATTAGATTATATCTTCTTCTTATATCTTTCATGCTTGCAAAATTTCTAAAAAATTAAAGATCAATAGCTATGTCATCAATAAATTATTTAAATGGTAAGTTTTTATAATTTAAAATTATGCATAAAATATAAGCTTATAAATCATATAGTAAATAATATCCGATTGACACAAAATTTGATATGTGTATTAAGAATGTAAAGAAAATATAATTCAACAGTTAGATTTTCAAAATATATAGTAATGTTTATTTTATTAAGTAAGGTTGTAACTTTAAGCTACAACTAATTTTGTAGCTAAACTTTGTCTTTTTGCAATAATCCAATTTTTTTTTTTTTAAAGAAACAAACACACACGCAAGAAAGAGGAAAAGATGTTCTAACACAAAAGTACACTATCATAAACTTCACTCAATAGCCATGATAACTTTAAGGGAATATAGGGCTAACAAGTCTTCTTTTATTTTTCATGGATGTCATACAAACAATATCAATTTTTCTATAAGTCTTTAATATGCTTTGAGTAATGTTGATTCCTTATAGGGGGGAGGGAGGAGGGGGAATGATGAGGTAGAAAATATAACTCTTTACAACATTACTCTCACATGAGACTAACATCAATACTATTTTAGTTGTATACTTATCATAGTATATCATCTTACCGCCATTGATTCTTTATTAAAAAAAAAAAAAAAAAAAAAACATTTCCTTTGATTCTCTAACAAAAAGACCATACCACCATTAAAAAAAAATTTAAAACAATTTTATCGCAAAACTTATTAATAAGTTTATTGACGGAAGTGATAATATACATACTAGTGATACCACATCAACTATGCGTTAGGCACTAGTCAGGCCAAGAATCTTGTACTTTAATTAGTTGACACTTCCTGATGTTTCAAATGGAGATATTAATAGGTCAAATCTCTCATCCCTTGTTGTAACCATCAAATTATTAAAATTATTAAAAAAAAAAAAACCATGAATGAGTTAGATTCTAATTCTATAAAAATAAAAATTAAAAATTAAAAACTTGTCTATCTCTCTATTTGAGTATAAACCAATTTTCAATACGCTTAAGAGTGATTAAACATCACTCGAAGCAAGAAACTAACTTGCACAAAGAGGAGTGAATTCGGCATAGCTTGATTTAATAGGACTTCTTTGTGAAATCACAAGTTAACAATAAAAACATGAAAATTAGAGAAACTTTATTGATAGTAACAATGAGATTACAATGTCAAAATTACAAAAAGCCTAAGTTACAAAGTCTAATTCATGTGAGGTGACTTTGATGCACTCACAAGCATGAAGTAATAACCTTCGGATTATGTGAGAGAGAGAGAGAGAGAGAGAGAGAGAGAGAGAGAGAGAGAGTTTCCATGGTTTTGACAGATGAATGTGTTGTCTTGTGTGAGAATGTGCTTTTCTATTTATATATGTAACTTTGACAATTAAAGTTGTTCCTTGTCGCGTGTTGTGTTGCAATTGCTCCCCCCCCCCCCCCCCCCCAAAAAAATCTTAACTAATACTCCACCAAAAACTGTCTCTAAGTAACTCCTCTTATTCACAAGCTTATCATGTGCGCCTTTCACTCAATTAGATCCATGCAAGAAGAGATTGTGATTATTCACGTGACTTTCATGTGTTCTTGTTTAGACATATACACGAGTTGTTCCTTATGGCTTAAGGCAATTATCATGACTTGGATATCAATAAGATGATGCCACTTGTCTTTTTCTAAGGACTTTATTTACTATTATTGTATCAGCGACATATATCTTATATAATCTTTTACAATATCATCATATACTATATAATAAAAGTTGGGCTTAGAAGCCGTGGTTTCACCAAATTGTAGAATTTTTTTTTAGATTTTAAATATATATATATATATATATATATATTGTAGAGTCAGGATTTGTAGCTCAAACCCAAAACAATGAATTTGTAGAGAGTGGGTGAAAGAGCTGGGTTAGTTGTAAATTTAGCAACTGTTAACTATGATATCCAGGAATGAACCAACGTAAAAACATACTTAAAAACTAAACAAATTGATATCCGAAGAGGTATATTATTGATTGAACAGTGAATATAGTTCTTAGAACTACAGTAAAATCTTGCTCCTCCTCTTATTATCTTTTTTCCGATCCCCCCTCATCAGAGGCATTTTCCCTTTATATAGCCTTCTTCTCAACTATCTTCACCGTACACTTGTTCTTCATCTATGAATTCACTTGAGTGCATGTCACATCAGGCATTTTCTTTAGTTCCCCATGAGTGGTGGTAGCTGAGGTTGCACTGTTCAGGGGTCTTCTCCACATAAATGCGGTCAGGAAAGTTGCTGCAATGCATTAAACACGGTGGCAGCAGCTTTTTCTTTTAGATATTTCTTCGTTCTTATCATCTCCAGGCATGCCCAAAGTTTATCCTTATCATTGAAGTCGTTAGGAAGATCACTCGAACCTTCTAGATATTTGCTTGATCAAGACTTTTTGTATCCGAGGAGAATAACATCTTCGGACCAATGGTGCTCTCTTCGGACTATACTCTTCGTTCATTTCCAGGTATATCTCTTCCACACGGACCCCTTCTCAACCACTTTCTTCTCTTCGGACACACAGTAATCTTCTAATAGAGCTCTAGGCCCAATACATAAGGTTGGGCTTTTACCCCCCACAATAGCCCCTCAAAATTTTAATTTTTCCCTCGCATCCGAGGAGAAAAAATAGGATTTTGATTTGTTACAAAATAAAAGCTTAAAGCACAAAAATATCTGAGTTCACACGCGTATGAGCATAGATTTAGGCGCTTCATCATTGCTGCTGTCGTTTCAGTATTCCTAAAGTGCTATTAATTACTCTAGGCAGCATTTTGTCTCTGGTATCCAACGGTGGACTATTGATCCAACGGATGTGGTTCTTCCTCAGAATTTGGGCGGGATGACTCCTACCCTTTCATTTGTCCCTATATAAAGCCTCAGAAGAGGTTATTTCTCCTTTACTTTGCAGATTCTCAGATTCTCCAGTGAACTCGAACATTCAAATCCACCAAGCTCTCCAATCATCAAATCCAAAATCTATAAGAATCTCTCCACGAGTTTAAAGATCATTCTCCGATTTAGTTTTTGTAAGTTCTCCTTTATTCAAACCTTTCATTTTCTCTTCGACTAGCTTTCTCGGCCTTCGAATAGTCACTCCCCAGTCACTGCATTTGGAGTTTCCTCTTCTTTGTTTAATTGAGATGGGTAGATTTCAGTATATAATGGATAACCCCGCCTAGATGGAGGAATTTAGGGCAACATATCGCATACCTCAAGATGTGGGTTTGAGATATTATCCTTCGGAAAGACTTCTAACAGATCGGAGGGTGGGCAAAGTTATAATCCCCATCATCGCCTTCCTAGAAGGGGGAATGACTATCCCTATAGGCCCTATTATCAGAGATTACCTCTGAAACCATAGGCTTAGTCCTGACCAATGTGCGCCTAACGTCTTTACAATCTTAGGAGTAGTTGATGATTTGAACCGTCATCTAGGATTGAGACTCACCTGGCTCGACGTGGTACATATGTACGAGTGTCATAGCCAAAAAGGAGCGGGATATTATCTTAAATCCCGATCCGACGTTGTTAGGCTCGTCTCCTGCCTTCCCAAACTAACAAAGGGATGAAAGACAACTATCTGATCGTCTCAGGCGCGTGGCATGACGGTTTTCATTGCCCAACTCAACCAGGAGAGCCAGGTGGGACATTCTAGATTTAGGTTTACTAACAGTAGATTTAGGATCTCCGTTTTTTAACAATTTTGTCTTCTCTTTGTATCATTATTTTCAAGTTTCTGACTAAGTTCTGTTGTGATGTTAACAGATAAAGAACACATTTCTCCTCGGCTCAGCCTTACAAACGCCGCCGCGTTCAATTATTTATTACAATCAGAAATTTTTGTAAGTGAAGACGGGCAACTTCGGTCCGTTCCTCTTATTCTTGGTTTCACGCCGAAATCGACCGATTTTCAGCCGGTCGGCAACACAATAAGATAGGGAGACCATCGTATCAACCGTATAGATGTTGCCCGAAAAGATTTTTTAGCTCCGTTTGATCTTGCGCCCATGCCACATCCAAATCCGCAGGGTATACCATTGCTCCTCCAGCCAATTTAGCAGGTTCCCCTCGAACTAGTAACAGTAGGTGAAAGAGTTGCTTCTTCAACCCCTTCGCTTGACGAGCAGATTGATAAGTTCAAGTTCGAAGGAGAAGCTTCAGGAGGGGTTCAAGTTTTAGACGCCGAGGAAGAGACTGATAGGCAATCTAGTGTTCTCCCACAGAGAATAGACGTACCAGACAATTCTTCAGAAGAAGACATGGCAAGCTTGAGGGACTCGATGAAGAATAGAAATAAAAAAGCTGGGCCCAAAGAGACTGGTATGTCTCAACCAGTGGTTAGTCTTCCTCCACCACCTCCTTAGGTTCCTTTAGATCTCGGCTTAAAGCAATTTCCAGATCTAAAGAAGAAGAGGCCCCTCACCGATAATGAAGAAAGGAAGGTGGCGCCTCCAAAAGGAACCAAGCAACAGAAAATGGTCAAAGACCACCGGAGCAAAAGGGTTTCATCTACCGAGAGCTGAGATGACTCTCTCATAGCAGATGTGCATCGAGGACCTCGTACCTGGGCTCCCAGGCTGAAATTGGATGGTGCTCCTATCCCCTGGGAGACCTCTCTCAGAAATTATAGTGGGGGGAAAGCAGGTCTCGTTGCTAAGGCCCTGGAGCAATCACTGCTCCTCCCATGAGACATGGAGTCATACAGGCATTTCAACCAATATGAACTCTTTTTATCCCTTAAAAGGGATTTAGCCATGGTAAGTGAATTGATCCACTTCCTCAATTTAAGATGCTAGTCTTTTCCATTCACCCCTTTTCTTTGCTTTATATTGAAGTTTTTCATTCTGCTATGTAGATTAGTCATCAAGTTTATGTGGTCGAGGAGTGGAACAAAAAGGCCTATATTGAAGCCCAAGCAGAGGGCCATTCTCAGTCTGAGGCAGAAAAATCGCTGGGCAGTCTGAAGGATGATATGCTCATCTGACCGAGCAGTTGAAAGAGATGACCAAGCAGAGGAATAGTCTAGATGCGGGTCTTAAAAATGCCGAGAAGCAGGTCGAAGACCAACGCCAGCAGCTGAATTTGACTCAGATTAATCTGGAAACAGAGAGAGCACTGGTGAAAGGTCTTCGGGCTGATCTTCAGAAAGGCAGGGAGACCGCCAAGTTAGCTGAGAAGGATGCTCAGTTGGCCAAGGAGGCAGTCGAGGCTGAAAGACAGGCAGCCTATAAACTGGGGGTAGAAGAGACCCAAGCCAACCTTACTGAGCAGTTTGTCACGGTCTGCCGAGAGTACTGCGATATAACTTGGAGAAAAGCACTTGATGCTGCTGGGGTCTTTGCGGAATCTGACTTGGGGCAACCTGGGAGTACATACTACGATCCTGATATTCGCGAACTCTCAAGGTCTGACTCATCTCCCCCCATACAACTCCAAGAGGCTTCGGAGCAATCCTTGATCGGCCAAGTCCCTCCTATCAACCCTGAGGCCCCTAAGGAGTCTAGTCAACCTGGTGATCAGAGCAAGCCAACTGAGGATCCCAAAGAGTCTGGTTAGCCTGGTGATCAGGGCAAGCAAGCTAAGGCTCCCCAAGATAAGGGCAAAGATTTGGGAAAAAAGAAAACCCTTTCAGAATCTAAGGACCAAGCCCTAGAAGTTGTTGCTGCTCAGTCCAGTTAGGCTGCTGACCCTCTGGCCCCTCAGATGAAGGCTTAGACGTTTAGGAGTTTTTATTTCATACTTGTATTAGTTTTCTTTTATGTAAGGGATTGTGAACTACTTTCTTTTGATCAATGAAATTGTTTCCCTTTTATTTTTAGTGTCTTTGTTACACATCTTATGAGACTTATTATTATTGCAAATAACTATAACTTGTAATTACAGTAATATAGGCAGACTTAACAATGATATCGTGCCAATGATGCAAACAACTTATTCAAATACTGGAAGAAATAGGTCATACAAGAATTATTAACAAATATTGAATGCAATGAATGATGTGGAGGTATTACAGGTTTTCTTGAATACCTTCAAGGAACATTGCTAAGCACTGATTTCAAATTATTCAAATACTTACGACTATAAGACGAGATTATTTAGGCATGATTTGTTAAATTTAAACATTAATAATGACTATAAGATTATGTTAACTAACCAAGTCATCTAGTCCGAGGACTTCAGGCATGATTGAATTTAAGTTTAAACATTTAGGGGAAGTGTAAAAGAGTGTTAACTAACCCAAATTATCTGGTCCAAGGACTTCAGGCATGATTGGATTTAAGTTTAAACACTTAGGAGAACTGTAAACGAGTGTTAACTAACCCAAATCATCTGGTTCAAGGACTTCAGACATGATTGGATTTAAGTTTAAACACTTATGAGAACTGTAAATAAGTGTTAACTAACCCAAATCATATGGTCTGAAGACTTCAGGCATGATTAGATTTAAGTTTAAATACTTAGGAGAACTGTAAATGAGTGTTAACTAACCCAAATCATCTGATCCGAGGACTTCAGACATGATTGGATTTAAGTTTAAACACTTAGGAGAACTGTAAATGAGTGTTAACTAATCCAAATTATCTGGTCCGAAAACTTCAGGCATGATTGGATTTAAGTTTAAACATTTGGGAGAACTGTAAATAAGTGTTAACTAACCCAAATCATCTGGTCCGAGGACTTCAGACATGATTGGATTTAAGTTTAAACACTTATGAGAAATCCAAAAACTTTATATAATAAACTGGCATATTGATTAAAGCAAAGATTTGATTAATAATAGTACCTTTTAAGGTTGTTTACATTCCAGGGGAGTGGTATTACATGACTATCTAAATCTTCCAAGAAATACGCCCCAATGCCGGCTCCTGAAGTAATACGATATGACCATTCCCAATTGGGTCCTAACTTTTCCTAAGCTGGGTTCTTTGCAGTGCCCACAACTTTCCTGAGTACCAAATCACTAGGCTCTAGAGGCCTTAGCTTTACATTGGCATCATAGTCCTGCCTGAGCTTTTGTTGGTAATGTGCTAATCAGACCATTGCATTTTCTCTCCTTTCCTCAATCAGATCCAAACCCTTCTCTAGCTGCTCATTATTGCCGGTCAGACTGAATGAACTAGTTCTCAAGATTGGAAACCCAGTCTCTAAAGGTATGACAGCTTCAGCTTTATAGGTCATTGAAAAGGGGGTCTCTCCAGTAGACCTACGAGATGTAGTTCTATATGCCCAAAGTACATGTGACAATTCTTCCACCCATTTGCCCTTCGCATCGTCTAATCTCTTTTTTAATCTATTTACTATGACCTTGTTAACCGCTTCTGCTTGCCTATTCCCCTGAGGATAGGCAGGGGTGGAGTATCTATTTATGATTCCCAGTTCGCTACAATAATTCCTGAATGCTTTGCTATCAAACTGTAGGCCATTGTCCATGATGAGAGTGTGAGGAACCCCAAACCGAGTGACAATATTCTTCCACACAAATTTCTACACATCTACGTCTCTGATGTTGGCCAGAGGTTCAGCTTCGACCCATTTGGTGAAATAGTCTGTGCCGACCAGAAGGTATTTCCTGTTTCCTGCAGCCTTAGGGAATGGACCCACGATATCTAAGCCCCATTGAGCGAGAGGCCACGGGTTGGATAGTGGATTAAGGGTTCCCTCCAATTGATGAATGTTTGGGGCAAACCGTTGATATTGATCGCACTTCTTAACATATTTATGGGCTTCTTTTTGCATATTCGGCTACCAATAACCTTGAGTAATGGCTCGATGAGCCAAGGACCTGCCTCCAGTATGGCCCCCACAGATTCCTTCATGTAATTCTTCTAGTAGTAACTCAGTCGCTTCAAGATGCATGCATAACAAGTACGGTCCTAAATAGGAGCGTTTATATAGTTTCTAGTCCTCGAATAGCCAGAATCTGGTTGCCTTCCTCCGAACTTTGTCAGCTTCCCACATTTCTTCAAGCAAAATATCCTCCTTCAAGAATTTAATTATAGGATCCATCCAGCTAAGTTCGGCCCTGATTTGGTGAACCTGGACTACCTCTCTTCTTGCCTCTATAGGCCCATGCAAGTCCTCGACGAGGATAACTCTCGGTAAATCTTGCGTCAAAGAGGTAGCGAGCGTGGCCAAAGAATCAGCATGTGCATTACCATTTTTGGGGATGTACAGCAGATTGAAAGAGTCGAACTCTGATTGCAGACATTTAACTCGGCTCAAGTATCCCTGCATTCTTTCATCCTTCGCCTCAAACTCACCTTGTACTTGACCAACGACTAACCTCGAGTCTGAGAATACCTCCATTGACTTTCCTCCCATTCTTCAAATCAGAGCCATTCCTATTAGTAAAGCTTCATACTCAGCCTCATTATTTGTGGCCGTGAAATTTAGCCTTATTGAGTTTTCGATAACAATCTTCTCTAGAGATATTAACACTAACCCCACTCCAGAACCCTTCTGATTTGCTGCACCGTCTACATATACTTCCTAGGATGACGGGCCTCGTTGAGAAATCATGCCAACCGATTTTTCATCCATGTCCTTCTCTACCGTTACCTCTTCTAAACTAGGCTCTGTGAACTCGGCCACCAGATCTGCGAGAACCTGGCCCTTAACTGAAGTGCGAGGCATGTATTTGATGTCAAAAGCCCCTAGGATAGTGCCTCATTTAGCTATTCTTCCCGTGTAGTCAGCACTCCTAAGTATGGTTTTAAGCGGAAGTTGTGTGAGCACAATGACCGTATGTGCTTGAAAATAATGAGGCAACTTCTGTGTACCAAGTATTACTGCCAAGAAGGCTTTCTCCAGCGGCAGGTATCGAATCTCGGCCTCATGCAATGACTTACTCACATAGTAAACTGGCATTTGCACACCTTGGTCCACTCGTATCAATACCAAACTTACAGCACCCAGAGCCACAGCAATGTAGGTAAACAAGACCTCATCTGGCTTAAGACTGGGCATGATTGGTGGCCGAGCCAAATATTCTTTAAGTTGTTGGAAGGACAAAACACATTTTTCAGTTCACTCAAACCCTTTCCATTTGTTGATCAATAAGAAGAAATGTTTACACCTATCTGCTGATCGAGAGATGAATCGGTTCAAGGCAGCAGTCATTCCAGTCAATTTTTGAATTTCTTTGGGATTCCAAGGAGCTTGTAAGTTGTGGATGGCCTTTATCTGATCGAGGTTAACTTCAATTCCCCTGTGAGTCACCATATACCCCAAGAACTTGCCTGACCCCACAACAAATGAGCATTTGGAAGCGTTTAGACACAGCTTGTGCCTTCTTAGAACTTCAAAAATGTTTTCAAGGTCCTTTATATGTTCAGAAACGACCTTGCTTTTCACCACCATATCATCTATATAAATTTCGATACTTTTACCCAACTGTGGCTCAAACATCATCATCATCATTCTTTGGTAAGTAGATCCTGCATTTTTCAAACCAAATGGCATCACCTTGTAATGGTAGTTACCGATAGGGGTGACAAAAGTAGTCTTCTCGTGATCATCCAGGGCTAACGGTATTTAGTGGTAACCTTGGAAAGCATCCAGGAAACTCATCCGAGGATGGCCAACAGTGGCATCTACTAGCTGATTAATTTTTGGCATAGGGAATGGATCCTTAGGACAAGCCTTATTTAAGTCAGTGAAGTCTACACATACTCGCCATTTCCCATTCTTCTTCTTCACCACCACAGTGTTTGCTAGCCACTCAGGATAAAAAACTTCTTTAATAGCTCCAACTTGTTTGAGTTTTGTTACTTCTTCTCTTACTGCATCAGCGTGCTCCTTAGATGGGCGCCGATGAGGCTGCTTCTTAGGGATAATCAATGGATTAACCCTCAGATGGTGACAGATGAATTCTGGATCCACTCCTGGGGCTTCGTAAGCGTTCCAGGCAAATACATCAAAGTTTCTTTTAAGGAACTCTATTAGCTCTTCCTTCTCCTGCAGAGGTAGCTAAGATCCAACTTGAAAGAACTTTTCTGGATTGTCCCCGATAATAACTTTTATTAAATCTTCGCATCTAGCGCCCTTGGCTGGATCTTCGATGGGCGATGCCCGAGGTTTTAACTGCTATAAACCCCTTTCGGCCTGGGTCGAGGACCCAGTTTCGGGCTTATGCTGGATAGCTGCCACTAAGCATTGTCCGGCCACGGACTGATCTCCCCGGATCTCATTAACTTGACCCTCGGACGGATATTTAACATTCTGATGTAGAGTAGAGGAAACAACCCCTAATGTATGAAGCCAAGGTCTGGCTACAATTGCCGTATAGGGCGAATACACATCTACAACTATGAAATCCACCTCTACCACCTCTGAGCCGGTCTGCACAGGTAATCCTATTTGGCCCTTCGGGGTAACAACTCTTCCTTTAAAACTCACCATGGAGGAATTGTATGGTGTTAGGTCCTGAGGTTTTAGGTTCAGCCTCTTGTAGAAATCAGGATACATTATCTCTACCACGCTACCCTAGTCCACCATTACCCTCTTCACATCATACTCTCCAATTCTGAGGGTGATTACTAAAGCGTCATCATGGGGTTGGATAGTTCCAATCTTGTCTTCGTCTGAGAACCCTAAAACCGGTTGAGTATCTGGTTTAGCTCTCTTCGGACCTTGGCCAAAGTCCCCTGCGGGTAACCGGGCTACCGACATAACCTTGGATGGCCAGGATCCTGTTCTCCCTGGTGCGGCAAAGATGACATTGATAGTTCCCAATGGAGGCTTTGAAGAGTCATCTCTTCGGGGCTCTGAGTTCATCTGACTTCCTCGACTACTAGAGTGGTGCAAGAGGTGTCTCAATTTACCTTTGCGGACCAGTTGGTCCAAATGATCCCACAGGCTCCTACAATCCTCTGTGGTATGCCCATGGTTTTGATGGTACTAGCAATATAGATTATGATTACGCCTCTCAGAGTTCCCCACCATCTTATTCGGCCACTTAAAGAATGGTTCATTCTTAATCTTTTCCAAAACTTGGTGTACTGGCTCTTTGAATACAGCGTTGACTGCTTGAATATTTGTTGATCCTGATTACCCAGCAAAATCTCTCTGTGGTTTACTGTTATTGTAACGATCCGACCTGAAATCCCCCCTCTCCTAGGAGATAACCTTGTCCTTTCCCTTCCCTTGCTGTTGATCTTCTTCAACTCTTTTATATTTTTCAATACGGTTCATGAGCTGACGTATGTTAGTAACTGGCTTACCAGTTAAGGACTTCTTTAAACCATGGTCAGTAGGGAGGTTGATCTTAAACGTGCTAAGGGCCATTCCATCAAAATTGCCCTCCATATCATTAAACATCTCCTAGTACCTATCTGAATACGTTTTCAAGGTCTCGCCTTCTTGCATGCTCAAGGATAGCAGTGAAGATAAGGGCCTGGCCACTCTTCGGCATGTGATAAAACGGGAACCAAATGTTTGAGTGAGCTCTCTAAAGGAATCGATGGAGTCTGCTTCCAAGCTATCAAACCACCTCATTGCAACCGGTCTAAGACTGGAGGGGAAAACCTTGCACATCAGAGCTTCATCTCTAGAGTAGACAGCCATCCTTTGATTAAAGTGACTCACATGTTCCACAGGGTCCGTTTTACCATTATAGATGGTGAACGTCGGCTGGTTAAAACGTCGAGGAAGTCTCGCTTCTTCAATCTTGCGTGTAAAAGGTGACCTAGAGATTTGATTCAAAGTCTTGCTCATAGCATTGTTCCCTACGCTTCCACGTGATGGGCTTCGAGGTTGCCTCTTATGATGATGCTCTTCTTCATAGGAAAAGGATTCACTGACTCGTGTTCGAAATCTCTGCTTATAAGTGACGTCCTGTTCGTCATTGGAATCTTCATCAAAATACAAACAAATATGTTTTCTCTTTGCATGGCGCAACTCCCTTTTTAGCCTTTCAATTTCTAGTTGCATATTCTGGTTCTTCTCTGCATGAGACACGTGACTTCCACCATGTGGTTAGCTTCGATCAGTATACGCAGTGTGCACACTACCTTCACGATCTTGTCTCTGCTCCAAATTAAGAAAATGGTCTACGTGTTGGGATGCCCTAGATTCTGCTGGTTGTTGCCCTGGTTCAGCCATTATCAATTGTTGCTTCCACTTTCGCTCAAGCTCTTCCCACAGACAGCGCCAATTGTAGGGTCAGGATTTGTAGCCCAAAACAATGAATTTGTAGAGAGTGGGTGAAAGAGCTGGGTTAGTTGTGAATTTAGCAACTGTTAACTATGATATCCAGGAATAAACCAACGTAAAAACACACTTAGAAGCTAAACAAATTGATATCCAAAGAGGTATATTATTGATTAAACAGTGAATATAGTTCTTAGAGCTACAGTAAAATCTCGCTCCTTCTCTTATTATCTTTTTTCCGATCCCTCCTCATAAGAGGCCTTTTCTCTTTATATAGCCTTCTTCTCAACCATCTTCACCGTACACTTGTTCTTCATCTATGCCTTCACTTGAGTGCATGTCACATCAGGTATCTTCTTTAGTTCTCCATGAGTGGTGGTAGCTGAGGTTGCACTGTTCAGGGGTCTTCTCCACATAAATGCGGTCAGGAAAGTTGCTGCAGTGTATTAAACACGGTGGTAACAGCTTTTTCTTTTAGATATTTCTCCATTCTTATCATCTCCAGGCATGCCCAAAGCTTATCCTTATCATTGAAGTCGTTAGGAAGATCACTTGAACTTTCCAGATATTTGCTTGATCAAGACTCTTTGTATCCGAGGAGAATGACCTCTTCGGACCAATGGTGCTCTCTTCGGACTATACTCCTCGTTCATTTCTAAGTATATCTCTTCCACACGGACTCCTTCTCAACCACTTTCTTCTCTTCAGACACACAGTAATCTTCAAATAGGGCCCTAGGCCCAATACATAAGGTTGGGCTTTTACCCCCCCTATATATATATATATATATATTTGTTCTTGTCTTCTTCTCCTATAATTTCTAAATTGATAAAATTTTTTAATTTGATTGCAATCCAAATTATTCATCTAATCCTTTTATTATTAATTTATCTATAATTTATAAGTTACTAAAAATCTTAATTTGATTACAATTCAAATTCTTCATCTAATCCATTTATTATTAATTTAATTTTTTACTATTTTTTCATTATTAAAATGCTAAACTATTATAGAAAAGTATTTTAAAATATATGTGATTTGAGGTACATATTATCAGCATTGAGGTTTTATGTATTTAAGTATTATGGATGTAACGTTTTGTGGTCGTGGATCTTGTAACTTGACTCTTTATTCTATATTTAAAATATTATTTTATTAATTTACAACATTTATTCAATACTTAAATTATATATGATTATTGATTAAACTTGTGCATCGCATGGGCATAACACTAGTATCTAAATAAAGTAATGCTTTTGATATTTACCACATGTAATAAATATTATATCATATTTATGTAAATTAAATATTTATCCCAACACCCTCATTTGCTTTTTTCTTATTTGTAAAATTTACTTTTTAACCATGTTTGACACCATTGTCAAGGAGGATTGTGTTATTTTACACATAAATAAATGATGGGGTTTAGGTTGGTGGTGGTTTCGAGGAGGATTTTGTTAATTTGTTCAATGTGAAAAGTTTACATGTGTGTTTTTTTTTTTCACATAATAATTAAAGTACGAAAAAATAATTTAAAAATATAATTGTATTTTAATAAGTGATACATTAGTTGAATTTAAGTCATAGTTCAACCGCAATGACATGTTTTGTAACGGAGCTAGAACTCCACCTCATGCTCTCCTACCATCTACCTATTAAAATAAAAAATACATAGTTTTATTGCACAAAAGCCAAGGTGATTTGTCTCCATCAAAGTTGTAATTTTATTTTGATGATTGTTTTAGTTTGTTTATTGGAATTAAATATTTCAGTATTAGTGTATTTCAACATACCATTTTTAGAATTGTCTTTATTTTTATATTTTATAGATACTACATGTCATTAAAAGGATTTAGGAAATGCAAATTGTTAAAATTAATATATTTAAAAATATAAACATACTATTATAGTGAATTCTCAAATATTTAATCATTTCAACTAATTTAAGCATACAATAATTTTTAAAATTTTTTATTATATGTGTTATTAAATCTACTTTTGCCTTTTGATACTATTTTCGTTTCAATTTTTGCCAGAAAGGGCATGAGAAATAATGTTATATTCCAAATCAATTCTTTTTCCTTTTGATAACAAGTATTCTTATATAAATTTTATAAAATTAGCCGTATAAATTATTTGTATATAAAAAATTAGTGTACTGTCTATAGGTAATTCATTCATGAAAAATCAATTCATTTACCCATCAATACATGAAAATTTAATTTTTTTATGGGAACATATGACAATTAATTTATACATTGATATAAACATTAAGTTTCAATTTTGATGAGTTGGAAGGATAAATTAGCAGAACTTTTTTTTTTTTTTTTATAGAGAAAATAGTTAGCAAAACCTTAGACCATTATGACTAATGTTTTTGTTTATTTCAATGTATAAAGTGTTTGAAACGGCTATATTTTTTTGGCATGAAACTCGTGAGAGTTGTGTTTTTGGCATGGAACTTGTGAGAGAATATATATATATATATATATATAAAAGAGGTAATATTTAAAATGGAAGTCATATCCTTCTTCATTTATAAACAAAAAAGAAGAAGAAGAAGAAGAAGAAGATCAGAAGCAAACTTGTTATGCATAACTAAGAGAGAAGGCACCAAAAAAATAAAAGTAAAAAAGGCTGGTGGATTTTTTTATTGATCTTGAGTTTGTTGATAATTTTTTGAAGAACCCAACTATGTATCAAAATCAGTTGTTTGCCTTAAACATAACTAATTCAACAATTCAATAAAAACAATCATCAGGAGCGGACACCATATATTAAAACTATCTCTTAAAAAAAAAATCAACAAATCCATGCCTCATTGCCCAGCCACCTTGACTTTAGTCAAAGCACTTGATAAGCTTGGTGACAATATTATCCCACACAATGCATTGCCGTAGTGCCATATTGGGTGCATATTAAATTAAGAATGTGAAGCTAGCACTTAGGTCTTATGCAATTTAGTCAAAGATTCCTAGAACCTAAAAAAATTCGAACCACCAAAATAATTAAGAATGTGAAGCACTTAGGCCATAGCCAACTCAGTCAAAGATGATTGTATAGGTCATGTTTATAACATTTCTTTGGGCCTTTTTTTTTTGGTTCCCTTTTCTAGAAGAAATTGATTGAAGAGGAATGTTAGATGAAACGCATTTAAAAGATATCATCATTTTTTTGAAACTTTTAATACTTAAAATGTAAATGGCCTATGACAAACCTTCCAATTTTGTTTAAAAAGTTCTGTATGTACAGATGAAAAGCACTTAGTGCTCATAACGTAGCATCATGTTCTTGCCTATATCGAGGATTGAATCTAAACCATTCATTTGGTATCCTCATACTCTATTAATATGTTTGTCTTAGTGAGTTAATTATAAGATTTCCTTTGTGTTAAAGAGTTTTGAGTAAATTCATTCCTTTAGAGAGTTCTGTGCATGCAAGTCCTTTGGTAAGTACTAGTATATTTTGATTATTTTCCTTTTCTTTAATTTCCTCTAGTCCTTATTTAGATATTCTTCACAATTCTTCCTTCTTTTAATTATACATGTTTCTTTCTAAATTTTAAATTAGAGAGTCTTATTGACTTCCTTTTTTATGTTTGATTGCCTCTATTGAGTTGAATTAATTCTTTAATTAGATAGCCAAGTATATTGTTTATCTTTATACTTAAACAGAATTTTGAGGTGCTCTAATATTTTTTAAGGGTGAATTAGACTTAAATTTCCTCTGTTTTTGATGGTATTCTATTGAGATTTGCTTAAGTTTATATATATATATATATATATATATTTTTTTTTTTTTTTTTTTTTTCTAATCACATGATGTGCTATTGTTTTATTGACCAAGAATAATATCATGTCATGTGGTCAATCAATTTCAAAATTTATTTTCTACATTATTTTATTACTATATTATTCAATAATTTAATATTGTTTTTGATAAGGAGGCTTCTCCTTTCCAAAACGATCTTTGACAAGACAGATATTTCTACTTTGTCATGAAAGATTCAGTGGTGAAAGCAGTGAAGCCATTGGTCACACCACCAAAGCTATAGTTCACTTATCGAAAGATTTTTTTATTTATTTAATGGCACCGAAATATGAATTTTTTTTAATACGTGATGTAAAAGAAGCCTAAAATTTATTCATCACGTGGGTGTACTTTATGATATTTTATTTTCCAGTAGTATTTAGAGGGAGATTGAATAGATATATAGTCTACTCAAAAACAAAAAAAAAATCAAAGAATCTTAAGGAAAGACGGTCAAGACTCAAGACAAGAAGGTGTTAATTTATTTTATCATGAATTTTAAGTAATCACATATTTATTCCCTAATTTTCTCGCTGCTTTCAATATTCAGATGAATTTTAAGCTGCATACACATCTCTTGTCTCAAAAAAAAAAACAAAAAAACAAAAAAACAAAAAACAAAAAACAAAAAGCAAAAAAAAAAAAAACTGCATATACATCTTCTTTTTTTTTTTTTTAATTTTTTTTTACAGATAAAAATCAATTGTTAATAAATTTTCATTTTCATAAGTGTTTTTTCTTCATTAATGCATACCAATCACAACATGTCGGCTAAATACCCGTTTGGATATAGCTTATATGCGTTTATGTTTTTTTTTTTGAGAAGTGTGTTTCATCTTTTCAAGTGAGTCCTGTGTATTGTTCACGGAACCTATAAACCTTTTTTTTTTTACCAAAATTTTCATTAAAAATGGATCTCATTGAATTATTTACACATTTAAAAATTATTTTGTTATAATGTTTTTAATTTTTTGAAAATAACGGTATCTAAATACACGTTAAATGTGTAGGTATATATATATATATATATAAATGATGATAAAAATTAGTTGTACCTAGTCTAAGTGCCCATTTGGTTTTACTTTTTAGCGAAAAAAAAAATGATAGCTTTTTGTAAACATATATTTTGGCCTTTAGTGAGTTTTTAAAATCATATTTAATGGCCCCATTATTGTGATTTTACACGTTTTGCATCTTTGGAGGTGAAAGACGCCCTTATTAAATAAATAAATAAAAATTGAAGTTTTTAATAGGGCGTTTAGTAAGTGATTTTTAGTAATATGGAAATATGTGTGAGTAAAAAATTATGTAAAAATACGTATAATATTATTTAAACAATTATAACAAATGGCTCTTTAAAATCTTCCAAAATCATAAAGCTGAACAACAGACTACTCTGAATTACAATATTAGGGGCCGTTTGGTATGGTAGTTTAAACAACATTTTTCAATTTTAAAACAACATTACACATATTTTTACACACTTTTTTACCCACACGTATTTTCAGAAAATACAAACAACGTTACTAGAACAATGTTACCAAACGGCCTCGATTCTATAAAAAAAAAATAGCAATATTAAAAAAGATATAGCTTTTAAAAGACATTATTAGTAATGTAATACATATGTATTCACAACCCATTTGCACTTTTTGTTTAGTAAGGTCTCGTTTGGTAGAGCATCTTAATAACATGTTTTCAGTTTTTAAACAATATTACACGCATTTTCACACACTTTTTCACCAACACGTATTTCAAAAAAATACAAAAAAATTACTCAAATTCTTCTAGCAAACGGGCCCTTAAAATTTCTAGAGATTGTCGCAAATTTATAAATATCCACAAATAAGCTAATAATTATTGTTGTAAGGTAAGAATTTGTTCCACCCCACATCTAATTGTTGTCCTACCGCGGAGTCAGGCGCGGTGCGATTTTTGCTTTCGCCCCGAGTGCAGGCAAGCAAGGAGGGTTTCATAGTCTCAGCCCCAAACTTGTTGTCCCACATCAGTTAGAAGAGTGTCCCCCTCATGCAAGTCCCAGAGGCATATAAAGCATGAGGGGGGCGCTCTTTTAACCGATGTGGGACAACAAGCTTGGGGCTGAGACTATGAAACCCTCCTTGCTTACCTGCACTCGGGGCGAAGGCAAAAACTGCACCGTGCCTGGCTCCGCGGTAGGACAACAATTAGATGTGGGGTGGAACAAATTCTTACCTTACAATTGTCATTATTCTTATTATAGTTGATAGAAAAATTACTTGAAAAATCATATATTTCCAAAAAAATATGGCAGTAAACATCTATATAATAAAATTGGAGGAGCATGTATGAATTCCCAGTCTTGAAATATGAATATTTTCACTTACCCGTACTTAAAAATTGTCCATAAGTTTTCCTGTAAATTTAGAGGGGAAAAAACACACAATTTTTAAAATAAAATACTCTAATTTTTGGTATTGTTGTTTTACTCAGAAAACGAGGAGCTTTGGTATTTGAAACTTCATATTGGTTGTTAAAACGTGTTCATTGTCCAATCTCTAATTTATCTTGAAATAGTTAATCAGGTAATTATCTCTTGAAAGCAAACTACTTTCTCATTGTAACTATAAAAGTTATTTGTGTTGTACAACTTTTTAAAAAATGACTTGGAAAAAAGAAGAAGATAGATTTTGGCTTGAGACAAATTTAATTATGTGCATTATCAATATATGTTATATATCCCATAAAAAAATATAATTATTTGTATATAGGTGCATGACACTATTGATCACTTATTCATTAAATCGTGATTCTTTGTACTTTGGTTTGACTAAAAATGTTTATCAGTGTTCTTGAAAAAAAAAATGTTTCACAGTGTACTCCTAATAATATCATTTAATCTTTTTCATTCATCTTGTTATAATTTAGATGTAAGACCATAAATGTTCTATAAAATGTCATATTTTTTGCAAGAATTATTTACCCAGCTTCGTACCAATCAACTAGTTACCTCTCTCTCTCTCTCTCCCCATTTTTTTTAATGACTAAGTATCAATCTGCTATCACATAAACAATAATTATCACAGCCTCTATTTAATTATCAGCTTCTAAACATGCTCCTTTACAGGTTGTCTAAACCACAATGATTTGTTCGGGGCATGGTGCATTTATAGTACTTCTTGCACTCTCATGTTTGGTTGTGCCTATCACATATGCATCCAAATTACCATCAGAAGTACTGGATTTCATTCATGGTGATACTATAAAAAATGCTGGTTGTAACACCAATCTCAGTGGAAAGAGATGGGCGGTTCTAGTTGCCGGATCAAAAGGTTACGATAATTATAGACATCAGGTATAGATTTGACAAAATTATTTATACTTGTTTGAACATATAAGTTTTTTGTTCATTAGCAAAAATAACTCTACAGTTCTAATTGAATTTTTGGAAATGCAGGCTGATGTATGTCATGCATATCAAATACTGAAGAAAGGTGGGTTAAAAGATGAAAATATCATTGTGTTCATGTATGATGATATTGCATTCAATCATAACAACCCCAGACCTGGTGTGATTATCAACAAACCAAATGGTGGTGATGTTTATGCAGGAGTGCCCAAGGTCTTTTCTGCTATAGTTATACAATTTCAATTATGAGCTTGTTATAACATCTATTAACATTTAACAATACTTAATCCTATGAGTTTAATTTATACTTCTTCTTGTAGGATTATACAAAAGACCATGTTAATGCAAAAAACTTTTATGCTGTTATTCTTGGAAACAAAAGTGCCCTCACTGGTGGTAGTGGTAAGGTAGTGAATAGCGGACCAAATGACCATATTTTCATATATTATGCCGACCATGGAGGTCCAGGGGTACTAGGTTAGTAATTTTACTTTATATACCAAAAGTTGGATTGAATAACACAAATAGTAAATTTTTAACAAGTTACAATACAATAATGTGAAGGTTTTTATTATCAAATACTAAGATAATTGAGTTCATCATACTGTTTGTTAGCGATGCCTACCGGTGAATATATTTATGCCAAATATCTTAACAATGTGTTGAAGAAGAAGCATGCAGCAAAATCTTACAAAAGCATGGTAAGTTATCGACTTATCGGGATCCCTTCAAAAATGATTAATTTGCAATATTTAGCTTGTTTAGTAGTATTAATCTTTTTTGGGGTACAATTACTTAATATGGTTTTATACTAACATGAAAATTATAGGTATTTTACCTTGAAGCTTGTGAGTCTGGGAGTATTTTTGAGGGACTTCTTCCAAATAATTTGAACATATATGCAACTACAGCATCAAATGCAAGTGAGAATAGTTATGCAGCATATTGTCCAGAGGATTCTAAAGCTGTTGAGGAATATGACACATGTTTGGGAGACTTATATAGTATTTCCTGGTTGGAGGATAGGTATGCAATATTTTGTGTCATTATCAAAGTCATTTACTCTAATAACCTCTCTGAATATATTATCTCAAAACAAATATACATTAGTTCTAATGATTTTATATTAAACCCGATACTATTTTTTTTTTGCTATGTGCCTAATTTTTGGAATTCAAAATTTTGGAGCAGTGACAAACATGATTTGCGCCAGGAAACTTTGCAGAAGCAATATGAAGTGGTAAAAGACTACTTCCTCTTGTAAATGTTTTACAAAACCTTATATAAAAAATGTCATAGTTGAATCTTAAAATAGGTCGATTATGTATTGTAGACTGTTTTTAAGTAATGATAAATTAAATCTTTTTGTAAATTGAAAAAAGAAACTAAAGAGCTTGCCTAAGAGGATTTCTAGATCTTCTTGTTAGACCCTCTATTGCTATGTCTCTTTGTCTTTGACCAATCATCAATTCAACCAAAATCTTGTGGATGCAATTACAGATTCAAAGGAGAACAGTAGCAGGTGTTTCAGATCGCAGTTCACACGTAATGCAATATGGAAACAAAAAACAAAGTAATGAATGCCTCTACTATTACATGGGTACAAATCCTGCAAATGATAACTATGCTTTTGTTGAAAATCCCTCTTCACCATCAACTCTAAGGGTTGTTAACCAACGTGATGCGAATCTCCTTCATTTCTGGCACAAGGTTTTTCGTCTTTCAATCATTTGTTACTACTACTTTCTCATAGGTTCTTTAAGTTATATGTCTCTTTTTTTTTCTGTTTAGCACGAATCTCCTTCATTTCTGGCACAAGGTTTTTCATCTTTCAATCATTTGTTACTACTACTTTCTCATAGGCTCATTAAGTTATATGTCTCTTTTTTTTGTTTAACAAAGTAATAATCATACTTTCTTCACCTTAAAGTCACTTTCATTTTTTCTTCTCAGTACCATAAAGCCCCTGCAGGCTCTCATGAAAAGCTTAAAGCTCAAAAGGAACTAAATGATGAGATTTCTTTAAGGAAGCATGTGGACTACAGTATAAATCATATTGGAGAGCTTTTATTTGGAAATGGTAATAGCTCAAAAGTGTTGGAGACGGTTCGGCCAAGTGGGCAACCTATTGTGGACGATTGGAATTGTTTTAAGATGCTTGTAGGTCCTTGATTCCTTCTTTCAAGTTTCATGTGTAGCTAAATTGCTAACGTCATGATTTTGATGTTAATATTTTTACCATTTTCATGCTGCAGGTAAGTACATATGAGAAATATTGTGGATCATTATCAAAATATGGGACGCAACACATGCGAGCAATTGCTAATATTTGCAATGCTGGGGTTACCATGAAGCAAATGGTTGCAGCATCAACTCAAACTTGTTTTAAGATACCCCCTACTAATTAGCATTTCTACAAAAATAGAATAAATGGATCAACCTGGATTTGCTTATCCTGCTCTAATGAGCTTCATATGTATGTGTGTGAAATTTAGCAAGCTATTGGAATGGATGTATCTATATTCTGTGAATGTAAGTAGATTTGCTATATGACATTTGAATACAAAAGTATTTGAAGATTAGTCCATTATAACATATAAAGATAGTGGGCAGGATAATTCAGCCTAAAATTTGTGCCAAAGTATTTGAAGGAAAGAATTGAACCTCTTAACAATCACTATTAGACTAACTTATGTTGCATTAGTGAATAAAACTAAATAATAAACAAATAAAAATGAAAAGGGAATAATAGCGGTACATAAGCATTTCAAACAAAAAAGAATGAAACTGTATAAGCCTACAGTACAAACTTGAAACTGCTAATGTACCTTCATCTCATTTATAAACTACTGACTGAATAAGTAAGTATAGTTACAGCAAATATATGCATGGGTATGAATAATACACCTAAATGATTGCATCCATATGAAGCTCCAAATTCCATAATGATAAAAGTGTAATAATGTTCTTCGTTCTCAATGTCAAATTTTAGCCTCAAACCCCCCACCCCCCTGCCCACACCTTGTTGTGCCTTTAGGCCTTAAGACAAAATCACAAAACGAAGCCAAAGAGAGAGGATTGACCTTGTAATTCTTACACTGACACAGACACTCTAAACTAGAAATTGCATTTGTTAAGTCAAAAATTTTATAATTACTTCAATTTTAAAGACTGCTACGAACCAAAGCAGTATCTCCAATCATGATATGATCATTTAAACTGTCTCCTCTTGAAAATCCCAGCATCTTTTCGAACATTTCTTACCTTACTCAATTGAAGGTGTCTTGAGCTCCTTAATCTTTGAGACCTGCCCCTAACATGAACAGATACTTCCCCAGTATTCAACCTTACATGATGGTGATTGTGACTGTGTCCACTAAGCCTACTTGAAGGGTAGAGAGATCTCCCAAGCCGATCTTTTCTTCTCTCTCTGATGGACTTTTGCTTTCTACTAGCATTTAGATGATGATAGTTATCTGAAAAATCACTTTCATCACTTGAACTGTACCCTAATTCAAAATCTGGAAAATGGTGTCTGCGCCGACGGTTTATCCTCTTGGTATTCTTTAACACAAGAAAAAGGTAATGTCTTCTAAAGCAAAAAAAATATGTCTCATATGCTGCGCAACACATCTTACAAAGGCTTCTTACCATGGCAGATCCCCAACTTGAACAATAAGTAGAAGAACAACAACACTGATGCAGAGAAAAACATAAATAAGTCATTTCCTTATCTTTAACTAAAAACAAAATTATGCAATTTAATGGTTAAGCAGTCATTTCTAATTTGTAATAGATTTACATCAAGAATCTGATAGAGCTAGCACAATGTGCTTGAAGTAGCTTAACTGGCAATGGTAGAAAATAGTGATGTGGATAAATGCCATAAAAGAGAAGGGAAAAAAAAGCATGTATTGGTCTATTATTTATGGTTAAAGTGAATAGTAGGACCATAAAGAGTGATGTGTGTGAGTGTGAGTACATAAATGCATATATAGGGCGCATGTGTGGACATACGCATAAACATTGTAATATGTTCCACTTTAAAGGGTTCTAGAAGCAAAATTCTTCTAACAAATAAAGGGGAAAAACAAAAGTTTCTTCTTGTTACAGGAACATATCAAACCTTCAGAAACAAATGGCAATCATAAAACTCAGACAGAAAAATTAGCAATCCTGGGAGAAATAGTGAAGCAGAACCAGGTCAAGTGGTTGAAATGCGTCCATCAAAGAAAAGGAAAGGTGGACTCATCAGCCCATGTGATGTTTGTAAGGCTAATAATTTGAAACTAATGGAAGCAATATTAAAAAAAAAGGTGGAAAAAAACCATAAAGAAAACTAAGGACAGAGGAATTACCTATGTAGCAAAGGACCAAGACCATTAACAGTTTCACCAGGTTGGAGACACATAAATGCTCAATGAAACATACTACGTCCCATAGTCCTGAACAAACACCCCTGCAAAAAAAGCAAATCAAAGTCAAAACAGATGAACCAGAAAATCCATAACTATCAAAATGCATGCATGATAAAGTTACATTATCCATGATTGCAGCGGGTGAAACATGAGGACGCAAAACATATCTGAGCCAACTAAAGTTTATGTTCATACGTCATAACCACATTTAAAACAACAAATAATGGTTTTCTTAATGCTCCGTTTGTTTTGATGGAAAATCTTGTGTAAAAATAGTTTTTCATGTTTTTCAGTGTTTGGTGGTATAAAAAAAGATAAGTCAAAGGAAAACTATCTTTAGTCAACATAAAAAATATGACTTACTTTTAAAGATTGTTTCCCACTAAATTTGTTTGGAAAACAACTCTATCTCACAACAAACTAAATAAGGGAAGTTAGAAGGTTGTTTTTCAACTCATTTAAAGTTGCTACCAAACATTGTAAAATGAGATAGTATTATTGAAAATGATTCTTGAAAAATTACTCATTTTCTAGAAAACATCATTGTTGAAACAAATTCTCAAAGTATCCTGTTGTCTTCTTCTCAGAGTCCATGATAATTGCCCAATTATGAATAGACTAATTATTTTAGAGCAGGGTTGACTAGATGATGTGATCAGATGTAAGCAATAAGCTATTGCTCCATTAGCCTATCTAACCCTGTTCATGAGATCATTTTAAAGAGCTATCTGTTAGAATACACCTTTCCTGCAGAGGAATACTACTCTCCGTTTTCCCTTTCTAAGGGTATTAATTGCAAACCACAAATGTCTCAAAAGATTCTGGTAAGAAAGGAACTATTGGTCAATATTGTTTCGACACGTCAAAATATATGGAACACAGGCATGAGTTTCCTACCTGAATACACAAAGCTTCGGATTCTGTGAACTGAAAAAAAAAAAAGCTATATGGAAAGGTAGAGAGGCTTAAACATAAAAATTTCTTCAACTTCTCTCTTAGCTTTAATTAACACAATGCCTGCATAATACTTCGTTTTATGTTCAAAAGCCCTTTCACAAGTTTTTGATAAACTGAACTGAATGTCTTTAAAATAGTCACCATTGCAAGATAAGGAACCTACTATTTTATAATTTGCAATGTTCTCATGTGATTCTTGAGCAAAGGTAGAAATGCCCCTTCAGTTACTTGACACGGGCCAAGTAGGTAGAGAAGTCTAATTTCCAGATAAAAGACAAGGCAAAGTGAAGTGCATATATATTTTCATTCCTCGCAAATAATTAGCTAGAGGAGACGACAGTTGCATCAGTGTTTGAAGCTTTATATCGCTAATCTCAGTGCCTACTGAGCTTCTTTCAACTTCACAACTTAGTTGATTGAGTGTAGCAAAGCCCAACACTAGCAACAGACAGTATAAAACATGAAACTTAACAAGCATGGAAATTTTCTTACTCGCATGATGCACCAAAGATAGTCTTGATTGGAGCTGCAAATGCACTTCCAATAACACCACCAATTCCATCTGCAGCTTTACCGATGACACCCCCATTGTGAAATATTTCCAGAGTCATGTCTCATTCAAAAGCCCATATCAATTGATATTAGCTCCATAGCAATTGCACTGAGGAAATAAATGGCAAAAAATAAATATTAGGTAGCAAGTGGGAATTTTAAAAATAAATATTTGATGGAGTGGGGTTTTTTTGTGTATTGGTGCTAAAATTTAGCTTTTAGCATATTTAGCATCCTTAATGGGAATGCTCTAACGATGAGCCAACCTTTCTTTGTTTTTTATGATTGTTAACTGCGTAATTTTAGAAGCTTCTCTTTTTTGAATTTTTGGGTTTTTGTACACTTGGAGCTTGTGGAGTGGATATGCCATCTCAACTGGGTAGTAATATTCTCTTCTGACATTTTGAGCTTTTTAAAAAAAATATTTTTCTTAATTAAAAATTTGACTAGGAAAGTAAATATTCCTAATATTATCACATGAATTAATCAATTCAATTTGGATTATTCAATAGTTTTTAATTAAAAAATATGTTGAATTCTCTAATGGAAAAAATTTAAATACAAATTAATTGTAGTCTAAAACTATAACCTTGCTCAATATTTTTTTCATTGGAGATGGATTTTAACAAACGGTAATTATTGGGTACTCCCGGAGTACCATAAACGCATACTTCTGGATTATTTAATAATTTTCCTTTAACAAATCTACCATTAGATTACATATTCTTCTTATATCCTTCATGCTTGCAAAATTTCTAAAAAATTAAAGATCAATAGCTATGTCATTAATAATTTATTTAAATGGTAAGTTTTTATAATTTAAAATTATGCATAAAATATAAACTTATAGATCATATAGTAAATAATATCCGATTGACACAAAATTTGATATGTGTATTAAGAATGTAAAGAAAATACAATTCAACAGTTAGATTTTCAAAATATGTAGGAAAGTTTATTTTATTGAGTAAGGTTGTAGTTTTAGGCTACAACAAATTTTGTAACTAAACTTTGTATTTTTGCAATAATCCAATTTTTTTTTATTTTTTAAGAAACAAACACACACACAAAAGAAAGAGGAAAAGAGGTTCTAACACAAAAGCACACCACCATAAACTTCACTCAAAAGCCATGATAACTTTAAGAGAATATAGGGCTAATAAGTCTTCTTTTATTTTTCATGGATGTCATACAAACAATATCAATTTTTCTATAAGTCTTTAATAAGTTTTGAGTAATGTTGATTCCTTGTAGGGGGGGAGGGAGGAGGGGGAATGATGAGGTAGTAAATATAACTCTGTACAACATTGCTCTCACATGAGACTAACATCAATACTATTTTAGTTGTATACTTATCATAGTATATCATCTTACCGCCATTGATCCTCTAAAAAAAAAAAAAACCTTTCCATTGATTCTCTTACAAAAAGGCCATACCACCATTAAAAAATATTTTTAAATAATTTTATCGCAAAACTTATTAATAAGTTTATTGACGAAAGTGATAATATACATACCAGTGATACCACATCAACTATGCATTAGGCACTAGTCAGGCCAAGAATCTTGTAGTTCAATTAGTTGACACTTCCTGATGTTTCAAATGGAGATATTAATGGGTCAAATCTCTCATCCCTTGTTGTAACCATCAAATTATAAAAATTATTTAAAAAAAAAAACATGAATGAGTTAGATTCTAATTCTATAAAAATAAAAAGTAAAAAATAAAAACTTGTCTATCTCTCTATTTGAGTATAAACCAATTTTCAATATGCTTGTGAGTGATTAAACATCACTCGAAGCAGGAAACTGACTTGCACAAAAAGGAGTGAATTCGGCATAGCTTGATTTAATAGGACTTCTTTGTGAAATCACAAGTTAACAATAAAAACATGAAAACTAGAGAAACTTTATTGATAGTAATAACGAGATTACAATGCCTAAATTACAAAAAGCCTAAGTTACAAAGTCAAATTCATGTGAGGTGAATTTGATGCACTCACAAGCATGAAGTAATAACCTTTGGATTATGAGAGAGAGAGAGAGAGAGAGAGAGAGAGAGAGAGAGAGAGAGAGAGAGAGAGAGAATGTCCATGGTTTTGATAGATGATTGTGCGTGTCTTGTGTGAGAATGTGCTTTTCTATTTATATATGGAACTTTGACAATTAAAGTTATTCCTTGTCGCGTGTTGTGTTGCAATTGCTCTTTTCTCCCCCCAAATCCTAACTAATACTCCTCCAAAAACTGTCTCTAAGTAACTCCTCTTATTCACATGCTTATCATGTGTGCCTTTCACTCAATTAGTTCCATGCAAGAAGAGATTGTGATTATTCACGTGACTTTCATGTGTTCTTGTTTGGACGTATACACGAGTTGTTCCTTATGGCTTGAGGCAATTATCATGACTTAGATATCAATAAGATGACGCCACTTGTCTTTCTATAAGGACTTTATTTACTATTATTGTATCAGCGACATATATCTTATATAATCTTTTACAATATCATCATATACTATATAATAAAATTTGGGCTTAGAAGCCATGGTTGCACCAAGTGGTTTCACCAAATTGTAGAAATTTTTTTTAGATTTTAAAAATATATACTTTTTTTTTTGTGGTTCTTATCTTCTTCTCCTATAATTTCTAAATTGATAAAAAATTTTAATTTGATTGCAATCCAAATTATTCATCTAATCCTTTTATTAGTAATTTATCTATAATTTCTAAGTTACTAAAAATCTTAATTTGATTACAATTCAAATTTTTCATCTAATTCGTTTATTATTAATTTAATTTTTTTTACTATTTTTTCATTATTAAAATGCTAAACTATTATAGAAAATTGTTTTAAAATATATGTTATTTAAGGTACATATTATTAGCATTGAGGTTTTATGTATTTAAGTATTATGGAGGTAAGGTTTTGTGGTCGTGGATCTTGTAACTTTACACTTTATTCTATATTTAAAATATCATTTTATTAATTTACAATATTTATTCAATACTTAAATTATATATGATTATTGATTAAACATGTGCATCGCATGGGCATAACACTAGTATCTAAATAAAGTAATGATTTTGATATTTACCACATGTAATATTATATCATATTTATGTAAATTAAATATTTATCCCAACACTGTCATTTGCATTTTTCTTATTTGTAAAATTTACTTTTTAACCATGTTCAACACCATTGTCAAGGAGGATTGTGTTATTTTACACATAAATAAATGATGGGGTTTAGTTTGGTGGTGGGTTTCGAGGAGGATTTTGTTAATTTGTTCAGTGTGGAAAGTTTACATGTGTGGTTTTTTTTTTTTTTTTCACATAATAATTAAAGTACGAAAAAATAGTTTAAAAATATAATTGTATTATAATAAGTAATACATTAGTTGAATTCAAGTCATAGTTCAACCATGATGACATGTTTTGTAACGTAGTTAGAACTCTACCTCATGCTCTCCTACCATCTACCTATTAAAATAAAAAATACATAGTTTTATTGCACAAAAGCCAAGGCGATTTGTCTCCATCAAAGTTGTAATTTTATTTTGATAATCGTTTCAGTTTGTTTATTAGAATAAAATATTTCAGTATCAGTATATTTCAACATAACATTTTAGGATTATCTTTATTTTCATATTTTATAGATACTACATGTCATTAAAAGGATTTAGGAAATGCAAATTGTTAAAAGTAATATATTTAAAAATATAAACATACTATTATAGTGAATTCTCAAATATTTAATCATTTCAACTAATTTAAGCATACAATAATTTTTAAAATTTGTTATTATATGTGTTATTAAATCTACTTTTGCCTTTTGATACTATTTTTGTTTCAATTTTTGCCAAAACGGGCATGAGAAATAATGTTATATTCCAAATCAATTCTTTTTTCTTTTGATAACAAGTATTCTTATATAAATTTTATAAAATTAACCGTATAAACTATTTGTATCTAAAAAATTAGTGTACTGTCTATAGGTAATTCATTCATGAAAAATCAATTCATTACCCCATCAATACATGAGAATTTAATTTTTTTTTTTATGGGAACATATGACAATTAATTTATACATTGATATAAACATTAAGTTTCAATTTTGATGAGTTGGAAGGATAAATTAGCAGAACTTTTTTTTTTTATAGAGAAAACAGTTAGCAAAACCTTAGACCATTATGACTGTCACGTGTTTATCTAATTAATTAAATACTATCATTATTGCTTATTAATACTACAGTTATTAAAAAATGTCAAAAAATACTACAGTTATTAATTAATAGTAGTATTTAATTAATTAGATGAACACGTGGCAAATATTTATTGGTGGAGTATAGAGTGGAGCCGGAAAAGTGAGACAGAAGATTTGGACTCATTATGACTAATGTTTTTGTTTATTTCAATGTATAAAGTGTTTGAAACTGTCATATTTTTTGGCATGAAACTTGTGAGAGTTATCTATTTGGCATGGAACTTGTGAGAGAATATATATATAAAAGAGTTAATATTTAAAATGGAAGTCATATCCTTCTTCATTTAAAAAGAAAGAAAAAAAAAAAAGAAAAAAAAGATCAGAAGCAAACTTGTTACGTATAACTAAGAGAGAAGGCACCAAAAAAATAAAAGCAAAAAAGACTAGTGGATTTTTTTATTAATCTTAAGTTTGCTGATAATTTTTGAAGACCCCAACTATGTATAAAAATCAGTTGTTTGCCTTAAACGCAACTAAATCAACAATTCAATAAAAACAATAATCAAGAGTGGACGCCATATATTAAAACTATCTCTTTAAAAAAAAAATCAACAAATCCATGCCTCATTGCCCAACCACCTTGACTCTAGTCAAAGCACTTGATAAGCTTGGTGACAATATTATCCCACACAAATCATTGCCGTAGTGCCATATTGGGTGCATATTAAATTAAGAATGTGAAGCTAGCACTTAGGACTTAGGTCTTATGCAATTTAGGGAGAAAATTGCTTTTTGCCCCTTTAAAAAAAAAAAAATCCAGTATTTTGCCCTCTTTCTCAAACTAATTAGGGAAATGCTCCTCTTTTGAAAATCGAGTTTCTGAAAATCGATTTAGGCCCTATAGCGGTGTTTTTAAGGACCCTATAGTGACGTTTTAAGGACCTATAGTGACGTTTTGTAACTCGATTTTCATAAAGTCGAGTTACATGCAATTTTTTTTCTTTTTTTTACTTATAACTCGACTTTATGAAAATCGAGTTACAAAACGTCACTATAGGTCATTAAAACGTCACTATAAGGTCCTTAAAAACGCCGCTATAGGACCTAAATCGATTTTCAGAAACTCGATTTTCAAAAGATGGGCATTTCCCTAATTAGTTTGAGAAAGATGGCAAAATGCTGGATTTTTTTTTTTTGAAATGGGCAAAAAGCAATTTTGTCCTGCAATTTAGTCAAAGATTCCTAGAACATAAAAAAATTCGAACCCCCAAAATAATTAAGAATGTGAAGCACTTAGGCCATAGCCAACTCAGTCAAAGATGTTTGTATAGGTCATGTTTATAACATTTCTTTGGGTTTTTTTTTTGGTTCCCTTTTCTAGAAGAAATTGATTGAAGAGGAATTTTAGATGAAACGCATTTAAAAGATATCATCATTTTTTTGAAACTTTTAATACTTAACTTGTAAATGGCCTATGACAAACCTTCCAATTTTGTTTAAAAAGTTCTGTATATACAGATGAAAAGCACTTAGTGCTCATAACGTACCATCATGTTCTTGCCTATATCGAAGATTGAATCTAAACCATTCATTTGGTATCCTCATACTCTATTAATATGTTTGTCTTAATAAGTTAATTATAAGATTTTCTTTGTGGTAAAGAGTTTTGAGTGAATTCATTCCTTTAGAGAGTTCTGTGCATGCAAGTCCTTTGGTAAGTACTAGTATATTTTGATTATTTTCCTTTTCTTTAATTTCCTCTAGTCCTTATTTAGATATTCTTCACAATTCTTCCTTCTTTTAATTATACATGTTAATTTGTTTCTAATTTTAAATTAGGGTCTTATCGTTTTCCTTTTTATGTTTAAATATGGCCTCTGTTGAGTTGAATTAATTCTTTAATTAGATAGCCAAGTATATTGTTTATCTTTATACTTAAACAGAATTTTGATGTGCACTAATACTTTTTAAGGGTAAATTAGACTAATATTTCCTATGTTTTTGATGGTATTCTTTTGAGATTTGCTTAAGTTTAAATTTATTATTTGTTTTTTTTCTAATCACGTGATGTGCTATTGTTTTATTGACCAAGAGTAAAATCATGTCATGTGGTCAATCAATTTCAAAATTTATTTTCTACATTATTTTATTATTATATTATTCAATAATTTAATCTTGTTATTGATAAGGACTAAGGAGGCTTCTTCTTTCCAAAACGATCTCGTAGTTGACATGACAGATACTTTTACTTTGTCATGAAAGATTCAGTGGCGAAAGCAGTGAAGCCATTGGTCACACCACCAAAGCTATAGTTTTTACTAATCGAAAGATTTTATTTTTTATTTAATGGCACCGAAATATGATTTTTTTTATAATACATGATGTAAAAGAAGCTTAAAATTTATTCATCACGTGGGTGTACTTTCTGATATTTATTTTCCAGTAGTATTTGGAGGGAGATTGAATAGATATATAGTCTACTCAAAAAAAAAAAAAAATCAAAGAATCTTAATAAAAGACGGTCAAGACAAGAAGGGGTTAATTTATTTTATAATTAATTTTAAGTAATCACATATTTATTCCCTAATTTTCTCACTGCTTTCAATATTCAGATGAATTTTAAGCTGCATATACATCTCTGTCTCAAAAGAGAAAAAAACAAAAAAAAAAAAAAAAAAACTTCATATACATCTCTTTTTTAGATAAAAATCAATTGTTAATAAATTTTCATTTTAATAAGTGTTTTTTCTTCATTAATGCATACTAATCACAACATGTCGGCTAAGTGTGTAGGTATATATATAAATGGTGATAAAAATTAGTTGTACTAAGTCTAAGTGCCCATTTGGTTTTACCTTTTAGCGAAAAAAAAAAAGATAGCTTTTTGTAAACATATATTTTGGCCTTTAGTGAGTTTTTAAAATCATATTTAATGGCCCTATTATTGTGATTTTACACGTTTTGCATCTTTTGAGGTGAAAGACGCTCCTATAAAAAATAAAAAAAAGCTTTTAATAGGGTATTTAGTAAGAAATTTCTAGTAACGTTATTTGTATTTTTTAAAAATACGTTTAAGTAAAAAAATGTGTGAAATACGTGTAATGTTGTTCAAATACTGAAAACTGTAGTTTAAACAATTATAACAAACGACCCTTTAAAATCTTGCTAAATCATAAAGTTGAACAACAGACTACTCTTAATTACAATTTTAGATTCTCAAAAAAAGAAAATGCAATATTAAAAAAGATATAGCTTTTAAAAGACATTATTAGTAATGTAGTATGTACTTATTCCCAGCCCATTTGCACTATTTGTTTAGTAAATTTCTAAAGATTGTCGCAAATTTATAAATATCCACAAATAAGCTAATAATTATTGTCGTTATTCTTATTATAGTTGATAGAGAAATTACTTGAAAAATCATATATTTCCAAAAAAATATGGCAGTAAACATCTATATACTAAAATTGGAGGAACATGTATGAATTCCCAGTCTTGAAATATGAATATTTTCACTTACCCATACTTAAAAATTGTCCATAAGTTTTCCTGTAAATTTAGAGGGAAAAAAACTCATAAATTTTAAAATAAAATCCTCTAATTTTTGGTATTGTTGTTTTACTCAGAAAAAGAGGAGCTTTGGCATTTGAAACTTCATATTGGTTGTTAAAACGTGATCATTGTCCAATCTCTAATTTTATCTTGAAATAGTTAATCAGGCAATTATCTCTAGAAAGTAAACTACTTTCTCATTGTAACTATAAAAGTTATTTGTGTTGTACAACTTTTTAAAAAATGACTTGGAAAAAAGAAGAAGATAGATTTTGGCTTGAGAAAAATTTAATTATGGGCATTATCAATGATTCAATATATGATATATATCCCATTAAAAAAAAAATTTATTTGTATATAGGTGCATGACACTATTGATCACTTATTCATTAAATCGTGATTCTTTGTACTTAGTTTTCACTAAAAATGTTTATCAGTGTTCTTGCAAAAAAATTGTTTCACAGTGTACTAATAATAGCATTTAATCTTTTTCATTCATCTTGTTATAATTTAGATGTAAGACCATAAAAGTTCTATAAAATGTCATATTTTTTGCAAGAATTATTTACCCAGCTTCGTACCAATCAACTAGTTATCTCTCTCTCTCCATTTTTTTCAATGACTAAGTATCAATCTGCTATCACATAAACAATAATTATCACAGCCTCTATTTAATTATCAGCTTCTAAACATGCTCCTTTACAGGTTGTCTAAACCACAATGATTTGTTCTGGGCATGTTGCATTTATAGTACTTCTTGCACTTTCATGTTTGATTGCGCCTATCACATATGCATCCAAATTACCATCACAAGTACTGGATTTCATTCATGGTGATACTATAACAAATGCTGGTTGTAACACCAATCTCAGTGGAAAGAGATGGGCGGTTCTAGTTGCCGGATCAAATGGTTACGTTAATTATAGACATCAGGTATAGATTTGACAAAATTATTTATATTTGTTTGAACATATAAGTTAAGTTTTTTGTTCTTTAGCAAAAATAACTCAGTAGTTTTAAAATTGAATTTTTGGAAATGCAGGCTGATGTATGTCATGCATATCAAATATTGAAGAAAGGTGGGTTAAAAGATGAAAATATCATCGTGTTCATGTATGATGATATTGCATTCAATGATAACAACCCCAGACCTGGTGTGATTATCAACGAACCAAATGGTGCTGATGTTTATCAAGGAGTGCCCAAGGTCTTTTCTGCTATAGTCATACAATTTCAATTATGAGCTTGTTATAACATCCATTAACATTTAACAAACTTAATTATCTGAGTTTAATTTATATTTCTTCTTGTAGGATTATACAAAAGACCATGTTAATGTAAAAAACTTTTATGCTGTTATTCTTGGAAACAAAAGTGCCCTCACTGGTGGTAGTGGTAAGGTTGTGAATAGCGGACCAGATGACCATATTTTCATATATTATACTGACCATGGAGGTCCTGGGGTTCTAGGTTAGTAATTTTACTTTAAATACCAAAAGTTGGATTGAATAATACAATAGTAAATTTTCAACTAGTTACAATACAATAATGTGAAGGTTTTTATTATCAAATACTAAGGTAATTGAGTTCATCATACTGTTTGTTAGCGATGCCTAATGGTGAATATATGTATGCCCAAGATCTTAACAATGTGTTGAAGAAGAAGCATGCAGCAAAATCTTACAAAAGCATGGTAAGTTATCGACTTATTGTGATCCCTTCAAAAATGATTAATTTGCAATATTTAGATTGTTTAGTGGTATTAATCTTTTTTGGGGTTCAATTACTTAATATGGTTTTATACTAACATGAAAATTATAGGTATTTTTCCTTGAAGCTTGTGAGTCTGGGAGTATTTTTGAGGGACTTCTTCCAAATAATTTGAACATATATGCAACTACAGCATCAAATGCAAGTGAGGATAGTTATGCAGCATATTGTCCAGAGGATTCTAAAGCTGTTGAGGAATATGACACATGTTTGGGAGACTTATATAGTATTTCCTGGTTGGAGGATAGGTATGCAATATTTTCTATCATTATCAAAGTCATTTACTCTAATAACTACTCTGAAAATATTATCTCAAAACAAATATACATTAGTCTCTAATGATTTTATGTTAAACCCGACACTATTTTTTTTTGCTATGTGGCTAATTTTTGGAACTCAAAATTTTGGAGCAGTGACAAACATGATTTGCGCCAGGAAACTTTGCAGAAGCAATATGAAGTGGTAAAAGATTACTTCCTTTTGTAAATGTTTTGCAAGACCTTATATTAAAAATGTCATAGTTGAATCTTAAAATAGGTCAATTATGTATTGTAGACTGTTTTTAAGTTATGATAAATTGAATCTTTTTGTAAATTGAAAAAAGAAACTAAAGAGCTTGCCTAAGAGGATTTCTAGATCTTCTTGTTAGACCCTCTATTGCTATGTCTATTTGTCTTTGACCAATCATCAATTCAACCAAAATCTTGTGGACGCAATTACAGGTTCAAAGGAGAACAGTAGCAGGTGTTTCAGATCGCAGTTCACATGTAATGCAATATGGAAACTTAGAACAAAGTAATGAATGCCTCTTCTATTACATGGGTACAAATCCTGCAAATGATAACTATACTTTTGTTGAAAATCCCTCTTCACCATCAACTCTGAGGGTTGTTAACCAACGCGATGCGAATCTCCTTCATTTCTGGCACAAGGTTTTTAGTCTTTCAATCATTTGTTACTACTACTTTCTCATAGGTTCTTTAAGTTATATGTCTCTTTTTTTTCTTTTAACAAAGTAATAATCATACTTTCTTCACCTTAAAGTCACTTTCATTTTTTTTTTCTCAGTTCCATAAAGCCCCTGCAGGCTCTCATGAAAAGCTTAAAGCTCAAAAGGAACTAAATGATGAGATTTCTTTAAGGAAACATGTGGACTACAGTATAAATCATATTGGAGAGCTTTTGTTTGGAAATGGTAATAGTTCAAAAGTATTGGAGACTGTTCGGCCAAGTGGGCAACCAATTGTGGACGATTGGAATTGTTTTAAGATGCTTGTAGGTCCTTGATTCCTTCTTTCAAGTTTCATGTGTAGCTAAATTGCTAACCCCATGATTTTGATGTTAATATTTTTACCATTTTCATGCTGCAGGTAAGTACATATGAGAAATATTGTGGATCGTTATCAGAATATGGGACGCAACACATGCGAGCAATTGCTAATATGTGCAATGCTGGGGTTACCATGAAGCAAATGGTTGCAGCATCAACTCAAACTTGTTTTAAGATACCCCCTACTTATTAGCATTTCTACAAAAATAGAATAACTGGATCAACCTGGATTTGCTTATCCTGCTCTAATGAGCTTCATGTGTATGTGTGTGAAATTTAGCAAGCTATTGGAATGGATGTATCTACATTCTGTGAATGTTAGTAGATTTGTTATATGACATTTGAATACAAAAGTATTAGAAGACTAGTCCATCATAACATATAAAGATAGTGGGTAGGATAATTCAGCCTAAAATTTGTGCCAAAGTATTTGAAGGAAAGAATTGAACCTCTTAACAATCACTATTAGACTAACTTATGTTGCATTAGTGAATAAAACTAAATAATAAACAAATAAAAAAGAAATGAGAACAATAGCAGTACATAAGCACTTCAAACTAAAGAGAATGAAACTGTAAAAACCTACAGTACAAACTTGAAACTGCTTATGTACCTTCATCTCATTTATAAACAACTGAATATGTAAGTTTGGTTATAGAAAATATATGCATGGGTATGAATAATACACCTAAGTGATTGCATCCACATGAAGCTCCAAATTCCATAATGATAAAAGTGTAATAATGTTCTTTGTGCTCAATGTCTTCCCCCCACCCCACACCTTGTTGTGCCTTTAGGCCTTAAGACAAAATCACAAAACAAAGCCAAGGAGAGAGGGTTGGCCTTGTAATTCTTACACTGACACAGACACTCTAAACTAGAAATTGCATTTGTTAAGTCAAAAATTTTATAATTATTTCAATTTTAAAGACTGCTACAAACCAAAGCAGTATGTCCAATCATGATATGATCATCTAAACCGTCTCCTCTTGAAAATCCCAGCATCTTTTCGAGCATTTCTTACCTTATTCAATTGAAGGTGTCTTGAGCTCCTTATTCTTTGAGACCTGCCCCTAACATGAACTGATACTTCCCCAGTCTTCAACCTTACATGATGATGGTGATTGTGACTGTGTCCACTATGCCTACTTGAAGGGTAGAGAGATCTCCGAAGCCGATCTTTTCTTCTCTCTCTGACAGACTTTTGCTTTCTACTGACATTTAGATGATGATAGTTATCTGAAAAATCACTTTCATCACTTGAACTGTACCCTAATTCAACATCTTGAAAACGACGCCTGCGCCGGCGGTTTATCCTCTTGGTATTCTTTAACTTGTGCCACAAGAAACAGGTAATGTCTTCTAAAGCAAAAAAATATGTCTCACATGCTGCCCAACACATCTTACAAAGGCTCCTTACTATGCATTGGCAGATCCCCAACTTGAACAATAAGTAGAAGAACAACAACACTGATGCAGAGAAAAATATAAATAAGTCATTTCCTTATCTTTAACTAAAAAACAAAATTATGCAATTTAGTGGCTAAGCAGTCATTTCTAATTTGTAATAGATTTACATCAAGAATCTGATTGAGCTAGCACAATGTGCTTCAAGTAGCTTATCTGGCAATGGCAGAAAACAATGATGTGGATAAATGCCATAAAAGAGAAGGTAAAAAAACTAAAAAAGCATGTATTAGTCTATTATTTATGGTTAAAATTTCAAAGTGAATAGGAGGACCATAAAGGGTGATGTGTGTATGTGTGAGTGCATAAATGCATATATAGGGTGCACATGCAGATATACACATAAACATTGTAATATGTTTCACTTTAAAGGGTTCTAGAAGTAAAATTTTTCTAACAAATAAAGGGGAAAAACCATAAGTTTCTTCTTGTTACAGGAACATATTAAACCTTCAGAAACAAATGGCAATCCTAAAATTCAGACAGAAAAATCAACAACCCTGGGAGAAATAGTGAAGCAGAACTAGGTCAAGTGGTTGAAATGTGTCCATCAAAGAAAAGGAAAGGTGGACTCATCAGTTCATATGATGTTTGTAAGGTTAATCATTTGAAACTAATGGAAGTGATATTAAAAAAAAAAAGTGGAAAAAACCATATAGAAAACTAGAGACAGAGGAATTACTTATGTAGCAAAGGACCAAGATCATTAACAGTTTCACCAGGTTGGAAACACATAAATGCTCAATGAAACATACTACATCCCATGGTCCTGAACAAACACCCCTGCAGATCAGGCAGATCAAAGTCAAAACTGATGAACCAGAAAATCCATAACTATGAAAATGCATGCATGATAAAGTCACATTATCCATGATTGCAGTGGGTGAAACATGAGGACCCAAAACATATCTGAGCCGACTAAAATTTATGTTCATACATCATAACCACATTTAAAACAACTCATAATGGTTTTCTTAAATTCAAAAAGAACTACCAAACTAATCCCCCCAAAGTATCCTTTTGTCTTCTTCTCAGGGTCCATGATAATTGCCCAACTATGAATAGACTAATTATTTTTGAACAGGATTGACTAGATGATGTGATCAGATGTAAGCAATAATCTAGTGCTCCACATGAGCTTATCCAACCCTGTTCCTGAGATTATTTTAAAATTCTATCTGTTAGAATACACCTTTCCTGCATAGGAATACTTCTCTCCGTTTTCACTTTCTGTGGGGACTAACTGCAGACCACAAATGTCTCAAAAGATTCTGGTAAGAAAGTAACTGTTGGTCACTATTGTTTCAACGCGTTAAAATATATGGAACACAGGCATGAGTTTCCTACCTGAATACACAAAGCTTCGGATTCTGTGAACCAAAAAAAAAGCTATATGGAAAGTTAGAGAGGCTTAAACATAAAAATTTCTTCAACCTTCTCTCTCAGCTTTAATTAACACAATGCCTGCATAATTCTTCGTTTTATGTTCAAAAGCCCTTTCACAAGTTTATGATATCAAGATTTGATAAATTGAACTGAATGTCTTTAAAAAAGTCACCATTGCAAGAAAAGGAACCTACTATTTTATAATTTGCAATGTTCTCATGTGATTCTTGAGCAAAGGTAGAAATGCCCCTTCAGTTACTTGACACGGGCCAAGTAGGTAGAGAAGTCTAATTTCCAGATAAAAGGATGCTCAAGTTGGTGACTCTTGATTGAACAAACCCCAAATCTTTGGCTCCCATGTATTAATGTGGAAGGAATCTTACATGGCAGTGAAAGGTTTAGATGGAATAAAAAATAAATATTCTGTTCCCAAGGAATGTTGCAAGTTAAAGGAAACAAAAATGAAATAGTTCCTAATTCCTATATGGAGAAGAAAGCTTTAAAGTGAATTTATATGGGAGTTTGATGTTCAGTTTTTTTTTTTTTTTTTGGGGGAGGGGGGTGGGGGGGAGGGAAGAAGCCTGACAGGTTCCCCTCACTGACTTGGCCCGGCCAACTATTTCAAGATGCAACCATGTAAAAGATCCACCTGACCCGCATGCTAAATTCCTTTCTAAGAAACAAATAATAATTAGCTAGAGGTGAAAGAGAGGCTCACCATTCACACATCAAGCACATACTAATAAAGCCTGGTGAACACATTTAAAAGACAAGGCAAAGTGAAGTACATATATTTTCATTCCTCGCAAATAATTAGCTAGAGGAGACGACAGTTGCATCAGTGTTTGAAGCTTTATATCAGCAATCAATTGTGCCAAGTAAGAATAGACACAAAGGGAAAATGCAAATAGAATGAAAATAAATTAAAGCTAATCTCAGTGCCTACTGAGTTTCTTTCAACTTCACAACTTAGTTGATTGAGTGTAGCAGAGCCCAACACTAGTAACAGACAGTATAAAACATGAAACTTAACAAGCATGGAATTTTTCTTACTCGCATGATGCACCAAAGATAGTCTTGATTGGAGCTGCAAATGCACTTCCAATAACACCTCCAATTCCATTTGCAGCTTTACCGATGACACCCCCCATTGTGAAATATTTCCACAGTCATGTCTCATTCAAAAGCCCATATCAATTGATATTAGCTCCATAGCAATTGCACTGAGGAAATAAACGGCAAAAAATAAATATTAGGTAGCAAGTGGGAATTTTAAAAAATAGAATAAAATAAAAGTTTATAAACGGTACCCAATATTGCTACATAGTTCAAACCTATTGTAGTTAATATGTTTTTCCCATTCTTATCATTAAAAATGCCATCTTCAATTTTTCCAACACCATAGATTCCAGAATGAAAATTTGTTCCTCCACTAATAGTAAAAAATTTGGCCTTGAATTTTGAAAATAACAGGGCAATGAGGTCACATTTTACAAGCACACAAAGAAAATAAAAAACTTGAAGGAGAACGGGATGAAAAACATTAGTTAAAGTAAGTTCATACCTGGGTTGGGAGGAAAAGTAAAAAGGATTAAAGTAAGTCCAGATGTATGCCATTGCTCGAAAAGGGACATCAGAAATCACATAGTACTGAAGGCATTCATTTCTCAATCTTGTTTAAGAAGTTAGCCAAATAATTCCAACTAGCCTCAGACCATGCGCTCATGCTCATGCTTAGAAACTCTTTTTTCTTTTTCTTTTTTTTGTAAAGGTTAAGTAATTTTCATTAATTATATTAATCATTATTCGGAGTTGCTACATTTTCCAATCATAAACCATTCCACCATTTACAATCATAAAACTAACCAAATAAAGAAAAAAGGACATTTGAACCATCAATGTAAACTTGATTAAAAATATATCATTATGAACCAAATCATGGGGTCCATACACACACATACATATAATGCACAAATACATACCCATATATAAATGTTCATAGCATCGTATAAAACCATTTCCCTACATACAACAGTGTAAAACCCGACATATCAAAGAATTTTGGAACTTCTTCATAAGACCCAAGATTTCATTTTAACCCTTATATAAATAAACATAGGTTACACTTACATCTTTCATCTTTGTTTCAAAAGTTATACATATAAATAAAACAAAAGGCAAAAAGAAACACTGGTATAAAGAATACTTACCCAAAAAAAAAGGGCATTAAAAATGGGAAATGGACAAAGGGACAAAGAAGAAGTTTGCAAGTATCTATGTTCTAACCTGGAATCTGATTACAGAAGCCAAAGAGTTCTCTGTGTGTGCAATCTTGCTATCAAAAACAGACTCTGAGAGAGGTAACGGTTCCAACGGTTAAGGTATAGGAAAAGACACTGATAAAGAGGGCTGCGAATGGGCCTTGGGTTGAACTTGGGCCTGTTTAACCTGAGTCTAATTTAGTTTCCAATTTTATTTGTAAATTACTTTACTTTTTAAATTTCGGGTTGGAAAAGGACCTTTTTTTCCCCTGAATAAACGGATAGTTGATTCTACTATAAACACATAAATCAAGGGATTGATCCGAAATTCGGATTGAGAGTAGTAATTGGACAATTTTTTTTATGAATTAGTCGAGAATCTTGAGAGATGTTAACTCGTGCCTTATAACTCTTTGAGATTGAAAGAAATTAATCACTATTGAGGCATATGAGATTAGATACCATATGTGTTCGATAATCTAACATTTTTTTTTCTTAAAATACTGTATCTAAATTTTATCCAATAAATTTTTTTATAAAAATACCAAGTTGTACTCTAGGAGGACTGGAGGAGGTTAAGTAAATATATCAATATTTCAATTGATTGAACACAACTTTTTTAACACTATGGCCAAAATGCCAACGACCTTTAAATAAAATAACAATTCTTTGTATTTTTTACAAAAATGTCTAAGATTAAAGTATCCTTCCCCACTTCCAATGTATCAACAAATCATGGTCCATGACTTATTCTCAGTAGATGAACTTCAATATTGATGATGCTTGAAAAATTAGTAGGTTGAATGTTCCAGGTTTCAATGGTAGTTTGATAACTTGAAAATAAAGAAAAATACTATCGAATGTGATCGGGTGAACTAGCCAAGGACTTTCCAATGGTTAAATCAGATTTCTCTTTAGGATTCAAGTATAGTAAGTGGATGAATAGTAAAAATTTACTTTAGGTTGGTGGGATGGGATTCCTTTTATAGAGAGTTTAAAGTGGGTCTACTCGTTAAATGCCACTAACATCATGGCAGATGTGTGGACTTAGTGGGGAGAGCATAACGAATTTTGAGGAATTCATCCCATGTTCCGAGATAAGTGATCGTGGTTTAATCATTTATGATTAGTAGAAAATATTTAGAAACTTACTAAGTGTTTATTAATCGTCCATACCTTCTCATGGTGTGGACGACCAGAATCTCTTGGACGATTAATGACATGTTTGGACGTCCTTGAATGACTAAAGACTGTCTTAGATGTCATTGGTCTTGGACGACCATTATAGACGAAGACTATTTGTTATAGATCACCATCAAATATCATAACTTTTGCATTAAGAGCCAATTAAATTTCATTAAAAAAAAGTAAGAGAAATAGGGTCTTGAAGGGTTAATCATGCACAAATGTCTCATTTGCAGCCAAATAAAAAATGTCATCGTCTTGAGATTAAAATATACAAAAATTGATGCTAATACATTTTCCAAAAACTATAAACTAAATTGCAACGGGGTAATCTCTTTGCTTTAAACTAAGAGAGTTTCAATTCCCATTTTTAGTTGTCTCAAAGTTTTTTAAGATAAAGGGTGATTGCAAGGTAAATCTTATTGAAACATGTTTTTTCTCTAAAGCCACAATGAGCTAATTTTATAGGCTAGCCCATACCACCTCATCATATTTTATAATTAAAAATGGATTTTAGACTAAATTCATTAAAAACCAAAAAGATGCACATTTTATCCAATCCCAAGGATTGGGTTTTTGTCTAAAATTCCTCACGCCTAGTGAGTTGGGCTTATAACCCATATATTTCTCGAGTTCAAATAGTACATCTTATCTTTCTACCCCATAAATTGGGTTCATGGTCCACATTATTGCCAACATAATGTGATGGGCTCATGGCCCACACTTATCTTGCCTCGTGGAAGGAAGCCCATGAAATCAACATGAAGCCCATAATCTCTTCTCAAAGGCTCAAGATTCATGGCTCATGCTATTTCTCTTATTTCTTCATTGATGGGCTAACCCAATTAAAAGTCAAAATTTGCATAAATTTGATTTGAAGGGGAAGATTCTCAATGACAAGGTATTCAAGTTTTTTTGGGCCACAATACCACTAAATCGTGAGGCTTACTGTAGCTTCCCGAAGACAAAGTTTAACGACTAATTTTTGTTTATTTGAACCCAAGAATAACCCAACTCACAAAGGCCCAATAAATACATTTGAATCTTTTTAGAAGATAATTAAATTTATTGCAATATGTATTTGAAATTTTGAATATAATTTGGGAGCCTAATATAGTGCACAAAAAGAACTGTACATAGATTTTAGTATTTTACCCCGTTAAGAATTCTGATCAATAAATTATGGGATCATTTTAAAATGTAAAAAAATGTAAATTTACAATAGTCAAAAGTCTTGCATGTTAAGGGGCGCTGTTAAGAATGATTTATTGAGAAGTCTACCTAATAAAAAAATAGATTTAAATTGATAAAATGATTGAAAATAGGACTGGAGTGATAAGTGAAACTCAAAAAAATTAGTTTTATTGCCTCTACATCTTAAAGCACTAGCATATGGGGATGTAAAAAAGAAAAGAAAAAACTATTTTGCATCCTCAAATACGATTTTATTTATTTTATCAATCTATTTAAAAACTCACCATGCATCACAATTTTTATTTTTATATACAACCCAATAAAATAATATAAACTACCTAACAAAATAATAAAAAATATTACTCTTTTTTTTTTCCTCTCATTCTCTTTTTCTTTTCGAGAAAAGTTGGTTTCAAAACTAGTTTTGAGATAAACTTTTCAAAGTTTTCATATATCTATTTTTTTGTGCGAATTTTGAAAATCTAACCGTTAAATTTCATGTTTCTTATGTTCTTAACATGCATATCAAATTTCGTTCAAATTGAATATTATTTACTATTCGATCAATAAACTTATCTTGTGTACACAATTTTAGATTATAAAAATTTGAAATTTTAACATTTGTTCGATGAGATAGCAATTGATTTTTGATCTTCTTGAAATTTTACATGCATGAAGAATATAATAAGAACATACAATCTAATGGTTATATTTTCAAAATTTACACTCAATATAGAAATATATGAGGAGTTTGTAGAGTTTCTTTCAAAACTATATATATTTTTTTTGTTGAGAATATTAAGTATTTTTAACACACACACACGGGGAGAGGGGAAAATGTTTTTAAAAAAAATTTACAGTGGTGTATATTCAAAATGGTCTAACTCTTGGAGAGAAACTTTGTTCTTTCTTTTCGCATACATGATACAACCACAAGATTAAAATAATATTTTTTTCTTTACAACCTATGGACAGTAAGGTTGCAAAATAGCAAATCCGGATGGAGTGAGTTTTGGATATCTTGAGTTGTAAAATAGCAACGGGGAGTATTTACACCCTCAATGCTAGTACTCTTATAAAATTAATAAAAAATTTGTCAAAAAAGTTAAAATTTTTTTGACATAAAATTATTTCTTAACTGGTCAATAGTCAATACTACCCTTAATTTTTTGCAACGGAAATATTCAAATATTCAAATTTCTCACCTACTATTATTAAAAAAAAAAAAAATCATACCTCGTCATTCGTCAATCATCGGTTTCTAGAAAACAAACCAACGGTCACTGATCCACCCGATCTTTATTTTTATATTTGTAGGGTATGACTCACTTGAATTTTAACGGGCGGGAAAAAAACCTTAGGGCCCACCCCCCTCTCTCTCTCCAAAATCAAAACACATTTTTTCAAATCTCTCTCTCTCTCTCTCTCTCTACTTTCAGATTCTCTCATTCTCTTTCTCCGGTCAGATTTGGAAGTATTGGCCTTTGCTTTGTCGGCGCCGAACATTCATCACCGACAATTTCACAGGTACTCCCTCTTTGCTTCATTTTATTTTTCCTATGGATTAGAAAAAAATTGAATGTGTTTGTGTTTGGATATTCTAGCATATGAAGCACTGTTACTAAAACTGTAACACCATGAAATGTTCGATTGTACAAAAGATGTTTGGTCAATTGATTCAATAGAGTTTGGAAATAATAATGATTCACTGTTTTTTTGCTCAAGCTCCATTTCGAATCAAAGGGAACTGAATCAATCTAGCTAATAGTAGACACACCCAAATCGGCACCTTTGTTTGATTCAATAGAGTCTTATTAAGGTAATCTACCCGATCTTCTTTACACTGAATAATCAGTCGGGTTTGTTGGACTGATTGATTGAACTTTAAATTGTTGTTGCTCTCATTTCTCATAGTGGTAAAGCTACTTGTAGATTTTGAAAGATGGGTATCGAAAACTATCACGTGATTGAGCTCGTCGGGGAAGGTTCGTTTGGTAAGGTATACAAGGGGAGGCGGAAATTTACAGGACAGGTATTGCTTTTTTTTTTGTGTGTATTGAAATTTGAAAGCAATCTTTCTTTGTTGGTGGTTCTGATAATTTTGTTTAGCTATAATGAGGTTTTGTTGTTGGTCTTAGACTGTTGCAATGAAATTCATAATGAAGCATGGGAAAAGTGAGAAGGACATTCAGAATCTAAGACAAGAAATTGAGGTACATTGGACTCATTTGTTCATAAATTATTTGAGTGATAAAGGGCTTATCATTTTGAACATTTAGTTATTTATGCTAAGAATTGGGTTGGTCTAGCTTGTTGTGAATCTTGTTTTGGGTTGGATTTTGGATTTTGTGACGGCTTTGCTTCCTATATCTAACTTGCTTCCTAACTTTGCTATTTGATTTTTTTCCCCCCTTATCGTTTTGCTGGTTGTTTGAAGAAGGTTAAGGATTTAACTCCTTGTTTTGGGATTTTAAATGAAATTAGAAACTATATATATATATACATATACGAATTTATTTTAAATAGATTATATGCCTTTATAATGAAAAACATGTGATCTTGGTTACATGATGATATCATCTCACTGGTGGATTTTTGATTAACAGTTGAGAAACCAATAAGATACGTAGCCCAAGTTGTTCAACAGTAAGGTTATTTTATTTTATTTTTCAAATTCTACTCTCTCTCGAATAAAGCAAGAGTTGTAGAGAGAGAGAGAGGAGTGTGTGTAGGAAGAAAGGGGATGTGGGAGAGAACACTAGCTTTCTCATAATTAACAATGCGGAGTGTTCAACATTCATCAAACAACCACATTCTTTAACTTCGTTGTTTTTCAGCTGATTATATGTGTAATCTCCTTGGTTTTGCAGATTCTAAGAAAGTTGAAGCATGAAAATATCATCGAAATGCTTGACTCCTTTGAAAGTGAACAGGAGTTTTGTGTTGTCACAGAATTTGCACAAGTAACCATATCCTTCTTGATCTCTCAAAAGCAAAAATTCATTCTTTATGTTAATGTAACTATTAAATGATCCTGGAAATATATATAGACACATTATGGAGCATGTTGAGATTCATGAGTTGCTGTTGGATTTTCATGCAGGGTGAACTGTTTGAGATTCTTGAGGATGATAAGTGCCTTCCAGAAGAACAAGTTCAAGCAATTGCAAAGCAGTTGGTAATTTGATCCCATGATTATTGCATCTGACTTAATTGATTGTTTTCTTTTCCAGTCTTTTGGTTTACTATTATGTTCAACTTGGGTATTTCTTATTTCAATTGAAACTTTATTTTGTGGAATTTACAGGTGAGAGCGTTGCACTACTTGCACTCAAACCGTATTATCCATCGTGATATGAAGCCACAAAACATTCTCATTGGTGCTGGGTCTGTGGTTAAGGTTGAGCAGTCAGATAGCATCACTACATGTTTAAGAGCATCTATTTATTAAATCTGTTAACTGAATGCGTAGAAGGTTGATTATTGAAAAACAATGTTTAGAAGGTTTATAATCTGTTCAAAATTTTCAAATATTGTCTATTTTTTGAATTTAGAGAACCTTGCTAGGTTTGACTGAATAAATTACCATCAGGTCCCTGTGTACTCTGTTTGGATTGGCTCCACTAAATCAAAATTTAACTAATTGATTGTATTTTTTTTTTTCTGGTCCAATACTCCAATTACATTGCTTTTTTTTTTTTTTTTTCCTGTAGCTTTTGCCTGATACTGAATTGTATTATACTAATATCTAGGTATTGTCAAAACTTAGAGGTGTAACTTGCCAATAAATGAAAAATATCTTGGATTTGATTACCTATGTACTAATTTGTTGGTTCTTTCCATCCATGGGGTGGGATATTGCTATGTATATATGTAGGCTATTATTTTCATTGGTTTTATCTCTTTACTCTCTTGAGACTGTTATTACATATTGATTCTTTCACCAAAGATTTGGTCTGATGGTTTGATATCGTGTCCTGCTTTGTATTAAATTTTTAATTCTTGTAATTTCTTGTGGTTGTTCATGACTTATAAATTTTTCATTTATCACAGCTTTGTGATTTTGGGTTTGCACGTGCAATGTCCACGAATACTGTTGTTTTGAGATCCATAAAAGGTTTGTCCAATCTTTGCTTTAAATTTCTGGTTACCTTTCTATTTTGTGAACTTTTATTGAGATGTTATGATATCCTTGAGGAATTAAGGTGTTCTAATTCAACTTCTATCTATATTATTCAGGCACTCCACTGTATATGGCTCCGGAACTGGTACGGGAACAGCCTTACAACCACACGGCTGATTTATGGTCCCTTGGAGTTATTCTGTATGTTAGATCTCATTGATTGTACTTTGGAATTGTTTATTGCTAAATTAGTTGGATTGGATGCCATGTTGGTAGTGCTTTTGAATCTTTTTCATTTGAACTGTAACTTCGTTTAAGAAATTTTCTAATTTGATTGATTGCTTGCATTCTATTCTTTATTTTAGTTTACTTCGAGTTTTGACTCCCGTCCAGTTGCACTTGGGCTGGAAAAGGGGTATGAAGCACCCTTATTTTGTGTTGCATTGACCAAAAGGAAACACATTCAATCACACACGGGCTTTGGGCTCAAGTAAACACCCTTTTTTTTTTCTATATAAGTAGGGCTCAAGCAAACACCTATAACATGGAATAAGGTGATCAAATGAGTCCCTTGTCAGCTTTCATCATATTTTCAAATTTAAACTTTATGTTGATTTATTATTTAGGGGATTTTGCATGACACCCTATTTTATTCCTTTTGTTTTCTTTTACAAGTTTTTCTTTAAAATATAAATTTTAGTCCAATAACTAATAAAATGTAACATGTTTAATTCTGGATTGTTCAATCTTCATAAGACACTCAACGTTTCTTTTCATTAAATTTATTACTATCCGTCCAGGCATAGGCTTTGGTTGTGGATACAGAATTGTAGACCTTAATGCGTAGACTGCAAATAGAGACTAATGACACCACTTTCTTCTTTTGCCTGCCAAAGAGAGCCTCTTTACCTTATTTAATGATAGGAAAATTTTATTCAAAACAGAATATTTTGGCTAAGAAATTGAAGAATTGCAATCAGAAGCTTTACAGTGTCTAATTTGCCCATTCTTTAGGATTCTCATTCACTGGTTCAGTTACAAACTCTATGCCAAAAGACCCTTTTTGATTGGTCTAGGTGTTGGGGCTCCTTGAATTGTTCTTCTATCATTGAGTTTCTTTCTTCTCTTAGAATTGCACCTGTTTTTTTCCTTCTTGTTGTTTGTTGCTTTTTCTTGTGTTCACCATCATGAACACCTTATATTTGCTTTCTTCGTTTTTTCATCTTGATTAATATTATTCTTATTACCTATCAACAAAAAAAGAAGAAGAAGAAAGAATGGTCATTATAAATTTAAGTGCTGAATTGGGAATAATCTATTTTAAGTTGCATGGAGGATTGTTCCAATGCTGTGGAAGGACAGCTGTTGATAGTTTTTTTCTTAGACATTGATGTCATTTAAAAGTCCATAGTAGAGTAGTCTTGTGATCCCCAAGCCCATTGTTTACTTTTACTCTAGCATACTTTGAAGTCTTCCTTTTATAGACATCCTTAAATTTCATTCTTTGGCAGTAATTATTATTATTATTATTATTATTGTCTTTGATTCATTTGGAATTTCATCTTGATTATAGATCTTATGTGAAAATCCCTATTATTGACTTATTTGAATATAGAAAATTTATATTGCTCTATAAAAGAGCATGTTGCCTTTCCCAGAAAAATAAAAAATAAGTATAACATTGATTAATCTCAAATTTAACAATTACCTGCTTCAGTATTTATAGCATTATCTCTTCCTTTTTCCTTCATGTTCTTCTTGAATTGAAATTATTTTGTCATGGACACTACAGGTATGAATTATTTGTTGGACAGCCCCCATTTTATACAAATTCTGTGTATGCACTCATCCGGCATATTGTTAAGGTACATTTGCTCAAACATCATGTGAGTTTGTTGTTAGGTTAGATTTTTTATGCTGTATAAAGGTACAAGCTAATGTTCAATGCCGTATTCCAGGATCCAGTTAAATATCCAGACAATATGAGTCAAAATTTCAAAAGCTTTTTGAGGGGTTTGCTTAATAAGGTTGTTTTATGGTTCAAGTGAATGAACTCTTGATTAATAGTTTTTAACTCCCATTGATGTCAAAGTTCTAAGATGATTTTTCAATTCATGAAAAACAGGTACCACAAAACCGACTTACTTGGCCCACCCTTCTTGAGCACCCCTTTGTTCAAGAAACTTCAGATGAAGTGGATGCTAGGGTAATGATACATCACATTAACATTTCCTTTAAATATTAGAATTGAAAATAGTAGTATAAAGCCAGTCTTATTATAATCTGGCAAAGACTATTTTGGTTCCTTTTATGTGATACAATGCAACATTTTTTTAGAATTTTTATCTTGAGTTCTTATCTATAAATTTACGGAAGTTTTTAGTATCTAGCAATCCATTTCCAGGAAATGCGTGCTGCAACTGCTGCAGCTAGAGGATGTGATGCAGCATGGAGAGGTGAAGGTAACACTGTTCAAATATGACTGAGTTTAATGTTTTACCATCTTGGAGCCAGGCTGTCTTAGTATTTAAGGTATTTAAATGTCCTTTTTTGTATATTTTAGAATTAATTATTACCGTATTATAGGTAAAAGCAACTCTCCAGCTACTTTTGAGAGCAATAATGGTCCAAGCCTTAAGGGTGATGCTCACTTAAATAGTCCAAACTCAGCAACGTGCAATCCTTCACCACGTGAGGAGTTATCACGGTTTGCAAGTCCTAATGATGCTAAACAATCAGGTAAACCAAATTATTTGTGTTCAGTTGTTGTATGATGATTCTAGGACAGAAATTCTGTTTGATGCCCGTAATGATTTTTTTGCAATTTTTTGTGCTAGCAATTTTCTCCATAGCCTGTGTGCTATAATTTGCTAGCTGATTGATTGCTTTAAATTATTTTGAAGCTGAGGCCACTTTTATGGATATGATGTTCTAATTGAAATTTTAGTAAACAACTGGTAAATTTATCTCCTTGGTTAATTTCTTTAGTTGCTTGTTTATATCATATTCTTATAATGTCTTTAATAGCCAACTATTATATTCTTAGTAGTACTCATAAAAAAAAAAACTATTATATGCTTAGTAGTAACACATTAGCTTTCATTCTATTGACATCTCTGATGAGTTTGATCAATTAACATGGAAAAAATTCCACCAAGGAACCTGTTAGTTGTCTTGTAATCATTAATCAACTTGCCATCTCTCAAAGCCGCTTAGCAGTAGGGCTGTGGTTTGTCCTATTGCCCTAGAGAAGCCACTAACCAATATTGGCAGATTCCTTGATGGTAGTGGATAATACCACCCCCTATCTGCCCCATCTATATTAACTTTAACCCAACATTCTGCTGGCTTTTCCCATTTAAAATTGGCAGTGGTAGCATTCTTAGTTGCAAAGCCTCATCCCATAATTGTGTGTAACTTAAACACTCTATGAATGCAATTTTTATGGAGAGAAGGATTAGCTTTCTAGTGCTGGAATGCAACTCATTTTCTATGCAGCCAAGGAGATGAAATCACAAATGGAAAATATACTTTCCAAGGCAGATGTAACAGATGAAACTCCTCTTTAGAACAACTATTCCGTTTTTTTTACCAGGCATCAAGCTTAAGCTCAAAAACAGATGGCCTCATTTGGTATAACCAAACTATTCTAGAATATCATTGCAAACTTGCACTCCTTGAGCACATGTAGGATGGAATCTGTGCACATACCATGAATAGGACATACAGAAGGGATATTCAACCACAGAGCATCTTTTTCATTCACCAACTTCCAGTTGAGTTTGCCAATAAGGTTAAGTTATTTGGTCTTGCCACTTGTAGTCCTAGCCTCCTTGGAGGTCACCAACTTTTTCCAACCAACTAGGTGCAATCTGCGATGTTCTTCTGAGGAGCCCCAAAGAAAGTTTCAGTTAATATTGTCTATGTTGTTACGAACTCTTATAGGTAGGGCTTCACCCTGCATGTAATAATCAGATATGATCAAGGTGACAAACTGCACTGAAGTAGTATAACCTGCAAAGGGAAGTAATTTAGCCTTCCATCCCATAAGTTTGCTTTGAACTTTGTCTACTATAAATTGGAACTGTTGATTGCTAGGTTCTTGCATGTTTGAGAGAGAAACCAAGGTATTTTCCAAGGTTGTTAGTGGCTTGAAATTTCAGTATCTCAGAAATGACCTATGAGTAATAAGGTAGCTTTTGGAAATTCAAAATGACATAAAAAAAAGAGTTAAATGGTATCGTAGTCTTGGAGGTACAATCTATATCACGTTCGCAAATCTCTTGTTTTCAACATCTTTGGGTCCTATTGAGTTTTGTACTTATGGAAAGAGAAGACTTCCGAAGAAGGATTCTATGGCTGTTAATTGATTAACTGAATTGACCGTCACCAGTTGGGCCAATCTGTAAGCTGCCTTCTTGCCCCAGTATAATGACATTTACATAAACTATGCATGTTGGATTTTAATGTTTAAAATTAAACTATTATTAACAAAGTCTATTTTTATGTTTTATTCCACCTTGCTCTATCAATTGCACACTAAGTAAAAAAAATATCCATATAACTATTTTCCTTTCTTACATGAAACTGGCATAATTGATTTTTAAGTTTTATTCAATATACCCACATAGTTTAGGAGGCATTGCCTGCTCTCTTTTATAAGAAGAACCATGGTTCTAATCCCCTCCTCCCTCATTGTTGTAACCATAAAATTATTAGGAAAAATATATGCACACAGACGTACTCATGTTTGCATTTATGTATGTTTTGATGAGTGAAAATAAAGTAGTTGTTTGAAGCCCATTTTCTTGTCTAGCTTTGATTATATTTTGCTTTATTTATTTGAAGAGAAGAACTCTTGATAACTGTTCATATCTTATAACAGTTGTATGATTTGGTTAACTTGTTCTATTATCAATTTTCTCTAGGTTGTCAGACATTGGACAGACTGGAAAACACTTCCCGCACAGTCAAGGGTGCACAAATAATTGGTCAAGATAACGAAGCATTAGCACATGTTTTGCTACAGTTGAAAAGATGGTCTACTGGATCTCAAAATTCTTGCAGGTAAAATTGGATACATGCATCCCTAGTGTATGTTTCGTTTTGCATATTTATGTATGATTTTATTTTGTATCAAGTGTTAAGTTTGACAAAATTTGTTGCTTAGTCCATTGTCAACTTAGTAGGTTCTTTTTAAGTACTTTCTCTTGTAATCTCCCATGTACTAGGGTTGCCCCCTTTTTGCACTTTTTAAATTTAGTACTTATAAAAAGTTTATGTATTTGACATACCCTATCCCCTGCCAGTTTTGATGACTGCATTACTCTTCACTCTAACGGTCTCATGTCATGGTGTGGAAATAGAGCACAATCTATTTATTAGGCAGTGAACAATTATTCACATGCTAGTAACTGAGGGCTCTTTCCTATGATCGTAACCCAAAACCCATAGTGAATATTTTTTTAGATTACATTGTGTGAAATATTGAAGTGTCCTTTCATTGTAATATACTTTCAAAGATTCAGAAGTGAAATAACAAGTTTGCAGAGCATGCTTATCTGAGTAGTGAGAATTGGATAAACTTAATACAAGACAGCACACTGGAGGATTGGTGCATTTACTGGCAGTTGGATTAGTATTGCTACATTCAGTTGCAAAAGGTGTTCTTGCTTAGTTGCTTGGAAAGCGAGAGGCAGGATGACATGGGAATTTTTAGATAAGTATCTAGTTCTGACTAGGTTTTTGGTTTGTTTCAAGATTCAGTATCATAATATTTTTACTTGTACCAAAGACTAATTATATGAAAATTCTGCACATATTGAATTTATCTCATTTCCTATAATGCTACTTCATTATATAAACATTTATTTATTATGATAATTATTATAAAAACATTTATATTTCACCTCACTGCATTACTTTAGGAATATCTTAATGTGGTATGTTAATTGGTTGTAATCTTTTGTATTCATGCACTAGATACCTCATAGTAATTTATTTGCAAGACTTGACGGCTTATCAAACACTGCAGGGATCAAGATGTTATTAGTTCAAGTCAGTCGCTCAGAATTCTTTTGAACCTACTTGCAGCTGGTGCCATCAATTCTAGTGGACTACTTGATGAAATAATACGTGAACTTCTTGTTTTCACTGCTACTGTTGTTAGCTTGAAATCTTCTGAATTTAATGACTTAATAGCAAAGGTATATCTCTGCTAGATTTCATTTAGAAATTTCTGAATTTTGATTCCCAATACCCTCATATGTCATACCATGCAGCCATAATGTTGGAGACTTGTGTTCTATGGAGATACTCTCTCCAGGCCAATTGTTAGTCCTCTATTTCTTTTTGGGATGTCCCAAAATATAGTCCTCTTTGAAAAGTCAATAAATAAATTTCCTAACCTACCCTTTACTTCATTTAAACAGTTAGTACTCTTCTTTCAGTAGAGTTTAAATTAAGGATAAAATTTGATACACACTGTTATACATACGTTGTTACACACTTTTTTTTGAACTAAAAATATAGAGTTGAAGACACGATTTCAATTAGTGTAGTTTTAGAAACTTGTATCTTTTATTTAAAAGGCAACACATTAAATGATATTACCTTAAAAAGTTGGATTCTAAACAGGGCCAACAAATGGGACGGAGGTTACATTGGCTGCTGACAATGTAAGTCTAATCTTGGTTTAGGCTTGAATTATACCCCCAAATACTTAGGGCCATCTATTGTGAAATTCATCTATAATATATAAGGTCCGTTTGGATACAACTTATTGTTGCTGAAAGTTATTGAAAACTGATTGTTGTTGAAAACACTGTAGCAAAATAATTTTTAAATAGATGAATAGTACCGTGAGTCCCATTTTTAATATTTTTTAATCGTAAACAATACATAAACAGTGTGTGAACAGTATACACACTGTTCATGCACAGTAATTTTTGTCTCCAAAAAGTCAAAAAATCCGGCCCCAAAAAAAAAAAAAAAAAAAAAAAAAAGAGGCTAAACCGAAAACGCAACGTGGGTTTCAGTACAAAGTAGTGCTATCCAAACCAAGGCATAATCCTATATGCATAAACAAAAACAAATTTTACAATTTATAGTGAACCTTTTGAAAAATTCAGGGAGAATACTTACAAAAAAAAATTACAGAGTAATGTCCCGGAGCCCGGCTACTGTCCTGAGGCGCCGATCTGGAAAGTCATAAAGGGACGTTAAACATAATTCTAGAAGAGCATTACCACAACAAAAAAAATCTGAGTCTTGGCAGTTCAAGTGAAAGTTTATTAGATTAGTCTCTTTCCCCTCACATGTATTTTTTTTTTTTTTTTTCCAGGAAGTTTTGTATATTTGCTGTTTTCTTTCATCAACTTCAAAGGCATGAAATTGCTGCTGATTTTTATCATTATATTTGTCAACTATGAGAATAATCCCTCCGATAGCTTTTAAATGTTGAGAGCCGAATAAGTCCTCAATTTTAACTTTCTTTATCTATAGTGTGGTTTTCTCTATTTTGCAATTGCTGCTGGCTGATGCAACTGTGATCTCATACTTTTGTAGAGTTTTTCAGTGATCAAAATGCTGCTTGATAATTGTGGAAGTGGCATTGCAAGTTCATATTTCAGGCACTGGGTTGCATTATCTGAGATTTTTTCACAGGTCTAATTCCTTCTATGGTACAAAAAAACGTTATTTGGCAACAAGTATGCACTTATTTCTTGCTTTCTCATCGTGTTGACTATATAGGTTGTTGGTTGCAATGAAGAGGCATGTGGAAGAGTTCTGTACGAGTCCAGTGCTTGCATTACCATCATGTTATCCAGAGTTGCTCAGGGTCTTAAGGCAACTCATTTGACTTCAGTTCCTGAAGCGGGTTCTGCTCTTAATGAAACACTTAAAAAAATCTTGGATCATGCTAAAACGACTGGCTTAGTGGATCTTTTGTGTCACTGCTTAGTAAATTCAGGCTCGAGTCTTATTTCGGGGTCTTCAAATATGTTGCGTGCTGCATGTGAAGCATGTAGGGCTACTTGGTCACTCATAGATGCATTGGAAACCCTTTTCCTGAGGGAAAGTCCCTTTTTATTTCCATTAAATGCTTTGCGGAGTCATTCGTTAGTTCGACTTGACATTAGGGACCATGAACGAGGCTCATTGATTGGCACTGAATCAGCAAAAATTGTTGATGTGGTGACAAGAACATTTGTTAGGTCAAAAGCGGTGCAGGTTGCCATTTACTATTGCCTTCATCAACGACTTGAGGCTGCAATGTCTGCTGGCATTCAGGTGTTTGTCTCTCATCCTAAGTTTTTGAAAATTTTTCGTGCACACATAAGACCTCAATGAAAACGTTATATAATGATTTCAAAGAACCAAGAGAGTAGTTAATCTTAGAGATTTTCTACCTGCACTTAATTATTCTTTTGTTTGTATCATGCTTGCATGATTGTAGGCACCTTTTAGGTAAAATTTAATATAATTTTGTAGGCACCTTTTAGGTAAAATTTAATATAATTTCTGTTGTTGTTTCAGCTTTTGTCAAGGTGTTGTGTACATAGTGGACTTGTTCCAGGTGTTCTTTGTGGACTTCCCAGTTCCTTACCTGTAACTACTGTTGTCAGTGGTGGAGGGGATGGTACTCTTGTCTCTGAGATATTCTCTATATTGTCTCTCTGCACTTCATCTTCAAATAAAGATCCACAAACAGGAGAAACAAATAATTTGAGGTGTAAATTAAGCAATCCTTATACCTTGGTTCTTCATTCATGCCTAATCCTTGCAACAGTTGCACAGTGTTTAAAGTCCACCGGAAGAAATTCTGCATTGTTTATGGTTACAACCTCCCCAAAGAAGCAGCAATCTCGACTTTCAGTGCTTGCACACCATTTTTCTTCCTCTGATGATGGAATTAACTCATTTCAACCTCATAGTGTGTCAGCTATGCTGGCTATTGCATCCATTCTATCCCTTGAAGCCGGATCTTCTATTGAGTCTCCAGTCTCTGAAAATGCTCTGCCTTTGATTCCTAGAACTGCCACACTTTGTGATTATCTCAAATATTCATCTAGTAATGACACTGAAGTGGATCCCAGTTACCCAAATGGTGTTCTCTCTTATTGGCATGGCCTTAGAGATGGATGTGTTGGCTTGTTGGAAGCCCGGCTCAAGTGGGGAGGACCATTAGCTGTTCAGCAGTTGTGTGCAAGTGGTATCCCTCTGCTTCTTGTTGAGTTGTTAGCCAACAACTCAAATGCTTCTCAAGGGATTGACATCTCAAAAGATCGAATTGGGCTATCCCCTATAGGGGTTGTGTGGACAGTTTCATCAATATGTCACTGCCTTTCAGGTGGAGCTTTAACTTTTCGTCAGATTTTGGTTAGGAGTGAACACATCAAGCTTATCTGTGACCTAATATCTGATGTACATCTCAAGCTTGTAAACTGCTGGGGTGGGCCTGGTGGAGGGAAGGATGGAGTCAGAGATATAATAAATGCAGTAGTAGATATCTTAGCATTCCCTTTTGTTGCTATACAGAACGGTCCTGGTTTGCCATCTGCCACTGCTTCTGTAAACAGTGGGTTCCTTCTCAACATGGGTTCACCAGGTGGGAAAGTATGCATGGAAGAGAATATGGTAAAAGTAATTGAGGAAGATTTGACAAAGTATATTAAAATCCTTTTGGAGGTTAGGTCTTCTTTCCCTTCTTTTTGGGGTCAGGGGCCTCCGGGGGTGGGGGAATCATTTCTGGACATGTGCTTTTGAGGTTGTCTGGTAGACTGTTTATAAACTCTGTTCATTGGATGAGTTGCTAAAACTGAGAGGACTATGTGTTTCTCATTCTAATTCTTATATCTTTTTGGAGAAAATAAATCTGATGTGGGTGCTAAATATCTAATATGTATTTCAATTATAGTATAAGTTTGACTAATGCTTTAATATGATGAATTATAATAACATCTTGATACTGAGAGGGCTATGTGTTTCTCATTTAATTACTTCTTGAGTTTTCAGTTGGGAGTGCCTATTCTTATTCTTCGGTGTTTGGAGCATGTCGAGTTAAAAGATTTGGGAAGGCCCGTTGCGTTTCTCGCTAAAATGATAAGCCATCGACCTCTAGCAGTTCAACTTGTGAGTAAAGGCTTGTTAGATTCAAAGACGATGAAAAGGTTGCTTGATAGTTCATGCCCAAGAGAAGTCACGCTAGATATTTTGATGATAGTTTCTGATCTAGCCCGCATGGATAAGGTGAGATTTTGATTCTATCAAATGGTTTTTGCTGCTTATGCAAATATCAAGAGTTAGCATATGTTCTCTACTTTACTCTTGTTATTTTGTTAAATTAAACTGAAAATTATTGAATACTTCAAGTACCATAAATGCGTACTCCTCCTTCGTACATGAATTATAGGTTCCACCATGATTTTAATTAGTGGTACCCACAATTATGTGAGAGGAGGGGAGTATGCATTTATGGTACTTTGATAGTACTCAATAATTATCCAAATTAAATTGATTGTTTTTGTCATGTTTAGCCTTTTTTCCACCCATAGTATTTTCACTTTCAGTCCTTTCACCTTTCCACACCTTGAATGCTTCATACCCATTGATTCCTTCATAACTGCAAGTCATGGGTTTTGTGGTGTCTAGGGATTCTATGAATACATCAATCGGGCTTCTGTTTTAGACTTTTTGAAGGATTTTCTCACCCATGAAGATCCCAATGTACGTGCAAAGGCTTGCAGTGCTCTTGGCAACATGTGTCGGCACAATTCCTACTTTTATAGTTCACTAGTAAGTAACCTTGTGATATATATTTTCTTAAATTTTGTGGACATTCTACAAATTAATACCTCTTCTGGATTTTTGAAGCTATGTACCAGAATGTTTTCGTTGGACCATGCATTTACTCATGGCGTACTTGAACGTAATATATGGCAGTGGATTAATTGTGCATTTTTTCTACTTTTAATATATTTATCTAGGCAAGGAATCGGATTATTGGCCTCCTCATTGATCGATGTGATGATCCAGACAAACGCACACGAAAATTTGCATGCTTTGCTGTAAGTTATAATCCCATTTTTTATGACAGTTTCTTTACTTCAAACACTGTTGCAGTAGAATATAACCTTTTCCTATCATTCATCTTATCCATATGATATGAATATTGAAGGTATGTCCTGATAGATATAATGCTATGTTTTATTTTATTTTATTTTTATCCAGATTGGAAATGCAGCCTACCATAATGACACACTGTATGAAGAGCTCCGGAGATCCATTCCTCAACTTGCAAACTTGCTGCTTTCAGCGGAGGAAGACAAGACTAAGGCCAATGCTGCAGGTGCATTAAGTAATCTTGTTCGCAACTCCAACAAGCTTTGTGAAGATATTGTATCTAAAGGAGCCATGCAGGTTTGTGAATGCACTGTATTATCATTCTAATGTTACTATATGCATGCATTTTGAGGAGGGATCTGTAGCTAGTTGCATATTCTGTAATAAGTGTGAGAATTGTCAAATGGCCTTAATTAACAAAATTTAATCCCTAGAACTTGAATTTGTAAGTTTTTATGTGGTATATTTAATTGAGCTGCAGACCTTGATACCTTTTTGCTTACCAGTTTACTGTTTATGTCTGTTACATAAAGGATGACAAATTTACAATTTAGACACTGGCCATATAAACACATGGCTTTTTTCTCCTTTAATAAGATGGTGTTCTAGGGTTCAGCCCATGAGAAGGAAACAATTTGGGAAGAAAAGCTACCTCTCCTTGAATAGCTTATTTTGTACTGTGATTAAAAGATTGGTTAAACAATTCAAAACGTTGTTGAGGCTAAAAAAATGACTCAAGAACTTTATTTGCTTGCAACAGGACTTATATGACATACCAAAGTTTTTTCCTGTTATTCACCATTTTAATGCTACTACAGTTGTCATATTTGAAATTTAAATTATAATGTGAGTGGGTTTGGTTTTGCAGGCTTTACTGAAGTTAGTAGCTGACTGTTCTGTAGTAGCCCTGAACCCAAGTAGAAAAGATTCTGTAAATGAGTCACCATTAAAAATAGCACTTTTTTCTTTGGCAAAGATGTGTTCACACCCACCGTGCAAGCAGTTTCTCTGTTCATCAGAGTTGTTTCCAGTTATTGGACGGCTTCGACAATCCCCAGAATCAACAATTTCCCAGTATGCCTCAGTCATCATTAGCAAAGTCTCTGATGCTTGAGGGCCTAAATTGATATGATAATGGAAGTTAGCTTGATTTCCACTAATCAATCATAGTGATTGCCACCATACTGTTATAGGTTGAAATAGAAAACGTGAAGAAGCTGGCTTGCCAAAAACTGCTACTTAGTAAATGGTGTAAAATAGTCCTTGTACGCATTTCTTGTATATGGATTAATTGTTCAATGTTCCAACCATATCTTGTTCATATTATGCAATTGTGCAAGCTTGTTGGTGCTCATCTTTCTCGCAAAGGATTTGTGCTTTGTTTGCTAGCTTCAAGATAAATATCTCTTTTGGATGCCAGGGCACTCTTGTTTTTCATCAGCTTGAAGAGCTTTCAAAAGTTATATTTTTTTAGTAGCCAATATATATATATATATATATATATATATTTGAATATACAAATATACACACACAGGGAGAGGGGAGAAAGTCTTAAAGAAATTGACAGGGCCTAACTCTTAGTAGCCAAATAGATTGTGAAGGAAATTAGACCAGAATACATATCATAAACTTGCAATAATGTATTTATGTTGATAGGACTTCATAACCTCTAGCTTATATGATTTTAGTGTTAAAGATCATTACTTTTACTATACTTTATAGATATACGTAAATATAATTTCTCATAAAATCAAAACTGATATTGGAGGAACTTGCTATTAAGGGTTTGTTTGGATACCGTTTATTGCTGAAAACTGAAAACTAAAAACTAAAAACACTGTAGCAAAACAAATTTTAAATGTGTGAATAGTGCCGTGGGATCCAGTTTTAAAGAAAAAGTTGTTGAATTCTATATTTGTGAATTTTGTGATCAGTGCACAGGACTCACATAAAAAATGCTTCCGCTAGGAAACGGGCAAAACGCGCTTCCCAAACGGAGGTTAAGTATTATAAAAAAGGAGTTTATGATTGTGTTTGTGTGGTCAAATTAGGCTTGTCCACGGGTCGGGTTTGTGCCCAACCCGGAACCAACTCGACCAGATCAGATGGCCAGAATTTCAACTCGCCGCCAATCGGAGTGGCTAATCGGATTGGGCGGATCTGACCTTCAATGGATGGTGGTTGGTTCGGTCGGAGTTAGAGATCTCAAAATCGGCCAAAATCCGGCCAGTTAACGACAAAATGGGCAAAAAATTGGTGATATTTTTGTCGGATTTTCATTGGGTTATCTTCGGATTTGGCAAAATCTCACCAGATTTGGCGAGATCTCGCCAGATCTAGTGAGATCTCGCCAAATCCGGTGGAGGTTCCATGGATCTAGTTGAGATCTCGTTGGATCTAAAAAATTTTGCTTGAAATTGCTCTTTTCATCGGTTCGATCAGATTTCTCCGGGTTTTGGGGAGAAAACCCGCCAACTGACCTGCGGTTTTCGGATTTTGGAGGCGGAGACCCGCTGCCGACTATCACCAGCGTTAGGTCGGCCGGTTCTCGGGCCGGGTCGGATGGATTGGTCGGGTGGGTTGGGCGTCGATTGCTGTTGGACACCCCTAGGTCAAATTATTTGCTTGATTTCTAAACTGCGAACATCGCACTACAGAAATGAAAGTGAATAAACTTGATTCAATCAAAATTGTTTTTTTTTTGGGAGAACCAACCTTGTTCATGATTTCAATTTGCTGTTACAATCTTTGTTTGGCGTATGAAGTTGAAGGCTGCTTAGGGAAAATTTACTTTGAAACTGAAAGAGTTTCTGACAACTGAGACATCAGCCCCTGGATAAGGTTGGACTGCTCTTGCCTTTGTGTTCCACATACTGCCTGTATTAGTACTGCGGTTGGTAGTTGAGTTAGGCCTCAAGCTTGACAGTCACTTGGGTCTGCTGGAGTGCTAGGCAGCAAAGCAATGGGAAAGATAGGTCCATTTTTTTGCAGAACCCCATCAACATTATCAGTTGATATTAAAATTAAACTGTTTGATGGAGATACTGCTATTAGTATATTGTCCTGGTTCTTGTTCCTTAATATATAGCGATCTCTCTCCTTATGTTTATCAGACAATTGCCTTGACCGTTTTCATTTGAGTATTTGTGGGGGAGAAGGGTTTGAATATCTCAAGTAGGAAAGAATATATACTACTTCTCGATCGTCTATACTTCCATATATTCAGATTACTTTGGATCGAATCATTCATTTCATGTTTGATTAGCTGGTCTTTTAACCTCAAACCAATAAGAGGCACAAGATTTGAGTTTTCTAATGTGGAATATTGTTGGAGTGAAAATTAAAATAAAAAATCATACTCTATTACACTTCTTCTCAATAATATTACATAAAAACAGTTTTTTCATACTGCCATGCCAATTTCACTTTCTAAACCCCAACAAGATGGGAATCAAATTACAAGAAAGGAACCTCAAATAACATTTCAATTTAACATTTATATGAAACTATACTTATGGGGGGGGGGGGGGGGGGGAAGCCTAGTCAATGTGGTCCGTTGAGCAACTTCACATAGCAACGCAACAAAATTCAACGTATTGAATTTTCTGTTGCAATGCTTCCTCAAGGAACTTGAATTGACCTGCTAGCATTACACAGTTACACCTGTGAACCAAAGAAAATAAACCAACCTTTAGGTTTTGATCTTCATACTACTTAAAGTGTTGATCAATCTATACTTGATTGTCTTCCTGTCAGTGATGATGTGCTTGATGAGTTCTCCTGGAGTGGATCGCTTATACATCCTGCAAAAAATGTTGACCATACTCTATTACATTATATGTGTGAGTGTAATGGTGAATCTATTGATCATCTCTTCCTTCATTGTCCGATTGCTAACGATCTGTGGTTTATGATTTTGGGTTTATTTGAAGTAAGTTGGGTTTTGCCAAAGAATGTTGTCGAGCTCCTAGCTTGCTAGCAAGTTTGGTTTGGTCGTCATCAAAATGGTCATATATGGATAGTTGTCCCCCATTGTTTGATGTGGTGTCTTTGGAGGGAAAGAAAAAGTAGTTGCTTTGAAGATATAATGAGAGATCCATGCCTGACCTCAGGCTATTTTTCTTTAGAACCTTATTGGACTGATTGTCAGCTTTGCGAAACCAATCTTTATCTTCAATTCTTGGTTTACTTGATTTATGTAATTTTTGTACTTGATTTGTTCACCCCTGTACACTTCCTGTGTACTTGAATGTCTCTTTTTTTATATCAATAAATCTTATTACTTATATAAAAAAAAAAAAAAAAAAAAAAAATCCTTGCAACAAATATTTCAGTTATGTTATACTTTCCATAGTTGTCAAAGACTATGTTCCATTGACTGAACTTGCTTTCCTTTTCTGTGGACCTGTGCCCTGAGCTGAGCACAAGGAGAAAAAAAAAACTATTCTTTTGCCTTTTATGTGGTTATTTCTTGATTTTGGAGAAGATTTAACAATAATTCAAATGCCAAGTAAAGTTTATTGAATGGAGGTATCATCAGTATATTTAGTGAGCAAATGTTCCTGATAATTTACACGTTTTGAACTCACCTGTTGTATTGAAGCGTGGCTGTGATTGGGTGAGGGATGAGAACTGCTGTGTTAGAGGATATAGTTCATCTTTTCTTCAGCTAGTTCTCTCAGTCTACTGAGCTCTGGCAATACTTTCTTGCAAAGATCTGGCCGGTCTTTCCGTCTGAGTTCTGCACATTGGAGTGCTAGCTTTGCAAAGCACAATGCTTCTTCAACTGGCCAATCAAGCACAGCTGGGTCTAGCATCTCTGTGAATGAACCGTTCTCAATAGACTGTTCAACAATGTAAGCCAGGCCCATCGGTGGCTTGGCTGTTATCATCTGCAGAAGCATGATTCCTAGGGAATAGATATCAGACTTTACATCAAGCATTCCTGTTTGTTGATATTCTGGATCAATATAGCAGAAGGTTCCAACTGTTGAGGTCATGTGGAACTGTGTTACATTTTCATCTACAGCAGGTACGAACCTGGCCAATCCAACGTCACTAATCTTACTGACATAGTTGTGGCCTAGCAAAATGTTTCCTGGCTTGAGGTCACAGTGCACTATTGGCTCTGGCTTGGTCTGATGGAGGAAGAACAGGCCTGTGGCAATTTCTGCAGCAATTCGGAACCTGAGTTGCCAAGAGAGGGCTGGAGTGTTTTCTTTCTGGAAGAGACAGTCATCTAAACTTCCATTAGCCATGTATTCATAGACTAGGATGCCAAACTCGGGACAGGATCCTAGAAGGAGTACCATATTGGGATGTCTTATATAGCCAAGTATGTCTACCTGCATTAGAGTTTAAGAGGAAGATGTAAGAAGCAACTCAATTATTTATTGGTAATGTGCATGTCATGCTGGGGAGGAAGTGCTTAAGAAAATGAAATTTTTTAACCAAATAGTTGTTTTACAAGCTCTTGTAGAGGATTCTTATAGGATTTGGCATAATAACTTTTGTTTATAACCATCCTGTCAAGCTTATGTGCAAGGCTCCTTGAAATTGAAAGGTGTACTATTCAACAGAAACTTCTGTATTTTTCTTACAGAGGCTGCTTGAAATTGGAAAACCATGTTGGGATCAACTTGCTTTTTCATTTTTATATGCATGCTATATTCTTTTTGCGTGCGTAGTTGTCTAACACAATCAAGTGCATTAACTATGATTTATTCATGTATGTTAAGTAGCCAATATTCTTGGTTCCGCACCTCTCGCAGAAATTGTGATCTCCCTTGAGCAGCATCTGGACGTAAAACCTTGACTGCGACTGGTGTATGATCAAGGTAACACCTATACACAGTGCCATAACCTCCTTCCCCAATCTTAAGAGATTCAGAAAAGAAATTTGTTGCCTTCTCAATCTCCTCAATTGTGTATCTCCTGTATTTGAGATCACTTTGGGCTAGATTATCCAATACCCACCTAGCTTGCTCTGCTTCTTTGAGGGCTTTGATTTTTTCATTTGCTCTTTTTTGTGTTTCCAACTCTGCAATCCTCTTTGCAGCTGCCTTGGACCTAGCTCTCTCTTTCTCTGCTATTGACAGTGCAGCTTCCTCTGCTAGTCTTACCTCATCTAACTTCCACTCTTCGGCAAGTTTCCAATGATGCGGCTCCATTGCCTATGGTAAACGTAACTTTAGAAACTATCTCTTAATTTTGAGAAGACACAAATTAGATGCATCTTTGCAATACCTTTTGATTTGCTTTAAATGCCTCTCTGGATGCAGCACTGTACATGTCCATTTTTTGCTTCAGCTGCAGCTTCAGTCTCCTCATCTGAGCTTCCTCATCATCCTGCACTTTTTAAATACTCATAAGTGGGAGTTATCTGGATGATGTATGTATAGTACCATCTTAATGAGAAAATTTGATATTTGCAATGCATATGAAATAGAATCTAATGTTTTAATTTAGATGAAAGGAATGTACTGAAAATGGTTCATCTTACGCTATCTCACAAATAGCCTTTGTATTATGTCTTTGTGCTCAATCTAATGGGTATCTTGGATAGCATCCTGGATAGGTATCAGGCAAAAAACGTGTGCTTATTCCGGGAAATAAACACTAGAGAAAACAAGAAGGTTGATGGGACAATTTTTTTCTAGCTGTTTAAAGAATAAATAATGGTGATATCAGGTTGGTTTGGGATATTGAGGTTTAAGACTTGTGTGAATTCAGATTTTGGTACATGCTTCCATTTTTCGTAACTACTAGGATATTCCCTAAAAAGGTATAACTAAAGGAACCATTTAGATTAGGCTTTTATAACTATATCTATGTGTGTGTGTGTGTCTTTCTTTTTTTCTTTCTTTCTTGCATCTATTTCTTGAAAGCAGATACTATTTCTTTTGTTTTTAGAAATCATTGAACAAAACTGTCACCTTCTCTAGAAGCAAAATTATTGAGAATAAACTGTCATTTTTTATTTTTATTTTTATTTTATTTTATATTGCATGTGGCAAAACTGTAAAATATCACAATGTAAATAGATTACACTTGTCAGATGTTTTAGGTATATTTAAATCACAATTATGGTTGCCTACTGTATTGGATGGCTTCTTCAAAGAAATGCTGTTTTTAAAGAGATAACGTCTTTACCAAATTTTGGGATGACCTTGAACAAGATGTTCTACCACTCTCCTGTGAACTTGATGAGAAATCATCTGAACGACTGAGGTCATTGACCTTGGAATCTAAATAGATTGATTGAGTTGAAAGCTGAGAGGTTTGGCCTAAATCAGTAAAACTGCAGACTGTAGGAAACATCTTTTCAGTGCTTGGCTTCTCACAGCTTATAAATGATATATCATTATCTGATTCTAGAATTTGCGAATAGGCCTTTGAATTCATCCCTCTTCCTCCTTTTGTGAAGGGGGGCCTGTGTTCACCATAATAATGAGGCCAGTCATGTAATGAAACGAAATGGCATTCAAGTTTCAAGCCGCTGTATTAAAAAAATTTGGACTATAGGCATCCCTGTCTCTTTCTCTCTCCCCTTTAAGAATTTAAATAAAGATTTCTGCATGAAAAATAACATGAGGTAGCTCAATTCAACCTGAATAGCTATGACAGTTCTAAATTCTCTAGAGGTTTTGAAAAAATCCCATTAATTTCAGCCCTCTTCTTTTCAAGTCAACAGATTCTTTGATTGATTTAAATATTCAGATTTCATTTCTTTGTCAAGCCAAATTTACAACTCGCAACCATGATATCCCTTTTTACTTTGCGGACAGATGGTTGAAAAATATCATTATCAATAACACTAAGGTGTTGCAAGTTTACTGCATCATATTATCCTCAATTGGGGAGATTTATTATGACTAACCTGGGTGGCCCGTTGCTGCGAGGATTAAATGAATACCTCTCTGCTACACATAAATGATGAGTGTTTTTATCAGTAGTTAAATGAAGAAAAGTTGAGAAAGCTTTATAATTGAGAGGAGCAAACCTCTTAAGTTCATTGTAAGTTTGCAGGGTGTGGCAGAAGGATCAATGCTTTCGGCACTTAGTTTCTTAATATGTTCAAGTAGTGGGGAAGTATAGGGGGCTGGACGAGATGCTTTTCGCACTGAAGAGAGGTGGATCCCTTTTGGGATCACATATACGGAGCAGAAATCTGGTGCCCCTTTTGATACAGTGCTTGGAATGCTTGATGACTTGAATCTGCATTAAAAAGACAATTGAAACTTAGCATACATAGTCAATGCATCTATAGCCTTATCTGATTATGGATTTATATTCTGAAATTAAGCGTCATATATTCTTTCTAAAATGTAGTTCACACAATTGATTAGGTTAGCTGATCAGAGTTATGGACATGCTACTTCAGTTAAAGCTACAAAGAAGGCATGATGATAGCATGCTTCACTGTAAGTGATTCTTACGTAACAAATGAAACTACATTGTTCAATTGAAGGATGAGTTACTATAACTTTTTTAGTTGGAGTTGAGTGGATATTCTTTCTGAATCTGTACTTGCCTTCTTGTATGTTGTTTGATAGTGAAACTTCCTATGAATCTGGAAAGTTTTTTTTGACAAAAGAAAGAATGCCGCTACTTAATCATTTGATGATTTTAAACTGAGAAGATATTAATTAATTTTTTATTAAACTAATCTACTTAATTTTTGAATAAGAGACGGATTATTCATTTTTGTTCTTTCAATCAATCGATAATGCAATTCTTTTTACACTGTAATGGCTTGAGAAAAGAATGAACAAAAGGCTACTTTGTTTATTTCTTTAGCAGCTTGACCACTTTTCTCTTGCAATTTAGGAACCTGCAATTTACAATCAGGTAGATTTTGTTGGAAACTTTGTTTCTTATCTACTGCTTCCTAAAAAGAAAAGAAAAAGAAAAAAAGAAAAAGTCACATTACTACTAGCGCTTTAGTTTGAGCGGTTCACTATTCATGATGTCCGTCCTTTTATAATTAGTTTTCTGACTTCCAATTGGTTTGCATTTCTCATGTTCGAATTGTTCTGCTCCTAGAGATCAATAATTTAATTCTAACTTCATTTATTCATGAGTCATGATGTCAACTAGTTAATTCTTGTGATTTTCGTTTCCTATTTCCTTGTTTACTCAATCATGGCAGTGCAAAAACCTTGGAGAAGCAAGGCATTTTTTGGGCATATCACAGTGGCATAATAATCCAAGGCAGTTTTACAAACCCCTCTAATATTTGAAGATATTATCTTTTGACCTCTTATTGTGAGTTTCTTTCTTTTTCATTCCCCATTCTGGGAGCTTGGTCATGTTAAAAGATTTGATGGAGATTACCTCAAAAATCCATGCCGCGGAGCACCAAGAACCAACTTCTCTATTGCAGCATAGGCAACATATTCTGTTAATGCTTTTCCTATATCTGTGTCTTCGAGTAAGACATCGAGGCAGTGTATCTGATACAAAATTTGCACATGTCAATGAATAAAAGAAAAGATATAGAAATAAAAAGAGGTGGTATCATGAATAGAAATAAAACATAATGACATTTTCTATGCATGGTACTAAGGACATTTTCTTATTGCATAAAGAGAAGATAATGGGAAATGCCAAAACCTACATATTTACGAGTACAGTAGCAGTGGTAGGTAAAGAATATATCACTATTTTGCTGCTCAAGTTGTTGTCTGTGCAGTGAGGCAGTTTTTTCATTGCTATCACAAATGGCAGCACGTTTTCCCCCATCTGTACATACAAAAGTCATACCAGCTTCTAATCTTGTATTGAAGAGAAGTTATCTGCAATGATGAGAACATGCATGCAATCTTGCTAGTGTGACACCAAAAGCCTTTTTTTTTAGATGCATTTAACATTTTGAACTTATTCTCTTAGTTTCTGCTATCATTGTTACAAATATAAATGTTATAGAGCAACAAGTTCTATACAAACTAGTTGTGACCTATACCATGCGTGAGAATATATAACTATTTTGTAATGCAGCATAATGATATATGACTTGTTTTTTGAAATCTGTTCTCTCTAAAAGGCAACACATCTTCTGTACATAAAGTCTCAAGGGACTAGAGCTATGTGTCATGCTGTGAACCAAGGCAAATAGCAGTAAAAAGCTTCAAATAATTTATTACTCAAAACTTATCTCAAAATTACACTGTTATCTTAACCAAAATTAAAAAGGCATAAGAGATAAATTTTATAATAATCTATTACTCAAATAACTAGTAGGAATATTCAAATACATATTCATGTAGATTGTGTTTTGATATAAACTCAAGATTCTAATTCCAAAATAACTAAGTATTAACCCAAACCAAAATCAAAGTAAAGCTTAAAGAGGGAGAAAGAAAACTTTGTGACGGGGAATTAGAAAATCACAACACCAAAATGCATCAGCTTAAAGAAGAGCTATAAAAAAACATGAAAATAATCAACATAAATGAGAGCTACAAGCAAGAACAAAAATCCACCTAGCGAGACAATGAGAGAAATCATCTTTTTGTTTGGGATATATATATGGACTGAATGATAGAGATGATATCAAATTGATAGAAAAGAAGATGGGGAGAAGAAGAGTTAAGATATAAGAAAAAGAAGGGATGGAGGAAGTGTAACGGTAAAGTAGAGAATAGTGGAGAGATAAAAAGGCAAAAATGGAGGGGAAAAGTTAGAGTAAATGTAACAATAAGGTGGAGAATAATAGGGAGAAGAAAAGATAAATATGAGAGAGACAGTTGGAAATAAGTGGATGAAGTGTCACAATGAGATATTAGCAAAATTAGTTGCTAGGCTATATGTATAATTCCTTCTCATAAAAAAAGAGAGGCTATATGTATAATTAGAGCATATATAAAGTTAAAATTGTTAAAATAGTTGAATGTTTGAATCTGTAAAGTTACGTTAAAAAAAAATACAGCATATGTAAAGTTGAAACCATTAAAATTGTTGAGTGTTTTTATTTATTTATTTATTTTATTTTATAGAAAATATTGTTAAGCGTTTGAATATATAAAGTGACATAATTTAATGTGCTACTCTATTAAATATTTTAATAATTTATATGTTTAATTTTGTCCAAAAAAAAAAAAAAAAAAGAGAGGAAAAAAAGAAGATGATATGGCACAATATTAATAAGTTACAATCAGATTAGAGCATGTGTAAAGTTACGGTGAACTATTGAATATATTAATATTAAAAAAAAAAGAAAAAAAAAAGTAATGTGACTAATGATGTGGCTCAACAGGAGTATAACAACATTAAATACTAGGTTTCAACTTTTTATATATTATTATATAGATATAGATAAGTACACAAGGGTTTAAGTATTACATATAGATAGGTACAAATCATGGTATATGCACAGTTTTCTTTTTATTTGGATCCAAAATATTTTAAATAGGTAGCATTTTTTTTCTTTTACATATATTTGTCTATTATTATTATTGTTACTGTCATGGTTTTAAAAATTGAACCGGATTGACTGGTTGAATTGGTTCAATAGACCTGGAACCAGTTCGGTAAAAATTGAAAAAATCACTTGTTCAATTGATAAAAATTGAGAACTAAACCTGTTTTCAATTCTTTAACCATTTTAGTTTTTAAAACCATAGTTAGTATAGTTGTTCTCATTTCTGTTATTATTATTGTTATTTGCTAATGCTACTTCTACAGTATTACAAAATAATTGAGGAACCCAAACCCTGTGAAATACCATTACGTGGCAACTATTCAGCGTTTGCAAAAGGGGCTATCCCAGCGTTTGCAAAAGCGCTTTTGCAAACGTTGCTGTATTCATCTATAATCGGTCAAAACAATTTTGTTGAATCATTGAGGATTTTTCTGAGAAAATTAATGAAGTTATTCCAAACCAATTTTACCAGTTTAAGCAAGATACACAATTCCTAAGGTCTTATACTTAAGGATTTTCAATTAAATTCGAATTTAAACTATATGACTATATTTAATAAATACATCATAAAAAGTGTAATTTTTTTAAAGACAATTAAATTCAACCATATGGTTCATTGATTAATGTAATCACACGATTGACTTTGATTGGAAAATGTAAGATAAAACACTTAAAGAAATTAACTGCATTTAAGTTTAGCCCATAAACCTCCTAAATAACACATTTTAATATGCATGAGAGAGAGAGAGAGAGAGTTACATGCAGATGAGGATGCTTTTTTAACAACATGGATTAGAACGAGAGTTTCGCCCTTGGAAAGAAGATGGTCAGTAGCCCATTTGAGAGCTTGTTGGCTCCCTTTGTCATTATCTATGGCAACTGCAACTATCCCATTTCCTTCTGTCTTCTTTATTTCTTTTTTCTTTGGAAGCCACATTTTCTTTCTCCCGAAGGAAAAAAAAACCTGTACTTTCTCAGTTTCTCTTAACTACATTTCACAAACTATTCAAGATGACCCAGAATTTTAAAAAACAGAAAGACTTTTTGTTCAAGAATCTTGATAACCCTTTTATGTGTTAAACTTGTTTTCTCCCTCAACCTTTATAAGCATCAAATTTCTGATGCTTAATAATATCTTTTGTTCGTTATTTCCGTTTTCTGTTATAACAATCAGTTGGTTAATTACCCTTTTTTGGCTTACCAATTATAAGAGCCTCACAAAGAGTTAGAAGAAGATAGTAACAATTAATTTAGAAAACTTAAGACCCCTATAATAAGTCATAGCTCTTTTCCTCTCCCTCTCACTATCTCTCTTGAAAGTTTACTAATATTGATGAGCAGCTGAAAAGCCTAATATTTGACTTTCACACCGAGGTCAGTAACTTATGAGATCTTAACATGTCAATATTCTATTAATAAAAAATCCTATGCGTTCATTTTTAGTGTTTCGTTTTATGTTTTACCCATCACAACTTGTTATATGCTTTTTTTTTTTAATTTAAAATTTTAAGATTCTTTTTTACTTATAAATTAACTAAAGTTTAATCTTGAAATAAAATGGACATATCTACATATATATATATATATTAATAGGCAAAACTTAGAGAAAGTTCAATTAGAATTTCAAATTAGAGTCCAGTTTTGTGCCATGTGTTTTAGATTATTTATTTTTAGAGAGTTTTATTTTCTAATTTAAAATTAAATGTGGGATCACATCATAAATATCTATCTAAGTGAATTATTGAGTACAAAAACCAAATAGTTTAGAATAAATGAATCGTAAAAAAAAATAGTGCTTCACAATAACAAAAATTAAGAAGTAATAAAAAAAAAATGGACAGTTTACATTTTATACCTAATAATATTCTTACAAGACTTTTTAAAGAGTTAATAGAATATAAGAATGACTATCAATAGTATTTAAATTATATATATAGATTTTCTTAAAAAAAAATTATATATATAAAAATTATAATATGTATCTTATTGTATATATTTAAGTGTATCCATGCATATGCATGAGGTTACAAGCTACTCTAGTATAAACTATAAAGCGGAAGATTAAAAATGGGATGCAATTTTTTTTCAAAATTCCACATCATGTATCAATACCATTGAGATTGACTTTAGCGTTTTGAGTGTGCTATATTTAGAGTTTGTGATGTATGAATTATTTGGTTAGGAAAAAGTTTGGCTCCAATTGTATTTGGAGTTCTCTTTGACTCTATTAATAAGTTATATAACTTGTTTAAATAATACATATAAATAATTTTAAAAATTGTTACGTAATAAATTGGAAAAGACAGTTTTCTTCATTTTATTATGTATAGTATTTTGTTTTGTCAAACTTAAATGATATCTATTTTTTAGTTTTTACTATTATCAAATCTAGTGATACAAATTTTTGTTACAACTTTTATAAAAATGATGTCAATGGTGGGTTGTGGGTTCACATAAAAGTAAAGTTGTTCCAAGCATAGCTTATCACCTTAACAAATTGTTAAGATTTAACATCGTTCTTTGCTATAACGTGATTTATCCTATAAGATACCATAGTGATTAATTAATACCATGGTAATTAAGCCATTGTTCTGCATGCTTAGGGTTTTTAACCTGGCAATATTTTTCAGTCTTTAATTTGAGTTGAGAGTATGGTTTTGATTTTGAAAACGTAGATGAGTGTGGTATGGTTGGCTTAGCTAGCTTTTTCCTTTTTCTTTTGAGAAAGGCTTAGCTAATTTTCATCATAAAAGAAAATGAACATATTTTTAAAGTTTAATTTTTTAAGGTATAATTGTAATTTTGTCCAACTTATTTAACAAATAAACCATGAAAATTTTTTACACCAAACAAATACTCCTTCCGTTCCAAATTGTTTGTCATGTTTAAAAAATCCAACTTTTAAAAAAAATATCTTTTATTGTCTTGCCTTTCCAAAATTACCCTTAAATAAGATTATAAAATTTAAATTAAAAAAAGTAGTTATCAGAAATCTGAAATATAAATCTACCGGTTGGAATAAACCTCTTTTGATTTTATTATTATTATTATTTTTTTTACAAACTAAGTAACGTGATTAGAAGGGCTCCTAGACTCCTACAACAATTAAATGAATGTTTCATAGATAGTATTGGGTTTTTTTTTTCATTAAATAGAATAAAATCATGTTTCATAGATATTGTGGATTCTAATTAGCTCAACTGGTAAAGTCTCTAATAGTTGATTAAAAGATCAGTGGTTCAATATCCACCTACACCAAAAACTGATTGGTATCTTGATTTGATGATAAATAACTATTATTAGGAGTAGACGTCATAAGTTGAAACTCTTTAAAAAATAAATATTGTTAGGTTTTTTTTTTAAATTTTTTTATACAATAAATAGATTAAAATCAAACCTAAAAAAACATACTCCTAATACAATACAAATACTATTGGCTTGCTTTCAAATTAAACTCTCTCTCAAAAAAAAAAGTTTCATAGATGTTGTTGGGTATTTTTTTTTTTTACAATATATCTTTTGAGATTCTTTTTTCCTTTTTAAATATCTAAAAAATAAAGTAGGGAAATAATAAAAAAATTAGTAAACTAGTGACTTCTAATTTTAGAAACATAATAATATTTTTTTTTTAGAATTCATTTGCTGTAAAAGAGATGTTATATACACCCGAAATAAGATATACAACCTCTATTAAAGGATTCTTATTCCCATAACGTGATTCTCTTTGTTTTTTCAGACTTAGAATGAGTAAAATAATAAAAAAGAAAAAAAAAAAAGAAGAAAAAAGGAAAAAAGAATAAGCTAAATAAACATTATAATTTTATGGTTAAGATTACTAAGTTGGTCCTTTCATTACTGAAAAAGTTTAATTTGGTCCTTTAATTATGAATTGTGTCAATCTTGTCCCTCAACTTTCAAAATCTAATCAATTTCAACTACTATTAATTCTATTAAAATAAAAAATTAAAAAAATTTGGTAGTCAATTAATTAAAATAATAAATATTTGAAGGATCAAATTAAAATATAACCGGCCGATCTCAAATTCAAACTCAAGACAGACTCGCTCAAATTGAAATTTCATACTCAACAAAAAAACGAAGAAGAAGAAGATTGATCACTCACTCGGCGCACGATCTCAAAGCTCAACTGGTAAAATTACTACTTTATCCTTCCTTTATTGCTAGTCAATTTTGCTATCGTTGTTTAATTTGGTTCAAATTCAAAACCCTAATTATCTCAGTAATCTGAATGTTACTTACTTACTTCAATATTTTAAGTTCCTACAATCCACATTATTGAACGCTTGCTCAAACCCTCTGTTTGGTTACTGGGAAAATTTGAGAGAGAAAAAAAAATTGGATCATGAATGGTAACCGTTATTATGCATTATTGTTTTTAAATAAAAGATTTTATTTGTTCTCTAAACACCTGTAATTCAACGTATAATTATCAAGAACTAGCACGCTGTTTGGCTGCTGAGAAAAAGAAAAGGTAAAAGAAAGATGATTTGAAATATTGAGTCATATGCTCTGTACTGCTATAATGCTAAAAAGGGCATTGAAAAATTGGATTAGCCAAATGGTTTAATGTAGACTCAGTTCCTAAAAATATGGAAATTTAGTTGTTCTGGACCTCTGGTCCTTTTACCATGGTATTAGTTTTTGTTATTATTGAAATTTAATTTATATTTAGATTTCAAATTTTGGGTTTTGTAGAGTTAAGCTGTAAGATTAGAACCCAATTTTCATGGAGGGACAAGGAACTGATTCAGCTTCAGAGGCGCCTCTTGCCAACTGGAGAAATGATTTTTCGAAGATGTTTCAGTACTATTTGGACCGATCCACACCTCACCCGCTTCAGAGGTGGCTAGGAACACTTGCAGTGGCAATGGTTTACGTTTTGCGTGTTTACTACGTACAAGGATTTTATGTTATTTCCTATGGTTTGGGGATCTATGTCTTGAATCTCTTAATCGGGTTTTTGTCACCAAAGGAAGATCCAGAGCTTGAAGTCTTGGATGGGGCTTCTTTGCCAATGAAAGGTTCTGATGAATTTAAGCCTTTCATTCGCCGCCTCCCTGAATTTAGATTCTGGTAATTTAGCATTTCTCATTCTTATCAGTCTTCTTTGTTATGCAAATTCATTTCTGGAGTGCATCCGTATATTTTTAGAAGCTTTATTTTCCTGTGGTGTAGCTTTTTTTAATGAGTTTTTTTTTGGTAACTGCACTATCTCTTGTTTAATGAGTTTAAGGCCGGATAATCATTAATCACCCCTGGTTTGAGGAAATGCATTGGGAGAAGCATTTTAAGGGTCTACTTGAGCTTAAATATTGTTTGAATTATTGGTTTGGTTGTTGTTGCCATTGCAACTCATATTGGAGGGATAATCTTGTGTATTCTGTAAAGCAGAATATTTAACTACTTTGTTCTATTCCTTATCTTTCCATGTACCATTTTATGTTAGATGGAGAAGCATATAGAGTGGTTGAATCTGAATGTTATAACATTCATGACGAGCTTACATGGTAGCTTTTTTGTCATTTTAAACTTTGATTCTAATTTTAATAGTATAACTGTTTACATGGTAGCCTTTTCATTTTAAAAGCTAAATGATTCAAGTACATTACTAGCCTTTTCATTTCTTTTAGTAACATTGTTATTGCCAAGTCTCTGTTTAGAATGTGCTTTGCTTATTTTCTCAATTTGTGAACTATACTATATCTTTACAATATGAGATTCTTGAGGATTTGAATAATTGAATCTATTAAGTTAGCTGGCTAATCAATGTTCCCCTACAAAAGGATCGCTATTTCTCCAACAAAACTGCAGTTTGGCTGAGGTTAAACTATGGTGGGCAGGCCTGGTTAGATTTTTTCCAAATGAATGAGTCTCTAAGCCTCAGGCTTTACCATGCTTTGGCTATCCTGATGGAGGCACATTTTGATTTTCTTTTGAAATGGCCCATATATTTTACCCTTATACAATACAGTGGCCAACTTTATTGAACGTCAATTAAATGGTAATAGGCTCATTCTTTTGGTGCTTGGTAGATTTTTTGAACACAACATGTATAGAAATTCTGTTTGGCTTAGGACACTGCCTGTGATCTTTGGTTTTTTACTGTACCTTTTCATCTTTTTGGGAATGAAGATTTACCTATAAAAAAGTTCTGTTTGGCTTGTACTACCTTCTAGTTTCCTTGTGATTTGTTTATGTTCACTGCTTCATATTTTGCATTCTCTTTTGTAATATCGTCAATATGTACCTTCCTATTATGTACTAGATGGTTAGAATACCTTGGGTAGTGTTTTTTGCTATTTTCCTGATGAATTGCTTTTTCAATCTTTAGATTAGAATTTTCTTGTTCTGTGGCTTTAATGGTTGATTTGTCAATCCACTGACTGATTTTAGTGCCTCTTGATATGTTGCCCATTGTTAGTTTTTAGGGTTAGTTGGAACTATGGGGTTGTTTGCAATGTCCACTACCCCATCCATAATCAATGTTAAAATTATTATTATTAATGGGTTAAAGGGATGGATATTCCAAATTAGAGTGAACTAATTTGTTAATTTTGACATAGTAGTATATCCCACCACCCAACCAACCCACTAATATGTTAATTTTAGATTCTGGGGTGGATATTGCAAACTAATCTAAGGTGTTGATTAAGAAATTTTATAATCTAGGGTGGACATTGCAAATGATCCAATACTTTGGGGTGGATAGCTACAGTTAACCACACATGCACACACACACATATATCTTTTTATTTTAATTTATTTAAATTTCATTACTCAGATGTGTGATGCATGATAAAAATATGGTGATTGAAAAATATCTGTGCTTTTTATTTCATTATTTTATTTTGCATCTTACATGCATAATTGTTTTACATCTGTAAAGTTTTTGTAAGTGGAAATTCTTAGATTATTTCCTTTTGATATGTTTGCCAATAGCCTTGTACTTCAATTGGCACTTCCTGCTGTTTCCAATGGAACCGTCAACTATCGAATTATCAAAAAAGATTGAAAAATTTCCTTGCTTTACATTTTTACATTTTTATTTTTATTTTTATTATTATTTTAAATATGGTGGGGTTGGTTTAACTTTCCTGGTTGATAATCTCAGGTATTCCATCACGAAGGCTTTTATTGTTGCATTTGTCTTGACTTTCTTTTCTATGTTGGATGTACCTGTTTTCTGGCCAATATTGCTCTGCTACTGGGGTGTACTATTTGTCCTCACGATGAAGCGACAGATCCTACACATGATCAAGTACAAATATGTCCCATTTACTGTTGGAAAGCAGGTCAGTTATATTGGTTACTAATTAAAAAAAAAAAATTATAAAGTTGCATATTTTTGGTGGGTGGTCCTTTTTTAGCCCTTCATCTGTTATTATGTTTATACTTATATAATATGTTTCCATATATTTTGACAGAGGTATACTGGTAAGAAGTCAGCTGGAAGTAGTGGTTCAGGAAGAGACTAAAAGCTATAAATGTGCTGACACAAGTAAAAGAAGAAAGAGATGCTGAAGATTTGTATATATTTCTAGGAAAAATGAAAAATTTGGACTTTGAACATGCTTGTAGATATTTCAAAATTCATAGGGAATATGTACATTATATCTCCCTGTATACTTGGATTTTAAAACAGCTTTGGAACTTGGAAGGTTCGCATTTGATGTCAGTTCTTCTGTAGTTAAACAAAAACCATTATTGGGATAGAGTTTTATCTAATTGTGCTTGCTTATTGAATTATGAATTTATTATATTTCATTTTTGATTTGATATCATGGCCATGGCCTTTTTCAATGTTACAATGTAGTAAGGTCAATTAGAAATTGTCTCATTTATCCCGTGAAGAAAATAATTTAAGAATTAGAGCAATGTTATTTTAGATACTCTGTGCGTGCTCAGGTTAACTGAATGGTGTAACTCAAAGGTTTGCATTGAAAGTTTGTTTCTGATTTTCAACTACATAACCCAATTTTATGAGTAGTTGCACGTGATTACTGAAATTTGGAGTGCTTTTATATTTATACAATATTATATGGGATGACAGTTTTGGAACCCTTTCTCTCAGGTTCTTTCTCCTATATCTTTATGTTGGAGTTTTTGACATGTGGGGATTGAGTTTATTGTGTGCAATTGGGAAAATCTGATGTTTTGAAGGCTCTAGTGACCTTTTATTTTTCTCCCTTTAATTGCTGTGTGCATTTGGATATGCTTATTTATATTAGCTTCTTCCCTCTTTTTTATTTTATTTTTGGGTACCTGTTAAAGAACAGATGTACTCTGAATAAGGTAACACTTTAAAAAGTTGTACATTTTCTTTTGAGGTAAAAATAAGCTCAATTAAACAAAGGCTGAATTAAGTATATTTTAGAGCACAAACAGTGACCCATTTGTATATCCAATGGGCAGTATTATGCGAGATGTTTTTCTTGACACAGGTGAAAGTATGGCTTGAAACTGTCTGAAATGGTAGCAGGTACAATGCACATGACACATGATTAATTTCATTGTTTCCATAAGCCAAGATTGGAATTTTACTTTATGTTGGTAACTTACTATTAGATGACCAATTTGTCTATGTGGTTCTTTCCTTTGTATGCTTGAAAAATATTGTCTTACAAGACATTTGTTCTATTGCAATTTGCAACCATTTGAATTCAGCTGACATATGAACTTATTGCAACAATTGGTGCTTTGAGGAATTCAAGCCACCCAAGAAGCTGCCATCCTTGTTGACGGTTGAGGAGCAGTATGATGGAATCTCTACTAAGCTACAGGAGTGTCCTACTTTAGGTGAGCACCATCCCTGTTTGTTTATCTTTACTGAAAAAGGCAGATGGGCGACACTGACCGGTTGTTTGATTATTGTTTTCTCCTAGAATTGACAGTAATATGAAACCATCATATGATGGTGTTGTTATTATTACTCTGAGTTTTGTCCAAGAAATTTGAAGATGAACATCCCTATAGATATCTGTTTGTGGATGATTTATTGGGTGAAACAAAAACTTGTGGGGAACAGGGGGAAAAACAAAGGCAATAAATATGATACAATCACTGTTCTTTGATCTTTCTCAACCAAACCTAAGTACTACCTTGACAAGGAATTTGATATTTTGGAGTGAGAGAGAGTGTGTCTAATTATATCATTGTGGCTTTTCAGTATCAAGTAGCAGCTGCAGCAACGTTGTATTGTATCAAGGACATGGATTGTAGCATATATCAACTATCGACCAATCCTGTGTAAACTATACATAATGACGATTACTGGAACACTTTCTATATATACTCATGAACTTGGCTACAAATTCTGCACAAAAGATACATAAATAACCAGCGAACTGCCTGTGTAATGGTGAGTACTCAGATTACAACTTTCATGTAGCTGTTTAACCTACATATGAGCCGAAATGCATTTGGGAATTGTGTGATTGATGTGCGTGTATCATTATAAATCATCAAATATTTAGAGTGGTTTTTTATATGTTACCTTCTAATTTCAGTAAAGCACTTGTTCCGGTTAGGAGTCTCTTATTCTGTTGAAAATAACGAAGTTACTATAGCCTTGTCAACAAGACAATATGTCTAAAGCAGTATATGACTAACAAATAAGCAGCCACTGATAAGAGTTTTTTTCTAAGTTACTATCACTTTTCCAACCTAAAAAAAGAGAGAAAAAGAATAGAAAAAGAAGAAGATGGTACTCACATAATAAGCAAGCCAATAATAAATTTCCCGTTTAGAACTGGCCTCAACTCGCTTGAGGAACTGTTCTACGAGCTTCTGCATGTTGGAAGCACAACATTATCACAAATTGTATTTCAGTAAATATTGAGAATATTTATTTTGAAATAATTAGAGTATCACATTGAGGATCAGTTTTGGGTGTAGAAAATCCAAAAGAAGCTTTTGCAACTTTCCCCGTACAAAATATAATCTGACAAGACCATAAATGTGAGATATTATATTGGAATTTCTTCACAAACAATCAAAGTATTGTAATTGTGGCAGGATTCATAAGTTCCATTTTGATCTACACCTATGATTCAAGTGTTGGACCGTCCTTTTCCAGTTTTATATCCAGATGATAAATTTAAGCAACCTCTAGAGTATAATCTCTCATTTCCAGTGCAAGAGACAGAGAGTGTCTTGCAGGATGAGTAAGTGAACTGCATCAAAATTATCTCAAACAACGGAATGGAGTCATTTAATGTATTAACTCTCAAGCCTATTTGTTATCAGGTATAACAATAAATCATAGATTCTTAACTTTCTTCAAGTTCTGTTAGAATTATTATTATTATTATTATTTTTAGTGTCTGCCTAAACAGAGATTCTCCCAGTCCCTTAAAAAGAAAAACCCTACCTTGAGGGTGATGGATCAGCTAGGATTTCTGCAGCAAGTTCCACTAGGACCTCTTCCCATCCAAGTAGAACTGGTTGGTCATCAACAAAAGGGTAGCTGCACATGCACAGTGTCCTTTTTAGTATAATTACTTTGTTAGAAATTTAAACACAGTTTGTTCTTCTAGAACTAACTTGTGTGCTTTGCAGCTTCAAGAGCCATGATTGCTTTTCTCAGGTTCTGTTTCGATTTTGTAGCAATCTTAGCAGCAAAGCTCATGGGAAGATCAAAGTCCTTCTTCCTTGCTATCTGAATAAGAACCTCCATGATCTGGGAAGATGGAGGCTGGAATGAGAGATTAGGGGGGAAGTGAGAAGCTTAGAAAGTGGAATTATGGTTGTATTTTATAACTGTAATTGAACTGTTTGAATCCATAATGAACCTGAAACTTAGCAGCGGTCTTTCACTGATTCTAGGATTTCTGCATCATCTTCACAGCAGAGTATGAGCTGGCAAGCATCTCCATAACAGTCCATAATCCATTTTATCAAGTGCTGAATGTTCTCTGTTGCTTTGTCAACCTCATAGAGGACTATCACTGAAAGCAATAAGAAGGAACCTTCTTATCTTTTAAAGATTGGGTTAAATCATTCAGAGCAATTCTGCACACATAAAAAGCTGACCTTTATATTTTGCTTTGAAATTAACATTGCTGACTTCAGGAATAACTGCAAATTCACTGCTTATTTCCTTGACCAAACCCATTAGGGCATATTTAGCATTTACTTCCAACTTTACATTGAGTTCCACATGGTGAGGGCTGGACGTTAATGGAACTACTACTTGCATGGGCCTTCTTTCCTGTTGGTATGTAAAATGAGCTGCGGCACTGGATTTGGGAGGTAATCTCTAAAACTGCTAATTCATAATGGAATTCAAAAAATTGTAGCTTCTTGAATTTAAAAAAAACCTTCATTTATGATTCTAGGCACGATCATGCACTCTTTTATTTAAAAGTAGCTTTTTAAATACCTTCTGGTTACCTTGTAAAGCAACGTTATCTCAGTACTATAAAGATCCATAACATAATAGAAGATTTTAAAAATCCCTTAAAGATGAAAAAGTTTGGTTGAATGTTAATCAATTGCATATTCTAGCTGGTTTTGAATTTACAAACCCTATGAGAATCTAAACTGTGATGAGTTTCTAGCCTTTGAAAACATGAGTTATTCAAATATTTTGTGGGATTAGTTGAGTTCAGTAAAAGTGTCTTCAAATATCAATAAATGGTCCTTGTAACTTTTCTAATTATATTGGTAACAATAATAAGTCACAACAGTGGATTAGAAAGATGGATTTTCGTAAATATTACAAAAATATTCAGAGAAATTCCTAAACCAGTTGCCACAGGAATTAAATTTTCAATATTATTAAACTAGAGCGTACCTGAATCTGGAAACATCTTAAATCATGCGATAGCTGCATTAGAGTTTGATAAATTCAGTTTAGGCATCTAGAAATAACATTCAAGAAAAAATAACTCAAAATGTAGCTGCAGTTGATGACCAGAACATACATTCCAACAAGCATCACCATATATTTCATGTAGAAGAGCCATTGTTAGTGCTCTCTTCCCAGAACCAGAGGGCCCCTTGAACAAAATATGTGGACAGACGTCATGGGATACCTAAGAATTCAAGAGAGTAGAAGTTATTAATGTAAATATACTGCTTATAAAACCTACCAACAAAGATGCATACCATATATAACAGAATAACTTGCATATATGAAACTGGATGCAATTTTCAGAGCAACGTGAATAATCCATGAACATCATGACGGAACAAAATATTACAGGAGGAAAGAATTTTCAATTCTGAAATAACTTACAAGTTTCTTGAGAAGTATAGCTTCTTGTTTGTGGCAAGTAAATTCATTCAATGAACCAGGCTCATGTTTATCTGCCCAAAATTGTCTCAGGCTTTCAGCCACAAATGTCCTCTCAATAATTGAAGCTTCATCAATTGGTCAATGTTCAGGAGATTTGGATGTTCTGCAAGGCCCCTTCCTCATCCTCATGCAACCAAACCATGCATCTGTTTGGCTCTTCCTTCTATTGGCTGTGAATTTTGTCATGCTTCTGCTGATATCACTCATTTTACTACTATTGGTGCTAAATTTATCACTGCTCTTCCCGCTCATACCAGAGCTAGAGTTATAGTTTGTGACAAACCAGCACTGGATGAAGTACCTCGGGCATTATGATCAAAATTATCATTTGCTCTAAGTCGTTGATGAGCAGCAGCATCTCTTTGGGAAACCAATTTAGGGCTTTGGCTATCATGGATTTCAAAGCCATTGGTTTTTGGTAAGACATCTTTCTGCTTTGCCAATGCTATGTGTTGACGAGAAAAGAAGATATCACCTGGTAAAATGGAATCCGTGCTTTCAATTGTTGAATCATCAACTATCTGACCAGTAGAAAGCTTTGCCTTGGCAATCATTTCATTGAGTTCACCGATCGAAGGTACTTTTATATGGGCTGCTGCTTCCTTTGGTTTCTGAATTATGTTTCACAATGGTGGGGAGGTCCTCTCTTCTCTTTGCAACCTATGACCAGAGTAATTTTTTTGGTCCTTCTCTCTCACTCTGAGTCTTGGAGCAGTCACTGATCTACGCCTGTAGTTTGCTTTCTCAGTCACTCTAATAGCTTCAAGAAGCTGAGGATGAGCTCCATTTTCTTCTCTACTGGCTGTTCTGTTCTTTTGCTTTCAACGTGAGCCTACGAATTCATTCTTATCCAAATTGTGCTCCTCTACCCGAGGTCTATAGGGAGAAATATGCCTAGCAGGCTCAGCTTTTGAGAAGGGACTAACATTTCTCCGAACATCCAAACTCAGTAGAGTTGTAAGAGCAAGAGCATTACCATCATCTCTCCGTGGCCTGTATGGTGACTTGCTTTTGTGTCTCCTTTGAGCTGGGCTGCCCTTTGAACCCTTGGCAGGAGATGAGACCTCATATCCAAATCTCGATGAATGCCCCCTGTTGGAGTTGAGTCTCATGGTGATGGGGCTGGTATTTCTTGGCATCACACTTTTTAGCCCCTCAGAGACTAAATCTCCATTCTCATGCTTGGCTCCAATCCATGGACTGTCACACCCCTCAGTCTCTGTATCAGACGGTTCTTAACCACTTCGCCTCTGCTTCGACATGGCTGAGGAATTAAGCTGACAGGCCCTGCAATACCACAGCGGATTCTCCTTTCCCTGAATATCAAAAACTCGCCAAAAGTCAGTCGGCTAGTTGGTGTCTGTAAACAAAACCATACTTCAATAATGCTTACCCCTCTGGTTTTAACTTTTTAAGATTGATCAAACACTCTGCTTCCAAAGGAGTAGAAGCCTGCAAAATGGTGAGGCAAATGATGGTCAAAGACAAAGTGAGGACAAGCCAGCAAAGGGTGTTCAAAGAAATTGAAGTTAAGAGCATCCATTGAGCAGGAGACACGAATTAAAATGTTGTGAATACGATGCTAACAAGGATGGCACATCGGTAATGACGGTGAAGATGCTTGGTGTTGATCAAACAAGGTGAAAATATGCTCTGTATCTCCTTTAATTTCTAAGCTTATTGTCGAGGATGGCTTTGTCTCTCTATTGCTACAGGACAAAGCAATTTTGAATCTGCCGCATGAGTGTGTGCTGTGGCGGCTAACGGTATAAACTAATACTGTTAACAACTTAACATACCATAGCATTTTGTTGGGCCAATGTACAACTTAAAAGCATGTGCATCTTTTTCCGTTTATGAGAGTACTTAATAATTTTTCCCTCGTTTTTAGCTAACTTAATTTGCTTTGTTCAAGATATAGCTCTTTAATAGATATGTTAATTGGAGTAAAAATGTAAAATAAAAATTAAGTTAAATTTATGACATTATTTTGAAGAGTAATGTTATAGTCACAAACTATTTTACAACATTTTTACAAATTGGTGATGTGACTTACTTCTTATTGGTTTTTATCTAGGCCTACTATTAACATTACTTTTTTATTTACCAATAACTACTTACCATATTAGCAGTTTTAAAATTTTTTATAAAAAAGTTAGTATCAGTAACATTACTCTATTTTGAAACAAAATGTGATAAGCATGGGCCCACAGGACACACGCAGATTAACTTTGGGCCCAAACACAAGCCCAAACCCGAAGTAGGGGCCTATCTCCCTTCGGGTCCACTATAAAGCCCTAAGCTTCATCCAACGAAGCCCATTAGAAAATCAAGATGTACACCACATGCGGCCCATTGAAAGGCTCATACCTCTGTCACATGAAGGGCTTTTGTTTATAGCTCAAAAGCCTTCAGCCAAACAACAAGACCAACAATGTCTAAACGGCCGACCTCACAATAAGCCTTTCTTTCTCTCGGAGAGTAACTGAGAAACACAAAAGTATTTTAAGGAGCTGTTTGGTAGTGTATTTTAAACAATAATTTTTAGTGTTTAAACATTATTACACGTATTTTCACATATTTTTTCACCCACATGTATTTTCAAAAAATTCAAACAATGTTACTAGAACAACATTACCAAATAGGCCCTTAACAAGGGATTGCATAGCTTTTTGTTGTCTGTAGGAAAGGTCATGCGAATCAAGAGCTTGTAAGAATGGAGGCTTGTGTCTCAAGTTCTTTCTTCTTGCCATAGACACAAGCAATGGCTTGGTTCTACAACTCAAGCAACTGCACCCGTAATCCAAGCCATGGGTCAAATACATGGACAAAGAGAATATGGTATAGTAGAATAGGTGTACAACATGCTCTATAGTATCAAAAAACTGTAGTATATCATTTATTATTGCTATTGAGTCACATCAGCGTAACATTTCAGTATACTTTGGTCTAATTTGGTCCATTCAGTTCACTTTGGTCTAATTAGGTCCACTTTAGTCTAATTCGGTCCATTTTTGTCCATTTTGGTCCTTTTGTTACTCTTTGGTCCATTAGGTCTATTTCAGTCGACTTCGGTCCATTCATTCTACCTTGGTCCAGTTTGGTCCACCTCGTATCTGTCAATTTGGTCTACTTCGGTGATGCTTTGAGAGGGGATGTTTGTATATAAAGAAGACTTGCTTCATTTACAATTATGTCACATTCTCGACAATAAAATACATTTCTTTTATATGTTATTAAAGTTTTATATATTTTTTTTAGTATAAGTGATGAATTTACTTATATATGCTTTTTCTTTAGGCCGTTCAAGACATAGAGAGGATAAGTCGTTTATAAGGAGTACTAAAAAAAGTTTCAACCACAAATTATATTATCTCGTCTTATATAATAATTGAATGTAAAATACATCTGATACATGTATTTTCTCTCTCACATGCGGGTAGACCCTATACAAAGAAGTGTGCACACTGACAAGTAGTAAATGCCACATAGACAACTGAGATTTTATTTTAATTGTATACTGTATCAACATATTGCCACAAACATGTTCCAAGTTTTAGACAAATTGATCCAAGTATTCATCTACAGTAGTGTATTTCACCTCTGGGTAAAGCTCTGAAGCCTCCACGCCATTAGAAGCCTTAATCTCAAAGTCTCGAAGATTTCCCTTCACAAAGGTAGAGTGGGCAATGGATAGGAGGAGGAGGTTTAAAGGATTGGAACACTCTGCTGAAGAGAAAAAAAATAAGTATCAGATACCCCAACCATCTTTGAAACTCTCATCATTCTCTAGCTAGTACATAGAACTGCTCAAATTAATAGGAGGATTACTTCCTTTTATTTATTTATTTTTATGCCATGCAAAAATTTCAATAAGAAACCGAACAAGTTATGCACTAAATATTAATGAAATGAAATCAATCATCCAAAAAAAAATTGTCAAATACAGCTTCTTGGTTACAACTAATGCGTACATAGTAACTTCTAATTAAATGTTTCTAGTATTGTCTCTAATATAGTAATATGTGAATCTTTGGTGTTACAGTAAGCTGGTTTGACTAACAGTACAGATAAATGAAGAAGATAATCCAACTCCCCTAATAATCCAAATGAGGTAATAAGGTGTATCCTAACAAATTAATTAGATAAAAAAAAAACTCACACGTCTAAGGGAGGAAGAGAATATGATCCAAAACAAATTAGATATATAAGAAAACGCTATAAATCAACATTTGAAATTGTTCTTACTAACCTTGGATTTTCTTCAGAAGTTGATCCTCTAGAAGGTAAGTCTTCTCAAGGGTCTTGCCAATCTTCTTCTCCCACAGGGAGACAATCTCGTTGAAGGACAAAATATTGGCAGGGGGTCTAACATGAAGGACCTTGTTCAAGGTTCTTGGATCGTCCACTGCTTTTATGGTATAAGTTGCAATATCTTCCTCTTTGGAAAAAATTACTGCTAACATGGAAAATAACAATTACTTTGTCATCTTTAACCGAAGTAGTTGATGATCTAGTTGACTTACATGTAGTATAAGGCACACACGCACACACATATATAAGCAAATGAGAAAGTCTCGACAAGTTTAAAAAGAAAGATGATTGAATTTTATACTAATACCTTAGTGTTTCCATCTCCAATTATTTCTACTTTGTCCCTAGGTGGAGCTGTGGCACCAGCAAGTCCAATTCCGAAGTTAGGCAAAAAGTACCCAGCAAAGCCATTGGAAACAAGGTAGGTATATGGAACTCCTTCAGCCTCGATGGATCTCCGGATGCTAGCCTTGGCCCTGAAATGATGTTCAATTGGCTCGACTGCATGGATACGATCCACATCACCTCCAAACTCGGACGGGAGGAACCTCTGAAACCCACCAATATTTCATTGTATATAATGTAAGTTTCTTGATTTCTCGTTTAGTTCAATAGTTACAAGCCAAGCAGCAAATAGAAGAAGTTATTGCACATTCGGTCATTGACTTTTGATTTTTTTCTCTAACATGTTTCAAAAGGTCAATATCATCATATAGAAGTAAATTGCTGAAATAATAAATGAAATTAAAGTTACTTTGAGGATGTGATGTAAACCAGAAAAATAAAATGATATTTAGCTGATTCTAGGTGACTAGTATTTTGAACTTTAAAAGGGAGAAAATGACTTTTGAGACATTCAACTTACATAAATAGACTAAGACTAGAGAACCTCATCAATAAATCCTAAAACATAAGGACCAAATCATTTCCTAAAATATATGAAACAATTTGAATACAAGCAAATTACAATACTAATCTACTTCTACCTTATTCAAATAAAGAATTATCACTAAGCCTAATTATTTTAAATTCTAGTAAATAAAATAATAATATATCCAACACATTATCCTAGGTCACAAGATGTGGAGCCTATGACATGGCATGAATTCCATTTTCCACAATTTCCTATTATTTTTTATGATAAGTATTTTTTGAAACAATTCAAAAAATAGAAGGATTAAGGAAAACATTTTAAAGTAAAAGGAAGATTTGATACTAAGGCCAAAAGTTGTTGAGAACTAAATAAACAACTTAAAATTGAAAAAAAAAAAAAAAACTGGAAAAATATTAAAAAGATTTTAGCAAGATATATATATGTGTCTTGCCTTGATATTTCCAGCTTCTTTGATGGCAGCAATAATCTTCACTTGATCAGCTATCTGTGCTGGTGATCCAAGTGCAGAGATCACTACATCAACTTGCTTGATTGCTTTCACCAAGCTTTCATGATGATATAAGTCTCCCTGTGAAACATTCACATGACTTTCAAGATCAATATACTAATCCAAAGTACTAAAAACACACCCACGATGCGGAGAACTAGAGTTTGTACATACATGGAGAAGAATCACTCTAGAGCTCTTGAAGCTCTCAATGAGTTTGGACTTCTCAAGATTAGAAGCTGTGTTTTCTCTGACCAATGCAAAAGTAGGATGCCCAGCTTTCGCACTCTCCTCTACTATGTATTTTCCAATGTATCCAGTCCCTCCAATTATCAAAATCATGCTTTTTTGTGCCATTCAAAGAGAATTTCAAACTAAAAGGATTAATAGGTTTTAATTAAGCGAAGCAGAGAGTTGGACTATCTTATGGGTAGTTCTCAGGACGAAATGGGTAACTAAACATAAAATTCTAACTATATAATTAGTTGTCAACGTTTTCAAACTATATTTTTTACTAGCATCTCGAGTTTCAAAGATTCGATTTTGGCCCATAAATCGAGTCTCAAAAACTCGATTTTCATGGTCTAATCATATCCAATGTGGCATATTTTTCCGCGTGGCGATTACATGAAAATCGAGTTTCTAAGACTTGATTTCTAACACAAAAAAATTTTTTTTAAAAATTCTAAGTCCATGTACCAGCCGAAATACCCAAAAACAAATTTCAAAAATCCCAAACACATCAATCCTAATCCGTAGAAACTCAGATCAGAGGGAGAGAGAGCTCAGAGGGAGATCACCAGCCAGGCGCGGCCGGGGCTGGCGCGTGGCCTGGGCTGGCGAGCGGCCTGGGCTGGCGAGCGGCTTGGGCTGGCGCCCGGCCTAGGCTCGCACGCGGCCTAGACAGCGCGCGTCCTGGGAGGTGTGCGACCTGGGCTGGCGCCCTGCCTGGGCCACGCGCGGTGGTCGTCGCGCACGGGTCCGATCTGGATCTTCTTGTTCTGGGTTTTTTTTTTTTTTTTTTTTGGGTTCTTCTCGTTATGTTTTTTTTTTTTTTTTTTCCTCTGGGTTTCTCTGATCTGGTTCCTCTGTGATTTGTTTGTATTTATAAGGGTTAAAAATCGAGTCTTAGAAACTCGATTTTTATGCGGTCGCCACGTGAAAAAATATGCCACATCGGATATGATTAGGCTATAAAAATCGAGCATTTGAGACTCGATTTATAGGCCAAAATCGAGTCTTTGAAACTCGAAATGTTAGTAAAAAATATAGTTTGAAAACGTTGACAACTAATTATATAGTTAGAATTTTATATTTAGTTACCTATTTCGTCCTCAGTTTCAAACAAAGTCAGTTAGAGCTCCTTAAATACAAGTACGTGTACAGAAACGTCTTTGTTTGACTCCTTCAACTATTTTTTTTAAGACAACGTATATTCGTCATGCAATATGCAAGAGGGCTCATAGTCAGAGTGGCTTCTTCTTTTCATTTGTTTATTACTTTTAATTAGAACCACTCATCAATAGTCTACTTTTAATCAACAAAATGACGTAAGGATTTACAATATAACGTATGTGCTGATCTCCCATTACTATTCCCTCTCCTCATTTTTTTTTTTTAAAAAAAAATTTAAAAATTTTAAATTTTTTTAAGAATCTCTAAGTAGGGTTTCATCTTATTAAAATTTGGAAAAGTTTTTGTTACAAGCTGTTGTTACAAACATTTACGCACCTTAGAAAAAAAAAAAACTAATATCAAGTCACAGTTTTAATTATTTTTTTTGTGTGTAAAAGCATGTGTGTAATAAACATTACTTTTAAATTTTTATATAAAATCATTTTGAAGATGCCATACAATAGAATTTATGATCTCATCTAGCCACGCTTTTAAATTGTGATAATGTTGGACATGGCGAGATATGGGCTCTTGTATATTGTATTGTCTTCTTATATGGCTGAAATTCCACCAGACCACCACCTCAAGTGTGTTGGTGTGGGTGTGTTCTTCAACACTAGGGTTTTGTTGTGAGGCTCACATTGACCATTGTTCAATTTATAAACTATTTTTTGAACTTTTTTTGATATCTTAAAATATGGGGCTTTGTATAAACTTGGGCTTAACTATATCCCATGTACCTTGTCCTATTGCACATGTGGATCTAAATCAATTTTATCTTGAGCCTTTTATTTTTCTATTTTCTTGCCTTTTTTTGGTCTTTTGTAGTCGTTTATGACTGTATGGTTCAGCCCAGTGGAGCTTTCCTTGTAAGCTAACCTATTATTTGAAGAAGTGAATGACTTATTTAACACACCATCATAACACTTTCTCACAAGTTCAATTATGAGATACGATGAAAAGTTTAGTTTATTTGAGTTTATAACTTCTTTTTGGTACTATTCATAAGCCTCATTGCACTTTTTTAGTACTATTCATGAATCTCATTGTACTATTTAACTAGCTTTTAACATTTTTTTTTTATACATTTTTAGGAAAAAGTTTTTAGTTTCAATTAAAGAAGCTGCTTTTCTTGAGAGTGATTTTCCTTTGCCACATATTTTTCCCTTGCTTCAATGATATTCTTGTTGGATTGACAAAAGGAAAGGTATTAAAAACAAGTTCACACCAAGGGTTCCAAAAATGAAAAATCCAATGGTCACAAACGTCTATAATTTTTTTGATCAACGTCACAAACGTCTATAAAAACCAAGAATGATAAGCAACAAGATGGGGCAAGTTATTAAAGCCCAAGAAAGACAAGCAACTAAACGGTTGACTAGGCGAGACACATGTCTGTAATAAATAGGACTCATACCTCATCTAGGCCTCTTACCTAAAATATCAAAAAAGAAAAAGAAAAAAAAGAAAAAGAAAAAGAAGCCCACAATAGCATTATATGATTAAACACACACCAAGAGATGTAACCAAATCTCTCAAAAATATGATTGGATTTTTTTTTTGTTTGAGTTTTTGTAAATCAATAAAATAAACTTATAAATTCTGTTTTTATTATTAAATTTAAGAGAAGTTCATGTTTGATTGAAAAGTGTAATTTTACAAAATTTTAAAAGATATCAAGTGAACAACAAAAATCCTTTTATCATAGTAGGCAAACTGCTAGCCTATCAAAAGACCTTATTTTGTAATACTTGGCTCTAAATCATGGTTGTCAAAATCGGGATCCTACGTAAGATCGTAGGAGGTAGGTGGGATCGTGGATCGTAGGATCGGATTGTGAATCGTAAGATCCTACATTATTTGAGAAAAAAAAAATTGGTATGTTAAATAATAACATAAATTATATATTCATAAAAAATAAAAAATTTGCATAAATTTGATGTAATTATCATGCATCATTACATCCATTTGTAAGCATCATTTAAGATGTCAAAAATCTCAAAACGTAACACTCTATTGGGATGTTATTTTTTGTTTGTTTTCAACTAATACTCTATCTGGCTACATTAGAATAGCAAAACTTGATTTATTGAAATATTATTTTTCATTTGGGTCCAACTGAACCTTTTGTTAAGTTAAAGAAGATTACAAGAAACCAAAATCATTTGGAATCGTCAGAATCGTATGATCCTAAATGATCGCTAAGATCCTTAAAAGATTAAAATCGTTTTGGGCAGGTAAGATCGTAAAATCGTAGGATCGTAGGATCCAGATCGGAATTTTGACAACCATGCTCTAAATATTTACTTTAATTGATGCATAGTTCATAACCACAAGTCCCATGATGCACAAATTATTAGCTAACATCGGGTTCGGATGAATTTTTTATGTCCTTCCATTAGCAGAAGCAAAATAGTATCTGACTTGAGACACTGAGTACTTAACATGTTCTACAACAGAGAACCTCATAACAAGGATTTTTAAAATTTTCATCACAAGAAGCACAATTTGACTAACATATTCACCGGGGAACAAATTTACAAATTAAGGACCTAATCTGTTAGGTTCTAAGGAATTAGGAACTAATGTATTAGAACTTCAATATGTATATGTTGGCAAACCATGATCAGAATGTTTAGTCTAGATTTAGGCTGCTCAAAGTATGTTTATTGTGAAGTTGGAATCAAGTAATTGTAGAAAATTATTGTTCACTTTTTGTAAGGCTCGATCGATCGAAACTTGTGCAGATTGTTTTTCTACAGAATTTTCCAACTCAGCCCAAGCCCATATGACATGTAGGGTTTTATGTTTTGCCTTAAGTATAAATGGAAAAACCCTAGCCACGTTTTGATGTTGTTGTTTATGCTGTGTGTATGAATTTCTTGTGAGATCTAGAGGTGTTTGCCTTCATACATATTTAGGGTTATTAAGATCAAGATTGATGTCGAAAGCTTGGTGATCGTTTCAGTTGCTGCATAAAGAGCTTAAAGAAAACACAAGTGGGAGTACTTGTGGTTGATGTGAATCTAAGAAAGAAGTAGTTCGTGGACTCGGAGTTGTGACATGGTCGTGGTAGTAAGTTTTCTACTCAAGGTAGCAATAGGATGTTAGTGGTCAAGTCGCTATTGTAAAACTTCAATTCTTTTATAGTGGATCTGTTTTACCTTGAAGATAGCTAGGTTAAATCCTTCCTAGGTTTTTTACCGGTTTGATTTTCCTGGATTATCATATCATTGTGTTCTTTATATTTCCACTGCTTTACATGATATGATTGTTTTGTTTTAATCTAGATCTGAATAATAAATCTAAGTTTTCACTTGGTTAATAAATTAGGTTAAACAATCTAGTTTTACAGGAGTCTAAAAATGTGGTTTACATGTCACAAACAAGGGCATAACTAACAAGTAACAAATGCCACATACACAACATAGATTTTATTTTTGAGCAATGTCTATTTCGCTCGCACACTACATTGTGTATGTAAGTGAGTGTGTGCAATAGATATTTCCCTTTATTTTTATTGTACATTGTAAGATAGTAAACACATTGCCACAAAGGAATGTTCCAAGTTTTAGACAAACTGGTCCAAGTATTCGTCTGCAGTGGTGTATTTCACCTCTGGATAAAGCTCTGAAGCCTCCACGCCAAAAGAAGTCTTAACCTCAGAGTTTGTAAGATTTCCCTTCACAAATGTAGCGTGCTTAATGGATAGTCTGAGGTTTAAAGGACTAGGAGACTCTGCAGAAAAGCAAAAATAAGTATCAGATAGCCCAACCATCTATGAAACTGTCAACATTCTCTGGCTAGTACATGGAACTTCTCAAATCAATAGGAGGATTACTTCCTTTTTTATTATATTTATGCCAACCAAAATTTTCAATAAGAAACCAAACAAGTTATGCGCTAAATATTGATGAAATGAAGTCAGTCGTGCAGAAAAATAGTCAAATACAACTAATGTGTACATAGTCACTTCTAATTAAATTTTTTTAGTATTGTCTCTAATATGCAAATCTTTGGTGTTACAATTAGCTGGTTTGACTAACAGTACTAGGAAATGAAGAAGATACTACAACTCCCCTAATAATTATCCAAATTCCAAATGAGGTAACAAAGTGTATCCTAACAACTTAGATCGAAAAAACTCACATGTCTAAGGGAGGAGGGGATATATGATCCAAACCAAATTAGATCTATAAGAAAACACTATAAATCAACAGGTGAAATTGTTCTTACTAACCTTGGATTTTCTTTAGAAGTTGATCCTCCAGAAGATAAGTTTTTTCAAGGGTCTTGCCAATCTTCTTCTCCCATAGGGAAACAATCTCATTGAAGGACAAAATATTTGCCGGGGGTCTAATATGAAGGACCTTGTTCAAGGTTCTTGGATCATCCACTGCTTTTATGGTATAAGTCGCAATATCCTCTTCTTTGGAAAAAATTACTGTCAACATAGAAAATAACAATTACTTATCACTGCACACTTTTGGTGTGATGGTCACTCCACAAGTATAAGTGCTTGTGGGGCGTGAGGAGAGAGGGGGTAAGGGCCGGAGTTCAAGTCTCCAGTAGAGAGCTTCACACACATGTACACTTATATTAGGCTAGAGTAAAAATTTTATCATATATAAAAAAAAAAAAAAAAAATACTTGGTCATCTTTAACCAAAGTAGTTGATCTAGTTGACTATATCTAGTAAAAGGTTCACACACGCACGCACATACCTAAGCAAATGAGAAAGTCTTGACAAGTTTAAAGAGAAAGATGATTGAATTTATATTAATACCTTTGGTGTTTCCATCTCCAATTATTTCTACTTTGTCCCTAGGAGGAGCTGTAAAACTGCCAGTGCCACCAGTACGTGCAATTCCGAAGTCGGGCAAAAAGTACCCAGCAAAGCCATTGGACAAAAGGTAGGTATATGGAATTCCTTCGGCCTCGATGGATCTTCGGATGCTAGCCTTGACCCCGAGATGATGTTTAATTGGATCGACTGCCTTTGCACGATCCATAGCACTTCCAAACTCGGACGGGAGGAACCTCTGAAACCAACCAATATTTCATTGTATATCATGTAAGTTTCTTGATTTCTCATGTAGTTCAACAATTACAAGCTAAACAGCTAATAGAAGAAGTTAAATTGCATATTTGGTCATCAACTTTTGCTTTTTTGCTTTAACATGTTTCAAAAAAGTCATTACCATCATTTGATAAAAGTAAATTGCTGAAATAATAAATGAATTAATGAAACAGAGGTCACTTTGAGGATGTTGGACTTATGACATGACATGAATTCCATTTCTCACATCTTCAATTTTCATTTATTTTATGGTGATTAGTATCTTTTTGAAACAATTTGAAAGTTAAGAGATTAAATAAAACGTTTTAAATTTAAAGGACGATTTGATAACAAAGGCCAAAGGTTGTTGAAAACTAAATAAGCAACTTTAGAAAAGAGGGAAAAAAAAAGTTGGAAAATATTAAAAAGTTTTAGGAAAGATATGTGCCTTGCCTTGATATTTCCAGCTTCTTTGATGGCAGCAATAATATTCACCTGATCAGCTATCTGTTGTGTTCCAACTGCAGAGATAACTACATCGACTTGCTTTATTGCCTTCACCAAGCTCTCATGATGGTAGATGTCTCCCTGTGAAAAATTACGACTTTCAAGATCAATATACTAAGCCAAAGTATTAAACACACACGCAAGTTGTGGAGAACTAGACTTTGTACATACATAGAGAAGTGTCACTCCAGAGCTCTTGAAGCTCTTAATGAGTTTAGACTTTTCAGGATTAGAAGCTGTGTTCTCTCTGACCAATGCAAAAGTGGGGTGCCCAGCTTTCGCACTTTCCTCTACTATGTATTTTCCAATGTATCCAGTCCCTCCAATTATCAAAATCTTGCTTTTGTGAGCCATTCAGAGATAATTTCAATATGATTAGTGGGTTAATGGGTTAAAGAAAAGCAGAGAGTTAGACTATCTTAGTGTATTTCTAAGTGTCAAACAAAGGAAAACAGAGTTCCTTAAATACATAATCAGCAACTGTCTTGGTCTCATGGTCATGGATGCGTACGTACCACCAACCCAATATAATAAAGGTGAAATGAATGGCTCTTTGTTTGACTTTTTCATGAACTTTTTTAGACAGTCTCTCAATCCTTTGTTTTTGAAGTTATACCTCCTTTGTTAATTCTATATTAGTTATGTAGGTTTTGTATATGATATTTCGTCATGCAGTATGCAAGGGATCGCAGACTCGCATTGACTTCTACAATAGAAAAAAAGAAATAGTTCGTGCTGAGCTCCAACTGTTCCAATTTATTTTTAGAGTCTCAGAGACTTTGAGTAAATTTTTTTTTAGTGTCATAATTTTTCATTCATTCCAATTTAATGTTTATAGGTTCTTATTTCTAAAAACTTGAACTCTGATTCTTATCACCTATGTGTGGTGGCTACATATTTTCTCATTAATATTTTTTTGATATAAGATAGAAATTCTACTCTAGAATAATCTAAGGGTCCGTTTGGTTGCTGTAAAATATTTTCTGGAAAATACTTATTTTCCGGAAATGCTATTTTCCGGAAAAAGGAAAATATTTTCAAGTGTTTGGTTGTATTATGAAAATTGTTGTGGAAAATATTTTCATGTGTTTGGTTCTATTAGGAAAATGCTATTTTCCTACAATTTTTTCACATTTTCTCAGCATCCAAACAAATTTTATTACAAAAAATTTCAACATCACAGCCAATTCAACAACAAATTCCGACAGCAAATTTCGACAACAACGACACAACAACCACAACAACAACAACAACAACAACAACAATCAGTTCATAAAAAAAAAAAACAACAATCAAACTTAAAAAAAAAAAACTGAGAGATCGAGGAAGAGGAAGCGATGGGTTTGGGTCGACGACGATTGACAGCTCGGCGCGGTGCGACTCGCCGGTGTGAAGAGCGCTGGATTCTGGGTTCGAAGGAGATCGATAATCGGCGACGGCTTCTGGGTTCGCCGATGCGAGATCGAAGGCGAGATCTCGAGATCGAAGGCTAGATTGCGAGATCGAGCGGAGGTGATCGAAGGCGATTGTCGGCGATTGAAGGCGAGATCAGCGTAGTGCGATCGAAGGCGAGATCGGTGCGGTGCTCGGGGTTCGCCGGCGACGTCTCCGGCGTGTCTAGGCTCCTTGGCGCGGTGCTCGTGCTCTCTTTATCTCTTTCTCTCTCTCTGTCTTCGTGCTCTCTCTTTCTCTCTATTTTCCGGAAGTTATTTGAAGTGAAAATGATTCCGAAAATCATTTTCACCTTTGACTCACGGTCAACTAAAAATGATTTTCGAAAAATTGCTTTTTCTGGCGCAACCAAACACTCGAAAATATAGAAAACCATTTCCGGAAATGAATTTCACCCAAAACAAACGCAGCATAAGTGTATATGTGTGTGAAGTTCCCTTCTAGAGACTTGAACCCCGACCCTTGTCTCCCACATCTCACAAGCACTTATACTTGTGAAGTGATCATTGCACCAAGGGTGCGTAGTTGTAACACTCCAAAATCATAAATAATAAAAGTCTATTCAATCTAAATAATCCATAAAAAATATTAAATAAAAGCAACCAACAACCTAAAATTTCATCACAAATGTTAGAGCTTTAATCCACCAAATGTAAAACATCTTCAAAATAATTCTCTAGTATAATGTTTAATGCCATAAAAATAATAATAAAATCCTTAGTTCTACAAAATAATTCGTAACTGTTGTCTTCCAAGAATCTCTCTAATATATCTGTAAGGGGAAATAAAGGAGGGGAGGGGGGGGGGGGGGGGTGAGATAACTCAATAAGTGGAATTCACTAACATTGAGGTGTAGGAACAAACCTTTCAAATAAATAATTTTTACAACAAATTCATAACTTATAACTCATCAATATTTTATCATCAAATACTTCATATATATATATATATATATAAATATCTTTATATTGAGCCATCATAATACATATATCAATATCATCATATAAATAATTTTCTAGACTTTTCTCGTGGTCAACGTTTACGCTTCGTTGATAGGGTTGTGCTGTTCCCTTTTAGGACTAGAACCTCATTTTCATCTCTTTTCTTAAGGATGACTCATTTGGAACCTAAATGTGCACTCCCTTACTAAGGAGCTTCATTTTTGGATCCTCAATAGTATACTCCTTTACTAAGGAGTTATCAAATGTGCACTGTCCCCCTTCTTGGGATCGTCCCTTGCTAAAGACTAGCTGCAGTATGATTGTCCCTTACTAAGTACTAAATACAATACTAAGCTTCCAATCACGACTTGCCATAGGTTTTCAAAACATATTCAATATGGTCACAAAAATAATCTATTCATAATTCTCAAAAATATAAAGATATATTCACACATACAAGTTTAAATAAATTCAGGATGTCCCACATATTTTTCATAAAACGAATAGTCAATGTGCACATCAAACATTTATAAAATATCAATTTATATATAGAATTTTAACATATTTCTTTGATATAAAATAGTTTAATAATCAACATTGTTTTGGGAAAACTCCCAAAATTAGTAAACACCACTTACCTCTTATTTGCAAAAATATGAAATCAACCACCCTTGAGTCACACTAAATCAGTAGAATTAGAACCTAGCAACACCAAAAATAGGTTCATAAATACACGAATTTTCCACTTAAAATCAGTTCTCACACTTAAATAGTTTAATCTATCAATGTTAAAGCCTACGGAGATGTTAGATTCTCTGTGCCACTCTAATTGCGGTATTGAGGCTGCCTTATAATTCAAACTATATGTAGGGCCTAGTTTTGCTAAAATTTCTTTTCCCTCTCTACTGCCCAATTTCATACCTAGTTAGTGGATGTTTTCTTTGCTAATATAGGAAGGCAATGAAAGCATTATTTTGATGTCATTGGAAAGGGTATAAGAAATATCTAGATATTTTCTTTGTTGGAAATTTCTTGTTTTAAGAAGGCATCTCAACTTGCTAGTGGCTGAAAGGTCAAGACTATATCTGACGATGAAAATAAGAGAAAACAAAAAGGTTGTATGCATCATTCTTACTCCAATATAATAACAATTATAAGTCATCTTATTCATTAATATAAGGATAGGTGGAGATTGACAGGTCAACATATGCCTAGAAGTCCTTTTTCTTTTAATATATTGATAAGTTAGGTTTTATAAAGTGATGCCTATTATCCTATTAGCTACTAAAGTAATTTCAAGCACAGTTCTTTCCTGCAAACGTGGGACAAGTCTAGCCATTGAATATTCAACTCTCTAAATTTAGAGCTAAAGGAAACCATACCTGCTGTAGTCTCACGTTCAGCCGCAAAGCAGAAAATAAAAGTTGTTCAACTGTGTGTTGCGGCTAAAACAAAAGTAAACCTTTTATATATATACGTGTATCTTAATAGGTAAAAGCCTAGGGTTTTTAAAAGCTTATCAAGGCCCATATATTCTATGTCACAGGATATGGGTAGTCTTGATGTGGTTGACATGGTGCGTTTAACAAGAAAAAAAAAATACAGAATTTTGTTTCTCTCTCTATCTCACGGTTGGCTTTGATACCATAAAGAATTCTTGAGAAATTCTATCTCACCTTGAGATAGAGAGAGCTGGTATTTCATTTATATAGAAACTATTACATTTTGTATATTGTCAATTTAGATGGATATGTACAGAGGAGAAAAAATAGGGAGCAAATCATGTATAACAGTCGTTAGACTTTCCATAAGAAATAAGGACAGCTAGCTGTGGTATTTTGAATTTGCTAGCTGTCTACCTTCTACAATTTAGGTGGTTTTGGTATAGAAATACTTTCCTCCTGATTTTCAGCTGCACTTTTAGAAGTGTCACTCCAGAGCTCTTGAAGCTTTCAATGAGTTTATACTTTTCAGAATTAGAAGCTGTGTTTTCTCTGACCAATGCAAAAGTGGGGTGCCCAGCTTTTGCACTTTTCTCTACTATGTATTTTCCAATGTATACAGTCCCTCGAATGATCAAAATCTTGCTTTTTTGAGCCATCCAGAGATGATTTCAAATGATTAATGGGTTAAAGAAAAGCAGAGAGTTGGACTATCTTGGTGTAGTTCTCAGTGTCAAACAAAGGAAAACAGAGTTCCTTAAATGCATAATCAGCAACTTTCTTGGTCTCATGGATGCGTACCACATCCCCAATATAATAAAGGTGAAATGAATGGCTCTTTGTTTGACTTTTTCATGAATTTTTTTAGACAGCCTCTCATTCCTTTGTTTTTGTTTTTGAAGTTATATTTCCTTTGTTAATTCTATATTAGTTATATAGGTTTTGTATATGATATTTCGTCATGCAGTATGCAAGGGGATCACAGTGACTCCTACTATAGAAAAACGGATGTACGGGCTCATCTAACAGTTCCGTTCCTATCAAAAAAAAAGTTCAAACGTAAGAGAAAGAGCATTACCATCATCTTTCCGTGGCCTGTATGGTGACTTACTGTTGTGTCTCCTTTGAGCTGGGCTGCCCTTTGAACCCTTTATCAGGGGATGAGACCTCATATCCAAATCTCGATGAATGCCCCCTGTTAGAGTTGAGTCTCATGGTGATGGGGCTGGTATTTCTTGGCATCACACTTTTTAGCCCCTCAGAGACTCAACCTCCATTCTCATGATTGGCTCCCCATCCATGGACTGTCACACCGCTCAGTCTCCGTATCAGACGGTTCATAACCACTTCGCCTCTGCTTCGACATGGCTGAGGAATTAAGCTGACAGGCCCTGCAATACCACAGCGAATTCTCCTTTCCCTGAATATAAAAAAACTCGCCGAAATTCAGTCAGCTAGTTGTTGTTTGTAAACAAAACCCCACTTCAATAATGCTTGCCCCTCTGGTTTTAACTTTTTAAGATTTGATCAAACACTATGCTTCTAAAGGAGTAGAAGCCTGAAAAATGGTGAAGCAAATGATGGTCAAAGACAAAGTAAGGACAAGCCAGCAAAGGGTGTTCAAAGAAATTGAAGTTAAGAGCATCCATTTAGCAGGAGATACGGATTAAAATGTTGTGAATACGATGTTTACAAGGATGACACATCGGTGATGACGGTGAAGATGCTTGGTGTTGATCAAACAAGGTGCAAATATGTTCTGCATTTTCTTTAATTTCTAAGCTTACTGTCGAGGATGGCTTTGTCTCTTTATTGTTACAGAACAAGGCAATTTTGAATCTGTCGCATGAGTGTGTGCTGTGGCGGCTAACGGTATAAACTAATTCCGTTAGCATACTATAGCATTTTCTTGAGCCAATTTACATCTTAAAAGCTTGCATGTCTTTTTCTGAGAATCCCTAATAATTTGCTCTTCGTGTTCAGCTAACTTAATGGATATGTTAATTGGAGTAAAACTGAATATAAAAATTACGTTAAATTTAAGACATTATTTTGAAACAAAATGTGACAAGGCACGGGCCCACAGAACACAGGCAGATTAACCTTGGGCCCAAAAACAAGCCCAGACCCGAATTAGGGGCCTATCTCCCTTCGGGTCCACTATAAAGCCCTAAGCTTCATCAAACGAAGCCCATTAGAAAATCAAGATGTGCACATGTGGCCCATTGAAAGGCCCATACCTCGGTCACATGAAGGGTCTTTGTTTATAGCTCAAAAGCCTTCAGCCAAACAAGTCTTAAGGGCCCTCCTCACAATAAGAAGCCTTTCTTTCTCTCTCGAAGAGTAATTGAGAAACACAAAGGGCCCATTTGGTAATATTGTTTTAATAACGTTATTTAAGTATTGTGAAAATAACGAATTATGGGCCTATCTCCCTTCGGGTCCACTATAAAGCCCTAAGCTTCATCAAACGAAGCCCATTAGAAAATCAAGATGTGCACATGTGGCCCATTGAAAGGCCCATACCTCGGTCACATGAAGGGTCTTTGTTTATAGCTCAAAAGCCTTCAGCCAAACAAGTCTTAAGGGCCCTCCTCACAATAAGAAGCCTTTCTTTCTCTCTCGAAGAGTAATTGAGAAATACAAAGGGCCCATTTGGTAATATTGTTTTAATAACGTTATTTAAGTATTGTGAAAATATGTGTGGGTGAAAATGTGTTGTGTTGTTTAAACAACAGTTTTTGTTGTTTAAACAACACAACCAAACAGACCCAAAAGTATTTTAAAAAATAAGGGATTGCACAGCTTTTTGTTGTCTGTAGGAAAGGTCACGTGAACCAAGAGCTTGTAGGATTGGAGGCTTGTGTCTCAAGTTCTTTCTTCTTCCCATAGACACAAGTAATGGCTTGGTTTTACAACTCAAGCATCTGCACCCGTAATCCAAGCCATGTGTCAAATACATGGACAAAGAGAGCATGGTATGGTAGAACTGTAGAATAGGCATACAACATGGTCTATAACATCAAAAAACTGTAGTACATCATTTATTATTGCTATTGAGTCATATCAGCGTAACATTTTGGTCCACTTTGGTCTGATTCGGCCCATTCAGTTCACTTTGGTCTAATTAGGTCCACTTCGGTCTAATTTAGTCAATTTTTGTCCATTTCAGTCCTTTTGGTCCTCTTCAGTCCATTCAGTTTATCTCGGTCCACTTCAGTCCATTGGGTCTAACTTGGTCCAATTTGGTCCACCTCGCATGCAGTCCATTTGGTCCACTTCTGTCAATTTGGTCTACTTCGGTGATGCTTTGAGAGGAGATGTTTGTATATAAATTATAGTTGCTTCATTTACAATTATATCACATTCTTAGTGTAATTTTAGTAGGTTATTGATAAAATACATTTTTTATATGTTATTAAAATTATATATATATATATTTTTTAATATAAGTGATGAATTTATTTATATATGCTTTTTCTTTAGGCCTTTTAAAATGTAGAGAGGATAAATTATTTGTAAGGAGTACTAAAAAAAAATTTCAATCACAAATTACATTATCTCGCCTTATATAATAATTGAATGTAAAATACATTTGGTGCATGTATCCTCTCTTTTAAATAGCAGTGGACTCCACACAAAGAAGTGCACACTGACAAGTAGCAAATGCCACATAGACAACATAGATTTTATTTTTATTGTACACTGTATCAACATATTGCCACAAACATGTTCCAAGTTTTAGACAAACTGATCCAAATATTCATCTATAGTGGTGTATTTCACCTCTGGATAAAGCTCTGAAGCCTCCACGCCATTAATCTCTGAAGCCTTAATCTCAAAGTCTCCAAGATTTCCCTTCACAAAGGTAGAGTGAGCAATGGATAGGAGGAGGAGGTTTAAAGGACTAGAAGACTCTGCAGAAGAGAAAAAATAAGTACCAGATACCCCAACCATCTTTGAAACTCTCATCATTCTCTGGCTAGTACATGGAACTGCTCAAATCAATAGGAGGATTACTTCCTTTTATTTATTTATTTATATGCCATCCAAAATTTTCAATAAGAAACCAAACAAGTTATACACTAAATAATGATGAAATGAAGTCAGTCATCAAAAAATAAATGTCAAATACAGCTTCTTGGTTACAACTAATGTGTACATAGTAACTACTAATTAAATGTTTTTAATATTGTCTCTAATATGTGAATTATTGGTGTTACAGCTAGCTGGTTTGACTAATAGTACAAAGAAATGAAGAAGATAATCCAACTCCCCTAATAATCCAAATGAGGTAATAAGGTGTATCCCAAAAAATTAGATAAAAAAAACTCACACGTCTAAGGGAGGAAGAGATTATGATCCAAAACAAATTAGATCTATAAGCAAACACTATAAATCAACATTTGAAATTGTTCTTACTAACCTTGGATTTTCTTCAGAAGTTGATCCTCTAGAAGGTAAGACTTCTCAAGGGTCTTGCCAATCTTCTTCTCCCACAGGGAGACAATCTCGTTGAAAGACAAAATATTGGCAGGGGGTTTAACATGAAGGACCTTGTTCTAGGTTCTTGGATCGTCCACTGCTTTTATGGTATAAGTTGCAATATCTTCTTCTTTGGAAAAAATTACTGTTAACATGGAAAATAACAATTACTTTGTCATCTTTAACCGAAGTAGTTGATGATCTAGTTGGCTTACATGTAGTAAAAGGCACACACACGCGCACACATATATAAGCAAATGAGAAAGTCTCGACAAGTTTAAAAAGAAAGATGATTGAATTTTATACTAATACCTTTGGGGTTTCCATCTCCAATTATTTCTACTTTGTCCCTTGGTGGAGCTGGGCACCTGCAAGTCCAATTCTGAAGTTAGGCAAAAAGTACCCAGCAAAGCCATTGGAAACAAGGTAGGTATATGGAATTCCTTCAGTCTCGATGGATCTCCAGATGCTAGCCTTGGCCCTGAAATGATGTTCGATTGGCTCGACTGCATGGATACGATCCACATCACCTCCAAACTCGGACGGGAGGAACCTCTGAAACCCACCAATATTTCATTGTATATAATATAAGTTTCTTGATTTCTCGTTTAGTTCAATAGTTACAAGCCAAGCAGCAAATAGAAGAAGTTAAATTGCACATTTGGTCATTGACTTTTGATTTTTTACTTTAACATGTTTCAACAGGTCAATATCATCATATAGAAGTAAATTGCTGAAATAGTAAATGAAATTAATGAAATTAAGGTTACTTTGAGGATGTGATGAAAACTGGGAAAATAAAATGATATTTAGCCGATTTTAGGTGACTAGTGTCTTGAACTTTAAAAAGGGAGAAAATGACTTTTGAGATTAATTTTTTGCTTAAATCTCATTATGCATTCAACTTACATATATAGACTAAGATAAGAGAACCTCATCAATAAATCCTAAAACATAAGGACCAAATCATTTCCTAAAATATATGAATCAATTTGAATACAAGCAAATTACAATACTAATCTAATGCTCCCTTATTCAAATAAAGAATTATCACTAAGCCAAATTAATTTATATTCTTGTAAATAAAATAATAATATATCCAACACATCATCCTAGGTCACAAGATGTGGAGCCTATGACATGGCATGCATTCCATTTTCCACAATTTCCTATTATTTTAGATGATAAGTATTTTTTGAAACAATTCTAAAAATAGAAGGATTAAGGAAAACATTTTAAAGTAAAAGGAAGATTTGATACTAAGGCCAAAAGTTGTTGAGAACTAAATAAGAAACTTAACATTAAAAAAAAAAAAAAAAACTGGAAAAATATTATAAAGATTTTAGCAAGATATATATATATATATATATATATATATATATATATATATATGTGCCTTGCCTTGATATTTCCAGCTTCTTTGATGGTAGCAATAATCTTCACTTGATCAGCTATCTGTTCTGGTGATCCAAGTGCAGAGATCACTACATCAACTTGCTTGATTGCCTTCACCAAGCTTTCATGATGATATATGTCTCCCTGTGAAACAATCACATGACTTTCAAGATCAATATACTAATCCAAAGTATTAAAAACACACCCACGATGTCGAGAACTAGAGTTTGTACATACATGGAGAAGTGTCACTCCAGAGCTCTTGAAGCTCTCAATGAGTTTGGACTTCTCAGGATTAGAAGCTGTGTTTTCTCTGGCCAATGCAAAAGTAGGATGCCCAGCTTTCGCACTCTCCTCTACTATGTATTTTCCAATGTATCCAGTCCCTCCAATTATCAAAATCTTGCTTTTTTGTGCCATTCAGAGAGAATTTCAAACTAAAAGGATTAATAGGGTTTAAGCGAAGTAGAGAGTTGGACTATCTTATGGGTAGTTCTCAGTTTCAAACAAAGTCAGTCAGAGCTCCTTAAATGCAAGTACGTATAAAGAAACCTTTTTTTTTTTTTTTTTTTTCATATAAAGAAACTTCTTTGTTTGATTCCTTCAACTATTTTTTTAAGACAACGTATAATTCCTTAATTCTATTAGTTATAGGTTTTGCTATGATATTTCGTCATGCAATATGCAAGAGGGCTTATAGTCATAGTCGCTTCTTTTTTTCATTTGTTAATTACTTTTAGAACCACTCAATATTCTACTTTTAATCAACAAAATGACGTGGGATTTACTATATAACGTATGTGCTGATCTCCAATTACCGTTCCCCCTCCTCATTTTTATTTTTTTTAAAATTTAAATTTTTTTTATGATTCTCTAAGTAGGGTTTCATTCCATTAAAATTTGGGAAAAATTTTGTTACAAGCCTTTGTTGTAAACATTTACGCACCTTAGAAAAAAATAACTAAAATCAAGTCACAGTTTTAGGTTTTTTTTTTTTTTTTTTTTTTTTTTTAAGTGTGTAAGAGCATGTGTGTAATAAATATTGCTTTTAAATTTTTATATAAAATCATTTTGAAGATGTCATACAATACAATTTATGATCTCATCTAGCCACACTTTTAAATTGTGATAGTGTTGGATATGGTGAGCTATGGGCTCTTGTATATTGTATTGTCTTCTTATATGGCTGAAGTTCCATCGGACCACCACCTCAAGTGTGTTGGTGTGGGTGTGTTATTCAACACTAGGGTTTTATTGTGAGTCTAACATTGACCATTGTTCAATTTATAAACTAATTTTTGAACTTGTTTTGATATCTTAAAATATGGGGCTTTGTATAAACATGGGCCTTAACTATATCCCATGTACCTCGTCCCATTGCACATGTGGATCTAAATCAATTTGACCTTGAGCCTCTTATTTTTCTATTTTCTTGCCTTTTTTGGGCTTTTGTAGCCCTTTATGACTGTTTAGTTCAGCCCATTGGAGTTTTTCTTGTAAGCTAACCTATTATTTGACCAAGTCAATGACTTATTTAACACATCATCATAACACTTTTTCACTAGTTCAATTATAAGATGTGATGAAAAGTTCAGTTTATTTAAGTTTTTAACTTCTTTTTAGTATTATTCATTAGTCTCATTACATTTTTTGGTATTATTCATGAGTCTCATTTTACTATTTTGCTAGCTTTTTACATTGTTTTTATATATTTTCAGTAAAAAGTTTTTTGTTTCAATTAAATAAGCTGTTTGTAAATGTATTTTTTTCCTCTTGAGAGTGATTTTCCTTTGCCACATATTTTTCTCTTGTTTCAATAATATTCTTGTTGGATTGACAAAAGGAAAAGTATTTAAAAACAAATTCACACCAAGGATTCCAAAAATGAGAAATCCAGTGGTCACAAACGTCTATAATTTTTTTGATGAATGTCACAAACGTCTATAAAAACCAAGAATGATAAGCAACAAGATGGGGCAAGTTATTAAAGCCCAAGAAAGACAAGCAACCAAACGGGCGACTGGGCGAGACACACGTCTGTAATAAATAGGACTCATACCTCATCTAAGCCTCTTACCTAAGATATCAAAAAAAAAAAAAAAAAAATGGAAAAAAAAGGAAAAAAAAAGGCCCACAATAGCAGTGTATGATTAAACATATGGTCAAGTGTTTTTAACACACACCAACAGATGTAACCAAATCTCCCAAAAATATGATTGGATTTTTTTTTTTTTTTTGAGTTTTTGTAAATCAATAAAATAAACTTATAAATTCTGTTTTTATTATTAAATTTAAGAGAAGTTCATGTTTGATTGCAAAGTGTAATTTTACAAAATTTTAAAAGATATCAAGTGAACAACAAAAATCCTTTTATCATAGTAAGCAAACTGCTGGCCTATCAAAAGACCTTATTTTGCAATACTTGGCTCTAAGTCTAAATAGTTGCTTTAATTAATGCACAGTTCATAACGACATGTCCCAAGATGCACAAATTATTAGCCAACATCGGGTTCGGATGAATTTTTTATGGCCCTCCATTAGCAAAAGCAAAAGAGTATCTGATTTGAGACACCGAGTACTTAACATGTTCTACAACAAAGAACCTCTCATAACAAGGATTTTTAAAATTTTCATTACAAGAAGCACAATTTGACTAACATATTCACCAGGAAACAAGTTTACAAATTAAGGATCCAGTCCAAGGGTTTACATGACACAAACAAGGGCATAACTAACAAGTATAAGTGCTTGTGAAGTGTAGGGGGCAAGGGTAGGGGTTTAAATCTTCAGGAGGGAACTTCATACACATATATACTTAGATTAGGCTAAAGTAGAATTCTATCTTGTATAAAAAAAAAAAAATGCCACATACACAACATAGATTTTATTTTTGAGCAATGTCAATTTCACACATTACAGTGTGTGTGTATGCAATAGATATTTCCCTTTATTTTTATTGTACATTGTAAGATAGTAAACACATTGCCACAAAGGAATGTTCCAAGTTTTAGACAAACTGGTCCAAGTATTCATCTGCAGTGGTGTATTTCACCTCTGGATAAAGCTCTGAAGCCTCCACGCCAAAAGAAGCCTTAACCTCAGAGTTTGTAAGATTTCCCTTCACAAATATAGCGTGGGCAATGGATAGGAAGAGGTTTAATGGACTGGGAGACTCTGTAGAAAAGCAAAAATAAGTATCAGAGAGGCCAACCATCTATGAAACTGTCAACATAGTCAAATACAACTAATGTGTACATAGTCACTTCTAATTAAATTTTTTTAGTATTGTCTCTAATATGCGAATCTTTGGTGTTACAGTTAGCTGGTTTGACTAACAGTACTAAGAAATGAAGAATATAATACAACTCCCCTAATAATTATCCAAATTCCAAATGAGGTAACAAAGTGTATCCTAAAAAATTAGATCGAATAAACTCACACGTCTAAGGGAGGAGGGGATATATGATCCAAACCAAATTAGATCTATAAGAAAACACTATAAATCAACAGGTGAAATTGTTCTTACTAACCTTGGATTTTCTTTAGAAGTTGATCCTCCAGAAGATAAGTTTTCTCAAGGGTCTTGCCAATCTTCTTCTCCCATAGGGAGACAATCTCATTGAAGGACAAAATATTTGCAGGGGGTCTAATATGAAGGACCTTGTTCAAGGTTCTTGGATCGTCCACTGCTTTTATGGTATAAGCCGCAATATCCTCTTCTTTGGATAATATTACTGTTAACATAGAAAATAACAATTACTTTGTCACCTTTATTAACCAAAGTCGTTGATCTAGTTGACTTACATCTAGTAAAAGGCACACGCACGCACATACATGGGCAAATGAGAAAGTCTTGACAAGTTCGAAGAGAAAATGATAGAATTTATATTAATATATACCTTTGGTGTTTCCATCTCCAATTATTTCTACTTTGTCCCTAGGAGGAGCTGTGAAACTGCCAGTGCCACCTGTAAGTGCAATTCCGAAGTTAGGCAAAAAGTACCCAGCAAAGCCATTGGACACAAGGTAGGTATATGGAATTCCTTCAGCCTCGATGGATCTCCGGATGCTAGCCTTGACCCCGAGATGATGTTTAATTGGATCGACTGCCTTGGCACGATCCGCATCACTTCCAAACTCGGACGGGAAGAACCTCTGAAACCCACCAATATTTCATTGTATATAATATAAGTTTATTGATTTCTCATTTAGTTCAACAATTACAAGCCAAACAGCTAATAGAAGAAGTTAAATTGCATACTTAGTCATCAACTTTTGATTTGTTGCTTTAACATGTTTCAAGAAAGTCATTACCATCATTTGATGGAAGTAAATTGCTGAAATAATAAATGAATTAATGAAACTGAGGTCACTTTGAGGATGTTGGGCTTGTGAGATAACATGAATTCCATTTCTCACATCTACAATTTCCATTTATTTTTTGATGATTAGTATCTTTTTGAAACAATTTTGAAAGTAAAGAGATTAAAGAAAACATTTTAAATTTAAAGGACGATTTGATAACAAAGGCCAAAGGTTGTTGAAAACTAAATAAGCAACTTTAGAAAAGAGGGAAAAAAAAGTTGGAAAATATTAAAAAGTTTTTGGAAAGATATGTGCCTTGCCTTGATATTTCCAGCTTCTTTGATGGCAGCAACAATCTTCACTTGATCAGCTATCTGTTGTGTTCCAACTGCAGAGATCACTACATCGACTTGCTTTATTGCCTTCAACAAGCTCTCATGATGATAGATGTCTCCCTGCGAAAAATTACGACTTTCAAGATCAATATACTAAGCCAAAGTATTAAACACACGCAAGTTGTGGAGAACTAGACTTTGTACATACATTGAGAAGTGTCACTCCAGAGCTCTTGAAGCTCTCAATGAGTTTAGACTTTTCAGGATTAGAAGCTGTGTTCTCTCTGACCAATGCAAAAGTGGGGTGCCCAGCTTTCGCACTTTCCTCTACTATGTATTTTCCAATGTATCCAGTCCCTCCAATTATCAAAATCTTGCTTTTGTGAGCCATTCAGAGATAATTTCAAAATGATTAGTGGGTTAATGGATTAAAGAAAAGCAGAGAGTTAGACTATCTTAGTGTATTTCTAAGTGTCAAAGGAAAACAGAGTTCCTTAAATACATAATCAGCAACTGTCTTGGTCTCTTGGTCATGGATGCGTACGTACCACCAACCCAATATAATAAAGGTAAAATGAATGGCTCTTTGTTTGACTTTTTCATGAATAGACAGACTCATACGCATCCACCAACCCAATATAATAAAGGTGAAATGAATGGCTCTTTGTTTGACTTTTTCATGAATAGACAGACTCTCATTCCTTTGTTAATTCTATATTAGTTATATAGGTTTTGTATATGATATTTCGTCATGCAGTATGCAAGGGATCGCAGACTCGCATTGACTTCTACAATAGAAAAAAAGAAAAAGTTCAAGCGTAAGTGCTGACGTTCGTGCTAACCGCCAAACGTACGTGCTGAGCTCCAACTGTTCTAATTTATTTTTAGGGTCTGATTGGATATAACTTATTTTGCTGAAACTGAAAACTAAAAATACTGTAGCGAAATAATTTTAGAATGTGTGAATAGTACTGTGTGACCTATTTTTAATGAAAAAGTTATTGAAAAGTATAATTTGTGGGATCCGTGAACAGTGCACGGAAGCATTGTTCACAGTTGACTTGTCAATAATTGCGGGCTGAACAAAAAAAAAAAAAAAAGAGAAAACTCAAACTTGAGATAATCTCTATCCAAACACGTACTTAGAGTCTCAGAGACTTTGAGTAATTTTTTTTTAGTGTTATAATTTTTCATTCATTCCAATTTAAGGTTTATAGCTTTTTTTTGTTTTTGTTTTTATTTTTTACAAAATAAAAATTCTACTCTAACCTAATTTAAGTGTATATGTGTGTGAAGCTTATTCCTAGAGACTTGAACCCCAACCCTTACCCTTCACACTCCACAAGCACTTGTGTAATAACCACTGCGCACACAAGCACTTGTGGAATAACCACTGTGCACCCTAGAATAATCTAAGTGTATATGTGTGTAAAGTTTTTTTCTAGAGACTTGAACCCCGACCTTTGTCCCCTACACCCCACAAACACTTATACTTGTGAAGTGACCATCGCACCAAGGGTGTGCGGTGGTTACACATTTTCTCATTAATATTACACATTTAGAATTTATAAATGGATAAAGTAATTTGAAAATCAATAGGAGAGTGGTTTTATTTTTTAGGCAATGTTTTAATGGGAGTTAGAGTTGTATTTTTATCGGATAGCCCTTTAATTTTGTTTCTACTTGAACATAAGAGTGTAGAGGCATTTTTGACCCAAAAAAAAAAAAAATGAGGATCCCAAGAGAAAACCCTTAAATAGTAGTAGATATAATAGAGTAATTCTAAGTTTAAATTGTTTAAATTGTATACTAGCAACAGCAATGTAAATCTTAGATCGTAAACTAAGCAAATGTGTACAACATTGTATAAGGGGAAGGGGAAGAGTGCCATTTCATTTTATCAAGATTTTGATTTTGTTGGAACTTATTTATGTGAATGCACTAGTTTTTAACAATAAAGAACAAGTTTAATTTGAAAAATCTCACTAACTATAGAATTAAGTGAACGTGTTGTTTTTGAAGGCTGTTTTTTACTTGGAGTAGAATTCCGTATAAAATAGATTTTTTATTTTTATTTTTTATTTTTTTAATACAGAATAGCGCTTCAAGATAAAACTATAGTATTGATCTTCATGTTGGGCGCAATTCCACACACCAAAATTCAAGAACACTTTTCTATAAAGCATTTTCATTCAAGATAAAAGGAGAATTAAAATGATTTGTTCTTACTCGAGAGAGATAATCAATTTGTGTGGAAGAGAAGGTCGAATAGAACCATTTGATGGACAAAAGAAGCTGACAAGACAAATGGTCTGGTGATGTGTTAAGTTAGGAAAGCCATTGGCATTGACTTAGTAAAAAAAATACCAAAATCTAGTAATAAAGATTACAAAAAACTAGACACCAATAGTGTCAAAAACCCAACAATCACAATCAGTTATAAAAACCAAGATTGACAAGCAAACTAGCTATAAAAGCCCAAGAATGACGAGCAACTAGACGGGACGAGACATGCATATGAAATAGATAAGACCAACACTTCATCTAGACCTTGCATCAAAAGATACCAAATGAAACCCGCAATAGTATATCAACTCACATATGAGCACACTCCCAATCAATGTGGGATTATACACACACCAATAGGTCTTAGTCATGTAAGCAAATCGCCAAGAGTATGATTGGAATTTTTTTAAAGGCGTGTATGTCCCGAAACCCCATTCCGCCCTTCCATTTCGACGCACACAGCCTTCCCCAATTAATCCAATGTATTTTCTTCTCATCCTTAGTTTGGCCCCACCAATACTTAGATAGAGCATAGTTTATACCATGATAGACTGTTTTGGGGATTTTGAAGAGGCTCATCGAGTAGGTGGGAATTGCTTGGGCGACAGTTTTGATCAGCACTTCCCGACTCGCCTTTGAAATATGCTTTTCCTTCCATGACTCTGTTTGTGACTTTCTCCTGTAGCTCTTTGAACGTGGACACCTTGGACCTTCCCCCAACCATCGGCAACCCCGAATATTTCTCGTAGTCAGTCATAATTTGCACTCCCATCAAACCTCGAATCTCCTCCTTTACTGCATGTCTTGTATTATGGCTAAAGAAAAGGGACATCTTTTGGCCATTTATGGCTTGGCCTGAGGCAGCCTCATACTTGGCCAAGATATCAAGCAAGCGATGACATTCACCTGGAGTGGCTTCGCAAAAGAGTAAGCTATCATCGACGAAGAGGAGATGTGATATTTTGACGCCACCTCGACACGAAGTGATGCCATGTAACTCTCTGGTTTCTGTGGCTTTTCTCAAGAAAAAGGACAAACCTTCAGCACAGAACAAAAAGAGAAGGGAAAAGAGGGTCACCTTGTTTAATTCCACGGGTCGGAGTAATATGTCCTCGAGGCTCACCATTAATGAGGACTGAGTAAGTTGCCGTTTGTACTGTTTCCATGGCCATATTCACCCACTGTATAGGCAGCCCTATCTTAAGCATTATTTGCCATAAAAAGCTCCATTCGACACGGTCGTGTGCTTTGCTAATGTCTAACCTCACTGCCATGTGCCCCATCAATTTTACCTTGTACTTTTTATTTTTCTCTTTTCTTGCCTTTTTTGTGCTTTTGTAGCTGTTTATGACTATTTAGTTCAGCCCACTAGAGATTAACTTTCCTTGTAAGCTAACCTATTATTTATTATTAATTATCTGAACAAGTCAATGACTTATTTAACGCACAGTTATAATACTTTCCCATAAGTTCAATTATTGTTATCACAATTAGAACACTAGGTACTGTTCTTTTCTTCACTTGAAAGTGTTTTTCTTTTGCCACATATTTTTCTCTTGCTTCAATGATATTCTTGTTGGATTTTCAAAAGGAAAGGTATTAAAAACAAGTTCACACCAAGGGTTCCAAAAATGAAAAATCCAATGGTCACAAATGTCTATAAATGATAAGCAACAAGATAGGGCAAGTTACTAGGCGAGACACACCTCTGTAATAAATAGGACTCATACCTCATCTAGGCCTCTTACCTAAATATATATAAAAAAAAAAAAAAAAAAAAAGCCCACAATAGCAGTATATATATATATATATTTTGAGAACCCAGACCAAAAATTTATTCAAACTCCTGCAAAACTGCAGTTGACCAATACAAGAGGATCAACCTCAATAGGAGTATCCTCCACCCAAACATGGGGAGTATCAAACTTTTTAGCTAACTTGGCTAACTTATCAGCCACAGCGTTTCCCAACCTACGTACATGGGAGAGAGAAAGAAAAGGATTCAAGTTGCGATGCCAGGGAGATTGAATCTGCAATAGCGTTACCAAATGAAGCCAAACACGGTGTGTCTTCTTGAAGGTGATTTATGACAGTTGCCGAGTCCCCTTCGAAAACCACACGGTGCAAGCCCAATTCGATTGCAAAAACAATCGCTCTCCTGCAGGCCAGAGCTTCAACGTCTTCCACCGTAGGTGGTAAGTTTATTCTCTCTGACAGAGCACCCACCACCTTTCCTGTAGCACTCCTTTTGACCACTCCAATGCCAGCACACGACGTCTCATGGAACAGGACCCCGTCGAAATTTTCTATGAGTAAATGCACTGGAGGAGGCGACCAACGGGAAGAGTCGAGGATTGCTAACTCTGGTTGGTTGGCTCTCTGTGCTGCTTGGTATTCGTATAATCTGTCCTTTGCATTAGCAAAAATCTTTGAGTAAGGGATGGAACAATTCCGGAATCGTGCTGCATTCCTCTTCGTCCATGTACTCCAAGCAACAAATGCAAACGAGCTCTGTCAGATTTGGTTCGTTGCAATGAAAAATACCTGTTAGTAAATCTGCTAAGCAAGTAAATCGGGTTGACAGATTACTACGACATGGTTCAATCTCACACCAAATCTCCTTAGTCACCTGACACTCCCAAAGAACATGGATAGTGTCTTCCTCCTCCCCATTGCAAAACTCAAAAGTAGTGTTGTGAGTCACTTTACGATGACACAGGTTTTTCTTTGTAGGCAGTGCTTCACGCCAGGCTAGCCATAGAAAATGCTTAATTTTGTTAGGGACATTGATACTCCAAATTTTCTTCCAAAAGCCATTGTGTGCTGTCGGATTTGACTGCCCCTGCTTCAGACAAATTCTTGGCTTCATCAAGCATACGGTAGGCAGATTTTGTTGAGTAAACTCCATTCTTTGTTCTTTGCCAAATCAAAGTATCAACTGGTCTGCGATGACTAAAGGAATTCTATCTTCAATCCATTAAGGTCCCTCATCATCAATTAAAGCACAAACATGAGTATTGTTGGGGAAATTTTTTTGAGGGGATATTACTTGCCTGCAATATGGATCCGGAAGCCAATTATCTCCCCTGATGAGGACCCTTTCTCCATTACCAATTCGCCAAGAAGCTCCTTGACGAACAATACTTATTGCTTTTAAAATGCTTTGCCAAGCATACAAGCCCTGTGTCTTTACCTCCTCATCCAAAATAGAACAATTTGGGAAATATTTGGTTTTGAATACCTTATAAAAAAGGGAATCGGTATTGTGGATGACCCTCCATACCTGCTTTCCAAGAAGAGCAAGATTGAATTCTTCTATGTCTTTATATCCCAATCCACCTTGAATCTTTGGTAAACACAATTTCTTCCATTCCACCCAATGAATTTTGCGAGCCTCACCCTTATATCCCCCCAAAAATTTCCTGATTAAGGATTCAATATCCTTACAAAGATACTTAGGGAGTTTAAAACAATTCATTGTGAAGGTTGGCATGGATTGGATCACCGCCTTAATCAAGATTTCCCTTCTGGCTTGGGACAACAGCTTTTCCTTCCAACCTTGGATTTTTTTTTTCCAAATTCTTTCCCAAATGTAGATGAAGCTCTGTTTTTATGCTCGTCCAACAAAGGACGGAAGTCCCAAGCATTTTTCATAATGTGCTACAGCCGAAACCCCTAGCAGATCTATGATGTGTTCTTGCATTGGTCTTGATGTGTTAGAGCTAAAAAAAATCTGAGTTTTATCTCAATTGATTTGTTGCCCTAACACATGTTCATATTTCTCAAGGATTTCCAGAATGGTTTGGCTATCATGGTCTTTTGCTTGGCAAAATAGGAGGTTGTCATCCGCAAAGAATAAGTGTGAGACCTTGGGACCATCTTTGCAAAGGGATACGCCTCTTATTAAACCATTGTTTTCAACCTGTTGTATAAGTGAATGGAGGCTTTCTGCACGTAAAAGAAACAAATAAGGCGATAAATGATCTCCTTCTCGGAGACCTTTATTAGGCTGGAATAAACCATGGGATTCACCATTCACCAAAACTGAGAAAGAAACCGACCTTATGCACATGCTAATAAGGGAAACCCATTTCTCATCAAATCCCAATTTTTCCAAAAAATTCCACTCAACCCATTATAGGCCTTACTCATGTCAAGTTTAAGAGCCATGGATCCAATTTTTCCTTGTCTTTTATTTTTTCGGTCGTGAAGGGTTTCAAAGCCACTAAAATGTTATCACAATAGCAGTATATGATTAAACATATGGTCAAGTGTTTTTAACACACACCAACAGATGTAACCAAATCTCCCAAAAATATGATTGGATTTTTTTTTTTTGAGTTTTTGTAAATCAATAAAATAAACTTATAATTTCGTTTTTTTATTATTAAATTTAAGAGAAGTTCATGTTTGATTGCAAAGTGTAATTTTACAAAATTTTAAAAGATATCAAGTGAGCAACAAAAATCCTTTTATCATAGTAAGCAAACTACTAGCCTATCAAGAGACCTTATTTTGCAATACTTGGCTGGCTCTAAATATTTAGTTTAATTGATGCACAGTTCATAACCGCAAGTCCCACGATGCACAATTTATTAGCTAACATCGGGTTCGGATGTTCTACAACAAAGAACCTCATAACAAGGATTTTTAAAATTTTCATTACAAGAAGCACAATTTGACTAACATATTGACCTGGAAACGAAGTTACAAACCCAATCCAAGGGTTTACATGACACAAAAAAGGGCATACCTAACAAGTAACAAGTAACAAATGCTACATACACAACATAGATTTTATTTTTGAGCAATGTCTATTTCATGACACACTGCATTATATGTGTAAGTGAGTGTGTGCAATAAATAATTCCCTTTATTTTTATTGTACATTGTAATTTGTAAGATAGTTGTTAGGACATATGTGATTCATTTGTTAGGAACATATGTCACTATTTTGTGTAATTGGCTAATCTTTTAACAAAACACACTTTACTTGTATTTGGGTAGATCTAGGATGTGTTTAATACTTCAAGAAACCTTGTTTCAAGTTCAAGTGTTAAAGCCATGCAAGATTGTCCAAGAATCAAGTGAAGAAGTGCTGATTTTTTAAAGCTCGATAGCTGCTCGACACCTCTCGACAGCTAGGCTATCTATCGAGCTCTTCAGTTGCTTTTTATCGCAATCTTGACACCTCTCGATAGCTCGCAACAGATAAGCTCGACACCTCCTCGATTGATCGAGAATTACTGAGCTTTACAAAATTCAGATTTTCAGATCTGATTTTCGGCCCATGCTGATATGTATGTGTAGGATTTCTTTTCTCTTAACCCTAGACATATATAAGGCATATTTTAAAGACTGTCACACAAGAGAATATAAGGAGAACATATGCAAAAGGTGATCGATGCCTTATTCTCTCTGAAAGAAGCGACTGCGTCTTTGTGCCTTAGAGCATGGTTTTCAAACTCGGACCGGACCGTACGGTTCTACCGAAAAAACCTCGAACCGTTCAACTTTACGGTTCTTTTAGCCTAAAAAACCGCTCTATGTGAAAAAATTAGGGACCCGTAAAAACCGCGGTCGGACCTCATGGTTCTAAGAACCGTGATCAGACCGCTTCTCACGGTTTTGAATCTGAACCTTAAAAAAAAAAAAAAAAACAGAAAAGGAGAAAAGGAAGAAGACGACGCCAAAGTAGGGGTGGCGCCATGAAGCAACTGCTGCTTCTTCTTCTTCTTCTTTCTTTTTTTTCTTCTTCTTCTCTGTCCGTCTCCCTCTCTCTTTTGTTTGCTGAACTTTGTTAGGCATGTGGTCTGGTTTCTCACTTTCTCTTTCTTTGTATTTGTTATGACTTTTCTGACTGACATTAGCTGCCTAGCATTGGAAATATAGAAAGTTTCCGGAGCTCTCCACGTGTCTACAGTACTGACATTAGCTACTGGGCATTGGAAATAATAAAAGATTTTAAATTTTGAATAAAAGAAAGCTCTCCATGTATAATGCTTTACAGCTTTAGTGCATATAGTGCTTGCTTGCTGTCAAGCACTTCCTTTAGTATTTGAATATGCTTTTTATTTTATTTTATTTTTTTTATGGAAGTATTTGAATATGCTTTAGTACATATAATGCTCTCCAGGTATATAATGCTTTAGTACATATAGTGGTGTACATTGACTAATTGACTATTTAAATGGGCTTGGGGGAAAAAAAAAGGATTGGCAGTCAAATGGGCTTGGGCATGAGCAAATAAATTTATTTGTCTCTTAATTATTTTATTGGGTTTCATAAAATAAAAATTATTGGGTACTAAAGTGTATTTTGTTATGACTTAAAAATAATTTAGAAACTTAATAGCTATTGTTTTTTTAGAATTTAATAATTTTTATTTGTATTATGAAAGTTATGTTATAAAAAATACTATCTATATTTGTTTTGGATTATTTTAGTTAATTTTTCTATTTTTTATTAATTTAATGTTTTTATATATATTTAAAATAATTATTAAATTAATTATGACGTCATCACGGTTCGACCTTGGTTCGACCTTAAAAATCTTGAACCTCTCCCTTTTACGGTTCAATGAACGGTTCGGGTTTGAAAACCATGCCTTAGAGTTTTATAACCAAGTGCTTCTTGATCTTCATTGTTGATAAAGTGAAGAACTTTGCAGCCAACAATCTTCTTCAAGTTGATGTGTTAGTCACGTACTGGGAGTCGTACATCTTTGGTTAGTCACGTACTGAGATCCGTGCAAAAAGGGTGGCGTTCATATATTGAAGAGTTCAGAGGTTCTGAAGCGTTAGAAGGTTTCTGCTGTAAGTTCATTTACGGGGATTGTAGAGTCTAGGGACAAAAGTTTTGTATTAGATCTGAAACTTCTTTTTACTATAGTGGATTGCTTTTTAGGAAGGTTTTCCCCCAGATTTTTTACTGTGAAACTAGTTTGTTTCATTGGTTTTTCTTGGTCATCATATCTTGTCTTATTTATTTTTTCGCTGCATGATTTCGACATGATATTGATGTTTGTTTGTTTTAACAAGTTTTAATCATAATAAATCTAATTAACAACTTGGGTTTAAAACTAGTTAATTCTATCAATCAGGGTCTAAATTTCCTAACAAGTGGTATCAGAGCAGGTTCACTCTGATTGGATTAATTTCCTGAGTGTGGTCCTTGATCCCTGTTGTCATGGATAGAGGGCAATCTTTAATTATAACTCATTTATTTGATGGCACTAATTATGCGTACTGGAAAGTTCGTATGAAAGTTTTTTTGCAGGCTCTAGGTGAACAGGTATGGCAAGCTATTGAAGTTGGTTGAATTAAGCCAGAGGAAGTGCCGATGGATTGGGATGAATAAACAATCAAAGTGGCAAATTTCAACAGTAGGGCCCTAAATGCTTTGTTTTGTGGGGTGACTAATGAGGAATTCAAGAAAATATCATCCACGGAAGTTGCCAAGGAAGCATGGACCATTCTTGAGACCACCTATGAAGGTACCAAGGCAGTAAAGACTGTGAAGTTTCAAAAACTCACTAGTAGTTTTGAAGAAATAAGGATGGAGGAGGATGAGACCTTTAATGAGTTCTATGCTAAACACAAGGATATTGTGAATTCTGCTTTCAATCTTGGAGAATCTATAACATAATCCAAAATTGTTAGGAAAATCTTAGGTGCTTACCTGAAAGATTCCATGCCAATATCACTGTCATTGAAGAAGCAAAGGACATTGATCAAATTTCTTTGACTGAACTTATAGGGAACCTTCAAACCTATAAGATGAGATTAGGCTCAATAGGAAAAGGTGAAAAGAGTAAAAACTTGGCTCTTAAGGGTATAGAGGAAGAGATTGAGGACTCTGAAGATGAAGATGAAAGTGAAGATGATGATGAGAATGAAGATGAGGATCTAACCTTCATAACTGATTAGATTATCAAGCTTCTTCAATTTAGGAAAAAAGATAAGGGCAAACCTCCTAGGAAATCTAAATCCTCTAGGAAGGGTAAGAATGAGAAACCCCTTATTCAATGCCATGAGTCCAAAGGTTTTGGTCATATGAGGACAGAGTGTCTAAACTACCTTATGAAGGAAAAGACCAAGGAGTCAAAAGATAAAGGGTTGGTTTCTACTTGGAGTGATACTGAGAATGACTCTTCTGATGAGTATGCAGATGAATGTAGTCACGTTATGGCCATTGCTGCCTCAACCGATAAGGTGATTGTGGAGAATGCTAGTGACAGTGAGGATTCTTCTGATGATAAAGTACCTAAGAAGATGACCCTTCAGGAAACCTATGATAAGCTATGCACTGAATTTATAAAATCTAAAAACACCTCTCATCTTTGTAGAAAAGAGCTTAATGGGGTAAAAACTGAAAAAAATTGATCTGTTAGTCGAACTAGATAAGACTATAAGGTTAGTTGAGACTTTTATTGTGGAGAACTCCTCATTAGAAGAGAAGGTCAAGAATCTTGAGGTTGAGCTTAGTCAAGCTAAAACTCAAATAGAGAGGATGTCTAGTGCAAAGCTTGATGGAGTATTGAGTGCTCAAAAGCCTAGTTCTGATAAGACTAGCTTAGGATATGCTGTTTCCTCCAGCCCCTCCTTTTCCACAGCTTTTGGATCAAGGATTGTCTTTGTGCCACAATCTAAGAAAGGTGATAAAGGTATGAAATTCAAAACTGATTTGACTAATTCTAAATCATTTGTTAGACCTCATGTTTGTCACCATTGTGGTGTTTCTTGATACATTCATCCTAATTGTTTTAAGTTGTATCCTCATAAGCATTTTTCCAAACGGTCATAGGTTTCCTCTCAAGGACCAACACCTTTATTTGGAGAGTTATTAAAAGTTTTGAGCTTTTTAACTCAATTTCAGGAGAATTTTAATTCTTCCATGTCCTTTAGTGGACATACTAGAACACGTGCCTTTTCATCTTCACGGCCAAAGACTCGTGCTGTATGGGTGAGAAATGAGTCTAAGACTTAATTGTCTTTTCTATTTGTGCTCTGCTTTAATTCTTTCTATCTAAAGTAGGACTCTCTTTACTTGATTTCTTATCTGCTTTTGGAATCATTCTTTCATGCATCTGAACCCTTTTATCATGGACTGTCTTTGTGCCACAATTTGAGAAAGGTGATAAATGTATGAAATTCAAAACTGATTTGACTAATTCTAAATCCTTTGTTAGACCTTATGTTTGTCACCACTGTGGTGTTTCTAGACACATTCATCCTAATTGCTTTAGGTTGTATCCTCATAAGCATTTGTCCAAATAGTCACATGTTTCCTCTCAAGGACCTACACCTTTGTTTGGAGAGTTATTAAAAATTTTGAGCTTTTTAACTCAATTTCAGGAGAATTTTAATTCTTCCATGTCCTTTAGTAGGCATACTAGGACATGTGTCTTTTCATCTTTACAACTAAAGACTCGTGCTGTGTGGGTGAGAAAGGAGCCTAAGACTTAATTGTCTTTTCTGTGTCCTCTGCTTTAATTCTTTCTATCTAAAGTAGGACTATCTTTGATTGATTTCTTATTTACTTTTGGAATCATGCTTTCATGCATCTGCACCATTCTATCATGCTTTCATGTTGTTTATCTGTTTTTGTTTGGCTGTTTAGTTTTTATTTTGTTTTGTTTTCAAAATAAATAAAAAAGGAAAAAAATTGAAAAATACAAAAACAGTGTGTGTTTGTGTACATTGGTACTTGTGTACCTTGGATGGCCATTGAAACAAAATTTTCTAAACTTTGTATCTTTTGTAGCTTAGATGAGCATCTCTATGCACAACTAAGCGAGTGAGCTTTGTAGCTTTTATTTGTGATAAATAAGATTAAGTAATCATTTGTACTTAACACTCATATCACTCTTTTTGACAGGTAGGACTAGAAAATCTTAATAGAAAGGCATAAATAACCATCTCACCACTGTTACCCGTCAATCATGAATGACATGTGTGTGCTTCGGCATAGCAAAATTGGAATGTCAAATGCTTAACATAATTGAGTATTTCTTTTCCATCTCTTATATGCTCAGGTATGATTTGCTTAAAAAGAAAAATATGCAAAGAAAAATAAAAGCAAAAGATCAAAATGCTTTATATATGATTGCAAGCGTGTATTCTAGGAGATGTGGGAGTTATAGGATGTACCTCGAAGGTGATAGTCTCCATCAAACAGTTATGATTGTGTGTGAGTTAAAGTAATTTTCTCATATCTCAAATCTTCATAACATGTATACACTTATGCAATCTTGCGATTTTTTTTTTCACACACAACACGCAATATTCTTTGCTACTTTGGATACATGTGCAGGTACAATGTAATTTGGCCATCACAAGGTTTAATGAGTTCTATGCTAAACTCAAGGATATTGTGAATTCTGCTTTCAACCTTGGAGAATCTATAACAGAATCCAAAATTGTTAGGAAAATCTTAGGTCCTTACTTGAAAGATTCCATGCCAAGATCACTGCCATTGAAGAAGTAAAGGACATTGATCAAATTTCTTTGACTGAGCTTGTAGGGAACCTTCAAACCTATGAAATGAGATTAAGCTCAATGGGAAAAGGTGAAAAGAGTAAAAACTTGGCTCTTAAGGGTATAGAAGAAGAGATTGAGGACTCTGAAGATGAACTTGAAAGTGAAGATGATGATAAAGATGATGATGAGGATGAGGATGAGGATCTAACCTTCATAACTGATGAGATTATTAAGCTTCTTCAATTTAAGAAAAAGGATAAGGGCAAACCTTCTAGGAAATCTAAATCCTCTAAGAATGGTAAGAATGAGAAACCCCTTATTCAATGCCAAAAATCCAAAGGTTTTGGTCATATGAGGATAGAGTGTCCAAACTACCTTATGAAGGAAAAGACCAAGGAGTCAAAAGATAAAGGGTTGGTTTCTACTTGGAGTGATACTGAGAATGACTCTTTTGATGAGTATGTGGATGAATGTAGTCACGTTATGGCCTTTGCTGCCTCAACCGATAAGGTGATTGTGGAGAGTACTAGTGACAGTGAGGATTCTTCTAATGATAAAGTACCTAAGAAGATGAATATTCAGGAAGCCTATGATAAGCTATGCACTGAATTTATAAAATCTAAAAACACTTCTCATCTTTGTAGAAAAGAGCTTAATGGGGTAAAAACTGAAAAAAAACTGATCTGTTTGTCAAACTAGATAAGACTACAAGGTTAGTTGAGACTTTTGTTGTGGAGAACACCTCATTAGAAGAGAAGGTCAAGAATCTTGAGGTTGAGCTTAGTCAAGCTAAAACTTAAATAGAGAGAATGTCTAGTGCAAAGCCTGATGGGGTATTGAGTGCTCAAAAGCCTAGTTTTGATAAGACTGGCTTAGGATATGCTGTTTCCTCTAGCCCCTCCTTTTCCACAGCTTTTGGATTAAGGATTGTCTTTGTGCCACAATCTGAGAAAGGTGATAAAGGTATGAAATTCAAAACTGATTTGACTAATTCTAAATCATTTGTTAGACCTCATGTTTGTCACCATTGTGGTGTTTCTTGACACATTCATCCTAATTGCTTTAAGTTGTATCCTCATAAGCATTTTTCCAAACAGTCACCGGTTTCCTCTCAAGGACCTACACTTTTGTTTGGAGAGTTATTAAAAGTTTTGAGCTTTTTAACTCAATTTCAGGAGAATTTTAATTCTTCCATGTCCTTTAGTGGACATACTAGAACATGTGTCTTTTCATCTTCACGGCCAAAGACTCGTGCTGTGTGGGTGAGAAAGGAGTCTAAGACTTAATTGTCTTTTCTATTTGTCCTCTACTTTAATTCTTTATATCTAAAGTAGGACTCTCTTTACTTGATTTTTTATCTGTTTTTGGAATCATGCTTTCATGCATCTGCACCCTTTTATCATGGACTGTCTTTGTGGCACAATTTGAGAAAGGTGATAAAGGTATGAAATTCAAAACTGATTTGACTAATTCTAAATCTTTTGTTAGACCTTATGTTTGTCACCATTGTGGTGTTTCTAGACACATTCATCCTAATTGCTTTAAGTTGTATCCTCATAAGCATTTGTCCAAATAGTCACATGTTTCCTCTTAAGGACCTACACCTTTGTTTGGAGAGTTATTAAAAACTTTGAGTTTTTTAACTCAATTTTAGTAGAATTTTAATTCTTCCATGTCCTTTAGTAGGCATACTAGGACACGTGTCTTTTCATCTTAACAACCAAAGAATCGTGCTGTGTGGGTGAGAAAGGAGTCTATGACTTAATTGTCTTTTCTGTGTCATCTGCTTTAATTCTTTCTATCTAAAGTAGGACTCTCTTTGATTGATTTCTTATTTGCATTTGGAATCATGCTTTCATGCATCAGCACCCTTCTATCATGCTTTCATGTTGTTTATCTGTTTTTGTTTAGCTGTTTAGTTTTTATTTTGTTTTGTTTTCAAAATAAATAAAAAAGGAAAAAAATTGAAAAATACAAAAACAGTGTATTTTTGTGTACGTTGGTACTTGTATACCTTGGATGACCATTGAAACAAAGTTTTCTAAACTTTGTATCTTTTATAGTTTAGATGAGTATCTCTATGCACAATTAAGCAAGTGAGTTTTGTGACTTTTATATGTGATGAATAAGATTAAGTAATCATTTGTACTTAACACTCATATCACTCTTTTTGACGGGTAGGACTAGAAAATCTTAAGAAAAAGGTATAAATAACCATCTCACCACTGTTACCCGTTAATCGTGAATGACATTTGTGTGCTTCGGCATAGCAAAATTGGAATGTCAAATGCTTAACACAATTGAGTATTTCTTTTCTATCTCTTATTTGCACATGCATGATTTGCTTAAAAAGAAAAATATGCAAAGAAAAATAAAAGCAAAAAGATCAAAATACTTTATATATGATTGCAAGCGTGTATTCTAGGAGATGTGGGAGTTATAGGATGTACCTCGAAGGTGATAGTCTCCATCAAACAGTTATGATTGTGTGTGAGTTAAAGTGATTTTCTCATATCTCAAATCTTCATAACATGTATACACTTATGCAATCTTGCGATTTTTTTTTTCACACACAACACGCAATATTCTTTGCTACTTTGGATACATGTGCAGGTACAATGTAATTTGGCCATCACAAGGTTTACATGTATTAATGTATTCTCACTAAACTGTTTTAACTTATTTTTGAAATATAAAATTGGTTAGATTTGTTTAGTGTATGTGTGTGTTTTTGGGATCTATGTGCTTAACATTTTTTCTCGTTGAGAGATTTGTTTTTCACATGTTTTGCATCTTTCTATTATCTTGTCACTCATAGCATCTTATTTCATTATATTCATGCATTTTTGTAGATTTGTTGTGCCCCCTTGATCATCCTTGATCATCTTTATGTCTCTCGGGTGAAGCTTTCTAGTTTCTTATACTCTTTGTCAATAATGACAAAAAGGGGGAGAAATTGTGGAGAAATTGTGGTTTCTTTTTTTAAGATTCTACATGATAGGGGGAGAAATACATGCCTCTATAAGGGGGAGATGTGTTTCATCTTGTTAGGGGGAATGCTTACTTCCTTCTTCTTGTACACCGATCTTGTGACTATGTTTACATACATTGTGCTTATCTTTGATATATATATATATATATATATATATATTATGATATATGTCTTCTTCACCTACCTTTACATGTGTTGTTTCTTTTCTATCTTTATACACACGTTTCTTATTTTTTGTATGCAATCTTTTATTCCTGTCTCACCGATCTTGTGGCTATGTTTACATACATTGTGCTTATCTTTGATATATATATATATTATGATGTATGTCTTCTTCACCTACCTTTACATGTGTTGTTTCTTTTCTATCTTTATACACATTTTTCTTATTTTTTGTATGCAATCTTTTATTTTTGTCTCACCGATCTTGTGACTATGTTTACATACATTGTGCTTATCTTTGATATATATATATATATATATATATATATATATATATATTATGATGTATGTCTTCTTCACCTACCTTTACATGTGTTGTTTCTTTTCTATCTTTATACACATGTTTCTTATTTTTTGTATGCAATCTTTTATTTCTGTATCACACTAAGATGCCGTGATGAGTTTTGTTTAAAGTATTTCAGAAATACAAGTTGTCAAAGTCTACTTGCCATAAACTCTCTTCTTGCAAAGTTTTTCAAGAGTTTGTGTTAGGATAGATTTTATTGTATTCAACAAGTGAGTATGAGTTGAGTGATTTATGACTTCTCTTATATGTTCATTTGTTTGTTATGGTTTTATCACGAATTGCCAAATGGGGAGATTGTTAGGACATATGTGATTCACTTGTTAGGAACATATGTCACTATTTTGTGTAATTGGCTAATTCTTTGACAAAACGCACTTTACTTGTATTTGGGTAGATCTAGAGTGTGTTTAATACTTCAAGAAACCTTGTTTCAAGTTCAAGTGTTAAAGCCATACAAAACTGTCCAAGAATCAAGTGAAGAAGTGCTAATTTTTTAAAGCTCGATAGCTGCTCAACACCTCTCGACAGCTAGGCTATCTATCGAGCTCTTCAGTTGCTTTTTATCGCAATCTCGACACCTCTCGATAGCTAGGTCGATTGATCGAGCAACTTTCTGTCCCCTCGATAGCTCCTCAATAGCTCTTGATAGCTCGCAACAGATAGGCTCAATACCTCCTCGACACTTCCTTGATCGATCGAGAATTACTGAGCTATACGAAATTCAAATTTTCAGATCTAATTTTCGGCCCATGTTGACCTGTATGTGTAGGGTTTCTTTTCTTACAACCTTAGACATATATAAGACTTATTTTAGAGGCTGTCACATAAGAGAATACAAGGAGAACATATGCAAAAGGTGACCGATGCCTTATTCTCTCTGAAAGAAGCTACTGCGTCTTTGCGCCTTAGGGTTTTGTAACCAAATGCTTCTTGATCTTTATTGTTGATGAAGTGAAGAACTTTGCAGGCAACAATCTTCTTCAAGTTGGTGTGTTAATCACGTATTGGGAGCCGTGCATCTTTGGTTAGTCACGTACTAGGATCCGTACAAAAAGGGTGGCGATCATATATTGAAGAGTTCAGAGGTTTTGAAGCGGTAGAAGGTTTCTGTTGTAAGTTCATCTATGGGGATTGTAGAGTCTAGGGACAAAGGTTTTGTACTAGAATTAAAACTTCTCTTTACTATAATGGATTACTTTTTGGGAAGGTTTCCCCCTAGGTTTTTTACTGTGAAACTAGTTTGTTTCATTGGTTTTCCTGGGTCATCATATATTGTCTTATTTATTTTTTCGCTCCATGATTTTGACATACTATTGATGTTTGTTTGTTTTAACAAGTTTTATTCATAATAAATCTAATTAACAACTTGAGTTAAAAACTTGTTAATTCTATCAACCGGGGTCTAAATTTCCCAACAATAGTAAACACATTGCCACAAGGGAATATTCCAAGTTTTAGACAAACTGATCCAAGTATTCATCCACAGTGGTGCATTTCACCTCTGGATAAAAGCTCTGAAGCCTCCATGCCAAAAGAAGCCTTAACCTCAGTGTTTGTAAGATTTCCCTTCACAAATATACCGTGGGCAATGGATAGGAAAAGGTTTAAGGGACTGGGAGACTCTGCAGAAAAGCAAAAATAAGTATCAAATAGCCCAACCATCTATGAAACTGTCAACATTCTCTGGCTAGTACATGGAACTGCTCAAATCAATAGGAGGATTACTTCCTTTTTTATTATATTTATGCCAACCAAAATTTTCAATAAGAAACCAAACAAGTTATGCACTAAATATTGATGAAATGAAGTCAGTCGTCCAGAAATATAGTTGTTAGGTTCTAAGGAATTAGAACTAATATATTAGAACTTCATTTTGAAATGTTGGCAAACCATGATCAAAACATTTTAGTCTTGTTTAAACTTGCTCAAAGTATATGTTTTTATGTAAAGTTGGAATCGAGTTATTGCAGGATTTACTGTGTAAATCTGCCTGGCTCGACAGATCGAGAATTAGACTCGACCGATCGAAAGTCGTGCAGATTGATTTTTCTGCAGAATTTTCAACTTAACCCAAGCCCGTTTGACGTGTAAGGTTTTATGTTTTGCTTAAGTATAAAAGGGAAAACTCTAGCCACATTTTGAAGTTACTCTTTATGCTGTGTGTGTGAATTTTCTGTGAGATCTAGAGGTGTTTACCTTCACACATACTTAGAGTTTCCAAAGTTCAAGATTATGTCAATAACTTGGTGATCATTCAATTGCAGATTCAAGAGTTTAAAGATACACAAGCGAGAGTGCTTCTACTTGCTGGAAATCCAAGAAAGAAGTAATCCGTGGACTCGGAGCTATCATATGGTCGTGGTAGTAAGTTTTCTACTCGAGGTAGCAATAGGATGTTAGTGGTCTAAGTCGTTATTGTGTAAAATTCAATTCTTTCATAATGGATTCAGTTTACCTTGAGGATAGCTAGGTTAAATCCTCCCCAGGTTTTTTACCAGTTTGGTTTTCCTAGGTCATCATATCTTTGTGTTCTTTATTTTCCACACTTTACATTGATCTGATATATTTGTGTTAACCTAGATTTGATAATTTGACTAAGTAATCACTTGGCTAATTAACTAGGTTAATCTAGTTGTGTTTTAAGGGGTCTAAAAACAAACAATAGTCAAATACAACTAATGTGTACATAATCACTACTTCTAATTAAGGATGTGTTTGGTTCATGTAAAATATTTTCCGATAAATATTTTTCGAAAATGGTATTTTCGGGAAAGGAAAATATTTTCAAGTGTTTTGTTGCATTTCAAAAAATGCTTTGGAAAATATTTTCTAGTGTTTGGTTATGTTCTGAAAATTCTAGTTTTTCACATTTTCTCATCTATTTTCTCAGCTTCCAAACAAATTTTATACCAGAAAAGACCACCACCACCACCACAAACTCACCTCAACAACCCACCCACATCAACAAACCTCCACTTGCCACCACCATAACTCTGATTAAAAAAAAAAAAACCCACCACCACAAACCCACCTCAACAACCTACCCATATCAACAATGGCTATCAACAAACCCACCACAACCCAATAAAAACCCACACAACCGGCCACAACCCACTACCCAAGGACCCACACCACTAATCCCACCACCACTGACTCACAGGCCACAACCCAACGATCCATTCTCTTCAAATCGAAGTGATCGGAGCCATCAATTTCGTCGGAAGAGAAGGTGTAAAGATCGAAGCTTTGGAGGAAGAGAGGAAGCCATCAATTTCTTGGCGATCTCGGCGGGACGATCTCGGCTTTCCTTTTGGTGCGACGGATCATGAGCTAAAAGGCTTTCTACTCTCTCTTCTTTCTCTCTCTCTCTTCTTTCTCTCTCTCTCTCTCTCTCTCTCTCTCTCTCTTTGCGCGTGAGTCCGAAAATGGTTTGAAGTGAAAATTTTGACTGAAACCAATTTCCAGGTCAAAGCCATTAAAACACACGGTCAACTGAAAATATTTTTCAGAAAATTTATTTTCCATGCGCAACCAAACACCCGCATTTACGGAAAAGCATTTCCGGAAGTGATTTGAAGCCAAAACAAACACAGCCTAAATGTTTTTAGTATTGTCTCAAATATGTGGAACTTTGGTGTTACAGTTAGCTGGTTTGACTAACAGTGCTAAGAAATGAAAGAATATAATTCAACTCCCCTAATAATTATCCAAATTCCAAATGAGGTAACAAAGTGCATCCTAACAAATTAAATCGAAAAAACTCACACATCTAAGGGAGAAGGAGATATATGATCCAAACCAAATTAGATCTATAAGCAATCAATCAACAGGTGAAATTGTTCTAATTAACCTTGGATTTTCTTTAGAAGTTGATCCTCCAGAAAATAAGTTTTCTCAAGGGTCTTGCCAATCTTCTTCTCCCATAGGGAAACAATCTCATTGAAGGACAAAATATTTCCCGGGGGTCTAATATGAAGGACCTTGTTCAAGGTTCTTGGATCGTCCACTGCTTTTATGGTATAAGTCGCAATATCCTCTTCTTTGGAAAAAATTACTGTTAACACAGAACATAACAATTACTTGGTCATCTTTAACCAAAGTAGTTGATCTAGTTGACTTATATCTAGTAAAAGGTGCACACAGGCACGCACATACATAAGCAAATGAGAAAGTCTTGACAAGTTTAAAGAGAAAGATGATTGAATTTATATTAATACCTTTGGTGTTTCCATCTCCAATTATTTCTACTTTGTCCCTAGGTGGAGAAGCTGTGAAACTGCGAGTGCCACCTGTAAGTGCAATTTCGAAGTTAGGCAAAAAGTACCCAGCAAAGCCATTGGACACAAGGTAGGTATATGGAACTCCTTCAGCCTCGATGGATCTTTGGATGCTAGCCTTGACCCTGAGGTGATGTTCAATTGGATCAACTACCTTGGCACGATCCACATCAACTCCAAACTCGGACGGGAAGAACCTCTGAAACCCACCAATATTTCATTGTATATAATGTAAGTTTCTTGATTTCTCATTTAGTTCAACAATTACAAGCCAAACAACTAATAGAAGAAGTTAAGTTGCATATTTGGTCATCAACTTTTGCTTTTTTGCTTTAACCTCTGTTTCAAAAAAGTCATTACCATCATTTGAAAGAAGTAAATTGCTGAAGTAATAAATGAATTAATGAAACTGAGGTCACTTTGAGGATGTTGGGCCTATGACATGACATGAATTCCATTTCTCACATCTACATTTTTCATTTATTTTATGGTGACAAGAATCTTTTTGAAACAATTTTGAAAGAAGAGATTAAATTTAAAGGACGATTTGATAGGCCAAAGGTTGTTGAAAACTAAACAAGCAACTTTACAAAAGAGGAAAAAAAAAGTTGGAAAAATATTAAAAAGTTTTAGGAAAGATTTGTGCCTTGCCTTGATATTTCCAGCTTCTTTGATGGCATATCAGAGTGTAAAGCATGATGAGCATGAGAGGCATAAAGGCTTGACAGAGTCAGCAACAAGGCAAAGCTGCAGAATTGAAGAAAGAAAAGAGAAGCAAGAATTAAATGAGAAGTAGCTTAAGATGTCAAAGTTGTATGTAGTTTTAGTTTGTTTTTATCAGTTGTAGAGGTTAGTTAAGACACGTGAGAGTGGTATATGTGGATTCACACGTGTAGAGTTGATTAGTTAGTTTTAGTAGTGATTAGGCTACTCTGATTGTATAAAGTGTGCACTTTTCATTGGTTGATTAATACAATTGAGAAACTTTTTCTTCCCTGTTTTCTGATATGGTATCAGAGCAATTTCCCAAATTTCTCTAGGGTTTGCACTTTCTCATCACAGGGTTTGCACTTTCTCACAATTTTCTCGAGAAAATTTCCTTCTTCTTGCTAAGAAAATTCCTTCTCGTCTTGTCAATAATGGTTTCCGCTGCTGCTACAAATGGTTCTACATCAGAGAGTGTACCTGTTTCTTCTTCACAGGATTCACCAATGGATGATCCTCTGTTCTTGCACCACGCAGAGAATCCAAGCACAGTTCTTGTCACACAACCCTTGACTGGAGGAGAAAACTATTTAGCATGGGCTTGAGCTGTGAGGAAAGCTTTGCTTACCAAGAATAAATTGGGTTTCATTGATGGTACTCTTACTCTCTCTTCACCATTAGTGTCTTCTCCCTCAGCTGTGCAAGCTTGGATCAGATGTGACAACATGGTTGGCACTTGGCTAACCAATTCAGTCTCACCCATGCTTCAATTAAGCATCAATCAAGCATCATCTATGAGGACACTGCTCTGGAAATTTGGAATGATTTGAGGAATAGGTTTGCTCAAACAAATGGTCCAAGGGTCTTCAATCTTCAAAAGGAAATTTCTGAGCTTCATCAAGGTGAGGTGACTATAACGGATTTCTTTACTCAGTTAAAAGCACTTTGGGATCAGTTACAAATTCTGAGTCCTTTTCCTTCTTGCACTTGTGGAAAGTGTGTATGTAATATCAATAAACGACTTAATGATTTACAAGCAAGAGAGTCAGTAATGAAATTCTTAATGGGATTGAATGAAACATTTTCCCAAGTTAGGACCCAAGTTTTGCTAATGGATCCAATTCCCTCTCTTAGTAAGGTTTACTCTTTGTTGATTCAAGAAGAAACACAAAGAGCAGTCACTAATCCATTCACTGTTAAGGTTGATTCTACTGCTTTAGTTGCTAAAATTCCCAATCTTGGTAACAATCTTGTTGGTAATGGTCCTGGTACGAAGGGTAAAGAGAAACCAATCTGTACTCATTGTGGGAAGACTAGTCACACAGCAGATAAATGCTATAGGTTGCATGGTTTCCCCCCTGGTTTCAAGTTCAAGAATAAGACAGCAATGGCTCATCAAGTTTCAATCCCTCAAGCACAAGAATTGGTCTCAAACACAAGCACTGGCAACTTCATCTTTACTCCTGAGCAATGTCAACAACTCCTAGCCTTGATTGCTCCCTCTTCTCCACTTGTTTTTGCAGTGTAAGGAAGACAAACACCTCAGTCCAATGTAGCCACTATAGTATCTTCCAATGTTATGACAGGTATCAATTTGTCTCATTCTGTCTTCTCAGCCAAGGTAGTGAACAGAAGGGCTTTTAATTCAGATACTTGGGTCATAGATACTGGGGCTACTGACCACATTGTGTGTTCAGTGAGTGCATTGTCCTCTATTACTGCTATTACTAATGCCATTGTTGAATTGCCTAATGGGGAAACTGCTTCAGTCACACACATTGGCACCATTGTTTTGTCATCTTCCCTCACTCTTAATAATGTTTTATGTGTACCCTCTTTTACATTTAACCTTTTATCTGTTAGTACCATTACTAAGACACAACCATGCTGCCTTGTTTTTCTTTCTACTCTTTGTTTTGTTCAGGACCTTGCCTCTTGGAGAACGATTGGAGTGGGTCAACAAGTTGATGGATTATACTTGTTACAATTTGGTAATCTTCAGCAGACATCTTCAATTGCTCTAGCTGAATTTCTTGCCACCCACAAGCTTGACTCAGCTTTCAATTCTGTTTCAGTTGCTACTGTTTCTCATTGTAACCTTTCCTCTCTTTGGCACTTCAGATTAGGTCACCCCTCAGATTCTAGGTTACATGTTTTGTCCCATGTTTTTCCTTTCTTGAAGAATTCATGTAATGCTACATGTGATATCTGTCCTTTGGCTAAACAAAAACGTTTGCCATTTCCTTTTAATAATCACATGAGTAATTCAGCATTTGATCTTTTACATATGGATGTTTGGGGTCCTTACTCCACACCTACCTTGGATGGTTGTAAATACTTCTTGACTATTGTTGATGATGCCACTAGAGCAACTTGGGTTTATTTGATGAAAACCAAGTCTGCTGTTCATTCTCTCATTATTTCTTTTCATGCCATGATCACTACTCAATTTAATGTCAAAATCAAACAAATTAGGACTGACAATGCCTTAGAATTTAATATGCCTAATTTCTTTAGTTCTAATGGTATTATACATCAACAAACATGTGTGTACACTCCACAATAGAATTCTGTTGTAGAGAGAAAGCATCGACATCTTCTTTCCATTGCTAGGGCTTTACAATTCCAATCCAATGTTCCTATTCATTTTTGGGGGGAGTGTGTCTTAACTGTTGCCTATTTGATAAACAAGTTACCTTCTCCCTTATTGAATAATAAGAGTCCTTTTGAACTCTTGTTCCGTAAACTCCCTTCTTATCACCATTTAAGGGTCTTTGGTTGTGAATGTTTTGCATCCACTATTGCAGCAACTAGAACTAAGTTTGATCCTAGGTCTAGAAGGTGTGTCTTCCTTGGTTATCCTTTTAATGTCAAAGGATATAAGGTTTTTGATTTAGCTTCCCATTCTGTTTTTATATCAAGGGATGTCACCTTTCATGAATCTGTTTTTCCTTACAAATCTTCAATTTCTAGTTCCACTCCACCTGTTGAACCTTCTGTTCCTTTGCCCTGTACTTCTTCTCTTCCCTTTGATGATCTTGTTTCTCCTTCTTTATCTCATTCTCCTATTCCAACTTTTGTTTCCTCTAATCTGGATGATACCATTCTTCAAGTCCATCATGAGCTTGATGATGATTTTCTGCATGATGTTCCTGCTAAACCTCCTGAGCTTCTTACTGATCCTATTCCCCTTAGACAGTCCACTAGAGTTCACAAAAAGCCTTCATATCTTCAAGATTATCATTGTAACATGGTTACCTCATCTCCCACTACTTCTGTTCTCCAATCAGGTACTTCTTACCCCTTGTCTTCTCACCTTTCATATCAGTCCTTATCTCCTTCCTATAAAACCTTTTGTCGTTCTATATCCTCCATTGTTGAACCTACTCACTATTATCAAGCAGTTACTGACCCTAAATGGCAGGAAGCAATGGCTGCTGAAATAGCAGCTCTAGAAGCTAATCACACCTGGACCTTGACTACTCTACCTGCTGGTAAGAAGCCTATAGGCTGTAAGTGGGTCTATAAGGTCAAATACAAATCTGATGGCTCTGTGGAAAGGTATAAGGCACGGCTTGTTGCTAAGGGGTTCACTCAGAAGGAGGGTGTTGATTACACTGAAACCTTTTGCCCAATAGCCAAGATGGTTTCTGTTAAATGTCTCTTGGCAGTGGCTGCAGTCAAGGGTTGGTTTCTTGCTCAACTTGATGTAAACAATGCTTTTCTTCATGGGGATTTGACTGAGGAGGTTTATATGGCTCTTCCACCAGGGTTTCATAGCCAGGGGGAGCAGGTTTGTAGGTTGAACAAGTCTCTCTATGGACTTAAGCAAGCCTCTAGGCAATGGTTTGCTAAGTTCTCTACCACTTTGATTCAGGACTTGGGTTTTATCCAATCTAAGGCTGATTATTCTTTGTTCACTAGGCAAACAGATCAGTCTTTCTTAATCATATTGGTTTATGTAGATGATGTGTTAGTAGCTAGTGACAACAAGGATGAGATTGCACAATTCAAGTTGTTATTGAATCAAAAAGTTCAAACTGAAGGATTTGGGAGACTTTAAATATTTCCTTGGACTTGAAGTGGCTAGGTCAGACCAAGGAATAGCCTTATGCCAAAGGAAATATGTTCTTGAGCTGTTGAATGATGCAGGATATCTAGGGTGTAAGCCAGCCAAGACTCCAATGGAACAAAACCTCAAGTTGAGTAAGTATGAGGGAGAGGAACTTAAGGATCCTAGTTTGTATAGAAGGATGATTGGTAGATTGTTGTATCTAACAATTACCAGGCCAGACATCACCTATGCAATTCATAGGTTGAGCCAATACATGGCTAAGCCTAGAAAACCTCACTTAGATGCAGTGTATAGAGTATTACAATATCTGAAGAGTGAACCAGGGAAAGGCATTCTGTTTTCTTCAAAATCAGAACTACATGTGAAGGGATTTTCAGATTCTGATTGGGCTGCATGTGCTGATACACGAAGGTCAGTGACTGGCTATAGTATATTCATTGGTGATTCATTGGTTTCATGGAAATCAAAGAAGCAATGTACTATCTCAAGGTCTTCAGCAGAGGCAGAATATAGGGCCATAGCTGTGGCTACATGTGAGATAGTTTGGATGTTGTATTTTCTAAAGGATATTGGAGTTCAACACAATAGAGAGGCTTTACTGTTCTGTGATAGTCAGGCTGCATTGCACATTGGATCAAATCCAGTGTTCCATGAAATAACTAAGCATATAGAGATTGATTGTCATGTAGTGAGGGACAAAGTGCTTGAAAAGGTTATCAAATTGATCCATGTTAGAACACATTGTCAATTAGCGGATTTACTGACCAAGGCACTCAATTTCAATCAATTTTCTAGTTTGATATGTAAAATGGGTATGATTAATATTCATTCTACAGCTTCCCTTGGGGGGAGTATCAGAGTGTAAAGCATGATGAGCATGAGAGGCATAAAGGCTTGACAGAGTCAGCAACAAGGCAAAGCTGCAGAATTGAAGAAAGAAAAGAGAAGCAAGAATTAAATGACAAGTAGCTTAAGATGTTAAAGTTGTATGTAGTTTTAGTTTGTTTTTATCAGTTGTAGAGGTTAGTTAAGACACGTGAGAGTGGTATATGTGGATTCACACGTGTAGAGTTGATTAGTTAGTTTTAGTAGTGATTAGGCTACTCTGATTGTATAAAGTGTGCACTTTTCATTGATTGATTAATACAATTGAGAAACTTTTTCTTCCCTGTTTTCTGATATGGCAGCGACAATCTTCACTTGATCAGCAATCTGTTCTGGTGATCCAAGTACACAGATCACTACGTCAACTTGCTTGATTGCCTTCCCCAAGCTTTCATGATGATATATGTCTCCCTGTGAAACAATCACATGACTTTCAAGATCAATATACTAATCCAAAATATTAAAAACACACCCACGATGTGGAGAACTAGAGTTTGTACATACATTGAGAAGTCACTCCAGAGCTCTTGAAGGTCTCAATGAGTTTAGAATTTTCATGATTAGAAGCTGTGTTTTCTTTGACCAATGCAAAAGTGGGGTGCCCAGCTTTCGCACTTTCCTCTACAATGTATTTTCCAATGTATCCAGTCCCTCCAATTATCAAAATCTTGCTTTTTTGAGCCATTCAGAGAGAATTTCAAACTGAATAGATTAATAGGGTTTGAGAGAAGCAGAGAGTTGGACTATCGTAGGGGCAGTTCTCAGTTTCAAACAAAGGAAGTCAGAACTCCTTAAATACAAGTAAATATACAGAAACGTCTTTGTTTGATTCCTTCAACTATTTTTAAGACAACGTATCATTTCTTAATTCTATTAGTTATAGGTTTTGTTGTGATATTTCGTCATGCAAAATGCAAGATGGCTCATAGTCATAGATGTCTCCCTGTAAAAAATTAGGACGACTTTCAAGATCAATATACTAAGCCAAAGTATTAAACACACGCAAGTCGTGACATGGAGAAGTGTCACTCCAGAGCTCTTGAAGCTTTCAATGAGTTTATACTTTTCAGGATTAGAAGCTGTGTTTTCTCTGACCAATGCAAAAGTGGGGTGCCCAACTTTCGCACTTTCCTCTACTATGTATTTTCCAATGTATCCAGTCCCTCCAATGATCAAAATCTTGCTTTTTTGAGCCATCCAGAGATGATTTCAAATGATTAATGGGTTAAAGAAAAGCAGAGAGTTGGACTATCTTGGGGTAGTTCCCAGTGTCAAACAAAGGAAAACAGAGTTCCTTAAATGCATAATCAGCAACTTTCTTGGTCTCATGGATGCGTACCACATCCCCAATATAACAAAGGTGAAATGAATGGCTCTTTGTTTGACTTTTTCATGAATTTTTTAGACAGCCTCTCATTCCTTTGTTTTTGTTTTTGAAGTTATATTTCCTTTGTTAATTCTATATTAGTTATATAGGTTTTGTATATGATATTTCGTCATGCAGTATGCAAGGGGATCACAGTGACTTCTACTATAGAAAAACGGATGTACGGGTTCATCTGACAGTTCTGTTCCTATCACCAAAAAAAAAAAGTTCAAACGTACTTGCTGACATTCGTGCTAACCTCCAAACGTAGTTGCTGAGCTCCAACTGTTCTAATTTTTTTTTAGAATCTCAGAGACTTGTTAGAGTTTCATTCCATTAAATGAATATATAATAAAGTAATTAAAGTTTGAATCGTGCCATAAGTTAATCTTAGATTGTAAATTAAACAAATGTGTACGGCATTGTACAAGGGGAGGGGGAGAGTGCCATTTCTTTTTTTCAAGGTTTTGATTTTGTTTGGAACTTATGTGATTGCTCTATTTTTAACAAAAAAACCAAGTTTAATTTGAAAAATCTCATTAAGTATAGAATTATATGAATGTGTTGTTTTTGAAGCCTGATTTATATTATATACTACTCGGAGTAAAATTTGATTTTTTTCTTTCTTTAATATACAGAAAAACTCTTCAAGGTAAAAGTACTATAGTATCAACCTTCATGTTGGGCACAATTCCACATATCAAGATTCAAGAGCAATTTTCTATAAAGCCTTTTCATTCAAGATAAGGAGAATCAAAACTATTTGTTCTTTTACTCCAGTGAGATAATCAATTTGTGTGGAAGAGAAGGTCAAATAGAACTATTCGATGGAGAAAAAGAAGCTGACAAGACAAATGATCTGGTGATGTGTTAAGTAAGCCATTGACTCAGTAAAAAAAAACCAAAATCTAGTAATAAAGATTACAAACAAACTAGACACCAATAGTGTCAAAAACCCAACAATCACAATCAGTTATAAAAACCAAGATTGACAAGTAGACTAGCTATAAAAGCCCAAGAATGACGAGCAACTAGACAAGACGAGACATGCATATGAAATAGATAAGACCAACACCTCATTTGGACCTTGTATCAAAAGATACCAAATGAAACCCACAATAGTCTATCAAAGTTTACAAATTTTCACTAAAAAATTAACGTTAGTACGTATTTTGAAAATTCAATTGTTGGATTGCATGGTTTTTATGTTCTTAACATGTATGTCAAATATTAACATTGGGTTGGCCTAGTTAGAAAGAAACCGGGACATCAAGTCTCAGGACTTGGGTTTGAGCCTCAACAACTAGCTGTGTGTTGTTGCTCTTTATATCCCTTCTTCATCCCAAACGGTCAACCTAACTTAACTAACCGGGAGTATAGGGTACTGCCTCAAAGCGATTGGGACGCTACTAGTACTATGGTTATGCCCAAGTAGAGAAGTCACATTAGTCGCCCTCCCCCGGTCTAATCATTTTTTTCTACCAATATATATATATATATATACATGCATGTCAAATTTTGTTCAAATATGATATTATTTACAATTAAATCCATAAACTTTTTTTTTATGCATAATTTAGTAGTACAAAAATTTAAAATTTAAATATTTAATTGATAACATAGATATATTTCATTTTCGTGAAATTTTGCAAGCATGGATGATATAATAAAAAAATGAAATTTTATGGTGGATTTGTTAAAATTTACATCCAATAAAAAGATATAGGGAGTTTGTAGTCATTGCCTATAAATTAGTTTTTAGGCAAACTTTGTTCTTTGTAAATCAATAAAATAAACTTAAAAAAGCTTGATTCTTACTATTTCAAGAATTATTTGTATACAATTGTTTTTTTTTTTTTTTTTTATAATTAAGAGAAGTTCATGTTTAATAGTAAAGCGTAATTTTACAAAACTATAAAAGAGATCCAGTGATCAAAATAAAAGAAGACCAGCATAATTTTTCCTTTTGTTTTGATGGACCCTGCAATAAGAATAAACCAAGCACTTTAATGAATGCATTTACAATAATTTTACAAGCAAGACCTTGAGGGCAATTCTATTAGATTTGCAACAAAATTATTCTAAAACTTTGTTCAGACCATGTTAAGGGCCAATTGGACCGTTCTTGTAATCGGCATTGCTTTATATGCAGACGTAAACCATTCACAATTTCACATTTACTGTAAAGAAGAAAAAAAAAGGGGACATCATCTTAGATGCTAAGGAAGTTTTTGTCAATCCAATGACACTATCTAGACAAACATGACCCATTTTCTAAACAAACACGCATAAAAAGAAAATGAAGTTTTGTATGTATTTAATTGACTTGCAGACCTAAACCATTCACAATTTCACCTTCTCAAAAAAAATACAAATTAGGTAGTTGACTAAGATTGGATTAAATATTCACCATAGAATTCAACAACTTCTCCAATAATAATAATAAAAACAAGGTTACAATCAATATGATTACCCATCTCGACACTTTTTATTATTTAATTATGTATAAATACTGTCAATTAGTTGTGTGAAATCAATCATGAAATATTCTTATAAAGTAAATAATTAATTTTGTTCTCACATTAAAAAAATAGGGTAAAATATCATTTTCGTCCTCAAACTTTCACAAAAGTTCGATTTTTGTTCCTAAACTTTCGAAAGTTCTTTTTTCGTCCCTAAACTTTGCAAAATGTTTTACTTTTCATCCTTTTGTTTACGTCTGTTTGTTTATGTCTTGCGTGATTTAATAAAGTGCTGACGTGGTATTTGAATTGGACCAAACTAATTTATTTTTTAATCATAAACACATGGTGCAAAATGACTGGCACAAGTGGAATAAAATTTTTCAGTGAGACATATTTGCCCCCACACCCACTCATCACAATCCAATCTAAAAAATCCCCAAAAATTGAAAGGTTGAAACAGTGAAACCCCCAGCCAGTCCCACGGCCGTAATCGGCAACCCCAACCTAGTGACGGAGTACTGGCGACTTTGGGTTGGCAGAAAGTTGCCCTCTAAGGTTTATTAGAAAATTTAGAGGTTTTTCTTTTTTCTTTTCTTGAAATTTACCTTGATTCTTGTCTTGTTTTAAGGATTAGCCCATGATACGCCAAAATTTTGATATGGGTGCATGGTTTGATACTGAATCGGTGTTGCTTTGTTTTGAAAGAGGACAAAATTTTGTTTTTCTTTTTACGAAGTTTAGTGAAGTTATTACTGAATTGGTGTTTGATTTTTGGCAAATTTCTTGCTGTATTTTTTGAAATTTGTTGGAGAGCTAAGTTCTGTGTCCATATACCCATGTCTTGTATGAAATTTTCATATGGATTTTTCTATAATTGGTGGTTGGAGTTGCCTTTGAACACTCCGTCAGCAGTACTTCGTCTCCAGGTTGGGGTCGCCGTTTGGGTTGCTGATTTAGGCTGTGGGACAAGGTAGTGGCGTTGGGGTCTCAGGCTACTTTCAGCCTTTCAAATTTTGGAATTTTTGGGACTGGATTGAGAATTAGATTGGGTTAGGGGTGTGAGGGGCAAATTTGTCTCACCAAAATTTTTTTAATCCATGTGAACCAATTATTGTGGGCCATGTGTTTATAATTTTAAAAATAAATTAGTTTGGTCCAAGTTGGCCACCATATCAGCAATTCGTTAAGTCACTTAGGACATAAACTAACAGATATAAACAAAATGATAAAAAGTAAAACATTTTGCAAAGTTTAAGAATGAAAAAAAAAACTTTTGAAAATTTAAGGATAAAAAATAAACTTTTATGAAAGTTAGGGATGCAAATAATATTTTATCCAAAAAAATATTAATATAATTTCTTTTGTTTTATTTTAAAGGAAAAAATATATACTTTATTCTTTAAAACGACAATAGCAACAATAATAATAATTTACTCTTTTTTTTTAGAATAATAATAATAATTTACTGGAACAAACTAGGCATCTTTTATAAATATTCAATTTTCAAGGATAAAAACGTAATTCAACAGCGTGTTACACTTTGTGTTGATGACACACGATCTTACTTGGGGCACCCTTTTTGAGAATTGGCACTAAACTATAAGGTTTAGCATTGAAATTAGTGGCCTATTAATTATTTATTTTGAAAATAACTTAGAGAAATTGTTTTGTTATGAACAAATTTCCTTATTTTATGTTTAATGGATCTCATCGACTGATCTTCTCTATTTTCAAACTCCTTAAAAAAAAAAAAAAAAAAATCCTTTTATCAAAGTTAGCAAACCGCTAGCCTATCAAAAGACCTATTTTTGCAAAACTTTTAGTTCTAAATATTTACTTATAATTGATGCACAGCTCAAAATCAAAAGTCAACTCGATGCACAAAAATTAGCTAACACTGGGTTCAGAGGATTTTTTTCATTGCCCTCCAGCAAAAGCAAAAGAAAATCTGATTTGAAGCTCTGAGAAATTAACATGTTCTATCACTAGATAGGCAGCTATAAGATAACAAGAACCTCATAATAAGGATTGATTTTTAAATTTTCATTACTGGAAGCACAATTTGACTAAGATATTGACAAGAAATGAAGGTCACAATCCAAGGTTTTTACACGACACAAAGAAGGGCATAGCTAACAAGTAACAAATGCCTCAAAGACAACAGAAATTTTATTTTTATTGTACACTGGAATATAATCATCACATTACATGATCCAAGTTTTTTTTTTAGACAAACTGATTCAAGAATTCATCCACAGTGGTGTATTTCACCTCTGGATAAAGCTCTGAAGCCTCCACTCCAAAAGAAGCATTAATCTCAAAGCTTGTAGCACCTCCCTTCACAAAGACAGAGTGACTAAGGGATAGAAAGAAGTTTAAAGGAATGGGAGACTCTGCAGAAAAGCAAAGATAAGTATCAGATAGCAGGTTTGACTAACCAAGAAGCTACAATTTGAATTAGCTGGTTTGACTAATAGTACAAAGAAATAAAGAAGATATTACAACTCCCCTAATTATCCAAATGAGGTAACAAGGTGTACCCTAATAAATTAGATCTATAAGCAGACATTATAAATCAACTGGTGAAATTGTTCTTACTAACCTTGGATTTTCTTCAGAAGTTGATCCTCTAAAAGATAAGTCTTCTCGAGGGTCTTGCCAATCTTCTTTTCCCACAGGGAGACAATTTCGTTGAAGGACAAAATATTGGCAGGGGGTTTAAGATAAAGCACCTTGTTTAAGGTTCTTGGATCGTCTACTTCTTTTATGGTATAATTTGCAATATCTTCTTCCTTGACAAAAATTGCTGATAAGATGGAAAATAACAATTACTTTTGTCATCTTTAGCCATAGTAGTGGATCTGTCATCTACAATAAATGAAGAAATTCTCGATAAAAAAATATATATATAATTTAAGGAGAAAGATGATTGAATTTTATGCTAATACAATATACCTTTGGGTTTTCCATCTCCAATTATGACTACTTTGTCTCTAGGAGGAGCTGTGGCACCTGCATGTCCAAAGTTAGGCAAAAAGTACCCAGCAAAGCCATTGGACACAAGGTAGGTATATGGAATTGCTTCAGCCTCGATTGATCTCCGCACACTGGCCTTGACCCCGAAAAAATGTGCAGCTGGCTCGACCGCATGGACTCGATCCACATCAGTTCCAAACTCGGACGGGATGAACCTCTAAAACCCACCCACATTTCATTGAATATAAGTTTTTTCACCACTTATTTAATTCATGAGTTACAAGCATTATACATATATGTTTGTAAAGAAGTATTTAGTAGGATATGTGCCTTGCCTTGATATTTCCGGCTTCTTTGATAGCAGCAATAATCTTCACCTGATCAGCTATCTGTTTTGATCCAACTGCTGAGATCACTATATCAACTTGCTTGATTGCCTTCACCAAGCTCTCATGATGATAGATGTCTCCCTGTGAAAAAATTAGCATGACTTTCCAAGATCAATGTACTAAGCAGAGAATTCAACACGCGCAAGATGTGGAGAACTAGAGTTTGACATACATGGAGAAGTGTGACTCCAGAGCTCTTGAAGCTCTCAATGAGTTTGGACTTTTCAGGATTAGAAGCTGTGTTTTCTCTGACCAATGCAAAAGTGGGGTGCCCAGCTTTCGCACTTTCCTCCACTATGTATTTTCCAATGTATCCAGTCCCTCCAATTATCAAAATCTTGCTTTTTTGAGCCATTCAGAGATAATTTCAAATGAAATAGATTAATGGGGCAGAGAGTTGGACTATCTTAGGGTTAGTTCTCAGTTTCAGACAAAGGAAAGTAGAGTTCCTTATATACATAAACCGGAACTTCCTTGGCCTCAAGGTACAATGATGCTTACCAACTCCCCCAATATATTGAAGGTTAGGTGAATGGCTCTTTGTTTGCCTTTTCAAGTATTTTTTTTAGACATCCTCTCATTCCTTAGGTTTCCTTTGTTAATTTTAAGCGTAAATGCATTTTTAGTTTTTATATTTTGATTCTATTTCTATTTTGATCTCTATTTTTTTATTTTACCGCTTTTAGTCCCCAAAATAAAAAATAAATGTTATCGTTTTAGTCTCTACCGTCATCTCACTTTTTTATTTTGGAGACTAAAGATGGTAAAATAAAAAAATAAAAACCAAAATAGAAATATGATCAAAATGTAAAGACCAACAGTGCATTTACGCCTTAATTCTATTTTCCTTTATCTTTGTCCACAAATCAATTGCCATTCATATGGTTGTAGTATTTTTTTTTCCCCCTCTTTCTCTACAATACAACATTAAAAAAAAAAAAAAAAAAATGTTTCCATAAAATTTGCATTTCTTTGCAAAGAAATACTGGTTAATATTATTTTCTTGGGGCAAAAATATCATTTTGGTTTCATTGTCACTTCAATTTCTACATTTCGGTAGTAATTAATTCGGTCCCTGTCTTTTTTAACTTGCAGTTAATTTGGTCCCTACCTCATCTCACTGATGAAAAAGGTCTATGTGGCTAATGAATTGCATAATTGGCACTCTTGAAGCTTACGTAGAAAATAAAATAATAATAAAATATATTAATTTCTATTTGAAAGCTTAAATTTGTGTGAATACACAAGAGCTTGTTTAGACCCCCAATTAAAAATTACGGCTAGGTTGCTTTTACTCTAACTTATCTAAGTGTGAAATAAGAGTAAATGAAGCGCAATAAACTGATAACTACTCTAGTGCATAAACATGAACAACAAATAATAAAAGTAAAACACAAGAGTAAGGGAAGAGAGATGCAACCACAAGATAACACCAAGACGTGTTATCAAAGAGAAAACCGAAAAACTCGGTGAAAAACCTCTCCGCCACCCTCCAAGCGGTAAATCAATCCACTAGAGAATAAAGTTGGAGTACACGAATAACAAAAGACTTTCCAAGCCCAGTCTACCCAATGTACTTGAGCCCTCCAAGCTCTTGCTACCAACGGACTTCTCGGAGTCATGTCTTCTCTAGCTTTTTGGATCCCACAATATGCCCGATTGCATCCGCCAAGCCTCACCGGCTTCTTTTGGCAAATCCTCAAAACTTTCCAAGCTCCAAAACATTCTCTACACTCTGAAAATGTGTGGGTTGTGTTTGGGTACAAATCTCCTCTCAATGTATGACAATGGGAGAGGGAAGGAGAAGAGGCTATAATGATTTCTCACTAAGGAAGGGTAGCTCTCTCTCTACAAGATGGGTCTATTGTGTTGTAGAAAACCTATCTATGGTTTTTCTCTTTGAATGGCCTCTCATACTTTTGTGAGTAATAAGGGTATATATAATATGGGTGAAGGGTAAGAAAGTCACACTTAAAAATCCTCTAGGCAGAATGTTTTGCAAGTATTTCGCGGGAATTTGGCGGGAAGGCCTTACTCGCGAGACACTCGCAAAATTGACAACCTGGTATGACTCTTCAGCTTCTAGCATGTGCTTCTCACATGGCTATTTCGCGAGTAAGCTTCTAGTGAGACACTCGCGAAATCCACTGATTCTTCATTTTATGCTTGATTCTTCACCAACTTAATACTAAACCCAATACAATAAAATCCCACAAAAATATAAGAAAATAAATAATGCAAATACAACACTTTTTGTCATAGAATAAGCCAACACTAATGTTATGAGAAAAATCATAACTTAACACTATTTAAAAATTTCACATCATCATTTGATTTGGGAAAAAAAAACATTATTTTTTTAATTTCTCAATTTTAAAATAGAAAAAAAAAAATTGTAGGAACATTCCCAGCATTTTCTCCTTAACCAAACACAAAAATCAAATTTGGCATTGACACAAAAATCAACCCAGCTTAAAAATCTAAGGTGAAAATACACTTTTGGTCATACATTTTGGGAAAATTTCCATTTTGGTCCCTACTTTTTTGAAGCACATTATTTAGTTCTTGAAAATCGAAACTGTTATTGTTTTAGTCCTTACTATCATCTCAGTAACGAAAATTGCAGACTTGGCACGCGGAGTGCACATGTGTCACTTTAGACTCTAACAATGCTAATAAAAATAATAATAAATTTTTTTATTTGGTAACAATTTTAACTAAATAAAATAAACTGAATTATAAAGAAAAAAAAAATCGCATTTCATGAACACAAGAACGCAGATGATGAACTCAGGAACACATAAAATTCAACCACAAAAATCAAATTTAGACCAGAAAATTCACAATAACTAAATTTCGAAGTGGCAGCCTTTACTCACCCACCAAATCCATCACTTGATAAACGGACACATCTCCTAGACCCATACCCACCAGGGCCACCACGTGATCCTGTGGATCTATTAAGCACAAGTGTACAACAACCATTGCCATTAAAATTGGTTTTATGGGTTTGTATTTTTTGCATATGGAAATGAAAAGAAAGAAAAAGGAACACAACGGCCCATCTTCTTCTTGTTCTTGGAGTCACCCACTTGGCCTCTCCTTCTTTGATATGTGAGGGTGTGAAGGTTTGAGTTGTTTAATGGTTCAAAATATGTTCGAGATATGATTGAAATTTGATTGTAGGGTTTGGTATTGATGGATCTTGGAGTGATGGATCTGGGTTTGGTGGTGGTGCTAGACGGTTTTGGTGGTGGTAATTCGGGTTCGATGGTGGTGGATCTGGGTTATTGTGGTGCTGAAGCTAATGCATGTGACACTATTTGGTTACCAAGAAATTTCAAGAAAGTAAAAAAGAAAATTGAGAAAATAAAAAATGAAGATCTGTATGGTTACTAAGAAATTGCAAGAAAGTAAAAAAGAAAATTAAGAAAATAATGAAGGTCTGTTTGGTTACCAAGAAATAGCAAGAAAGTGAAAAAGAAAATTGAAAATATAAAAAGATTGGTAAATTTGTTTTTTGGAACATGTTTGATTGCCAAGAAAGTTCAATACAAGTTGATAAAGTTACTACAGATGAAAGTAGTTTTTTATTTATTTTTTCAATTTTAAATTAAAGTTGATAAATTAATTTATCTGTTTTTATTTTTTATGGATAACTTCTTTTTAGAGACCAAATTAATTGCAAGTTAAAAATTATATGGATAATTTTTTTTTTAAGAAACAATTATATTGATAATTGCTAACAAAAATGTAAGAACTAAATTAACTAGAACCCCAAATATGGGGACAAAAATATCATATTTTTTTTCTTTTAATTGCACACACACACATATGCCTCGTATTCTAGTTATTAATTATTATCACAGTGACTTCAGACTTCTACTTCATTTGTTTTTAACTTTGGAACAACGCAATAGTCTACTTTAATCCTCAAAGACATCAGTAAGGAACATGGATATCTTTCCTGTCCAGGTTCAAGTTCCTGAATTTATTCAAGTTTCTTAACTTGGTACAGTTTGAAGATTGAAGCGAAACCCTGGATGCATGGTTTCTTGCTCTGACATTTTAACATAATTGTTTGAGCATAATATCAAAATGGATATATAATATAATTTTGTAGAATAGGGTCACATCTAATAACGATTGTTAGAATAATGTGGCCCAACATAATATATATGATGCCTTTATTATTAACAAATAAATATTCAATCTCTTGTGAAATTATGCAATACTTTAATGATGTAAGATATTGATATATTGAAATAGGTCTACTTGATTTAGTAGACTAAGATTATGAATGCATTCATTATAGTCCTTGACTTGACCATATCCATCATGATGTAGCCTATTCTGATAGGTACATTGTTGGGCCATGATGAAAAGGAGGTGCAAGTTAAAATTGCTCAGACTATGGAAGACAATAAGGGCTAGTCTTTCGATGGTTAGTGCATAATAATCTCGGAAGTCCTTCCATAATGATATTCATGCACGTTGAGTGTTGGCTTTAATAAATCTATTGTGTCATTACCAGTAACTTGAACTCCTATTAAAGGTGTTGTCATTATAGTAGTTCTGGATATGAACGATAGATGAATCCATGTATTAGCATGGAGTTACAAAAGTAATAACACATTAATGAACTTCTTCATTAATGAATCTAATTAATAAAGTTGTTTGTTAACAAATGTAACAAATCTGTTGCATGAAGTGTTATTACGATAGAAAGGATTTTATGTTTGGTCATGTCCTTTCTGAATATTATAAATATTGTTAAGGCCACACTTGCAAGGGGGTGTGAAAAGAGAAAATAAAGCTCTTGTTAATCCTGATCAGCTGGGGAAAGCATCTTGATTGCTTGTGAGATCCTTGAATAAGATAATCTAGTATGTATATTTTTCACATCTTATTGTTGAATTCTATTACATATGCACATGATATAATTGTTAATCAATAGATGTATTATATGTGTTTCTCTCGAATTATTACTTTTTAAGTATAATTCCAACAACGATAAGATTTTTAAAACGTTCTAACGTAGGTGCTGACCTCCAGCCGTTTCAAAAAAAAATTAATTTTTTTTTTTTAGAATCTCAAAGTAGAGTTTCATAATCAGATTGAACATACAATACAATCTATGATCGTATCTATCCTCACTTTAAATTGTATTAGCGTTGGACATGGCAAGCTATTGGCTGCGGTATGGTATTATATTTAGAGACGGCCACAAGCCGTGTTTGGGTGGGGTAGACCTAATTAATTTGAGACCCGAACCTCGATTTGCACACAGTACCCAAATTGTTACCCAACATGAATAGTGGTTTAATAGGTTGGCAATAATATTTTTTTTTTTTAAATACAGTATAGAAATTTTATTTTATATATGTGTGTGAAATTCCCTCCTAGAGACTTAAATCCTGGCCCTTGCCTCTCACACTCCACAAACACTTATACTTGTGAAATGACCATCATGCCAAGAGTACGCGGTGGTACAATAATCTATTCAAAACAACTTGAATAGTGGTTTTGAGTCTTTGATGTGATCCACACCTCCACAGTTTATAACTCATCATGTGGCAAGTTGTCGCAAAAGTTGTGGAATAAGTTGTGGTATTAGCATTACTCTTTGACGTTTCCCATTTTTCATATCTATCTATACTACTATCACGTTCCGAACCCAACTATAAAAATAGGCGCGTGACAACAGCCGCATGCTTATAAAGGAAGCACCCTACAAGTGTGCAAGACCTTCTTTACAACTAAAATTTATCCAAAAAAATTACATCAAATAAATCCAAAATTCCTTAACAATTTCTTTACTAATAGATCTCCAATAATTCGAAAGGAACAAAATCCAAACCTCATGTACATAATGCCAATTGGCTAATAGATATAAGACTATTACAAGACCATCTAATTCCAAAATCACTACACTTCTTTCCCTGCTCACAACACAACTGCAAAATTCCCAAAACTTGTTATTCTTCACAATCTGAAACTGGAGGGGAAAAGGAAGTGAGTTAACAACTCAATAAGTAACCAAAGTCCTAATAAGTTCTATCAAGCAAATAGATCTGAAAAATAATAAGTTGTACTTAAATCGAATATTTTAATCTTACAAATATATCATAGATAGATTAGAAAATACTCAATTTTCCATATATCAAAAGTTGTAATTTATAATATGTTCCAAAAACACATAAGCAATTTCAAGGACTCAAATAGTTCAAATACTCAAACATAATTCATACTCTTAACAATATTTTATGACTATGGTCACACTATATCCCCATGACTAGGGATCAGATTCAGATGAAACTAGTTCCGTGCTAATGCATATCCCCTATTAGCTAAGTCCAGAAACACGATAGGCTCGTAATGTCCCAGATAGAACTAGTTTTGGTACTAATGAATAACCCCTATTAGGGGTATCAAAGTCAAAAAAAAGTTAGATTGTTCAAAATCATATATATCAAATCATAGTTCAAAAAAAAATATATCTCATTCAAATACATATATAAAATCATATATATGTAGTAATCAAATAAATTCATGAAGATTCTTTATTCTTTACCTTAAATCAATGTAGCTAACAATTGAAATAAAATTATAACCATTGTAGAACAATATTCAGTAGCTAAAATACAGTAATATAAGCAAAAATAAAATCAATTAGGTGAAAGGTTACTTACTTCAATCCAATGCCTATTCAATATCCTAGCAATTTCCCAAGACCACTCCAATGTAAACCCCTTAGCAAACCAAATAAAGAATTTACTCCAAACAAGTTTGTAACTAAGATCCTTGGACCACAAGTCTCAATGCCATCCAACACCATGGAGACACAAAGCAAAGATGCTACACACGTGAAAGACTAAGTCCTTAGAAGAAATCTTCAAAAAATTAGTTTTGACTTAATCTTTTATTTATCAACAAGGATTGGTTTCTCAGATAGGAAAAAAAGGAGAAAGAGAGAAGGGGGGTGGACGGCTTCTTCTCTTCTAGAAATCCTTAGCCGTAAGATGCAAAAGCACAAATAAATTCTTAGGTTGGCTAGGGTTTACACGTTACAACTAGGTATAAATATTACTAACCCCAATATCAGAATTACAAAGTTACCCCTAAAAAAAGTAAATCTCCTTTAAAAAAAAAAAAAAAAAACAATTTTGGAACCGGCAACCTAGTTCTTTCGACGTTTCTCAAAGCTTATATATTTCCACTTTAGAATTGAAAAGTCAAAATGCGTGGGAACCCATTGTAGCAAATAATTTTTAAATGTGTAAATAGTACCGTGGAACCCATTTTTAATGAAAAAGTTGCTGAAAAGTGAAATTTGTGGGTCTGTGAACAGTAAAATTTGTGTAAAAAAGTCAAATGTTGCGGTTACTGTTCAATGAACAGTAGCCGCAACAGTAATGAACAGTAAAAAAAAGTGGACTGAAAGTCTGAAACCCGTGTTAAAAAAAAAAAAAAAAAAAATTCGTGTTCATTCAAACGGTAAAGACTAAATAGGGGTTTTTACTTTTATGGACACTGCCATTCATATAAAAGTATGGCTGTTTCCATGGTCCATTATGCTTTCTTCACTCATATCTCTTTTAATTTCCATTTAGTTATCTTTCTTTCATTCTCTTCTTCTCCCTTCATATTTTCTCAATTCTTTTTGCTCATATTTTCCTATGGCTCTGCAAATCAATGAAGGAGGCTCTTGTTCTTCCATTGCCCGATTCATCTATGACGTTTTCTTGAGCTTTAGAGGTGAAGATACTCGCTATAATTTTACTAGTCATTTATATAAGGCTTTGTGTGACAAAGGTTTCAACACCTTCATTGATGATGATAATCTTCAAAGAGGAGAAGAAATTTCAACAGAGCTTCTCAAAGCGATAGAATTATCAAAGATTTCGATTGTCATATTTTCTGAAAATTATGCATCTTCAACTTGGTGTTTGAAAGAACTTGTCAAAATTCTTGAGTGTAAGAATTATGGCCAATTGGTTCTACCTGTTTTTTACAAAGTAAATCCATCAGAAGTACGTAAACAAGTGGGAAAGTTTGGGATTGCCCTAACTAAACATGAAGAAAAGGAAAACACAGATAAGGTTCAGAGTTGGAGGGCAGCTTTAACCAAAGCAACTGATTTGGCTGGATTCTCTTACAAGGATGGGTATGTATCCACTACTACTTTTTTGCCTTCTTGTATTATAAAACATTAATAGTTTTGTTATCACCATATAATTCCAAATAATCAAAGGATTTGCATTGCATACTCAAAGTTAGTACATGGTAAAACTTCAAATTCATCATGCGTAGGTAGAAGAATATTGATTTCTAAATTAACACAGAAAAATATATGCTTCTAGAAGGGTAAATGATTTCACCTTACAATGTTATGTCCATGTACTAAATAGGAAATAAACAAGAGAGACTAGAGAAACATTGGATCCACTTTAGATTGCCTCTTCTATGCTGCTTCCTTTCTCCATATAGATTTTGATTCGGTTTTTTGAGAAGCTAAGAGAGAGGAAAAGTCACAATCACATCCATAATCACTTGCCAAACAAAATTTTCAGAATTAGATATTTTTATTAAAAAAAAAAAAAAAATTGTCACGACTCGCAATCCAAATGAATTCCACATTTTCAACCATGACCAACATGTCAATACCAAGCTTAAGCCTGATGTTAATATGAACCAAAGTAAACCTGTGAACAAAAAATTGTCTATTTGTTAGTTGATAAATAGCTTATCTAATATTTTTTTCTCCAAATAATAACAAACATCATCAATTTGGAATATACCACAAGTTCACACAATTAAATCCCCTATTACATCAAAAGTTCCAACGCTCAAATATTGATTCATAAATACAAACATCTCTACAAAGTTAAGCGCAAAACTACTAAAAAGAAAAGTAAAAACTAAATGAAAATAAAACTAGCTCTTATGAAACTCAACTAAGCCTCCAGCTACTACTCTATTACATAAAACCTGCTCACTGATTTTTTATTTTTTATTTTTATAAAGAAGGTAAGCTAACAGAGCTCAATAAAAGGGGTTAGGTGGTATGAGTTATAAAGAATGCATAAATACATGAAAATTAGAAAATTTTCTCAATACGTGAATACAATTCGAGATAAACTTCTTTGAGCATGTACACACAATTTTTCATGAGCTTTATAAAAAAAATCTTTAGATATATAGCTTTGAAAAATAATTTGTATACTTTCTCTAAAGATATATCTCATTAGATTTAGAAAACGTTTTTTTGTTTTTTTTTTTTTTTTGCTAGATAAGATAGAATTTAATCCAATAGGGTTTGCTTCATGATGATTGCTCTTTATTATCACACCAAGACACTGATTGATTTTAAGTATAGGCGGAGTTTGAACCTTGGATCTCTTTTTTGATAATAAAAGACTTTACTAATTAAGCTAGTTGGAAGCCTGGAACCCACAATTGTTTTCTTTAGAATATATATATATTTTTTAACATTATCTATTGAAAAAACCTCAGTCTTGAAAACTTCTTAACTTCATAAGAATCACATCATAATCATACTTCCATGATTTAACATCACAAAACACATTTCCTCAATTGTTAGTAATTAAATAATTAGTAATTTCCTTTACCATAACATGAAACACAATTACTCTTGATATTACTTTTGTTACTCACTTACTCTTTATATATATAACTTGTAATCCCATAGACCACTGGATTTGCATTGTATACTCAAAATTAGCACATGTTAAAACTTCAAATTCGTCATAAATAAGTAAATGAGCATTCATATCTAAATCAATATAAAAAGGATATACACTTCAAGGTAAATGATTTCACCTCTCAATTTTATGCCCATGTACTTAGTAGGAAATGAACAAGAGATAACCCATCGGTCCACTCTAGATTGCCTCCTCTTTGCTGATTCCCTTTCTATTTACATTTTGATATGGTTTTTGAAATACTGTCATACTGGGAAATAGAGAAAATCTCATAATCGCATCCTTAATTGCTTACCAAGCAACAGTTTTTTTTTTTTTTTTTGAGAAATACCAAGCAAACAATTTGAGAATAAGACAATAAATAAATAAACATTAGTATAGAGATTCTAGAATAGAGGGAAAAGAGTGATGTAAAAGTGGGGGAAAGCATTTATAAGTTGGGTGCTTAATTTAATTGAGGAAAAAGTTTAGGAACACAACTTTTACTACAACTATAAAGGGTTGATTGTGGGTGATGTAAAAAAGTGGTAGATTCATATAAAAGTGAGTGTCCACCACTTACAATTAGGAGATGACCAAAATTCATATGAATATATATATATATATATATATATATATATATATATATATTATAGTATAGATTTTCATATAGTCTAACACATCAAATGCTTCTTATGCTTTTGTGCTTGGCAGTTGCTTTGAATCCGAAACTCAATTTATCGAAAAAATTATAAAAAAGATATCAAGTACCACATCAAATCGGACACAACTATTTGTCGATAAATATGAAGTTGGAATAGATTCTCGTGTGGAGGAGATAGAATTGCTTTTGGATACAAAGTCAAATGGTGTTCGCATGCTAGGGATTTATGGTCTTGGGGGAGTAGGTAAAACTACAATTGCAAAAGCTGTTTATAATAAAATTTTTGATCGTTTTGATAGGAGTTGCTTTCTAGAGGATGTTAGAGAAAAGTCACAGACAACCAATGGCATAATCCAACTACAAGAGACACTTCTTTCTAAGATATTACAAGACCCATATTTAAAGGTGGACAGTGTTCCCAAAGGAACTAAGCTGATAATGGATAGGTTTTGTCATACAAGGCTTCTTTTAATTCTTGATGACGTGGATAAATCGAACCAGATGGATAAATTTCTTGGAAGTTATGATTGGTTTAGTTCCGGAAGTAGAATTATTATAACAACAAGAGACAAACAAGTGCTAACCACGCTTGGAAAAGATCGTCTAGTTTATGAGGTTAAGGAATTGGATCAACGTGAAGCTTATGAACTCTTCAGCCTACACGCCTTCCAAATGAATAAACCAGGGGAAGAATATTCAGAAGTTGCAAAGCAAATTATACATTATGCCAACGGTCTTCCATTAGCACTAAAAGTAATAGGTTCTGATTTGTGTGGAACAAGTATACATGAATGGAAATATGCATTAGAAAAGCACAAAAAAATTCCTCACCAAGATATTCAAGAAAGGCTCAAAATAAGCTATTATGGATTGGAAAAAACTGAAAAGGATATTTTTCTCTATGTTGCTTGTGTTTTCAAGGGATTTAAAAAGGATTTCGTTACAGATGTACTAGAAACTTGCAATTTATGTCCACGTTATGGTATTCGCAAACTTATCGATAAGTGTCTCATAACTGTTGATCAATATGGCATATTGTCGATGCATGACTTGTTACAACAAATGGGCGAGCAAATTGTTCTAGAAGAATCTGAAAACCCTGAAAATCGTAGCAAGATATGGCGTTATGAGGATGCTTACGAAGTGCTAACTGGAAATATGGTACAAGTTCTTTTACTTTACTTTTCCTTTTTCCAAATATTTTTTTGTTTAAAATTTTAAAAATTTTTATGCTTTTAAAAAAATTATATAATCAAACTTATTTGTTTTATTCTTTGTTCAATTAGGGGACTGATAAAATTCAAGCAATGATATTGCGCTCACCTGAACCAGTAACCATGAAATTGCAAGGTGAACCTTTTGAAAGAATGAAAAATCTTAAATTTCTTTTTGTTGAAAATGTACGCATTTTTGGTGAAGAATTTCAATATCTCCCTAATGGGTTACGGTTACTTGAATGGCATAAATTTCCTTTTTCCCCCTGGCCTTCTAAATATTGTCCTCAAAAGCTTGTTGCACTCAACATGAGTTGGAGTAGTGGCGTTAGAATGGAGAAAATATTCAAGCAGGTATGATTATTAGTATTTATGAATTATAATTTCTTAAAACTCTTTTAAATGTTGGCCAAAACTAAATTTTGATTATTATTTTTTTAATCTGCAGGGTTTCCAATTTAATAGTTTAAAACATATGAAACTTCAGAGTGACTCCATTACAGAATTACCCAAATTGTGTGTCCCAAACCTAGAGACATTGGACCTCTGTTATTGTGGTGAATTAGTTACGGTTCATGAATTGTGTGCCCCAAACCTAGTGGAATTGATCCTTGAGTGTTGTTATAAATTAGTTACGGTTCATGAGTCCGTTGGATCTCTTGATAGGCTAAAGTTTTGGCACCTCCGAAACTGTGTGAGTCTTCAAAATCTTCCAAACAACCTCAGGTTGAAATCGCTCGAAAACTTTGATCTTTATGGATGCTCTAAGATTGAGAAATTCCCCAATATTCTTCATCAAGAAATGAAACGTTTAAAGAGGTTATATTTATCTCGGAGTGGCATCAGAGAGGTGCCTTCATCAATCGGGTATCTTACTCAGCTTACAACCTGAGGGATCTTTCTGTCCAGACAGCATCTACAAATTGCAAATGCTTGAGGACTTCTCTTTTGGCGGTGCCAAATTGAGACCACCGTGTAATTCTTTTGATGGACTTTCCGAATATGGGTTTCTAAGGTTATGGGAACTGGGATTCAGTGGATATTGTGGAATCGAATTAGAATTTTTGATGAAGCCCAATTACTTTCCCGTATTGAGCCGTCTAGGTCTATCTGGCACTGATATTGTTAGCATCCCTGAAAGCCTAAACAGATTTACTACGTTAGAAACCCTTCATATAGATAATTGCCAGCAGCTGCGACAAATTTTTGGGCTTCCACCATTTATAAAAATTTTACTTGCAAGTCACTGTCGGTCATTAGATGCACAATCCTCAAGCAGATTATTGAATCAGGTCTCTCTTTTTCAAGTTATAATAAAAAATAAAACAAACTTTTTTTTTTTTTTTTAACTTTCTTTCTTAATTTAATTCGTTGAATTTGCTAATTATATGCAGATTGAAGAAATTATATGTGAAGGAGAAAGAAGCGACATATTTGTGGATCCACCGTCATTATTGTCATTAGATGATATTAACGATAGGCGTTGTTTTATGGTACCGTATACAGAGATTCCAAGGTGGTTGAATTCCAAGCATCAAAGTGTTGGAAATTCCATATCATTCCATGTTGGTTGCAAATTTCCAACTGTTTTTGCCGTCTATTTCTCTTTTGAACTAGGGCCGCAATTATCCTCCTATAGTGTTTATTTAAATGTTTACCTCTCCATTAATCGTTTTGAAAAAGTTGAGATTACTTGCTTTATCCTAAATTGTGATTCTGATGATACATTGGGGATATCTTCTAGATCACATCTCAAATTGCAGAAGCTGTTGGATGAATCAAATCCATCTGATTACAATCACGTTGAGGTTACCTATGAATGGGCCAAAGAGACAGATCGCAACAACCCTCCTTGTGAGATTAGAAGGTGGGGGGGTCAAAGTAGAATGTATCTGTTGTCCTCAAATATCTACTATTTTGTCTTCAATGATGGCCCTTACCCTGGATGACAATGATTTTGACTCCGATTGAATCTACCATTAATGAAGAGGATAAAATATTGATTGAATTCAGGAAATATATATATATATATGCCAAGGTTTGTCTCCTTCTTTAGTTGCTACACTATTTGCCCTTAATTATATCTTCTCTCCTTTATTTTTTATTGATGATATCCTCTCCAGTACGGTTGAAATTGAAGGAAAATACATCTTAATTAAAAGAAATTTTGGAAACTAGAAAGTAGGACAGTATTAAATTTTAGGTTGATCCATTTATGCATTTAACATTTCATGTATGAATTAGTAATTACTGAGATCTCTAATCTGGTGCAACAACAATTGATCTTCTTAGAATTCCTTGTTATATTGTTTTGGTTGGACCTTTTTATTTCTCACTTGGGCATGCTATTTTAAAGCTTTTACTATGAAATGGAATGTTTACTTTTTTATTGATTATTTGATTGCGAGATTAAAAAATTGAATGAGACAAACCAAGCCGAGTGCTGTATTACTTGGCCTCTGTAACAGCCGAATTTTTTGTAGCTTGTTGAATTGAACCCAAGTTCTTTTCCATGAATTTTAATGCAATCCTTTAAGTGTATTTAATCGTATCATTTATTTAAGTTTATGGCATCTCATAAAAATTGATAAAGTGCTTGAGGAAAAAAAAGAGAGACCCAACTGATGAAGTATTGATTACTAACAGGATACACCAGGGCATATGACTATGAGTTTTTGACTGTATGAAGAAGTAAAGATTTTAATCAAGCATATAATGGAGATGGAGTTACTATGTTTGTTATGAGGGGTTTGATATGGGTTCATCTTCAATGGGACTTACTTTGTTGACAATGATTCTGACTCCAATCTGACTTCACCGTTGAAGAAGAGCAGAACATATTGATTGAATTTGAAAGAAATATGCCTCCATTTGAGCACAGCCTTGAAACTATTCTCTCCTTTGTCGTTTCCGTTTGAGTGTTCAACTTCTTTTGCTTTTTATGACAAGGTTTGTCTCCTTCTTTAGTTTCGTTGTTTCATTTGCCCTTGTTATTTTCTTCTCTCCTCTATTTTTATTGATGATACCTCTCTAGTACAGTTGGAATTGATGGATAATAAATCTTAATCATAGATGATAACAAAAATACAGCATACAGCATGCTATTGCTGTATGAGAGCAATGGGTAAATTTGAAGGATAGAAATCTATAAATCATAGATGATAAGTTGAGTGATCATTCAGCTTAACAAACTATTTTTAGAGGAGAGTAAAAGGGCCTACAGGCTGTATTTTTCAGTAGAATCAGTAGCCGTAGCAAATGAATGACACATTTTCATACCCCTTTTTCCACTTCAGAACTGGTTCATTTGAACCAGGCTTTAAAGTAGCTAATATAGTCTAAGCCCAGGTGAAAATTTTAATCAGGCCTGCTACTAGAGGTTCTTCCTCAATCACATTTTTTGTTTTTGTGTTTTTTTTTTCCAATTTTGTCTCGTTGGAGTCAAGTGTTAACCTTTTATTGTTGTTGTTGTGCTCATGTTGCCATTATTGTGGTAGAATTTTTCGACTATCAAAACAAAATGTCACTACATTTGAGTAGTTAATCTATCATATATCAAACTAAAGTTAAATAAACTAGTAAAATATTATATGAAAATTCACTACCAAAAAAAATGAAAAGAAAGAAAGTTGTAAAAATGCCTTGATATTTTTACAAGAGTAGGTCTCAGTTCAAGAGTGGCTTAGTTAATCAGATCTTTGCTGCTACACTTGAGCACTCCAGCTAGTTTCTATGCACTGTACGTCAAGTGAATATTCAATGTTGCTTTGCTTTTGATGTTGAATTATCATGTTTATACAACCAAGTTTGGCCTTGCTTTGAATGCTATTTCTTCTCTATTATATCTTCCAGTTGGTTAAATTAAAAGGATACAATTTATTAAATAACAATTTAGTTGAAAAAAATAAAATAAAAGTGAAGATGAAAGGAAGAATAATATGAGTCCCTTAAAATGTGTGAATGTAAAGACAAAATGGTAATTTTGAGCACAGAGAAACAAACTACAAACTCAAGATGCATATAATCTTCATTGCACTTCCTGTTTTCTAACCAAGGTTTGAAATGGCAAGATGTGTATAAACCATCCTTCTTATTGGTTAACCTTTCAAGTCTACAATGTTCTAGATTGCCTAAGTATTTAGTGGTGTTTAAAGTAAATAATAGGGAAATGTCTAGCAAACAATTTGTGCTGTTACAATGAATTGGGGGGTTTTGCTTTGAACCTTTCAAGTCTATAATACTTTTCTAGGTTGGCAGGTCATTCAAGACAGGTTAGCCAAAAATTAAGTTACTGGGTTTCCTAAATGACTTTGGGTGTGATCTATGGAAGAATATAACTCTACTTGATTGGTTGAAGAGTTTCTTTATATACAAGCCAGAGGTATTTATACGTAATTTTTTTCTATTAATTGGTAATATTTGAATTAATAAGGATGACAGTGCTGCAACTTCATCACTATTGGGATAATAACTATGGCTGCTAACAAGACTCCTTTGTCCTCAAATTTTTTTGCCTAAAATTGATCTTTCTGTCCTTTAGGACTGTTTTGAATGTATCTTATCATGTTGATGTACTTTGTACTTATGCAGTCGGTACAACTGTAAGTCTTTGTTCTATGATATGTGATGTGCTTATTTTTGAGACATTAGAATGAATCGTTATACCTGAAAAGAAAATGTTTTTTATTATTATTAGCAATTGTGAACACGTTTTCTATCCTTTGGAAGAATGTAGTTATGTATCTTGGATATCTTATGGATCCACCAAATTATTCAAATTCTTTGGAGGTAATTTAGATGCCATGGACACCCATTTCATCTCTTTCCTACTTGCATATCTTTCGAAATAAATTAATTGGATTGCTTCTGATTTCCCAAATAGTTTGGTTGAAGCTTTGTTTGATTATTGTTTGTTCAATTACTGTGTTGAGTTTAATTATAGTAATTTTCTAAGAATCTGTGGCCTATCTTACTAATTTCACTTCGAGCATTTGATTTGTACAAAACATTGATTTGTGGTTTCTTAAGTGTATTACCTTGAGAATTTGCCTTGTTATTGGAATACATAGTACAGAGGTAGGTAAATAATGGTTATGAGTAAAATTGTAATGATTTTATATCCAGCATAAACAATGTGTGTGCCTTTTACAATCTTGTACATAAAAACAGTGTGGAGAAGAGGTCACTTATGGAAATTCCATATTTTTTATTATCTCTCCTTTTTTTTCTTTTTTTCTTTTTTTCCCTTTTTGTTGATTTTGTTCATGTTGTAACCAATGGTTGGTTTAAAATATCAAGCATTTATAATGTTAATTTTGCATGTTAATATTGCCCTGTTGATAATATTCATACATATTATTTAATCATTTTAGACAATTTCATGTTAGTTTGTGAGACTGTACTATTTTGTATGAATGTCTTTTTTTTATTTGTACTATTCATAAATGATTGCTCATTAAATGCTATTTAAAAATATCTTATCACGTTTGCCAGGCTATGGTAGCATATGTGTAGCACTAGTTTCAACTTGGAAGAATTTCCATACAAGGAGTCAAGGATTCTAGTTTCCTGTCAAGTTTTACTGTTGCAATTATGCAAGCATTGTCCACTGTGATACAGAAGTTTTCAAGCTTCAGCTAATATTTTTTCTGGTTCCACAGTTCTTAACCTCATACTGAGCCAGGTAAAATGTTATATCCAAGTAACTCATTTTTTTGTTTAAATAAATAAATTTGTCTCTAGATGGCTCTTCTCCTTGGTGGTTGAACTTTCTAAGTTGATTAACAATAATTATCTCTCTTCCATAATATTTTGTTCATTTAGAAGAAATGAAATTTAGGAAAGATGCATCAATTGTCATCACAATTACCTTTCTCATCGTTGTTTCTACTTTTAGATTTGAACAAAATACAAAACATCTCATGCAACTAATGTATTGACAAACGCTATTTTTGTCCCTAAGTTTTACAAGGGACAAATCAAATGTACTATCTCATCTGAAAATGGAAATGTTGACCACTAACACAATATGGAAGCTATATATTAGTTCTTTTATTTCTTATCATTGCTTTTCCTAAATCTATGCTAAGTCATGATTTATGGTGGTAATGCATTGAGGTCATTGATTGGCAACAACAAAATGTGCAAGGAATGCAAACACCGGCATGTTAGAAATTTGTCTTTAGATGTTAGCATCAATGAGTTCATCCAAGATTATGCCTTTGACAGCCACTCAACTCCAAACAATAACTTAATTGATCTCACTCTCACATACACACGTGCCCTGTTTGTTTTTGACATAGGTACCTTGTTAGTATTATGGTGAGCACTCTTCTTATAAATTGATGGTCAATTACTTAATCCTAAGCCAAAACTTTGTAGAAAAGCTTTTTTTTTTTCCTACCATGAGAATAGAATTTTCTTTCTTGATAAATGCCACAAGGGTAGAATTGCCATCAGGCCAAATTACCATTGCCCTTGAGATGCATCACTTGTTTGTAATAAATAATTATAGTATCAACTAGAATAACCATATATTATTTGAGATGGAGAAACTTGAGATTTGAGGATAAGAAAAAATACCAATTGACATTTTTTGATTCATCAATCATTATCATTATAGACGGTACTAAGAAAGATGGAGTGACATAGTGGATGCAAGAAGCAATTGATAGCGTTCTTGTTTGTTCCATGTAGTCAGACACACACACACACACACATATATAGTACTTCCTGGACTTGCTTTACATACCACCAAAGCTGCTCCCAATCCTTGCCATGAGGGCTAAACATGTTGTGAGGTAAGCTGCGGATAGTGATTCTATGAAGTCCATACTTGTAGAGTTTGTGTTATTTCTTATTTCACCTTTTCATTTTCAGCAAAGGTCATCCGGGATTTTAAAATGAGGCAGACTCAATTATCTTGAAATTAGCAGGATTTTATCTGATGGTAATGATTTAGAGGAGGAAGTGATTTTTATAGTCCTTGAAACATTTTTTCTTTGAATTACATGATTTGTTTTTTGGGGGATTTTGTTTCTAAAAGAACTTCCTCCATTCTTGATTTTCCCTTTCTTTTTTCTAAGTTTGTAATATTTTCCAGGGACAGTCCTAGATGACCTGTCAAATGTCAATATAGTTAAGCATACATATGAGGATTTCATGTTGTTAACTACCTTAGACCTTCTTGTTCAATATAATGTCTTAGATAGATGTTTGTAGCTTTTTGATCCACTGCATGTTTTGCTAACTTTTCTCCTTGGTTGAACTCTTCTCAATTAGAGTTTCAAATGTGAAGATGATGATACTTTATACTATCCTATGGTGTACCATAAATTTCTATTATATATCCACTTCATTTTCAGGTATAACATCCATTTCCTGTAGTTAAATCAAGAAAAGCTCTACCACAATATTGGTTGATTTTTTGCTTTATATTTCACCATAAACATGTTGACCATTAGCTCTATGGGGCATTATGACTAATACACGTAGACTCAGATAATACACACTTTTTTCTTTTCTTTTTTGATTCGATTGGAATATAGTTTTGCCGGGAGTTAGTCCCTTTATGTGAAGAATTGCAATATAATTTTGCAGGTTTCTCTCTCTCTCTCTCTGCCCCCTGGGCTTTTGGATCTTGAGTGTTTCTTGCTCTTGAATTTTCTATTTGAAGGTAATGCAATGGAAATCTGCTTAATTATTACTTGCTAAAATTGTCTTATTTTGCTAGTGAAGTCATTTTAAAGCAGTGATGTCTTTGACTTAAGATGCCAATTGATTTCGATAAAGAAACAACCTTGGAAATTGGAATTAAAATCTAAAATGTCCATTTAGAATTGGAAGTAATACAATGAGAACTAAGTACCACTAGTGAAGATTGTTGTTGAAAGTAGGAACACAATTGAAATTGTTATGCCACAGTTGAGAACTTGATTTTCAATATTGATAAGTTGTATTTCTTGATTATTTTTATTAGCTAAAATTTTCAATTACGAACAATGGAAAGGCTAAAACTGTTATGCCTAAAATATGCAGAAGCTTCTTAATGGTTGATGTAATCTTCCATTGAAGTTCCCAAGTTAGATGAATTGTCTGATGGCTCAGTTGGGAATTCTACTACTCCATCAAGGGCACCTAAATCTGCTACCAGAAAATTTGTGGCCACTGATTCTATTCTGTAAGTAAAGTGACACATGCATCTCTGTCTGTCTCTCTCTATTTGTGTCTTTGTCTAACTGCCTTTTTCTTGTTCGCAGTTATAGCAGATAACTCGAGGAATTTGTTGAGCTTCAAAGCTTGGGACTGAAATTACCGAGCAGCAGTTCCCAAGTAGAGCCATGCTTGACTCATGTTTACAGTGGGTCTTAGCATTGGAAAGGAGAAATAATTTTTTATTTATAGGGGTTGGAAAAAACAGAATGAGTCATCTTTAGTTTTTGTTGTAGTTAGATTATGATTTTTGTCAATTGATAGCTAATTATGATTTTAGGCCAGTTGAATATAAAACTACCCTGATTTTAGTCAATTGATAACTAATGTAGTTGTAGTCTATCATGACATAAGCTTCCACAAATTCAATGACACCGTTAGTCTCCTCTTTCATGATCTGATCTATCATTCTTTGTGTGAGAATTGTATTTCAAATGTATGCTATAATGTAATGTGACCTATCATATTCCTATAGAGCTATAGGAGTTGAAGCAACTTCATAAACATGCTCCAAAATTTTGTATCATGCAGCTTCTAATGAATGTCTGTTGAGACTTGAGAGCATCTGCTTCAATGTTGTTAAGGTCTGCAAATATGTAGTGTCAGGAAGACTTGAGGTTGCCTCAAGATATGAAGGATGAAGCTCCAAAACATTCACTAAGTAGACTATTTGCTGTTTCCAATAAGTTATTGAGGGCGTCTAAGTTAAAGGCTGTGATGAATATAAAACTACTCTAATATTTAGAGACCTAAAAATAGAATTTGAAGATTAACTGTGGCAAGGGTGAGCTTTCTTTAGGTGTAGAACCTATTCCAGATGCTACTGGCTCAAAGAGCTTGTAGCATGTCCCTTTCCATTTGTTGTGCGAAGTGATCATCAATCACTTTTTCTGTAGGAGGAACAAATGAGTGACTGTTAGCTTGATTAACTGGTAATTTTAAGGCACGTTTAGTACACTGAATGGAGATTACAACTAGAAGGGTAATTTTTATTACTGGCAATAAAATATGTTGTAATGGAATAATTGGTAGCTTTTTCTCTAAAACATATGCTTGATTTTTAAGATTAGAAGTTTTTTCTCTGACTAATGCAAAACTCGGGTGTCCGGTTTTTGCACTTTCCTCCACTGTGTATTTTCAAATGTATCCAATCCCTCCAATTATCAAAATCTTACTTTTTAGAGGCATTGAGAGAGAATTTCGAATGAAATGGATTAATGTATTTAAGCAAAACAGAGAGTTTGGACTATCTTTGGGCAATTCTCAGTTTCAAACAAACAGAGTTCCTTAAGTACATAAACATTAACTTTATTGGCCTTACAGATGCCTACCAAGTGCCCCGGTACAATGAAGGCTACATGAATGGCTCTATGTTGGACTTTTTCAAGTTTTTTTTAGACAACATCTCATCCTTCTGGTTTCCTTTGTCCAAATGGACAACATCTCATCCTTTTTTTTAGCACTGCTGAACTCCAACCGTTCTATTATTTTTTTTTTTTTAAAGAATCTCAGAGTTCCATTCCATTAAATTAATATCTATTATTATTTTGATCTTTTCTACAATACAATCTATATGATCTGTAAGAGTCATCACGAACTCTAGCATTAGGCCAGTGATAACTTCTTCAACCATTTTGCATCTGTGACAAGGTGGGAATGGGTAATGCATGACCAACGTGTGTGGATTAGAGTAGTTTGACTTTTTTTCTTCCATGCATGCAACATTGTCAACTTTTGGGGATAGGGGTTAATGACTTGTCTTTCTTTTGTCCCCTTTCCTCAGTCTAGTACAGTATAAGTTTTCAGTATAAGGTTTCGTTTGGTTATGCATCGCTATCCAATAAGTGTGTAGTATCCAACAAGTGATAAGTGAAATAAAAAGTAAGAGTGATGTGGGGTTTGTAGCAATAATGTGTGTAATGTTTTAAATATCACTAAAACTCTATTTGTTTAGAATTCCTTTGTGTATTCTACTTGAGTGTGTACTTTCTTTCCGAGTATTTACTTATTATTTTGACAAATATTTTCTTTCCGAGTATTTACTTATTATTCTGATAAAACTTACGCAAAGGAAAATTTCAACATGATCTCATCTAGCCACACTTTTAAATTGTGTTAGTGTTGGACATGGCGCTTTGTTGTCTTTTCTTCTTATATGGCTGAAGTTGCATCACCCCATGTGCATTGACATGCTTTTTGCATTCTCTGTTAAACCCCCATTCATAACAACATTCTCCATTTCTCCTTCCTCCTTCAGCTCAGCAATTATTCTCAGTGAATTTTCCTAAAACACAATCTCTATTATGCCTATCTCCCTCGTGAATTACACAACCTCCAGTTGTTCTAATTTAATTTGCTTATGTTCCACAACATATACATGTACACTATTTACTATAGGTTTATTTTAGGGTAAATTACACCAACTTTCTTCAAGATTTATCTTTATGACACTCAATTAATGTTTCTATTAGTACAACGTATAAATCTATACCCTCTAGCAGTTCTACTGCCCTAACGACTTCTTTTTTCTTTTTCAACAATCCAACTAATTTGTACTGTAATTCATATAAAAATCAAGGGGGGAAAGGGGAGTGCCATTTCTTTCCTTCTTTTTTTCAAGGTTCTGATATTGTTGGAGTTTTTTTGTCAATGTACAAAATATTCAACAAAGAAATCAAGTTTATATGAAAAATTTCAATAACTATAGAATTATGTGAATGCATTGTCTTTGAAAGTTGATTTATGCCACCCAAAATAAAATTCAATATGAAACGGTTTTTTGACTGACAACCCCCAAGATTAGACTATAATGCTAACCTTCATGTTGAACATACTTTCACACACCAATATTTAAGAACAACTTTCTATAAAGTCTTTCCATTCAAGATTAAAATAATTAAATGACGTATTTTTACTCAAGAGAGATGATCATTCTATGTGGGAGAGAAGGTCAATAGAACTATTGGAGAGAGAGAGAGAGAGAGAGAGAGAGAGAAGAAGCTGATCAGAATCAGACAAAAGGTCTAATGATGTGTTAAGTAAGCCATTGACTTGGTTAAAAACAACAAAATATTGATTAGTTTTTAAATAAACTGTGCCAAAAACCCAATGGTCACAAATTGCCATAAGCAATGCGACAAGGCAAGTTGTAAAAGCCCAAAAATGACAAGCAACCAGACAGGATGAGACACGCATTTGTAATAGCGAAGACCCATGCCTCATCTAGGCCTCATATCTAAAGATACCAAACGAAGCCCACAATAGTGTATAAACTCGTATGAGTACACTGCTAATCAATATGCGATTAAAAAAGGGGGTCAAATGTTTGGAACACACACCAACAGATCTAACCAAATCTCCCAGAGCCAAGAATATGACTGAAATCTTTTATTTTTTGTAAATCAATACAATAAACTTAAAAGCTTGATTCTTACTATTTCAAGATGATTTGTTTATAATTTAAAAAAAAAAAAAAAGAGAGAATTAATTCATGTCGCAAAAAGTAATTTTACAAAATTTCAAAACCCCCACTTCCCCTTTTTTCAAAAAGGGGTGATATAAAAAAAGATCAACATAATTAACACTTTTGTATTAAAGGACCCCCGTAATGAAAATAACCCACCAACCGGCACAGCAAGCTTGAACCAAGCACTATAATGAATGCCTTTACAATCATTTTACAAGCAAGACCTTGAGGGAAATATGAGTTGTAATTCTATTAGATTTGAACAAAGTTACAACGACTGGGGGGAGGCTTCAAGTGTTAGACCTGACAACCAATCCAACAAAGCCTTATTGGCAAGCTCTGGAACTTCATCATGTGGACAGTGCCCGGCTTTTAAGTTTACGAGAGACGTTTTTGGATAAAACTCTTTGATTCGGTTAGCCTTTGCAGGACCGACCCACGGGTCTAAGTCACCCCACAGCAACAACAGTGGGCAAGAGAGTTCACTCAAGACACCATCCAAAGTGTATTTGCTTTGGTTCAACATGAACCTTGTCATTAACCTGTGGACACCAATGAGAAAACAGAATAAAATAAATGTGGGTAGAATTTAAAATAGAAAGACAACTTTGTTTAGACCATGTTAAAGGCCAATTGAATCGTTCTTGTAATCAGCATTGCTTTAAAAGCAGACCTAAACTACAATTTCATATTCATTGTAAAGAAAGAAAATAGATCTTAGATGCTAGGGAAGTTTTTGTTAATCACTATCTAAACAAACATGGAAGCCAGGTGGATGAACATATTTCATAAGTACCTATAATAAACTTCTCCAGCATTAGGGTCAGCTGCTGGCCTTGTTATTGATTCCACAAGATAGTCATCCACATTGGAGGAATTTATATACACCTGTATTGGAAAAAGACGTGCTTAACATAATGTACAAAGTCATGGAACAATCATAAACAGAGGGTGCTTATCATTTCAGGGAGTTCAACAGACAAATAAAATTGTCAACGTGGAATAAATTAGGAGATGGGAAAAATATGTTCACTTCTTAAGGTACAAAATACGATGCTTGAAGCAAGGATTAGCATCTTTACTCATTCATAACAATATATGTTTAAATATCAGAAAGAAATCAGCATTGAATCCCAAATATATAATTGACGTCCTGCGAATGCTAACAGAAATATACTTTAGCTTTGCAAACACCCATGAAGCGCTGAGAAGAAAAACTGTAGTTAAATTAGGTAGCAAGTGACTTACGCTCTTTAAGACATATTCAATGCGAGCTGGTTGCTTTGCTTGCCAGAACAAAAATCCAAGAACTAGACGCTGGAAAATCTCCTTTAGTGGCTTTACAATCAACTTCTGCAAGAGTGTTTCTTCAGATTCATTAGATTTACTATTCGCATTTCCAAACTGTCCTGCAGAATTTAGTAGTGCAACTCCGACAACTTGCTCATGCAACCCAGCTGCTGCAACCAAAGCAGTAAAGCCTCCAAGGCTGAAAAATATTACCATGATTTACATAGTTATTATTTTCCATGACATCTTAAAGAAAATCATCATTGTTCCACTCAAGACAAAGGACAAATTAAACTTTTTCATCCTAAACTATCACCTTGATTACACTTAATCTCTTGAACTATTGAAACACATGATTAACCCCCCAATTCAAAAAATACGTTACACTTAAATCCCTACCGTCTGTTTTGTTGTTAACTCTAATGGAATTTAGCATGAAAGACCAATTCAACCCTCAATTATGTATGACACATAATTCATTCAGGTTAAAAAAAGAAGACAAAAAAAGAATCCATAATAAAGTAAAAAGATGCAAGCTATTGTTCAAAGCAACCAACAAAAAAGGTTACTTTGAATTACATATTAATGCAAAAATCCAAATATTATGGATCTCTAAAGTTGTATTCATAATATGATTTTTAAACATTTAGCTATTGTCCTACTTTGCTGAATCATTTCCCTTACCCCCCCCCCCCCCCCCCACCTTTTTTTTCCCAAAAAGAAGAAGAAGAAGAAGAAATAAGTCCTTTTCCATATAGTGTCTGCCGGTAGCAATTTTTCTACAGGCACATCAAGCAGAAATGTGGGCACAAATGAGGCAGCACTACAATGATATGCATAAAGTAGAGATTGTATTTTAGGCATACAGCAGAATTGAGCAAGGCATAAATACTATGCACTGAACAAGAAGGCTTACATGGTATAAGAACTCATTGAAAGAGGCGCAAGCCTAAAATACAAAGCCGTGCATAAAATGAGACAATGGCAGTTATGCAGTTATCATTTGGCCATAAGTTATCTGAAAACAAAGGAAAAATAACCCAGGCCTAAGAAGGGTTTTCGAAAGAATTTTCAACCAGCAGTAGATGCGCCTTGGTTAGACCCTCACTAGCTGAATCATTGCCCCAAGCGTAAAGAGTTTTTGTTTTTTGTTAGGTTTTCTTCTTCAAGAGGGAAAAAAATTGGCAGATACATTTTCTTATGGAATTTACGTGGCAGTCACAAGAGCCAGCAACCTGCTAAGCATTTACATTTCTCACCTTAACCCACACACCAAGCACGTATAGGGTAAAAATGGCAAGTACAATCACATTGAAAAAATATCAAAGAAAAATTAGGGAAGTACGAAAGCAAAATAAAACCCCTGTAATTCTCTCCTTATACCAAACCTTGCTCACATCAAGCTTCTATGGCTAATAGAAGCCAGAACTAATCAATTAGTATGGCCTCTCAATAAGTAAAGCTTTAATGAGGAAAATCAATCAAACGGTTAAGAAAAAAAACTTCATATGTAGCAATACACTAGAGAGATCAACTTCATATGCGGCAACACACTAGAGAGATCAGACCAGATGATTCAATTAAAGAAACTCAGTTAACTTTATTTCCAGTTGTAAGTTGATACTCACGTTCACGGATCAAAAATCAAGCTAGAATACTGCAGTAGACAAAAAAGTTCAAGAAGAATTAATAGACTGCAATTCATTCAACTACCAAAGGAAAAAAAATAATAATGAAAATTATAAGGAAACTCAGAATGTAGAGTAGCCTTTAGAATATCTGATATAAAAGGAAATCCTAGTTTGGAGAACTCTAGGGATCCTAAATTCACTCCTGAAGCTGAAAGTGAAACAGAGGCATTTCGAGTTGCAAAAAATACACCCCTAAAACCCAAGATATAAAACTTCATCACATATAAACGAAGTGTAGAGACAACAAATAGCCACTTATTTTTGGTCATTACCTATTTCCAACTACAACTGCTGGCTCCTTCAATATTTCCTTCAAGAAGTCCACTACTTGATCCCTCCGTACCATGGCATCATATTCAATAAGCGCTTTGTCACTCCACCCGAACCCTAACAAGTCTATGGCATAAACCTTGTATTTTTTGGCCAACTCAGGTATGTTGTACCTGCACACATGGATAAGGGAAATAATTAAATCATACATATAGGCTCAGAAACTAGGTATCACAACCAGAAAACTAAACAAATCCAAAGCCATTTTCTCTAGAATGAAGGTCCAACCAAAATCATCTATCAAGTGACATAAGATAGTACCTAAGAATCCCCTCCCAATTAGTAATATAAAAATTATTAGGAAAAATATTACATAAAAAGCCCAAATTTTATATCATGTTTCAGATTAGGTTCTAGATTTTTAATTCTGTCAATGAAAGTCCCAAATTTATAAAATTGTTTCCATTTAACTGTATTATTCCCTTTATTCTGGCAGTAACAGAGCAAATAAAAGCAAAAAAAAAAAAAAAAAAAAAAAACCATTAATCAAAACTTTGCATTTCACCTAGAGCTTATTCATAAATCAATTTGACAGCCATTGAACAGGGTAGAGGGAGAAAGCTTCACTAAGCGTGAAAAAGTAATTGCCAGAAAATCGAAACTGATTACATTGGTGAAACCTAAAGTTTGTCAACAACCCCTTTTCTCAACTCCATTATTGCTATGAAACATGAATAACGGAGATGGACAGGAACTTCAAATTGAAAACAGTTTCATAATTTAGGACTTGATACACACAGTAGTGGTGAATAAGATGAAATATGAAACTGACATGAAGGCACAAAATATCATCAGGATTAACATAAGATTAGATTAGACGGAATATGAGAACTTGGGCATCAAAAGAAACAAACCTCCAATGAAATGCAGAGGCACCAAAGCCATGAATAAGAACAATGGGAAACCCTTCTCCTTGCACCACATAATGTATGCTATGACCCCGCCATGTCCAAAAATTGTACCCATCTGGCTTGAATTCCAATCTCTCAACCCATATAAAAGAATTCGACTTAACCAAATTCAGAAAAAGAAACCCCACATATGATATAATAATAAAAAAGCGAAATAGAAAACAGACCTTGAGCAGGTTCGGTTATCAAAGAAGAACCCATAACCGAAACACCAGAAGCTACAATTCCTCCTTTCAAAGCGAAGCCCCTTCTGCTCATCTCACATTTGCTGCTTCCTTCGAGTACAGAGAGAGAGAGAGTTACTCAAATAAGTTTAATAGTGAAAGATTACAGAGAAGAACGAAGAACAGAGCATAACAAAGAGAAAAGAGAGAGAGAAAAGAAAGAGAGAATTATTGAATTGAACCAATTATATTGATCTAAATAAATTGCTTACAAATACAGAGACTTGTACACTATATATATACACAGTATTGTGGAGGGAAAGTTAGTTACAGACTGAGTTAAATATAACTGCCTCTCACACGTGCATACGTGCTAGACTTAAGATATCAATATACCAAAGACTAAACGACACCGTTCTATTTAGTCTTGTACTTGTGCCTTCTTTATATCTGGAACTAAACTTGCTTCATCTTCAATTTCTTCAATCTTGCAATTGCTGTTAGCATTGCTTTCATCCCCCCTCAAACGAAATGGGAATTTCCACATGAGTTTGGATGCTAACCAGTGAAAACGGGAAGAAGGCAACCCTTTGGTAAAGATGTCAGCAAGCTGATCATTGGAAGATATAAAGTTGACCATGAGATCCTTCCTGAGAACTTTCTCACGCACAAAATGGTAGTCCACCTCAATATGCTTTGTACGAGCATAGAATACAGGGTTGGAAGCAATTGCCAAGGCACTGACATTATCACACCACATTAAAGGAGGAGTAGAGAGAAAAATCCCCAAATCCTTGAGAATCATACGAATCCAATATAATTCAGCTGCAGTAGAGGCTGATGCTCTATATTCAGCTTCAGTGGAAGATCTGGAGACTGTGGACTGCTTCTTAGCAGACCATGTGATGGGGCAATTTCCAAAGAACACAACAATGCCAGAAATAGACCTGCGATCCACTGGGTCTTCGGCCCAGTCTGCATCACAATATGCAGATAATGAAGGAAAACCAGGGGTAAAAGCAATGCCAAAATGAAGAGTGCCTCTAATGTACCTCAGAATACGTTTGGCAGCTTGTAGGTGGTTCTAAGTGGGAGAACACATGTAATAGCAGGCTTGTTGGACAGCAAATGACAAGTCAGGTCTAGTAAATGTGAGATATTGAAGGGCACCAACAAGGCTTCGATAAGAAGAGGGGTCAGGCAAGGGAGAGCTATCATTGGGTAGCAAGTGGTGATTGGGAGAACAAGGGGTCTTACAAGGCTTGCAATCTGTCATGGCAAACTTGGACAACAAATCAGTAGCATATTTGGTTTGATGCACAAACAGTCTTGAAGTAGTGTACTCAATCTGCAACCCAAGAAAGTAATGAAGCAACCCAAGATCCTTAAGATCAAAGGCAGAACTTAAAAGCTTGATAATGGAAGCAGTGAAAGCCTTATCATTCCCAGTCAAAATAATATCATCTACATACAACAAAAGGAACACCAGATGACTATCATGTCTGTATATGAACAAATTACCATCAGCCCCAGAAGCCAAGAAACCAATGTGAAAGAGATGAGTGGTGAATCGTTCAAACCAGGCCTTAGGAGCCTATTTGAGGCCATATAGTGCCTTATGAAGAAGACAAACATGAGATGGGAACTGAGAGTTAACATATCCTTGAGATTGCCTCATGTACACTTCTTCCTTCAAAATGCCATGAAGAAAGGCATTACTTATATCAAGCTGCCTTAATTCCCAACCATGATGCACAGCTAAAGCCAAAAGAAGTCTCACAGTAGTAGGTTTAACCATAGGGCTGAAGGTTTCATCATAGTCAAGACCATGTTGCTGCAGATAGCCCCTTGCTACTAGTCTAGCCTTATATCTAGCTATGGATCCATCAGCATGTTTCTTTAGCCTATACACCCATTTACAAGTGACTATATTCTTGTTAGAAGGTAACGGAACCAAGCACCAAGTGTGCTGCTTTTGCAGGGATTGGAATTCTGAGTCCATGGCAGCCATCCATTGAGGGTGTTTAGCAGCAACAGCATAGGAAGGAGGTTCAGTCACAAAGTAGTCAAGCTTAACATGTAAAACTTTAGGCTTATATATACCATGCTTAGACCTGGTGACCATAGATGAGAATTATGAGAAGCAGGGATAGATGAAGAGGGACTTGGTTCCGAAGAATGAGAAGTAGGAAGAACAGTAGAATGGTCAACGGATTCAATAAGGGAAGATGGTGGATTAGATGGAAGTGGAACTACAGGAATGGGAGAGGAGGCTTGGACTAAATATGGAAGTAAGGAAGAAGTGAGATCTAAAGAGGTAGATGAAGGAATAAAGGCAGAATTGGAAGGAAAATTAGATGAAATGGGACTGACAGAATCAGAAGGAGTAGAGGATGAATGAGGAAACCACTGAGAGAAAGTAGTGGAGAAAGGAGTAGTTGGATCAGTAGAGAATGAAGGCTGAGCAAAAGGAAACAATGACTCATTGAAAAGGGCAAAACAAGCAATGTAAATCTTATTGGTTGTAGGATCAAGGCAAATATAGCCCTTTGACTGTGGAGGATAACCAAGAAAGATGCACTCTTGAGACCTTGGCTGAAGCTTGTGTTTAGTATATGGCCTAAGATAAGGATAACAAGCACACCCAAAAGCCTTGAGAGCTTGAAGAGGAGGTGGTTTAGAGTATAGAACTTCCCAAGGAGATTTGAAGCACAAAACAGAAGAGGGTAATCTGTTAATGAGAAAGACGGCAGTAGAGAAAGCATAAGACTAGTAATTGTAAGGAAGATGTGATCTATACATTAAAGAGAGACCAATTTCAACAATGTGCCTGTGCTTTCTCTCAGAAACTCCATTCTGATGAGGAGGATGAGGACAAGAGGTTTGATGCAAAATGCCATTGAAAGAACAAAATGCTTGAAAGGCAGAATTGGTATACTCAGTACCGTTGTCTGTTCTAAGCACCTTAATAGAAGTAGAAAATTGATTCTCAACAAGAGCCTTAAAATGCTTAAAAACAGACAACACTTCACTCTTATGTTTGAGCAAGAATAACCAAGTAAACCTAGTGTAGTCATCCACAAAGATCACATAATATGAAAAGCCAAGAACAGAAGATAAAGGAGTTGCACCCCAAACATCACTATGAACAATGTCAAGTACAGATTTTGATACAATGGGGGACTTAGCTAAAGGATATTTGTGCATCTTGGCACTTATACAATATTCACAAGAAGAACAAATGTTCACAATTTGAGACAAAGTGATTGAATGACAGAAATGCTTTAAAGTAGAATATAGCAACCTAGAACTAGGATGTCCAAGTCTGTAATGCCACAGCAGAAGGACATCAGACTTGATGGAATTGGAAGCAGATATGATGGATTTGGAACTGAAGGCTGAGGAAGATGATAGTGTGGAAGGAGATGGAATAGGATACACTCCATCTTTACTCAACCCTTTGTAGAGGATCTTCCCTGAAGGTAAATCCTGAATTAAGAACTTGTGAGCATCAAAATAACAAAATGCATTATTTTGGAGACACAGCTTATGGACAGACAAAAGATTAGAAATAAGATCAGGAACTCTAAGTATATTATTAAGCCTAAAGTTGTGAAAAGAGGTTTTAAGCTCACCATGACCAACATGAGTGACTGGAAGCTCCTGACCATTGCCTACTGTAACTGTTTCAGTTCCTGCAACAAGTTGTTGATGAAGACTCAACTGTGACAGATTAGGAGTGACATGATTTGAGCAGCCTGTATCAGTAAGCCAGCCATTGCAGTTCTGGACTTGAGATGAGTTAGCCACCATTGAAGCTAACTTAGCAGGGGCATGCCTCCCTTGATATGCAAAGTCCATTCTGTGGTAACAATCAAGGGCTATGTGACCACCCTTTCCACAGATTTGGCAAAATGGCCTGTTTGATTGAGGTTGGCCAGAGGAATTTTGTGATTTAGACTGTTGCCCTGAGGTAGAATGATAGCTACTATTACCAAAACCTCCATTGTTGTTGGTAAATCCACTGTGATGACCAAAATTACCAAAACCTCCATAGTTGTTGTTAAATCCATTGTGATTACCTTTGCCACCTCCTCCTCTCTGATTAGAAAATCCTTGATGTGGAGACTAAAAATTGGCATTCATAGCCATTGAAGGAGGAACCAGATCATTAGATCTTTTCTTGATTACTCTCTCCTCAGCATTAAGTAAAGTATTTAGCTCCTCAACAGACAATACATCACTACGAGTTCTGATTGCAGAACTGAAGGAATCATACTCTGAAGGTAAACCATCGAGAGCTATGTGAAGAAGCTCATCATCATCCAAGATCACAGAAACAGCAGTCAATCTATCATGAATCTGTTTGATCTTTTGGAAATATCCATCAATTGAATCATTTCCTTTCTTGACTGCACTTAGTTCATTGCGAAGACTCATAACATGAGACCTTAACACAGAGGCAAATCTCTTTTCTAACACCTTCCATACTCCCTTGGCAGATCTTTGCCCAACAGTGAGAGCAAGAATTGCAAGTGATAAAGTAGAATTGATAAAAGTGAACATTGCTTGTTCACGATTCTTCCAAGAAATGAAATTAGGGCTAATCTCAGTAGTGAGATTGCCAGAAGAATCCTTCAGAAAACGTTCTGGAACAGTAATTGAATCATCAAGAATATCAATCATAGAATAAGTTTCAAGAATTACCTAAATTTGATGCTTCCAAACAGTGTAATGGTTATAATCGAGCTTAACAGTCATCATCGAAGACATGTTTGATAACAGAAGCAACGAAGTATTGACAGGTAAAGCTGTATTAGTCACAACAGGGGTTGAACCAGAGGTTGAAGATGAAGTTGCAGATATGGAAGCCATGGATAGAGATCAATGCTCTGATACCATGAAAGATTACAGAGAAGAACGAAGAACAGAGTATAACAAAGAGAAAGAGAGAGAGAAAAGAAAGAGAGAATTATTGAATTGAACCAATTATATTGATGTAAATGAATTGCTTACAAATACAGAGACTTGTACACTATATATATACACAGTATTGTGGAGGGAAAGTTAGTTACAGACTGAGTTAAATATAACTGCCTCTCACACGTGCATACATGCCAAACTTAAGATATCAATATACCAAAGACTAAACGACACCGTTCTATTTAGTCTTGTACTTGTGCCTTCTTTATATCTGGAACTGAACTTGCTTCATCTTCAATTTCTTCAATCTTGCAATTGCTGTTAGCACTGCTTTCAAATAGTTAGTGATTTTATACTAAAAAGAGAAAGAGAGAAAGAGAGAGTAGTGGGCTTACGATGTTGATAAAAGCGTGCGGACGAGATAAATCTGTTGGGAAATGGGTTGAAGAGTTGGGTTCTGAATGAAGAGGAAAGAGGAGCAGCACATGAAGAAGAAGGAGGAGAAGACATTATTATGGAAGCTTAAAAGACAAAACCAGGGACTAGGTTTGACAAGACAAATGGTGGGAACTGTGGAGGAACTGTAACACAGATTTTTCTAGAAGAGTATAGGCAGCAGATTTTTGAAGTTGTAGTTTGAACCCGCGGTTATGTTTATGTGGTTGGCGAAGCTTTGATGTTGTGGCAGACTCCAAGCCAGATGAGAGTGTATAGACCTCTGTTTGCTTTTCCAACAGAAACGGTCCTTTTTTGTTTATTTATTATTATTTAAAAAAAAATTACTGAAACTTTTTTTTTTTTTTTTTTTTTGAGAATCAAAAAAATGGGGGCCTTTATGGCTATATTATACCCTCGAGCAGGGAGCCAACTGACAGACCTCCCAGCTAAAGGTACGCGTCTGCCAAACTGTGTGGGAGTCACCTCACATTTGTGAGTACACCTCACCACTAAATTTACCCACCAACAGAAACTTGCGGGCAGCAGGACTCGAACCTAGGTGTGTTGCACGAAGCGTCTGAGCCTTACCCACTCAAACAAGCCCCCGTTGGTAAAAATTACTGAAACTATACAATTAAAAATAAATAATTAAATCCAAATGAGATATTTTTCTAGGATCTGGCCAGTGTTACCGGACATGTTGAATTGTGGACACATGTTTGTATCCTGATGGTACCTTTTTTTTCTATTGTTTCTTGGTTTTTTTTTATTTCTCATTTTATTAGGTAAATTTTTGGATAAATTACAAAGTTAGTTTTTATCCTTTACGGCACATCTCAATTTGGTCTCTAACCTTTAAGTATTGTGTCAAAATGGTCCCGGCCATTAAGTGAGAGATGAAAAATGCTCACATGGCTAACAGTCAAAATAAAATAATATTTTCATTCCATGTGTACAGCCACATCAACATTAAAAAGAATTTTTTTTTATTTAAAAAAAAAAAAAAAAAAAAAAAAAAAAAAAAAAAAACCCCTCAATGGCCTGTGTGTTCACAGTGACCCAGTCACCCACACCTTTGAAATCCATGAGATCAAACACCGTAAGTCTCAACCTGGCATAGGTTTTCCTTGATTAACACCATGACCGAACACAAAAAACCCATCAAAGATATTCCTTTGCCAAATGAAAATTGAAGCGCATGCAATGATTCACAGCACAATGAACAATGTTCTGTGCAATGAAAACAATGCTACTAGTACCTCTAGTGATGTAACAGGTTTGATAATTTTCTTTGATTTTCATTTTATGATCATGGCTACTGCCCAGTGTCTTGGGTAATGGTGGCGGGTCAGCTTGGTTTTAAGGGAAACAGTGAGAACGGGAGAGTCAGAGAGAGACAATATGATTATACAAACTTTCCAATGAAAATGTATGGAAGCATCTGGAGCATCACCTTATAGCTCTTGGTTGGTCTAACAATTTCTCTCTTTTTTTTTTCTTTGTATAATCATTCCAATTTTTAAAGATCCATGTTTGTACTTGTTTTCTTTTGGTTTTAATCTTGTTTACATTGTTTGCTAGTTTGGGTCTAGCTTTACAGTATTGGTATTTTTTTTTAAGAATCTTTTACAGTATTGATCTCAAGTGGGTATTCGATTCTGAGGTGATTGTATTTGTTTCCTTAGCTTATTTTATTCTTAAAAGAATCGTGCAAAAAACTTTTAGTTTACTCCAATTTGTATTCAATTGATTGGCCTAATTGAAGGAGCTTGAAGAGTTTCTATCCTGGAGTCTGAGGATAGAGAGAAATCGAGAGAGAGAAGGGGACATAGAGAGCGTTATAGTAAATTAGAAAATGTTGATATTTATAATTAATGTCGCGTGGCAGCTTATGTGGAAGTCATGTAGTATAAAAAATAATATTTTATTTTGACTGTTAGTCATGTCAGTATTTTTCATCAATCACTTAACAATCGGGACTATTTTAAAACAATATCAAAAAGTTAGGGACCAAACTGACACGATTAAAAGGTTAGAGACCAAATGGAGATATGGCGTAAAGGATAAAGATCAACTTTGTAATTTACCCGATAATATTTTATTTTGGCTGCTAGCCATGTCAGCATTTTCCATCAATCACTTAACGATCGGGACCATTTTGACACAATACCAAAAGGTTAGAAACTAAACTGACACGATTAAAATGTTATGGACCAAATTGAAATATGGCGTAAAGGATAGAGACCAACTTTATAGTTTACCCAAAAAATTAAAACATATTTTTCCACAAACCCATGCCCCGTTACAAAATGAGTCTTACCCTATAAAAACGGCCAGTCGTCTCAACAATATGATGATCAGTTAATGAGAGAATCAAAACGGTGAGTAGTTTGTTTGATTTATGGCCGCCCTGTCAAGCCTATACTGCCATTCAGCCAAGAAGGAAAAAAATTCCCCTTCTCTTCTTCATTTCTGTCATCGCTCGTCACTCGTTAGTCATTAGTCTCAGTCAACTCTTTCTTCTTCTTCTTCTTCGTCTTCGGATCTAAAACGCATTTCTCTCCCCCTAATACGACGGCGTTCTCAGCTACCGCCACCGCCACCGGTTCGGTAGCTGAAGCTGGGAATGCCCCCTCTACTCCTACCCCTCCCCCTACAACGTGGCACCATTCCAAACTGGTAATGCTCCTCTTCTTAGCTCCTACAGCTACAGTAGGTTACCACACTAATCCCTAGCACTTTTTAGGCTTTGGTTTTGGATTGGATTAATAAAAAAATAAAAATAAAATTGCATTTTCCGCTATGGAAGCTCCGGTTAAGTTCTTCTGTGGTAACTCCATTCTCAACCGCCAAGTCTTTGCCAAAACGCCACCGTATTACGCGTCTTCTCTCATTTCACGTCGCCGCCGAAACGACGTCGTAACAAGACCAAGACCGAGACCGAGACCCCAATGCGTGCTTTCTCTCACTGCCTCTTCCTTCTTAGCCAATCCTATAAACCCTAACCCAAACCCCTTCTCCTTATCGCCTCTTCTGTTTTCCAACCCAATCTCTACCACCAACAATTACTACGACCAATTCCTCGCTCGCTCATCAAACGACGGCGTTTTTGCGTGGAGTCGTGCTCCGGAGAGATCCACCACCAATGGTGGAGTAATTGTGGGTGACAAAGAGCCGGTAGTGACGGTGGTGTTGTTGGGTTGGCTCGGTTCCAAGACCAAGCACCTCAAGAAATACGTGGAGTGGTACAATTCCAGGGGCTTTCATGCGTTGACTTTCGTGGTCCATGTCGGCGAGCTGCTGTGGTTTGATTTAGGCCACAGAATTGAGCAGCGAATCGCGGCGTTGGCCAACGAGCTTGTATCCTGGGTTTCGGACAAGGAAGAGGATGGTAGAGAACGCTGCTTGGTTTTCCACACATTCAGCAGTATCGGTTGGTTTGTGTAGGTTGAATGCTCTCTTAAAACTTTGAAACTACGCTTTCATTGGTTTTAAAGGATTGCGTGTCGGTGTTTATTAATTATTGTTTGCCCTGGATTTTTTTGCAGCTATAGTTCCATTCTTGGGATTTTGAAGGGTAGAGAAGATCTGATGGAAAAGGTTAAAGGATGCATTGTTGATTCGGGAGCAGCGGAGCCATTTAATCCTAAGGTAGAAACTAAAAATTGGAAAACATCTACTAGTCTAATATGTTTGATTTCATGAATGTACATTTTGCAATTCTTATTGTGTTTTGCGTTGCAACGTTGCCTAATTGAGGGTGATAGTTGTTGGAAATATAGTATGGAGTGAATAAAAAATTGATATTTTCTATGTTTTCTATGTTCACTTGAAGATGTTTTATAAGTGGTCCTTAAGTCCCACATTGGAAATGATAAAGAATATGAGTTTGGGCTTGATATTGGGTTGGGCTTTAGGCATGTGTGAACTAGGCCCACTTATCCAATTAATAATAATATTTTATTATTTTATTTTTGAGTCAGTAAGTCTGTATATAGCAGTTATCTTTGAAATAGTGTTTCAGTTTTAAGTTATGTATAGTTTCATTGTCCCTCATTCATGAAAAAAAAAATAACTTTTCAAAGAAAACTCACACAGTGAGAATTTTTGTGCATTCGTTTTGTGTCAAAGAGAGAGAAAGAGGCATTGAGTAGTTCGCAGAGCATGACCTTGTGTGCTTCGTTTTCATGCTGAAGATCATTTTATCTTGGGAGGTAGACGTCCACGAGTCTCAAAGCACCACAGTGATTGTGTGAGGGGCAAAATCTGCTTTAAGGAGATTGTGTAAAGCACAAGACTTGATCTCAATTGTTCATCCTTTCACGCATTTGGTCTGTGATTCTTTAATTATTTGCAGATTTCTATTTATATATTTAGAGTATTTGTTAATTGTATTTGCCTTTGATATCTATTTGTGCTATTGCTTATTTTTAGATCTGTATTTTGTTTCTTTTACTTTATCACAAAAGTAAATTGTTGAAAATATATCCCACAATAGTAGCTTTTGATTGATAGCCTATGCTTCTTTTATAATTGTTATGTAGCGTTGTTAATGTAGCTTAAAGATGAAAGATGTGTGTGTGTGAGTGGTTGTGGATGTGTTTGTTTATTTTAGATAATGGTTTGCAACTAGATGAAATGAATTAATGCTCACTCATTGCATGGGGCCAAACATCATACCATTTTTTAGTTCAGTGAAACTTTTGTGTCTCACAATTAGAATTGGAAGCACCTTTTAGTAAGTTTAATCATGATTGTAATTTGTCCGCAATTATTTCTACTCAAGGCTTTGATGAATTGCTATGCCATTTAGATGGGTTGTTAAAGCAGATGATTGGCATAGCAATGCATGAGCTTATTTCCTCCCTCTTTCATTCCTTGATAATAATAACACTGTCTACGGCATGATATAAAATTTTCTTCATTCTAACCAAAGGAAAAAAAGAAAAACAGGAAACATCAATCTTCAAGCAAGCCAGAAACATAGAGTCATTTGCTTTGTATTGAAAGTGCTTTTTTTTACATCTATTTAATTACTTAGTTGTTTTTCTTGGCCACTTTTATGCCTTAGATGATCATTAATGATTCTTCCCTTCTTGGACCACTATTCTCATCTTTGAAGCATTCTTTTTTCCCAAGTAAGGTCATATTAATCTAAGTAGAAAGCAGTTTCTGCAATATTTAAAAAGCAGAGCTGCAGTTCTGTACATTGACATTGGGCAGGGAGAATTCTTAAATAGCAATAGAGTGACTCTTAAGTACATTCAACTGTACTAATCACCCCAGTCAGTCCAAATAAACTATTATTGATCTGGCCTGGTTTGAAAGCAGCTTGAGATGAGCCAAGGTTCTCTTAAAAAGATGATGAAATTTACCAGATTGAATTTCTCTTTCCCTCTCTCCTTGGGCCAAAACTTACTGATTTTTTTTTTTTTTTTTTAAGATAATGAAATTTTTTGGCTTAAATACACTATTGGTCCCTAATAAGCACAAGCGATTTTAGTCCTAAAGTTTAAGGTGATCTATTTTTAGTCCCTTAAATGACATGGCCAAACAAAAAATTGACACATCGTCACTCCTCATGGACTAAAAGCAACCACTTTAAGTTTGTTAGGGACTAAAATCTATCATTGAAACTTCAAGGACTAAAAAACTCATGAATTAAAGTTTAGGGACCATCAGTATATTTTGACCAATTTGTTTTTGCATGGTAGCAGCTCTACTGTGTGATTTTATTAAAGTTACAATTGTAATTGTGAATAATTTTTGCTACAACTATAAAGTGGTTGATTGTGGGTGATATAGAAAAGTGGTAGATTCATATGAAAGTGAGTATCCACCACTTACAATTAGAGATGACCAAAATTCATATGAACTAAATATATATATATATATATATATATATATTAACATAATGGCATTTAAATTGTGTGGCCTCTTAACTCGTAAGCGTATGTGAAAAAAATTCTAAAAGGTTAATCAAAAATCGAACCTTTCCGGTATTTTATATATATATATTAATTATATAGTATTGATTTTCGTCTAGTCTAACGCATCAAATGCTTCTTATGCTTTTGTGCTTGGCAGTTGCTTTGAATCCGAAACTCAATATATCAAAAGAATTATAAAAGAGATATCAAGTCCCACGTCGAATCAGACACAACTATTTGTCACTAAATATCCAGTTGGAATAGATTCTCAAGTGGAGGAGATAGAATTGCTTTTGGATACAAAGTCAAATGGTGTTCGCATGCTAGGGATTCATGGTCTTGGGGGAGTAGGTAAAACTACAATTGCAAAAGCTGTTTATTATAGAATTTTTGATTATTTTGATTGGAGCTGCTTTTCAGAGAATGTTAGAGAAAAGTCATGGACAACCAATGGAATAATCCAACTAAAAGAGACACTTCTTTGTAAGATATTGCAAGACACATATTTAAAGGGCGACAATGTTCCCAAAGGAATTGAACTGATAACAAACAGACTTTGCCACACAAGGCTTCTTTTAATTCTTGATGGTGTGGATGAATCAAACCAGATAGACAATTTGCTTGGAAGATGTGATTGGTTTAGTTCAAGAAGTAGAATTATTATAACAACAAGAGGCAAAATAGTGGTAACCACTCTTGGAAAAGATCATCTAGTTTATGAGGTTAAGGAATTGAATCAATGTGAAGTTCATGAATTCTTCAACTTGCACACCTTCCAAATGAATAAACCAAGGGAAGACTATTCAAAAGTTGCAAAGCAAATTATACATTATGCCAATGGTCTTCCATTAGCACTAAAAATAATATGTTCTGTTTTGTGTGGAAAAAGTATACGTGAATGTGAAAATGCATTAGAAATGTACAAAAAATTCCTCACAAAAAAATTCAAGAAAAGCTCAAAATAAGTTTCGATGGATGGGAAAAAATTGAAAAGGATATTTTTCTCAATGTTGCTTGCTTTTTCAAGGGATTTAAGAAGGATTATGTTACAAATATACTAGAAACTTGCAATTTATATCCTTGTGATGGTATTTGCAAACTTATTGATAAGTGTCGCATAACTTTTAATCAATTTGACATATTGTCGATGCATGACTTGTTACAACAAATGGGCAAGGAAATCATTCAAAAAGAATCTAAACAACTTGAAAATCGTAGTAGAATATGGTGTTATGAGGATTCTTATGAAGTGCTAACCAGAAATATGGTACAAGTTCTTTTACTTCACTTTTCCTTTTTCCAAAAATGTTTTTGTTTAAAATTACAAAATTTTTATGCTTTTTAAAAATTTATATAATTGAACTTATTTATTTTATTCTTTGTTCATTTAGTGGTCTCATAAAATTCAAGTAATGATATTACACTCACCTAAACCGGTAACCATGAAATTGCAAGGCAAACCCTTTGAAAGGATGATAAATCTTAAATTTCTGTTAGTTAAAAATGTACACATTTGTGAAGAATTTAAATATATCCCTAATGGGTTACGGTTACTTGAATGGCATGATTTTCTTTTTTCCTGGCCATCTAAATATTGTCCATAAAAGCTTGTTGCACTCAATATGAGAGGTAGTAATCGCATTAGAATGGAGACAATATTCAAGCAGTTATGATTATTAGTATTTATAAATTATAATTTCTTAAAACTTTTTTGAATGTTGGCCAAAACTAAATTTTGATATTTTTTTTTTAATCTACAGGGTATCCAATTAAAATTTTTTAAACATATCAAACTTTGAGAGTGTGGCACCATTACAGAATTACCTAAATTGTGTGCCCCAAACCTAGAGACATTGGACCTTTTTTCTTGTAAAAAATTAGTTATGGTTCATGAGTCCGTTGGATTTCTTGGTAAGCTATGGAAATGGGACCTCGCATTCTGTGATAGTCTTTAAAATCTTCCAAACAACCTCAGGTTGAAATCACTTGAAAAAAGTTATATAATCTTTGTGGATGCTTTATGCTTGAGAAATTCCCCAATATTCATCAAGAAATGAAACTTAATGTAACACCAACACAAAATGTGATAAAAACAATAAAATGTGTGAACTGAATATAAGCCTTACTAAAAATAAAAAAAACAAATTACAAAACACAAAACACAAAACAAAAAATAAATTATTTTGGTTAAAGTTCTGAACGAAGAACATATTCTTTCTAGTAATTCATTTGTGAGCTATCTTTTATTTTTGTAAAATTGAATAATACTATAAGGATTGGTTTGGTATAGCTCAATTTTCATTGTTTGATTTTGCAGAAAAAATAAGTTATAAAATATAACTGCATCTATGTAAAAAAAAAAAAAAAAAGAGCAATTTAGCAATTTATTAAGAATGTAGTAAAAAAATTGTACATAACTAAAATAATCCATTATATCTAATAATCCCCATTGTTTTTTATTTTTGGAGAATTTTGATCATTTGGCAGCTTTTGAGAGTTTTTTTTCTTGTGGTCATTTCAGGAGGTTTGGATATTTTAATAATTTCAGCCAGAGGGATATGATTTTCCTGGTTAACAAAAATAAAATAGTAAAAATTTTCAACCCTAAAACACCTAAAATAAAGAAAAAAAATTGAAAAAAATTATTTTATACCCAAAGAAGTAAAATGCCATCCTAATTAAACCAAACACTTCTTATTTATTTACAATGGTAAAATGCATTTATGCTTTTGAGTTTTGAGCACAATGCCTTTTCCAGGGCACATCCTCCATATAATCTTTGAAAAAAAAAAGAAAGAAATTGAACCAAAGTCTAGTCCTGGTTGGTAACTTGCAGATTACTCCCAATGGTCAACTGTGTTTTTCTTTTTCCAAGTCAATATGAACATGATGGAAATATAGTAGTTTCGAAGAAACTGGGTTTTGGCCAATTCTTCTTCTAGACTTTGACTTAAAAGTCGTTTTCTTTGAACTTTCAGCGGTGCTTCTTAGTTCTTTCCCGTGGAGGAAACGGCAAAAGATTTTTTTTAATACTTCTTTAATTAAAGCGCGTTGGGCCAAGAATAATTTCTCACCCAATTTATATCTTTACTTTGGTTGGTTGGTTGGTTGGGGTTGGAGAATTGAGGAAATAGAAAATTAGAAGGCGGGGGGATAAAAGAGATTTAAAGGCTAAGAGTTTTTCAATATCGTTTTGTGTAATTCAAATGCTAAAAAATGTGGGTTTAATTTTTAAACCACTAAAAAATTAACATGGTTATATATTTTGAAAATCTAACATTTAGATTGCATATTCATTATGTTGTAATTAACATGCATATTGAATTTCATTCAAATTAGATATTATTTACTTTTAAATCTATAAACTTATTTTTTTATGTATAATTTAGTACTTCAAAAAATTGAAATTTAAATATTTAATTGATAATATAGTTATTGATTTTTGATCTTCGTGAAATTTTGTAAGCATGGATGATATAATAAAAAAATGTAATCTTATAATAGACTTGTTAAAATTTACATCAAATAAAAAAGATGTAGGAAGTTTGTAGGCATTGCCTACAAACTAATTTGTAGGCAAACTACAAATTTTCTGACCAAAAAATTTGTAGGAGAACTTTGTTCTTTATAAATCAATAAAATAAACTCAAAAAGCTTGAATCTTTCAATTTCAAGAATTATTTGTATATATTTTTTTAAAAAAAAATTAAGAGAAGTTCATGACTACTAGCAAAGCGTAATTTTACAAAATTACAAAAGAGATCAAGTGATCAAAATAAAAGAAGACCGCTATTAAATTTTCCTTTTGTTTTGAAGGACCCCGCAAAGAGAATAAATCAACAACCTACACAGCAAGCTTGAACCAATCACTTTACCATAGGATTCAAATCAAAATACCCTTTGGCTTCAATGTCATATGATGTTGCTAACTTGCTTTATGGGTTTAGTGCTTTTAATTTTTAGCACTTTCTTAGTTCTTTCGACGTTGCTCAAAGCATATATCTTCCCACTTTGGATTTGAAATGTCAAAATGCGTGGGATCGTCGATTACTTGTAGGGACACTGCCAGTCAAGGAAAGTTCGTGTAAAGACTAAATAAAGTTCTTGTAAAGACGAAATAAAGGACACTGCCAGAGTGCCAGTCAAGGGTCAAGGAACTTTGACAACAATAAAAGTTTTTTTTTTTTTTTTTTTTTTTTGCGGTTCCCTTACTCTCACGTTTTAATTTTTAAAATTTTTTTTAATTCCATTCTTCTTTATTTTGAATTAAAAAAACATTTTTTTTTGGTAAATAAAAATAAGGGTTAACTAAGTTACGCTAGCCCCAAGCAGGGTATTTAAGTTAAGACCCGCTAACCAACCCTTATAGATGTCTACTAATGAAGAACTGTTGGCAGCAGAACTCAAACTTAAGTAGGTTAGATAAAGTGCTCGAGCCTTAGCAAAACACTCCTACTGTTACTTCTCATACCTAAATTTAGGTAGTACCATATAACTTTAAAAAAAAAAAAACTGCAACCCAATTGACAAAACAAGACATCAATAAATACCTTCTCTTCCCCTCCCTTTGTTTCACTTTGAGGCATAAGTAGAGATAATTTCTTAATACTCAATCTTTTTTATATTTTCTTCCTCACATGTTTCTATGTCAATCTTTAGTTGTTCAAAATTGGAATACTCTTTTACACTAGAATTTGTGTATATTTCAAATGGTCATTTTGTATATAGAAATACAAAGAAAGAACACTCTTTTCCCCTTTTACTACGTAACTATACGTTTCCTTCTATTTTTATGAGTTGCCCTTAGTATTTGGTTTTAATTTGGTTTGGATCTCATGCAAACTCTTCAGTATCAACCTTAACTGTAATCATTATCTTTTTTTTTTTTTTTGGTTGATAGAAGCCGTGGATTGCCTAATATTTGTATAGGTAATAGGTAGCTTTTTTTCTTTTCTTTTTTTTCTTTTTCTTTGACTTAAACTTAATTTTGAGAAGCATCTTCAATTTCCTCTTTCAATTCGGTTTTAGTCTTAGATTTTATGATTGTTGCCTTGATGTTGATGATTGGATCATTGAGCTTCAGTGTGGATAGGTTTTTTATGTTGGACAGGCTACTTCTCCCGTTCTCCCTACTCCGTAATCATCTGGAAACAAATTTTTTGAAGCACAAGGTACAACAACCACGTTTGATGCAGGGCACAAGCAATTGAAACTTGAAACATGTTTTATGTTTTTTAATATAAAAAAGATTATTTATGGGCCCCGTTTTTCTTTAGATATTTCTTTCAATTTTCTATTTTCTAAGTGGAAAGAGTGCTAATCAAGACAAAGTGCCCAAGTTTTTTGTCCTCGTTGTTTGTAGAACTTTGTTGGATTGCATATATTAATTAGTGCCCAGGTTTATTGACTTTGTCATCTGTATACTCTTAGCGTAATAATTTTTTTGTTATTAGTCATAATCAGGGACGGAACCAAGATTCATACCGGGGGGGGGGGGGGGCCAAAGCTTAAAACCAAAAAAAAAAAATTATGAAAATAAAAACTAACATCTATTTCATATTCAACTAAATACTACATACAAAATAAGTATTTTTTAAACATTTCATACTATAAAACACATCAACAAAGTATAACATACAAAATATGTGTTTTTTATTTTGTGCCCCATTTTTGTTTAGTCCATATTTTTTTTTTTTATTTTGTTTTTGCAGTTAAAGGGGCATAAATTTTATTTATTTATTTATTTTCTTGTAGGTCAATATCTAAATATTTTAGAGGAGGAGAGACAAATACATATATATATACACACACACACACACACATATAAGGGCAAATCTTAATTTTTTTTATACTAGTTTTTATTTTTAATTTTTAATTTGGGGGTGGGTGGGGGGGCAATGGCCCCCCTTTGCCCTAGTGTAGGTCCGCCCCTAGTGATAATTGTGATGAGTATTATGCGTTTGTGGGTGAAATTATTTTTTCATCACACCTGTAGATTTGATTGGAAAATGTAGTAATCCCCAATTATAATTGATGAAAATTATTAACCTTTACCCCCAAAAAATGGAAGAGTTTCTGAGAACGTGATATAAAAGGGTAATTATAGATTTACATTGTACTAGCAATGTAAATTTAACATTGTAAACTAAAAAAATGTGTACAACATTGTACAAGGAGAGGGGGAGAGTGCCATTTTTTTCAAAGTTTTAATTTTGTTGGAACTTATTTATGTGAATGCACTAGTTTTTAACAAAAGAAACAAGTTTAACTTGAAAAATCTCACTAACTATAGAATTATGTGAATGTGTTGTTTTTGAAGGCTGATTTATACTACTCGGAGTAAAATTCCATGCAAATTGGATTTATTTGAATGAAATCCAAATGCAAATTGGAAATTTTTGAAGGCTGATTTATGTATGTTCTTTAGGTTCTTAACATGCATGTCAAATTTCATTCAAATAGGATATTATTTATTATTAAATCTATAAACTTATTTTTTATACATAATTTAGTATTAGAAACAAATACAAATTTAAATATGTGATTGATAATATAGTTATTGATCTTTGATCTTTGTAAAATTTTGCAAGCACAAATGATATAATAAAAAAATGTAATTTTATGGTAAATTTATTAAAATTCTCATCCCATAAAAAGATATAGGAAATTATAGCCATTGGCTATAAACTAATTTGTAGGCAAACTTTGTTCTTTATAAATCAATAAAATAAACTTAAAAAGCTTGAATCTTTCAATTTCAAGAATGATTTGTATACAGTTAGCAAAACGTAATTTTACAAAATTATAAAAGAGATCAAGTGATCAAAATAAAAGAAGACAGCATAACTTTTCCTTTTGTTTCGAAGGACCCCGCAATGGGAATAAACCAGCAACCTACACAGCAAGCTTGAACCAAGCACTTTACTGTAGGATTTAAATCAAAATACCCTAATTATGGCCTCAATGTCATATGACGTGGCTAACTTGCTTTATGGCTTTAGTGCTTTTACTTTTTAGCACTTTCTTAGTTTCTTTCGATGTTCCTCAAAGCATATATACGTTCCCACTTTGGATTTGAAAACTGAAAACGCATGGGATCATCGGTCACTTTTATGGATACTGCCAGTCATGGAACGAAAGTTCGTGTAAAGATTAAATAGGGGTTTTTACTTTTATGGACACTGCCAGTCATTTATAATTAAGGTTGTCTCCAGAGTCCGTTATGCTCTCTTCACTCATATCTTTAATTTCCATTTAGTCACATCTTTCTTTCATTCTCATCTTCTCCTTCCATATTTTCTCAATTATTTTTCTTGTAGATTCCGATGGCTCTGCAAATCAACGAAGAAGGCTCTTCTTCTTCCACTGCCCGATACATGTATGACATTTTCTTGAGCTTTAGAGGTGAAGATACTCGTTATAATTTTACTAGTCATTTATATAAGGCTTTATGTGATGAAGGTTTTAACACCTTTATTGATGATGACAATCTTCAAAGCGGAGAAGAAATTTCAACAAAGCTTCTCAAAGCAATAGAATTGTCAATGATTTCGATTATTGTATTTTCTGAAAATTATGCATCTTCAACTTGGTGTTTGAATGAGCTTGTCAAAATTCTTGAGTGTAAGAATTTTGGCCAATTAGTTCAACCTGTTTTTTACAAAGTATATCCATCAGAAGTACGTAAACAGAAGGGAAAGTTTGGGATTGCACTAATTGAACATGAAAAAAAACATAACAAAGATAAGGTTCAGAGTTGGAGGGCAGCTTTAACCAAAGCAGCTGATTTTCGTGGATTCACTTATGAGGAAGGGTATGTATCTATTACTACTTTTTTGCCTTCTTGTAGTATAAAACATTAATAGTTTTGTTATTATCACCATTTAATTCCAAATAATCAAAGCATACTGAAAGTTAGTACATGGTAAAATTTCAAATTCATCATGCGTAGGTAGAAGAATATTGATTTCTAAATTAACACACAAAAATATATACTTCTAGAAGGGTAAATGATTTCACCTTACGATGTTACATGTCCATGTACTAAATAGGAAATAAACAAGAGAGACTAGAGAAACATTGGATCCACTTTAGATTGCCTCTTCTATGCTGCTTCCTTTCTCCATATAGATTTTGATTAAGTTTTTTGAGAAGCTAAGAGATAGGAAAAGTCACAATCACATCCATAATCACTTGCCAAACAAAAATTTCAGAATAAGAATTTTTTCATAATAAAAAAATTGTCACGACTTGCAATCCAAATGAATTCCAAGTTTGCAACCATGACCAACATGTCAATACCAAGCTTAAGCTTTATATTAACTAGCCGCGAAACCGCGCGTTGCGCGTGATAATTATTTTTATTGTGGTTTTATTAAAAAAAAAATTTACAATTTAAACTAATCTAATAATGAGTAATGTATTTCGTAATTATATTTTTATTTATTATAGGAATAATCATAAATGTAATATAGAAACAATTCAAAACACCAAAAAAACGTAAACTAAAAAAAAATTAATAAAACTTAACAATGATTAATTGAACCAAATTAGGATAAAATTTTGTTTTTGATAATCTATTAAGGTTATTTTCTTTGTAGAAATTATAATTTTGGCCGCCCAAAACATATTATCAAATAAACAATTATTAGCAAAATCTAAGAATTAAATTTCTATACATGCATTGTTATAAAATAATAATAATTAGAATAAAATTGCAAAAGTTAAAATTTGTCACCTATCCGATTATTTTCGTTTGGCTAACCTTTGCTTTTCTTTAAATAAATGGCATTATAGAGTACTTCTAATACAACTATTAAGAGTACTTTGTCCACCACAAAGGATTAGAAAATAAACAAAAATTAGTAAAGTCTCATAGTTTAACAAATAAATTGAACACTATAAAAAATCATGCTGTGTAACAGAATAAATACCAAATTATCCAAATCATGCTATGTAATAGAATAATATTATATTTTTATATGTTATATTTAATTCTTTAGAACGCAATAGGATAACATTTAACAATCAAAGAGAATTAAAAAAATAAATAAAAACAACAACAACAACAATTTAAAAAACAAAACTAAATCACAATTTAAAGAACAAAACTAAATCATATTAACCCAAAATAGAGTTTTAAAGAATATAAAATATTATCAACCTAAAGTAGAGATGCAAGAAAAATAAAAAAAATCCACCAAAAAAATTTAGAGAGAGAGAGAGAGAGAGAGGGAGAGAGAGGGAACTTTTTTTTTTTTTTTTTTTTTTTTTTTGTGAGGGAAAACTATGTATAGAATAGAAGAGATGGTGACAAATTTATAGTAAGAGGGTGTGAATAAGAAGAGATAAAAATAAAGGAAGATGAAGGGAAAGGGGAAGAATGATATTAATGTAGAGGGTAGTGGGGAGATGAAAAGGTAAGGGAGGGAGAAAGATTGAAGAAGTAGTGGGGATATGAAATGGTAAGGGAGAGAGAAAGGTTGGAGAAGTGTAAATATTAAAAAAAATAAATGTTAAAAAAAATTATAGGAAAATTGGAAAAAAAAAAAAAAAACCTTAAAGCTTAAAAGGCTTCAACGTTGTTGTTGTTGTTGTTTTTTTTTTTTTTTTTTTTTTTTTTTAAAACTGAAAAGGCTCACACAAAATCCTAAAACTGAACTGAAAAGGTTTTGGATTGGGTTTGATAGTAGAACTAAATAAATAAGAGGTGTACTGGATTAATTATACAGATTTATTATAGGGTGATAGTAGAAATAAATAAATAAGTAGTGTGCTGAATTTATTATAAGGTGATAGTGGAAGTAAATAAATAAGTAGTAGGCTGCATTTATAGGACTGAAAATTGTAAAAATCATTTTAAAATTGTAGGAAAATTATATTTTAAAAAAGAAAAAAAATGACGTGGCAGTTGATGTGGCACAACGTGAGAGCAGCAGCATTAAACGCTACGCTTCAGCTTTTAGTAATATATAGATATGAACCAAAGTGATAGGCCAAAAAACGTATTGACTCTTTGTGATAAATTAACTAATTAATTAGTCAAGTGAATTAGTTAAGTTAATTAACATGCAATACGCGTGGTAGCACAAACAAATCACCAATTAACTAAATGCAGCAAAAATCAAATTTGACACGGGTGATTTGTTTACGAATGGAGAAAACCAACACGACAAAAACCCCACTGAGTGATTTTAAGGTCACCACTCCCGAGAATCCAATATCACAACAAGCGGTTACAAGTAAAGGAATCTTAGCACCTTATACCAACCTACAGTTGAACCCTTACCCCAATACCCAATTGGACTTGTTCTGTAGTGACAATCTCTTCTTATAATGCACGGCTCTCAGTACGTGACTAACCAATTACGCAGATTCCAATATGCGACTTCAATCACCAACTAGAGAAGGTTGTTGGTTGCAAAGTTTTTCAGTTTATCACACAATGAAGATTGAGAAGATGCTTGGTTACAAAACCCTACAGTGTACAAACATAGCAACTTCTTCACAAGAAAGATGAATTAGGGCAAATTCTGTCTCCGATCACAATTTGCTTGAACAAACTTTGCTTAACACTTGTGCAACTTGTGTCACCTTTGACGGCCCTTAAAATAATTCTTATATATGTCTAGGGTTGTGAGAAAAGAAAGCCCAAACATATAATCACGGATTGGATGAAAAAAAGACTCGAAAATCTGAGTTTCATAAACCTCGATAAATGCCCTATCTGTCGAGCTGCTGTCGAGCCACGGGGTTCAACAGCTCTTCAAGACTCGATAGATAGCTAGCTGTCGAGCTTTAATGAACAACACTTTCTGCACTCGAATCTTGGACAGACTTGCATGGCTTCAACACTTGAACTTGAAACAAGTTCATTGAAGTATTAAACACATCCTAGATCTACCCAATTACAAGTAAAGTGCGTTTTGTCAAAGGATTAGTAATTACATAAAATAGTGACATATGTTCCTTACAAGTGAATCACATATGTCCTAACACAAAGTAAACATGTGAACAAAAAATAGTCTACTTGTTAGTTGATAAATAGGTTATCTAATATTTTTCTCCAAATTATAACAAACATCTCTACAAAGTTAAGCACAAAACTACTAAAATGGAAAGTAAAAGCTAAATGAAAATGTTAGGTACTAAAGACTTAGGAACTAATGTATTTAAAACTCTAATGTGTAATGTTGGCAAACCATGATCAAAACAATTATTAGTCTTGTTTAGACTTACTCAAAGTGTGTGTGTTGTATGTAAAGTTGGAATCGAGTGGCTGCAGAAGTATTAGTTACTTTTAGCCTGTCTCGATTGATCAAAGCTTCGACTCAATCGATCGAATATCGGGCAGAATGTTTTTTTCTACAGAATTCCAACTCAGCCATAGCTCATTAAAATGTTTAGGGTTTTATGTTTTGCCCTAGATATATAAGGTAAACCCTAGCCACGTTTTTGAGTTGCTCACATTACTGTTTGTGTGAATTTCTTGTAAGATCTGAGAGGTGCTTGCCTTCACACAAGCTTAGGATTGTCAAGAAAGAGATTTCTTCAAGAACTTGATGATCATTCAGTTGCTGCCATAAGAGCTTAAAGATACACAAGTGGAAGTGCTTGTACTTGCTGGAGAACCCAAGAAAGAACGAGTCCGTGGTCTTGGAGCTTGCACGTGGTCATGTCAGTAAGTTTTCTACTGGTGGGTAGCAATAGGATGTTAGTGGTCTAAGTCGCTATTATACAAACTTCGATTCTTTCATAGTGGATTCAAGTTTACCTTAAGGATAGCTAGGTTAAATCTTCCCCAAGTTTTTAACCGATTTGGTTTTCCTGGATGATCATATCTTTGTGTTCTTTATATTCCACACTTTACATTGATATGATTATATGATTGTGTTAACCTAGAACTGCATAATTTGACTAAGTAATAACTTGACTAATTAACTAGGTTAATCCAGTGGTGTTTTAAGGGGTCTAAAAATAAACAAGTGGTATCAGAGCAAGTTACTCTCTTGTTGTAGATCTTTTGATCTCTGAGCTGATCCTTGACCCCTGTTGTCATGGAACAAGGACACTTTCTAGTTATTCCTCCTCACTTTGATGGGAATAATAATGCTTATTGGAAAGTAAGGATGAAAGCATTCCTGAAATTTATTGATGAGAGAGTCTGGAACTCCATTGAGTACGAATGGGAGAAGCCCACTACTCCTGTGAGTGAGCGGCAAACTTCTCAAAAAGAAGCAGCCGCGTTCAATAGCAAAGTTATGAATGTTATCTTTAACGTTGTTTTTATGGAGGAATTTCAGAGAATCTCTAATGTTGAGGTTGCTCACACTGCATGGAATATCCTCCAAACTGTGCATGAAGGCATAAATGCGGTTAAAATTAATAAGTTATAGCTATTAACTTCTAAATTTGAGAGCATTAAGATGCCTGATGATGAATACTTTAATGAATTTTATGCTAAACTTAATGACATTGTTAATTCTACATACAACTTGGGTGAAATCTATGATCAACCTAAAATTGTTAGGAAGATTCTTAGATCTTTAACTAAAGATTTTAGACCCAAAGTGACTACCATCACTGAGAGCAAGGATGTGGACTCCATCCCTGTTGATGAACTTGTAGGATCTCTTTAGTCCTATGAGTTAGATCTACCCAAAACTAGCAAATCCAAATTAATGGCTCTTAAGTCAGTTGATGATGTTGATGTTGGTGAATTTGATGATGAGCTCGCTGCTACAGAGATTGCTTACCTTGCCAAGAATTTTAGAAATTTCCTTAGAAATAGTAACAGAAGGGTAAGAGGTTATAACACTGCTGAACCTAGAAATTTTAGGAAAAATGATCCCACTAAGGTTAGCAACACTGAAAAACCTAGAGAAAAAGTAGGTCAATCTTCTAATAAATCTATGGGTTCTCATTGTTTTGGATGTCAAGGGTATGGTCATATGAAATCTGAATGTCCAACATTCTTGAGGTCTAAGGGTAAGGCTATGGCTATAACCCTTAGTGATAATGAAGTTTCTGATGATGAGTCTGGGTGTGACGAGGATGAAAACTTTATTGTTTTCACTGCTACTGTTGTAGTAAATGAAAGTGTGTCTGTTGAAGAGAACCCTTCTGATGGGGAACTTCAAGAAGCCTATAATAAACTTTGCAAAGTTGCTGCAAAGGATGCCATAAATGTTGAATTAGGCTTAAAGAACTTTGCATCTCTTAAGCTTGAAAAGAAAAATCTACTTGTGAATCTATTTGATGCTAATGAACTTTTGAACAATGTAAAAACTGAGAATATGCTTTTGATTGATAAAATTAAGAATTTGAAACTTGATTTATCTGTTACTAGATCTGCTAGTTCTAAACTTGATCATATGCTGAGTGTTCAAAAGTCTCCTTTTGATAGATCTGAATTAGGTTTTGTTGAAAGCATCTCTGTATCTGCACCCCATTCCACAAACTTTGTTCCTTCTTCTTCCACTGAACCCCCTGTGAGTGAGATTGTGAGTGAGACTATTAAACCTGTAGAAGTCACACCTCCTAGAAAGATTAGGGTTGATCTGAAAGAGTCTAAACCTAAGGAGTCTACCTTTTCTAAGGACAAGTTGCATGGTAAGGCTGCTTGGGTTTGTCATTTTTGTGGAAAGTCTGGACATATTCGTCCAAACTATTACAAGTTGCAAGCTGTTAAGAGAGCAAACAAACCAAAAGTACCTGTGCCTCAAGCATAAGATCCTATGGTACTCATTGGTGAATTGGTAAAGGCTATAAACCTTTATTCCAATCCTGGAGTTGGGAATCATTCCCATGTGAATAAGAACTCCAATGCTCGTGGTGCATTTAAAAAGTTTTGGATGCAAAAGGCTCAATCTAATTGAATCTTTCTAACATGGTCTTTGTGCTTCATTACTCTACTCTTTATGACTATTGTTATTTGGTTTTTTTTTTTTTTTTTTGCTTCTAGGATTTGCATTGCATAACATTCATGCATTTCATTCTAGGACTGTTTTTGTTTCTTCTTTTCAAAATTAAAAAAAAAAATTAAAAAAAAAAAGGAAAAAGGGAAGCAAATTGTGTTTTGTGTTTATTTTCTTGGTTTTGATAACGAGGTTGGTCAATTTATTTTACATAACATGTCTATGTACCTTGTTTAGCTTTGATGAGCTTATTTATTACACTTTATTAGTTGAAGTTTTGTAGTGCATGTTGTGTGAGAAAAATTTTTATGGTTTTTGATCACTTTGTCTTGATCTTAAAGTCACATGTCTTTGACTGTCGGATTTGAACCTTTTGAGAAAGGCATAAATAACCATCTTACCACTGTTCACTTGCAAATCATGAACACCTTAATACATATCGTAAGATTTTGTACTCAAGAAAGTGAAGCACATGCACAAAAAGAACATAAGGTGTAGCCTCGGTTTAAATGCTTAAAATTGGTGTGTACATTATTGGACTTAATGTTAAATCAAACAACTAAAATTGGTGTGTACATTATCCCGGCTATTTTAATAAGTTTCTGATTAATTAAAATTTATGTGTACAATATGAGGCAAATCAAGAAACTTACATGATTACAAGCTTATGTTCTAGGAGATGTGGGAGTTATATGATGTAACTCGTTAGGTGATAGTCTCTTTCAAATTCTATGTGATGAATTTTGTAGACTTTGTGTTTGATTTCTATTCACATATCACCTCACATGTATCTCAAGCTTTTGCTAGTTGCACACACTACACAAGTTATTCTTTACTAAACATTGTACATGTTATTGTGTGTGTTTTTGGTCTGACCAACCAAGTTTGAAAATTCCTTGAGTTTTATGCCAAACATATTTGTTGCTTGAGAATTTAAGAGAATGGATTGAAAATTTTATTTTTGGGAAAATTGGGTTCAAAACATGTGTTTTTGAAAGACATTTCATCTCATACTCATGCATATTGTTTTAAAAATTCAATACTTTGAGGAGTTTCTGCACAAAAATTGCTTTGTTTTTCAAAAATTTGTTTTTTCCAGAATTTCAATCGATCGAATCTGTTCTTCGATCAATCGAAATTGCAATTTAAAGTTTTGGTCAGCCGCTGCCTGTTTCGATCGATCGAACCTAAATTTTTATCAATCGAAAATCGTATTGGGAGTTTTTTCAAAGATTGATTTTGACGTGTTCAAACCACTTTTTCAAAAAGTTTTCAAACCTTTCTCTCTCCATATGACCCGGTCAAGGCTCCAATCCCATTTTTTGTTGTTTTTTATCATTCTTTTTGCAAGGTTTCTCTCTCCAAAGGCCGGTAAGACACTTATACCCTTCCTTTTGAGTTTATTTTCAAGTTTCATGCATTTTAATTGGGAATTTCAAACCTATGCATATTTGGGGTTTTTGTTGATTCAAGCCAAATTTGTTGAAATTGATCAATGGGTTTTTGTTGGGGGATGATATAAACATGATCTATAAGGTTTAATTTGATCAATTTGTTGAATTTTAAGAAATTGAAAATTCTAGGGCTTGTATTTACCCGAATTGGGGATTTTGTTCAAATTGAGTTTAATTGATGCAATTGGCTTGTTGGATTGATGTAATTGATCATTATAATATGTATTCTAACTTGTGTGATGATCAATTGGTCAATTTTTTTTTACAAATTGAACAAGTGGTTTTTTCTAATTTTGGGGTTTTTACTAGAAACTCTATGCTCAAGCCAATTTTGTGAATTTGAACTTAAATTGAACTTATTCTCACTGCATTAGAGCATGCATCATGACATTTAACTGTTCATGCATCATATAGATTGTTATTTCTATATTGTTTTGTGCTAACTTGCAGTTTGCCCTTGGTTTTTCTTATTTCTTTTTGGTTATGTCCTTGTGTCTTGTCCTTACCCTAGCATCATGCCTAGGAAGACTAGAGCCCATAGGACATCCTCCTCTTCTTCTGCTCCTTCCCCTTCGAGTGATTTGTTTCCGAGTGAGAAAAACTGTGAGCTGTATGAGATGCTAAACCTTAGGAGAAAATTTTGGGCTACGCGTAAGGTGTTATTAGATGTGCTTGATCCAGCCATTAAGGCTAACTTTGAGCGTAATGGCTGTTTACCTTTGTTGGATATTAGTCCTCCACCTCCAGCTACCCTGATTAGAGAGTTCTATTCGAACATCTCTATCCATATCTATGATTCCAACACTTTAGTAAAGGGTTGGATACGAGGTGTAGAGTTCACCATTACTCCTAGAGTCGTGGCTGATGCTCTTAGGGTACCGTTGGTCCAGCACCCTATCTATCCCTATGATGTGTCCCCTCCCTTGGAGGACATCATGTCTTACATCACTGGGTCTTTTATCCAGTGGGGTTTTGATCCTCGGATCACGACTGCTGAGCTTATTGAGTTACTATCTTTTCTTTAGGATAGCGTGTCATTCTTTATGGCCTATCACTCATCTGCACACCATTCCTTTGGAGCGTTGTGCATTTTTGTTCACTCTTGCTATAGATGCTCCTATTTCTTTTCCTCATCTATTTCTTCGTTCTTTGAATGAAGTGTATAGGAGTTCTTCTACCACTCATGCTCTTGTTCATCCTATTTTCATTCATAGGATTTTGTTGTTTTTAGGGTTAGATGACTTCCCTGCTTCTGAACCCATACACATTATTGCTCCTATAGGTGCCTCTTTTCTTAGGCAGAGGGCTGCTCATATGAGAGAGAGCTCTAAACGCCCTAGAGTTAAGCCTTTTGGTACCGTACCCCCTCCTTCTTCTACAGGTACTACTGCTAGTGAGACGTCTACTGATCATGCTGATGCTATTGCTACTAATGTTCCTCCGCCATCTACTTCAGATGACTTTGAAATTTGTCATATGTTGGAGACTGTCTTGACCATTCAAGCGGCTCAGGGTCAAATTTTGGTGGACATCCTTGATGAGCTTTGTGCTTTGCTAGTAGACTTGGCGCATCTTCGACGTTCGCCTTCACCACCTCCTTTTGATGATGGACTTTGATTGCCCTTTGGCATTCCGTCACAAAAAGGGGGAGTACATTTTGGATACTTGTAGAGGATTTTTTGTAGTTAGGGGGAGTTTTTTTGTTCATTGGAGCTTATGGAGTTGTTTAGATTATATCGAGGTGCTTCACTGTGTGTGTATCATTTTTTTGGCTCTTGATGTTTTTTTTGGGCTATTCATGATAAGGGGAGATACATTTATTTTTTTATATGTTTCTTGTTTCACTGCTTATTGATTTATTTTTATGAGCTATTCATTGATATATGTCTTTATTTTGTGTTGTGTGAAATTAAGAATTTATTTTGTTTTACTTGTATTTTCTACACATGCGTTTATGCATTTTGTTGTAATAAGCATTTTTTTGTAAAGGGTTTTTCTTTGTAAACTTTGAGCATTTAATTGTGTTTTGTCATGCATTGCCACAGGGGGAGTTTGTTAGGTTCTAAAGACTTAGGAATTAATGTATTTAGAACTCTAATGTGTAATGTTGGCAAACCATGATCAAAATAATTGTTAGTCTTGTTTAGACTTGCTCAAAGTGTGTGCGTTGTATATAAAGTTAGAATCGAGTGGCTGCAGAAGTATTAGTTACTTTCGGCTTGTCACGATCAATCGAAGCTTAAACTTGATCGATTGAATATCGGGCAGAATGTTTTTTTCTACAGAATTCCAACTCAGCCCTAGCTCATTAAAACGTTTAGGGTTTTATGTTTTGCCCTAGGTATATAAGGCAAACCCTAGCCACGTTTTTGAGTTGCTCACATTGCTTTTTGTGTGAATCTCTTGTGAGATCTGAGAGGTGCTTGCCTTCACACAAGCTTAGGATTATCAAGAAGGAGATTTCTTCAAGAACTTGATAATTATTCAGTTGCTGCCATAAGAGCTTAAAGATATACAAGCAGGAGTGCTTGTACTTGCTAGAGAATCCAAGAAAGAAGGTATCCATGGTCTCAGAGCTTGCACGTGGTCGTGTCAGTAAGTTTTCTACTGGTGGGTAGCAATAGAATGTTAGTGGTCTAAGTCACTATTGTACAAACTTCGATTCTTTCATAGTGGATTCAGGTTTACCTTGAGGATAGCTAGGTTAAATCCTCTTCAGGTTTTTTATTGGTTTGGTTTTCCTGGGTGATCATATCTTTGTGTTCTTTATATTCCGCACTTTACATTGATATGATTATATGATTGTGTTAACCTAGAACTACATAATTTGACTAAATAATAACTTGGCTAATTAACTAGGTTAATCCAATTGCGTTTTAAGGGGTCTAAAAACAAACAAAAAATAAAACTAGCTCTTATGAAGCTCAATTAAGGCTCCAGCTACTACTCTATTGCATAAAACCTGCTCACTGATTTTTTATTTTGTTTTTTATTTTTCTAAAGAAGGTAAGCTAACAGAGCTCAATAAAAGGGGTTAGGTGGTATGAGTTATAAAGAATGCATAAATACATGAAAATTAGAAAATTTTCTTAATACGTGAATACACTTCGAGGTAAACTTCTTTAAGCATGCACACATAATTTTTCATGAGCTTTATAAAAAAAAAGATCTTTAGATAGCTTTGAAAAATAATTTGTATACTTTCTCTAAAGATATATCTCATTAGATCCAGAAAATATTTTCCTTAGAAATTTTTTTTTTTTTTTTTTTTGGCTAGATAAGATAGAATTTCATTCTTGTACCTTAGGTCTTGTGACCATTTTTTACATACATTGTACTTATATTCTTTATATATTGATGTATGTTTTTCACCTACCCTTACATGTGTTGTTTCTTTTCTCTCTTAATGCACATGTCTCTTCTTATGTGTATGCAATCTATTATTTCTGTTTCACACAAAGATGCCTTGATGAGTTTTGTTTAAAGTGTTTCAGAAATACAGGTTGTCAAAGTCTTCTTGCCATAAACTCTCTTCTTTTAAAGTTTTTCAAGAGTTTATGTTAGGATAGATTTTATTGTATTCAACAAGTGAATATGAGTTGAGTGATTTATGACTTCTCTCATATGTTCATTTTTTTGTTGTGATTTTCTCACGGGTTACCAAAGGGAGAGATTGTTAGGACATATGTGATTCACTTGTTAGCAACATATGTCACTACTTTATGTAATTGACTAATCCTTTGACAAAACACATTTTACTTGTATTTGGGTAGATCTAGGATGTGCTTAATACTTCAAGAAACTTTGTTTCAAGATCAAGTGTTGAATCCATGCAAGTCTATCCAAGATTCAAGCTGAAAAGTGCAAGTTCATTAAAGCTCGACAGCTAGTATCTATCGAGCTTGAAGAGCTATTCCAGCGCCGTGGCTCGACAGCTGCTCGACAGATGGCTATCTGTCGAGGTTTATGAAATTCAGATTTTCTGTTCTGTTTTTCATTCAATCCATGATTGTATGTTTGGACTTTCTTTTCTCACAACCCTAGACATATAAAAGGATTATTTTAAGGGCCGTCAAAGTGGACACAAGTTGCACAAGTGTTAAGCAAAGTTTGTTCAAACAAATTGTATTCAAGCAAATTGTGACCGGAGACAGAATTTGCCTTAGTTCATCTTTCTTATGAAGAAGTTGTTGTGTTTACGCACCGTAGGATTTTGTAACCAAGCATCTTCTTGATCTTCATCGTCTGGATGAACTAAACCAACAACCTTCTCTAGTTGGTGATTGAAGTCGCGTACTAGGATCCACGTAATTGATTAGCCACGTATTGGGAGCCATGCATTACAAGAAGAGATTGTCACTACAGAACAAGTCCAATTGGGTATTGGGGTAAGGGTTCAACTGTAGATTGGTATAAGGTACTGGGATTCCTTTACTTGTAACTGCTTGTTGTGATAATGGTAGATTCTCAGGAGTGGTGACCTTAAAATCACCCGGTGGGATTTTTGCCGTACAGGTTTTTCCTATTCGTAAACAAATCACCGTATCAATTTATTTTCCACTATATTTAGTTTAATTGGTGATTTGTTTGTGCTGTCACGTACAATTGCATGTTAATTTGATTAATTAATAAACTTGGCTAATTAATCAATTAATTAATCACAAGGAGTCAATACGTTTGTGGCCTATCAGTTTAGAGAGAGAAGAGAGTGTTTGGGAGGTGACCAGGCACGGACAAATCAAGAGAGATCAAGGAAATGAAGTCCGAATCGCATAGAACCTTTATATAGAAGTTCAGTAAATCTCGACAGATAAAGGTGTCGAAAGGTGTCGAGATTTAAAAAGTTCGACAAATGCAGCTATCGAGAGGTGTCCAGAGGTGCCCACAGCAAAATAAGCTTGATGGATCGAAAAGCTCTCAAGGGGATAGGAACTTTCTCGATCGATCCACATAGCTATCGAGAGGTGTTAAGATTGCGATAAAAAGTAACTGAAGAGCTCGACAAATAAGCCAGGTGTCGAAAGGTGTCGAGGTGCTGTCGAGATTGCTTAAAAACAGTTTTTCAAGAAGAGAAAAACACAGATATGAATGCAAACAAACATGCAACTCAACCAAGGATTTGAAACAACATTTTGAACTCTCAAAATCATCTCTCAATCAAAAGAATGTTAAGCATATAGATCCCAAAAACACACACACACATTAAACAAGTCTAACCAATTTTATATTTCAAAACAAGTCAAGACAGTTTAGTGAACATACATTAACACATGTAAATCTTGTGATGGCCAAATCACATTGTACCTACACATGTATCAAGAGTAGCAAAGAATATTGCGTGTTGTGTGTGAAAAACATCACAAGATTGTATAAGTGTATACATGTTATGACGATTTGAGATATGAGAAAATCACTTTAACTCACACACAATCATAACTATTTGATGGGGATTATCACCTTTGAGGTACATCCTATAACTCCCACATCTCCTAGAATACACGCTTGCAACCATATATAAAGTATTTTGATCTTTTTGCTTTTATTTTCTTTACATATTGTTCTTTTTAAGCAAATCATGCATGGGCATATAAGAGATAGAAAAGAAATACCTAATTATGTTAAGCATTTGCCATTCTAATTTTGCTATGCCAAAGCATACAAATGTCATTTCATGATTGGCTAGCAATAGTGGTGAGATGGTTGCTTTTCTCTTAGGATTTTTTAGTCCTTCCTATCAAAAAGTGTGATATGAGTGTTAAGCACAAGAGATTACTTAATCTTACTACAAGAGCCACAAAGCTCACTTGCTTAGTTGTGCATAGAGATGCTCATCTAAATTACAAAAGAGACAAAGTTTAGAAAACTTTGTTTCATTGGCCATCCAAAGTACACAAATACTAATGTACACAAACACATACTATTTTTGTATTTTTCTTGATTTTTCAAAATTTTTTTTTTATATCAAAAACAAAATAAGCAAAACTGAAAACAAACAAAAACATGTTAAACAAAGTAAAGCATAAAAACTAGATGCAAATGCATGACAAGGAAGGAGAAGAGAAAGAGATCAATCCATGGAGATGACACCGATGTTTTGACGAAGGACTTCTAAACGTTTACTGTCAAGAGGTTTGGTAAATAAATCAGCCTTCTGATCATCAGTGTGAATAAAATCAAGAGTGAGAGTATCATCTTCGACAAGCTCCCTAATGAAGTGATGTCGAATCTATATGTGTTTAGTTCGAGAATGTTGAACCGGATTCTTAAAGATGTTGATGGCACTGGTATTGTCACAGTAGACGATAAGATGCTCTTGACAAATACCATAATCATGGAGGAGTTTTTGCATCCATAGGAGTTGGGTGCAACAGCTACCAGCAGCAATGTACTCAGCTTCTGTAGTGAATAATGAGATGGAGTTCTACTTTTTGCTCATCCAGGAGACAAGATTATTACCCACATAAAAAAACCCCTCGATGTACCCTTTCTATCATCAGCATTCCCAGCCTAATCAGCATCAGAATACCCAGCTAAGACATCATTTGTGTCCTTGCTATACCACATACCAAAGTCAGCAGTGGTTTTGACATACTTTATGATTCTTTTCAAAGCAACCATATGAGACTCTTTGGGATTAGCCTGATATCTAGCACACACTCCCACACTATAACTAATGTTAGGTCTACTAGCAGCAAGGTAAAGAAGACTACCTATCATGCTTCTATAAAGAGATGAATCAACACTTTTACCTAACAAGTCAACAGTGAGTTTTACGTTTGGGCTCATAGGGGTTCTAACAGAACTAGCGGATTCTAAACCAAACTTTTTCACAAGATTTCAGCATATTTAGATTGAGATATGAATATAACTTAATCTTGTTGACGAATCTGCAATCCAAGGAAGTGAGTCAGCTCTCCAATTATGCTCATCTCGAACTCTGCTTGCATGAGTTTTGAGAAGCTATGAGCAAGTTCATTGTTAGTTGACCTAAAGATGATGTCATTAACATAGACTTGAGCAACTATCAACTCGCCATCTTCCCTTTTGATGAGTAGGGTCTGATCAACTTTTCCTCTTGTGAACCCATGTGACACCAAGTATTGTGTGAGACGATCATACCAATCTCTAGGGGCTTGCTTTAAACTATAAAGTGCCTTCTTGAGGTACAACACATGATCCGGAAAGTGTGGATCAATGAATCCTTTTGGTTGAGCCACATAGACATCTTCTTTAAGTAGCCCATTCAAGAAAGCAGTTTTTACATCCATCTGGTAAAGCTTGAACTTTAAATGACATGCTAAGGCTAGAAGAATTCTGATGGGCTCCATACGGGCAACTGGGGCAAATGTTTCATCATAGTCTACTCCTTACATTTGTGAGTATCCTTGAGCTACAAGTAGAGCCTTGTTGCGGATCACATTGCCTTCCTCATCAGTCTTATTGTGAAATATCCACTTTGTGCCGATGATGTGGTCACCCTCTAGTCTAGATACTAGAGTCCAGACATCATTCCTCTAAAACTGAAACAGTTAATCATGCATTGCTTCAACCTAGCTTTCATCCTGAAGAGCTTCCTCAACTTTAGTGGGTTCAACTTGGGACAAATAGCAAGAATAAGACACAAAGTTAGCAACACATTTATCAACTATACGCTTTCTTAAGGCGAGTTCATTCATGTTTCCCACAATAACTTCAAGAGCATGATTTAATTTAATCTTGGAAGAAGGTCTTTTCTCTTCATGGGATTCAGAATCTGGTGAAATGGGTATATCTGCAGAATCTTCCACAACACTTGGAGTACCAGGAGTACTTGGAGATGTAGGTTCTTGTTCAACAATTTCTTGAACTTCCTTGGGCTTAGGAGGAAGAATTTCTTTAGGGAATTCCTCATTAACTTTTCAGAACCAAAATCTGAAGACTCGTCAATAACAACATTCACTGTTTCTATGACCTTCATGGTACTTTTGTTGTATACTCGATAAGCCTTGCTTGTAGAGGAGTATCCCAGAAATATACCTTCATCGCTACGGGGGTCAAATTTTCCCACATTCTCTCTATCCTTAAGGATGAAACAAGTACTTCCAAAAATTCTGAAATACTTTACATTTGGCTTTCTTCCTTTCCATAACTCATATGGAGTTTTCTTGGTATTGGGTCTGAAGTACACCCTATTAACCATATGACATAAAGTGTTTATGGCTTCTCCTCACAAGTTTCTAGCCACATCCTTATTGTGCAACATGGCTCTGGCCATCTCCTGAATAACCCTGTTCTTTCTTTCTACTACACCATTCTGCTGAGGAGTAATAGGAGTAGAGAATTCTTGAGATATACCTAATCTTGTGCAAAAGGACTCCATATAAGAGTTCTCGAATTCTTTACCATGGTCACTTTGAATTCAATTAATCTTCAGGCTTTTTTCATTCTGCAATCTTGTACACAAGGCTTCAATGTGCTCAGGAGCATATGACTTGGATCGTAGGAGGATGACCCTAGTGTACCTAGTGAAGTCGTCTACCACAACCATGATGTATCTCTTACCATCAAGAGACTCGGTTCTAGTTGTACCCATAAGATCCAGATGTAAAAGCTCCAATGGTCTAGATGTAGTAGATGTTTGAGTGCCCGAATGCTTAGTTTTCATCTATTTTCCAAGCTGACACAGTCCACACACCACATTGCTCACTCTACTAAGCTTTAGTATCCCCAAGACTGATTCATACTTAGATACAATAGAGAGATGTTTATAACTAGCATGTCCCATCCGTTGGTGCCATAGATCTTCATTTGGTAAACGAATGCTATTGCACCATAAATCAATCCATAACAATTGTCTAGAGTGCGAACACCACTTATGAGTTTTTTTCCCGACTCATCCATGACAAGACACTTTCCCTTTAAGAATAGCACCATGAAGTCTTAATCACATATCTGACTTATGCTCAATAGGTTCACTCTCAGGCCTTCTACATATAGAACATTTGCAATATCTGGCAGTCCAGGTAGAGAGATGATTCATTTTCCTTTAATCTGTGATTTGCTCCCATCACCAAAAGTGACATTGCCACCTTTCTTAGACTCGAAAACCATGAAGAGAGATCGGTCTCCAGTCATGTGTCTTGAGCAACCATTATCAAGGTACCACAAACATCATGAAGCACACTTCATGCTTAGATGACAGATCAGTGGGAATGATGTTTTCTCTCATCTGCCTTTTATGACCTAAGCCTTTAACCTTCATTCTTCTCAGATGAACTCCTTTGCACATTTTCATTCTGAAACAGTCTAGTTTCTTCTTTGTCAACCTGAGATCTTTTCCAATAGTCGTCATAATGAAATTCAAATAACTTTTAGACTTGCATTTTCTGATACACTCAACCAAGTAGAGATTAGAAAAATAAAATGTATTTGAAAATAAAGATCTCTTCAAGCTGGTTGCAGCCATGACAACAGGGGTCAATGGATCACACAGCAAAAATTAATCCTAATCAGAGTGTGCCTGCTCTGATACCACTTGATAGGCCAAAAAACGTATTGACCCTTTTGTGATAAATTAACCAATTAATTAGTCAAGTGAATTAATTAAGTTAATTAACATGTAATACGTGTGGTAGCACAAACAAATCACCAATTATCTAAATGCAACGAAATATAAATTTGACACAGGTGATTTGTTTACGAATGGGGAAAACCAACACGGCAAAAACCCCACTGAGTCATTTTAAGGTCACCACTCCCGAGAATCTACTATTATCACAACAAGCGGTTATAAGTAAAGGAATCTCAATACCTTATATTAACTTACAGTTGAAAGGAACCCCAATACCTTATACTAACCTACAGTTGAACCCTTACCCGAATACCCAATTGGACTTGTTCTGTAGTGACAATCTTTCCTTGTAATGCACGGCTCCCAGTTCGTGACTAACCAATTGCACGGATCCCAGTACGCGACTTCAATCACCAACTAGAGAAGGTTGTTGGCTGCAAAGTTCTTTACTTCATCACACGATGAAGATCGAGAAAATGCTTGGTCACAAAACCCTATAGTGTACAAACACAGCAGCTTCTTCACAAGAAAGGTGAAATAGGGCAAAATTCTGTATCCAATCACAATTTGCTTGAACAAACTTTGCTCAACACTTGTGCAACTTGTGTCACCTTTGACGGCCCTTAAAATAATCATTATATATATATATATATATATATATCTAGGGTTGTGAGAAAAGAAGCCCAAACATATAATCACGGATTGGATGAAAAATAGACTCGAAAATCTGAGTTTCATAAAACAAACAGATGCCTTCTCTGTCGAGCTGTTGTCAAGCCACAGGCTTCAACATCTCTTCAAGGCACGATAGATGGCTAGCTGTCGAGCTTTAATGAACAACACTTTTTGCACTTGAATCTTGGACAGACTTGCATGGCTTCAACACTTGAACTTGAAACAAGTTTCTTGAAGTATTAAACACATCCTAGATCTACCCAATTACAAGTAAAGTGCGTTTTGTCAAAGGATTAACCAATTACATAAAATAGTGACATGTTCCTAACAAGTGAATCACATATGTCCTAACACAAAGTAAACCTGTGAACAAAAAATTGTCTATTTGTTAGTTGATAAATAGGAATCTAATATTTTTCTACATATTATAACAAACATCATCAATTCGGAATATAGCACAAGCTCACACACTAAAAATCCCCTATTATATCAAAACTTCCAACGCTCAACTATTAATTCATAAATACAAACATCTCTACAAAGTTAAGCGCAAAACTACTAAAATGGAAAGCAAAACTAAATGAAAATAAAACTAGCTCTTATGAAGCTCAATTAAGGCTCCAGCTACTATTCTATTGCATAAAACCTGCTCACTGAATTTTTATTTTGTTTTTTATTTTTCTAAAGAAGGTAAACTAACAGAGCTCAATAAAAGGGGTAGGTGGTATGAGTTATAAAGAATGCATGAATACATGAAAATCAGAAAATTTTCTTAATACATGAATACTCTTCAAGGTAAACTTCTTTGAGCATGCACACATAATTTTTCATGAGCTTTATAAAAAAAGATCTTTAGATAGCTTTGAAAAATAATTTGTATACTTTCTCTAAAGATATATCTCATTAGATCCAGAAAATATTTTACTTAGAATTTTTTTTGGGGGGGGGGAGGGTAGATAAGGTAGAATTTCATCCTATAGAGTTTGTTTAATGATGATTACTCTTTTTTTTTTTTTTGGCTAAATTCATAACGATTACTCGTTATTGTCAAGTCAAGACACTAATTGATTTTTGGTGTAGGCGAGGTTTGAACCTCAAATCTCTTATTTAAGAATAAAAGACTTTACTAATTGAGCTAGTTAGAAACCTAGAACCCGCAATTGTTTTCTTTAGAAGAGAATTTTTTTTTTTTTAACATTATCTGTTGAAAAAACTTTAGTCTTGAAAACTTCTTAACTTCATAAGAATCTCATCATAATCATACTTCCATAATTTAACATCATAAAACACATTTCCTCAATTGATAATAATTAAATAATTAGTAATTTCCTTTAACATAAAATGAAACACAATTACTCTTAATATTATTTTTGTTACTCTTTATATATATATATATATATATATATATATATATATAACATGTATCCCATAGTAATTAAATAATTATGGCATGTTCAGTAGACTATAATGGTAATTATATAAGAATAGGAATAGGTATTACAAAGTATACAAGATGTTGTAATGCAATGCTTATTATTATTCATTTGTTTGGTAACAACACAAAAATAAAACACTGAAGACAATGAAATGAAAGCATTTTAAATAAAACTTAAGATATATTTTAGTAATTATTTTACTCATATAATTATATTTCCTAAAATATAATATTTTTTAAATTTGAAAGAGAGATTAGTTATTGTTTATGATTTTTTATTTTCATAATTGTTATATGCATACAGAAAATTTGTTTATTTGGAAATATATTAATTTTAGAAATTAATACACCTACTAAAGAATAGCTATTACAATCCTTTTGGAGATGAATAGTTATTCCTCATTTTAAAAAATAGCTATTCATAAGGAATGTTTATTCCCTGTAATAAAAACATAACCAAACTACTGAATAGTTAAATCATAGGAATAACTATTACATTACAGTACATATTACAATCTACCACATGTACCCTTAGTAACTTCCTTTACCATAACATGAAACACAATTACTCTTAATATTACTTTTGTTACTCTTTATATATATAACTTGTAATCCCACTGGATTTGCATTGTATACTTAAAATTAGCACATGTTAAAACTTCAAATTCGTAAATGAGCATTCATGTCTATATTAATATATAAAGGATACACACTTCTAAAAGGAAAATGATTTCACCTCTCAATTTTATGTCCATGTACTAAGTAAGAAATAAATAAGAGATAAACCATAGGTCCACTCTAGATTGCCTCCTCTATGCTGATTCCCTTTCTGTTTACATTTTGATATGGTTTTTGAGATACTGTCATACTAGGAAGGAGAGAAGATCTCATTATCGCATCCTTAATTGATTACCAAGCAACAATTTGAGAATAAGACAATAAATAAATAAATAAACATTAGTATAGAGGAAAATGTTGAGAACAAATTCTAGAAAAGAGGGAAAAGAGTGAAAAGTGGGAGGAAGCATTTCGTAAGTTGGGTGCTTAATTTAATTGAGGCAAAAGTCTAGAAACACAATTTTTGCTACAACTATAAAGAGGTTGATTGTGGGTGATGTAGAAAAGTGGTAAATTTATATGAAAGTGAGTGTCCACCACTTACAATTAGGATATGACCAAAATTCCTATGAACCACACACACACACATATATCTAAAAGGTCAATCAAAAATCAAACTTTTCCGGTGCTATATATTATATAGTATAAATTATCATCTAGTCTAACATATCAAATGCTTCTTATGCTTTTGTGCTTGGCAGTTGCTTTGAATCCGAAGCTCAATTTATCAAAGAAATTATAAAAGATATATTAAGTACCAAATCGAATCGGACACAACTATTTGTCGCTAAATATCCAGTTGGAATAGATTCTCGTGTGGAGGAGATAGAATTGCTTTTGGAGGATGATGTTCCCATGATAGGGATTCACGGTCTTGGAGGAGTAGGTAAAACTACAATTGCAAAAGCTGTTTATAATAAAAATATTGATCGTTTTGATTGGAGCTGCTTTCTAGAGAATGTTAGAGAAACGTCAGGGACAAACCCTGGCATAATCCAACTACAAGAGAGACTTCTTTCTAAGACATTACAAGACACAAATTTAAAGGTGGACAGTGTTCCCAAAGGAATTGAACTGATAAAGAATAGGCTTCGTCATAAAAGGATTTTTTTAATTCTTGATGATGTGGATGAATGGACCCAGATAGTAAATTTGCTTGGAGGATGTGATTGGTTTAGTTCAGGAAGTAGAATTATTATAACAACAAGAGACAAACAAGTGCTAACCACTCTTGAAAAATATCAAGTTTATGAGGTTAAGGAATTGAATCAATGTGAAGCTCATGAACTCTTCAGCCGACACACCTCCCAAATGAAGAAACCAAGGGAAGACTATTCAAAAGTTGCAAAGGAAATTATACATTATGCTTGTGGTCTTCCATTAGCAATAGAAATAATAGGTTCTGATTTGTGTGGAAGAAGTATACATGAATGGGAAAATGCATTAGAAAAGTACAAAAATATTCCTCTCAAAAAAATTCAAGAAAAGCTCAAAATAAGTTATGATGGATTGGAAAAAACTGAAAAGGATATTTTTCTCCATATTGCTTGTTTTTTCAAGGGATTTGAGAAGGATTACGTTACAAATATACTAGATACTTGCAATTTATATCCACATTATGGTGTTCGCAAACTTAAAGATAAGTGTCTCATAACTGATCAATATGGCATATTGTCAATGCATGACTTGTTACAACAAATGGGTAAGGAAATCGTTCAACAAGAATCTGAAAACCCGGAAAATCGTAGCAGGATATGGAGTTATGAGGATGCTTATGAAGTGCTAACTAGAAATACGGTACAAGTTCTTTTACTTCACTTTTCCTTTTTCCAAATATTTTTTTGTTTAAAATTTCAAAATTTTTATGCTTTTTTAAAAAATTATATAATCGAACTTATTTGTTTTATTCTTTGTTCAATTAGGGGACTGATAAAATTCAAGCAATGATATTGTGCTCACCTGAACCGGAAACCATGAAATTGCAGGGTGAACCTTTTGAAAGGATGAAAAATCTTAAATTTCTTTTAGTTGAAAATGTACACATTTGTGAAGAATTTCAATATCTTCCTAATGGGTTACGATTACTTGAATGGCATAAATTTCCTTTTTCCTCCTGGCCTTCTAAATATTGTCCTCAAAAGCTTGTTGCACTCAACATGAGTTGGAGTAGTCGCATTAGAATGGAGAAAATATTCAAGCAGGTATGATTATTAGTATTTATAATTATAATTTCTTAAAACTCTTTTAAATGTTGGCCAAAACTAAATTTTGATTATTATTTTTTTAATCTGCAGGTATTCCAATTTAATATTTTAAAATATATGAAACTTCAGAGTGACTCCATTACAGAATTACCCAAATTGTGTGCCCCAAACCTAGAGACATTGGACCTCTCTTCTTGTGGTGAATTAGTTACAGTTCATGAATTGTTTGCCCCAAACCTAGTGAAATTGATCCTTTATTGTTGTTATAAATTAGTTACGGTTCATGAGTCTGTAGGATTTCTTGATAGGCTACAGTTATGGGACCTCCAAAACTGTGTGAGTCTTCAAAATCTTCCAAACAACCTCAGGTTGAAATCGCTTGAAGGCTTTTATCTTCGTAATTGCTCTATGCTTGAGAAATTCCCCAATATTCATCAAGAAATGAAACATTTAAAGAGGTTAGAGTTATATCAGAGTGGCATCAGAGAGTTGCCTTCATCAATCGGGTATCTTACTCAGCTTAGTACATTACTTTTAAGTTGTTTCCACAACCTGAGGGATCTTCCAGACAGCATCTACAAATTGCAAATGCTTCACGACTTCCATTTTGACAGTGCCAAATTGAGACCACTGTGTAATTCTTTTGATGGACTTTCCAAATATGGGTTTCTAAGGTTAAGGGAACTGAGATTCAGTGGATATTGTGGAATCGAATTAAAATTTTTGATGAAGCCCAATTACTTTCCCGTTTTGAGACTTCTAAGTCTATCTAGCACTGATATTGTTAGCATCCCTGAAAGCCTAAACAGATTTACTACATTAGAAACCCTTCATATAGATCATTGCCAGCAACTACGACAAATTTTTAGGCTTCCACAATTTATAAGAATTTTACTTGCAGAGAACTGTTCGTCATTAGATGCACAATCCTCAAGCAGATTATTGAATCAGGTCTCTCTTTTTCAAGTTATAATAAAAAATAAAAAATAAAACAATTTTTTTTTTTTTTTTTTAACTTTCTTTCTTAATTTAATTCGTTGAATTTGCTAATTATATGCAGATTGGAGAAATTTTATGCGAAGGAGAAATAAGCGACATATTTGTGGATCCACCGTCATTATTAAGTAGAGATTTGTTCCGTGATGATATTAGCGATAGGCGTTGTTTTATGGTACCGTATACAGAGATTCCAAGGTGGTTGAATTCCAAGCATCAAAGTGTTGGAAATTCCATATCATTCCATGTTGGTCGCAAATTTCCAAATGTTTTTGCCATCTATTTCGCTTTTGGATTGCTGCGGCAATTACCCTCTTATTGGGTTTATTTAAATGTTTACCTCTCCATTAATGGTTTTGAAAAAGTTTGGATTGATTGCATTTTCCTAGATCGTGATGCTACTGATACATTGGGGATATGTTCTAGATCACATCTCAAATTGCAGAAGCTGTTGAATGAATCAAATCCATCTGATTACAATCACGTTGAGGTAACATATGAATGGGAGAAAGTGGCACATCGCAACAACCCTCCTTGTGAGCTTAGAAGGTGGGGGGTCAAAGTAGAATGTATCTGTTGTCCTGAAAAATCTAGTTTTTCGTCTTCAATGGTCTTTACCCTTGTTGACAATGATTCTCACTCTGATCTGAATCTACTATTAAAGAAGGGGAGAAAATATTGATTGAATTCGGGAGATAAATATATATATATATATATATATATATATATATATATATATATATGTCAAGGTTTGTCTCCTTCTTTAGTTGCAGTGTAGCATTTACCCTTAATTATATCTTCTCCCCTTTATTTTTTATTGATGATATCCTCTTCAGTAGGGTTGAAATTGAAGGAAAATACATCTTAATTAAAAGAGATTGTGGAAACTAGAAAGTAGGACTATTAAATTCTAGGTTGATCCATTTATGCATTTAGCATTTCATGTATGAATTAGTAATTACTGAGATCTCTAATTTGGTGCAACAACAATTGATCTTCTTAGAATTCCTTGTTATATTGTTTTGGATGGACCTTTTTATTTCTCACTTGGGCATGCTATTTTATAGCTTTTACTATGAAATGGAATGTTTACTTTTTTTTATTATATATTTGATTGCGAGATTGAAAAATTGAAAGAGACAAACCAAGCCAAGTGCTGTATTACTTGGCCTCTGTAACAGCCGAATTTTTGTTAGCTTATTGAAGTGAACCCAAGTTCTTTTCCATGAATTTTATGCAATCCTTTAAGTGTATTTAATCGTATCATTTATTTAAGTTTACAGCATCTCATAAAAATTGATTAAGTGCTTGAGGAAAAAAAAAAGACCCAACTGATGAAATATTGATTACTATCAGGATACACCAGGGCATATGACTATAAGTTTTTGACTGTATGAAGAAGTAAAGAGTTTAATCAAGCATATAATGGAGATGGAGTTACTATGTTTGTTATGAGGGGTTTGATATGGGTTCATCTTCAATGGGACTTACTTTGTTGACAATGATTCTAACTCCAATCTGACTTCACCATTGAAGAAGAGCAGAACATATTGATTGAATTTGAAAGAAATATGCCTCCATTTGAGCACAGCATTGAAACTATTCTCTCCTTTGTCGTTTCCATTTGAGTGTTCAACTTCTTCTGCATTTTATGACAAGGTTTGTCTCCTTCTTTAGTTCCGTTGTTTCATTTGCCCTTGTTATTTTCTTCTCTCCTCTATTTTTATTGATGATACCTCTCTAGTACAGTTGGAATTGATGGATAATAAATCTTAATCATAGATGATAATGAAAATACAGCATACTGCATGCAATTGTTGTATGAGAGCAATGGGTAAATTTGAAAGATAGAAATCTATAAATTATAGATGATAAGTTGAGTGATCGTTCAGCTTAACAAACTATTTTTAGAGGAGAGTAAAAGGGCCTACAGGCTGTAGTTTTCAGTAGAATCAGTAGCCGTAGCCAATGAATGACATGTTTTCATACCCCTTTTCACACTTCAGAACTGGTTCATTTGAACTAGGCTTTTAAGTAGCTAATATAGTCTAACCCCAGGTGAAAATTTTAATTGGGCCTGCTACTAGAGGTTCTTCCTCAATCACATTTTTTTTTTTTTTCCAATTTTGTCTCATTGGAGTCAAGTGTTAATCTTTTATTGTTGCTGTTGTGCTCATGTTGCCATTATTGTGGTAGAATTGTTCGACTATCAAAACAAAATGTCACTACATTTGGGGTGTTAATCTATCATATATCAAACTAAAGTTAAATAAAATAGTAAAATATTATACGAAAATTCACTGCAACAAAAAAAAAAAAAAAAAAAAAAAAATGTTGTAAAAATGCCTTGATATTTTTACAAGAGTAGGTCTCAGTTCAAGAGTGGCTTAGTTAATCAAACCTTTGCTGCTACACTTGGGCACTCCAGCTAGTTTCTATGAGTCATGTAAATATTCAATGTTGCTTCGCTTTTGATGTTGAATTATCATGTTTAAACAACCAAGTTTGGCCCTGCTTTGAATGCTATTTCTTCTCTATTATATCTTCCAGTTGGTTAAATTAAAAGGATACAATTTACTAAATAACAATTTAGTTAAAAAAATAAAATAAAAGTGAAGATGAAAGGAAGAATAATATGAGTCCCTTAACATGTGTGAATGTAAAGACATGATGGTAATTTTGAGCTCAGAGAAACAAACTACAAACTCAAGATGTGTATAATCTTCATTGCACTTCCTGTTTTCTAACCAAGGTTTGAAATGGTGAGAAGTGTATAAATCATCCTTCTTATTGGTTAACCTTTCAAGTCTACAATGTTCTAGATTGCCTAAGTATTTATTGGTGTTTAAAGTAAATAATAGGGAAATGTCTAGCAAACCATTTGTGCTGTTACAATGAATTGGGGGGTTTTGCTTTGAACCTTTCAAGTCTATGATAGTTTTCTAGGTTGGCATATCATTCAAGACAGGTTAGCCAAAAATTAAGTTACTGGGTTTCCTAAATGACTTTGGGTGGAAGAATATAATTCTACTTGATTGGTTGAAGAGTTTCTTTATATACAAATCAGAGGTATTTATATGTAATTTTTTTCTCTTAATTGGTAATATTGGAATTAATAAGGATGGCAGTGCTGCAACTTCATCACTATTGGGATAACAACTATGGTTGCTAACGAAACTCCTTTGTCCTCAAATTTTTTTGCCTAAAATTGATCTTTCTATCCTTTAGGACTGTTTTGAATGTATCTTATTATGTTGATGTACTTTGTAGTATTGCAATCGGTACAACTATAAGTCTTTGTTCTATGATATGTGATGTGCTTATTTTTGAGACATTAGAGTGAATCTCTATACCTAAAAAGAAAATGTTTTTATTATTATTAGCAACTGTGAACATGTTTTCTATCATGTAGTTATGTATCTTGGATATCTTATGGATCCATCAACTTATTCAAATTCTTTGGAGGTAATTTAGATGCCATGGACACCCACTTCATCTCTTTCTTGCTTGCATACCTTTCGAAATAAATTAATTGGATTGCTTCTGATTTCCCAAATAGCTTGGTTGAAGCTTTGTTAGATTATGGCTTATTCAATTACTGTGTTGAGTTTAATTATAGTAATTTTCTAAGAATTTGTGGCCTATCTTACTAATTTCACTTCAAGCATTTGATTTGTACAAAACATTGATGTGTGGTTTCTTAATTGTGTTACCTTGAGAATTCGCCTTGTTATTGGATTACATAGTACAGAGGTAGATAAATAATGGTTATGAGTAAAATAGTAATGATTTTATATCCAGCATAAACAATGTGTGTGCCTTATACCATCTTGTACATAAAAAGTAAAAACAGTGTGGAGAAGAGGTCACTTATGGAAATTCCATATTTTTTTATTTTTTCTCCTTTTTTTTTCTTTTTCCCTTTTTGTTGATTTCGTTCATGTTGTAACCAATGGTTGGTTTAAAATATCAAGCATTTATAATGTTAATTTTGCATGTTAATATTGCCTTGTTGATAATATTCATACATATTATTTAATCATTTTAGACAATTTCATGTTAGTTTGTGAGACTGTACTATTTTGTACAAATGTCTTTTTTTTTTTTTTTTGTACTATTCATATATGATTGCTCATTAAATGCTATTTAAAAATTTCTTATCACGTTTGCCAGGCTATGGTAGCATAGGTTTAGCACTAGTTTCAACTTGGAAGAATTTCCATACAAGGAGTCAAGGATTCTAGTTTCCTGTCAAGTTTTACTGTTGCAATTATGCAAGCATTGTCCACTGTGATACAGAAGTCTTCAAGCTTCAGCTAATATTTTTTTCTAGTTCCACTGTTCTTAACCTCTTACTAAGCCAGGTAAAACCTTATATCCAAGTAACTCATGTTTTTTGTTTAAATAAATAAATTTATCTCTAGATGGCCGTTCTCCTTGGTGGTTGAACTTTCTAACTTGCTCAGCATTAATTATCTCTCTCCCATAAAATTTTGTTCATTTAGAAGAAACAAAACTTAGGAAAGATGCATCAAGTGTCATCACAATTACCTTTCTCATCCTTGTTTCTACTTTTAGATTTGAACAAAATACAAAATATCTCATGCAACTAATGTATTGACAAACGCTATATTTGTCCCTAACTTTTACAAGGGACAAATTAAATGTACTATCTCATCTGAAAATGGAAATGTTGACCATTAACACAATATGGAAGCTGTATATTAGTTCTTTTATTTCTTATCATTGCTTTTCCTAAATCGCTAAGTCATGACTTATGGTGGTAATGCATTGAGGTCATTGATTGGCAACAACAAAATGTGCAAGGAATGCATACATTGGCATGTTAGAAATTTGTCTTTAGATGTTAGCATCAATGAGTTCATCCAAGATTATGCCTTTGACAGCCATTCAACTCCAAACAATAACTTAATTGATCTCACTCTCACATACACACATGCCCTATTTGTTTTTGACATAGGTACCTTGTTAGTATTATGGTGTGCACTCTTCTTATAAATTGATACTCATTACTTAATCCTAAGCCAAAACTTTGTAGAAAAGCTTTTTTTTTCCTACCACGAGAATAGAATTTTCTTTCTTGATAAATGCTACAAGGGTAGAATTGCCATCAAGCCAAACTACCATTGCCCTTGAGATGCATCACTTGTTTGTAATAAATAATTATAGTAGCAACTAGAATAACCATATATTATCTGAGATGGAGAAACTTGAGATTTGTGGATAAGAAAAAATACCAATTGACAGTTTTTGATTCATCGCTCATTACCATTATAGACGGTACTAAGAAAGATGGAGTGACATAGTGGATGCAGGAAGCAATTGATAGCGTCCTTGTTTGTTCCATGTAGTCAGACACACACACACACACATATATATGGTACTTCCTGGACTTGCTTTACATACCACCAAAGCTGCTCCCAATCCTTGCCGTGAGGACTAAATATGTTGTGAGGTAAGCTGCGGATAGTGCTTCTATGAAGTACTTGTAGAGTTTGTGTTTTTTTTTTTAATTTCACCTTTTCATTTTGAGCAAAGGTCATCTGGGATTTTAAAATGAGGCAGACTCAATTATCTTGAAATTAGCAGGATATTTTCTGATGGTAATGATTTAGATGAGGAAGCGAGTTTTATAGTCCTTGAAACTTTTTTTCTTTGAACTACATGATTTGTTTTTTGGGGATTTTGTATCTAAAAAAACTTCCTCCATTCTTGATTTTCCCTTTCTTTTTCTAAGTTTGTAATATTTTTCAGGGACAGACCTAGATGACCTGTCAAATGTAAATATAGTTAAGCATACATACGAGGATTTCGTGTTGTTAACTGCCTTAGACCTTCTTGTCCAATATAATGTCTTAGACAGATGTTTGTAGCTTTTTGATCCACTGCATGTTTGGCTAACTTTTCTCCTTTGTTGAACTCTTCTCAATCAGAGTTTCAAATGTGAAGATGATGATACTTTATACTATCCTATGGTGTACCATAAATTTCTAAGATATATCCTCTTCATTTTCAAGTATAACATCCATTTCCTGTAGTTAAATAAAGAAAAGCTCTACCACAATATAGGTTGATTTTTTGCTTTATATTTCACGATAAACATGTTGACCATTAGCTATGTGGGGCATGAAAATTGCATCATTTATGACTAAAATTCCTTTTACGTAGACTCAGATATTACATACTTTTTTCTTTTTCTTGTTTTTTTTTTTTTTATTCGATTGCAATATGATTTTGCCGGGAGTTGATCCCTTTATGTTAAGAATTGCAATATAATTTTGCAAGTTTGTCTCACTCTCTACCCCCCGGGCTTTTGGACCCTGAGTGTTTCTTGCTCTTGAATTTTCTATTTTCAGGTAATGCAATGGAAATCTGCTTATTATTACTTGCTAAAATTTTCTGATTTTGCTAGTGAAGTCATTTTAAAGCATTGATGTCTTTGACTTAAGATACCAATAGATTTCGATAAAGACACAACCTTGGAAGTTGGAATTAAAATCTAAAATGTCCATTTAGAATTGGAAGTAATACAATGAGAACTAAGTACCATTAGTGAAGATTGCTGTTGAAAGGAGGAACACAATTGAAATTGTTATGCCACAGTTGAGAACCTGATTTTCAATTTTGATAAGTCATATTTCTTGATTATTCTTATTAGCTAAAATTTTCAATTACGAAAAATGGAAAGGCTAAAACTATTATGCCTACAATATGCAGAAGTTCCTCAATGCTAGATGTAATCTTCCATTGAAATTCCCAAGTTAGATGAATTGTCCGATGGTTTAGTTGGGAATTCTACTACTCCATCAAGGGCACCTAAATTTGCTACCATAAAATTTATGGCCATTGATTCTATTTTGTAAGTAAAGTGACTGATGTCGCGGAAGCCTGAAGAGAAGTACACACGATGCTCTCTTAATGAAACAGAAACTAAACTGTTAGTTTTTGGTAGTAAACCTCGAATCCACGAGGGGTTTCCCTGAATCCACAAGGAGAATAGAACTGGAATCCACCAGAAGAAAAATTGACAAAAGTCTATTTTTATTAATAATAGTCTCTGAAAAACGTTTACAGACTTAGGAGCCTATTTAAGGGCTCCTTAAAACTTAACAAACAAGAAAATATAATCTAAAATAACTCCTAATTGATACCTAACCATAACAGGAACCAAATTTGACCTAAAAAGCATTAAATGCACCTAAAAACAAGGAAATAAATAACCTAAACCTAAAATAACGTTTTTTTACATAAAAATACCAAATATAAAAGGTTACAGAAATTAATTAGAATATTTTGTCCTACATCAGACCCCTTCACTTGAAACAAACTCGTCCTCGAGTTCATCTTTGAAATCTGAAATCTTCCGCTCCAAATAAACAAATACTTTGAATGCTTTAATAACTTGATTAGGCTCTGAAACTTGAATTCTTCATAAAATATTGCATAAAATTTCTTCTCATCTACTTTCAATTTATTTGCAACATCAATCAAAAATGGGTTGATAATGAAATTAAAATTTTCTACTCCAAGAAAATCAACATATTGTGTAGTCGTCTTCAATAAATCAATCGGAACCTGGGGGTTGTGGGTAATGGACTCGTCCTCACCTTTGAACTCAATTGAATCTTCCACAACGTTCTCAATAATTACCATCTCTTCATTCCTGTCATTATTCACAATCAACTCAACCTTCGTTTCTTTGACCTCTTCTTCAAATTTTTGACAAGTGGTATTTTCAATCTTCAATTCAATAACTGGTAGCAAATCTTGATCTTTTTTAACCACTTCAAAATTTTCTTTAGAAATAGGCTGCTTCTTCTCAACCCTCAAACCCTTTCCTTTACTTGACACATGGACTTGGCTGTTAAAATTTTGGTTTCGAATATATTGCTTTTCATATGAATACACAGATTTATAATCAACACTTGTATAATCTAGTATATCATAGTAGTCATTAGGAAACCATAAATCAATTAATAACTTTTTCATTCTTTGCCAAGAGCGAATTGGATGCTTACCTCGTCGCTTTCTATCAATTTGAATGTCTTCCCACCAATCTTCTGCTTCATTGTCTAATTTATTAGATGCAAGCCGCACCTTTTCTTCATCACAAATCTTCCAAAAATTAAAATACTCTTCCAAATCAAGAAGCCAGTCAATAAAATCCATCTTACACATATCTCCATCAAAGAATGAAATTTTCTTGTAGTTAGGAGTGCGTCTTTGAATATATTGAACATTATTGTTATGAGATGATTTCCTAGCAAGAAGAGTAGCAATCTTTTGCTGGATTTCACCCATAATTTTCTGACTCTTTTCATGAAATTGTTGTTCATCACGAGCCTCTTCACGAAACTTGAGGAACTCAGCCCTAATGAGGACTGGGTTGTTGACGTCGTCACTGCCGTCATTGTTGTGGTGGTCACCGTCTCGCCGGTTAGCCATCAGACCAGGGTAAGTCAAGGCTCTGATACCAACTGATGTCGCGGAAGCCTGAAGAGAAGCACACACGATGCTCTCTTGATGAAACAGAAACTAAACTCTTAGTTTTTGGTAGTAAACCTCGAATCCACGAGGGGTTTCCCTGAATCCACAAGGAGAATAGAACTGGAATCCACCAGAAGAAAAATTGACAAAAGTCTATTTTTATTAATAATAGTCTCTGAAAAACGTTTACAGACTTAGGAGCCTATTTAAGGGCTCCTTAAAACTTAACAAACAAGAAAATATAATCTAAAATAACTCCTAATTGATACCTAACCATAACAGGAACCAAATTTGACCTAAAAAGCATTAAATGCACCTAAAAACAAGGAAATAAATAACCTAAACCTAAAATAACGTTTTTTTACATAAAAATACCAAATATAAAAGGTTACAGAAATTAATTAGAATATTTTGTCCTACATCAGTGACACATGCATCTCTCTCTCTTTGTGTCTTCGTCTGACTGTCTTTTTCTCATTCACAGTTATGGCAGATAACTCGAGGAATTTGTTGAGCTTCAGAGCTCAGGACTGAAACCGAGCAGTAGTTCCCAAGTAGAGCCAAGCTTGACTCATGTTTACAGTGGGTCTTAGCATTGGAAAGGAGAAATAATTTTTTATTTATAGGAGTTGGAAAAAACAGAATGAGTCATCTTTAGTTTTTCTTGTAGTTAGATTATGATTTTTTGTCGATTGATAGCTAATTATGATTTTAGGCCAGTTGAATATAAAACTACCCTAATTTTAGTCAGTTGATAACTAATGTAGTTGTAGTCTATCATGACATAAGCTTCCACAAATTCAATGACACCATTAGTCTCTCTTTCATGATCTGATCATCTATCATTCTTTGTATGAGAATTGAATTTCAAATGTATGCTATAATGTAACGTGACCTATCATGTTCCTATAGAGCTATAGGAGTTGAAGCAACTTCATAAACATGCTCCAAAATTTTGTATCATGCAGCTTCTAATGAATGTCTGTTGAGAGCATCTGCTTCAATGTTGTTAAGGTCTGCAAATATGTCAGGAAGACTTGAGGTTGCCTCAAGATATGAAGGATGAAGCTCCAAAACATTAACTAAATAGACTATTTGCTGTTTCCATTAAAGTTATTGAGGGCATCTAAGTTAAAGGCTGTGATGAATATAAAACTACTCTAATATTTAGAGATCTAAAAATAGAATTTGAAGATTAATTGTGGCAAGGGTGAGCTTTCTTTAGGTATAGAACCTATACCAGATGCTACTGGCTCAAAAAGCCTGTAGCATGTCCCTTTCCATTTGTTGTGCAGAGTCATTGGCAATCACTTTTTTTGTAGGCGGAACAAATGAGTGACTGGTAGCTTGATTAATCTTTATTACTGGAAGGATAATCTTTATTATTGGCAATAAAATATGTTGTAATGGAATAACTAGTAGCTTTTTCTCTAAAACACATGCTCGATTTTCAGGATTAGAAGCTTGTTCTCTGACCCAGGGGCGGAGGCATGTAAAATATATATACAATTATTTTTATGTTTTTAAAATTTAGCCTACAAAAACAAAGTTGGCCCCCCCAAATATTTGAATTAGTCCAATAATGCTCTTAAAAAAAATAATTGGTCTAATAGTTATAGAGATATATCTTTATTTTTCGCAATTCTATTTTTTATTGTAAAATGTGCTTTTTATATTTGTTAAATATTTGATAAAATTTGATATCAAACATATTTGAATCTATATTTTTCAACCCGTTATGTGACGATTAACAAGTCATTGACTAATTAAAAAAATTTTGTCACTAAAATTACACATGAAATGTGTCTTTAGTTTCCATATAATGTGTTAGAGCAAGGTAGCTTTAAATATGTTTGGAGCCTAACTTATTTCTCCAAGTTTTGGATCATTCATGTTTTTGAAAATTTCATTAGTTCAATTGAAAGATTTTTTACTTACTTTAGCATAAAATTTGATAATTTGTATTTAAAATGAAACTTTTTAAGATTTTGACTATGAAAATGGAAAAAATGAATTTTATTTTATGAAAGATCGCCATCAAAAATAATTTTGATTGAAAATACTAAGATATTTTTTTTTTTGTTGTTGGGTGTGTGTGTATATATATATAACTTATCAAATAAAAAAGTGTGTGTATATATATGTGTGTATATATAATAAAAAAGCGCGCGTGTACATATGTGTGTGTGGGTGTGGAAGTTGTCTTGATAAATATATTAGCGTCGCAACTTGGCCCCTCCAAACAAAAATTCCTGGCTCCGCCCCTGCTCTGACCAATGCAAAACTCAGGTATCCATTATTCGCACTTTCCTCCACTGTGTATTTTTGAATGTATCCAGTCCCTCCAATTATCAAAATCTTACTTTTTAGAGCCATTGAGAGAGAATTTCGAATGAAATGGATGAATGTGTTTAAGCAAAACGGAGAGTTTGGACTATCTTTGGGTAAGTACATAGACATTAACTTCCTTGCCCTTATAGATGCCTACCAAGTCCCCCAGTATAATGAAGGCTACATGAATGGCTCTATGTTGGACTTTTTCAAGTTTTTTTTAAACATCTCATCCTTCTGGTTTCCTTTGTCCAAATGGACAACATCTCATCCTTTTCTTTTAGCACTGCTGACCTCCAACCGTTCTATTTTTTTTTTTTTTTTAAAGAATCTCAGAGTCCCATTCCATTAAATTAATATCTATTATTATTTTGATCTTTTCTACAATACAATCTATATGATCTGAAAGAGTCATCACCAACTCTAGCATTAGGCCAGTGATAACTTCTTCAACCATTTTGCATCTGTGACAAGGTGCGAATGGGTAATGCATGACCAACGTGTGTGGATTAGAGTAGTTTGACTTTCCTTCTTCCATGCATGCAACATTGTCAACTTTTGGTGGTAGGGGTTAATGACTTTTGTCTTTATTTTGTCTCCTTTCCTTAGTCTAGTACAGTATAAGTTTTCAATATAAGGCTTCGTTTGGTTATTTATCACTATCCAATAAGTGTGTAGTATCCAACAAGTGATAAGGGAAATAAAAAGTAAGAGTGATGTGGGGTTTGTAGCAATAATGTGTGTAAAGTTTTAAATATCACTAAAATTCTGTTTGTTTAGGATTCCTTTGTGTATTCTATTTGATTGTATAGTTTCTTTTTGAGTGTTTACTTATTATTCTGACAAATACTTTCTTTCCAAGTATTTACTTATTATTCTGACAAAACTTATGCAAAGGAAAATTTCAACATGATCTCATCTAGCCACACTTTTAAATTGTGTTAGAGTTGGACATGGTGCTTTGTTGGCTTTTCTTCTTATATGGCTGAAGTTGCATCACCTCATTTGCATTGACATGCTTTTGCATTCTCTAGTACACCCCCATTTGTAACAACATTCTCCATTTCTCCTTCCTCCTTCAGCTCAGCAATTATGCTCAGTGAATTTTCTTAAAACACAACCTCTATTATGCCTATCCCCTCGTGAATTACATAGCCTCCAACTGTTCTAATTTAATTTGCTTACGTTCCACACCATATACATGTGTGCTATTTACTATAGGTTTATTTTAGGGTAAATTACACTAACTTCCTTTAAGATTTATCTTTATGACACTCTCAATTAATGTTTCTATTAGTACAACATATAAATCTATACCCTCTAACAGTTCTACTGCCTAACGATTTCCTTTTTCTTTTTCAACAATCCAACTAATTTGTATTGTAATTCATATAAACATCAAGGGAGGAGAGGGGAGGCCCATTTCTTTTTTTTCAATGTTCTGATATTGTCGGAGTTTTTTTTGTCAATGTACAAAATACTTAACAAAGAAATCAAGTTTATATGAAAAATCTCACTAACTATAGAATTACGCAAATGGATTGTTTTTGAAAGTTGATTTATGCCACAAAATAAAATTCAATATGAAATGGTTTTTTGATCAACGACTCCCAAGATTAGACTATAATGCCGACCTTCATGTTAAACACACTTTCACACACCAAGATTCAAGAACAACCTTCTAAAAAGTCTTTCCATTCAAGATAAAAATAATCAAATGATGTGTTTTTATTCAAGAGAGACGGTCAATCTATGTGGGAGAGAAGGTCAATAGAACTATTGGAGAGAGAGAAAAAGCTGATCAGACAAAAGGTCTAATGATGTGTTAAGTAAGCCATTGACTTGGATAAAAATAATAAGATATTGATTAGTTTTTAAATAAACTAAACACTATCAGTGCCAAAAACCCAATGGTCAAAAATTGCTATTAGCAATGCGACAAGGCAAGTTATAAAAGCCCACGAATGACAAGCAACCAGAGATGGGACACGCATGTGTTATAGCGAAGACCCACACCTCATCTAGGCCTTATACCTAACGATACCAAACGAAGCCCACAATAGTGTATAAACTTGTACGAGCACACTGCTAATCAATATGTGATTAGGTCAAATGTTTGGAACACACACCAACAGATCTAACCAAATCTCCCAAGGCCAAGAATATAACTGAAATTTTTTATTTTTTGTAAATCAATAAAATAAACTTGAAAGCTTGATTGTTACTATTTCAAGATGATTTGTTTATAATTTAAAAAAAAATTAAGAGAATTAGTTCATGTAGCAAAAAGTAATTTTACAAAATTTCAAACCCCCCACTTCCTTTTTTTTCAAAAAGGGATGATAAAAATAAAAGATCAACATAATTTTTACTTTTGTATCAAAGGACCCCCGTAATGAGAATAACCCGCCAACCTGCACAGCAAGCTTGAACCAAGCACTATAGTGAATGCATTTACAATCATTTTACAAGCAAGACCTTGAGGGAAATATGAGTTGTAATTCCATTAGATTTGAACAAAGTTACAGCGACTGGGGGGAGGCTTCAAGTTTTAGACTTGACAGCCAATCCAACAAAGCCCTATTGGCAAGCTCCGGAACTTCATCATGTGGACAGTGCCCCGCTTTTAAGTTTACAAGAGACGTTTTTGGATAAAACTCTTTGATTCGGTTAGCCTTTGCAGGACCGACCCACGGGTCTAAGTCACCCCACAGCAACAACAGTGGGCAAGAGAGTTCACTCAAGACACCATCCAAAGTGTATTTGCTTTGGTTCAACATGAACCTTGTCATTAACCTGTGGACACCAATGAGAATACAGAATAAAATAAATGTGGGTAGAATTTGGGATAGAAAGAAAACTTTGTTTAGACCATGTTAAAGGCCAATTGAATTGTTCTTGTAATCAGCATTGCTATATAAGCAGACCTAAACTACAATTTCATATTCATTGTAAAGAAAGAAAACAGATCTTAGATGCTAGGGAAGTTTTTGTTAATCCAATACTATGATCTAAACAAACATGGAAGCCAGGTGGATGAACATATTTCATAAGTACCTATAATAAACTTCTCCAGCATTAGGGTCAGCTGCTGGCCTTGTTATTGATTCCACAAGATAGTCATCCACATTTGAGGAATTTATATACACCTGTATTGGAAAAAGACGTGCTTAAGCTTAACATAATGTACAAAGTCATGGAACAATAAAAAACAGAGGGTGCTTATCATGACTTCAGGGAGTTCAACAGACAAATAAAATTGTCAACATGGAATAAATTAGGAGATGGGAAAAATATGTTCACTTCTTAAAGTACAAAATATGATGCTTGAAGCAAGGATTAGCATCTTTACTCATTCATAACAATATATGTTTGAGCATTCACGTTTCATATCAGAAAGAAATCAGCATTTAATCCCAAATATATAATTGACGTCCTGCGAATGCTAACAGAAATATACTTAAGCTTCGCAAACACCCATGAAGCGTTGAGAAGAAAAACTGTAGTTAAATTAGGTAGCAAGTGACTTACACTCTTTAAGACAGATTCAATGCGAGCTGGTTGCTTTGCTTGCCAGAACAAAAATCCAAGAACTATACGCTGGAAAATCTCCTTTAGTGGCTTTACAATCAACTTCTGCAAGAGTGTTTCTTCAGATTCATTAGATTTACTATTCGCATTTCCAAACTGTCCTGCAGAATTTAGTAGTGCAACTCCGACAACTTGCTCAGGCAAACAAGCTGCTGCAACCAAAGCAGTAAAGCCTCCAAGGCTGAAAAATATTACCATGATTTACGTAATTATTATTTGCCATGACATCTTAAAGAAAATCATCATTGTTCCACTCAAGACAAAGGACAAATTAAACTTTTTCATCCTAAACTATCACCCTGATTACACTTAATCTCTTGAACTATTGCAACACATGATTAAACCCCCAATTTAAAAAATACATTACACTTAAATCCCTACCGTCTGTTTTGCTGTTAACTCTAATGGAATTTAGCATGAAAGACCAATTCAACCCTCAATTATGTATGACACATAATTCATTCAGCTTAAAAAAGAAAACAAACAAAATCCATAATAAAGTAAAAAGAAGTTAGCTTTTGTTCAAAACAATCAACAAAAAAGGTTACTTTGAATTACATATTAATGCAAAAATCCAAATATTATGGATCTCTAAAGTTGTATTCATAATATGATTTTTAAACATTTAGCTATTGTCCTGTTTTGCTGCACCATTTCCCTTACACCCCCTCCTTCTTTTCCCAAAAAGAAGAAGAAGAAGAAGAAGATGAAAGAAGTCCTTTTCCATATGGTGTCTGCCTGTAGCAATTTTTCTACAGGCACATCAAGCAGAAATGTGGGCACAAATGAGGCAGCACTACAATGATATGCATAAACTAGAGATTGTATTTTAGGCATACAGCAGACTTGAGCAAGGCCTACATACTATGCACTGAACCAGAAGGCTTACACGGTATAAGAACTCATTGAAAGAGGCACAAGCCTTAAATACAAAGCCGTGCATAAAATGAGACAATGGCAGTTATACAGTTATCATTTGGCCATAAGTTATCTGAAAACAAAGGAAAAATAACCCAGGCCTAAGAAAGGTTTTCGAAAGAATTTTCAACCAGCAGTAGATGCGCCTTGGTTAGACCCTCACTAGCTGAATCATTGCCCCAAGCGTAAAGATTTTTTGTTTTTTTTTAGGTTTTCTTTTTCAAGAGGGAAAAAAATTGGCAGATACATTTTCTTATGGAATTTACATGACAGTCACAATAGCCAGCAACCTACTAAGCATTTACATTCTATCTAGTAGCTATCAAATCATACTATTATACTGATTCTTCTTTTCATTCATTCATTCAATGAAACTTCAATTTGCTTGTCTAAGGTGTCTTTTGAGGTGCACCAAAAACGGGTAGATGTTCAGTCTCAGTGGCAGAAAACCAATACTGTTTGGAACTTCACTTCTAGAGCTCCATATCTCAGAATCAAAAGCTGGAATAATGAGTATATGGAGGGATGATCCTACGCTTTCTTTCTCTTTCTTTAAAAGAGTGAGTGAAGGTAGGGAACACAGGATTGAGTTTGTTCCAGTCAATAATTCTCACCTTAACCCACACACCAAGCACATATAGGGTAAAAATGGCAAGTACAATCAAGTTGAAAAAATATCAAAGAAAAATTAGGGAAGTACGAAAGCAAAATAAAACCCCTGTAATTCTCTCCTTATACCAAACCTTGCTCACATCAAGCTTCTATAGCTAATAGAAGCCAGAACTAATCAATTAGTATGGCCTCTCAATAAGTCAAGCTTTAATGAGGAAAATCAATCAAGCGGTTAAAAAAAAAAAAACTTCATATGTAGCAATATACTAAAGAGATCAACTTCATATGCCGCAACACACTAGAGAGATCAGACCAGATGATTCAATTAAAGAAACTCAGTTAACTTTATTTCCAGTTGTAAGTTGATACTCATGTTTATGGACCAAAAATCAAGCTAGAATACTGCAGTAGACGAAAAAGTTCAAGAAGAATTTATAGACTGCAATTCATTCAACTACCAAAGGAAAAAAATAATAAGGAAAATAATAAGGAAACTCAGAATCTAGAGTAGCCTTTAGAATATTTTATATAAAAGGAAATCCTAGTTTGGAGAACTCTAGGGATCCTAAATTCACTCCTGAAGCTGAAAGTGAAACAGAGGCATTTCGAGTTGCAAAAAATTCACCCCTAAAACCCAAGATATAAAACTTCATCACATATAAACGAAGTGTAGAGACAACAAATAGCCACTTATTTTGGTCATTACCTGTTTCCAACTACAACTGCTGGCTCCTTCACTATTTCCTTCAAGAAGTCCACTACTTGATCCCTCCATACCATGGCATCATATTCAATAAGTGCTTTGTCACTCCACCCGAACCCTAACAAGTCTATGGCATAAACCTTGTATTTTTTGGCCAACTCAGGTATGTTGTACCTGCACACATGGATAAGGGAAATAATTAAATCATACATATAGGCTGATAAACTAGGTATCACAACCAGAAAACTAAACAAATCCAAAGCCATTTTCTCTAGAATGAAGGTCCAACCAAAATCATCTATCAAGTGACATAAGATAGTACCTAAGAATCCACCTCCCAATTAGTAATATAAAAATTATTAGGTAAAATATAACATAAAAAGCCCAAATTTTATATCATGTTTCAGATTAGGTCCTAGATTTTTAATTCTGTCAATGAAAGTCCCAAATTTATAATATTGTTTCAATTTAACTCTATTATTCACTTTATTCTGGCAGTAACAGAGCAAAAAAAAAAAAAAGAAAAAAAAAAGCCATTAATTAAAACTTTGCATTTCACCTAGAGCTTATTCATAAATCAATTTGACAGCCATTGGACAGGGTAGAGGGAGAAAGCTTCACTTAGCGTGAAAAAGTAATTGCCAGAAAACCGAAACTAATTACATTGGTGAAACCTAAAGTTTTGTCAACAACCCCTTTTCTCAACTCCATTATTGCTATGAAATATGAATAACGGAGATGGACAGGAACTTCGAATAGAAAACAGTTTCATAATTTAGGACTTGATACTCACAGTAGTGGTGAATAAGATGAAATATGAAACTGACATGAAGGCACAAAATATCATCAGGATTAACATAAGATTAGATTAAACGGAATATGAGAACATGGGCATCAAAAGAAACAAACCTCCAGTGAAATGCAGAGGCACCAAAGCCATGAATAAGAACAATTGGAAACCCTTCTCCTTGCACCACATAATGTATTCTATGACCCCGCCATGTCCAAAAATTGTACCCATCTGGCTTGAATTCCAATCTCTCAATCCCTATAAAAGAATTCGACTTAACCAGATTCAGAAAAAGAAACCCCATATATGATATAATAATAAAAAAGCGAAAGAGAAAACAGACCTTGAGCAGGTTCGGTTATCAAAGAAGAACCCATTACCGAAACACCCGAAGCTACAATTCCTCCTTTCAAAGCGAAGCCCCTTCTGCTCATCTCACATTTGCTGCTTCCATCAAGTACACAGAGAGAGAGAGAGGTACTCAAATAAGTTTAATAGTTAGTGATTTTATACTAAAAAGAGAGAGTAGTGGACTTACGGTGTTGATAAAAGCATGCGGACGAGATAAGTCTGTTGGGAAATGGGTTGAAGAGTTGGGTTCTGAGTGAAGAGGAAAGAGGAGCAGCACATGAAGAAGAAGGAGGAGAAGACATTATTGAAGCTTAAAAGACAAAACCAGGGACTAGGTTTGACAAGACAAATGGTGGGAACTGTAGAGGAACTGTAACGCAGATTTTTCTAGAATAGTATAGGCAGCAGATTTTTGAAGTTGTAGTTTGAACCCGCGGTTTATGTGGTTGGCGAAGCTTTGGTGTTGTGGCGGACTCCAAGCCTGATGAGACTGTAGAGACCTCTGTTCGCCTTTCCAACATAAACGGTCCTTTTTGGTTTATTTATTATTATTATTTTTTTTAAATATTTACTGAAACTGTCGTGGTTACAATTAAAAATAAATAATTAAAGCCGAATGAGATCTTTTTCTATTGCTTCTCGGCTTTTCTGTTATTTCTCATTTAATTACATAATTTTTTTTTAGATATATTACAGCCATAGTTTCTCAAATAAAGAAGATATATTACCATCATAATACATCAAATCCTAAGTAACAGTGATAAGTTGTTACATGTTATTATTGATGGAGCTAATTCAAATTAGAACTAATAACAACTAATTATCTATAATTTGTTGTAATAGTGTTATAAATATATTATGGATATAACCCTTCTCTAAAATTTTTAAGATAGATTTAATATTTTTTATTATGAAATTCAATAATATAGCCAACAAATTACTACAACCACATACTAAAAGTTGGCAAAGAAGAGTAAAAAATCTTGTAACTCAACTAATTAGTGATATACTAATTAAACTAACATTTCAACAAAAATACTTGATCTTTCCCATTTAAAAAAACAAATGTTTGATCTTCATTTAGAGAAAACGGTAATTATCCATTAAACTAACATCTAAAGACTAAAATTTAAAAATAAAAAACTTTCGGTCCTATTCGATCTACTTTGGTCTTATTTGGTCCACCTCGATTCATCGGTCCACTTGTTCATATTTGGTCCATTTTGATCATGTTCGATTCTATTTGGTCCATTCTATCCACCTTGGTCCACTTCAATTATATTCAATCCACTTCATTCCTATTATGTCCATTCTGTCCACTTTAGTATTATTTGGTCCTATTCGATCCACTTTAGTTCTATTCTGTCCTAATCGACCCACTTTGGTATTCTTTTTTTTTTATAGGACAGTCCACTTTGGTCTTATTCAATCCACTTCAGTTCCATTCGATCCAGTTTGGCCTTATTTGATCCTATTCAATCCACTTCGGTCTTATTTGATCTATTTAATTTAGTATTTTTTTTTCCACTTTGGTCTTATTCAATGCTATCCAATTTCGTCCACTTCGGTCTATTTGGTCCATCCTGTTTGGTCCAATTCAGTCTTATTAGGTCCATCTTGTCCACTTTGGTCTTATTCAGTCCTATTCAATCCATTTTGGTCCTATTCCGTCATGTTCGGTCCACTTCAGTCTTATTTGGTCCATCTTTCCACTTTGGTCTTATTCGGCCCTATTCAATCCACCTTAGTCCTATTACGTCCACTTTCATCTAATTTGGTCCATTTTGTTCATTTTGATCTTATTTGGTCCTATTTAATTCACTGTGGTTTTATTCGGTTCACTTCGGTCTTATTTAGTCCATCTTGTCCACTTTGGTTCTATTCGATAATTTCGGTCCATACCGTCCACTTTGGTCTTATTTGGTCCTATTTAGTTTACTTTGGTCCAATTCGGTCTTATTCAATCCATTCTATTTACTTCGGTCCAATTTGGTCTTATTTTGTCCTATTCAATCTCCTTTGGTTCTATTTGGTCCTATTCAATCCACTTCAGTCCATTCTGTCCACTTTGGTTCTATTCGATTCAATTCAGTCTTATTCGAACAATTTTGTCCACCTTGGCCTTATTCTGTCCTATTCAACCCACTTTGATCCTATTCGGTCCATTTGGTTCTATGCGGTATAGTTCGATATTATTCAGCCTATTTTGTCTATTCTGCCTTATTTGGTCCACTTTGGTTCATTCGGTATTATTTGGTCCACTTTAGTCTAATTCAATCCACTTTGGCCCTATACTGTCCACTTTAGTCATTTGGTTCTATTTTGTCCACTTCGGCCCATTCGGTGCCTTCAATCCATTTTTATACACTTATATAATGGGAAAATGTAGGTTTGTGTTGAGAGCATCTATTCTAAATCCAATATATATATATATATATATTTAACTCGTAATATTTAAAATTTTAAGCATAACATTTATTATTACTACACTCTTATTAAGCTATATTAACGCCGCACTTAGGATCAAAAAAAAAAAAAAAACACTTCACTTTGGTCTACTTTAGTTCTGCTAAATATAAGTGAAAGTTTTTCTAAACATGAAGAATATGAATATACAAATGTATTCATTAAGGCAATTACTCATTTATTTTAACGTCATTATTTTTAAATAAATTATATAAAATTAATTATACCTTCGAGCAAAAATATATATAATTTTTATTTAACTATTGAATGCAATGCACACGAGATTACGACTAGTTGGTTCATAAAATTTTAAAAATGAGTGGAATTAGTCCTTAGAGTATCCACAGCAGTGGTGCTAAATAACTATATTGCTATTTTTTAGCACCACTGACCACAAAAATCAGCTGCAGCAGTGGAGGGATAAGCAAAAAATTTAGATGTTCAGCTACAGTGCACATCTATCTTTAGATGTGCACTGTAGCGCAAAGCTAAAAAAATATAATGTATTTTATTTAACTTATCTCCCCCTTTTCCATTAAAATATTCGTTCTCTCTCTCTCTGCCTTCTCTTTGTTTTCGTCTCAGACTCAAGAGTCTCAGCCTCTCTCTTCCTTCTCTACCTCTTCGCTATCTTTTCTCTCTTCTTTTCGCGTGATCGGCGATTGGGTCGGTGGGTTTCGTGGATGGCGTGATCGGCGATTGGGTCAGTGGGTTTCGTGGATGGCGTGGGCTAGTGGGTCGGCAATGGAGTGGGTTAGTGGATCGGCGATGATTGGTCTGGAGCATAAGATAAATAGTGGGTCGACGATGGTGTGATCAGCGACGGCGATGGCGATGGCGATGGATGGTCTTCTCTCTCTCGATCTAGCTCAGATGGTGGGTTTGATGGTGGTCTGGGTTTGTGTAGTTGTTGGTGGGTGGTTGTTCTTTGGCAGTGGAAAAGTGGATTGTGCCGTTTGTGTAGTTGTTGTTGGGTGTTGTTCTTTGGCAGTGATTTTTTTTTTTTTCTTTGGCAGTGGCTGTGGATTGGATTGTGCCGTTTGTGGTGTTTTTTTGCTAGTAGTATGTATTATTGTTTTTTGGAGTGGACTGGTGGTGGTGGTGGTGGTTGTGGCTGTGAAAAAAGATCGGAGATTTAGTTTTTTTTTTTTTTACTTATTCTTGCTGTGGACCGGTGGTGGTGGTAGTGTTGGTGGTGGCCGATGGTGGTTTTTTTGGGTAGTAAGATATATTATTTTATTGTGATGTTTATATTATTTTATTGTGTTGAAAGTTAAAATAGATCCACTGCTGCAGCATGTATGTAGGTAAAATAGATAAAGTAAGTTTTGATGGTGCTAAATAACTAAAATTATAGATCCACTGCTGTGGATGCTTATGTTAACTGTGTGATAACATTTCTCTCACCTAATACGACAGCGTTCTCAGCTACCGCCGCCGGTTCGGTAGCTGAAGCTGGGAATGCCCCCCCTACCACTACCGTAGCACTGCGATTAAGATGCCACGTGGCATCATTCCAAACTGGTAATGCTCCTTTTCTTAGCTCCTACAGCTACAGTAGGTAACCACACTAATCCCTAACACTTTTTAGGATTTGGCTTTGGATTCGATTAATAATAATAAAAAATTGCATTTTTCCGCTATGGAAGCTCCGGTTAAGTTCTTCTGTGGCAACTCCATTCTCAACCGCCAATTCTTTGCCAAAATGGCACCGTATTACGCGTCTACTATCATTTCACGTCACCGCCGAAACGACGCCGTAACAAGACCAAGACCGAGACCGAGACCGAGACCCCAATGCGCGCTCTCTCTCACTGCCTCTTCCTTCTCAGCCAATCCTATAAACCCTAACCCAAAACCCTTCTCCTTTTCGTCTCTTCTGTTTTCCAACCCAATCTCTACCACCAACAATTACTACGACCAATTCCTCTCTCGCTCATCAAACGACGGCGTTTTCCCGTGGAGTCGTGCTCCGGAGAGATCCACCACCAATGGTGGAGTACTTGTGGGTGACAAAGAGCCAGTAGTGACGGTGGTGTTGTTGGGTTGGCTCGGTTCCAAGACCAAGCACCTCAAGAAATACGTGGAGTGGTACAATTCCAGGGGCTTCCATGCGTTGACTTTCGTGGTCGATGTTGGCGAGCTGCTGTGGTTTGATTTAGGCCACAGAATTGAGCAGCGAATCGCGGCGTTGGCCAACGAGCTTGTATCCTGGGTTTCGGACAAGGAAGAGGATGGTAGAGAACGCTGCTTGGTTTTCCACACATTCAGCAATACCGGTTGGTTTGTGTAGGTTGATTGCTCTCTTAAAACTTTGAAATTACGCTTTCATTGGTTTTAAAGGATTGCGTGTCGGTGTTTATTAATTGTTGTTTGACTTGGTTTTTTTTTTTGCAGCTATGGTTCCATTCTTGAGATTTTGAAGGGTAGAGAAGATCTGATGGAAAAGTTTAAAGGATGCATTGTTGATTCGGGAGCAGCGGAGCCATTTAATCCTAAGGTAGAAACCAAAAATTGGAAAACATCTACTATTCTAATATGTTTGATTTCATGAATGGACATTTTGCAATTCTTATTGTGCTTTGCATTGCAGCGGTAACTAATTGAGGGTACAACTGTAAGTCTTTGTTCTATAATATGTGATGTGCTTATTTTTGAGACATTAGAATGAATCTCTATACCTGAAAAGAAAAGGTTTTTATTATTATTATCAACTGTGAACATGTTTTCGATCCTTTGGAAAAATAAAGTTATGTATCTTGGATATCTTATGGATCCACCAACTTATTCAAATTTTTTGGAGGTAATCTAGATGCCATGGACACCCATTTCATCTCTTTCCTACATACATATCTTTCGAAATAAATGAATTGGAATTCTTCCGATTTCCCAAATAGTTTGGTTGAAGCTTAGTTTAATTATGGTTGATTCAATTACTGTGTAGTTTAATTATGGTAAATTTCTAGGAATCTGTGGCCTATCTTACTAATTTCACTTCAAGTATTTGATTTGTACAAAACATTGATGTGTGGTTTCTTAATTGTATTACCTTGAGAATTCACCTTGTTATTGGAATACCTAGTACAGAAGTAGTTAAACAATGGTTATGAGTAAAATAGTAATGATTTTGTATCCAGCATAAACAATGTGTGTGCCTTTTACCATCTTGTACATAAAAACAGTGTGGAGAAGATGTCACTTATGGAAATTCCATATTTTTTATTATTTCTCCTTTGTTTTTCTTTTTCCCTTTTTGTTGATTTTGTTCATGTTGTATCCAATGGTTGGTTTAACATATCAAGCATTTATAATGTTAATTTTACATGTTAATATTGCCTTGTTGATAATACTCATACATATTATTTAATCATTTTAGACAATTTCATGTTATTTTGTGAGACTATACTATTTTGTATGAATGTCTTTTTTTTTATTTGCACTATTCATAAATGATTGCTCATTAAATTCCATTTAAAAATTTCTTATCATTTTCACCGGGCTATGGTAGCATAGGTTCAACACTAGTTTCAACTTGGAAGAATTTCCATGCAAGGAGTCAAAGATTCTAGTTTCCTGTCAAGTTTTACTGTTGCAATTATGCAAGCATTGTCCACTGTGATACAGAAGTCTTCAAGCTTCAGCTAATAATTTTTCTGGTTCCACAGTTCTTAACCTCTTACTGAGCCAGGTAAAACCTTATATCCAAGTAACTCATGTTTTTTGCTTAAATAAATAAATTTATCTCTAAATGGCTGTTCTCCTTGATGGTTAAACTTTCTAACTTGCTTAACATGAATTATCTCTCCCATAAAATTTTGTTCGCTTAGAAGAAACAAATTTTAGGAAAGATGCATCAAATGTCATCACAATTATCTTTCTCATCCTTGCTTCTACTTTTAGATTTGAACAAAATATGAAACATCTCATGCAGCTAATGTATTAACAAACGCTATATTTGTCCCTGACTTTTACAAGGGACAAATCAAATTTACTACCTCATCTGAAAATGGAAATGTTGACCATTAACACAACATGGAAGCTGTATATTAGTTCTCTTATTTTTTATCATTGCTTTCCCTAATCTATGTTAAGGTCATGACTTATGGTGGTAATGTATTTTGGTCATTGATTGGAAACATCAAAATGTGCAAGGAATGCATATATTGGCATATTAGAAATTTGTCTTTAGATTTTAGCATCAATGAGTTCATCCAAAATTATGCCTTTGACAGCCACTCAACTCCAAACATTAACTTAATTGATCTCACTCTCACATACACACATGCCATATTTGTTTTTGACATAGGTACCTTGTTAGTATTATGGTGTGCACTCTTCTTATAAATTGATGGTCAATTACTTAATCCTAAGCCAAACTTTGTAGAAAAGCTTTTTGTTTCCTACCATGAGAATAGAATTTTCTTTCTTGATAAATGCCACAAGGGTGGAATTGCCATCAGGCCAAACTACCATTGCCCCTAAGATGCATCACTTGTTTGTAATAAATAATTATATTAGCAACTTGAATAACCATATATTATTTGAGATGGAGAAAACTTAAGATTTGAGGATAAGAAAAAATACCGTTTGACATTTTTTGATTCATCAGTCATTATCATTATAGACGGTACTAAGAAAGATGGAGTGACATAGCGGATGCAGGAAGTAATTGATAGCGTTCTTGTTTGTTCCATGTAGTCGGACACACACGCACATACATATATATATAGCGCTTCCTGGACTTGCTTTACATACCAACAAAGCTGCTCTAAATCCTCCTCATGGACTAAACATGTTGTGAGGTAAGCTGCGGATAGTGCTTCTATGAAGTACATACTTGTGGAGTTTGTGTTATTTCTTATTTTACCTTTTCATTTTCAGCAAAGATCATCTGGGCTTTTAAAATGAGGCAGACTCAATTATCTTGAAATTAGCAGGATTTTTTCCTGATGATAATGATTTAGAGGAGGAAGTGAGTTTTATAGTCCTTGAAACTTTTTTTCTTTGAACTACATGATTTGTTCTTTAGGGATTTTGTTTTCAAAAAAACTTCCTCCATTCTTGATTTTCCCTTTCTTTTTCTAACTTTGTAATATTTTTCAGGGACAGTCCTAGAAGACCTGTCGAATGTCATTATAGTTAAGCATACATACGAGGATTTTGTGTTGTTAACTGTCTTAGACCTTCTAGTCCAATATAATGTCTTAGATAGATGTTTGTAGCTTTTTGATCCACTGCATGTTTGGCTAACTTTTCTCCTTTGTTGAACTCTTCTCAATCAGAGTTTCAAATGTCAAGATGATGATACTTTATACTATCCTATGGTGTACCATAAATTTCTAAGATATATCCTCTTCATTATTAGGTATAACTTTTATTTCCTGTAGTTAAATAAAGAAAAGCTCTACCACAATATTGGTTGATTTTTTTGCTTTATATTTCACTATAAACATGTTGACCATTAACTATATGGGGCATGAAAATTGCATCATTTATGACTAAAATCCTTTTACGTAGACTTAGGTATTACATACTTCTTTCTTTTTCTTTTTCTTTTTATTCGATTGTAATATGATTGCAGGGAGTTGGTCTCTTTATGTTTAGAATTGCAATATAATTTTGCAGGTTTGTCCCACTCTCTGCCCCCCGAGCTCTTGGACCCTGAGTGTTTCATGCTCTTTAGTTTTCTATTTGCAGGTAATGCAATGGAAATATGCTAAATTATTACTTGCTAAGATTTTCTGATTTTGCTAGTGAAGTCATTAAAAGCACTGATGTCTTTGACTTAAGGTACCAATAGATTTCAATAAAGACACAATCTTGGAAGTTGGGATTAAAATCTAAAATGTCCATTTAGAATTAGAAGTAATACAATGAGAACTAAGTACCACTAGTGAAGATTGCTGTTGAAAGGAGGAACACAATTGAAATTGTTATGCCACAGTTGAGAACCTGATTTTCAATTTTGATAAGTTGTATTTCTTGATTATTCTTATTAGCTAAAATTTTCAATTACGAAAAATGGAAAGGCTAAAACTGTTATGCCCACAATATGCAGAAGCTCCTCAATGCTTGATGTAATCTTCCATTGAAATTCCCAAGTTAGATGAATTGTCTGATGGTTCAGTTGAGAATTCTACTACTCCATCAAGGGCACCTAAATTTGCTACCAGAAAATTTATGGCCACTAATTCTATTTTGTAAGTAAAGTGACACATGCATCTCTCACTCTCTCTCTCTCTATTTGTGTTTGTCTGACTATCTTTTTCTCGTTCACAGTTATGGCAGATAACTCGAGGAATTTGTTGAGCTTCAGAGCTTTGGACTGAAACCATGCAGCAGTTCCCAAGCAGAGCCATGCTTGACTCATGTTTACAGTTGGTCTTAGCATTGGAAAGGAGAAATAATTTTGTAATTATAGGAGTTGGAAAAAACAGAATGAGTCATCTTTAGTTTTTGTTGTAGTTAGATTATGATTTTTGTCAATTAATAGCTAATTATGATTTTAGGCCAGTTGAATATAAAACTACCTTGATTTTAGTCAAGTGATAACTAATGTAGTTGTAGTCTATCATAACATAAGCTTCCACAAATTCAATGATACCATTAGTCTCTCTTTCATGATTTGATTTATCATTCTTTGTGTGAGAATTGTATTTCAAATGTATGCTATAATGTAATGTGACCTATCATGTTCCTATAGAGCTATAGGAGTTGAAGCAACTTCATAAACGTGCTCCAAAATTTTGTACATGCAGCTTCTAATGAATGTCTGTTGAGAGCATCTGCTTCAATGTTGTTAAGGTCTGCAAATATGTGTCAGGAAGACTTGAGGTTGCCTCAAGATATGAAGGATGAAGCTCCAAAAGATTCACTAAAGAGACTATTTGCTGTTTCCAATAAGTAGGGCATCTAAGTTAAAGGCTGTGATGAATATAAAACTACTGTAATATTTAGAGACCTAAAAATAGAATTTGGAGAGTAATTGTGGCAAGGGTGAGCCTTTTTTAGGTGTAGAACCTATTCCAGATGCTACTGGCTCAAAGAGCTGGTAGCATGTCCTTTCCATTCGCTGTGTGAAGTCATCGTCAATCACTTTTTCTGTAGGAGGAACAAATGAGTGACTGGTAGCTTGATTAACTGGTACTTTTTGGGCATGTCTAGTACATCGAATGGAGATTACAATTGGAATGGAAATCTTTATTATTGGCAATAAAATGTGTTGTAATGGAATAACTAGTAGCTTTTTATCTAGTATGCATGCTTGATTTTCAAGATTAGAAGCTTTTTCTCTTACCAAAAACTCGGGTGCCCCTTTTTTGCACTTTCCTCCGCTATGTATTTTCCAATGTATCCAGTCCCTCCAATTATCAAAATCTTACTTTTTAGAGCCACTGAGAGAGTATTTCGAATGAAATGGATTAATGGGTTAAAGCAAAACTGAGAGTTTGGACTACCTTAGGGTAATTCTTAGTTTCAAACAAACCAGAGTTCCTTAAATACTTAAACATGAACTTCCTTGTCCTTATAAATGCCTGCCAATTGAGTCCCCCAATATAATGAAGGCTACATGAATGGCTCTATGTTGGACTTTTTCAAGTCTTTTTTTTTAGACAACATCTCATCCTTCTGGTTTCTTTGCCCAAATGAACAACATCTCATCCCTTTTTTTTAGCACTGCTGACCTCCAACCGTTCTAATTTTTTATTATTATCTCAGAGTTCCCCTTTTTTCCAAAAGGGATGATAAAAAAAAAATCAACATAATTATCACTTTTGTATTAAAGGACCCCCGTAATGAAAATAACCCACCAACCTGCACAGCAAGCTTGAACCAAGCCCTATAATGAATGCATTTACAATCATTTACAAGCAAGACCTTGAGGGAAATATGAGTTGTAATTCTATTAGATTTGAACAAAGTTACAACGACTGGGGGGAGGCTTCTAGTGTTAGACCTGACAACCAATCCAACAAAGCCCTATTGGCAAGCTCTGGAACTTCATCATGTGGACAGTGCCCGGCTTTTAAGTTTACGAGTGACGTTTTTGGATAAAACTCTTTGATTCGGTTAGCCTTTGCAGGACTGACCCACGGGTCTAAGTCACCCCACAGCAACAACAGTGGGCAAGAGAGTTCACTCAAGACACCATCCAAAGTGTATTTGCTTTGGTTCAACATGAACCTTGTCATTAACCTGTGGACACCAACGAGAATACAGAATAAAATAAATGTGGGTAGAACTTTATAGGCCAATTGAATCGTTCTTGTAATCAGCATTGCTTTATAAGCAGACCTAAACTACTATTTCATATTCATTGTAAAGAAATAAAATGGATTTTAGATGCTGGGGAAGTTTTTGTTAATCCAGTACTACTATCAAAACAAACGTGGAAGCCAGGTGGATGAACGTATTTCATGAGTACCTGTAATAAACTTCTCTAGCATTTGGGTCAGCTGCTGGCCTTGTTATTGATTCCACAAGATCGTCATCCACATTGGAGGAATTTATATACACCTGTATTGGAAAAAGACGTGCTTAACATAATGTACAAAGTCATGGAACAATCATAAACAGAGGGTTCTTATTATGACTTCAGGGAGTTCAACAGACAAATAAAAATGTCAACATGGAATAAATTAGGAGATGGGAAATATATGTTCGCTTCTTAAGGTATAAAATTTATATATTTTGATATCAATCAATTTAGTCCCTGTCATTTTCAACTTGCAATTAATTTGGTCCTTACTGTCAACTCATTGACGAAAAATATCTACGTGGCTAACGAATTTCATAATTGACATCCTTGAAACTTATGTGGAAAATAAAATAATAAAAAAATATTTTAATTTCTATTTAAAAATTTCACATCAGCATTTAATTTGAAAAATCATTCATTTTTAATTTCTCAATTTTAAAATAGGAAAAAAAATTGTAGGAACATTCCCAGCATTTTCTTGTCAATCAAACAGAAAAACATAAAAATCAAATTTGGCATAGACACAAAAATCAACCCAGCTTAAAATTTTAAGGTGAAAATATACTTTTGGTCCATATATTTTGAGCCAATTCCTGTTTTAGTTTCTGTTTTAGTTCATACCATTACCATTTTGGCCCTTATGCAAACTTGGCACATGGAATGCATGTGTCACTTTAAACTCTGATATGGCTAATAAAATAATAATAATTTTTTTTATTTAGTATTAAAAAATACCAATTAGCATCCACATCAGCATTTGAATTTAACAATTTTAACTAAAAATAAAATAGAACTAAAAGGGGAAAAAAAAGGCATTTCATGAACACTAAAATACAGAAGATGAACTCAGGAACACAAAAAATTCAAACACAAAAATCAAATGCAGGCCAAAAAATTCACAATAACCAAATTTTGTTGTGGTAGCCTTTACCCACCCACCAAACCCATCACTTGATACACAGACACACCACCTAGACCCATACCCACCATGTGATCCCATTGATCTACCTAGTACAACAACCATTCCCATTAAAATCGGTTTTATGGGTTTGTGTTTTACAATTTAGTGATGACTAATGAATATTTCTCATCCTGGATTGCTGGTAGTCAATGACCTTCCTTGTCATTCACCACCACCAACCACCATCATCAAGGTGGTCTCCTTGCTCTCTCCCTCTATCTCTACTTTTCTTGGACTCACCCACCCGGTCTCTCCTTCTTTGATCTGTGATGGTGTGAGGGTTTGGGTGTTTAATGGTTCAAAATATATTTGAGTTGTGGTTGAATTTTTTTTTTTCCTGATAAAAAGTTGTTTGATTGTAGAGTTTGGTGGTGATGGACTTGGTAGTGGTGGATTTGGTTTTGGTGGTGGTGTTGGACGGTTTTGGAGGTGGTAATTCAAGTTCCATGGTGATGTATCTGGGTTAGTGTGGTGCTGAAGCTAATGCATGTGACAGTATTTGGTTACCAAGAAATTTCAAGAAAGTAAAAAAGAAATTTGAGAAAATAAAAATGAAGATTTATTTGGTTACTAAGAAATTGCAAGAAAGTAAAAAGGAAAATTGAGAAAATAGAAATGAGATATGTTTGGTTACCAAGAAATAGCAAGAAAGTGAAAAAAGAAAATTGAAAATACAAAAGATTGGTAAATTTGATTCTTGTAACATGTTTGATTACCAAGAAAGTTCAATACAAGTTGATAAAGTTACTACAAGTTGGGTGCAATTCCACACACCAAGATTCAAGAACAATTTTCTATAAAGCCTTTTCATTCAAGATAAGGAGAATCAAAATGATTCATTCTTACTCGAGAGAGAAAATCAATTTGTGCGGGAGAGTATAGGTCAAATCAAACCATTCAAGAGCAAAAAAGAAGCTAACAAGACAAATGGACAAATTTTACAAACTATCACAAAAAAATTAACATGGCTACATATTATGAAAATGATTTTCATAATATCAAAAAATCTAACCATTAGATTTCATATTATTTTTGTTCTTAACATGCATGTCAAATTTCATTCAAATAGAATATTATTTACTATCAAATCTATAAATTTATTTTTTATGCATAATTTAGTACTATAAAAAATTGAAATTTATATATTTGATTGATACTATAGTTATTAATCTTTGATCTTCTTAAAATTTTGTAAGCATAGATGATATAATAAGAAAATGTAATCTTATGGTGGATTTGTAAGAATTCACATCCAATAAAAAGAAATAAGAAGTTTGTAACCATTGCCTACAAATTAGTTTATAGGCAAATTTTATTCTTTATAAATCAATAAAATAAACTTAAAAAGCTTGAATCTTTCGATCACAAGAATTATTTGTATACATTTAAAAAAAAATTAAGAGAAGTTCATGTCTAATAGCAAAGCGTAATTTTACAAAATTATAAAAGAGATCAAGTGATCAAAATAAAATAAGACCATATATAATCTTCCAAACAACCTTAAGTTGAAATAACTTGAAAAGTTATATAATATTTGTGGATGCTTTATGCTTGAGAAATTCCTCAATATTCATCAAGAAATGAAATGTAATGTAACACCAACACAACATGTGATAAAAACAATAAAATGCGTGAACTGAATATAAGCCTTACTAAAAAAAAAAAAAACTAAAAAAAAAATACAAAACAAAAAATAAATTATTTTTGGTTAAAGTTCTGAACGAATAACATATTCTTTCTAGTAATTCATTTGTGAGCTATCTTTTATTTTTGTAAAATTGAATAATACTATAAGGATTGGTTTGGTATAGCTCAATTTTCATTGTTTGATTTTGCAGAAAAAATAAGTTATAAAATATAACTGCATCTATGTAAAAAAAAAAAAAAAGAGCAATTTATTAAGAACGTAGTAAAAATTGTACATAACTAAAATAATCCATTATATCTAATAATCCCCATTGTTTTTTATTTTTGGACAATTTTGATAATTTGGCAGCTTTTGAGAGTTTTTTTCTTGTGGTCATTTCAGGAGGTTTGGATATTTTAATAATTTCAGCCAGAGGGATATGATTTTCCTGATTAACCAAAATAAAATATTAAAAATTTTCAACCCCAAAACACCTAAAATAAAGAAAAAATATTTTAGAAAATTACTTTATACCCAAAGAAGTAAAATGCCATCCCTAATTAAACCAAACACTTCTTATTTATTTACAATGTTAAAATGCATTTATGCTTTTGAGTTTTGAGCACAATGCCTTTTCCAGCCCACATCCTCCATATAATCTTTGAAAAAAAAAAATGAAATTGAACCAAAGCCTAGTCCTGGTTAGTAACTTGTAGATTACTGCCACTGGTCAACTCTGTTTTTCTTTTTCCAAGTCAAAATGAATATGATGGAAATATGGTAGTTTCGAAGAAATTGGGTTTTGGCCAATTCTTCTTCTAGACTTTGACTTAAAAGTCGTTTTCTTTGAACTTTCAGCGGTGCTTCTTAGTTCTTTCCCGTGGAGGAAACGGCAAAAGATTTTTTTTAATACTTCTTTAATTAAACCGCGTCGGGCCAAGAATAATTTCTCACCCAATTTATATCTTAACTTTGGTTGGTTTGTTGGGTTGGAGAATTGAGGAAATAAAAAATTAGAAGGCGATAGAAGAGTGGGGGGGATAAAAGAGATTTAAAGCTTAAGAGTTTTTCAATATCGTTTTGTGTAATTTAAATGCTAAGTAATGTGGGTTTAATTTTTAAACAACTAAAATTTTAATATGATTATATATTTTGAAAATCTAACATTTAGATTGCATATTCATTATGTTATAATTAACATGCATGTCGAATTTCATTCAAATTGGATATTATTTACTTTTAAATTTATAAACATTTTTTTATGAATAATTTAGTAGTACAAAAAATTGAAATTTAAATATTTGATTGATAACATAGTTATTAATCTTTGATCTTCGTGAAATTTTGTAAGCATGAATTATATAATAAAAAAAAGTAATCTTATAGTAGATTTGTTAAAATTTACATCAAATAAAAAAGATGTAGGAAGTTTGTAGCCATTGCCTACAAACTAATTTGTAGGCAAATTACAAATTTTCTGACCAAAAAATTTGTAGGCAAATTTGTTCTTTATAAATCAATAAAATAAACTCAAAAAGCTTGAATCTTTCAATTTCAAGAATTATTTGTATACATTTTTTAAAAAAATTTAAGAGAAGTTCATGACTGCGTAATTTTACAAAATTACAAAAGAGATCAAGTGATCAAAATAAAAGAAGACCGCATAAATTTTCCTTTTGTTTTGAAGGACCCCGCAATGAGAATAAATCAACAACCTACACAGCAAGCTTGAACCAATCACTTTACTATAGGATTCAAATTAAAGTACCCTTTGGCTTCAATGTCATATGATGTTGCGAACTTGCTTTATGGCTTTAGTGCTCTTAATTTTTAGCACTTTCTTAGTTCTTTCGACGTTGCTCAAAGCATATATCTTCCCACTTTGGATTTGAAATGTCAAAACGCGTGGGATCGTCGGTTACTTGAAGGGACACTGCCAGTCAAGGAACGAAAGTTCGTGTAAAGACTAAATAAAGTTCGTGTAAAGACGAAATAAAGGACACTGCCAGAGTGCCAGTCAAGGAACTTTGATAGCAATAAAAGGGAATTTTTTTTTTTTTTTTTTTATAAATTTGCGGTTCCCTTACTCTCACGTTTTATTTTTAATTTTTTTTTAATTCCCTTCTTCTTTATTTTTATTTTTTTTATTTTTTTTTATTTTTTATTTTTTTTGTAAATAAAAATGGGGGTTAACTAAGTTACGTCAGTCCTAGACAGGGCACTCAAGTTAAGATCCGTTAACCAACCCTTATAGATGCCTACCAACAAAGAATTGCTGGCAGCGGAACTCAAACTTAGGTGGGATAAATAAAGTGCTCAAGCCTTAGCAAAACACCCCTACTATAACTTCTCATACCTAAATTTAGGTACTAGTACTACCATATACCTTTATTTTTTTAAAACAGCAGCCCAAATGCCAAAACAAGACATCAATAAATGTCTTCTCTTCCCCTCCCTTTGTTTCACTTTGAGGCATAAGTAGAGATAATTTCTTAATACTCAATCTTTTTTATATTTTCTTCCTCACATGTTTCTATGTCAATCTTTAGTTGTTCAAAATTGGAATACTCTTTTACAATAGAATTTGTGTGTATTTCAAATGATCATTTTGTATATAGAAATACAAAAAAAGAACACTCTTTTACCCTTTTACTACGTACTTTATGTTTTCTTTTATTTTTATGAGTTGCCCTTAGTATTTGGTTTTAATTTGGTTTGGATCTCATGCAAACTCTTCAGTATCATCCTTAATTGTAATCATTATCTTTTTTTTTCTTTTTTTTTCGTTGATAGAAGCCGTGTATTGCCTAATATTTGTATAGGTAATAGGTAGCTTTTTTCTTTTTCTTTTTCTTTGCCTTAAACTTAATTTTGAGACACATCTTCAATTTCCTCTTTCAATTTGGTTTTAGTCTTAGATTTTTATGATTGTTGCCTTGACATTGATGATTGGATCATTGAGCTTCAGTGTGGATAGGTTTTTTATGCTGGAGAGGCTACTTCTCCCATTCTCCCTACTCCATAATCATCTGGAAACAAATTTTTTGAAGCACAAGGTACAACAACCACGTTTGGTGCAGGGTACAAGCAATTGAAACTTGAAACATGTTATATGTTTTTTAATATAACAAAGATTATTTATGGGACCGGTTTTTCTTTAGATATTTCTTTCAATTTTCTATTTTCTAAGTGGAAAGAGTGCTAATCAAGACAAAGTGCCTAGGTTTTATGTCTTTGTTGTTTGTAGAACTTTGTTGGATTGCATATATTAATTAGTGCCCAGGTTTATTGACTTTGTCATCCTTGTACTCTTAGGATAATAATTGTTTTGTTATTAGTGATAATTGTAATGAGTATTATGCATTTGTGGGTGAAATTATTTTTTCATCACACCCATAGGTTTTCTTTTGTGATTGAAAAATGTAGTAATTCCAAATTATAATGGATGCAAATTATTAACCTTTACAAAAAAAAAATAGAAGAGCTTCCGAGAACGCGATATAAAAGGGTAATTATAGATTTACATTGTACTAGCAATGTAATTTTAACATTGCAAACTAAAAAAAAGTGTACAACATTGTACAAGGAGAGGGGGAGAGTGCCATTTTTTTTCAAAGGTTTTAATTTTGTTGGAACATATTTATGTGAATGCACTAGTTTTTAACAAAAGAAACAAGTTTAACTTGAAAAATCTCACTAACTATAGAATTATGCGAATGTGTTGTTTTTGAAGGCTGATTTATACTAGTTGGAGTAAAATTCCATGCAAATTGGATTTTTTTTTTTTTTTTTTTTAATTTTACAGAACAATGCTTCAAGATAAAACTATAGTATTGACCATCATGTTGGGCACAATTCCACACACCAAGATTCAAGATAAGGAGAATCAAAATGATTTGTTTTTACTTGAGAGAGATAATCAAACTATTCAAGGGAGAAAAAGAAGCTAACGAGACAGATGAACAAAGTTTACAAACTCTCACTAAAAAATTAACATGACTACATATTTTGAAAATCTAACCGTTAGATTGCATGTTCTATATGTTTTAACATGCATGTCAAATTTCATTCAAATGAGATATTATTTACTATTAAATCTATAAACTTATTTTTTATACTTAATTTAGTACTAGAAACAAATAAAAATTTAAATATGTGATTGATAATATAGTTATTGATCTTTGATTTTAGTAAAATTTTGCAAGCATGGATAATATAATAAAAAAATGTAATTTTATGGTAGATTTGTTAAAATTCACATCCAATAAAAAGATATAAGAAATTTGTAGTCATTGGCTACAAACTAATTTGGAGGCAAACTTTGTTCTTTACAAATCAATAAAATAAACTTTAAAAGCTTGAATCTTTCAATTTCAAGAATTATTTGTATACAATTAGCAAAATGTAATTTTACAAAATTATAAAAGAGATCAAGTGATCAAAATAAAAGAAGACAGCATAAATTTTTCTTTTGTTTTGAAGGACCCTGCAATGGGAATAAACCAACAACCTACTCAGCAAGCTTGAACCAAGCACTTTAATATAGGATTTAAATCAAAATACCCTAATTATGGCTTCAATGTCATATGATGTTGCTTGCTTGCTTTATGACTTTATTTTTATTTTTTGGTAATCACTTTATTACTTTAGTGCTTTTTCTTTTTACACTTTCTTAGTTTCTTTCGATGTTCCTCAAAGCATATACACGTTCCCAGTTCCCACTTTGGACTTGAAAACTGAAAACGCGTGGGATCATCGGTTACTTTTAGGGACACTGCCAGTCATGGAACGAAAGTTCGTGTAAAGACTAATTAGGGGTTTTTACTTTTATGGACACTGCCAGTCACATATAAGTAAGGTTGTCTCCACAGTCCGTTATGCTTTCTTCACTCATATCTCTTTTAATTTCCATTTAGTCACATCTTTCTTTCATTCTCATCTTCTCCTTCCATATTTTCTCAATTCTTTTGCTCATAGATTCCGATGGCTATGCAAATCAACGAAGGAGGCTCTTCTTCTTCCACTGCCCGATACATGTATGACGTTTTCTTGAGCTTTAGAGGTGAAGATACTCGTTATAATTTTACTAGTCATTTATATAAGGCTTTATGTGACAAAGGTTTTAACACCTTTATTGATGATGACAATCTTCAAAGAGGAGAAGAAATTTCAACAGAGCTTCTCAAAGCGATAGAATTGTCAATGATTTCGATTGTTGTATTTTCTGAAAATTATGCATCTTCAACTTGGTGTTTGAATGAGCTTGTTAAAATTCTTGAGTGTAAGAATTCTGGCCAATTAATTCGACCTGTTTTTTACAAAGTATATCCATCAGAAGTACGTAAACAGAAGGGAAAGTTTGGGATTGCACTAATTGAACATGAAAAAAAACATGACAAAGATAAGGTTCAGAGTTGGAGGGCAGCTTTAACCAAAGCAGCTGATTTGCGTGGATTCACTTACGAGGCAGGGTATGTATCTATTACTACTTTTTTGCCCTCTTGTAGTATAAAACATTTAGTTTTGTTATCACCATTTAATTCCAAATAATCAAAGGATTTGCATTGCATACTCAAAGTTAGTACATGGTAAAATTTCAAATTCATCATGCGTAGGTAGAAGAATATTGATTTCTAAATTAACACAGAAAAATATATACTTCTAGAAGGGTAAATGATTTCACCTTACAATGTTATGTCCATGTACTAAATAGGAAATAAACAAGAGAGACTAGAGAAACATTGGATCCACTTTAGATTGCCTCTTCTATGCTGCTTCCTTTCTCCATATAGATTTTGATTCGGTTTTTTGAGAAGCTAAGAGATAGGAAAAGTCACAATCACATCCATAATCACTTGCCAAACAAAAATTTCAGAATAAGAAATTTTTCATAATAAAAAAATTGTCACGACTTGCAATCCAAATGAATTCCACATTTGCAACCATGACCAACATGTCAATACCAAGCTTAAGCTTGATATTAATATGAACCAAAGTAAACCTGTGAACAAAAAATTGTCTATTTGTTAGTTGATAAATAGGTTATCTAATATTTTTCTCCAAATTATAACAAACATCATCAATTCGGAATATAGCACAAGTTCACACACTAAAATCCCCTATTATATCAAAACTTCCAACGCTCAAGTATTAATTCATAAATACAAACATCTCTACAAAGTTAAGCGCAAAACTACTAAAATGGAAAGTAAAAACTAAATGAAAATAAAACTAGCTCTTATGAAGCTCAATTAAGGCTCCAGCTACTACTCTATAGCGTAAAACCTGCTCACTGATTTTTTATTTTGTTTTTTATTTTTCTAAAGAAGGCAAGCTAACAGAGCTCAATAAAAGGGGTTAGGTGGTATGAGTTATAAAGAATGCATAAATACATGAAAATTAGAAAATTTTCTTAATACGTGAATACACTTCGAGGTAAACTTCTTTGAGCATGCACACATAATTTTTCATGAGCTTTATAAAAAAAAGATCTTTAGATAGATTTGAAAAATAATTTGTATACTTTCTCTAAAGATATATCTCATTAGATCCAGAAAATATTTTCCTTAGTTTTTTTTTTTTTTTTTTTTTTAGCTAGATAAGATAGAATTTCATCCTATAGAGTTTGTTTCATGATGATTACTCTTTTTTTTTTTTGGCTAAATTCATAACGATTACTCATTATCATCAAGTCAAGACACCAATTGATTTTAGGTGTAGGCGAGGTTTGAACCTCAAATCTCTTATTTAAGAATAAAAGACTTTACTAATTGAGCTAGCTAGAAACCTGAAACCCGCAATTGTTTTCTTTAGAAGAGAAATTTTTTTTAACATAATCTGTTGAAAAAACCTTAGTCTTGAAAACTGCTTAACTTCATAAGAATCTCATCGTAACCATACTTCTATAATTTAACATCATAAAACACATTTCCTCAATTGATAATACTTAAATAATTAGTAATTTCCTTTACCATAACATGAAACACAATTACTCTTAATATTACTTTTGTTACTCTTTATATATATATATATATATATAACATGTAATACCATAGACCACTGGATAACATCATAAAACATGTTTCCTCAATTGTTAATAATTAAATAATTAGGACATGTTTGGTAGACTGTAACAGTAATTATATAGGAATAAGAATAAGTGTTACAAAGTATACAAGATGTTGTAATGCAATGCTTATTATTATTCATGTGTATGGTGACAACACAAAAATAAAACCCTGAAGACAATGAAATGAAAGCATTTTAAATTAAACTTAAGATATATTTTAGAAAATATTTTACTCATATAATTATATTTCCTAAAAAATAATATTTTTTAAATTTGAAAGAGAGATTAGTTATTGTTTATGATTTTTTTATTTTCATAAATGTTATATGCATACAGAAAGTTTGTTTAATTGGAAATATATTAATTTTAGAAATTAATACACCTACTAAAGAATAGCTATTACAACCCTTTTGGAGATGAATAATTATTCCTCATTTTAAAAAATAGCTATTCATAAGGAATATCTATTCCCTTTAATAAAAACATAACAAAATTACTGAATAGTTAAACCATAAGAATAACTATTACATTACAGTACATATTACAATCTACCACACGTACCCTTAGTAACCTCCTTTACCATAACATGAAACACAATTACTCTTAATATTACTTTTGTTACTCTTTATATATATAACTTGTAATCCCACTGGATTTGCATTGTATACTCAAAATTAGCACATGTTAAAACTTCAAATTCGTCATACATAAGTAAATGAGCATTCGTGTCTAAATTAATATATAAAGGATACACACTTCTAAAAGGAAAATGATTTCACCTCTCAATTTTATGTCCATGTACTAAGTAGGAAATAAACAAGAGATAAACCATAGGTCCACTCTAGATAGCCTCCTCTATGCTGATTCCCTTTCTGTTTACATTTTGACATGGTTTTTGAGATACTGTCATACTAGGAAGGAGAGAAGATCTCATTATTGCATCCTTAATTGCTTACCAAGCAACAATTTGAGAATAAGACAATAAATAAATAAACATTAGTATAGAGGAAAATGTTGAGAACAAATTCTAGAAAAGAGGAAAAAGAATGAAAAGTGGGAGGAAGCATTTCGTAAGTTGGGTGCTTAATTTGATTGAGGCAAAAGTCTAGGAACACAATTTTTGCTACAACTATAAAGTGGTTGATTGTGGGTGATGTAGAAAAGTGGTAAATTTATATGAAAGTGAGTGTCCACCACTTGCAATTAGGATATGACCAAAATTCCTATGAACCACACACACACATATATCTACAAGGTCAATCAAAAATCAAACTTTTCCAGTGCTATATATTATATAGTATAAATTATCATCTAGTCTAACACATCAAATGCTTCTTATGCTTTTGTGCTTGGCAGTCGCTTTGAATCCGAAGCTCAATTTATCAAAGAAATTATAAAAGATATATCAAGTACCACATCAAATCGGACACAACTATTTGTTGCTAAATATCCAGTTGGAATAGATTCTCGTGTGGAGGAGATAGAATTGCTTTTGGAGGATGATGATCCTGTGCTAGGGATTCACGGTCTTGGAGGAGTAGGTAAAACTACAATTGCAAAAGCTGTTTATAATAAAAATATCGTTCGTTTTGATTGGAGCTGCTTTCTAGAGAATGTTAGAGAAACGTCAGGGACAAACCCTGGCATAATCCAACTACAAGAGAGATTTCTTTCTATGACATTACAAGACACAAATTTAAAGGTGGACAGTGTTCCCAAAGGAATTGAACTGATAAAGAATAGGCTTCGTCATAAAAGTCTTTTTTTAATTCTTGATGACGTGGATGAATGGACCCAGATAGTAAATTTGCTTGGAGGATGTGATTGGTTTAGTTCAAGAAGTAGAATTATTATAACAACAAGAGACAAACAAGTGCTAACCACTCTTGAAAAATATCAAGTTTATGAGGTTAAGGAATTGAATGAATTTGAAGCTCATGAACTCTTCAGCCGACACACCTTCCAAATGAAGAAACCAAGGAAAGACTATTCAAAAGTTGCAAAGGAAATTATACATTATGCCTGTGGTCTTCCATTAGCAATAGAAATAATAGGTTCTGATTTGTGTGGAAGAAGTATACATGAATGGGAAAATGCATTAGAAAAGTACAAAAATATTCCTCTCAAAAAAATTCAAGAAAAGCTCAAAATAAGTTATGATGGATTGGAAAAAACTGAAAAGGATATTTTTCTCCATATTGCTTGTTTTTTCAAGGGATTTGAGAAGGTTCACGTTACAAATATACTAGATACTTGCAATTTATATCCACATTATGGTATTCGCAAACTTAAAGATAAGTGTCTCATAACTGATCAAAATGGCATATTGTCAATGCATGACTTGTTACAACAAATGGGTAAGGACATCGTTCAACAGGAATCTGAAAACCCTGAAAATCGTAGCAGGATATGGAGTTATGAGGATGCTTATGAAGTGCTAACTAGAAATACGGTACAAGTTCTTTTACTTCACTTTTCCTTTTTCCAAATATTTTTTTGTTTAAAATTTCAAAATTTTTATGCTTTAAAAAAAATTATATAATCAAACTTATTTGTTTTACTCTTTGTTCAATTAGGGGACTGATAAAATTCAAGCAATGATATTGCGCTCACCTGAACCAGCAACCATGGAATTGCAGGGTGAACCTTTTGAAAGAATGAAAAATCTTAAATTTCTTTTTGTTGAAAATGTGCACATTTTTTGTGAAGAATTTCGATATCTCCCTAATGGGTTACGGTTACTTGAATGGCATAACTTTCCTTTTTCTTGGCCATCTAAATATTGTCCTCAAAAGCTTGTTACACTCAACATGAGTTGGAGTAGTGGCGTTAGAATGGAGAAAATATTCAAGCAGGTATGATTATTAGTATTTATGAATTATAATTTCTTAAAACTCTTTTAAATGTTGGCCAAAACTAAATTTTGATTATTATTTTTTTAATCTGCAGGGTTTCCAATTTAATATTTTAAAACATTTGAAACTTCAGAGTGACTCCATTACAGAATTACCCAAATTGTGTGTCCCAAATCTAGAGACGTTGGACCTCTCTTATTGTGGTGAATTAGTTACGGTTCACGAATTGTGTGCCCCAAACCTAGTGAAATTGATCCTTTATTGTTGTTATAAATTAGTTACGGTTCATGAGTCCGTTGGATTTCTTGATAGGCTACGGATATGGGAACTCAGATACTGTAAGAGTCTTCAAAATCTTCCAAACAACCTCAGGTTGAAATCGCTCGAAGGCTTTTATCTTAGTAATTGCTCTATGCTTGAGAAATTCCCCAATATTCTTCATCAAGAAATGAAACGTTTAAAGAGTTTAGAATTATCTCAGAGTGGCATCAGAGAGTTGCCTTCATCAGTCGGGTATCTTACTCAGCTTACTGGATTATGGTTACATGGTAGCCACAACCTGAGGGATCTTCCAGACAGCATCGGGTATCTTACTCAGCTTACTTACTTACATTTATCTGATTGCCACAACCTGAGGGATCTTCCAGACAGCATCTACAAATTGCAAAAGCTTGGGCACTTCTCTTTTGACAGTGCCAAATTGAGACCACCGTGTAATTCTTTTGATGGACTTTCGGAATATGGGTTTCTAAGGTTATGGGAACTGAGATTCGGTGGATGTGGAAACAAATTAGAATTTTTGATGAAGCCCAATTACTTTCCCGTATTGAGCCTTCTAAGTCTATCTGGCACTGATATTGTTAGCATCCCTGAAAGCCTAAACAGATTTACTACGTTAAAAATCCTTCATATAAACAATTGCCAGCAGCTACGACAAATTTTGGGGCTTCCACAATTTATAAGAATTTTACATGCAAGTCACTGTACGTCATTAGATGCACAATCCTCAAGCAGATTATTGAATCAGGTCTCTCTTTTTCAAGTTATAATAAAAAATAAAAAATAAACAATTTTTTTTTTTTTTAAAAACTTTCTTTCTTAATTTAATTCGTTGAATTTGCTAATTATATGCAGATTGAAGAAATTATATGTGAAGGAGAAAGAAGCGTATATGTGTATCCAACGCGGTTGAATCCCAAGCTTCAAAGTAGAGATTTGTTCCGTCAGGATTTTGACGATATCCGTAGTTTTATGGTACCGTATACAGAGATTCCAAGGTGGTTGAATTCCAAGCATCAAAGTGTTGGAAATTCCAAGGTGGTTGAATTCCGTGTTGGTCGCAAATTTCCAAATGTTTTTGCCGTCTATTTCGCTTTTGGACTGGGGCCGCTATTATCCTATTATCTTGTTAATTTAAATGTTTACCTCTCCATTAATGGTTTTGAAAAAGTTTGGATTACTGGCTTTAGCCTAGATCGTGATTCTGATGATACATTGGGGATATCTTCTAGAGCACATATCAAATTGCAGAAGCTGTTGGATGAATCAAATCCATCTGATGACAATCACGTTGAGGTTACATATGAATGGCACAAAGAGACAGATCGCAACAACCCTCCTTGTGAGATTAGAAGGTGGGGGGTCAAAGTAGAATGTATCTGTTGTCCTCAAATATCTAGTATTTTGTCTTCAAAGATGGCCCTTACCCTGGATGACAATGATTCTGACTCCGATCTGAATCTACCATTAAAGAAGAGGAGAAAATATTGATTGAATTCGGGAAATATATATATATATATGCCAAGGTTTGTCTCCTTCTTTAGTTGCTACACTATTTGCCCTTAATTATATCTTCTCTCCTTTATTTTTTATTGATGATATCCTCTCCAGTACGGTTGAAATTGAAGGAAAATACATCTTAAATAAAAGAGATTGTGGAAACTAGGAAGTAGGATAGTATTAAATTTTAGTTTGATCCATTTATGCATTTAGCATTTCATGTATGAATTAGTAATTACTGAGATCTCTAATCTGGTGCAACAACGATTGATCTTATTAGAATTCTTTGTTATATTGTTTTGGTTGGACCTGTTTATTTCTCACTTGGGCATGCTATTTTACAGCTTTTACTATGAAATGGAATGTTTACTTTTTAATTGATTATTTGATTGCGAGATTGAAAAATTGAATGAGACAAACCAAGCCGACTGCTGTGTGATATCCTTCAACTAACTAGGCTTTGTCGTATTACTTGGCCTCAGTAACAGCCAAATTTTTTGTTGCTTGTTGAAGTGTACCCAAGTTCTTTTCCATGAATTTTATGCAATCCTTTAAGTGTATTTAATCGTATCCTTTATTTAAGTTTACAGCATCTCATAAAAATTGATTAAGTGCTTGAGGAAGAAAAAAAAAGACCAAACTGATGAAGTATTGATTACTAACAGGATACACCAGGGCATATGACTAAGTTTTTGACTGTATGAAGAAGTAAAGAGTATAATCAAGCATATAATGGAGATGGAGTTACTATGTTTGTTATGAGGGGTTTGATATGGGTTCATCTTCAATGGGACTTACTTTGTTGACAATGATTCTGACTTCAATCTGACTTCACCATTGAAGAAGAGCAGAACATATTGATTGAATTTGAAAGAAATATGCCTCCATTTGAGCACAGCCTTGAAACTATTCTCTCCTTTGTCATTTCCGTTTGAGTGTTCAACTTCTTTTGCATTTTATGACAAGGTTTGTCTCCTTCTTTAGTTTTGTTGTTTCATTTGCCCTTGTTATTTTCTTCTCTCCTCTATTTTTATTGATGATACCTCTCTAGTATAGTTGGAATTGATGGATAATAAATCTTAATCATAGATGATAACAAAAATACAGCATACAGCATGCTATTGCTGTATGAGAGCAATGGGTAAATTTGAAGGATAGAAATCTATAAATCATAGATGATAAGTTAAGTGATCGTTCAGCTTAACAAACTATTTTTAGAGGAGAGTAAAAGGGCCTACATGCTGTATTTTTCAGTAGAATCAGTAGCCGTAGCAAATGAATGACACATTTTCATACCCCTTTTTCCACTTCAGAACTGGTTCATTTGAACCAGGCTTTTAAGTAGCTAATATAGTCTAAGCCCAGGTGAAAATTTTAGTCAAGCCTGCTACTAGAGGTTCTTCCTCAATCACATTTTTTGTTTTTGTGTTTTTTTTTTTCCAATTTTGTCTCGTTGGAGTCAAGTGTTAACCTTTTATTGTTGTTGTTGTGCTCATGTTGCCATTATTGTGGTAGAATTTTTCAACTATCAAAACAAAATGTCACTACATTTGAGTAGTTAATCTATCATATATCAAACTAAAGTTAAATAAACTAGTAAAATATTATATGAAAATTCACTACCAAAAAAAATGAAAAGAAAGAAAGTTGTAAAAATGCCTTGATATTTTTACAAGAGTAGGTCTCAGTTCAAGAGTGGCTTAGTTAATCAGACCTTTGCTGCTACACTTGAGCACTCCAGCTAGTTTCTATGCACTGTAAGTCAAGTGAATATTCAATGTTGCTTTGCTTTTGATGTTGAATTATCATGTTTATACAACCAAGTTTGGCCTTGCTTTGAATGCTATTTCTTCTCTATTATATCTTCCAGTTGGTTAAATTAAAAGGATACAATTTATTAAATAACAATTTAGTTGAAAAAAATAAAATAAAAGTGAAGATGAAAGGAAGAATAATATAAGTCCCTTAACATGTGTGAATGTAAAGACAAAATGGTAATTTTGAGCACAGAGAAACAAACTACAAACTCAAGATGCATATAATCTTCATTGCACTTCCTGTTTTCTAACCAAGGTTTGAAATGGCAAGATGTGTATAAACCATCCTTCTTATTGGTTAACCTTTCAAGTCTACAATGTTCTAGATTGCCTAAGTATTTAGTGGTGTTTAAAGTAAATAATAGGGAAATGTCTAGCAAACCATTTGTGCTGTTACAATGAATTGGGGGGTTTTGCTTTGAACCTTTCAAGTCTAATACTTTTCTAGGTTGGCAGGTCATTCAAGACAGGTTAGCCAAAAATTAAGTTACTGGGTTTCCTAAATGACTTTGGGTGTGATCTATGGAAGAATATAACTCTACTTGATTGGTTGAAGAGTTTCTTTATATACAAGCCAGAGGTATTTATACGTAATTTTTTTCTATTGATTGGTAATATTTGAATTGATAAGGATGACAGTGCTGCAATTTCATCACTATTGGGATAATAACTATGGCCGCTAACGAGACTCCTTTGTCCTCAAATTTTTTTGCCTAAAATTGATCTTTCTGTCCTTTAGGACTGTTTTGAATGTATTTTATCATGTTGATGTACTTTGTACTTATGCAGTCGGTACAACTGTAAGTCTTTGTTCTATGATATGTGATGTGCTTATTTTTGAGACATTAGAATGAATCTTTATACCTGAAAAGAAAATGTTTTTTATTATTATTAGCAATTGTGAACACGTTTTCTATCCTTTGGAAGAATGTAGTTATGTATCTTGGATATCTTATGGATCCACCAAATTATTCAAATTCTTTGGAGGTAATTTAGATGCCATGGACACCCATTTCATCTCTTTCCTACTTGCATATCTTTCGAAATAAATTAATTGGATTGCTTTTGATTTCCCAAATAGTTTGGTTGAAGCTTTGTTTGATTATTGTTTGTTCAATTACTGTGTTGAGTTTAATTATAGTAATTTTCTAAGAATCTGTGGCCTATCTTACTAATTTCACTTCGAGCATTTGATTTGTACAAAACATTGATTTGTGGTTTCTTAAGTGTATTACCTTGAGAATTCGCCTTGTTATTGGAATACATAGTACAGAGGTAGTTAAATAATGGTTATGAGTAAAATTGTAATGATTTTATATCCAGCATAAACAATGTGTGTGTCTTTTACCATCTTGTACATAAAAACAGTGTGGAGAAGAGGTCACTTATGGAAATTCCATATTTTTTATTATCTCTCCTTTTTTTTCTTTTTTTCTTTTTTTCCCTTTTTGTCGATTTTGTTCATGTTGTAACCAATGGTTGGTTTAAAATATCAAGCATTTATAATGTTAATTTTGCATGTTAATATTGCCCTGTTGATAATATTCATACATATTATTTAATCATTTTAGACAATTTCATGTTAGTTTGTGAGACTGTACTATTTTGTATGAATGTCTTTTTTTTATTTGTACTATTCATAAATGATTGCTCATTAAATGCTATTTAAAAAATATCTTATCACGTTTGCTAGGCTAGGGTAGCATATGTGTAGCACTAGTTTCAACTTGGAAGAATTTCCATACAAGGAGTCAAGGATTCTAGTTTCCTGTCAAGTTTTACTGTTGCAATTATGCAAGCATTGTCCACTGTGATACAGAAGTTTTCAAGCTTCAGCTAATATTTTTTCTGGTTCCACAGTTCTTAACCTCATACTGAGCCAGGTAAAATGCTATATCCAAGTAACTCATTTTTTTGTTTAAATAAATAAATTTATCTCTAGATGGCTGTTCTCCTTGGTTGTTGAACTTTCTAAGTTGCTTAACAATAATTATCTCTCTTCCATAATATTTTGTTCATTTAGAAGAAACAAAATTTAGGAAAGATGCATCAAGTGTCATCACAATTACCTTTCTCATCGTTGTTTCTACTTTTAGATTTGAACAAAATACAAAACATCTCATGCAACTAATGTATTGACAAACGCTATATTTGTCCCTAACTTTTACAAGGGACAAATCAAATGTACTATCTCATCTGAAAATGGAAATGTTGACCACTAACACAATATGGAAGCTGTATATTAGTTCTTTTATTTCTTATCATTGCTTTTCCTAAATCTATGCTAAGTCATGATTTATGGTGGTAATGCATTGAGGTCATTGATTGGCAACAACAAAATGTGCAAGGAATGCAAACATCGGCATGTTAGAAATTTGTCTTTAGATGTTAGCATCAATGAGTTCATCCAAGATTATGCCTTTGACAGCCACTCAACTCCAAACAATAACTTAATTGATCTCACTGTCACATACACACGTGCCCTGTTTGTTTTTGACATAGGTACCTTGTTAGTATTATGGTGAGCACTCTTCTTATAAATTGATGGTCAATTACTTAATCCTAAGCCAAAACTTTGTAGAAAAGCTTTTTTTTTTTTCCTACCATGAGAATAGAATTTTCTTTCTTGATAAATGTCACAAGGGTAGAATTGCCATCAGGCCAAATTACCATTGCCCTTGAGATGCATCACTTGTTTGTAATAAATAATTATAGTATCAACTAGAATAACCATATATTATTTGAGATGGAGAAACTTGAGATTTGAGGATAAGAAAAAATACCAATTGACATTTTTTGATTCATCAATCATTATCATTATAGACGGTACTAAGAAAGATGGAGTGACATAGTGGATGCAGGAAGCAATTGATAGCATTCTTGTTTGTTCCATGTAGTCAGACACACACACACACACACACATATATAGTACTTCCTGGACTTGCTTTACATACCACCGAAGCTGCTCCCAATCCTTGCCATGAGGGCTAAACATGTTGTGAGGTAAGCTGCGGATAGTGCTTCTATGAAGTCCATACTTGTAGAGTTTGTGTTATTTCTTATTTCACCTTTTCATTTTCAGCAAAGGTCATCCGGGATTTTAAAATGAGGCAGACTCAATTATCTTGAAATTAGCAGGATTTTATCTGATGGTAATGATTTAGAGGAGGAAGTGATTTTTATAGTCCTTGAAACATTTTTTCTTTGAATTACATGATTTGTTTTTTGGGGATTTTGTTTCTAAAAAAACTTCCTCCATTCTCTGATTTTCCCTTTCTTTTTTCTAAGTTTGTAATATTTTTCAGGGACAGTCCTAGATGACCTGTCAAATGTCAATATAGTTAAGCATACATATGAGGATTTCATGTTGTTAACTACCTTAGACCTTCTTGTTCAATATAATGTCTTAGATAGATGTTTGTAGCTTTTTGATCCACTGCATGTTTTGCTAACTTTTCTCCTTGGTTGAACTCTTCTCAATCAGAGTTTCAAATGTGAAGATGATGATACTTTATACTATCCTATGGTGTACCATAAATTTCTATGATATATCCACTTCATTTTCAGGTATAACATCCATTTCCTGTAGTTAAATCAAGAAAAGCTCTACCACAATATTGGTTGATTCTTTGCTTTATATTTCACTATAAACATGTTGACCATTAGCTCTATGGGGCATTATGACTAATACACGTAGACTCAAATAATACACACTTTTTTCTTTTCTTTTTTGATTCGATTGCAATATAATTTTGCTGGGAGTTAGTCCCTTTATGTGAAGAATTGCAATATAATTTTGCAGGTTTCTCTCTCTCTCTCTCTCTGCCCCCCGGGCTTTTGGATCTTGAGTGTTTCTTGCTCTTGAATTTTCTATTTGAAGGTAATGCAATGGAAATCTGCTTAATTATTACTTGCTAAAATTGTCTTATTTTGCTAGTGAAGTCATTTTAAAGCAGTGATGTCTTTGACTTAAGATGCCAATTGATTTCGATAAAGAAACAACCTTGGAAATTGGAATTAAAATCTAAAATGTCCATTTAGAATTGGAAGTAATACAATGAGAACTAAGTACCACTAGTGAAGATTGCTGTTGAAAGTAGGAACACAATTGAAATTGTTATGCCACAATTGAGAACTTGATTTTCAATTTTGATAAGTTGTATTTCTTGATTATTCTTATTAGCTAAAATTTTCAATTACGAACAATGGAAAGGCTAAAACTGTTATGCCTACAATATGCAGAAGCTTCTTAATGGTTGATGTAATCTTCCATTGAAATTCCCAAGTTAGATGAATTGTCTGATGGTTCAGTTGGGAATTCTACTACTCCATCAAGGGCACCTAAATCTGCCACCAGAAAATTTGTGGCCACTGATTCTATTCTGTAAGTAAAGTGACACATGCATCTCTGTCTGTCTCTATCTATTTGTGTCTTTGTCTAACTGCCTTTTTCTTGTTCACAGTTATAGCAGATAACTCAAGAGGAATTTGTTGAGCTTCAGAGCTTGGGACTGAAACCGAGCAGCAGTTCCCAAGTAGAGCCATGCTTGACTCATGTTTACAGTGGGTCTTAGCATTGGAAAGGAGAAATAATTTTTTATTTATAGGGGTTGGAAAAAACAGAATGAGTCATCTTTAGTTTTTGTTGTAGTTAGATTATGATTTTTGTCAATTGATAGCTAATTATGATTTTAGGCCAGTTGAATATAAAACTACCCTGATTTTAGTCAATTGATAACTAATGTAGTTGTAGTCTATCATGACATAAGCTTCCACAAATTCAATGACACCGTTAGTCTCCTCTTTCATGATCTGATCTATCATTCTTTGTGTGAGAATTGTATTTCAAATGTATGCTATAATGTAATGTGACCTATCATATTCCTATAGAGCTATAGGAGTTGAAGCAACTTCATAAACATGCTCCAAAATTTTGTATCATGCAGCTTCTAATGAATGTCTGTTGAGACTTGAGAGCATCTGCTTCAATGTTGTTAAGGTCTGCAAATATGTAGTGTCAGGAAGACTTGAGGTTGCCTCAAGATATGAAGGATGAAGCTCCAAAACATTCACTAAATAGACTATTTGCTGTTTCCAATAAGTTATTGAGGGCGTCTAAGTTAAAGGCTGTGATGAATATAAAACTACTCTAATATTTAGAGACCTAAAAATAGAATTTGAAGATTAACTGTGGCAAGGGTGAGCTTTCTTTAGGTGTAGAACCTATTCCAGATGCTACTGGCTCAAAGAGCTTGTAGCATGTCCCTTTCCATTTGTTGTGCGAAGTGATCATCAATCACTTTTTCTGTATTAGGAACAAATGAGTAACTGTTAGCTTGATTAACTGGTAATTTTAAGGCAAGTTTAGTACACTGAATGGAGATTACAACTAGAAGGGTAATTTTTATTACTGGCAATAAAATATGTTGTAATGGAATAATTGGTAGCTTTTTCTCTAAAACATATGCTTGATTTTTAAGATTAGAAGTTTTTTCTCTGACTAATGCAAATCTCGAGTGTCCGGTTTTCGCACTTTCCTCCACTGTGTATTTTCAAATGTATCCAATCCCTCCAATTATCAAAATCTTACTTTTTAGAGGCATTGAGAGAGAATTTCGAATGAAATGGATTAATGTATTTAAGCAAAACAGAGAATTTGGACTATCTTTGGGTAATTCTCAGTTTCAAATAAACAGAGTTCCTTAAGTACATAAACATTAACTTTATTGGCCTTACAGATGCCTACCAAGTGCCCCGGTATAATGAAGGCTACATGAATGGCTCTATGTTGGACTTTTTCAAGTTTTTTTAGACAACATCTCATCCTTCTGGTTTCCTTTGTCCAAATGGACAACATCTCATCCTTTTTTTTAGCACTGCTGAACTCCAACCGTTCTATTTTTTTTTTTTTTTTAAAGAATCTCAGAGTTCCATTCCATTAAATTAATATCTATTATTATTTTGATCTTTTCTACAATACAATCTATATGATCTGTAAGAGTCATCACGAACTCTAGCATTAGGCCAGTGATAACTTCTTCAACCATTTTGCATCTGTGACAAGGTGGGAATGGGTAATGCATGACCAACGTGTGTGGATTAGAGTAGTTTGACTTTTTTTCTTCCATGCATGCAACATTGTCAACTTTTGGTGATAGGGGTTAATGACTTGTCTTTCTTTTGTCCCCTTTCCTCAGTCTAGTACAGTATAAGTTTTCAGTATAAGGCTTCGTTTGGTTATGCATCGCTATCCAATAAGTGTGTAGTATCCAACAAGTGATAAGTGAAATAAAAAGTAAGAGTGATGTGGGGTTTGTAGCAATAATGTGTGTAATGTTTCAAATATCACTAAAATTCTATTTGTTTAGAATTCCTTTGTGTATTCTACTTGAGTGTGTACTTTCTTTCCGAGTATTTACTTATTATTTTGACAAATATTTTCTTTCCGAGTATTTACTTATTATTCTGATAAAACTTACGCAAAGGAAAATTTCAACATGATCTCATCTAGCCACACTTTTAAATTGTGTTAGTGTTGGACATGGCGCTTTGTTGTCTTTTCTTCTTATATGGCTGAAGTTGCATCACCCCATGTGCATTGACATGCTTTTTGCATTCTCTATTAAACCCCCATTCGTAACAACATTCTCCATTTCTCCTTCCTCCTTCAGCTCAGCAATTATGCTCAGTGAATTTTCCTAAAACACAATCTCTATTATGCCTATCTCCCTCGTGAATTACACAACCTCCAATTGTTCTAATTTAATTTGCTTATGTTCCACAACATATACATGTACACTATTTACTATAGGTTTATTTTAGGGTAAATTACACCAACTTCCTTCAAGATTTATCTTTATGACACTCAATTAATGTTTCTATTAGTACAACATATAAATCTATACCCTCTAGCAGTTCTACTGCCCTAACGACTTCTTTTTTCTTTTTCAACAATCCAACTAATTTGTACTGTAATTCATGTAAAAATCAAGGGGGGAAAGGGGAGTGCCATTTCTTTCCTTCTTTTTTTCAAGGTTCTGATATTGTTGGAGTTTTTTTGTCAATGTACAAAATATTCAACAAAGAAATCAAGTTTATATGAAAAATCTCAATAACTATAGAATTATGTGAATGCATTGTCTTTGAAAGTTGATTTATGCCACCCAAAATAAAATTCAATATGAAACGGTTTTTTGACCGACAACCCCCAAGATTAGACTATAATGCTAACCTTCATGTTGAACATACTTTCACACACCAAGATTTAAGAACAACCTTCTATAAAGTCTTTCCATTCAAGATTAAAATAATTAAATGACGTATTTTTACTCAAGAGAGATGATCATTCTATGCGGTAAAGAAGGTCAATAGAACTATTGGAGAGAGAGAGAGAGAAGAAGAAGCTGATCAGAATCAGACAAAAGGTCTAATGATGTGTTAAGTAAGCCATTGACTTGGTTAAAAACAACAAGATATTGATTAGTTTTTAAATAAACTGTGCCAAAAACCCAATGGTCACAAATTGCCATAAGCAATGCGACAAGGCAAGTTGTAAAAGCCCAAAAATGACAAGCAACCAGACAGGATGGGACACGCATGTGTAATAGCGAAGACCCATGCCTCATCTAGGCCTCATATCTAAAGATACCGAACGAAGCCCACAATAGTGTATAAACTCGTATGAGCACACTGCTAATCAATATGCGATTAAAAAAGGGGTCAAACGTTTGGAACACACACCAACAGATCTAACCAAATCTCCCAGGGCCAAGAATATGACTGAAATCTTTTATTTTTTGTAAATCAATAAAATAAACTTAAAAGCTTGATTCTTACTATTTCAAGATGATTTGTTTATAATTTAAAAAAAAAAAAAAAAAAGAGAGAGAGAATTAATTCATGTCGCAAAAAGTAATTTTACAAAATTTCAAAACCCCCACTTCCCCTTTTTTCAAAAAGGGGTGATATAAAAAAAGATCAACATAATTATCACTTTTGTATTAAAGGACCCCCGTAATGAAAATAACCCCCCAACCTGCACAGCAAGCTTGAACCAAGCACTATAATGAATGCATTTACAATCATTTTACAAGCAAGACCTTGAGGGAAATATGAGTTGTAATTCTATTAGATTTGAACAAAGTTACAACGACTGGGGGGAGGCTTCAAGTGTTAGACCTGACAACCAATCCAACAAAGCCTTATTGGCAAGCTCTGGAACTTCATCATGTGGACAGTGCCCGGCTTTTAAGTTTACGAGAGACGTTTTTGGATAAAACTCTTTGATTCGGTTAGCCTTTGCAGGACCGACCCACGGGTCTAAGTCACCCCACAGCAACAACAGTGGGCAAGAGAGTTCACTCAAGACACCATCCAAAGTGTATTTGCTTTGGTTCAACATGAACCTTGTCATTAACCTGTGGACACCAATGAGAAAACAGAATAAAATAAATGTGGGTAGAATTTAAAATAGAAAGAAAACTTTGTTTAGACCATGTTAAAGGCCAATTGAATCGTTCTTGTAATCAGCATTGCTTTAAAAGCAGACCTAAACTTCAATTTCATATTCATTGTAAAGAAAGAAAATAGATCTTAGATGCTAGGGAAGTTTTTGTTAATCACTATCTAAACAAACATGGAAGCCAGGTGGATGAACATATTTCATAAGTACCTATAATAAACTTCTCCAGCATTAGGGTCAGCTGCTGGCCTTGTTATTGATTCCACAAGATAGTCATCCACATTGGAGGAATTTATATACACCTGTATTGGAAAAAGACGTGCTTAACATAATGTACAAAGTCATGGAACAATCATAAACAGAGGGTGCTTATCATTTCAGGGAGTTCAACAGACAAATAAAATTGTCAACGTGGAATAAATTAGGAGATGGGAAAAATATGTTCACTTCTTAAGGTACAAAATACGATGCTTGAAGCAAGGATTAGCATCTTTACTCATTCATAACAATATATGTTTAAATATCAGAAAGAAATCAGCATTTAATCCCAAATATATAATTGACGTCCTGCGAATGCTAACAGAAATATACTTAAGCTTTGCAAACACCCATGAAGCGTTGAGAAGAAAAACTGTAGTTAAATTAGGTAGCAAGTGACTTACGCTCTTTAAGACAGATTCAATGCGAGCTGGTTGCTTTGCTTGCCAGAACAAAAATCCAAGAACTATACGCTGGAAAATCTCCTTTAGTGGCTTTACAATCAACTTCTGCAAGAGTGTTTCTTCAGATTCATTAGATTTACTATTCGCATTTCCAAACTGTCCTGCAGAATTTAGTAGTGCAACTCCGACAACTTGCTCATGCAACCCAGCTGCTGCAAGCAAAGCAGTAAAGCCTCCAAGGCTGAAAAATATTACCATGATTTACATAATTATTATTTGCCATGACATCTTAAAGAAAATCATCATTGTTCCACTCAAGACAAAGGACAAATTAAACTTTTTCATCCTAAACTATCACCCTGATTACACTTAATCTCTTGAACTATTGAAACACATGATTAACCCCCCAATTCAAAAAATACGTTACACTTTTAATCCCTACTGTCTGTTTTGTTGTTAACTCTAATGGAATTTAGCATGAAAGACCAATTCAACCCTCAATTATGTATGACACATAATTCATTCAGCTTAAAAAAAGAAGACAAAAAAAGAATCCATAATAAAGTAAAAGATTGTTCAAAACAATCAACAAAAAAGGTTACTTTGAATTACATATTAATGCAAAAATCCAAATATTATGGATCTCTAAAGTTGTATTCATAATATGATTTTTAAACATATAGCTATTGTCCTGCTTTGCTGAATCATTTCCCTTACCAACCCCCCCCCCCCCCTTTTTTTTCCCAAAAAGAAGAAGAAGAAGAAGAAATAAGTCCTTTTCCATATGGTGTCTGCTGGAGCAATTTTTCTACAGGCACATGAAGCAGAAATGTGGGCACAAATGAGGCAGCACTACAATGATACGTATAAAGTAGAGATTGTATTTTAGGCATACAGCAGAATTGAGCAAGGCATAAATACTATGCACTGAACAAGAAGGCTTACACGGTATAAGAACTCATTGAAAGAGGCGCAAGCCTAAAATACAAAGCCGTTCATAAAATGAGACAATGGCAGTTATGCAGTTATCATTTGGCCATAAGTTATCTGAAAACGAAGGAAAAATAACCCGCCTAAGAAGGGTTTTCGAAAGAATTTTCAACCAGCAGTAGATGCGCCTTGGTTAGACCCTCACTTGCTGAATCATTGCCCCAAGCGTAAAGAGTTTTTGTTTTTTGTTAGGTTTTCTTCTTCAAGAGGGACAAAAATTGGCAGATACATTTTCTTATGGAATTTACGTGGCAGTCACAAGAGCCAGCAACGTGCTAAGCATTTACATTTCTCACCTTAACCAACACACCAAGCACGTATAGGGTAAAAATGGCAAGTACAATCACATTGAAAAAATATCAAAGAAAAATTATGGAAGTACGAAAGCAAAATAAAACCCCTGTAATTCTCTCCTTGTACCAAACCTTGCTCACATCAAGCTTCTATAGCTAATAGAAGCCAGAACTAATCAATTAGTATGGCCTCTCAATAAGTAAAGCTTTAATGAGGAAAATCAATCAAACGGTTAAGAAAAAAACTTCATATGTAGCAATACACTAGAGAGATCAACTTCATATGCAGCAACACACTAGAGAGATCAGACCAGATGATTCAATTAAAGAAACTCAGTTAACTTTATTTCCAGTTGTAAGTTGATACTCATGTTCACGGATCAAAAATCAAGCTAGAATACTGCAGTAGACAAAAAAGTTCAAGAAGAATTTATAGACTGCAATTCATTCAACTACCAAAGAAAAAAAAAAATAATGAAAATAATAAGGAAACTCAGAATGTAGAGTAGCCTTTAGAATATTTTATATAAAAGGAAATCCTAGTTTGGAGAACTCTAGGGATCCTAAATTCACTCCTGAAGCTGAAAGTGAAACAGAGGCATTTCGAGTTGCAAAAAATTCACCCCTAAAACCCAAGATATAAAACTTCATCACATATAAATGAAGTGTAGAGACAACAAATAGCCACTTATTTTTGGTCATTACCTGTTTCCAACTACAACTGCTGGCTCCTTCACTATTTCCTTCAAGAAGTCCACTACTTGATCCCTCCATACCATGGCATCATATTCAATAAGCGCTTTGTCACTCCACCCGAACCCTAACAAGTCTATGGCATAAACCTTGTATTTTTTGGCCAACTCAGGTATGTTGTACCTGCACACATGGATAAGGGAAATAATTAAATCATACATATAGGCTGAGAAACTAGGTATCACAACCAGAAAACTAAACAAATCCAAAGCCATTTTCTCTAGAATGAAGGTCCAACCAAAATTATCTATCAAGTGACATAAGATAGTACCTAAGAATCCACCTCCCAATTAGTAATATAAAAATTATTAGGAAAAATATTACATAAAAAGCCCAAATTTTATATCATGTTTCAGATTAGGTCCTAGATTTTTAATTCTGTCAATGAAAGTCCCAAATTTATAATATTGTTTCAATTTAACTCTATTATTCAATTTATTCTGGCAGTAACAGAGCAAAAAAAAAAAAACCATTAATTAAAACTTTGCATTTCACCTAGAGCTTATTCATAAATCAATTTGACAGCCATTGGACAGGGTAGAGGGAGAAAGCTTCACTTAGCGTGAAAAAGTAATTGCCAGAAAACCGAAACTAATTACATTGGTGAAACCTAAAGTTTTGTCAACAACCCCTTTTCTCAACTCCATTATTGCTATGAAATATGAATAACGGAGATGGACAGGAACTTCAAATAGAAAACAGTTTCATAATTTAGGACTTGATACACACAGTAGAGGTGAATAAGATGAAATATGAAACTGACATGAAGGCACAAAATATCATCAGGATTAACATAAGATTAGATTAGACGGAATATGAGAACATGGGCATCAAAAGAAACAAACCTCCAGTGAAATGCAGAGGCACCAAAGCCATGAATAAGAACAATTGGAAACCCTTCTCCTTGCACCACATAATGTATTCTATGACCCCGCCATGTCCAAAAATTGTACCCATCTGGCTTGAATTCCAATCTCTCAATCCCTATAAAAGAATTCGACATAACCAAATTCAGAAAAAGAAAACCCATATATGATATAATAATAAAAAAAGCGAAAGAGAAAACAGACCTTGAGCAGGTTCGGTTATCAAAGAAGAATCCATAACAGAAACTCCAGAAGCTACAATTCCTCCTTTCAAAGCGAAGCCCCTTCTGCTCATCTCACATTTGCTGCTTCCTTCAAGTACAGAGAGAGAGAGAGAGAGAGACAGGTACTCAAATAAGTTTAATAGTTAGTGATTTTATACTAAAAAGAGAGAGAGAGAGAAAGAGAGAGTAGTGGGCTTACGGTGTTGATAAAAGCGTGCGGACGAGATAAATCTGTTGGGAAATGGGTTGAAGAGTTGGGTTTTGAGTGAAGAGGAAAGAGGAGCAGCACATGAAGAAGAAGGAGAAGAAGACATTATTGAAGCTTAAAAGACAAAACCAGGGACTAGGTTTGACAAGACAAATGGTGAGAACTGTAGAGGAATTGTAACACAGATTTTTCTTGAAGAGTATAGGCAGCAGATTTTTGAAGTTGTAGTTTGAACCCGCGGTTTATGTGGTTGGCGAAGGTTTGGTGTTGTGGCGGACTCCAAGCCAGTTGAGACTGTAGAGACCTCTGTTTGCTTTTCCGACAGAAACGGTCCTTTTTTGTTTATTTATTATTAAAAAAACATTTACTGAAACTGTTGTGGTTACAATTAAAAATAAATAAATAAAGCCAAATGAGATCTTTTTCTATTGCTTCTTGGCTTTTCTGTTATTTCATTTTATTACATAAATTTATTTTTTTAAGATATGTTACTTCCATAATATTTTCACAGCAAATCCTAAACAATACTAACAAGTTGTTACATGTTATTATTGACAGAGCAAAAAAATAATTTTAGTGGCAGTTTCAAGTTATAACCAATAACAACTAATCATCTATAATTTATTATGACAGCATTGTAAAAATGTTGTGCACGTAGCACTTCTCTAAATTTTTTAAGATGGATTTAATATTTTTAGTTATTAAATTCAATGATATAGCCAACAAATTGCTACAATGGCATACTAAATGTTGACGGATATGAGTAAAAAATCGTGTAACTCAATTAATTAGTGATATACTAATTAAACTAACATTTCAGCAAAAATACTTGATCTTTCCCTTTTTTTTAAAATGTTTGATCTTCATTTAGAGAAAACGGTAATTATGCATTAAACTAACATCTAAAGACTAATGCCTCAAAAAAAAAAAAAAAAAACATCTAAAGACTAAAATTAATAAATAAATAAAACCAGTCTTATTCGATCTATTTTGGTCTTATTTGGTCCATCTTGATTCATCGGTCCACTTGTTCATATTTGGTCCATTTTGGTCATTATTGGTTCTATTTAGTCCATTCTATCCACCTTGGTCCACTTCAGTCATATTCGGTCTACTTCGGTCCTATTTTATCTATTTGGTTCTATTCGATCCATTTCAATTCTATTCAGTCCTAATTGACCCACTTTGGTCTTTTTTTTTTATAGGACAGTCCACTTTGATCTTATTCGGTCCTATTCAATCCACTTCAGTTCCATTTGGTCCAGTTTGGCCTTATTCAACCTTATTCAATCCTATTTAATCCACTTCAGTCTTATTTAATCTATTTAATCTAGTATTTTTTTTTCACTTTGGTCTTATTCAGTGCTATCCAATTCGATCCATTTCGGCTCATTTCGGTCTATTTGGTCCATCCTGTCCTATTCGGTCCAATTTAGTCTTATTTGGTCCATCCTGTCCACTTTGGTCTTATTTGGCTCTATTCAATCCACTTTGGTCTAATTTGGTCCATTGTTCACTTTGATCTTATTTGGTCCTATTCAATCCACTTTGCTTTTATTCGGTCCATCTTGTCCACTTTGGTTCTATTCGGTAATTTCGGTCCATATCGTCCACTTTGGTCTTATTCAGTCCTATTTAATTTACTTTAATCCAATTCGGTCTTATTCGGTCTACTTTGGTCTATTTTGTCTCATTCGGTCCAATGTGGTCTTATTCTGTCCTATTCAATCCACTTTGGTTCTATTCGGTCCTATTCAGTCCACTTCCGTCCATTCTGTCCACTTTGGTTCTATTCCGTCCAATTCGGTCTTATTTGGTCCATTTTGTCTACTTTGGCCTTATTTTGTCCTATTAAATCCACTTTGGTCCTATTCGGTCTATTTGGTTCTATACGGTCCAGTTCGGTCTTATTCAGTCTATTTGCCTATTCAGCCTTATTTGGACCACTTTGGTTCATTTAGTATTATTCGGTCCGCTTTAGTCTAATTCGGTCCACTTTGGTCCTATGCTGTCCACTTTAGTCATTTGGTTCTATTTTGTCCACTTCGGTCCATTCAGTGCCTTTAATCCATTTTTATGCACTTATATAATGGGAAAATGTAGGTTTGGATTGAGAGCATCTATTCTAAATCCAAATTTTATATATATATATATATATAACTCGTAATATCTAAAATCTTAAGTATAACATTTATTGTTATAACGCTCTTATTGAGCTATATTACTGCGGTACTTTGGTTTACTTTAGTTCTGCTAAATTTAAGTGAAAGTTTTTCAAAACATAAAAAATATGAATATATAAATGTATTCTTTAGGGTAATTACTTATTTATTTTAACACCATTACTTTTAAATAAATTACATAAAATTAATTATACTTTCAAGTAAAAATATATACAATTTTTATTTAACAATTCAATGCAATGCACGAGATTATGATTAGTTGGTTCATAAAATTTTAAAAATGAGTGGAATTAGTCCTTATGTTAGTTGTGCGGTAACACTTTTAATATTAAAAAAATTAAAACATAGTTTTCCACAAACCCATGACCCGTTACGAAATGGGTCTTACCCAATAAAAACGGTCAGTCGTCTCAACAATGTGATGAACAGTTAATGAGAGAATCAAAACGGTGAGTAGTTTGTTTGATTTATTGCCGCCCTGTCAAGCCTATGCTGCCATTCAGCCAAGAAGCAAAAAAATTGCCCTTCGCTTCTTCGTTTCTGTCATCACTCGCTCATTAGTCATTACTCTCAGTCAACTCTTTCTTCTACTTCGTCTTCGGATCTAAAACGCATTTCTCCCCCGCTCAGACGACGGCGTTCTCAGCTACCGCCACCGCCACCACCACCGGTTCGGCAGCTGAAGCTGGGAATGCCCCCCCACCCCTACCCGTAGCACTACGATTAGGATGCCACGTGCCACCATTCCAAACTGTTAATGCTCTCTTCTTAGCTCCTACAGCTACAGTAGGTAACCACACAAATCCCTAGCACTTTTTAGGCTTTGGCTTTGGATTCGATTAGTATAAAAAAATTGCATTTTTCTGCTATGGAAGCTCCGGTTAAGTTCTTCTGTGGTAACTCCATTCTCAACCGCCAAGTCTTTGCCAAAATGGCACCGTATTACGCGTCTTCTCTCATTTCACGTCACCGCCGAAACGACGCCGTAACAAGACCAAGACCGAGACCAAGACCGAGACCCCAATGCGCGCTTTCTCTCACTGCCTCTTCCTTCTCAGCCAATCCTATAAGCCCTAACCCAAACCCCTTCTCCTTTTCGACTCTTCTGTTTTCCAACCCAATCTCTACCACCAACAATTACTACGACCAATTCCTCGTGCGCTCATCAAACGACGGCGTTTTTGCTTGGAATCGTGCTCCGGAGAGGTCCACCACCAATGGTGGAGTACTTGTGGGTGACAAAGAGCCGGTAGTGACGGTGGTGTAGTGGCGGAGCCACACAAGAGGGTGGGGCCCAAAATTTAAGAGGTTTAACAAATTAAAATATATAAAAATTGATAAATTTTTGTACATGTCTAATAGAAGAAATACATGACTTTTGTATGCTCAATAAAATTTAAAAAATGATAAATTTTCTTAGTAAATTAATTTTATATGTGTATAGAGATTTGTCTTAACTAATATATTAACGTCACAACTTAACCTCCCCAAACCAAAATTTCTGGCTCTTGATAGTGTTGTTGGGTTGGCTCGGTTCCAACACCAAGCACCTCAAGAAATACGTGGAGTGGTACAATTCCAGGGGCTTTCATGCGTTGACTTTCGTGTTCAATGTCGGCGAGCTGCTGTGGTTTGATTTAGGCCACAGAATTGAGCAGCGAATCGCAGCTTTGGCCAACGAGCTTGTATCCTGGGCTTCGGACAAGGAAGAGGATGGTAGAGAACGCTGCTTGGTTTTCCACACATTCAGCAATACCGGTTGGTTTGTGTAGGTTGATTGCTCTCTTAAAACCTTGAAATTACGCTTTCATTGGTCTTAAAGGATTGCGTGTCGGTGTTTATTAATTGTTGTTTGCCTTGGTTTTTTTTTTGCAGCTATGATTCCATTCTTGAGATTTTGAACGGTAGAGAAGATCTGATGGAAAAGGTTAAAGGATGCATTGTTGATTCGGGAGCAGCGGAGCCATTTATTCCTAAGGTAGAAACCAAAAATTGAAAAACATCTACTAGTCTAATATGTTTGAGACATTAGAATGAATCTCTATAGCTGAAAAGAAGAGGTTTTTATTATTATTATCAACTGTGAACATGTTTTCGATCCTTTGGAAAAATAAAGTTATGTATCTTGGATATCTTATGGATCCACCAACTTATTCAAATTCTTTGGAGGTAATCTAGATGCCATGGACACCCATTTCATCTCTTTCCTACATACATATCTTTCGAAATAAATTAATTGGAATTCTTCCGATTTCCCAAATAGTTTGGTTGAAGCTTAGTTTAATTATGGTTGATTCAATTATTGTGTAGTTTAATTATAGTAAATTTCTAGGAATCTGTGGCCTATCTTACTAATTTCACTTCAAGTATTTGATTTGTACAAAACATTGATGTGTGATTTCTTAATTGTGTACCTTGAGAATTCACCTTGTTATTGGAATACCTAGTGCAGAAGTAGTTAAACAATGGTTATGAGTAAAATAGTAATGATTTTGTATCCAGCATAAACAATGTGTGTGCCTTTTACCATCTTGTACATAAAAACAGTGTCGAGAAGATGTCACTTATGGAAATTCCATATTTTTTATTATTTCTCCTTTGTTTTTCTTTTTCCCTTTTTGTTGATTTTGTTCATGTTGTATCCAATGGTTGGTTTAAAATATCAAGCATTTATAATGTTAATTTTGCATGTTAATATTGCCTTGTTGATAATACTCATACATATTATTTAATCATTTTAGACAATTTCATGTTATTTTGTGAGACTATACTATTTTGTATGAATGTCTTTTTTTTATTTGCACTATTCATAAATGATTGCTCATTAAGGGTCCGTTTGGATAGCGCTTATTTTGCTGAAACTGAAAACTGAAAACACTGTAGCAAAATAATTTTTAAATGTGTGAATAATGCCGCAGGACTCATTTTTAATGAAAAAGTTGATAAAAAGTGGAGTTTGTGGAACCCATGAACAGTGCACAAGTGCATTGTTCACAGAAGACTGGGTCAACAGTTGCGGCTGAAAAAGAAAAAAAAAAAGAGAAAACGAGTTAAAACGCAAACGCAGCACGTTTAAGTGCTATCCAAACGCTCACTTAATGCCATTTAAAAATTTCTTATCATTTTCACCGGGCTATGGTAGCATAGGTTCAACACTAGTTTCAACTTGGAAGAATTTCCATGCAAGGAGTCAAAGATTCTAGTTTCCTGTCAAGTTTTACTGTTGCAATTATGCAAGTATTGTCCACTGTGATATAGAAGTCTTCAAGCTTCAGCTAATAATTTTTCTGGTTCCACAGTTCTTAGCCTCTTATTGAGCCAGGTAAAACCTTATATCCAAGTAACTCATGTTTTTTGCTTAAATAAATAAATATATCTCTAGATGGTTGTTCTCCTTGGTGGTTAAACTTTCTAACTTTCTTAACATGAATTATCTCTCCCATAAAATTTTGTTCACTTAGAAGAAACAAATTTTAGGAAAGATGCATCAAATGTCATCACAATTATCTTTCTCATCCTTGCTTCTACTTTTAGATTTGAACAAAATATGAAACATCTCATGCAGCTAATGTATTGACAAACGCTATATTTGTCCCTGACTTTTACAAGGGACAAATCAAATTCACTACCTCATCTGAAAATGGAAATGTTGACCATTAACACAATATGGAAGCTGTATATTAGTTCTCTTATTTCTTATCATTGCTTTCCCTAATCTATGTTAAGGTCATGACTTATGGTGGTAATGTATTTAGGTCATTGATTGGAAACATCAAAATGTGCAAGGAATGCATATATTGGCATATTAGAAATTTGTCTTTAGATTTTAGCATCAATGAGTTCATCCAAAATTATGCCTTTGACAGCCACTCAACTCCAAACATTAACTTAATTGATCTCACTCTCACATACACACATGCCATATTTGTTTTTGACATAGGTACCTTGTTATTATTATGGTGTGCACTCTTCTTATAAATTGATGGTCAATTACTTAATCCTAAGCCAAAACTTTGTAGAAAAGCTTTTTGTTTCCTACCATGAGAATAGAATTTTCTTTCTTGATAAATGCCACAAGGGTGGAATTGCCATCAGACCAAACTACCATTGCCCCTAAGATGCATCACTTGTTTGTAATAAATAATTATATTAGCAACTTGAATAACCATATATTATTTGAGATGGAGAAAACTAAAGATTTGAGGATAAGAAAAAATATCAATTGACATTTTTTGATTCATCAGTCATTATCATTATAGACGGTACTAAGAAAGATGGAGTGACATAGCAGATGCAGGAAGTAATTGATAGTGTTCTTGTTTGTTCCATGTAGTCGGACACACACGCACATACATATATATATATATAGTACTTCCTAGACTTGCTTTACATACCAACAAAGCTGCTCCAAATCCTCGTCATGGACTAAACATGTTGTGAGGTAAGTTGCGGATAGTGCTTCTATGAAGTCCATACTTGTAGAGTTTGTGTTATTTCTTATTTTACCTTTTCATTTTCAGCAAAGGTCATCTGGGCTTTTAAAATGAGGCAGACTCGATTATCTTGAAATTAGCAGGATTTTTTCCTGATGATAATGATTTAGAGGAGGAAGTGAGTTTTATAGTCCTTGAAACTTTTTTTCTTTGAACTACATGATTTGTTCTTTGAGGATTTTGTTTTCAAAAAAACTTCCTTCATTCTTGATTTTCCCTTTCTTTTTCTAAGTTTGTAATATTTTTCAAGGACAGTCCTAGAAGACCTGTCAAATGTCATTATAGTTAAGCATACATACGAGGATTTTGTGTTGTTAACTGTCTTAGACCTTCTTGTCCAATATAATGTCTTAGATAGATGTTTGTAGCTTTTTGATCCACTGCATGTTTGGCTAACTTTTCTCCTTTGTTGAACTCTTCTCAATCAGAGTTTCAAATGTCAAGATGATGATACTTTCTACTATCCTATGGTGTACCATAAATTTCTAAGATATATCCTCTTCATTATCAGGTATAACTTTTATTTCCTGTAGTTAAATAAAGAAAAAGCTCTACCACAATATTGGTTGATTTTTTTGCTTTATATTTCACTATAAACATGTTGACCATTAGCTATGTGGGGCATGAAAATTGCATCATTTATGACTAAAATTCCTTTTACGTAGACTTAGGTATTACATACTTCTTTCTTTTTCTTTTTCTTTTATTCGATTGTAATATGATTGCAGGGAGTTGGTCCCTTTATGTTTAGAATTGCAATATAATTTTGCAAGTTTGTCTCACTCTCTGGCCCCCGGGCTCTTGGACCCTGAGTGTTTCATGCTCTTTATTTTTCTATTTGCAGGTAATGCAATGGAAATATGCTAAATTATTACTTGCTAAGATTTTCTGAATTTGCTAGTGAAGTCATTAAAAGCACTGATGTCTTTGACTTAAGATACCAATAGATTTCAATAAAGACACAACCTTGGAAGTTGGAATTAAAATCTAAAATGTCCATTTAGAATTAGAAGTAATACAATGAGAACTAAGTACCACTAGTGAAGATTGCTAAAACTGATTTTCAATTTTGAAATTGTTATGCCACAATTGAGAACCTGATTTTCAATTTTGATAAGTTGTATTTCTTGATTATTCTTATTAGCTAAAATTTTCAATTACAAAAAATGGAAAGGCTAAAACTGTTATGCCTACAATATGCAGAAGCTCCTCAATGCTTGATGTAATCTTCCATTGAAATCCCAAGTTAGATGAATTGTCTAATGGTTCAATTGAGAATTCTACTACTCCATCAAGGGTACCTAAATTTGCTACCAGAAAATTTATGGCCACTAATTCTATTTTGTAAGTAAAGTGACACATGCATCTCTCTCTCTCTCTTTCTCTCTCTATTTGTGTCTGTCTGACTGTCTTTTTCTCGCTCACAGTTATGGCAGATAACTCGAGGAATTTGTTGAGCTTGAGAGCTTTGGACTGAAACCATGCAGCAGTTCCCAAGCAGAGCCATGCTTGACTCATGTTTACGGTTGGTCTTAGCATTGGAAAGGAGAAATAATTTTGTAATTATAGGAGTTGGAAAAAACAGAATGAGTCATCTTTAGTTTTTGTTGTAGTTAGGTTATGATTTTTGTCAATTAATAGCTAATTATGATTTTAGGCCAGTTGAATATAAAACTACCCTAATTTTAGTCAATTGATAACTAATGTAGTTGTAGTCTATCATAACATAAGCTTCCACAAATTCAATGACACCATTAGTCTCTCTTTCACGATCTGATTTATCATTCTTTGTGTGAGAATTGTATTTCAAATGTATGCTATAATGTAATGTGACCTATCATGTTCCTATAGAGCTATAGGAGTTGAAGCAACTTCATAAACATGCTCCAAAATTTTGTACATGCAGCTTCTAATGAATGTCTGTTGAGAGCATCTGCTTCAATGTTGTTAAGGTCTGCAAATATGTGTCAGGAAGACTTGAGGTTGCCTCAAGATATGAAGGATGAAGCTCCAAAAGATTCACTAAAGAGACTATTTGCTGTTTCCAATAAGTAGGGCATCTAAGTTAAAGGCTGTGATGAATATAAAACTATTGTAATATTTAGAGACCTAAAAATAGAATTTGGAGAGTAATTGTGGCAAGGGTGAGCTTTTTTTAGGTGTAGAACCTATTCTAGATGCTACTGGCTCAAAGAGCTGGTAGCATGTCCCTTTCCATTCGCTGTGCGAAGTCATCATCAATCACTTTTTGTGTAGGAGGAACAAATGAGTGACTGGTAGTTTGATTAACTGGTACTTTTTGGGCATGTCTAGTACACCAAATGGAGATTACAATTGGAATGGAAATCTTTATTATTGGCAATAAAATGTGTTGTAATGGAATAACTAGTAGCTTTTTATCTAGTATGCATGCTTGATTTTCAAGATGAGAAGCTTTTTCTCTTACCAAAAACTCGGGTACCCCTTTTTTGCACTTTCCTCAGCTATGTATTTTCCAATGTATCCAGTCCCTCCAATTATCAAAATCTTACTTTTTAGAGCCACTGAGAGAGTATTTCGAATGAAATGGATTAATGGGTTAAAGCAAAACTGAGAGTTTGGACTATCTTAGGGTAATTCTCAGTTTCAAACAAACCAGAGTTCCTTAAATGCTTAAACATTAACTTCCTTGTCCTTATAAATGCCTGCCAATTAAGTCCCCCAATATAATGAAGGCTACATGAATGGCTCTATGTTGGACTTTTTCAAGTCTTTTTTTTTAGACAACATCTCATCCTTCTGGTTTCTTTGCCCAAATGAACAACATCTCATCCCTTTTTTTTTTTAGCACTGCTGACCTCCAACCGTTCTAATTTTTTATTATTATCTCAGAGTTCCCCTTTTTTCAAAAAGGGATGATAAAAAATAAAAATAAAAAAAATCAACATAATTATCACTTTTGTATTAAAGGACCCCCGTAATGAAAATAACCCACCAACCTGCACAGCAAGCTTAAACAAAGCCCTATAATGAATGCATTTACAATCATTTTACAAGCAAGACCTTGAGGGAAATATGAGTTGTAATTCTATTAGATTTGAACAAAGTTACAAAGACTGGGGGGAGGCTTCAAGTGTTAGACCTGACAACCAATCCAACAAAGCCCTATTGGCAAGCTCCGGAACTTCATCATGTGGACAGTGCCCGGCTTTTAAGTTTACGAGAGACGTTTTTGGATAAAACTCTTTGATTCGGTTAGCCTTTGCAGGACTGACCCACGGGTCTAAGTCACCCCACAGCAACAACAGTGGGCAAGAGAGTTCACTCAAGACTGTTAGGTTACACGTGTGAGTGAAGCCCCACATTGAATAAAGATGAGAAGAATGAGTAGTTAATATAACATAATTGAGCACATACCCATTGGGGCTTAGGCCTTTTGGGTAAAAGTGTGTCTCTATATGTTATATTAATTACTCAAGGAAGCTCCCCAAGGTATTTATCTCCCCATCAAGTGGTATCAGAGCTCATGGTGGTGTGCGGCGAAGGTGGTGAGGTGTTCATGGTCCCTACCCAGCGGGGACAGAGAAAGCCTTAATGGCCCACACACAAAAATCCTGGAGAAAAGAAAAGCCCAACAAAGGAATATTGCAAATGGTGCTAAACAATGATGAGGTGCGAGATTCCCATGGACATGGACGTGCGGAGTTCCCATGGATGTGCGTGCGAGGTTGACACGTGGTTCCCATGGATGGCGTACGAGAGACCCATGGATGACGCGTTGATGAAGTGAAAAGCCCATTAGTCAAAGGGGAGCAAGTAGGACTTATTCATGGCCCACAGAGAAGTCTTGAAGCCCACAGAGTGGCAGAAGCGAGGTTCCCATGGACATGGACGTGCGGAGTTCCCATGGATGTGCGTGCGGGGTTGACACGCGGTTCCCATGGATGGCGTACGAGAGACCCATGGATGACGCGTTGATAAAGTGAAAAAACTCATTAGGCAAGGGGGAGCAAGTAAGACTTATTCATGGCCCACAGAGAAGTCTTGAAGCCCACAGAGTGGCAGAGACTCACACGTGAGGAGGAGATTGTTGGGTTACACGTGTGAGTGAAGTCCCACATTGAATAAAGATGAGAAGAATGAGTAGTTAATATAACATAATTGAGCACATACCCATTGGGGCTTAGGCCTTTTGGGTAAAAGTGTGTCTCTATATGTTATATTAATTACTCAAGGAAGCTCCCCAAGGTATTTATCTCCCCATCAAAGACACCATCCAAAGTGTATTTGCTTTGGTTCAACATGAACCTTGTCATTAACCTGTGGACACCAACGAGAATACAGAATAAAATAAATGTGGGTAGAACTTTATAGGCCAATTGAATCGTTCTTGTAATCAGCATTGCTTTATAAGCAGACCTAAACTACTATTTCATATTCATTGTTAAGAAATAAAATGGATTTTAGATGCTGGGGAAGTTTTTGTTAATCCAGTACTACTATCAAAACAAACGTGGAAGCCAGGTGGATGAACGTATTTCATAAGTACCTATAATAAACTTCTCCAGCATTTGGGTCAGCTGCTGGCCTTGTTATTGATTCCACAAGATCGTCATCCACATTGGAGGAATTTATATACACCTGTATTGGAATAAGACATGCTTAACATAATGTACAAATTCATGGAACAATCATAAACAGAGGGTTCTTATTATGACTTCAGGGAGTTCAACAGACAAATAAAAATGTCAACATGGAATAAATTAGGAGATGGGAAATATATGTTCGCTTCTTAAGGTACAAAATTTTTATATTTTGATATCAATCAATTTAGTCTCTGTCATTTTCAACTTGCAATTAATTTGGTCCTTACCGTTAACTCATTAACAAAAAATGTCAACATGGCTAACGAATTTCATAATTGACATCCTTGAAACTTATGTGGAAAATAAAATAATAATAAAATATTTTAATTTCTATTTAAAAATTTCACATCAGCATCTAATTTGAAAAATCATTCATTTTTAATTTCTCAATTTTAAAATAGAAAAAAAAATTGTAGGAAGATTCCCAGCATTTTCTTGTCACCCAAACACAAAAACATAAAAATCAAATTTGGCATAGACACAAAAATCAACCCAACTTAAAATTTTAAGGTGAAAATACACTTTTGGTCCGTATATTTTGAGCCAATTCCTGTTTTAGTTTCCGTTTTAGTTCATACCATTACCATTTTGGCCCTTATGCAAACTTGGCACATGGAATGCACATGTCACTTTAAACTCTGATACGGCTAATAAAATAATAATAATTTTTTTTATTTAGTATTAAAAAATACCAATTAGCATCCACATCAGCATTTGAATTTAACAATTTTAACTAAAACTAAAATAGAATTAAAAGGGGAAAAAAAGGCATTTCATGAACACTAAAACACAGAAGATGAACTCAGGAACACAGAAAATTCAAACACAAAAAGCAAATGCAGGCCAAAAAATTCACAATAACCAAATTTCGTTGTGGTAGCCTTTACCCACCCGCCAAACCCATCACTTGATACACAGACACACCACCTAGACCCATACCCACCACGTGATCCCATTGATCTACCTAGTACAACAACCATTCCCATTAAAATCGGTTTTATGGGTTTGTATTTTACAATTTAGTGATGACTGATGAATATTTCTCATCCTGGATTGCTGGTAGTCAATGACCTTCCTTGTCATTCACCACCACCAACAACCACCAACCACCATCATCAAGGTGGTCTCCTTGCTCTCTCCCTCTATCTCTACTTTTCTTGGACTCACCCACCCGGTCTCTCCTTCTTTGATCTGTGATGGTGTGAGGGTTTGGGTTGTTTAATGGTTCAAAATATATTTGAGTTGTGGTTGAATTTTTTTTTTTTTTTTTTCTGATAAAAAGTTGTTTGATTGTAGGGTTTGGTGGTGATGGACTTGGTAGTGGTGGATCTGGTTTTGGTGGTGGTGTTGGACAGTTGTGGAGGTGGTAATTCAAGTTCCATGGTGATGTGTCTGGGTTAGTGTGGTGCTGAAGCTAAAGCATGTGACAGTATTTGGTTACCAAGAAATTTCAAGAAAGTAAAAAAGAAAATTGAGAAAATAAAAATGAAGATTTATTTGGTTACTAAGAAATTGCAAGAAAGTAAAAAGGAAAATTGAGAAAATAGGGTTACCAAGAAATAGCAAGAAAGTGAAAAAAGAAAATTGAAAATACAAAAGATTAGTAAATTTGATTCTTGTAACATGTTTGATTACCAAGAAAGTTCAATACAAGTTGATAAAGTTACTACAAGTTGGGTGCAATTCCACACACCAAGATTCAAGAACAATTTTCTATAAAGCCTTTTCATTCAAGATAAGGAGAATCAAAATGATTCATTCTTACTCGAGAGAGAAAATTAATTTGGGTGGGAGAGTATAGGTCAAATCAAACCATTCGAGAGCGAAAAAGAAGCTAACAAGACAAATGGACAAATTTTACAAACTATCACAAAAAATTAACATGGCTACATATTATGAAAATGATTTTCATAATATCAGAAAATCTAACCGTTAGATTTCATATTATTTTTGTTCTTAACATGCATGTCAAATTTCATTCAAATAGAATATTATTTACTATCAAATCTATAAATTTATTTTTATGCATAATTTAGTACTGTGGCTTAGTAGTGGTACACTCATGCAAGTCGCAGAGGCATATAAAGCATGAGGGGGGCGCTCTTCTAACTGATGTGGGACAACAGGCTTGGGGCTGAGATTATGAAACTCTCCTTACTTGCCTGCACTCGGGGCGAAGGCAAAAACCGCACCGCGCCTGGCTCCGCGGTAGGACAACAATTAGATGTGGGATGGAACAAATTCTTACCTTACAAAAAGCGCTTTTTGGGGTTAGGATGAGCCTTAGCTTGCCTCCGCCCCATCTGATTGTCTACCTACCGCGGTGCCAGGCGCGGTGCGGTTTTTGTCCTTGTCCCCGAGGCGTAGTAGTGGTACCCTCATGCAAGTCCTAAAGGCATATATAGCATGAGGGGGGCGCTCTTCTAACTGATGTCGGACAACAAGTTTGGGGCTGAGACTATGAAACCCTCCTTACTTGTTTGCACTCGGGGCGAAGGCAAAAACCGCACCGCGCCTGGCTCCGCGGTAGGACAACAATTAGATGTGGGGTGGAACAAATTCTTACCTTACAAGTACTATAAAAAAAAATGAAATTTATATATTTGATTGATACCATGGTTATTAATCTTTGATTTTCTTAAAATTTTGTAAGCATAGATGATATAATAAGAAAATGTAATCTTATTGTGGATTTGTAAGAATTCACATCCAATAAAAAGAAATAAGAAGTTTGTAACCATTGCCTACAAATTAGTTTGTAGGCAAATTTTATTCGTTATAAATCAATAAAATAAACTTAAAAAGCTTGAATCTTTCGATCACAAGAATTATTTGTATACATTTAAAAAGAAAAATTAAGAGAAGTTCATGTCTAATAGCAAAGCGTAATTTTACAAAATTATAAAAGAGATCAAGTTATCAAAATAAAATAAGACCATATATAATCTTCCAAACAACCTTAGGTTGAAATAGCTTGAAAAGTTATATAATATTTGTGGATGCTTTATGCTTGAGAAATTCCTCAATATTCATCAAGAAATGAAATGTCATGTAACACCAACACAACATGTGATAAAAACAATAAAATGTGTGAACTGAATATAAGCCTTACTAAAAAAAAAAAAAAACTAAAAAAAAAATACAAAACAAAAAATAAATTATTTTTGGTTAAAGTTTTTAACGACTAACATATTCTTTCTAGTAATTCATTTGTGAGCTATCTTTTATTTTTGTAAAATTGAATAATACTATAAGGATTGGTTTGGTATAGCTCAATTTTCATTGTTTGATTTTGCAGAAAAAATATGTTATAAAATAGAACTGCATCTATGTAAAAAGAAAAAAAAAAAAAAAAAGAGCAATTTATTAAGAACGTAGTAAAAAATTGTACATAACTAAAATAATCCATTATATCTAATAATCCCCATTGTTTTTTATTTTTGGACAATTTTGATAATTTGGCAGCTTTTGAGAGTTTTTTTCTTGTGGTCATTTCAGGAGGTTTGGATATTTTAATAATTTCAGCCCGAGGGATATGATTTTCCTGATTAACAAAAATAAAATAGTAAAAATTTTCAACCCCAAAACACCTAAAATAAAGAAAAAATATTTTAAAAAATTACTTTATACCCAAAGAAGTAAAATGCCATACCTAATTAAACCAAGCACTTCTTATTTATTTACAATGGTAAAATGCATTTATGCTTTTGAGTTTTGAGCACAATGCCTTTTCCAGCCCACATCCTCCATATAATCTTTGAAAAAAAATATATAAAATTGAACCAAATTCTAGTCCTAGTTGGTAACTTGCAGATTACTCCCAATGATCAACCGTGTTTTTCTTTTTCCAAGTCAATATGAATATGATGGAAATATGGTAGTTCCGAAGAAATTGAGTTTAGGCCAATTCTTCTTCTAGACTTTGACTTAAAAGTCGTTTTCTTTGAACTTTCAGCGGTGCTTCTTAGTTCTTTTCCGTGGAGGAAACGGCAAAAGATTTTTTTATTACTTCTTTAATTAAAGCGCGTCGGGCCAAGAATAATTTCTCACCCAATTTATATCTTTACTTTGGTTGGTTGGTTGGGGTTGGAGAATTGAGGAAATAGAAAATTAGAAGGCAATAGAAGAGTGGGGAATAAAAGGGATTTAAAGCCTAAGAGTTTTTCAATATCGTTTTGTGTAATTCAAATGCTAAGAAATGTGGGTTTAATTTTTAGACCACTAAAAAATTAATATAACTATATATTTTGAAAATATAACATTTAGATTGTATATTCATTATGTTCTAATTAAAATACATGTCGAATTTCATTCAAATTAAATATTATTTACTGTTAAATTTATAAACTTTTTTTTTGGCATAATTTAGTACTACAAAAAATTGAAATTTAAATATTTGATTGATAACATAGTTATTTGATATTCGTGAAATTTTGTAAGCGTGAATGATATAATAATAAAATGTTATGTTATAGCAAATTTATTAAAATTTACATCAAATAAAAAAGATGTAGGAAGTTTGTAGTCATTGCCTACAAACTAATTTGTAGGCAAACTTTGTTTTTATAAATCAATAAAATAAACTCAAAAAGCTTGAATCTTTTGATTTCAAGAATTATTTGTATACATTTTTTTTTTTTTTAATTTGAGAGAAGTTCATGACTAATAGCAAAGCGTAATTTTACAAAATTACAAAAGAGATCAAGTGATCAAAATAACAGAAGACCGCATAAATTTTCCTTTTGTTTTGAAGGACCCCGCAATGAGAATAAACCAACAACCCACACAGCAAGCTTGAACCAATCACTTTACTATAGGATTCAAATCAAAATACCCTTTGGCTTTAATGTCATATGATGTTTTTTTTTTTTTTTTTGGTGAAAGACGATTCATTAAAACCAGCTAAAGGGGAACAACAGAAATAGGACAAAGCCTGTTGACATACACCCCATTAAGATCATCCACAAACACATCCAACAAGTCCACAGGCGGACTATGAGAAGAAGAAAAAGCACTATCTAAACTAAAACTCATTTTAGCAAGGCTATCCACACATCTATTAGCCTGGCAGAAGCAATGCTTAACACAAACCTAAGTAATGCGGGAAGCTAACAACCTGCAGTCGTCCAAAATAGGAGAAAGAATATTATTCACATAATCTAGCTTGTTCCAACAGTCCACAATAGCTTTGGCATCCAACTCAATTTCAAGAGAAGTAACATTAAGATTGCAGCACAAGATAAGACCCTCCCTAAGCCCCCATAATTCTGCAGCAAAGCTACTGGTGATACCGATGCACTTGCTAAAACCAACAATCCACTGCCCTGAATCATCTCTAATCACGCCCCCACACCCTGCCAAACCAGGATTCCCATTGGCCGAACCATCAGTGTTCAGTCTCATCTAGCCTTGTGGAGGCCTCTCCCAACGAATTTCCTTCAGCACTTTACGAGTTTGCAGCCTTGGGGAAGCAACGCAGTGATAATACTCCAATGCTTGCTTCACAATCTCCATAGCAAGGCTCAGATTCCTGTTCTTCCTGTTGAAAACCATATTGTTCCTACTCTTCCAAATATTCCATATAGTTATCGGAAATACAACTTTCCAAGGGGGTTGGTTAGCACAGAGATTGCTCACCATCCTACTATTAAATGACAGCCAACTATGAAGGTCACTCCTCCAAAAATCCTAGTTTGAAGTGGAAATTCCTAGCTGATTCCACACACACTTCAACTGAATGCAGTCCCTTAACGCATGTTGAATGGTTTCAAATCCTCCATGACAAATTGGACACCCAATGTATTGGGTTATACCCTTTCTCTCCAGACAAACTTTAACTCCAATACTATTATAAGCACATCTCCAAAGGAAAGTTTTAATTTTTGGAAGTGTTTCCGCTTTCCAAATCCAACTTTCCAGAGAAGAAATAATCGTATCAAACCCCATTGCAAGTCTATTAGCACTTATCAAATCAAAAGTACCTTGGGGAGAATCAGCCCAAATCAACTTATCAGCTCCTCTATTCAGAATTGTTACCGGAATGGCTTGAATCATCCTTTTAATTTCAAGAGGGATCTCAAAAGGAATTTTCCCCCAATCCCAGCCCGTGTCCAACATAATATCCTTAACTTCAAGAAAGCTAGCTTCTCGGGTAATAGGACCGTGAATAAGCTCTCTAAGTGAACCCCCATTTGTCCAATTACTATGCCACACATTTAAAGCACTATCCCTCCCCACCAACCACCTACTCCCCTTGTTGAAAGTATCTCTACCTCTCTTCATTGCAGACCATATGGAAGTACAAGGGAGCTTATTAACATTGGCAGCAATCCTTCTCCTTGGATTACAATATTTCAACCTCAACACCTTCGCCCAAAGAGCCTCTGATTCAGTTTGAAATCTCCAATTCAACTTAGCCAATAGAGCAATATTTCTACCCTTAGCTGAATGCAAACCAAGACCCCCTTCCTCCTTTGACTTTGTCACCTTATCCCATCCAACCCAATGAACTTTCTTGGCTGAATTTGAAGATCCCCAAAGGAAATTTCGATTAACTCTATCTACTCCATCCAAAATTTTGCCTGGAAGATAAGCACACTGCATGACATATGATGGTATGGCCGCCGATGAAGCTTGAATGAGCACTAACCCCAGCCAATGATAACATATTAGCCTTCCACCCGGAGAGTTTTTGCTTAACTCTATCTAGAATAAAATTGTAGTCTTGCGAAGAGGAGCCCGGCTGTTTTAGGGGGAACCCAAGGTACTATCCCAAGAACGGGGTCGAAGCAAACCCAAGGATATCACAAAGCGATTCCCTAGTATCTCTATCAACATTTGGAGAAAAGTAAACTCTTGACTTTACTTCGCTCACTGTTTGTCCAGATATGCTACAAAAATCGTCCAACACATCTCTTATAGCTGAACAATTATCCAATCAGCTTTAGCAAAGAAAATGAGATCATCCTCAAAAAAGAGGTGAGAAAACCCCGGACCACTTTGAGAAGCTTTGACTGGCTGCCACATCTTCATATTACATTTCTCTTCTATAAGTTGTCCAAGAAAATCCATGCAAATAATGAAAAGGTAAGGAGACAAAGGGTCCCCCTGCCTTATTCCCCTAGAAGGGAAAATCGGATCTAGAACTTCTCCATTAAATAAAATGGATGTAGAGACATTTGTAACACAACTCATTATGATTTCTATAAGATCACTAGGAAGATTAATCCTTATGATCATATCCCGGATAAAACTCCATTCCAACTTGTCATAAGCCTTTTCCAAATCTATCTTCAAAGCCATATATCCCGTTCTCCCTTTCTTTTTCCCTAGGGAATGAATAATCTCTTGAGCAATGATGACATTATCTAACCCTTTTCTACCTGGCACAAAGGCCATTTGCATAGGAGATATAAGTTTGTCCAGGTAAGGCCTCAATCTAGCCACAATAATCTTAGTCACCACTTTGTACACCGTGTTGCACAGACTTATAGGCCTATAATTGCCTAAAGTCTCCGGCCCTTGAATCTTCGGAATCAAGACAATAAGAGTTCTATTCAAAAATTCCATGACCTTCCTACTAACAAACACCTTCTTGACCTCTTCAATCACTGAGTCCCCCACCACCGGCCAAAAATTTTGGAAAAACCCCGCATGTAAACCATCCGAACTTGGGGCTTTAAAAGGTTTCAAGGACCACAGGGTTGCCTTGATTTCTTCCTCATTAACTTCCCCATTTATGCTATCTCTCTCCACCTCAGATAGTCTAGCTTTCCATCAAGAGGTAATAGGATCAACCCTAGCCACAACCACATGAGATGTTGAATAGATTTCATTGAACCCACTTCTGATAAGTTCTTTAATGTCCCTTTCCTCATAAATCCAATCCCCCACTGCATTTTTTATAGCAATAATCTGATTTCTCCTCTTTCTCACCAAGGTCGAGACATGGTAAAAAGCCGTATTCTAGTCCCCCTGGATCATCCAGTTCACCCAAGACTTTAAAGCCCAAAGCTCCTCCTCTTGATTAAGCACCAAGTCTAGTTCCCTTAAAAGCTCATCTTCTAAATTTAGAAGGAACCTAGATGGTTTGGTAGCAATGGCTTTCTGAATACCATTAATCCTAGCCATCAGGTTCTTCTTTTTTTTAAAGATGTTTCCAAACTGATTTTTATTCCAATCCATTGCTTTCTTGGTAAAACTATCAATAGCATCCATAAGGTAGTTTGCACCTACCCACGCCTGAGAGACAATGTCTAGGAAAGTAGCATCCAGCAGCCAACAAGACTGAAACCTAAAAGGTATTTTCTTCTCACCCCTTACACCCGGCTGCATTTCTAATAACACAGGACAGTGATCCGAATGGCATTGAGTAAGGTGGGTAACTCTAGCCTTCGGATACAACAAACACCAGCTGGGATTGACAAAGTACCCGTCTATCCTTTCTTGAATCAAGGCCTGAACTTCCCTTCTATTTGTCCAAGTGAAACAGGGCCCCGCAAACCCGATATCAATCATACTACATTTATCCAAACACTCTTTGAACAACAAAGACCTATTTAAACTCACCGCTCTCCCCCAAAATTTATCACCATCAACCAAAGGTTCATTAAAATCCCCCGCTATTACCCACAGCATGTTATGCAGGTCTGCTACATTAATAAGATTATTCCATATAATATGCCTCTCAGCACTTCTAAGACTAGCATACACAGCAGAGAGTAACCAACAAGCATCAGAAAAACGTACCTTGACCATGGAATGAATTTCTTGCTCTATAGTGGCCAAATGAGACACCTCAACCCCATCTGAATTCCACAACACCCACAACCCACCAGCATACCCAATAATGTCAGTATGCACAGCTCCATCAAATGGAAGCCTGTTAGTAATTTCCTTAGCTCTAGCTTCCCCAACCCGAGTTTCCATAATAACCAAGATTGCAGGATTATAACTTTGGACCAACTCCCTAATGCGATTCTGAAAAGAGGGCTTTAGAGCGCCCCTACAGTTCCAAATAATAACATTCATAAGGAAAAAATATAAAATTGGAGTGAGACAATCATCAAGCGGAGGTCCCACCATCACCTCCTTCTTCAAATTCCATCCGAACCACTTCATACCCTTCTTCGTCTGACCCTCTCTGAACCAGAAAATCATCATGAGCTTCAAAACTCCCAAAACTATCTAATCTAAGGCCATGCGTAAGCTGAATACCATTGTTAGCTTGAGAAATTGTAACTGTTTCGTTGCTAGCTTGAAGTTGGCACTGAGACAGACCACAATCCGAGCTGGGTTTCCTTGGTAACTCACAAGAATCATCTCTGGCACTACCACTCCGACCTCTACATTGATCACCCACTCCGGACACAGCGACGGTATCACGCTAACAGTGACTAGTATTTCTCGGCTTGGGAGACTCCTTATAAAGCTCAACCCCGATCCTCTCATGCGTAGCACTTCCATTGTTTAATTGTGCAGAGGAAACTTTTGTCCTAAGTCCTAACCACTTCAGTGGCACCAACTTGGGTAACTTGAGAAGCCCTTGCACGTGCAATCCCCTTCTTGCCCTTCACCGAGTTGGACTTAAGTAAAACCTGGACAAGGCTAGCCCGAGTTGAAGAAAACAAGGGTTCACTCAAACTTGGGCTTTGGGACATACCTGATTGCACATCAGATGTAGGCCCGGAACCTATTCTTTGGATAGACCTCTCCAATTGGGCTTTTTCCACAAGCCTAATAGGTGATAATTTTCTTTTGCTTTCACGGGGAAGCCCACTAGGCTTATCAGTTCTATCCTCATGTTCATGATACCGTATCCTCTGTGATGCCTCCACCTTACCATTACTCTTAAAAGTAAAACCATTCCTATTCTCAGCAGAGGGCCCACCACTCCTATGTGACTTTGTCCCATTCTTCCTCCTAGCCATAACAACCCAAGGACCGTACACCCTTTCATGCGCACTCTCTTGCTCAGTGTCCTACAACAGATTTGCGATCCCCACCTCAGTCCTTAATTTGTCAGCATCGCACATATTGTGTGAGCTATCTTCTCTCAAACCCGATTCATCCTCCATCGCCGCCTTGCACGGTGACTCTTGCCGAATAATATATGGGCAGCTCTCACGTCTATGTCCTACTCTGCCACATCCAAAGCACAATCTCTGGATGCCTTCATACAAAACCGGTTGCTCAAACTTCCCCATTAAAATGGTGGTGATCAATGGCTTATCCACATCGATTTGGATACATAATCTAGAGAATCTACCACTAGACTCAGCTGCAGTAAAGGTATCGACTCTTAGGACCCTGCCTAAAGCCTTACCAATGTGTTGCAATGCCTCAGCATGATAATATTCAATAGGTAGTCCGTTCAGCCTAACCCATACCGCAATGGACGATACGCTGGCTTTAGTAGGCTTGAAATTTAGCTCCCAAGGTCTGAGTGATAAAAAATGGTCTCCAATGAACCATGGACCCTTCTTCAGAACATTCTCAAAGTCTTCTCTCAGAGACAACCTTGTAAGGAAGAAGCCCTGCTCTAAGTTTACACAGTCCAGCCTCCTAGCTGGTTTCCAAAGAGACAAAAGCTTAGCTTGTAGGAAGTTTAATCCAACAGTTCGACCATAAACCTTGAAAATCAAGGCTCTCGCCCACGGTCTGCGTATTTTCTGTTTGAAATCCTTATCAAAATTCACGGCTATACAGCCTTGCCGGAGTGATTCAACTTCCTCGTCCGACTCGCCATCATCATCCATGAGATCCTCAAAGTTAAAAGCCTGCATGTAAGCACCAGGTATTTCACCCAGTAGCTTATCCTTGAACGAGATGTTATGGTGACCAGCACCCCCAGCGTGACTAGGAGATGACGACCCCGAGCCTTGGCCTTCACAATATCCTACATGGTTGACATCCTTTACTTTCTTGATACTGCGCAAGCTCTTCTTGTTCTTCACGAGAGAGAGAGCGTTCCATCTTTCCTGAAAGTCTGCAAGTCTTCGTTTGAATATCTTCATGTTGTGTTGAATAATTCTTTCTCATGTCATATGATGTTGCTAACTTGCTTTATGGCTATAGTGCTTTTAATTTTTAGCACTTTCTTAGCTCTTTCAACGTTGCTCAAAGCCTATATATCTTCCCACTTTGGATTTGAAAGGTCAAAACGCGTGGGATCGTCGGTTACTGGTAGGGACACTGCCAGTCAAGGAAAGTTCGTGTAAAGACTATATAAATTTTGTGTAAAGACGAAATAAAGGACACTGCCAGAGTGCCAGTCAAGGAACTTTGATAGCAATAAAAGTTGCTTTTTTTTTTCTTTTCTTTTTTTTTAATTTGTAGTTCCCTTACTCTCACGTTTTATTTTATTTTATTTTTTAATTCCCTTCTTCTTTATTTTGAATTAAAAAAACACTTTTTTTTTGGTAAATAAAAATGAGGTTAGTTAAGTTACGCCAGCCCTAATGCCCTAACCGACCTTTATAGATGCCTACCAATGAAGAACTGCTGACAGCAGGACTTAAACTTAAGTGGGTTAGATGAAGTACTTAAGCCTTAGCAAAACACTCCTACTATGTGTGGGTTTGGATACGGCGTTTCCAAACCCACGTTTGCGTTTTTAGACCTCTTTTTTTCTTTCTTTTTTTCCAGTGCGTGAACAGTAAATCACATGAATTTATTGTGCAGGGGACAAAAAACATTGTTCACCCACTGTTTCGCTACTGTTTACGCACTATTCATGGACCCACAACCACTTTATTAAAAAAAATATATTAAAAATGGGTCCCGCGCCACTATTCATACATTTAAAAATTATTTTGCTACAGTATTTTCAGCAACAATAAATTGTATCCAAACGGACCCTATAACTTCTCATACCTAAACTTAGGTACTAGTACTACCATTTACCTTTTTTTTAAACTGCAACTCAAATGCCAAAACAAGACATCAATAAATGTCTTCTCTTCCCCTCCCTTTGTTTCACTTTGAGGCATAAGTAGAGATAATTTCTTAATACTCAACTGATGGTGTTATAAAATGAACCCAACTCCTAGGTCGTCCATACGACTCGTCCAAGAGAAGAATGGGAAGATGGGCTATATAGAGCATGCTCGACCATTATAAGCTCATCCATCAACAAAGGAAGTTGGACAAGATTCTGAGTGTGTTCCTTAAATGCAAGCTATAAACAACCCCCACATTCCTACTGATGAGTCCATAAAAATTATTAAGGTCATCCATCTTAATGGACGGTCATTGTGTCACTAGTAGACCATCAAAGATAGATGAGTAACCGCCCAACACATTCAATAACGATCATCAAAAGCCTTAAACCCTCTCATCAAGACAAAGAACGTTACAATTAAGATAATAATCACCCTCATTTATGTCCAACAACTACCTAAGTCACCTATAAAAGGGACAATTTGTCCATTTGTTAAGATACGTAAAAAACTATTACAAAATGCTATCTACATACGAAAGATATGGGCTGATACTAACTTGAGCATCGGAGGCTCCCCCACCAGGCACAACTTGGTGGTCTCTTCGATCAGTCCCTCCTTTATTTTGTAGGTCCTACAAGATCGTCAAAAACTCCGGATTGGACGAGTGACCCAACTGACGATTTTAGCTTTATCAATTTGGCCCTGTTTGTGGGGAAAGATTAGCCATTAACCTCTCCTATGACAAAGGGTTACTCAGTTCAATCCAAAGTTATAAAATACTGAATTACTACGCACATCCAAAGTAGCAACAAAAAATGCATAGCTGTGAATCATATAGACTCTGTGGAGTTGAGTTTCGATGAAGATGTTATGGTCAAAAGTCCCAAAGTGGGCATACAATAATGAGGGAAGAGTGCAGAGGCTACCTCTCGCCAAGGAGCAAGGCCATGAACGAAGCAAATGGAGGACACAGTATTGGAAAGTAAGTACCCAAATTTTCTATTTACTTCTTGATTATCTTAAGTGCCTCCACAATGCATATATTGGCATGTTTTGACCATAATGGATCCTTTATCCATCTATTATCCATGATTCACGCCCCTCATTAATTCACTCAAACAATATTGCTTTGCTAAACTAAAATGTAAGGCTATTCATAAACCAAATAGTGAAGCATATATTTAGTTAGAAAAGTGGAGAATGTTTGGTGATATCTCATGTACGAGAGATGTGCTTGGGCAAAAGGGGATGTAAATATTTGTACAACTATGAGGCTTTAATAGTTACAACCTACATAGATATATAATATGTATGGTAAATGAAAAGGATTAGTCAATGGGGAGACTCACCATTTCCTCTATAATATTCCTATTAGAGCCAGATTTTATGTCCTTAATATCCTATTTATGGCCATCAAAAATGTCTTATTACATTTCCTAATATAATCATAGCACAACATCCTAGTTGATATGCACGCATTATGACTTTCATATCACCACTTTTCTTTCCTAGTGCATCTTGCTAAGATAAGAAAAAGAAAAGGGAGATATTGCTTCGGTTTCAAACTAAGATTCCTCAAATATCTTCTTTACATGGTGAGTAAGTTTCTATGATGCCTATATGCTCATGCACCATGTGATATAATGCTCATGTTATGTTTATAGGTCAAGGTTATGAATTTATGATATTCCAACATTTAAACATTGCTATTAAGAATTGTTTAAGGTAAAAACTCCCAACCTTTGTTTTTCTGCCAAATTTAAAGGTATTAATTTGGAGTGTTAAAGAAAAACGAAACCAAAATTTATCTCATAATTTTGGACATTAAAGAGGTGGAGTCAAATCTTACTGCCTTTCCAAATTTATAAACCCCATGTTTAGGCATTAAAACCAGAAGTTATTTGGTTGCGTTTTTAGAATTTCGAAATTAAATCTAAGGTTTTCAAAGAAAATTCTGTCCAAAGAAAAGGTAATGAATACCTTGATTGTTATAAGCTGCACACTTCAAAGAAGATCAGTGACTAAGAAGTCAAACCGGTCTTTTTGAGATTGTTGCCATTAAAGCCAAATATAATTATATATTAAGGCCTAATTGATATCGTAATTATAGCCAAAAAAAGGATTTCACACCTTTACTACATTTCCTATTATAACATGAGGAGATCATTTGTGTCTCTTTATAGCATTAAACAATTGGTATACTGATAGCATCCTGGTTGATATTCATACATTATATCATTAATTATGGCTTTTTATTTCACTACTTTCTCCTAATGCATCTTGCTAAGAGAGAGAGAGAGAGAGAGAGAGAGAGAGAGAGAGAGAGAGAGAGAGAGAGAGAGAGAGAGAGAGAGATATAAATAAAAAAGGAAGTGAAATATGATTGCACGTTCAAAGATAATAAATCTTAATTTTCGATGTTAGAGAAAGTTGGAACCAAAATTTTGTCTTACCGAAATTATATCATAATTTTAGAGTTTAGACACTAAAGAGGCTAAAGTCAGATTCTGCTATCTTGCCAAATTTAGAAACACTAAATTTGGAAATAAGAGAAAATCCAATGAGCTTGGTTGGGCGAAACCTAATCAGTATTAGGTAGGTGGAAGCCAACGATAATGAATATTCTATTTTCTGCTACAACTGTAAAAACTGTCATGATTTATGTATGATTTACATATGTTTGGCAAAAATGTTATATATACATGTCCAAGAAAACTAATCTTGTAGCAGTCATCTATGAGATTGAAAACATTCACAAAAGAGATGTATAAAAAATAAAGTTGACTGCAAAACCACATATAGTGACGATATGCGGTCTAGAGACAATGAACAGTTATTGAAGAGAACTTGTCAAGGAGAACCTACCAAAAAGGAGATCAAAGATGGAAACATTCTCTTCAAACTGGTATATTGCCTAGTATGTTATCTAATAATTTCAATTTGATTGCTTATAATTAATAAATCTAGGTTGTCCATCTGTTAGAAGATGGGCTAAAGCTATCCTATATGCATGACTCATAAGTCATAAGGCTAAATGGGTAATAAGATGAATGGGCAATATGCCCATGCACCTTGTTATCCACCAATAGCATGTGTCATCATGTACCTCTCATACATGTTTAATTTAATATTAATTCCTATGTCAATCGAAAGGATTAGTAAACAAGCAGTTGACTAATATATATTGAAACCATATAAAGAAAAAATGCAGGAGATAATATTTTAGTTACAAATTAAAATCCCTGATTATCTTCTTTACATGGTGAATAATCTACCTAGAAATTGGTCAATTATATTGTCGGCTAAGGTTATGAATTTATGGTGCTTAAGTATTGCAATTAAGGACCACTTAAGGTAAAAGCTCTTAGCCTCCATTATTTTTATCAAATTTAAATATCTTAATTTTCGTTATTAAGGAAAGTAAAGTCAAATTTAATTGCTTTGCCAAATATCAAAATCTCGATTTGGACATTTAAAAGAATGGAACCATATTTTATTGGGCTTGAATTCCATTTAACGAAAGATGCCTAAATATTTCTCTGAATTTAAGAAGAAATCTTATAAGCATATAAATTTACACATAATGTACATGACCCACTATTTTAAATTTTCCCAATTATACATGCTACTTTGACTTTGAGAAAGAACACGTTTCAAATTGTTACATATTATCATACAATCTACTCTTGTAATAGTATCAAATTTTGTGCATATGAGTTCATTAAACAACAAAGATATAGCTTGCTGTACCAAAATGGTTTAGCTGTGTTATGTGTTGGGGTTTTGATTTTTCCTCCCGTCCAACATGCTTTTACAATTGATGCATAAATTCCACCACATGGTTTCATGAAATCTTTAGTGGTCTTTGTGTGTTAAAGCATCATGCTTTTAGTAAATTGGGCTACTACACTTCAGTGCTCAATATGAACTAAATTACACCTCATTTACATAAAAATCAATATTAAGCCCCAACAAATTGTATACATTTGTGGTTAATATTATTTGTGAATTTCTTTATTGATATCGTTGCTCCTAGTCTAACACTTTGCACAAAAAGAGTACATGTAGTACAACAACTAGACTAGAGTAACTACACTATGTCGACTATACATATACTGTTAAGTCCACAAGATTAAGAATGAGAACTCATTGAGAAGAGCTTGCTAAAAAGAAGATCAGAGCATCATACCACCACATCTCTATCTATATATAATTGTTGACACTGCTATAAGGTAATTTTGTACCAAGGCCAAAAATCATGGAAAAGCCTAGACTCTTTCCATAGCATCATGAATATTTCTTTCCTAAAAAAAAATTATGCTATATCGTTATGCTATATGTCTATTACATAATGGCTCACACAATGATATGTAAGAGACATGATATTGAAACATTAGCTTAAATATTTATTAAATGTGAAAGTATGATGTTGGATCACACGTCAAGCATAAGTACTCTCTTTAAATTGTAGTATATGTATAACCAATTAGGCATGTGTTCGGAAGAATCTTATCTTATGCATATGCCAATCTTAACCCTAATGGGATCACCCCTTAAAACAAATTGGAACAAAGGCAAAACGCCCTATAAAATCTTATCAGTGGTCTCTTTACTCATATGATAAGTGTTTAATGAAACACTTTGCAAGTATATGTATAAATTTCAGAATGACAGGACTTTAGATAGTCGATCATAACAGTCAAGTAAATAGCCCAGGGAGGATAAGAAAAGAAATTGGCCAACTAGGCCACTGTCTCAACAAAGAGACAAAAAGCAATGGTCATTTTAATGGTCGTCATCAAACGATGAAGGAAGAAGCCCCTAGGACAGCCTTCGTCCCTAAAGGAAGGAAATATAACCGCGAACGGTTAACATGCCCTAGTCCTTGCACCTCAAAAGAATGAAGCAAAAAAGATCCAAGCCTCAAACATGAAAGTAGCATGTTAAGCTTATCAAAAGAGATCTTAAAACTTGTCAAGAAGGTTACAACAATGAAAAGATCAAGGTATGTACACAATAGTATCGTAATTTAAGATCTCTTGTTGAGGTAACTCATTTATTTCTTCCTTTTTAATTAGCCATGCCAAATATTATCTTATTAGAATTAAGTGCATATCAAGCTTGCATGATTATCTATAAATATGTACATATAAATCATGTTGAAAATATTGCTATAAAATTGTTACAATTATCACAGCTAATATAACTATTTTATTAGTAGCATATGTTCCATCGTCATGAATCTGAGAAATTCTATTAAGTCTCCTAGACTTAAAATGTTAGATGATTGTGTTCACAATATGGTCATGAGTTTAAGCCTTAATAAATTCCTGCTGTCTTCGTTAACTCACCAAAATCTTTTTAAATTACTTTCAAAATATATACGGTGCAAGCACCTAACAAAGCTCAATTTAAAACAAGCATATGGTCAAATAGCTTCAATTTTTATATATCACAAAATACTTCTCTGTGATTCATATGGAATGCACTTCGTCAACTAACATCCTTAATTGTATAGCAAGTAATTGCATATTTGTACATTGTCATTCCTAACAAAATGCAACTAGCATTAGTGAAGAGACTTAAGCATATAATTAAAGAAGAAGGAAGAGGAAATTGCTATTACAAATAGCAATGACCATAGTTGTCAAAGCATGCAAAAAAAAAAGGGGTTCCAATCATGATAGACCACTCCTATAGTCGTCAACAAACGAGAATTGCACTTTTTATGTTTGAACAAGGGCAACAACGTGGCCTAGTTTTTACATCTTCAAAAAATTGAAGCAAAAGAGATCTAGGCCTTAGACATGAAGTATCAAGTCGAGCTTAAAAAAAAAAAAAAAATTCTTGAAAAGATAAGAGCTCTTCATCTTAAAAAGGGAAAAGCTTGTCAAGAGGATCCCATAAATAAAATGATTGAGGTATATGACAAATTAATGTCATCATTTAAGGTAACACATTTACCTCTGTCTCTTTTATATTCGTCTATAAAAATTTACACCTAGTAAGGTTTCATGCAAAAATGTATGTACTACCAGACAAATCACAAAAGAAGTAAAACTCTAGGATTACAAGAAAATAAGAAAAATGCCCACCTAGGCTATTGGTAACTTATTATTTATATATGAATTGTTCTAAAATTCTTGTCTAACAAAGTCTTGGCAAGTGCATGTGCTACTTAATGCAGATATCAACATAGCCTCAAGAAGGTCCAAAACGATATAGCGTCAAGGAATCTTTCTAGCAACAAGTGACAAGATTCCTTAAATGGATGTAAGTCACCAAAAAATGGCTAAGTGATAAGATTCCGCCAAGAAAAATATAAATCACTGATGAAACCTAAGTGACAAGATTCCTTAAATGGATGTAAGTCATCAAAAAATAGCTAAGTGATAAGATTCTGTTAAGATGGATGTAAATCACTGACGAAGCCTAAGTGACTAGATTCTTTAAGTGGATGTAAGTCACCAAAAAAATGGCTAAGTAATAAGATTCCGCCAAGACGGATGTAAATCACTGACGAAGTCTAAGTGACAAGATTCTTTAAATGGATATAAGTCACCAAAAAATGGCTAAGTGACAAGATTCCTTAAATGGATATAAGTCACCAAAAAATGGCTAAGTGATAAGATTCTGCCGAGATGGATG